>CM062516.1:56677115-59086282 GCA_031439585.1 Pterocarpus macrocarpus | reverse complement strand
AAAGAGATCCGCAAGAGGCACCTACTCGAATACCCAATTGACGTTTGCGATGAAAAATTATTATTTGAAACTTTATTCAAAAAATTCTGAATTGTTTAATATAAAAAAAATGATATAGTGACACTGTAAAACTTTAATTTCAATTGATGATTTTTCTAAAAAAAAAAAAAAAAAGACAAATGTTAATTGATGAGATAACAAATTGAGTAACTAAACTAAAATCTAAAAGATCAATAACAGTTGGCACAGTTGGTAAGAAATGAATTCGAATTTTACAAAGATCCGAGTTCGATTCTTATTGTCGATGTGAGGGCCCCATTGGTAGACCATCTTGTAAATTTTCTGTAAGTATTCTTTAAGCTTGGGAGCCTTATCTTGACCTTGGTGGGATAACCGATACTAAACTCACCTAAATTTTTATAAAAAAAAAAACTAAAATCTAAAATAAATAAAAATACATCGCATCTTTTATGCAAAAAGTACATCACATTATGTTTGTTACATATTTTTAATCTCGTATCTGTCTCACTGTATTTTCAATATGATAGTAATAAAAAATTCAAAAACAAATCATGAAGAATTCTGGGGTCTATGAAAGACGGACCGGTATGAAAAAAAATCTTACCTATGATTCTATGATTGAGCAAATATTTTCGTATAAGTGTACTCTATCTGGAGTATTAAATTAATAAAGTATTAATATGTTATTAGCAAATTGGTAAAATCATATTTATTTACAAAAGTTAATGATATACTAGTATTTTCTTGGCTTAGTGCGATTAGTTTAGCTACACTAGTTTGAACAAAAACGTTTAATTATTTTGTAGGTTTATATAGTTTTATAAAATTTTTTAAAATATTTTTGTAATTTAAAATGGTCTTTATGTTTTTGAACATTCTTAAAAATAAATTCTTATTGGCCAACGATCATTTAGATTTTGCTAATTAATATTTATAAGACTGGTTTATTTTACATTTTGGTAAATAGAAAAGGAAAATTTTATCTTTCTAAACATTTGTATAGGAAGTCACATTTTTTTTTAAACTTTTATCAAAAGTAGTTTTGCATCTCTCGAACTTTAAACCAAACAAGCACGTAATATCCATTTTCTATTGCTTTATAGGTTGTAAGTACTTAATTATAAAATTTTATAATTAATAAAAAAGTTAATTAAAAATTTAGTTAAACTATAACAACTAATTTAACTTTTTTTAAAAAAATATAAATACAGTTAAAAAAATTTAAATTATAAAAATCTAGTAAAATAAAAAGTAATGTAACCAAAGAAAATATTCTGGCCACAATTAGGCTTTCCGTGCTGGTTTTCTTTCTTTTTTTTTTTTTTTCTTTTTCTTAAAAGGTTGTAAGTACCTAGTTAAATTGTATTTGCCTTATGTGCAATAAATAAATAAAGGATAAATTACACTGAATTCTCTTAATATTAGATAATATTATATATGATATCTCTCAATCTTTAAAAATATATATTAATAACCTCTACGGTATAGATATTATATATATACGGCACTCTTGTATCTTATAAAACGTGACACTAAATATTCTTATAAATATAATACTGATATTTCCTAATAAGAGGTTAGTGTAGGCATAAAAAATCAAAAAATATTATATATAATATCATCTAATATTAGAAAAAATAAGTATAATTTACTCATAAATAAATAGTATTTGCCTTCTTTTATGGGCACCAGACCAACGCTGCGTATGAACAGTGTCTACCTCTTAAGATTAATCGCAAGGCGTGTTTCAGACTTCAATATTGTTTATATAGCTCCTTAGAATTTAACCTATTAGAAAACATAATGAGCAGTAACAGTCACAGTACGTGCCTAGGAATTGGCAGAAACCCATAATATGGCAATCTATTGGCTATTGCTGCAATAAAATTGCAGAGGAGATGAGTATAGCAATATAAATTAGGATCTAATTTTGGCCAAAGATCAAATGATTAGATACATGACAGCTAAACCTGTTGTGTTGTGCTATTTACTATGTAAAGTTCTCATAAAACAAAAAACAAATCAGCAGAAGATATGATCTTCATCTTTCATTTTGTGAAATGACCATGTGACAAATGCAAAAGTAATCTTCTTAAATCTTAGTAGTCAAAGACCACAGTTAATTTTGTACTCAAAAAATGAAAAAGACTTTAGCAAAAGCACAGAGACAACAGATGTAATTCTTTTTCTTCTCTACTTTTTAGATTGTGGCAAAGAATAACCATGATTAATCTATCTTAAAGATGATTTTCATACCCAATATAATACAGATATTGATTCCATTTCTTTTCCATTTATTTTGGGTATTACACATTGCCCGACAAGATTTTGTGGTATACGTTACATTAGATATTAATCTCCATACTAATGTTCTTGATCCCTTAATTTCTTCATCCAATTATAGTCCATAATCGATTTGACGGTGTTGACTTCTCAAGATTTTTTTTATTGCGGTACTGTATTTATAGCTCAATCCTTGACGTCTCATCCTTCGTGTCACTTAAATTTTAGCCTAGTATCATGCTAATTCTACTTTTCAAGTAACTCGAGTTTAAATAGTTCAACACTGCTCAGAACAGCTTTATGATAAAGTTTTCCTTTTTCTAAAATGATGAATACTATATTACTTTCTCATAATTGTATATTTTATATATTTTTATGTTAAATAATAAAGATTGAATATATTTTATGGTAAAATTATGAGATATATTAATACACTAATCACTTATGATATACTATAATAATATTTAATTTTAAGAAAATTTAAAAATATAATTAAATATATTTTAAAAATTAATTATCATATACTGACTGTATAAAATTATATTGATAATATAAAATAATTTTATACTATCAATATAATCAAAAAATTTTATCAGTATAATTTTAATTATCATACACTGATAATGTAAAATTATACTGACAGTATATAATAATTTTACATTGTCAGTGTAATCAAAATATTTTATCAGTATAATTTAAAATTATATTGACAGTATGATAAATGCACCAATCACCTATGATGCACTATAATAATATCTAATTTTAAGAAAATTTAAAAATATAATTAAATATATTTTAAAAATTAATTATCATATACTGACAGTATAAAATTATATTGATAGTATAAAATAATTTTACACTATCAATATAATCAAAAAAATTTATCAGTGTAATTTTAATTATCATACACTGACAGTGTAAAATTATACTGGCAGTATAAAATAATTTTACACTATTAGTGTAATCAAAATATTTTATCAGTATAATTTAAAATTATACTGACAATATGATAAAATTATACTGATAAAATTTTTTGATTACACTGACAGTATAAAATTATTTTATACTACCAATATAATTTTACACTGTCAGTGTATGATAATTAAAATTACACTGATAAAATTTTTTGATTATACTGATAGTGTAAAATTATTTTATACTGTCAATATAATTTTATACTGTCAGTATATGATAATTAATTTTTAAAATATATTTAATTATATTTTTAAATTTTCTTAAAATTAGATATTATTATAATACATCATAAGTGATTGATATATTGATGTACCTTACAATCTCATCTTAAGATATATTCAATCCTTATCATTCAACACAAAAATGTATAAAATATATAATTGTGAGAAGGTATCATAATATTCACCTAATTAAGCTACTCAGATGAAGAAGTATTGTTGTTTTGTTTTTATAAGATCTAAATATGATATAAGTCATATAACTGACCAGTATTCCTATTGACATTATTCATTCAGAACCATCGAATGGTTTCGAATCCAGAAAAAGTTGACATTCGATCAAGAAAAAAGCATATTTGGGACATACTTTAGAAAATTGTCTTCCCAAAGTGATTTAACACAGGCATTTCAGCGATTTGTTGCGTGGCGTTTCAAATTGCTCAAAGATTTTACAAAAACCAAAAAGAAATACATGTCAATCCGTATCGTCAACTTTTGTTAAGTCAGGATTTTACCCGAAGATCCATTACCGCTCCTGAATATGAATTCCATTTTGTTTTTTTTTTCTTATAAAGCGTCAAATTAGTGTATCGTATGAAATGATCAATAGGACCGTATTCTCATTATTAATTAAAAAATGCTAAAGAGCACGAAAATTTTTTCGTGAAACGGCGTGTGAATTGGGAAAGATAAGTAATGGGTTCAGTATTTTGATTAATAACTATTTTTTCTCTCTCATCATTTAATATTTTACTCATTCATAATTGGTTATAAAATCTTCCGTTATATTTGCACAAAAATCAATTAGTGCTATACGGCATTGCTATTATTAATTTACATTTTTTTTAATAAAATTTTATCTTTTTAAGCTAAGTGATATTATGAACTCCCATTTACTTGCTTCACTTCCCCACTATTTTTTGTTTTTTGGTCAAACGCCTCCCCACTATTGTCCCTGCATCTTTGCTGACTTTCCATCTGGGTCACCACTAGTTAATGTCCTTGACTTTTTGGATAGAAGTCCATCTGCACTACTTCCTTAGCAGAATTACTCAAACAATGCCATCAGAGATATCTGGATTCACACGTTTAGCAGTAGATTTTGCACATAAAGCGACAATATTTTCTTTCTCTGTTACTGGAACAAACAAATACTTAGTCTTACACGACTGAACTCGTAGAGGCCAAATGAGACTAAAGAACCATACCCCTTAAATACCAAGTGTCTTCTTATAGCTGAACGTTATTAATGGTCACATTAATATCTTTCATAATTAATTATCCGATAGTTGGCGCTTTATAGATTTTTCACCTCTCAATTATTAAGATCCGAAATGCTAAATCTTTCTAAATGATGTGTCTAAAATTTTTTATTAATTCAAAATCTCACTCACATCTATTGAATAGTCTCTAAATATTATATAAATTATAACTCATAATATTTTGAATTAGGAATTTGATTATTAAATGGATATAGCAAACACTCCTATCAAGATATGTTGTCTCTGGCCTGCTTCTCAATCTCTTAGCTAGAGATTTTGAGAAACGGCCAGACCTCAAGTACTGACCGCCCAAGATAGGCAAGAACATTTACCTGCAAGTCCAAATTTCTCAGCTTCCATTAGCACATGTGCAAATCTATGTTTTATATTATCCTCAAAGTTATCTTTAGAATAATGATGGTGGGTGTTTGTAATATTTCTGATATACAAAATCCAAAAAGGATTCATTCAGCAGATCAGTGATGGTTTAGCATCTCAAACTAGTGGTTCAAGTGTCAACCCATGAAGAACCAGATAAGTTCAACATAACTTTCTCACCTGAAATATATAATTAGATTCTCATTGTGCCCATGCAAGTGTCTCCATGCCCTGTCTCCAAAATTATGAAATTTCCTAAATTCCAAACTGCCTGGAATCCCACATTCCTCAATACAGGACAAAGGATACTGGATGGTGAAGAGGGTATGAGAGGGCAATATTGTTATTTGCACATATTCATTTAGATATACTAATCGATGTATGTGGATCATAGTTCCAATAAGTATGGATTTCAGCTATTTAAATGTGAAATCGATATTTTACCTTTGCTAATAGTATAGAATAATCTAGGCTTATTCGAACTGCAGTCCACATATATGTTGATCAATAAGTCTATGTACAATGTCCAAAAAACATTTCTCGCGGGAGGGACATAGGGAAGACAGCAATCAGGTCCATTTGTAATTTGTAGAGACAACTAACATGATGCTGTAGTTGTCACTGTGTCATGCAGGTAGCAGGTAAGGCTACTCATGAAAAAATCCCATGAAATCGACACACCCAACAAGGTTGGATCTTAACAACAACAACAACAACAACACAAGAGGGTGTGTCACATTTAGGACAAACACAGTTCCATCCTCTTATTATCTCCACTATAAAGATTGGTCACCTTTGCGCCTCTCATGTCTGTACCATTATTTGCTGGTGGGGTTGGTGGGAGATTTGGCCATCACAAATTGGGGGGCAGAGACAATCCCAATTCGATTTTGGTTTTGGAGTTCTGAAGAAAAAGCCTTGCTTGATTGTGATGATATCCAAAGCATGTTCAATTGTCCTGGGAAATGTGATGATTGCTTTTCAACCCTTGACAATGTTCATGCCTTGCAATTAATTAACACAGGAAAATCTTACAGATGATAATGCATAGTTTTTGGAACTTAGATGAGGTCCTGAACTCATCTAACATAAACAATTAGCCTAGGACCCATCTGTTATGTCCTTTTCCTTTTCTTTACATGTCCATTTTTTTCTCTTCAGTTTCTGACTTTGGCATGCAACTATGCTTGGGCAGGGTGTGCAATCACTGGCCTATTTCACTCACACCATCAAAATCATAGTCATGAGATTAGGAACCTCTCACATGAATCTACATTTGTTTTATCCATTAGAGATATCTGTGGCTCTATGCTTACTCTATACCAAAGCTGACTCCTATCTTATGCCATGTGATATTAAATTTTGACACGACCATTTTCAAAACATCGCTAACTATTTAATGCGATATAATTTTATGGCGATTATATTTGACGTATCATCCTTTAAATAAATCTAAATAATTAATATTTGATATTTAAATAATTATTTATATGTTTGACAAAAAGAAAAGAAAAGAAAAACTATTCATTAATTTTTTATTTTTTAATTTGAGCTCTATTTGTGAAAGAGTAATCAATAATATAAATCACAGTTAAAAAAAATATAAAATAAATTACAACATTAATTTCCTAGCAAAGTAAAAAAATGAAAAATATTGTTTGCATATTCAATTTATAAGTGAATATATCATTAAATATATTAAAAATTACAAATTACAAATATTAATGTATACAAATAAACATATAGATCTAATTTCTATGCATTGATTGTGTAAAATTTGAAATTAATTTTAATACATTATTAGTAGAAAAGAATATTGTAATGTCATTTGATCATATGTTATTATATGTGAGATTTTTGAAAAAGTGGGTATGAAAGTCAAATAATTTTGTTGATATAACAATATGCGATTATATGTTTATATAAAATACTTTTATAACGACATAGCATGAAAATTAAATTCATTTATAAGTATTCATAAATTTTATTAAACAATGACACATGAAATGACAATTTTCTTAATCTTGTTCAAGTTTTTTCCTTACCTTCAAGTCTAAGTGCCATTTCTATCTCTTCTACATAGGTCTGCAAATTTGGATAAAATTCATGTTAGAGTAATGTTGTTTGCAATTTTATAAACTTATTGTAGATATATAATAAGAGAAAAAGACATAAGCGGGTAGATTCATCGTTTTTTCTTTTTCAACACCCATTATTTTGCATCCTTCTCTTTTTACTATGTGTCTGCAACGAATCTATAAAATAAATATATAAGCAACATTTTTTCTTCATGTTATGTGCCGCCGCCAACAAACACCTAGTCCCGTCTATAATTATAGAAGTACTACACATTATGCGAGTTAAAGTGCTTTGTATAAATTGAAGAGGCAATCACTGTAAATGTGGATCTAAAAATAGGTGAGGAAAGTACTACTTAAAAATAAGACGATATATGATTAGTTAAAATAATGTTTATAAACAAAAATTAAAAATAAAATATAACCAGTCAAAATGAGTTAGTAGCAAATAGTATATATTTAAAATTAAATATTTTATGTTCTTGCCTAAGCTGATGGTCGGATGTGACCTTGCTAGCTATATAACAAATCTAGTAAAAATTTGCAAAGACACTATGATGCCTAAATTAAAAGTAGAAAATTAAAGGAATTTGTGTATAATAGATATGGGGTGCATTTGTTTTAACTTTTAGAAAAAGTGATTATAAAACTTAAATTTTATATATAACTACAAAAACTAAAAATTGATTTTTTTTCAGAAGGTATTATTTTTAACTTTTACAAAAATGCTAAAAACAGATTTTTTAAAAAATTTGGTTATTTTTAAAAAATTATCCAAGCATATAAAAATTATTTTTTTAATAAAAAAGTTTTTTTAAAAAATCACAAACAAATATATCAATAGTGATTTCAGTAGTAAAATTCATTAAAAAATAATAATAATAACCACATAACCAAACACAGGAGGCAAGAGATGTTAAAAGGAAGAAAAAGAAATTTTATCATGATTCAAGTGACTCATTTAATTTTGAAATTATCCTCTATTTGTAGGGTGAAGCTCCCTCCAAATTATGTGTGGAAGGGCAAAACCCCATTTACTTTTCACTGAACTCGGGATTATACTCCTAAGACGTTGAAATTCTTGGCTAAATTAGAATTTTATTCATCCTTAACAATCTCAATTACCTGATAAAGCTCAGACAAGTTTTGAATGTGCTAAGTTGAACTTGGATGAGCTCGAATAAGCTCGACTGAACCCAATCACATTACTCCTGCTTTGGATATTTCCTAGATATGTTTAGCATTGGTCCAGTCTATTTTAATATATGTAAGTAATTTAAAAAGAAAAGAGGTAGAAGGGGAAGAGAGCAAGAACATGATCATTGTCCTATCCCATTTATGAATTATAAATGGAGAGAAGAAATTATTTGTTTTCTTATGGCAGATACTCATCCCCATCCATGTTGCCAATTCTATCAAGAAAATGCCACACATAGGCCTTATTTGCAGAATTTTGCTATGCATTTATCAATTAAGTTTCAACTTTAAACTTAGATCGCTTTATCATCTTTCTAGTTCCTTTCCCTAAAAAAGATCTTGTCAAAGTTTGTTAAACCACATCATGCCGAGACTTTAGAGTGTGAAGAGTCATACATCATGATTTAAATCCCTAACATTACAAGTAAAGTTTGCCTGAGGCGCAATTCATTTCTATTGTGACCAACTACTTTTGGATACAAGTCTTAGGCCTTAACTTATTTTATTTAAAGAAAAAGGAATTGTTTCATTTCGAGATCAGACATATCAAGGATCTCAACAAGAAACTTTTGGCTCGAAAATTTCAAGTCACCCTCATTGGGGCCTTAAGTCAATTTCTTCTATTATTTTTCATACATAGGCTGATTAAATTATAATAGGTGTTTGTATCTAATTGATGTAGTATAATGGAGTGTTTTACCTTGTATGACTTACCCTACATCATACCTGTTTTATGCAGTTTAATTTTAAAAATGTTACGTATACTTCATTGCACAAAAATAACACCGTTCAGTCCAAAAAGTAAGTGTACACTGAGTACATAGGAGGATTACCCATATAGTCGTATTTTCTCCTGCTTACTTTAATTTATAGTTATACATTTGGCTTGGCAAGCATGTAGATAAAGTCACTAGCTTAGCGTACACTCAGTTCCCACATAAACTGGTCCTTAAAGCAGTCATTGGCTCATTGGCTAGATTTCATGTTATGGAAAGCTGACCAGATCACAGATCAAGGGATGACCAATAGGAATGCCACTTGCATAAGGAAGTACATCTTTTCACTTGATCTTGTACAGATTGCCACCTTCCCATGTCTTCCAACAGGCATGAGCCACAACAATATATGCGGTCATAATCCTTATAGGCCTTAGAACAAAGACAAAGTTACTAGAATCATGACATGTTGCTGTCATTCATTGTCTCCATATCGATGTATTAAGGTGAAACTGAACAAAATTCATAATGCTCCAACATGTGATCTTCAAGAATCAGATTTGCATTACTTTTACTAGAAACTTCAGAGTTCATGGTCAAAACTTTGTAATACTCCAAAAATGCACAATCTTTTCTTTTTTTTAATGGTTTGCTATGATAACTACATGAAATTCAGCTGTTCAGTGTACATCATTATCACATGCCAATAAAAGTAGACTCTACCAAGAGTATATCCCAATTAGACAGTAATAGACGTCAAAATCGATACAGATATACTTCAGAGGGCCTACTTTGTACTTGCCTTTTATTTTGCCGGTAGAAGTTACGGTGTGTCAAATTCTATTTTACAGATGCGTGGCATAGGATTAAATAGGTCTAAGTTTGTTTTACAAATTACAGACGTGAGTCTGACGTGTTACATGTCATATTTTAAGTTCTGTCTAGCCTATTTATGACTTTCTACTTGATTTTTTAGGTTGTTAAACACCCCCAAAACTTTACATTGCATAAAACCTTCAAATAGGTCAAGGTATTTGTACTTTTTTAATTTTGAAAGATATAACGTTTAATCGAAGTACTATATCATATATAAAATAAAATTATTATATTAATATATAAGTAATGAATAATATAGATATTATAAATCTTTAATCATATATCTAAATAATAAATAAATACACTAACCAAAATGACTTATTTAAAATCTTAAATCTTAACGTACTTAATTAAATATTTTTTAAAAATTTAAACTTGACTTAGTCATTACATAAGTTAAGTTAAAATAGGACAAGTAATAGATAACATGAGATGTTTTCACTTCTACTCGAACAAGGTAGTTTCTATGGTACACGTCCAAAATAAAGGGTTTCAAATCCTTCTTAATTGGCCCAATAAATTTTGGCCATGTATTTATTTTAATCAACTGAAGCACACACTTGTCACTATTCTTTAATTTATGTCCAGACCACATTATTTTTGTTTGGTTACAATTTTACCTCAATATCCATTCTAATTCTTATTTCAAACACCAATCCCTTATCTGGATCTAGACATTTGAAATCAATCATCAAAAACCTAAAATATAGACCAAGATCATTCTCCTCCTCTTATGTAACCTAGCCTCCCTCTGGTGACACACGTGATCCATCATTTTTCTTATCAATTTCTGGTTTGTTGTTGTTATGGTTTTGAATCACATCACCACAATCTTCACTGTCATGTTGGTCAAGGTCCTTTGGGAGCTTCATTTTCACCAAAGACTCAGTGAATTGCTGTATGCTTCTTATATACATGTCAACTATTTGTTGCTGCATAGCAGATTGCTCAACGTTCATATTGATGTTCCCTAGTGGAGCAGAAAAAACTTTACCCTCAATTGTGATCGACACATTCAAAGAATTTGATAAGTGACACCCCAAAGTATGGATATCCTCCCTCGAGAGTCATCCTTGTGGTGTGGCCGGCGATGTGTGTCCAAAGAGGGTGGGTAGGGAGAAAGGCTAGGTTTCAGACGTTTAGATATCTTGATAAGGGACTAGGATAAAATTTTTGATGTTTGGAATAAGGATCAGAGTTAAGATTGGGGTAAAATTATAATCAAACAAAAATAATGCGGGTCTAAATACAAATTCAAAAATAATAACAAGTGTATGCTTAAGTTGACTAAAATAAACACATGGCTATATTTTACTAGACCAATTAAAAAAAGTTTGAAACCCCTTATTTTTAGGTGGGTATCATAGAATACACCCTCAAACAAACCACCTCTTTGCTTCCATATGCTATTTAAAAGAGGCGAAAATAGACTGATATAAAAGGAAAAAATATCAGTTATATAAATATATGTCAACAACTTTTGGCTTCCTGGGGATATCGAAGAGGTCTATCTATCAACTGCATTAGATCATATCGTCCAATTGTCGTTCTGCTTGAGATGCAACTCCAGTTTCTCAGTGTAGAAATTGGACAAATTTTTCAAAAAGATCAGCTCCTTTTGTGGAGCAGAAAATTATTATCACTATAGTAATGACTTTGGAACATAAGTATCCTCCATTTTTTGCAAATAACTAAACTACCATATTTTACAGACGGCCTATTGCTCCAAAATGCTTAATAACCAAAACTGAAATTGACAAACCGAACTCACTCTCAGAAAGGCAGGTGTCACAACCAACCTGCGTATGCAATTAACATAAAGTACAACTTGATACATGGCAACTTGACAAGGGATAGTTGACTATACATTATGTGATGACTGTAGGCTTCTCCCTCCCTGTGAAATCTTTGAGCTTTGACACTGATAGCGCTAAATCTGCACATCAATAGAGGAATCAATCACATAGAAAATAAACAAAGCAGTTTATACTACTATATTTTGTCTAGGTAAATGAAAATAACCTATTAACGGTTTTAAGGCAATTTGAGCATCAAGATCATGTTTAGAGGCATCAGGTTCAAACTGTTCGATGTAAACTCTAATAGTTGCACCTGCAGAACCCGTTCCCTGAGAAAACATAGCAAACATTTTATATTTAGTTGTACATAAATTTCCAAGATGGAAATAAAATTCTTTGGAGGGAGACAAAAGGGGGGGGGGAGGGGGGAATAAAACAGATGCCACTTACTGATAAACGATATATAATCCTTGAACCATCTGTAAAAACAAACCGAACACCTTGTTTTGATACCACACTTCCATCTACCTACACATTTAAATTGGATTGGAACCAAACAATTGTAAGGAAAATATGAACCACGATTGCTTGACCTTGAATGTTGAAAGAAAATGGAATATGATAAAAATGTGCGCAATGTAAAATCTTACAGGATCAGTGTATGTAAAATCATCAGCAAACTGGAGGACATAACTTCCTGTTGACGATTTTCCACAATTTAGATATATACTCAGGAGAGGATCATTAGGATTGAGAGAAAGTGCTTGCAGCAACTTACCATACTTATCACCAGGCTTGCTCTTAGAGACAGTCTCTCGGAGGTATTCTACCATCTTATTGGCACCTTCAGATTCACATTCCTACATAAGGAGATAGATTTGTAAAATGAACCATCACATGCTCACTCCTATAAGAAATTCCAAAACTAAAACTGAAGTGCCAAGATTATTCACAAATGAAACTTCAATTGCAGCTATGATACCTACCTCGTAGTCATATCTAGAAAAGAAATTTCTTCCATAAGTTGCCCAGTGCTCCTTCACAACATCAGCTACAGAGATCAATTTCTCCCCTGGTTTCTTGTCTTTGTTGCGGTACGCAATAATAGAAAGCCAAGTTAAGACAGCCCTGTAATTAATTAGAAGCCATCGATATAAGACACAATTAACAATGGGAGGACCGACATAGAGATGTTACGTTCTCAAGTGTCAACACTGTCTTTCAGAATTCTAGTAATTTCAAGATATATCAAAGTAGCTAGCCTACAAAAATATAATTAAATCAAAAATTTCAAATTTACAAAAGCATGTGGAATATTTACCAGATGCCATCCTTCTCACGAATGTGGTCAGAACCTGTTCCAAAACTCTCTTCCCCGCAAATTGACAATTTCCCAGCATCCATAAGATTCCCAAAAAATTTCCAACCTGTGGGGACCTGAATCCAAGGTCATCTTTTGTTATTTGAGAACTATGCCTATCCATCTAAAATCTTTTAAGCAAATATAAACAGCAAAAGAAAATATAAATACAATAAAACATGCCTCAAAGAAAGGAAGGTTCAACTTTTCTGCAACACGATCTAGAGCACCACTTGTTGGCATTGATCTAGCAAGACCCTGCAATTAAAATGAAGGGTAGTGGCATTTTTTCCCATAAAGACATATACCTAATAATAATGAATACATAAAATTTCTACCTTAACACTGTTCTTGAAGTATGGAATTGCTTCTATTGCATTGGCTGCAATAACTGCTACAGAGTCTGAAGGAGTTACAAAGAAACTTCTTCCTAAAATCATATTCCTATCACCATCACCTGAACAAAGATTGAAATACTTGAACATCATTAAATAAACAGACAGAACATTGTTGCACAAGCATATATCAACTGCACCTTCTGCAATAATATGTTATAAAACTGTGGTGTAACCATATTACACAGATGCATAAGGTAGAGATTACAGAGATAGATCACTTCTCAGTGTTGCACCATGTCTAACACTTGAACTCCACATACAACGTGAATGTTGAATTTTAATAGTGTGTCTGAGAAACAAAAGTCGGAGAGAGAAAATGGAAATAAAAAATTGAAATGAATGTAGACATGACACATTCATTTAACGTTGCATATTTTCATTCCTTTCATTTTATTTACCTCCTCATTTTATTTCCCAAACAAAGGCTGGAATCTAGAGTCAGGTAGTAAATTTCAGCACCGGTGACTGTGTGAACAATATAATTGAAAATCTTTTATAGCTTTCAATATAGTAAGATGTTGATTAGCTAAATTTAATTTTTGTAGTTCTTTAGAGCACCATTTTGATCATATAAACCCTAAACCATTAGATCAAGCTGAAGTAATGTCCAACTTCTTATTTTATTGGGTACTACTAATAGTTTACAATAAACCAGGGCAACAAGCAAGAAATATTTCACTTGAACATCTGCAAGCAAACAATTTAATTAAGGGGAAAAAAAAAGCATGTTCATCACATTAAGAGATTAAAACTCTTTCCTCCATGAAGTTATTCAACAATCAGTCTTATAAAATTGAGATGAATACTGAAAACATACAGTTGCATGTTAAACTATGTCAGTAAAGGAAGCAGTAGTTCAAGGGATGTAGTTATATGGAAAACATGTAATTAGAATCTTCTTAGACCAAAGAGCAGACAGCTACATTGAACTCACATACCATCACTAGCAGCTCCGAAATCAGGACCATTTTCAGCATACAAAATGTTGACAAGATCCTTTGCATATCTGTTCAATAAACAATCCCATCAAATATAGTTTTCTCATCGATGAAAACAAAATTATACCAAATAAAGTGCTAAACTCACGTTAGATTAGGATCAGGATGACCATGTCCAAAATCTTCCAAAGGGATTCCATTTGCAATTGAACCCTACATTAACATCTAATATCAACCACCTCAAATAAATTATTTTCAACTCCCTAAATATGTTTAAAGGGGAGAAGCATACCGGACTAGCGCCAAGTTTATCAACAAAGATCGGTTTGGCATAAGCGCCAGTAACTGCATGCATGGCATCAAATATAAACCTAAAAAAAAAAAAATGATATAATAAATTTCAAGACTATGAGATTTTCATACATCCTAAACACAATAATAACCAGCCATGCCCCTGAGTCATGATAAGCTCTCTCTGTTCAAAAAATAATAAATTATATATACATAATTTTAAGGACAAGCCATATGAACTGTGAGTAAGGACAGGAAAGTCAACCTCTTTAATTACAAATAAGGTTGACTTTGAAAAAGAAAAAACTGGAAGCCAAAAAACACAGTGCAGTAACAAAACATTTTGTCAAATAGGAAATCTCAAATTGTAGAAGAGAACCTCTTTCGTTAATGTCACAGTAAAAAAGACTATGTAACACAATATTGTAGAAAAAGTAGAGCTGTACTACTAAGTACACTACAGATAAAAAGCTATTATTTCTAGCACTAACTCCCCCCTCCCCCTTTCTCTCTTCTCTTTCTTGTCTTCTCTAAGGCTATTACCTGCAAAGCAGGAAAAGGACAAAAAAAAAAAAAAACCAAGAGACAAAGAAAGAAAGAAAGAAACAGACTAAGACGAAAAGGAGAACCAGATCCAAAACAACATGGAACATGTAACCCCATAAAGTCAACATTAGCAATTTCCAGAGAATAAGAAAATTGTACCTAAAATCTGGCCGTGAAAGAAGACCCTTGATTAGCGGAAAATCAAATACTGTCTGCACAAAAATAAATAAATATAATGAAATCATAGCACTAAGATCCAGTTACATAAATTGTTCTATTAGATTCTAATGATGCAAACAAATGATTCTCACCTCTAGTAGCTCCAAATAGTCAGAAACTGGGTCTATTACTTCAACACTGAAACTTCCAAACTTTGTAACCCCAACATTTGATAAGTCAACATCAGGAATGTCAGCGATCTTTATCTCAGATATCTGTGTCAATGCAAAACATTTAACCCCAATATGTAAAGCAAACTTTATTACAGGTAAGAAAAGTGTAGGTCATGCTCCTCTAGGAGATAGTATTCCGGTCAATATCAACTATTTTTCTTCATGCCTAGCTCAAGTTATATTTTCACTAAAAAAAATGGATAGCACATTTTAGTGGCTCATTAGAGCATTTTCGCATAGGAACAAAGAAGCTTAATGTTAAATCAATGATGGAAACATAAGGAGTAAGATTTTAGATGCATGAGTAGGATTATTCATTTAGCAAAGTTTGAAGAAAATAAAGGAAAAAAAATCACTAACAAATTAATTCTAGAGTAAGGCGAAGATTACAAGAAGAAAGAAAGTATCAGTACTAGATGGCAAGGTCAAGATTACATGACAACTTTCATCCTCCGACAGAACAAAATAGGATCAAGTCAAACATTTCAAAGAACAGAACTCAGGATACGAAAAGCAAGGCAAAATGGAATAATGGGACACGTACGGATAGGGTGTTTCCATAAATCTTGTCAGTGATGGATTCTGGTGCAGGTTGTCCACTACTGTAATTAAACTACAGTCAACAACAAAGGCATTTAGCAGAAACACCGACTGGCAGACTTGCACACAACATAGAAGCACATTTATCAGCATTAGTCAATGCACAATTGACCCATAATTAAAAAATATCAAATCACCTTAATACCCCAGTCGTACTCAGGCCCACCAGGATTATGGCTTGCACTCATAATAAATCCACCATTTGCCTGTTAAAGTATAAGGAAATGAGAAGAAATGAGCAACTAAGCTGAAAGGGTGTATGCTGAAAATACTGCAGGAAGAAAAGGAAGTTAGACTGGCTTGCCTTCCTCTTCCTTATCACAGCAGAAACAGCTGGTGTTGACAATATACCTTCCCTGCATTAGAAAAGAAAAGATGTCCTCAATTTCTATTAAGAAGACCATCACGTTAATAACACTGCAGAAGTGCTTTTGCATTGAACAATAGCTCATGCATTAGTCCATCAAAGATTTTTTACCCGTATGATGCCATACACCGATATCTCTTGATTTACATAATTCTTCACATTTGTTATAGCAAATTAATTGGAAAAATCAACTGACTAAGATACTTACTTTCCAACCAAGATTTTTCCAACACCATTCCCAGCAGCAATTTTGATTATTATCTGCAATGCACAAGAACAGCAGCAGAAATTGGAAATAGGATAATTAATTTTCTTAACACAAGATTTAAATTTGGTTGCTAATATAACACATTCAAAAAAGTTAACCTGTGCAGCTTCCCAATTAAAGTATCGACCATCACCTCCCAACACCAATAAACCATTCTTGTAATCCTCTGGAGGCAATGAATTAAACAGTGCCTACAGATGCACAGAATTTTCACTTACACAAAAGCAAAATGCAATACATAAATCTTGTAATCATATATTCCATGGTTCCTACCAACCTGTATCCAATTTGCGAGGTAATTTTCTTGCATAAACACTTTCACCTACAAAACAAGTATGGATATAATTATGAGAATACCACATTCACACTTCTATTTCTATACCTAGTGTTACACCAGTCAATACATGCTTGTAATGTGTTTTTACTACATTGATAACTTCTGAATGTGTTTGTAACTAACTTGTAAACAATGATAAGAATAGAAGTTATCAATACAGAGAAAAAACTATCAACATAGTGTGGCAAGTTATAAACAAGCCTAAGCACAAGTTATCTAGATAGCATAAGGAGGTGTAAGAATGCATTCTAATCATATAACTAACAAAAATTTAAAAAGACAAGCACCCAACATTACAATTTCATTCGATTTCACTTTCAAGTTTAAATATATTATCAATCAATAACTTTACCTATTTCCTTAGCAATGATCACCTAAAAAAAAAAAAAAGTCCGTAGAACGTGAGCCTTTTGATCAAGCATAATTTGAGGAAGAAAACACAAACAAGGAATAAAAACTTGATAGAATTGATCAATTGACCACTCTGGTTCATCTCAAACGTGAAACTGCAAGGAAGATATTACGAACAGAACAATGAGCGACGCGGCATAAATTCCATTGCTATTATAGATGCTCTCTTGCTAGACAAACAATGAAACAACACAGCAACTCAGACGCCACATGTCAACAAACAGAACAATCATATACCTTCTTTCGAAGCCCACTGGTGCCAGTCTTTTGCCCTTCGACTGGTTTGGTTGGAATCAAGTTAATCTTCACAACAAAAGGAAGTGAAAAAAAAAAGGGTCATAACTACACAGCATTCATAAAAACACAACACAAAACAGTGGAACACAAAGGGTGAAGGAAGCAAAAAACCTTAATGCCTTCAGGCTCCGCAATGGTTGCGGGAGAAGATGATGATGATGAAGTGGCTCTTACAGTTGTAGGAGTAGAACGGATTCTGAAGGGAAGAAGAAGCTTTTGAGGTTTGAGAGATGAAGGACATGAGAGAAACAATGAAGGGTGGATTGATGATGGGGCAATGGAGTTTTGGGGTTTAAAGGAAGAGATGATGAAGCTGTCAAGCCTACAAGAGAAAGCCATTGTTGGGTTCTCTCTCCCTCTGAGAAAGAGTTAGAAGACGCTGACACTGTGTGATGACTGATGTGTGATGAGGTGATGACTCTCTCTCTCTAATTTTCTCTCATTGTGATATGATATGAGGAGTTATTTATGAGTTGTGAGTGTGAGGTGTGGGAAACACATAGTGCCACATGTATGTAAGTGGGGACAATTATCTTTGGGATTCAACAAGATCATGTGAATGTCAAGCGCTTTTAAAACTTTCCATGATTTTTCCGTAGAACATCGTAGGTTCGCAGATTAAGGAACGGTTAAGATCCCTTCTTGGCTTCTGCGAACTGAAAAATAGATTCGGGGATTTTTATGTTTATTGCTTTACTATAGATAATAAATAAATGGAATGATTCTTTTGTACCCTCGTTTTTAATAACGGTATCGGTATTTTTAGCAATTAATTATTAATATTTAAATCATATGTTTCATATTTTTAAAATAAAAATATAAAAATTTATACTATGTCAAGCTACTAAATTTATGATTCAATATTATTTATTAATTTATTAATTATTAATATTTTCAATAAAAATATCAAAATAATTTCAAATCGATGAAGATTCATCTCTCATCTCTTTTATAAAGTAATACATACATTTTAAATTATATATATTATTTTGAAGATAAAAATATAAATTTATCTTTAAAATTTATAAGCAATGGATAATACTTATCATGGGTTTGGTTCACTCAGTCACCTTTTGAAGCTAACTAAAACTGGGTTTGTGAACGTGTAAAATTTTCTTCTTTGGGTCTGAAACCCGAAGTGTATAGACCCAAAAAAAAACACCAAAAGCATACCCTAACTAAGAAAATTTTATCATGTAATCTTTTTTTTTTTTCATATCATTTTCAATTAAACATAATTTTATACATATTAAATAAGTTATTTTTATTTATCTTATATTTTTTAAATTACCTAAGTTGTTATTTGTTTAAATATAATATTTTAAGCTAAAATATTTCTTTTTAATCAAAATCTAATTAAACCGATTCAATTTAAACTAATAAATGTTGATTTAGATTCAAAATCTCATTTAAACTAATTCAACCCAATAAAAATTATACTTATTAATTTTAAACAAATCCTATTGATCAGAAAATGAAAAACTGCATCATCCAATCATATTTTCCAATCACGTCTAAATAATTGGACTCTCAGGAGAGAGGTAAAGATATCAGAGTCAAACATAATATATTTTAGCCTAAATATCATCAAGTTCAATTATTAAGTTGATAATAATATTTAAACTGCTTCGCCAATAGAAGTACACGTCATCAAATACATGTTAATCATTTTCCCAAACAAGGGCCCGGTACTTAGGATATTTAGCATCTTACTTGAAAATGTTCGATAACATTAACATCAGTCATCTGATATCAGATCACATTTATCGTTTTCGTAGAGAAAATATAGAACTGTCGAAATACTTGAACAAGAGGTCATTTTTACCCTTGCCCCCTCTTTAAAAAATAAATAAATAAAACAAAAACATAAATTTGACACACTGTTACTTATCAGCACTCCGAATACGTAACATAAATCTGCCACAGCTTTCATCCTTCCTAGGTAACTAGAAGTGGCTTCCTCACGCAGAGCTATAGGTATGGGGGAAGGACTATCATTTGTGTGGTTAATTTTTTCCTAAATTAATATAATTCCGGTCACATTTCCAGCTCTCTATCAAATTTCTCTCGTCATCTTCCTTCTATTGTCTTCACGTAACTAAAGAATGCAAATATACAAATCAGCGCCTTGAATTCTCATATCTAGCTATACCACTCCCTTGATAGACAACATAGCGAGAGAATATATATATATATATATATATATATATCACCTGAAAATCTGGATCGGATAATAGGAGCTCTCATTCCTTTGCAATTTGGTATACAGCACTTCGATACGGCGGAGTAAAAGAACCATCAGCCCAAAGCCACGAGTACTTCTTATCTTTCTGCGAAAGATATTGTAGAATTTGTCTGGTCTGTTGCTTCTTTCTCTAATTCGTTATCCAGGATATTCAAAACATCATTTGGTGGACATTTGTCTGCAGGGTTCTTTGCAGATGTTTGGCAGAAGCATTCAGGCCAAGAATTTGTATAGAAAGACTCTGGTGAAACACGTTTATGAGGTTCACCAAAATTCGTTTTAAGCATGACTCTCCTAATAGCTTCCTCAAAACCTGCCGTCTTCCCATTCTCCCTATCAATGAAGATGGGGGCAAGAGCTTTTCTATCAGGTCGGATAGTAGTCCGGAAGCCATAATAAAGGCGATGTCCAAGGAGGTTGTTTGCAAAGTTGCTAGGGCCATCATATGTTGGCACAAAAATGTCAGAAAGAAGACAGACCATGTAGTCCACAGCAGAACCTGCCAAGCCCCTAGTGTTCTGAACAAGCTCTTCTGAGTGTTCCACTGAAGAATGATTCTCGAGTCGAGGGAACAAACTTTGAAACGGCTTCATAAATCGCTCCCCACCAAACAGTTCACCAGCTGCTAGATATATCCTGGTAGAGTTGTCAAAACCCAATGCACGCAAAATAAGACCAACCTGCAATGAGAAACACATCAATATCCATCCAATTAAAACATACCACAATCTTCAACAGATTTGAAATTTGTAATCACCAGCATGTTTTTAAAGGTTAGTCCATTTACCAGACTCTGAGAAACACCTTAAAGGACAATCAAAGAGAAACAAACTTTTACCTCCTCAGGAGTCAATGGGCATTTTCCAATGGCCCTTCTTTCACTATAGACTAGTCTTTTTGGTGCAAAGTTTTCTTCTCGGTACTTCTTCAAAATCTTTTGTTCCCCAGGTGTAAATATATCAAAGCATCTACAATCACAATCATATTCGTATTCAACATGAATAATTTAGAAAAGAAGCATGACATTTTATTTCAACAAAAAGTTCATTTATCTACCAATAAAACAGTCTTGGATCAGCCCTTATAGTCAAACAATCAAGATAATAATGGGAAGATATCCCTGATGCATATCTAAGAAATTAATGAACTCCAAATTATCACAGCAAAAGTGACCATGGGAAGAGCACTCAATTTGTTGAATGCCACACATCTCCAACTGTAACAGACTTCAAACCTTGCAGCTAAATTTGTTTTGAACACATCAACCCAATAGATCAACATACGCTAAAACCAAGAAAGCATGTCAGATACTTCCCCCAAGTCAAAACCATAGTCCAAAAGGGGCAAGCTTCTTGTCATCAATTGATAGATCCAGTTTGTCCAATCCTAGGTAGGATCTCAGTTTGACAGCCTTGCTCTCAACTCAACCTAAAGACAGAAGTTCTCTCCTCACTAGCTCCAAACCTATCCTGATAACCCCTTCATCTCTTCCTTAAAAAATGAAGCCTTTAAATTAACCAGAAGATTACTCATTACGATGTACTTATATTACAACTGGAGCCGGGATCTATAAAAAGCCAGAAACTGAGGTAGCCAACACAATGTTCCTAAGAAATCAGCAGAATTTATGAGGCTGCTAATAGTATCAACCTAAAGCTATGATGCTAGAAACTTGCTGCACTGTACCATCAAAATTGCCCTAGCTCATCCATTCAGAACTGAATGTGTAGAGATAAACCAATGCACGATAATAAGTCAAGTATAAAAATGTATTATAAATTATAATTTGTCAAATAAGAAATATGCAATTTTCTCCTGGGATCCAACATGAATGGAACTAGACAGAAGAATTTTGAGTAGCAATTAGAGGCCTTTAGAAACAATACAAAAGATTCAATACAGGTCCATGGATAGATGGAAAATTCCCACTGTTTTGACCTATTGACAAGTTTATATACAATGCAATCTGACAAAAAATAGCCTAAGCATCCATTGCTTTAAAACAAAAGAAAAGCACGCAGTTAACTCTTGATCGGGGAAGAAACAACCATTTACCCAATGTCTATAGCTCAATTGATGCAAACACATAAGCAAACATATATGTTCAATGTAGCCCAGATAACTTACCCAGCAAATGCCAACATATCCATCTCAAACCGAAGATGTATGGACATATAGGGGCCTTGTGCGCGTAGCTTATCAACTATTGATTGACTTAGCTTCATGATATGTGGCTTGAACCTTAAAGCATGATAGTTAACTCTGCACCTCAACCTTTGGTACTCAGGATTGTCAATTTCTTCGGCCAAGCGATGTGAAAAGGGAGTAAGATAGATCGCACCATGTTCCTTCATTTTCTTGAGAGCTTCAGTAGTATACCAACCTATGGGAGCATCTCTAGGGGGCCGAAGCTGTGTCAAAATAACATTTGAATGTCTTATCCATGAAATTGAAGTAATTTCCAACTACTCACCAATGACCAAATTATTATAGTCTACCTGAAATGCTTTTATTTTCTTCTTTTTGCCATTTTTCTGATTTTCTGGAATGCTTTCAACAATCTGTACGTCATACCTCAGTGTCTTGATGAAGTGTTCGACATCATAGATACCATGGAAACCACTGCATGTAAAAGATAATAAGACCTATTGTAGTGTGACACTGATTCATGACAAATTAACAATCAATTAAACCAGCATCTCTACTATCATAGAAAGAAGATTCCCCATTTTCTGTCTTTCTGCCTCTCCAAAAAGTCCAATATTTTGTTTCAACTAAAACTAAAAGGACTGGACAAATTTGTCATTACAAAATAGCTAAAAAGGCTGACCACTTATAGGTTTAAGGCACTTTTTTTCAGAAGCATTTTTAAAATATATAAGAGAGTCTAAAGCAAGTATTTAGATTTAAGAATAGAAAACTGTCATGCCATAAACATGAAATTTCTGTTTACACATGCATCACATATGTCTCTGCGCTTAAATCAGAATAAGGTTCTAACTAAGTAACTAACAAAACACAAGCAATCAAATTTACAAAAATCCAATAAAAATTAAAACAAAAATGCGCACAAGTTAATACAATAGTCAACATTTGATATATATTTAGTATACAGAAGTATATTTAATTTGTAAAACTAATACAAAACAATGCATTTACCACACAAGAAGTGTTAATCATTCCCTACCATGTTAACAAATAGTAATAACAACTTTGTCAAGTATATCAAATTAATGAACAATTTGCATTCAAATTGCACAATCACATATATGTTCAAGAAAAACAAAATAGCTTCTTTTTCCTTTTTCCAATAAAAAAATCCAAATCCAGAATTTGATGTATAGATGCTGCAGGTCAAAAGTAAGTGAAGAATCAAAATTTTAAGACAGTTACCTGTCATCATGCCAAAAGGAGTTTGCATCCAACTCAGGTAGAACTAGTGTAGCATTCATGATTCGTGCAGCAAGAACAGCATTAGAGATCTACAGCATAGAAACACAGTCTATCAACATATAGAGAATAGCATCATGTATATAACAGCAACAGATTCACCTAGCTCTTCATATACAGACATAATGCAATTACTTTGCAGTTTCAGTAACCAAAAAAACAAAAGCCCCTCTACTCATGAAAGTGTACTACACTTTACAGTCATAGGGAAAAGGTACAAACTGCACTGCGCTGCTGATTTAGCCCTCCATTGCATCGAACACGCAAGAATCCATTGCTCTCACTAGGTGGAGCTGCCAAAAACATCAAATCAACATCAAATTACAGCTTAAGAAAGTTCCAGAACATCTACATTCAAAATGAGAATCTGTAACTACAAGAACAGATAGATACGGGGCCAAAGAGTTCGCGGTGCCGACGATGGCCGCCAACCATCAGAATCAGCGTTGTTCCAAAGTTCTGCTAAACGGATCTGTCCAAAACGAATAACCAATCACAGAACACATGGAATTACGCATCGAAAACAAAAATCGCTAACAAATTTGAATATTCGATCGAGAATGCGCAAGATTCACAAATCTGAGTGAGGACTTGCACTAACCTCGGAGCGATAACTGGATTGAGCATTTGAAGTTCCCGTTGAGGAGAAGAACAATGAGACGGTGCAGATCAAGAGCACCACAGCAGCAATCGACAACTTCACAACCATAGCCTTGAACCCTGACCCTCCGCCTTGCCTCCCATGCTGCCTGTGAAAACCAGCTCTGCAACCGACAAACAATGGCAACACAGTGAATTTGATTCAACATCGAAATCAATATCACAATCGAGCTTTGATCGCTGTGTTCATTATTCCCCTACCTCCTCATGGTTAAGATCCAATGGCTCTATTATTCTACGGACCAAGCACTTCAATGATACACTTCGGTAGTGGAGGGCGGTGAAGTAGGGAACGGTGGTTGTGAACGACGGGAGAGAGAAATGGACGCCGTGACGGAGATCTGAGAAATGGCGGCAACGGTGGCGGTTGCCGGGTGGAAAGTGGCGGTGAACGGAGGTGGGAGAAAGAAAGGTGAAGTCACCGTGAATGTAAGCTTCAGGAAAATAACAGTGGAAACTGGCTTAGGCCAAGCCATTTGGGCCATAGTATGGGCCTCAAGCTGGGTTTTGAAAATGGGCTAGAATGAAGAGACTGTTGGGTTATAAGTTTCGGCTTATAACAGACCATTGGGTCAAGAGGAAAAAATGAAGTTTTTTGTCAGAAAGAAGCACTTTTTTTTTAGGGAGAGAATCGAAAGCTGTGATTGTTGACCAGAAAACATGATTGGACCCCTAGGATATATGCTTGAATATCACAAGAGAACCGGAGTTTAAAAAAATAATTAAAAAAAACCGAAGAGGGTAAATTTAAAAAATAATAATAAAAAAAATCGCTAGTCACTATCTTACTTTACAATCAATTTTCTCTACATCATATTTATTACATTTTAGAGTTAGTTATTGAGTGGTAGAGCTATTCTTTTTGTGTGTATATGTCAAATATGCAAAATCATGGGAATCACAAAGTATGAGTTAGATCTTAAAGTTTCATTACAATAATTATATATTTTTAAGAGTCTTTTTTTTATTTTGGGCATTGTTACTCGTTTCAAGTCACTAATATTGTACAATTGTGAGAGTTGAAGAGTTAAATTTGTCAAAATGATCATTTAGGTGTGGAAATAGGCTTTATATAAACCTTATATGGATAATACTGTTATATATATATATATATATATATATATATATATATATATATATATATATATATATATATATATATGTATTTCGTTATACAAGTGTCTAATACTGAATGAAGGAGGAAAAAAAGGAATGGCAGTCAGGTCAAAGTCTATTATCTATATATTCAAATCCAAAATATATATAAGAATACTCTGGAAAATGTTAAGAAAAATACTTACTAGATACTCAACAGTGTTTTTGGATAATTTTTTATATATATTAATGGAACATAATGAAATAGAAATAGTAGGAATTGACTAAAAAGGGAAGAAAAATGAATGGAACAAAATTATCTTCTTCCTTGTTCGAGAGAATAATAAGGGACAAGAATAAATTTTCATTAATTTTATTTAGATGTTATTTTATAAATGAATATGGAATGAAACAAATATAAATTTAACTATGTAAATGGTCTTTTTAATAGCTCTTTTGTTGCTATTATATATTTTTATGAAACTAAATCTTCAACTAACAAGCATAAAAATAAATAAATAAATAAAACCTTGAACTGAAACTTAAAATAAGCATAATATAATTTTTTTCATATAATTACTCAACATATGAGTTCCATGTCAAAAAAGTCTAGGAAAAAAAATATAAATCAATAGAAAAAAAAAGTCATAATTTTCAAAAATATTCCAAACATAAAACTTCCAATTTATATGAAAAAAAAAACATAATTTTAAAAATATTCCAAGCATAAAACTTTTCATTTATATGAAAACAATATGATTACAAGTTTCTAAAACTTACTTTCATGGAGAGTATGGCATGACACAACATGCTTTAATATTCCCTTCGTTTTTTTGTTTTTTTGGAGGGGTCTGCATTCCCTTGCCTTTTTTAAATGGATAGTTAAGTAAAACTCACATCACATCCAATCAAGAAAGTAAACAAGATGATAAGAGACTACCAATTGGAATAGCAATTATTCAGCAATTTCACAATAAAATCACACATGAAATTTGCAAATGAAATAGAATTGATGAATAAATTAAAAATATGGATTATCGGTTCAATAATATAGGGAAAACTAATCTTTCTCCATAAAGTCACAGAGAGAATAAATATGAGTAGTTGTCACAATTAGCCCTCTTTTTTAATAATTAGATAGATAATAAGGAAAAACAATGTAAAGTACTTATATTTTACCTAAAAAGTTCAGTTGCTCTAATTTTATCCCAAGTTTAAAAAATAAAAATTTGGGTCTTTTTTTTTTTCTTCCTTTCTTTCTACTTTCCTCGTTTACTATTATCCAAAGTGTTCATGCACGGTGGATGTGAGAAAACACCGTCTTTAAAGCCACAACTTCACACAAACAGCAAAAAGGAACATTGCATGTCTTGAGGTTTGTCTTAAATAGCACCTAACTAAAGAATTAAAGTCAACTTGGAAAATTTTTATCATAAATTTTTTGGTAATTCACAAAAAATGTCTCCGTAAAAACCAAAAAAGATCAAGTCCCATAAATTTAACTGAATTTTATTATTATTATTATTATTAGGATTTAATTTAAATATATTATTAATATAAAAATATTTTATATAGATATATAATTATATATTATTATATTAATAAAAATATTTTTATATAATCACTTATTACTTAAATAATCATATAAATAAAAGATTTTAGTTGAATAATAATATAAAACAATTTATATTATTAATATATCTAAATTAAACTCTTATTATTATTATTATTATTATTATTATTACAAAATAGAAATAAGGAAGGCACCGACAAGGACAGACGTCGTGGGAAAGAGTTCTGTCTCTGCGACACCTGTGGACCGTGATAGCGGAACGTGTCGACGCTTCAATGGATGGACGTCCTTTTCATGTGACCCAAACGAAAGGTTCAACTACGGTACAAACTCCGAGAGCCACTGGGGTTCTGAAACGTGTCCATGCTATGTGTGGCGCATGTAGACCCCAGAGGACAATAACCTCATAGGCCTGATACCTAGAACAATATTATTTATATTCAATTTAAAGACTTATTTATAAATATAATTTAATTTAAATATATTTATAATATAAAATAATTTTATATTATTAATTAATAAAAATAATAATAAGTATTAATTTATGTAAATAATTATTTATTATAATAAAAAATTAATTATAATTTTTTATTTTTTTTATTTTTATTAGTTGATAATATAAAATAATTTTATATTATTTATTTTATATTATTAGTATATATTAATTAAACTCTTATATATATATAAAAAAATTTATAAATTTATTATCTATTATTTTTTAACACCGATTTTCCCTTTTTTTTTTTTTAAGTCTAAAACAAATTTCAAATAATATAAATAATATTTTTTAATATATATAGTCACAAAGGAGAAAGTAGAAAACTTTAAGTTGATTGAACTGACTCCTTGATTGTCAGATGAGAATACAGAACAACGAACATAGACGAACCGCATTATCAGGTAGTAAATGGGGAACAAAGCTTCAACATTTCAATGGCTATGATGTGGTTGAAAACGAAGGTTATGCTAAAAAGCTATGCACACTGCTCGACACGCATGTCAGTGGCATCTATCTTCAAAAATCTTCATGAGTAGGTTGTGTATTGCCTTAACAACCAACAGATGTGAGCCCCATCTTCCTTTTTTTTCTCTTTCTGCAAATAACTTCAGAAGTGGATGAATTCAAGAAAGGCAATATTATCATTGTGGAAAAGAGTAAATTCAAGGTTACCGTTTTGTTGCACGCACATCACCAAGATAATAAACCTTTTAGCCCTGCGCAGGCAAATGTCCTTTCAAACAAAAAGATTTTAGTGAGGAGATGGTTGTTTTAATTAAAGTGCAAGATAAAATGCCGTATTAGGTACTGCAGGCTTTATTTTCTGTGGTTACCTTTAATACTTGATGAACTTTAATATCTCGACCTATGACAATTATAATGGCAGTAATCGCTTATATTAAATATCGATATAAGAAACTACAAAAAAAAAATAAAGTTACGCTACTTCAATTAAATGTAGGTTTCGACTTAATAGTAAGTATTTCATTTAACAAGTAATATCAAATGAACTGTTGTATGTTTGAATCCTTTGGATGGTATTGAGCAAATTAAGGAGGGAGATTATTGATTTTATTTAACTAGTATTATCCTAAAATTTAATGGGTTTAACATCTCAATTTAAGGTCCTTTTTATGAGTATAGTCTTTTATGTTAAATATGATTTTGAGAAATTATAAGAAAATTAATTGCATTCTTACTAGTAGTTATACCTTTTAGCTTAGTAGTTGGTGCTTGATCTAATAAATACTCTATCTGTTTTGATTTATCTATTAATTTGAATAATTTTTTACATTCTTAAATTAATATATTTAAATATAGATTGTATCTAATATATCAATTTTAGAATATACTAAATTGTCAAAAGAGTAACTTATAAACATATGGCATAGTAATTCAAGATTTTCAAATTTAAAAAATCCAAACCATTATTTACCATGTCCAAGCAAATTTGTACATTAACATACTATTTTTTTTTTCTGTTTATAACATGAATGTATTTAAATGCTAAGAATTATATACTGCAAATTTCAGGTCACTTTTTTTTTTTTTCTTAAGATGATCTCTAAGGGTAATTTGGTGTGGAAGTTAAAAAAATATATAGATAAATTTTTTTAATACAATTGTGCTACCTCCATCCATTTTTAAGTATTCATTTAGCAATTTTTTTCCAAATATTATTTGTCATTTGGCAGTTTTAATGAAGCATTTTTTTGAAAAAAAAAATGTTACCCTTAATGCATTGAGAGAAAAGAGAAGATTTAGGAACGGAAAAGAATGAGGAATGAAGAGAGAGAAGGATAATTTAGTTTAGAGATATATTTTTTTCTATATTAGAGTCGTTTTAATGATTTTTCAATCTATGTACCAAGATATTAAAAGACAAATAAAAGTGGCCGGAGGTAGTATCTCCTATGTTCATTTATAAGTATCTCTTTTAACATTTTTGCACAAAAATGAAGAATATTATAAGTAGACTCAAATACAAAGAGGTTTTGCCGACCAATGAATTGAAAACTAAAAAAAAAAAATTCA
This sequence comes from Pterocarpus macrocarpus, assembly GCA_031439585.1. Lineage (NCBI taxonomy): Eukaryota > Viridiplantae > Streptophyta > Magnoliopsida > Fabales > Fabaceae > Pterocarpus > Pterocarpus macrocarpus. The sequence goes on along the minus strand of CM062516.1, from coordinate 59,056,718 downwards.
CTTTTGGATTGTTAACAAGGATATTGGTTAGCAAAATCCAATACGAAGAAATATGACTTAATTTGACTAATTGATCCTTTTTCTCTTCCCATTAATTGTAGTTACCAAGTTTAGTTGAAATAATAAAGATGAGGGTGAAGTTGAATAAAATTAATTAACATCTTTTAGATATTCTCAAATGATAGTTAATTTGGGATAATATCTTTTTTTAAGGGTGTTATCAAGATTTGAACTTGTGACTCCATATCACAAATTAGCAATCTTATTATTGTACTAAGACTTGCCCTCAAATTGGACATTTATAAATAAATAAAATTCTTAAATTCTCTTGAAACAAAAGAAAAGTCTTGCTTTAATTAGTTATAGCTAGTGAAAATGAAAAACAGCAAAAATCCATGTAGGGCCTTTTCTCTTGCTATGAATAAATTTAACAGTTTCTCTAAGACTATTGCTATATTCTCTTAATAATCAACCTAAAACTCATTCTGATTTAAAATCTCACTTATAATAATATGAATTATAATTTATATAATATAAAACATTATTCAATAAATATGAATGAAATTTTGGATTACGACAATTTTTAGACCTAGGATTTAACATTTCTGTTTCTCTAAATAGACGGAGCTAACAGTGAAAGTTGATCCAAAAGTCTGTACTCCATGTATATCCCGTGTTAAACTGACAGTTGGCGAGATAGTAGCGAGAAAAGGGATGGCCAATAAGAATACAGAGAGACAACATGGAATCTAATTGCCATTATTATATGAGCAGTGTCTTATGCTTATGCATGTGCCTTTCTCTATCCCTTTATGCAGTTGAAGATATTAAGAGAGGAGCGGGGGAGGGTGTAATTAATAGCGCTAAGAGGCAAGAGAGAGAGAGAGAGAGTGGAAGCATGGGAAGAGGGAAGGTGGTTCTGGAGAGGATAGAGAACAAGATCAACCGCCAAGTAACCTTCTCAAAGCGCAGGAGCGGTTTGCTGAAGAAAGCCTTCGAACTATCTGTGCTGTGCGATGCTGAAGTCGCTCTTATCATCTTCTCTAGCCGTGGAAAGCTTCACCAGTACAGTAGCACTGAGTAATTTTTCTATCTCTCATATCCTCTTTTATCTTTGCGTTTTAAAGTTTAAGCTACTTTTCTTTTTTCTTGGTATATTTTTCTTTTCCAAAAGCTGCTTGGTTTGAGTTGTATTTTGAGGTTTTTAGTACTATAACTTCATATCCCTGAAGCCTTGTGAACTATTCTGGCTGTTTTCTTCTGTAAATTGGGTTATAGATCTTAGCTAGGGTTTTCTACTTCATTTTTTTTTCTTTTTTTCTTCTTCTTTTTTTTTTTAACTATTTTTACCAAACAAAAACAATAATGTCCTTTGCTCGTCCTTCCTCTCGTAATTAATATACTTTCTTCCGTAAATGAATTATTAGGGTGGAGGGGTAGGTAATTGTTGAAGAATATATAAATTTGTATATATCATGAAGTCAAAAATAAAGAATTCACTGTTTCATTTTCGAATGAATTCTTGTAATAACTTGTTTGAAATATTGACATAATTAATTTCCGTACATCTTTTGTGTTATATTTGAAGATTTATGATCCTCACATTTTTTTAATTATTTGAAATAAAATTTTAAATAATGTGTTCAAATTTTGCAGTTAAAAATATTCCATACAGGGGTTGGTATATATGTTGAGGTGAATAGATTTGAGGATTAATTATGCTTTCTTTATCAGTTCTCTTGCTGTTTTGCTGCAGCAATTATTCTGAATCATGCTTGCCATGTTAAGAACTAATGTGCTATTACAGCTGAACAACGAAACATCGACCCGAAGTAATATCTAATCAGTGGCATACTGTCATTGTGTAATTATCAAAATTCTACGGGATTCACATGTGTAATTATCAGAAAAAAGTTTGCGTTGGGACTAATAGTACTTTTCATTAACACGCTTTAGGGTTCATATGAGTAATAGCCATGCGGATCTGCTAGTTTCCTTAAGTTTTTTAATATTATTTAGAAATCTAAATCGTAAAGTTCGCTCTCATCTATTCTTTTCTTTATTTATTTATTTTTTTGTCGGGGGAGACATATTTCATCAATTCTAATGAGTATACAATGGTTAGTCTTATTTAAAAATAAATCCTAAATCATAAACCCTTTTTCTAAAAAAACAGAAAAAACGGTTTGTTTGAGAGGGATGGTAAATCTTTGTTTAAAAATGCTGAGCAAGTTATCAATTCGTTGAGTTTTACTGGAGAGTTTGTCAATTCTGTTTTTAGGGTTATATTATTTGTATATATTCAAAATTTTAATACCTCAATATTTTTTTTTAATTTTTTCTCTCTCCATCAATTATTTCACTCTTTTTATTTTTTTTATAATTTTTTTTTCCTTTCTATTTCTAAGTAGTTAAGGTGTCTATCTAGTACAAAAAATATTTCTCTTGTTTTTAAGTAGCTGAGTAGCTTTTGGTAGGGTTAGATTTTCGTTTGGATCAGCTGAGCAAAGCTAGCTATTTGCTCGTTCAGTTTTACAGGCCAGATTTTTCTTTCCCAACCCCTATCAGTAGGATGGATAGGTCGTTCATTTGGGACAAGGGCTTTTTGCTTGGGGAAGCATGATCCTTTGTTGTAGCTGCTGACTCTAATGTAGCTAGCTACAACCCCCTTTTCTTTTCTTCTTTTCCTTGTCCATCACCCTCGTTTTCTATTATGGCTTGCTGGGGGTGTTGGGAATTTAAATCGGAGGAAGCAAGTGGAAAACTCTTAATTAATTTTGTAATAATTTTATCATTAATTTTAGACTCCTTGGAAATCTAGATATATGCCTATTGATTGCAATATTTCTTTTAATTGAACAGTATTGTCAAAAATAATCATCTCAAAACTTCTTGACAATAGAACTGAATGTCAAATAAATTAGTATGAAAGTTATACATTTGCTTCAAATTTTAATCATACTAAATACTTCTTCTTGGATTGAGGGTCTCCTGTTTATATCTTTTAGAGGGCAAATGTTTATCGAGTTAGATATATATTATTAGAACTCCAGTGGTGAGTGGCATGCAACCATAAAAAAAAAAAAAGAGATATCAAAAAGGAAACAAAATTATAGATGGGAGATCAACTAGCTTAATTCAACTGCTCATGCATGTTTATTCTATAGGTCAATATAATGTTGCACTTCTATTCATTAGTTTTTATGGCACACACTGGAAGCCTTGTGGTTAGGGCTAATCTGGTTCCAAATGGAAATTAGTACAACACCTCGTGATTTTTTTTTCCCAAAAATCTTAGATTACCATTACTTTTACCTCACAACTACAATAACAATGGTAACAGTCAATTTATAAAAATAATGATATATTAATAATAATGAGGAAAAATTCTCATATTTACCAAATATTTTATCGTTGCAAGTGTCAACTATATTTATTTATTAATTTTTTAGTATTTATTTAAATATAAAAAAATATTTTACCCTTGAATTATAGATCATGTGCATTTTATCTCAATATTTTAAAAATATACAAATTGGTTTTTAAACTTTTTTTGAAGTATACTTTAATTATTCTGTTAAATTTTTGTTAATTATTAATGAAAAATAAATATATTATACATCTATGAACTTTGAGTCATGCGTACTTTAGTCTCTAAACTAAAAAAGGCATACCATATGGCTCAATATCCTAAACTTTATTAAATGTGTATCATTAACAATGGATGAAAAAATTAACAAAAAAGGGTTAATTGTATATTTAAGAAAGTTCAAGGATTTATTAACATATTTTTAAAATGCTAAAAACAAAGTGCACATTGTCTATAATTAAGGAAATAAAATGTTTTTTTTCCCTTAACTTGAAATCTTAGATTTCATATTTAGATGCATGTGCCTTAAACTATGGGAGATCTTCAACTAGGCTCTTTCTAGCAAAAAAAAAAAAAAAAAACTTGCTTATTTTGGATATCTTGAAATGGTTATTTTAAAACAAAATATGGACAAGAACCAAGGTAAAAGCTTCAACTGATAAGTTGAGTGGCAGATAATTAAGGTCTCTCACCTTGCTCAAAATTTAGGTTAGAATTTCCTCTGATAGAAACGGACCCCATTAGCAGATATCGTTATCAATTGATGAGTTTTTGTTGGAATGCCTGATGACGAAACCATGTAATGTTTCGGTTCCGAGTTGGCTGTTGCCTAACTTCGTTTTCTTCCACCAGCAATTATAAAAATTGAAAAATGGAACCAAGAGTTTAAGCTTTTTTGGGATACGTTCGTGATTAAAGAGGAAAAAAAAAAAAAGAAGCTAATATGAAATTTTAATTGAATTTCTCATGTTATATAAATGAGGCTATGTTACTATCCTAATGACTATTACGCCAATTGACATGAACTACTATAACCGATAATCATAATTGTTCATTCTGATCAGCATTAACAGAATCATTGAGGAGTATCGTCAATGTCGCTTCAACATGTCACAGACTAGCGACTTAGTTGAACATCAGTCACAGGTTCTCTTCTACTGCACCCATTTCTATTAGTTCATAAAATGAGTTGAGTAATATTATTTGTACATAACAAAATTGACAAGATATAAAAGTAGTGAGATCTATGCTTTCTCTCTCAACATTCACTATGTTTCTTCCTCTCACCAACAATGTCAACTTTGTGTCTAACTTGTTACATACAAATACAATTTCTCTCTTACTAAAAAAAAAGGGAACAAAAAAATAGAAATTCTGAAGCTTTCTAGTTACTGAAGACAAGCCATAAACTGATTGACAACAGGGAGTAAATGGAGTTTGCCATGATTCTAGCATTTTACTCTTTTAACATTATTGTGCATTGCAGAACTTACACGAGGAGCTTTTGAAATTAAGAGCCAAACATGAAACTCTCGACCGGAAACAAAGGTAACGATTCCGAATCACAGCAGACACAGGAAAAAAAAAAAAAAAAAACAAAGTTTGAAGTCCAAGTGAGTTAGTGGACCCTAAGTTATATTGTTTCTCTTTGTGTTTGAATGAAGGTATTTTCTTGGAGAAGAACTTGAGCCACTTAGCATGAAAGAATTGGAAAGTCTAGAGAAACAACTGGACAGAACGCTTGCACAAACTCGACAGCAACAAGTACTAATTAGCACTTTCGACTACCATATTCTACTAATGAACATATAAAACTCTGATGGAAACAGATGAAATACTCAAGCGCTTTTTTTTTTCAAAAAAAAAAAAATGGAATACTTGTTTAGGTACTTTAATTAATATTGGGGAATGGTGGAAAATAGGGAAGGTTATTGAAAAATGAAAACTGAGTAGGATAGCAAAGTTCCGATATTCCTTTATTCTTTTTTGGTACATCATTGAAAATAGAGAGAAATATTATGTGAACTTAATATTTTTAATTGAGATACTGAATAGATTCATTCATCATTTATTATTGAAAATTATAAATTTTTTGCTTTATTTTATTTTTTATAATTTTTAATGATGAATGATAGATAATAGATGATTTAGTACATTGTCCTAAGTGAAATAAGTTCACCTAATATTTCTCAAAATTAGATGCCAAATTTGATACTATCTTTAAAAAAAAAAGTAATACATTGTAATTTTTTTCAAAGCTACAGATTAGATTAAAAAAGTTACAGCTTGAGATTAGAAAGTTACAACGTTAAGACAAAATTTTCAGAAAAAACATATGGTGAGGCTCAATCCATCTCACAAAGTCACTATTTTTGATATCAAACTATAAATTTTTCTATTTTTTTTTTAACTTTTTTATGATCACTTCTGAGTCCCTATGATCGAAGAGCTGGAATATCCTTAGATATTTTAATTTCTTCTTTTGTATTCAGTATTCACCATTTCTAGCAGCATGGCATGCTGAATTCTCGGAAAAGAGAGAAAAGCTCAACTAAAAATTCTAAATAAGTGAGACCCAATGGGTGGTTTTTGGTATCTTATGATAACCCGATATATATAGGTGATTCCACCCAAAAAATAAAAGATATATATAGGTGATATGTCATAACCATTATCGTGCCTTTTAATTGCAGACGCAGAAGCTAATGGCAAGAGCTGACGATTTACGTGAACAGGTACACGTTATCATTACAAAACTAAATAATAAATGAAGGTGCTACACATTGATCAATGCATGTGAATCCTTCATGTGAATTTTGCTCAATGTACTGCACTGCTCTTGTCATCTAATTCGTGTTTGATTTTTGTTTTCATTATATGCTTTCAGTTTTAATTACAAAACTATCACATTGTTTTTAATTTATTTTATATTTTAAATTTTAATTACAAATATGTCACTTTATTTTCAGTTTGATTTCTATTATCATGATTTTATGAAAAAAAAAGCAGTGAAAATGGACTAATTTCCAGTAATGATAATTGTTGATACTAGCTCCATCATGTCTTGAGATATTCAGCGTCGTATATGGCAGTGCTTGTGTTTGATTAGTTGTTGTTGAAATTTGAGTTTCCTCCACCTATTAATTAATTGGCATGTTTTTTGTTTACTATTTAATTAAGGTCTAATCCCATTATTTAAACTCACTTTTGAGACATTAAATGAGATATTTACTCTTTTTTGTTTTGGTCGCTGAGATATTTACTCTTAAAGTAAGTGTTAAGATTCAATAATGTTGACTTAAACATTTTATTTTTAAAAAGCCTTTAATTTTTTTAAGATGTCTCGTTTGGTATATTGTATTCTTATGTAAATAAACATTTCTAATATGATTATATATCTTTGTCTTGAAAGACAAAATTGTCTGTCATTTACCTAAATGCTTAGAATTAAGACGCAGAGGATTGACAAGCAATTTTTGGAAATATATATAACATTCATTAATTCTCATTATCCACAAAATTTGCAGGTGCACAACCAGGAGGAGGTCAACAAACAATTGAAATCCAAGGTTTTTCCCTCGTAAATAATCATGCAATTAATATAGTTCACGAATGCCATAAAGTTTCAAATAATTTTGTGATATGCACTTTTCCTTGCGTTTTCAAACTTTCTGCTCCAGGAAAGAGAGTTAAGCACCCAGACCTGTGAAGGTTCTAATAATTCGACCCCGTTCGTCTACGGCAGCAACCATATTAGGTTGCATGATGCACAAACCAATCAATTTGAATCTGGGACAACCTTGCAGACAGGGTGTGCACATTGTTTTTCTTTGCTCTTTCACTTGTTAACGGCATAAACCTACTCATTAGTCATCACATATGGTACATGTGGAATTATACATGCATGCATATATTTTTTTTTTTGTTACACAAATACTTTAAATAGTTTAGAGATCTTAGAAATTAGGAAGAAAAAAACATATAAAACTTAAGGATAGCAATAGGGCAAGTAAAAGCAGATTTTAATCTAACTCAACCCAGTTTTACATCCTTCTATATGGACCCAAATTTGTTCCTAAATTACTTGCGGGTTCTGAAAACAAATATCTGCACTTTATTTACACAAAAATATCAGTACTTGCACCCTACCAATTATATTTTTTGTAATGTCTTTGTGCTTATTTTTAAATTTAATTCACAAAATAATTACTTAATAGCTTTAAAAAAATTATCATCTAACAAGTTGAAAGATATAGTTAATGAACCTTTTTTATAAATTAAACAAGTAATTCGTTATCATAATTTCTGCACATAATAACATTGTGTTCAGAGAATTAGAGGAGGGATAAGTCTCAATTAAAAAAAAAAAAAAGAAAAACCTGCTCCACATGCCGGTACTATTGTTTTCGTTTTATCCTCTCCGCCCAGCTGCTGAGCGGGTTTAAAACCTGATCCAGGCCAGTTGTGGCAGAACATGTGCCCGAGGATTGGGCACCAATTAGCATCCCTAAATCAAAATTAAACTTATGCCGTCAAGTTTTCACAATTAAATGTCATGTTATCTAGCTATATATGCCTTATTGGCGTACCGACATGCATTGATATGAATATGACCATAGATGTACGTTTCACAGGTAATCAATAGAATATATGAAGTTTTATTAATTATTTAAGTGAGTTCACTTATTAATGTTTTCCGGCATATGATTTCAGTGTAGCCCCCCTAGACATCGATGTCATTCATTTAGATCCCTCCGCATAAATTGCAGTGAATCGGAGAGAATAGTGTATAGTGTAGCCTAACTCTTCGGCATGTTGATTAAAATCTTGCAGATGGTTCTGGCACGAGCAAGCAGCATCGTCCAAAGGAGTAGCGATTGGTACACAGACTGAGTTAGGCCGTCATAACAACAGTGGATGGCTGCTTTGAATGTCCATATATATATACTTGTTGCTCCTGATCTCGTGCGTATCTATCACACACACACACACACACACACGTATATATATGTCTCACAAAAACTTGTTGAGTGCCCTAAATTGATGACACTCAGATTTAGTGCTTTGGTTTATAGTATAGAAATGCGTGCTTTTTGTTAGCGGGCCAATGTGGATTCAATTCTGCCAACCCGATGACAGTTGTGGATATGTTACCGCATATTGAACTTTGTTGCTAGCTATATATTGACAAAATGACAATTACAGAGATAAACAAAAAACTCTGTCCAGTCTAGATCTAACTCTTATTTCAGATATGTAATTACTATTAACATTGTTTTCATTCGCATATCTTTCATTTCTTATCTTATGTTTGGTTAGAATTTTTTGATGTCAAGGAAATTGTTCACACAATTTAAGATTAGAAATAATGGTTAAATAAAGTCTTTTCGAAAGTAATAACTCCATAATTTAAATCTTTAATTAACATTATAAGTAAAATTTGACTAAATTTACAATCTACTTCTATTATAGCTAACTACCTTTAGGTTTTAAAAAACTTTTCCGTTAGACCTACACGGTAAATTATTGGCCTTAAAAAAAAAAATCACGATTGACATCCGAAATTTGCTTTTGTCTCAAAAATGCCTAACATGCCAGACTAATAAATACCTTTGCACCCTTCAACTGTTCAACCGGATCCCACGGCAATCAAACACTATCGATATGTATGAAACATGCACTTTTTCTCTCACGCTATCTTTCGCCGATTGGCAGCGACTTTGGGGTTGCTTTTTTGTCACCAGCCTCCGCTAGTGATGGTTTTCATTTTTCTGATCCCTTATAGATTTGTCGTTACCTATTCTAAAGTTGTCTAATTAATTATAGATATGATATGTAAACTTTTAAGATTCCTAGATACTTCATATATATCATCTTCCTTTTTGTCTTCTAATTAAGATTCCTATAGCTATAATTGCAAAAGCACGAGGGCAACAGATGTTTAATCGCAGGTTCAGTTGCTTCAATTGCATCGGTGCAGATAGTGCCACAAACTAGCTGTTTCTACTAATTCCTATCGATCGACATGGCATACATAAAGAACAGTTTCTGTACCATTTACCAATAATCTAATCTTATCATAATTTTCAACCATTTTCTGCTACGATTCTTTTTATGCATCATTATATATACTGTTCCATTGGATTCAAATCGAACAAAGCTTGAAGTACAAAATGAGGAAGCTTAGGTAAAACCAGGTCTAGATATGCTAATTCTGAGTCTTGGAAAAAGCAGTAAGGTTCGGACTTCCCCATACAGGTTATAGGACACAAAATATGTCAAATGTCGAACTCTCGTACAAGGGTAATGCTAATCATACAAAACTGATTAGTTAACAAATAAGCTGTGTTCTTTCTCCCAAAAACAAAAAAGGAAGAAAAAAAAACTGTGTTAATTTAAAATTATAAATATGTATACATCATAAAATTCAGTGTAAGTACATTATACATCTCAGACACACACATAAGTATATAACCTTGGAAAAAGAAAAAACTTACATATATACCAACCTGTCGGAATCAACCATCAAATATCCAAAAACAAAAAAGAAAAAAAAAAAACAAATAAGTGGTAAAAATATTCTATATATGAAAAAAGAAAGCTTCCAATAAATCTCACGGCCTTTTTGCAAAAGCAAGCTTTTATACAAATATTCAATTGATGAATGTGTAAATCTTATGGATATATATTCTGTCTCTAAAAAAATCTTCTATATATATATACCTAAACCATCAATATTCAAAATTTATTGTATTTTAATTAATTTTAGGTTTGTTTTAAATTAGCTTACTATAGATAAAATTTTCACAATATTAGTTTTCTTTATCTATAATACTCTAACATGAGATGTTACTTAATACCAGATCACTTAAATTAATCAAAATATTGATAATCACTCACACACACATACATAACTGAGTTTGCAATCGGCATAATTAGGTACATTTTATTTAAATAACCGATTCTTATGCAAAGCATAAATCTTGCTTTTTTGAGTAGTTCAAGGTTACCATGCAATACTGATAAATATTCTCTTTAAATCTTATATATACAATGCTAGCTTTTATGCAGAGAATGTTTGGCAAGTTGAGTGATGAAAATTTAGATAAAAAGGTAAAACAGGAATCTCATTCCTAGATTACAATGTTATAATTTATAATTTTTTAAAAAAAAATAAAAATTTAGATGAATTTCAATATCATTCATCTCACTAAAGTTTAGGTACAATCCTTGGGTTCAGAAAGTATATACAAAAGACTTACGAAATTACCTACCAATGAGATATTTATATCAACAATAAAAATTGAACTCACATATTTGTAGATATGAATTCATTCTTTACTATCGGTATAAACTATCGATTGTAATTTATAATTGTTTAATGTCATATATCATAAACGTGTCGTAGACATCATCAACTTTGATTCCAATATAATCATCAACAAAGAAAAAAACTTCTATTCCAATATAAAGGTACGTTCTACCTATATTTGTCTTTTTCTTTTTTCTTCGCAATATAATAAATATAATTATTGCACTAAATTTGTTGTTGTCAACGTTAGAGCAAATTAATCATTTTTGTTATCAACTTTAAAGTAAATTAACTTGAGGTGTTCATCATTTATATTTAAAAATAAGGAATAGTTTTTATAACAAAAAGGTTACGTATTATTTTTTTAAAATTTATTATTATCCAAGGGGGTGTGTCAGGATTAATTATTCCCACTTTTTAATAGTATATTTGATTCTGTATTTATAAAATTAATTATAGATAGAATTGGTTTTTTGGTTAAAATTAATTTTGAGGGAAAGTGATATTTATATTTAATAATTTAATCTAAGAAATAGTTTTAAATATTGACTAATATTATTTTTAGGAAAATAACCCTGGAAGTAACTCTATATTTGCTTTGAGTTAAAATCAATTTTGGAAGCTAAAATTGATTCTGCAAAAGAAGGAAACTGGTAACCAAACGTGAATAAAAACAATGAAAATTGATTTTTGAGGTTTATAATTGATTTTGTTGGTGCAACCAAATGAAACATGCACTAAGTGTTTGTATCATAGAGTGTTTATTGTCATTTATATTTAGTTAGTTTTTATTTAATTTAATAAAATATTGTTATAATTAAATCGATAGTTTATTGTTACTTTGATTTTTCTATTTAGAAATATTATTATTAATTTTTTAAAAATTCTTTTATTGTTTCATGTTTCTTACTTTTGCAATTTATCTGTTTTTGCGACCTTTTTATGTTTTGCATTTTTTTTGTCGTAAATCATATTAAATTTAATTTTTATATGAAAATGGAAAAATTTATAATTGTATCTATAATATATTCTCTTAAGATAATTTAAAAATTTAATTATTCTTTTTGGCATGACTTTCTTTAAGGTTTCATTTTTTTTCATATGGATTCTAATAACATGTTCTACCAAAATATGAAAATGTATAGATATTTACAAGAATATGGAGTTTTTAAAAGAATTAGCCAATGTGTCAAGCATATAGGTAATATACAACCCATTATGTAATTTTATAATTGATTTTTAAGCATCCAAAGTGGAGAGTGAAATTTTGATTTGGGTATACCAAAGACTAGTAAGAAGTTTAAATTCAGAAAACATTCTATTTTCTAGAGGTCGAATGCAAAGCTACACGCCTAAAAATATGAAGACTTTTCTTTGAAAAAAAATGATGCATATAGTTATTCCGATCTTTCAAGAGAAAATAGATGAAGTAAATGTTTCAATCTATCTTATCTTTCTAAAAACTTATGGGTGTACTTGTTTAAATTTTAAAAAATAATTTTATGATATTATGATATAACCTTCTTTAAAATTATTATTTTCAATTTATGAAAAAGTAATAAAATATTTTTTATTTTTAGTTTTCCTAAAAAAAGTTCTTTATTTCAAAATTCTTATACTTATATTTTGATTAATTTTTTTTTTATGAAAAAACACAAAAGATGTGCACTATAGCAGATAAAATTTAAAACCTTTTGCGCACTTTTCAACTTCACATCATATACATTTCTTTATCAATAAACATCAACTTATGTGCAAGTAATTCATTATTAATTTAAAATTATTGTTTCATGCATGTGAGTGGACTGCACCCACAATTTCTAAATTCATGGAGTCCACCTGTATCCATTAAGCTATAATACTTAGCCTTCTGTTGATATTATTAAAATATATACATCTTACATCCAATTGTGACTAACATGCAAAAGTGTATAGAACTGCATGTAATCGGATGTTCAAGACTTTTATTTATTTATTTATTTATTTTCTCAAGGAAAAACTTCAAGATGTAAAAATTTAATGTATGCGTAAATATGATAGAGGCTCGGTAGATTGAATTGAGTTAAACGATGATTAGTGGGAATTAAGGGTGTTTGGTAAATCATCAAACCTATATTAAGAAATCTTTAAGAAAAATGTAAAAGTAATTTAGAATTTTTCAGTCTAACTCAAATTAGATTAGTTAAAGTTAATAAATTTTAAATATTAGTAATTTTGAGAAAAAAAAATTTTCTTGTTTCCTTTACCATTTTTTTTTTTGGTATAATTCTTTTTTCATATTTTAACTCTCAATTCTTAGTAAAGCCCTTTATTTATTTATTTATCTTTTTAATGCTTAAAAGATGAAAATTTCTTCATGGAAAGGTTAAGGCACGACGCAAAGAAAGTTCACTTTAAACTATAATAATGTATACCAAAAAAGGCCATGAACTATAATAAAAATATTTGTTAAAAAGTATTCTTCAAACATTTGTTAAGAAAATAGAAAAATGTTAGTAATATATAAACTTTTTATAAATTTAATTTTGATATATTATTTATATAAAAAAATTTTATATAATAATTTAACTATGTATCATCACATTAATAAAAATGTTTGATTTTTACAATTAATATCTTTGAAGTTACACAAATTATAATATATAATTAAATAATAATATAAATTTTTTTATTTTAATAATGTAATAAAATTAATTATATTTGATTCATGTTTACCTAAAAATCTTTTTGACTTACTAGGGATTCAATAAATACATAATATTTTTATATTTGAATAATTAAAAATATTTGTTAATAGGTCGACTCACTTAACTAACTTTTTTCTGCTTATATATTATAATGACTTGAGTGTGATTTTCATATTATTCTATTAATAAGTAATTTGTAAATATTTTTAAAAACATTCAATAAACTATAAGAATTACTGAAAAAGAATAATTAAAAAGATTTAATAAAAGAATTAAATACTGATTTACCAGTGCAAGCGAGACTCATTAAAACAATAATAATTCGCTTTAAAGAAAGAACAATGATTCAACGTTATAGTTCGTTGTGGTTGAATTCCATTTTGTCCCCTCTGTTTTTCAACCTTAAAAACAATAATGCTTTTAAAACCCACCGATTTCTCTCCTACTCGCATTCCTCCGCCTCTCTTCTTCTCCGTGTAACTATAAACTATTAACTTCGTATCACAAGACAGACAGACATACCCTTTCCTCTTCCTGCATTTCAAATACTCTGTTTCTTGCTTTCAATCTCAACTCCATGGCCCAGTTTACCCCCTCAGGTTTTTCATCTTTCTTTTTATTTTTTCCTTTTCTTTTCTTTTCTTTTCTTTTCTTTTCTTTTGGTGTGTTCTTGTGTACAACATTGATTACTTGTTGTTCATTCATTTTCTGGGTTGGAGCTGGATTTGTGAGCTAAAGATTGCATCTTTGAGATTATTCTGATATTGGGTTCCTGCACTTATGGGATTTGTTCCACTGGAGCAGATTGGAGATTCAATCTGAATGCATTTTTTTCTTTTTCCCCCTGTCCTGTCATTATCTGAACTTGTTTCCATGAATAGGACATGGCACCTTGTGACCACACTTCTGGGTTGTATTTTATGTAATTGCATGCAGAGGAATGAAATCATCAATGATGATGGGGGCCTTTTCTTTAATTAAACACTTCTGGTAACGTATATGAGATGAGCGTTTCCATAGTGTTGTATCGATGGCGATTGAAAAAAAAAAGAAAAGAAAAGAAAAAAGGGAAAGAAAGAAGAAAGAAAAAGAAACAACTTTTTTTCTTTCTGTCATGTTGTGTCTGGGATCTATCTGTTTTTGGCCAGGCATATTTTGTTGAGTGTTGACACTGCATTTGGTAGCAGAAAAAGGGTAAATTGGAAAGTACATAATTTGAAAGTGTGAATACACTTGAAGGTCGTGTTTGGTAACGTATTTCATGAAATATTTGAATTCGAAATATCAAACTGTGCCTTTATGTTTGTGAATTTTGGCTCTAAGGGAACAGAGAGGTCGCAACAGAAGATGGTATATTAATTTAGGAATAATTAGGATGTCATGTTTCACATGTGAGCTGATTCTTCTATCATCCTGAAGATGAAAATTTCACCTTTTATATTACCTAGTGGCAATATCTTGAAACGCCTAATTCAGGGTCAGCGTGTCATAATCATAGACAAAGGCGATGGTCACCTTCTCCAACTTTTTCAGTATACTGTGTTCTATGTAAAGCTTTTTTTTTTTTTTTTGAAAAAACTCTTCTGAAGATAACCCCTAACTCTGCCACTGGTTCAAATTTTAACTTCTCTGAAGTTAGATCACTACTAGTGAAAATTTCTGAACCCATGGTTCATGTTGGTCTGAAGCTACTGCATCTGTGCAGGTAAATCTGATGATTTTACAAAGGAAGACTGCAAGAAAACAAGTGAACTGGTTGTTTGCTTTGGTGAATTGTTAATAGACTTCGTGCCAACAGTGGCTGGAGTGTCACTAGCTGAAGCACCTGCTTTCAAGAAAGCTCCTGGTGGTGCTCCTGCCAATGTGGCTGTTGGCATCTCCAGGTTGGGGGGTTCCTCTGCTTTTATAGGCAAGGTGTATTTCTCTATTCTGTGTCTGTTTATCCATATGGTTTTTTGTTTTCTTGTTACTACCCCTAGGTATTCCAGGAAGAATTCCTTCAAATCTTCATATTTAAGACATTTATCATGCGTTACATTGCTTCAACTTATTACATTTCTTTGTGAAGAAACTGTTTGCTTGATCTGCCAGAATGCAAAATCATAGCTTAATTCCTTGCCATCTGCATTTTAGGTTGGAAAGGATGAATTTGGGTATATGCTGGCTGATATTTTAAAGCAGAACCGTGTTGACACATCTGGCATGCGGTTTGACTCTGATGCGAGAACTGCGTTAGCTTTTGTCACACTTAGAGCTGATGGCGAGCGCGAGTTCTTGTTTTTCCGAAATCCTAGTGCTGATATGCTTCTTCATGAGTCAGAACTTGATAAAGATATCATAAAGCAGGTGTTTTTATTTCTGTTTGTACTTATAAAATGTAGCCCAAGACCTTTGGTTTAAGTCAGCATACTCATAATCTTGATGGCAGGCTAAAATATTCCATTATGGTTCTATTAGCTTGATTGATGATCCATGCAAGTCAGCTCATCTTGCCGCTTTGAAAATTGCTAAAGACTCTGGTTGTATTCTCTCATATGATCCAAATTTGAGATTGGCACTATGGCCATCAGCTGAGGCTGCTCGGAAAGGCATAATGAGTATATGGGACCTAGCCGATGTCATAAAGGTATATATATGTTGCCAGAAGATTTTAATATGACTACTGTATAAATGGCACGTTACAATAAAATAATTTTTTTATTCCTCTATTTCATTGTCAAAATAAAGTGGTTTTGGTTTGTTTTCTGTTTTCATTTTTAGTTTGTATATTTTCATCAATAAATACAAAATAACACCTTGTTTTTATTATGTTTCTTGCTTTCAAAGTTTTGTAAAGAAAATGGTGGAAACTACTTTTTCTTGTTTTTAGTATTTCCTTTACAGAACTTTGAAAACGGGGAATAAAATGAAAAGAATGTGTTACCTTTGTAATCAATGATAAAAGCATATAAACTGAAAAGGAAATAGAAACCAAACTAAATGCCTGTAAGCATGTTGTCATCCTTTTTTTCCCCTTTCCCTTAGTACACCTAACCTGTTATTTTCTTTTGTATGTGCAGATAAGTGAGGATGAGATTACATTTCTGACTGGTGGTGATGATCCCTATGATGATAATGTTGTATTAAAGAAGCTTTTTCACCCTAATCTCAAGCTATTAATTGTTACTGAAGGGTCGGAGGGTTGTAGATATTACACCAAGGTAAGCTTACCATGGTCATTTGACTATGATGTCAATTGTCTAACTATAATGGGTGGCAGAATCCCTCATTTCGTCATTTTTGTTGCTCTATCTGTGCCAGTGTGTGTGCCTGGATCAACATTTGTTACTCTAATGAGTGGGCTGAATTGATGGTTGTGACTTGTTGAATGGGAATTTTACAAATTTAACAGTGTCATGTTGTAATGCACTCAATAACTAGTAGCAGCTTGTGAAATTAATAAACGATCTGCCTCAAGATTCACTCATTATACATGTTTTTCTTTTGTCTCTTGTCAGTGATCATTGTTCAATGTTCAGCTAATAGTGATTGCCAAATGTCTGCGCAGGAATTTAAGGGCAGCGTCCCAGGTGTTAAAGTTAAACCTGTTGACACGACTGGGGCTGGCGATGCATTTGTTAGTGGGATTATTTACAGCTTAGCTTCTGACCAAAGTATTTTTCAGGTAATTCAGAATTTTTGACACATTCTGGTTGTTTATTAAATTGTCCTTGCTCCATACGTATCTCCTAAAATTAAAATTTCATGAGTCATATTTTGATATAGCTTGCAAATCCAGTGGCATAATTGCTTAGGTACTCTGTGCAAGATAGAAAGTCTTCACATAATGCTAGTTGACAATTCTTAAAACGGTTCCTTCATGTTACGGAATAATGAATTTCTATTTAATCTGGACTTCATGGTCTTTAGGATGAGGAGCGTCTCCGAAAAGCTCTACATTTTGCCAATGTATGTGGTGCCATCACCGTGACTGAGAGAGGGGCAATTCCTGCACTACCTACCAAAGAAGCTGTTGTGCGATTCATGTTAGAAGCGGCTACAATATAGCAGCAGCAGTGGACAGTTTCTTTTGGTGATAAAATGTACTATTTGTTGTTAAGATATAGCGTAGGTCACGTTGAGCTTCTTGTATCTTTTACTTCTTTTGGGAGCTGTATTTTTCATGTACAATAAGTTCAATTTGCGTTGCTCTCCAAAGTTATGGCTTATAGCAGTTGGGTACACACAGATTAACTGTTGAGGTTAAAGTCTTATAGATTTAAGACTTGTAATAAATCAAAGTTATTCATTTATAGTTAAGGAAATGAAGAAATCTTAATGTCTCCATTGATATACACTCCAGAGCTTTGAAATGATTTTGAGTTATGCATGTTTTCTGAGTATAATTGCTATTGCCTATTGACACTGACTGACAAAGAGATATTCAATTAACGTATTGATTGGTACCTAGAACAAACCTCTGCGCTGCTATTTGCAAGTGCCCTTCCAAGGCATGGCACAGCAAATACAAGCGTATGAAGCTTCCACTAGGTAGAAATAAAAATTAATTACCTGTTTTGGTAGAATAAAAGCTACACGTTAATTTCTCATGCATTGTCATTTATACTCATGAAAATAAAACACATTTAAATGCTTAGAATATTATATGTATATTCTACGCAGCTGAAAGTAATGTAATATCAATTTGAGTACAATTGTAGTTAAAATTTATTTTAATGATTAACTTAAAATAATAAATTTAAAGTAACGATAATGTAAGAAAGTTACGTTAAAAATTATCAAATTTAAAGCATAAAAAAATACTTTTTTATTTTTTTCGATGTGAATACTTTTTTTTTTTTTTTTTTTTTGAAGAAAAGGGTATTGTGAGCACATAATATTTTTATGATAAAAAACTAAAATTACCAAGAATTCGAGATAGAAGCACGCACCCGTTTCTTGCTGCGTCAATCTGTGTCTCTGGCAAACGTGGGTGGGCATGTGCAAGCACGTCTCCCACAGAAAATGACTGATACAATAACCATATAATATTATAGCCACATTCAGAGGCTTTTTCCGATTTGGGTTCAATCCTTCAAAAAATCGCGTTCTAAACCAGACGTTGGTGCACACGGTCGAACCGGGTGGGTTTTGAGGCCGCCGCTGCTCGGAGATCACAAACCCAGCGACGGCGCTTGCGGCGGCGCACGGCACACGGCACTTTCCGAAATGGCTTCGAACCCTTCGCTCGTCCCTGAGATCGGACCCGACGGTCTCCCTAGAGAAGCTTCCGTTATCAGCTACACCGAGAAGGTTCTCTCCATTCGTTCCTCTTCTTCGCTCTTTAATCCCATCTTTACTTCGTTTTCTCATTGTTCGTTTTTTCTTCTTCTTGTTGCCGCAGATCATCGAAGCAGAGCAGCTTCAATTGCAGAAGTAACTTCTCTTTCTTGCTTTCTTTATGTAAATTCGGATCTGCCGATGAGTTTGTGCTCGATTATTGATTGTTGTGTGCGATTGCATTTGCGGCATTGTTTGAATTTTGGTCATTCAATTTTAATGGTGAAGTCAAATTCAGTGTTATATGGATTTTTTTGTATGTGATTTTCATGCAACTATCGAGTGGTTTTATTTGTTTTTGTTCTTTCGAAGGAGAAATTGGACACTAATGCATGTAATCCTGTGAATCTCCCGGCAGTGATAACTAAATACCTGTTCCATGTAATACGGAAGATGCAATAACAAGCAATGAAGCAATAGCATTGTTTATGAAGCACCGGTAATATGTTAGCAGATGGTTTTTGCATCTGTGTTTAAAATGTTGGAATGTTACGGTGAATGGTATTAATTGCATTGTTTCGCTGGTGGTATGGTAACACTAATAGTCCATGTTTATGATCTTGTATACCTTGGATTGTTGTTTCTCTTTTAATATTATTGTGATTTCGCAGTACTGAACTTGTAATTTAGTATATAGATTATATAAAAAAATGAAATTGGTTGGAATGATTGTCAGTCTCTCTATTGCTGAACTAATAATTAATTTGGACGTCCAAGGTTTTTCAGATTTTTGAGCAAATTAATCTTATGAATCATAGAAACCAGTGTTAGAAGTATGATCCTGCGTAGTTTTAAATGTCCCTTGATCCCTTCTCCACTATTGCATGAAGTGATCACTGGGCCACTTTTAAGGTTGAAGAAATGCAATATATAATTGTTAGCTGTCTGCAATATATAATTGTTGGCCGTCTGCAACATAGAAAGAGGCTACTATTTATTGCCACCAAATACTTTTTGTAGACAATCAAGGAATGAGGCTCTGTCATCTTGATCTCTTTTTTATTATTTTCAGATACATTCAAGAAAACTATTCTAAAATTCGTGATGTGGAGCGTGAGCTTGCAAATCTTACAATGGAGATGAAACTTACAGCTGGGCCAAAGAAAGCAGGTTTCTACATGTCATTGTTGCTTCTTATGGCATAAATTTAAAACGTTGTTTTTCCCTTGTTGTTACAGTGAAATGACTTTGCTATACTTTTATACATCATGCATTATTTAAGCACTTGAACTTTTGAGAAAGAAAATAGAGGCATCAACAGAGAGAATTCGTGTGGCCAAGCTTAAAGAAGAGCAGGCACAGAAGGTATGTTACTTTAATATACTCCACTTTGTCCTGCTATTTTCATAATATCAATACTTAGTTATATATGTGCCATGTAGTGCACTATGCGAGTGCCAATAACTGCTTGCTATGTGACTTCAGATCTTGAGTTCACTTTCAGCTTAAAGTTGCTGTAATAGATAACGAGTAGGAAATAAGGGTGCATTTGGATTAACTTTTTAAAAGCCATTAGAAGTGGGGTAGTGATGAAGGACTTGAATAGTTTGCATGAGGTTATAGGTTTAAACTTCGTTGCCACTGATGTACCCCAAAAAAAAAAAAAGGATAAACTTTTTTTTTTTTTTTTAAAGGTACTTCTAAGACAATAGTCAAAAGTAGTTTTATAAAAAGCTCCTACTTGCTTCTTAAAAACAGAAAATTGATTATTTTTTATTCTACTTTTGTGAGAATTTTATCCAATCAATCTACACAAATTTAAGGAGTGCTTTTGTTTTTTAAAATTAAAAAACCGGTCTTTAACAAAATAAGCACAAACAAACACACCCTATATGTTAATAGACTTTTGTGACGATTGTAAAGTTCTTATATGAATTTTTGGAAGTGTAGATTTATTTTTATGTTGATATGACATGTAGAAACTTTGACTGGGTGGCACATTGTGCACATTTGACATTCATATGGTACTGAATAGGCTTCTAGAGTTAAAAGCTGAAACAATACATCAAGATATATTCTTAATCAGTGATGGTCAATAGATTGGAGATAACTGATAACATGTTAAAAGCATTTTACTTAACAATTGCATGTAAATTCTTGATCAAAAGGCTTATTTAAGTGTGATAAATAAAAGAAAGTATTAGTTAATTTTACGTAAATAGTTTTCCATCTTTCTGTTTCTCAGTGTTTGTTGAAGGAGGAAGACTCTACTTATTAACAATAAGATTTCAGAACCATTATTTGTGTAAGTAACAAATTCATATGGTTTGATTTGTGATTTTTTACTGTTTCTTTTTCTCTTCTCACAATCTTGTGTTCAAACCATGAACTCACTAATCAATGTGAATGTCATATAACTAAATGCTGTCTAGATGAATGTGGGAGATTTAATACACTAAATTATCAGTATCACTAAGTACCTTCAAGTATAGTTGATATCTTGACTGTGCTCAGGTGTGGGAAGCAGCATCAAACGTGGTGAAGGATGAAGAGGCAATGAAGCAGAAGCTATGTGAAGACTTAAGCAATCTGGTAAATAGATTGTTAAATGAAGATATAATATACTACCTTTTAGCTGTTGGTTGATACTAACCATCTTTTATAGGTTCAAGAGAGCAGTAACTCCCAGTTTTCTCGGCTGGAGGAATTAAAAAGACGATTGGAAGCTTTGAATCCGAGCCGTGCAATAACTAACCCTCCTCATGTACGTAATATATTCAATATTATTGTATCAATATAGCTAATGATGACTTCTAAGCTACACAGCTACTTTTGGGATGTATTCTGCATCCCTTACTAGGCATATCTTAGAGCCAATGCCTTAATGACTAAATGTTCGTTGGAACTTCTGATTATATGTCCTGGGCTTCATCGACAACGCTTCCAGCTAGGGAACTGACTATATTCCACTCAAGTATTTGTAATTTCAAATTGAACTTCTTGGAACAGCATTGGGGAATGGGAAAGTAGGTTGTTGCTGATAGAAGAACTTGATTGCTTTTTCTGACTTTCCTACTGAAAAAGTAGTCTTTTTTTTTCCCCCACACCATATTGTTGATTCTACGTTTAATTTTATGATTTAAACAATCATACATAATTTGTTTGAGTCTGTTTGATATATGATGCTTATCTTGTTATATGTGCTCTTGCATATGCATATTATGCCAGTAAATGTTAAAAACCATGCATTTGAATTATGTTAGGATGGGAAATCAGCAAGTTCTTCTCAGGATAATACAGCTCATGAAGGTGCCTCTGTTCCTAATGCAAGGGAATCAAGTGGGGGATCAGCTGAGAGCGTTCCCGACCAAAGTAATGGTCAGAAAGTTGTATCTAATCAGCAGCCTCCTAATGAAGGCGAAGCAAGAAGTAAAAAGAAAGTCAACTTCCAATTTAAAGGAAAGGGAGTTGGTGCTGTGCCCAAGGGTAGATCTTCAGCTCCTGGCTGGACTGGTGCTGGCTTTGATGTAGATGGCAGAACCTGAGATTACTGTTATAAGATATTACTGCTCTAAATTCATCTTCGGTTAAAAGTCTATACTTTTTGTACAAGGTATATCCTTCGGTCCTCCGTTATTTTTACCAATTACCATGGAAATGTTGTCTTTCCCCCTTTGTAACATTTTTTGACATGTGTTTGACACAGAATGACTGATCTTCTAACTTGTATTGGCTAGCACAAACTTATGAATGCCTTATGCCTCTGCTACTATTGGGCAAGAACAAATCAATATGTTGAGTTAGATTCTCCTTTCTGATTATGCATGCTGTCTTCACATATTTTGGTTTATTTGTCTTGAACTTCTAAATAGTTTTATATTTTCCTTTTTCTTAGCCAAGTGCTGTTAGGGTAATCTTTGATGAAACAACTATTAATGCTTCACATACAACCTGAGGAGTGCCAATTGAGTTGGGTAGAAACTATTTTCCTTTTGGAGTATCCTTAAGTGCTTGGATGGGAAATTAGAAGTGATAGACAATTGACAGAATTCCACTCTTGAATTATAAAATTCTTGAACATTTCAACCTTCATTCTTTACCCACTCCTCTTTACAGTGAGAGCGATGGAGGAGGGTACAATGCCAAAATATGAATTCGTATTCATTGTATGACAATGCGGGCGGGTTTCATGAGATTTGGGACTCTCCCCAGCCAAGCCTTCAGGAGAAAATCCTCCATGCTTGTGCTTTCCTTTATTCTTACGCTACCTCCTGCATAAGCTGCCTCCTACATTGTCCGTGGGCTCCACTCTGGGATAATGCTTGTACTATATCCTAACTCCTATTAATTGGCAGGGTGGATCTTACTACTCATACTCACTCCTTCAATGCATGCAAATAGCATTGCTCGGTCAAGTAGGATTGTGAAAATTAAATATATTAACCACCATACTTTTGAATTGACCATCAAGTGAACCTTTTCAGTCATTTTGCCTTTTTAGTTTGAAATTAAAAACTGCACCAGCACCTGTATTTAGTTTGCAATTTGTCACACAACTAGATCCGTGAGTATTTGATAAGTTCGTTCAAATGTGTTACGAATATTATCAAAAGTAAAAGCAATATTCTTTCTTTCATCGAATTCAGAACGCGGAAACAGCTATAGTTCTAGTAGTACTGTACCAGCGTGCCGAACCAAATTAAGAGATAAATTTAATATTTACGCAAATAAATATAGGTACGTGAAAAGAAATAAATAAGTGAAATATGGTGTAGAGGCTGTATTATGTTTTCTGAGAAGTCTTAGAGGAAGCGTGGATGCATCAAAGGGAAATGTTTCGTAATACGAAAAAAGGTAAATGTTTCGTAAGGTTGAATAAATCAAAGTTCCAACTTCAAAACTTCAAGTAACAAAATTAGGATCGTCAAAATAGGTCATATTCGTCATGTTAATCTGTTTTTCTGCCAAAAATAGATAATTTAAACTTAAAAAATAATAACTTATTTAAACTAATCTGTTTTCAATCTGACCCATTTAATTTGGCTTAGCATGCATGGGTTTATTCATATTTCTTTTTTTCTTCTTTTTTTTTTTTTCAAAAAAAAGAGGCATAAATTTAGAAGATAAAAACGTGATTTAGTAATCAAATTTAAGATATTCTCATTTTTTTTTTAGTAAAGACTAAAAAATTTTGTCCTTTTTTTTAATCAAAATTATTATGTATTATATATAATCAAATTTTTAGAAGCTTAACTAATAAAAAAAGAGGGCTGACCTGTTTAAGATCTCAGACCAATCTTAAATGAGTCAGGTTGCCATAATGTGGCCTGCAGGCATATTTAGTCCATTTATTTCGTAAACATAAACAGGTCAAGTTCAAACGGGCTGATCCAACCAATATATAGGTCTATTTGGTTTAACTTTTAGGAGAAGGTCTTTTGAAAGAATGTCTTTTGAAAGAAGATCTTTTAGATGAATTACTTTTAAAAAAATGATTTGTGTTTGGTTTGAATATGTCAAAAGTAAGTTTAGAAGAATGAGTTTTATTTGGATAGGATAAAGTAAAATTATTTTTAGTTATTGATGTAAGAGCAATAGTAAAATTTCTTTTCAAAAAACTTTTTTCTGGAATAAAAATTAACCTTAAAGATATTTCTCCCAAAAAATCTTTACATATCTAAATATATTAATTATAATATATTTTTATTCTTATTCTAATAAAAAGTCTTTTAAACTCCTTAAAAGTATATCAATCAGACATCGTTGAAAACCCTAAACAAAATATATGGAAAACGAATGGTTATTATCGCATGGCAAATACGCTATTGAAACCAAGATTGGCTTTACAAGCATTTGTCATGAAGCTGAAATTGTAGGTAACTTTTCGTGGTTAGCATCATCGTATGATCGGAATTCTTGGGGGTTCTACGAAGAAGAAGGAGAAGACAACCGTACTCAAAATAGCTCTGCAATTCTGCCAAGTATCAAGAGGTGGTGGGGACAAGCCTTTTACATCGTAAAGTTTTCCATTGAGTTTCGTCACGCGGAAGAATTAACTCCCTATTCCTACTCTCGTTTCTTGCAATTAAGATCTTCTGTCAACAAGTACCCTGTTAAATCCAAGTGACCCAGGATCAGCCTACACCTGCAACCATAATACCTCTACTTGTAATAGCTGAGTCCTTGTTTAGTAGGAGTTATTTGATAGTAACTCTACTTGTAATATCAGGATCACTGTTTAGAAATTGGGACGAGTTATTTGATATTGTACCTCTATTTGTACTAGCTGAGTCACTCGAGAGAGTCGTTAGATAGCAACATGACGAAGTTCTGCCACATTAATGACGTCCTTCTAAGATGTAATTCATTTTTCTTTTATCAATATATTTCACATTTGAATTATGATATTATCGCTGATAGTTCGCAAGTTGAAGATGTGCTTTTCAATAACATCTTGTATATTTTAAAAATCATATTGCAGTGTAATTTTATAATTTAGTCATAAAAGTAATTAAAAAATTTTAGGTTTCATAAATAGGATTTGCGTGATTGAGTTGGATAATTTCAATTTGATTCTTAAGTGGATGTCAATGAATCTTTATCCAACTACTGATTATGAGCTTGTTTAGTTTACCGATAAGGCTTCATAAGCGAGCTTCTTTTGGCACCAAAAAAAAAAGTGTACAGTAAAACTCTTTGTTTGGTTTAACTTTATGATATTTAAATATTATTTTGATGCTAGTAAAAGTAATTTTAATGAAAGGGAGTTTCAGAATATTTTTCATTTTAAGCACCTCAAAGTAAAAGATAAATTTACTTAATTACCTCCATTAACTTGCAATAATTCAAAATATAGTAGTTTATTTTAAAATTACCTTCAAAAATATTTTATTTTATTTTATCCAAATAAAAATTATTCTTTTAAATTTATTTTTGAAATACCCAAAATAAATATAATTTACTTCTTCTAAAAATAATTCTTATAAAATTAATCTTTTTAATTTTATTTTTTTAAAAATAATTCTTCTAAAAATTAAATCAAATATGTGCGTTCATCAGTCACGTCCAGAAAGTTAAGAGTTTTGCACATGGAAGTGTTTCCATTTAGAGTAGCACACTTGTATGGTTGTTACATTTGCATAGAGCAAGGACAACTTGATTATAAAGATTTATAATTTATTAATTAATAGATATTATTGTTTGAATATATGTGATCCCCAAACACTGCTGGTTCTAATTAATTCATCAATATTAATGATTGCTGGAGAATGTAATATGAGTTTTATAAAATTACATTATTTTGTGTTCAGGGTAAAACTTTTGGCAATCGTAAAACGGTATGATAAAAAAGTAAGGCTGCATAAACTTACAGACAGCCACATGAAACAGCTTGTACACATTATATAAGTTGCATTACTCAACTGATATTGAACCAAACCATACTTGCCATGTTGTTACAATTTTTGTTGTCGAAAAATTTGGAAAGAAACATCACCCCCTGACCCCCTTTTTCTTGTCTGGGGTTCGGACCATTGTTAACATTTTGAGTAAAAATAAATAAATTGCATTTGCCCACAACAAAAAAGATTGCCCCTTGCACTATCTTTCTTCTCTCTTTTTATGCTAAAAGGGTATGTCAGCTTTTTCCAATGTGAGCCTTTTTCTTTCAATCAATGACTCATTATTAATTATTGAATGCATCAATCATCATCTCAGCAAAGTTCATTGCATTTTCTGAAAATAGTTGATAATGCAGGACCAAAGAATCACCAACTCTGATCACAAACCCCTGAAAGACACGCGGAAACAAACAGATCCAAAAGCGAACCAAGTGTTACTCTAAACAGCTAAACATCATTAAATTGGACACAGCCAGCCATCTCCAGTCTCAATCTTCTTACCTGTTTCCACCATTTATGATCAGAAATATTAATTAAGTATTTATTGTATTGCTGTTTGAATTTCCCGCTTATTTTCTTTGTAGTATAGCAATAGTTTAGGTACCAGCTTGCATATCATGTTACTGACATTGATGCTATTGAAAATATTGAACTCATTCTTTTTTCTTCCTTTACTTTTCTCTACACTATAAGCTTTTGTTTGAAAAAACGAAAAAATGTATGAATCTTTGCATAAATATCTCTAACTTTTGGATGGAAGTGCTTTAAAATTTGAAACCTGGAAGTTAAGGTTCATGTTATTTCTTTTGTTTCGGATAATTTTCACAACCAAAATGAAATGAAAAAGGTGGTTGTTTTGGGTTTCATTTTCAGCACATCATTTTGTTCTACAAAAAGAAAAGGTAAAATGCTCGCATGGAAGTTCATGTTTGCATGCAAAATCACCATTTTAAGTTAATGAAAAACTGATTGTAATCTTGCGCTAGATAACAATCTCAAACTTCCATGAAGTAAGAACCAAATACAATATGATGATTCTCTGACCATATTCCACTTCTTATCCTGGTTCAAAAAGTGATGTACGCATGTGTCCTCTTTATGACCCCGTGTAATCTTCTACGTACGAGAATAGCGTCTTTTTACAAGTTTTATACACCATTATTTCAGTAAATTTAAATACAAATAGTTATATGATCCTTATACAACATTAACCAAGCCCTTTTTCATTGGGTGAAATCCACTAAATGGATCAAATGGTATCATTATATTGTATCATATATTATATTCATATGCAAATCATTTAAATGTAAATCCTTCATCAATAATCAATTAATTCAAGTGATTTGATATTTATTTTTCTTAGACAAGATTTCAAGTTTAAATCTTTTGAATGCAAAAGATTAGCATTCATATAAAAGAATTTTATCTTTATAATAGATTGATCCAATTCAATTTAGATTAGTTACATTAAGTCCATATATATATATATATATCATTCTTGATGTTTACTATTTTTATTTAAAAATAACTATCCAATTTTAAATACACATATAAATTAAAAAATAATTAAAAAATCTCTTAGATATATGTTACAAAATTACTTTTATTTAATCATTTTTTTAATTATCTCTTTCCACTATCCTTCATTTAATAGGGATATAATTAAAAAAATAATTAATACTATTTAAATTTCTTATAGTTATTTGTGAAAAAATAAAATTTAAAAAATGGATAATTATTTCCAAAGTTTTTCATGTTTTCTCTCTCTATCTATAACTATTAAGTTATTCTCTATTTGCTCTACTCTCTTTTATATAACTTTTCCACACAAAATAATATAATGCCTATATTACCAAAAAATAAAATAAAATAAAAGAGGGGTGTTAAATTAATATGATATATGAGATAAAGAGAAAAAAAAAGATTGCAGAAAAAAGGTTTATCTTAAATGTTTGTAGGCTCCCAGCGTATCAATCTGTCTACATTAATTAATAATTGAAGATCTTGCTACGACAAATTTATAAAGTATTTAATCCACATGGCAAAAATTGCAAACAATTTCAAAAGCTGACTTGTACGTACATTGCCTCAATTTTCACATACCTCCGTATGAGATTCGTTCAGGTATTCTGATGTTGCACCTTTTTACCATTTTTTTTTTTTTTGGCATATACTTGAATTTATCATAAGTGCAAACCTTTCATTTGTTTCCATCACTCCCATTTGTTGTCATTGACAAGTTCATATAGCTCCTATTTTTTGGGTTAATGTTAAACGTTATAGTTTTATTTAAAAGTCTAAGATCTAAACCTTATTCAAATTTTTTAATATAAAATTTTATAGATATAATCTATAATATATGAATTTTTTATCCAATAATTAATTTTATAAAAAATTTCTTCAATAAAAAAGTTATTTAATGATATAAAAAGTGAGCTTAACTTACACCGATATACGTTGATTCTCTCTCTCTCTCTCTATATATATATATATATATATATATATATATATATATAAATAAAGAGAGAGAGAAAGAGAAGAAATTAATTAATTTTAATATATTTTTAGCGTAATAAAATTTGTACAGATATTCAATTATATATTATTATATTAATAAAAATATTTCAATCAATTATTCACTATCTTAAAATTCTTACAAACAAGCGTATATAATTGAATAATAATATAAATTTTTTTTATACTAACAGACAATACAAATGAGATCGAACTCATCTCCTTCTCTATTAAGGAGAGACTCACAACCAAAGGAAGAGGGAATGGACTCCTTCAAGTTTTATTCTCCTATGAGTAGGGATATAAAAAAATTTATCTTCACGGATACCCATAGGTAATACCTATAATGAAGTGGGTATTGGAAAAAGATCTTGCCTTCGTTGTTAATGGGGATTAGGATTTTAAATACTGGCATATTAACTGGGGTGGGGGACAGGATCACTATCTCTATACTCGCAAATACTCAATATAAAATTATTATTTTACCTTTAAGTTATTAATTTAGTTAGACTAATGTTGTTGTTATTATTTAAATTGATTGGACTAAAATTTAAATTTGAAATTTTGATTTATTTGTGGTTATTATGTGTTGAAGTCTGGCCTTTTCTTTGTAGATGGTATTCATAGCTATCTGCAACTTCTACAATCTTGAATTTATTTATAGAAGTAATGCAACTATTGGTTGAATTACTATTATGTATTTATTTTTATTTTAAATATTTTAAGTTGTTAGAATTTAGTTTGTGAAATTGAATTATTATACTTATTTTATGTGTTTATTTTTATTTTAAGTATCTTAAGTTGTTAGAATTTTGATTATGGAATTGAATTATTATTTATGATTATTTTAAATATTTTATGATATTATAATTGTTTTATTTTTTTAATTTTTAATATTCTAACTGGTATCTATGGATATTCATAAATACGTGGAAAAGTTAAAAGTGAGTATCCGTGTAGATATGAGGCAGGAGATACGAGCAAGTATTTATCCCGTGTCCCCTACCTCGTTGACATCCCTACATGTGAGTGCTCTTAACAACATTATCATTATAATTTTTTTTAAATATTAATTAATTACATTATATGTGTAATTTTACAATGATACTTACACAATTCAAATATTTTTATTAATATAATAATACATTATCAGTTAATGCTCTAAAAAAAAAATCAAATCACTTATCCAATTATTTTTCAATAACTTATGAATTAGTGCAAACTTTAGAACATTATTAAAATTTAAAAGTATAATACTACCTCTAAGAAAATATAATTCATGAACTTTGTTGAATTTTCTCAAGCTATAAACTAACAAGATTAATATCGATATACTTTCAGTGTAAAATATTTTATATTATTAATTAATCATATTTTTTTATAAGTATGATTTTTGAGATAATTAATACATGCATTAAAATTTTTAATGATGTGATAAAATATGACAAAATAATTGTGTAAAAAAATTTTACACTCACATTTTTATAATTTTGACATGAAATTTTACACCAGATTACGTCAAAATTAAATTATAAATTAAGAATTTAATTTTGATGTAATATCCTTATAAAAAAATTTGTACACAAGTATCTAATAATTTATTATTGTATTAACAAAAATATTTAAATCAACTACCCACGACCTTAAGTATGTGTTTGTGAGTTTTA
Source organism: Pterocarpus macrocarpus (assembly GCA_031439585.1). Classification (NCBI taxonomy): domain Eukaryota; kingdom Viridiplantae; phylum Streptophyta; class Magnoliopsida; order Fabales; family Fabaceae; genus Pterocarpus; species Pterocarpus macrocarpus. The sequence goes on along the minus strand of CM062516.1, from coordinate 59,026,509 downwards.
ATTTTGAAGAAAAAGGAAAAAAAAAAAAAAGAGATTTGAAGAGTAAAATAGACTCGGAGCTATTTTTCATATCAAATCCTTTTTTTTTTCTCACATTTCTCCTCTAACATAAAACTCACAAATATATCCTAAAAATTTTACAAATAAAAATAGAATTTAATTAAAATACACTAATAATATAAAATATTTTTATATTGTCATCCAATCAAAACCTTCTATTTATATGACCATTCAAGTAATCGGTAGTTATATCAAAGACTTTTACAGATATGACAATACATGATTGGATATCTGCGTAAAAAAAATTTAAATTGATAGTACATTCAAATTAAATTCATAAAAATATGTAATTATATGAGTTTTCCAATACATCAAAATTAATCTCATAAACTAAATAATAAAAACAAGAAAAGAAATTTTACAAAAATGATATGTACAGGACTTGGAGAGAGGCCGAGCAAGAGGATGGTGTGGGGCATGGAATCCTCTGCAAAGTCATGCGTCTTGAAAAACCACGTGTGACCCCTCCACCATGGGTCAATATGGACCCCATGGCCCAAGGCACGGCGTGGGGCATCTCAACACGTGAACATTAACAATCCATCCCATGTGACACACTCTGCTGCATGTCTCCCACCCAAAACGACGTCGTCCCCTAAACCATAACGGTAACGGTTTCATGCACCAACGTCTCCAATATGCTCCTTCCAATCTCCACCACCAACCCTTCTCGTTCTTCTTCTTCTTCTTCTTCCTTCATCTCTATAAGCCCATCAATGTCCTCAAGAACCTCGCACTTCGCACGCGGGAAACTCCGAACCCTCTTCCACACTGTCTCCAACAACAACCCTTTATGACACTTTGGCCTTACAAGAATCTCCGACAGCAATTCATCGACCAAATCGAACAGTAATCTCCGGTTACAGCGGAGACCCAGTTGGCCTTTCTGCGTAAAGATGCAATCTTTGTCGTTGCTATGGGAAGAAAGACACGAATTGGATGTTGGGTAATGCTCAAGATTGTGAAAGAGTGATGGGTCTAATGGGTGGGAAAGAGAGAACCATTGGAATTGGAGGTTGGGTAACGTGGCTTTCCGTAACCCGGTGCGGGTTAGAATGGTTGTGATGAACTTAAATTCTGATCCTTCATCGTCGGGTCCGGTGGTGGGGGTGGTGTTGGTGGAGGCACTGTTGGATTTGTCTTCACCGTTGGTTACTCCTTGGGTGGCGAGTGTTGTGTGCGTCGCTTCTTGTTTGTACTTGTGGCGCGAACAGCTAGATAACTGTGCGCTGCGTTTCGGTTCTTGAGTATCAAATACCTGCGATTGATTATTATTACTTAACCGTAATACACACGCAAATTAAAATTAATACAACTAGTCACAAAGAAAAAAATGTAATGTTTGTAATTTTTAATGACCACAAATATAAATAGAAAGACTGTGTTGTTAAATAGTGAGATTTAATAGCAGCAAAATAAGTGAACATTGAGATTGAAACTGTTGCGTTTTAATAAAGGGTACCTGTTTTTGAGGAATTTTGGTTGCTGGAGGAGAAGGGTCAGTCTTGACAGGGAGAAGATTTGGGACAGTGTTGAGGCCATTGAGAAGATTGCTTGAAAGTGGATGAGTTCTCTTGCTCTTGGTTTTCATGTCATTGGCTCTAGTGGGTGATGGTGGACGGGTAATAAATGACTCTTCTTGCTTGTTTCTGATTGATGTCTGTGGAGGGGGCTTGTTGATCCGTGAACTGAACTTCTTATTCGTGGTTTTCTTGCATTTTGGGACTGGTTTTTGCAACTCTTTCTCGGGCAAGGCTTGAGGCTTTGGCTTTGCTAAAACTCTTGAGCTGAGCTGAGCTATAGGTGGAGGTGATGGTGGTTTTAGTACCGGATGTGTGTATTGATCTTTAGGTGTAAGTGGTGATGATGATTTTGTGCTTGGCTTGTGTTTATTGTCCACGAATCTGCTTAGTCTTGGGGAGCAAGAAGTGTTTGAGTGCTTTCCTGGGCTTGATTCATCTACTGATTTCACATGTGTCTTGGGGGCTTTTTTGAATCTGAGTTGGCCAACAAATTCTTCTCTTGATTGCTCTCTGTTCTTGACGGTATTGGTGATGTCAAGCCCAACTCTCCTGCTTACACTTTCCTTAACCTGTTTAACAATTTGCCTTGCATAGTGGCTTGGACTTCTGCTATTGCTGTTCTCATCGTATTTCCTCTTTGAAATTGAGAACCGAGGGGAATCCAAGTCCTCATCGAGGCCATCGTTTTCCTTGTTGATTTGGAGAGATAGTCTATGCTCAACATCTGATCTTCTTCCTGAGGACATTCTAGGAGTCTCAGGCAAAGAGCGAATGGAGCCTATATTGTCTGTGCTGTTTCTGTGTCTCATTATTTGGATGTGGTGCCTTGGTTTAAGTTGGTGCACTTGTGGATTATTGCCTTGTCGGTTTGGAGTGGAAATGCTTGAAGAGGAAGAAGAAGAGGATGAGTGTGCATCAGGAAGAAGATCAAGTCCCATTAACCTTGCAACCAAAGTTGGTGTCTTTGTCCCTGGAGAGATGCTGATTTCCGAGGAAAAATCACTCGAATTTCCTGATCTTGTTCTTGTGCTTCTACTTGTTTTGATTAGTATGTTCTTCTGAATTTGCAAAATCAACAAACTAGTTAAGTAAGTGGTCAAAGCCATCATTAGTATCATCATTACTCGCTTTACAGAATAAACAACACAAATAGAAGTGAGTGAAACTCATAAAAATTGGTGAAAAGTTGCAGGTACCGCGACAGGTAATAACAGGTTAATCAACTTACTGGGATTTTAAAATGTTCTTCTTTTGAGATGGATGAGGCGGTACCGTCTTCTGATTCCAAGCTATTCCTAGGTCCTTCAGCACCTGAATTATAACCAAACCACACACCTTAGCTAAGAAACAAGTTTAAAGAGTTGGCACATACATATGTGTTTGAGACTTATAGAGAGGTAGATATATAGACTATAGTGTAGTGTAGAGAGAATATACCTTTGGGGACACTTTGCAGGTCTTGTGAGATGCTAAAGGGGGATTTGTAAGAGTAAGAGGGTTGTTGTTGCTGGTTTATGGAAAAGTGAAATGGATGGAAATCGAAGGCCTGAAAGACTGCACACATGCAGCCACGAGAAGTGATTTCTGTTTCTCTTTCAGCTCCTCCACCTCTCTTGGAGGATCTTCCACCCCAATACCAGTAGTCCTTACCCATAATTGGTAAGCTTGTCCCTTTGCTCAGCCTTTCAAACAAGAGAGCTGATCTGGGAAAAGGGCTTGTCAAAGTGATAAGATCAGAATGAAAATGACATAGAAAGTAGGGGCAGCACAGTCTCAGACCAAAAGAGAGAGAGAGAAAGAGAGGGGGGGGGGGTCTGTGTTGTGTTTGAGGTGTTTGGCAAGAAATTCTAAAACAGCTTGGGGGGTATATGCAGGTGAAGAAGCGAGAAAAGCGGATCCTTATAGCATAAAACGGTCACATTTGATATGTAAGGAATTAAAGTACAATTGAATTTGTCGTCATGTACATGCTCTAGCTGGTTTTTTTATTTTTATTTTTAATTTTTTCTTTTCCTTTTACATTTTAAGGACTTTTTTAACCTTTTGAGAAGATAATTATACTGTACCATTTCTCTCTCCCACTCTCTCTCTTGTATGTATTTTATCTTTGTAGCACTCACTTCCAAGCTCTAATTACGAGAACAAAGCCAGAGAGAACCCACAATGGCGAGTTATTGGGAACTGAGATGGGTAAAGGAATTCAGAATTGAGAAAGATGACGATATGACTTCGCACCTCTCTTTGTAGCTAGTTCCTATCTATCTTTCTCTCTGACTGTTCTCGTCAATTGTTAGATATGCATATCTTAATCCTGTGATGGTCAGCTCGTCATACAATGTGAGGTGATGGAATTATCTTGTTGAGGTAATTAATGCAAGGTAATGTATTAGGGATCTGCGATATTGCTAGTGCTGCAACCATGCTGTTTTGAAAACTATATCACGTAAAAATACCCCGTATAAGGCTCTGACATTTTTTTATGTAGGAACTAATTAATGGATGCCCTTTTTGGGTAACAATGGAAATTAATTTAATAATATGAAAATATACTTTATTATATGTATAACACTATACGGGATCCACTCATGACCGCATTTTTGACTTGTTCATAACTCCATATATCCATACTAAGTACCTATTCTGAACATGCATGACTTTCAGATCTGTTTCTATTGACTCTTTTTGATAACCTTCGATTTGAATGTTGAATCTAATTGGAAAGAAACGTGATCCAACGGCAAGAAAGAGACTGCTACCTTTTATATTTTCGCACCAGCCAAAACGATAGAAGTCTGTCACCTTCTGCTCCACATTTTGATTTGAAACTGCATCTGGTTTCATAATTATAATCTAACTATTTTCGTGTGAAATCATTAGACCTTGACATTTTTTTTTTCGTGCAGCAGCTGTCTTCATATTCTTTGAATCTAGAACTATTTATTAATGACTTTTCATAACGTACATGGCCCCAGTCACAAATGTTTCACTTTTCAGTGTAACCCAAATTCCTGCACCTCAAATAAGATTTCAAACATGAAACTTAGCTTGCCCATTTAACCACATATGGTTATTTAGATTAGATCTAGGCATGACAAACTCCAATGATCAATTATTTAATCAGTACATTTCTTATGATGACCTATGACTTAGGCAGATCGTGCTAGGAGTTGTCTTATGATGAACATGTGCAACCTCCAAGTTCAAGCAAGCAAGAAAGAAAGAAAGAAAGAACTTCTGCAACCTCTAATGTGGAAAACTAGAACATTGGTGGCCGAGAGTTTGGAGAGACACCAAAGCAGCCTCTTAAGTCATTCATCAGTGACAATAAGATTATGAAATACGATCGATACAGTTTTCTTGTACTTCGCAAAATAAGTTTTGGCATGATACAAATATAGAAGAAAGCCTCGTCTTTATGGCTCAACGATCACCACCATGCAGTTAGAGGCATTCGTGGTTTAGTTTGGGATCGGTTGAATTGGATTGATTTAAGTTAACTTTTGAATCCAATCCAATTGATCCAATTTTTAGAGATTTGGATTGGATAAATTTTTTGATAAAATAAAATTTTAAGTTTATAATATTTTAAAATAAAAATAACTTAAGTAAATAAAATGAATAAATACGAATAACTCATTTAATATTTATAAAATATTATTTAAGTGTGAATGATGCACAAATAAAATAAATTATGTAAGAAGTTAAAATTACTATAAGTAAAGGTATAAAATTAATAATAAAAATTATATTATATAATATTATTTGATTTAGATTGGATTAGATCAATTTTAAAAATTAACTATGAAATCAAATTCAATCCATACCATTTGTAAAATATAAGATTCAATTTAATCTAAATTTTTGCTATTTTGATTGATTTTTTATTTGAATTGGATTGATTCAATAATTTTGATTAAGTTGGATTAAATTTGAACACCCTTATATATAGTTGTATATCATTTGGAAGAATGTGAGTCTAGCCATATATGGGCCTTTTTAATTTGATTCACCTCCAAACATTCCAAAATTTGAAATGTACTAAGAATACTAATTAATGTGAAAAATTGTACTTAAGTGGTTCGTCACTTATTTTTTATTAAACAAGATTTTGAGAAGTTGAATATTATAAATAGGAAAAACTAATATTTGTCAGAGAGTTTAACCTTATAATTGATTGGTTGACTCTAGTTCAAATTAAATTAGTTCAGATATAATAAGCTCTAAACACAGTGGTTTAGACCTTATTAGCTTATGCATTGTGTAGATAAAGATTTTCAGTAATTGTACTTTATTATCACACATTCACACCAAGTTCTTTTGTGCCTATTGTATATAGCATTTGATACATATGCTTCATTTCTTGAAGATTAAAAAGGAGGGAGAAAGACTAAATATTGTATGGCTTTCAAATTTGACATGTACAAAGCGTATCACCGTGAGGAATGGATTTTTTCTTTTTTTCGGTTGAAAATGTGGAATTTCCTCGTAATGAGATATGAGTCATGAGTGGCTCATTATAGTTTCTTATCCTTGCTCGCAATGGTGCCCCATGACTTTTTTTTTTTTTCCCTTAAATCTTAATTAACCGAGGCTTGAGATAAAGTGATTCGTTGTCTTCTTGTTAATTTATTTTATGAGAATAAGTATTTCCAAGTTTCATGTCGAGGAAAGCTTGAATGAATGATCCGAATGGTGTCTATAAAAACTTCCTCACCTGACCCATCAGTATAATTTTTTTTTACGAAAAAAAAAATCAGATGATAACTCCTTCTTTTATAAAGCAATATAGAAGAGCTCTCAGTTTAAGGAAAAAAAAAATGTTTGGTGAATATATTATGCATATGAAATACTGTGCTAACTCACACTTCATCCACTATTTAATAATATGTGGACTTCAATTGACATAGTATCTCATTTATAATATATTCACCTAACATCACTCTTTAACGAGTGCAATTTCCTATTTTGAACAAGCATCTAGGTACAATATCAATTTGGATAAATCAAAATTTTCCTTTACCCAAAATGTGTCAAAAATTAGAAAAAAATGAAGTCCAGGATGGGTCTATGAAAATCTAGAAGAAGAAAGTTGATATAACAACAATGGTGGGTAAATGTAACAAGTGTCTCTTCTCAAATAGTTGTTGTCAAAATGCTTATTCATAAAAGTAAACATTCAATATTTACTTAATTTTTTATTATTAATAAGTTAAAAAAATAAATTTAATGGTTAATACTACATAAAAATTGATTATAATACTCTATATAATATTTAAAATATGAATGATCCTTTAATATTAACTATTAAATTTATTTTTTAATTTAATCAATAATTAAAAATCAGATAAATATTAAATATTTATTTTTTATAAATGAACATTTTAAACACCACCTCCAAAATAAAGGCTCAAAACTCTCGCGTAGCTGAGGACAAATTCTAGCATGCTGTTGCATCACTAATTAATGCACAAGTTCCATGAAATGTTTATCATTAATTTTAAGTTGGTGCACTTGAAATTCGATATAAATATATACCTACCTACACGAATTCGAATGATGAAAATCTTTCTATTAGCATGCATTTATTACTGCTCCAAAATAGTACATTAATCTCTCAATTCATAGATCTGCAAAGAGAAAGTAATACAGTGCTTGTGAAATTAACAATATATCAAGAGCGTGCTTCCTATTTTAAGTACTCGATTCGAACCCAAACCTAGGAAGATTTATCTCCTAATTGCACCAGGCGAAAGTGGGGTTGCATCCAAAAGATTGTGTAGAGAGATTACACTCAGTTAACATAAAAATTGGTTCAAAGATATTCATGTCATGTATATAAATAATAAAAATACATAAAATACAACATTAAGGGAATAATTGTGCCTTGTTCCCAAAATTCATTCTAGCTTGGCATATAATTGATGAGAAAATTAGAACATTATGAAGTTAAATATATTATAATACATATATGTACCCTTTTCCGTAAGATTCATGGATAAAGTTACAAATTTATTATTTTCCTTTTATTATTTTCCTTATTTTTTAGCACTCTCATTTATAATTTTTCAACAAGAGATGTTATTTTTGTCCTACGTTAACTTCCTCCTCCAATTTGTTTTGATTCCTCTAAAGCATAGAGTACACCTTAGAGCAAAATCCTTGCTTATTAAAAAAATAAAATTAAAAAATTCGCAAACATATAAACTATTATTTGATTTTTTTAAAAAATAGAAACTTAAAACTGGTTTTATAATCAAGAATGATCCACTTTAAATTTTACTTTCTCTATTCTTTACGCTTAATTCTTCTTCCCGCATTCACCTTCGTAGTTTGCATTTTAGTCCCAAATTAATAGAGCATTTGATGTTTTACATGTTAAGATTGTATTTAATTCAAAATAATAAAAGAGAAATGTTTTTCACACCTATTTGTCAGATGTCATTATGAGGATATCATGACTTATAATTATTATTATTATTTTTTTTTTGGGGGAATCATGACTTATAAATTGAATAATGATAAATATATGTATGTCATTGTAGAATCCAATTTTTCTTTTATTTTATATTTTTCTTAAGTATCTCATCTTGATGTCTCCTTTAATATTTAAATAATGAGACTCATAAGAAGCAAAGGATGGAAATTGGAAACTTTCATCATAGCATGTTATTCAACCCTTCACCAATGCGAAAAAAGAGACGAATTATGGAACACCTAATCAGCAGAACGCCATAATATTTGCTGCGCCAAAGTAACAAAAGAGGCAAGGATTGGACTGAGTCATAATTTGTGGCAGAGCATTGCTGTCAGAAATGGCATCCTGATTCACTCACCCACTGATTTTAAACCTTCTTCTCCAATCTATATGTACCATTCATCTCTTACAATACCTAACAAAATTCAATGCCTTTCAATTGTTGAATCGATGAACAAAAATAATTAAATCCTGCCTTCGGTTCCTTTCAGCCTGGCCAATCCAATTCAGTTACAAACATAATTGATCTCTGCATTAACCCATGTGTTGAACTTAAAATGAGTCATAAGTCTCAGACACAAAAATTAAGATGGACCCCCTTAGAGTCCCTTAACTTTTGTACACCATGTGAAGGGATAGAGATTGGAGAGGAAGAGGGGGTGTGACCACAGTGTTTGTTTGCAGGTTTGCCGACAGGTTAAGCTGCTGAGAAAATTGCCCACTCATTGTCATGAACTAGAGCACTCAAGTGAAAATCTTATGTCACTTAGATTTTGGGCGACCTTACTATTGGTAATCATGTGAAAGGGACCACAACTTCCCTTGCTTTCAAATGTTTCTGTTACCTATATTGATACTACGTTACCTTAGTTTCCCATACATCTCTCATAGCTAGGTTGCTCAGTTTGGTGCCTTCTTGAAAGTGACTGATTCTAGAGTGGTCCCAGTTTCTGGCTTCAAAATTATTTAGCTGCAAATTAAGGAGCTCATGCTTATGGGGACTGACATGAGAACATGATCCGGCATTAAAGTAATTACAACTAATATCTCAATAAATAAACAATGATGCATGTTTGTGTTTTGAAAGCCAACATCTAATCCGTTATATTGATTGGAATTGTAAATTATGAATAACATTTAATATTATGACAAATACTTTATATAGATGAGCACATGAGGTCATCTTCAGAACAAGATTCAGTTTCTGCGCAAAACTTGGTAGATTCCCTCCTTTCATTATTCCTGACCCTCTTGGACTAAGCTCCATATTCTATATTATTTCTATCTGAAGAGAGAGAACTCTTCTTTAAATTTTGAAGTGATCCTTTTTCGCGAGGGACTTGAAAAAATCTAAAATACTAAGATATTGTATTGGAATCAGTATACCTGTGAGTGCCTACCCTATGAGTTTTCATATTAGCTACAGCTAGCATGTGTATACGTTCATTTCCTTGTATTTTTTCCTATATATATCTATTATCAATTCTCTATATTGTCCTCTAAAACTTCTCTATATTGTATCTTTTGTTTTTTTTTTTACTCACAAGCCTTTGAGATTTGCATTTTGAAATGATGATGGAAAACGTACATACGAGTGAGGCCAAAACAGACAAAGGGTATCTAGCTATAATCAGTAGAGAATTGACACCTCTACTTTGGAAGAGCTAAGTAGCTTTCAACGTGACAAGGCAGGGAAAGATAAGATATAGTGAAAGGAGCGTTTGTTATGGCCATAATACTTCAATTAAAGGCTTGGTAGGGTCGTAATGGGGCAAGCCATCCTAGACAATAGGACACAATGCCACATTACATTTTACGTAGCACAACGATTTTAATAGAGAATATATATGTCTGATATGTAGTACTGTCGGGGTATATATAAAAGGTTATGCTTTGAATTTTACAGCTTTCGAAACAGCTATTATTGAGTATGGGCAATAAAATGAAACTGTGGCAGGGGAAACCCCATTCCCTGTTCATGCAAATCATCCAAAAAAATTATGAGACAGAGGAGTGGGGCACACACACATACATGTATAGTCACTAATTTACCCCCCTTCTCTTTATATATGAAATTATGTAAATGATAGTGTTACAATTTTTTTTTCACATAAAAGAAAACAAAAAAGTATGTTTAAAAGTTTTTTACATGAAAAAGTTAGTTGTAATTTTGTTAAAGACTAAGTGTATTTTGCATTAGAGTTTGTAAATGGGGGTTTGGCTCAACTTAATTCTGCAAAATTAAGTTTGAACAAAAGCGAGTTAATAATAACGTAATTTATGTTTGGAAACTTTTATATTAAAAGTGATTATAATAGAATGAAATTGTTTAAATGGCGTTAATCAAATCACTTTTAGATATATAATTACTAAAGATATAAGTTATATATTATACTTTTAATATTTGTATAAATTAGATACAGAAAGTTGAGAAGTGAATGGTCAATATTGGAAGATGAAAAATTGGCCCTTGTATGTTAACCCAACTGAACGTAAAAACTTCAATTCTTTGCTTTGGCTGATCGGGATTTAGATATCAAAATCTATTCACGTTGATTGGATGGAAAATCATCCAAGCCAAAAAGCTCTTCATTCAAGGTGAGTGAACGGGTGTTTGGGGAATGGAATGCAAAACCAAACACACTATAAGTGCGTGTTTGGTTTAGAGTGTGTTTAGTTTTACTGATTTTGAGGCAAAATGATTTATGTTTGAAAATTGTTCTAAAAGTGATTATGATATAAAGTTAAAAAAATTTCATTTCTCCCCGAATTAATTCTAAAAGCAAGAATTGATTTTGAGTAATGAAAATCAAATATCGTCAAGATTTCAAAAAATCAATTTTGGGGGGCCATAATTGATTCTAGAGACTGCAAAGGGGTTTTTAAACATGCCATAAGTCAATTCAAATTGTTGGATTTAGAGGAACAAGTGAATGACAATGTGTTAATCAAATTATAATTTGTTTTGACAATATGAATGGATTTTATATTCTTTAATTCGAGAAGCATATTAGATGAACTACTTTTTTATATGCCTATGACCTTTTCAAGATTTTTTTTTTTATATATCAAAATTTAAGTTTAGGAGAAGGCTCATTCTAATCTAGAATCAGGCTATATTTTCAGATTCATTAAATGCTTCAAGTCATGAACTATATACAAAGTTAGAAACAAACATGTATAAAAGGTCAAGGAGAATTGGCTCATTTAGTCACTTTTTTGTATAGTTCATGCATTTTATTTAATAATTTAACCGAAATGATACAACTGGGTACGGGGAGAGAAAGAAAGTAGTTCGAAAAGAAAAGATTTGTCTAAAATGAAACAACACTTATTATTGTTGTTGGTGTTATTATTATTATTATTAAATAAAATCATCATATACTGGATTTTTTAATGTTAATTACATATATTTATATCCCTTGGAAGTTATTTTACAAATTAATCAATAACATGGAAACAGAAAAAGAGTTGTGTTTATTTATTTATTTATTTATTATGGAAGGGTTTGTCACTAACTTTATCCTTCATTTAGCCCTTACTTGTGTGTTTACCTAAAGTTTTTTCGGGTCATTGATTATATCTATGCCAGGGAAGATATGGTGCGTAATTGGTTCATGGAAAGGCACACATTCCTTATACGTTCCTTTCAATAATTTTGTTTGTCTTCTAGGAAAATGATGAAAAAAAAGAGAGAAAGAAAGAGAAAGGCAGTGCGGCATATCAGGAGGAATATGAACTCTCTTTATAAAATTCTTCTTGAATCCAGAAATAGGAATGGTGGTTTGTTTTGTAGCAATAGTAGATACAAATATTATGAAAACCAACAATTTGTGTTGCATGTGGCACTACCAAAGTTTGGACCAGGCTCTGCGCCTCATCTAAAGTCATTTTCGATCACACGACACGCAATGCTGACAGTTAACACAAGTATAAAACACATTCATAAGAGATTGGTTATAACGAGCAACGATAACTTTTTATAGAGGATTTGTATAACTCTTGTATTTTAGCATTCGAATCAAAATTAGTTTATAAGATTTCAAATAGGTTTAAATTGTAAGGGGGTACCTCGTAATATCATTCAAAAAAACAAGTGCAAAACACTATCACCATATCTTCAAATTTTCAGTTTGCAACCCTCAACCATCCGAACGCCATGCAGAGAGGGATAGAGAAAATGAATATAATATCACAACGATATACAAATGAAAAATATAGACACAAATTTGGAGCCAATGCGTAAAATGACTCCATTAATGTCCTCTCCATTCATAATTTCATACATTCTTACATACACAAACCCGTTTTCAGGGTCCTTAATTATTCCAAATGCAAACGAATAGGAACAAAAAGAAGCCTATTAAGAGTGAGACGTATCAGAGTTTACCCTGAGAAGTGAGAAAGGAAAGCACAGTTTGTGAGACAACATTGAGATTAATCCTCTTCCAAAATAACTAGTAGTACTAATACACATTTTTTTTTATCAGCAACGCTGCATCGGCAGTCCAATAAATAAATCTGTCTCCACGTCTAAACTGTGGCTACTTGGACTGTGGAGTGGTGCTTCTGTTTCTGCTTGTGTGTGTGTGTGTCTACCCCATTGCTGCTGCGATTGTTTTTCCACGCACTGCTGTCAACAATAAAAGCTTAATTAGAATAGGTGCTGGCACATTTCAGCAATACAGATTCCAGCTTCCTACTTTAGACAAAGTGATAACGGGTTATGTAATGTAACACTTGTAATAGAATAATCATATTCTTACATTATTTTTGTTACACCATTTTACTATTCTTGGTAGTAGAGAGAAAGGAAACTATAATTGTTCAATGAGATCACAGTATAATAGCCCTTTTTTTTTATTTATTTACTTTTTTTGGGGTCTGATCATCACGGTAATAAGGATATGTAGTGAAGAGGAGCTCGGGTTGGGGCGTTCTATCTAGCTAGCTGACCGGAGAAAGGAAAAAATTTTAACAGATAAGAGCCCAACCATACAAAAGTGTGGTTATAAAATTGATCTTGGCCTTCAACCATTCAATTCTTTCGTTGAAATTGAACAAAAGATTGTTGAGATCTATGACAGATTTTCTTTTTCATTTCATTTTTATCACCATAATTTATCAATTTAAATATAATTTTTTTTCTTAACTTATAAAACTAAGTATTTCGGCAGTTCATACCTTTTAAATTAGGGACTAGTACTTTTTATGAGTTTCATTACTTGAATCTATTTTTTGGACATTAAAGGACATCCATTTCAAATGTGATATGGGATAATTCAATGATGTGGAACCTAATTTAATGTTGTAGAATCTACAAAAATCTACGCAGCATTGCTACAAAAGTGTACAAATTAAAAAATATGTCAACCAATAACATTAAAGCTTTTGATGGAAAACACGGAAGAGAGGGGGAGAGAGTGGAGGAGATATTTACCTCCGGTTGCTACTATTTGTGCAATTCATACCCAACATGTTTTGTAATATACAATATTTCTCGAATCCATGATTCTCTCAAAGTGTCTTAATTGATGTCTCTTTTTTATATAAAACACATCTCTTCTCATAATGAGGAAAAATGTACATATCGCAAGGCATAAAATTCTATTCCTCCATTATGAAAACCGAACATACAACCCTTGTCCTAACTCATCCTTCCTTTGCCACTTGAGATCAAGTTGATGCAAAGATGATAATTAGTTCATTGATCAGAATATGCCCATAACTTGGGGCTATTTGGCTTCTGTTATTTATTTTTTGTTTTCATTTCCTGTTTTAGGATTATGTGAAAGAAATAGTAAAAGCAAAAAATGAAAATAGAAAATATGATTTTTTTTTTATCAATATTTTCTTCATAATCATGGAAATAGGAAACAATTGAGAACAATGCAACTTTTTTGTAATTAAAATTAAAAATAGGAAATAAAAATAGGAAATAAAAACAGGAAATAATAATAGAAACCAAATAGATTTTTAGCTTTCATCTTTCTAATTTCTGATACACATGCTCCAGAGTCTAAAATATTGTAGGTAGAGTTGATTCTACCTACAAAATTGATTTTTCAGCTCTCAATTGATTAATCACAAAGTTTATGTAGGCAGGTATTTAGGATAATTCTATGTTAATGATCCACTCTATTTAAGAACAGATTATATCAACAGGTGGTTTTTTAACTCATTACTATGTGGATGCTCAAGCTGCTTATCGATAATAATTTTTTGGGTGTACCTCAAAATTATGTTACATCAACCTTATTCGAAGAAAGTTAGCCCCAAGAATAATTTAGTCTACATCAGCTAGGTACTATAACATCCACACAGTAAGTCAAAGCCATCAACCTATGAGTCAACAAACAAAAATCTATAACTTTCTCTTTATGAAAAATCGATCTTTCTATTTCATTTGTTTTTGGTAGACATAATTAAGATCAATCATAATAAACTATATGGTTCAATATAGGTAAAGGTTAGAATCTTACCATTGCACTTAATTTGGCATTCTCTTTGAGCAAGTTCCTCTCCTGAATTTAGTGGAAAAAATGATGAGCCAGGCGTACATAGAGGATTTTTATAACACTAGTAAGTGTTTTCAATTAATTTTCACCGCATCAGAGGTTACCTTGCTTTGTAGTTGCTCAATTTGCTCCTTAAATAGTTGACTCTGAAGTAAACAAGACCAAGATTTCTCAATTTTATCCTCTCGTCATTAACTATATAGATCATTTTTGTTAACTCAGGTTGTTACTCACCTTTCTCTGCCTGATGCTTTTCAAACTTCTCTGCAGCTGGCCCTCCATTCCTTGGAGTTCATCATAAGAACAAGAACTCAAGCATTGTCCCAGCAGCTTCCTAAGACATTCAAATAATGAAAAAAAAAACCGTAGGGAGTGCAGCTCATTTCAGGTCACGACTTAAATGAAAATCAGCTATATGGCTCGAACAGATGTTTAAGAGCATTCAAGAATAAAAAATTTGGAGTTATAAATTTTGTCAGAATTTACTTACCAAAATGACATGAAATATTTATTGACTTTTAGACAAATAATTGAGTCATACTATTTTATTTTATTCAATAACCACGACTTTTATAAAACATTCTAGCTATATTTTTCTCACTGTGCAGCAATATTGCTCTTCAAGAATTAAAGCAAACTCATATATATTAACCTCAATATTATCTACTATACGGAATTGTGATGTCAACTATCAGTGCAGGCACATAGAGCGAGATATAAATTTGAATATACGATGAATTGCTAGTGGTAGGAGTAATAGGATCAAATGAGCTAGTTCTTAAGGAGTGACCTTTTAGAAAGTTCAAGAATCTCAATTTTCTTTGCCAAGCTTTCAGAGTCAGACTTCGGTTGCTGCAAGCGAAATATTAGAAAAAGCTAGTAATTAATGTATGACTTACCATAATAAAAACAAATGCAAATGCCAATATTATTTGAAACATTACACAGACGACATGACCTCGTGCACACACATATTGTCACTACTCACTACACTCAAAAAGATATATATATATATAAGCGACAAGCCACTCATTGTCCTAAGGTTACACCTGAATCTGCAATAGAAATAATCACCTCCAGCATATATATAAGATGCCACCACTATTTGATTATGTAATAACATTGCAATAAGGAGCCAAGATTCTTCATTTCGACAAACTCTTTGACTACGCATGTTTGTCATACCATGTTCGTGTGGCCTCCTTCTCATCATGGACAAGTATTGATGGGTTGATTCATAAAGCAAATGCTTCTCCTCTGTAACTTAGCAGTGGATAATACTTTTTTTTGTTTGTACGGTGGAGCAACTAGTGGTAATAGGGAAGTGAATGGGCAAATGGGGATCGAATCCTTGATCTAAAGCCAACAACCCTCTAATCACTTGGACTAGGGAAGATCTCACTTGAGCTACAGCTCATTGGCGACAATACTTATTTACTTATCTAGAAATTGAATTAACTCTCTTTAACTTATTAAAAGTCTATAATTGAGTTATGATACTTACCTTGAAATTGAATTAACTCTCTTTAATTTGTGGACTTATTAAAAGGTCTATAATTAGGTTTACGATATGACACCGTGGTGTCATCGATCTGATCCATATATATGGCTGGCTCCACTTAGTAGAGCTAGACTTGATTGATGTTATAATCCCCGTTTATCATTAACAAAACAGTTATCGCTATTAAGAGGCTATAGGTATTAACAGGTCTAACATCCTTTACCATATAATCGCCTTATATATATAATAGATTTGGGATACATTAATTCCACTAGATGGTCATTCGACAGGTAAAGCCCTTAATTCTGAGAAAATTCTAACAGACAACATGTTACTATAGAAAATTAGAAAAAAAAAATCTGAAATTTATAAACGTCACTAATTGAATGTGAAATAAAAGACTAGTACATTATATATTGCTTTTTCTCATACTCGACTTGTTTAATTTTACCATTAATTTTAGGTTTATTTTTATCTTTCTACTATAAAATAAATTATCCTAAATTGTAACCTATTTCTATATAATATACTCTTTGGAATAACTTATATTTAAGTTCAACTAACCTTCATTTAAAACGTCTTCAAATTTTAGCATTATTATGATAGCTACAAAGTAAAACAAATATTAGAATTTACACATGGATAAAAATCTTATGTACCCAAACTCTGTCTTCTTTCTCATCCTCATAAATATGTATATAGTATCTGTCAATTAGCAAAATGTGGCTAATAGGACACACGAAGAGATAGGATTTTGGTGGTAGAAACTTGAATTTTCACACAATTTGCTATTTGGAAAAAAAATAAAATAAAACAACTACCAAAATATATATCATCTTCCAAGTGACAAGATAGGATATAGGATTTGGAAATAGAATGATTTCCATCCTTATGACACATACCAATAATAACTTTCCAGTACTTCAAGTGTTCTACAACTGCAAGATGTGAGTCAAACCTGGTTATGATCCTCTCCAAACTTATTGGCTGGAACATCTTTGGTATATCTACGGTATCGCTCCAAAATCTTTGTCATGCTGAATTTTTTTTTCAAAAAAAAAAATCAATTAATATATGCACTATAATGTAAATAAGTACTTTGCAAATGAATACGAAGTCAGCCAACATATATACACTCAATCAGAGAATACTGGAAACAACTATGAAATTGAAGAACTTAAGAGTCTATTTGGTTTTAAAATAATATTTTATGTTTTTATTTTCTATTTTTAATATTATTTACAAAAATTCCACATTATTTTTGTTTTATTTTCTGTTTTCAAAATTTTATAAAGGATATACTATTTCTTTCGCAAAATATTAAAATCCTTAAAATATGATATAGTTAATATTAAAAATAAGAAATAAAGATTAAAAACATTTTTTGAAGCTAAATAGAGCTTAAAATTTCTATAAATATCATACAAAGAATTGATAAAGAATGGAAGTACACCCCAAGGCCCAAACCATCTTATGACGAAGGCAAAAGTTTAGTCTCACACCTCCTCTACTCTAAATTAATTAGATTCACGGGACATTTGAAA
This sequence comes from Pterocarpus macrocarpus, assembly GCA_031439585.1. Lineage (NCBI taxonomy): Eukaryota > Viridiplantae > Streptophyta > Magnoliopsida > Fabales > Fabaceae > Pterocarpus > Pterocarpus macrocarpus. The sequence continues at coordinate 59,008,888 of CM062516.1, read as the reverse complement.
AAATCAATTTTGCCATAATGTTTAATGTATAAATAAATGAAAGCGTGAGGAATGATGAATGTGACAAGAGGATTTCAAGGGAAGGGTATGACTAATTATATTCTGGACAACGTTAATGAGAAACAATAGTATGAGCTTCAAGACATGTGTAACAAACACAATTGTTCAAACATAGCTTTTGGATAACTAAGAACAGAAAATAAAAGAACAGAAATGAAACATATACTAAGAATTAAACTAATAGTCAATATTCATAATCAACTGAGATAGGATCGACCACATTTCCATATTATTAACCATCCAAAAATAGTCCTATAATTTAGCAAACTTTATTTGTAATATCGAAATTTTAAATCCTAAAATCATGACTTTAGAAAGAGTTTTACCTAACTATCACTCCTGACCCAAAATTATGCGAGATTTTGATTAAAAAAAATCTTGAATAAAATTATGAGATGAGGATTGCTTTAGTCTCTTTCACGCATGAAACGTGTACTGGGATAGTAAATGTCAAACCCCTAGGATTGGAAAGTTTGCTGTTGCCATTCACAAGCATCTATCATTGCTCTATTTACCATCTTTCCACAATCGTTTTAAATCAATGCCAATGATCTTTACTGCACCACGTTATTGAGTATAACCTACTATCTATCCATGTCTTAATCAGCAGACATGAATACATGATGTGAATGCATCGATATCAGTCACGAAACCAAACGGCTAAAACTTTTTAAGGCAGAGTGTAATTAAGAAATGTGTACGGAATGCACGAAACAATGTTTCGTAAATGTACTAGGTTGTATCACTCTTTCCAAGATGGGGAAAAACATATATATTCTCCTCACAGGAGTAAGATAAAAACTGCTGTTGGCACTGCTTATTGGAGAACCGCATATACACATGCCAGTACTTGGAAATGTCCGCACCTTGTTTTGTAGAAGTCAAAAGTGGTTTGGAGAGTGTAAGAATGAAGTTTCTTATTTAGTAGATGGAGGAGAGGGCCTGAGTTTCTTCAAGCCCATTCTAATTGCCCTTTCTATGGAAGTTAAAGGATAAATATTGAAGCCCCAAGAGACAAAAGGAATAATCTGAAGAAGAGATTAGGTCAGCAATCGTCCTAGAAGATTGCATATCAAACATAGGTTCCTAGAAGATTTTGCTTAAGGGGTAGATTGGAATGGCTCATATTTTGCTGGCTCCTGTAAAGTCATATATTACCTATCTTAAGAGAATTGGTCCTTGACGATAGATTGGTTTTTTTTATCTAGCACCAAAGATTGGAACAAACAATTAAAAAGCAGTGCCAAAATTCTGAACATTAAATCCAACAACTGGCCAGGGCACGCATGTCTATTCTGGAAGAATTAGACCTGTGATCACTTGAGTGTATATTGAAATGATCATCAGAGTTCAAAGGGGTATATACCAAACACCAAGCTTACTAATTAAGGGGTTCCAAATTCTTCAGCCAGAGGGGTTGAGTATGCCATCTCAGTACTAGTAGCTCCCCAAAGGGAAAGATTAACATAATCTAATGTGAGATATTAAGTGGGTGAAATATATATATATATATAGAGAGAGAGAGAGAGAGAGAGAGAGAACACAGTACAACTACCACCGAAACTCCTTTACTTTTTCTGCAATCGTGAGAGGAAGAAACAAAAGAAGACTACCCATAGAACCAACCAGAAAACGCATTGATCCTACAGTACACTAGGCCTCTAGCAAAGCAACAATAGAAATACACCTTTTTATTCCATATCAAAGGAGCAAGGATATCATATCATATCTATTTGACTATTTCTTTGGCAAAGCAATGAGTATTAAATATAGCTTGTTGCAAAGTCAAGGACAAACTTACTCAGAACTTGAGAACTCAAAAAGCCTTCCTTTCTGGGAGAAGATTATGACAGCAACTTGGGCGTCACATAGAACAGATAGCTCGTGAGCTTTCTTTAGAAGACCGTTTCGCCGCTTTGAAAAGGTCACTTGACGGCTAGTTTCATTCTCAATTCTTTTCAACTGAATCTTTCCCCTCACCATCGTCCTGGGTGCATCCAAGAAAACGTAAACAAAAGAAAAAGACAAAAAGGTTAAATTTCTTGTCAAGCCCTAGATGGAACAAAATAAACTATAATTAAGAAGCACCAATACTATGAGATAATAAAGGAACATAGAAAGTGTACGGAACAAAATATTACGAGAAATCAGCAAGAGACTTCAAGAGATCCTTCCCTTTTGCTCTTTCTAAAGCTGGAATATGCAAGATATTCCCACCAAGAAAAAAAAAAAATTTTAAGATTTTGGAGCAAACTGTTACAACCCACAATCTAGCAGAAAGCAATAGAGAAACGTAAGGGGAAAAAAAAGAGGTTTAGGTTTTATCAGAAATAATTATATCCAGGAGCTCCAAATGGATATTACAAAGCTAGTCTAGGTCAAGGGTGAAGAATGGTTGAAAGCTTCACAATATTCCGGTGTGAACAGAGAAAGAGCACATGGATTTTCAGGCTTTCAGCATAAGCAAACCGCAGGAAAGAGGAATAAACTCGTAAAATTTCAGGTTACAAGAAGCGATGAGCAAGTGTGGGCAGATTTAGAAGGAAAGAATACTAGAAATGATTATTAGAGTAGATCGAGGCTAGAACTGTGACTGGCAAATATTCCAGCAACCCTAGCTCGCAGGACTGCAGGAGCTCCAATTCTTGCAAATTTGGATATATTAACTCCTGCCGTGTGTTTTTCAGGCCACAAACACTTTAATTTCTTTGCTCGTTCTGTTTTTGTCATAGTCCCAAAAAGTTAGATGCCCCAATAGCTGAAAGCAACAAAAAGAAATTAAGCAATAAAAGAAACTAAAGGGGATACACAGCCAAAAAAGAAGAAGCCAAATTACTATAGGGGAGAGAAAAAAAAAAAAATAGAAGTTTTAGTTTCCATTTTAATGTTTCTTATCACCTGATTGTCTGTGTTGTTTCGCCAGAATTGGAAGAGAGGATAAATAACTCTTAAGAAGATGACTCCTTCTTGTTTCTGAATAAAATAATTAGCAAAAATGGTTCTCTGAGAGCCAACCATCACACTGTCTCCATCTGAAGAAGAAGAATAATAATGCAAAATTACAAAACATCAAAATCATATAAATTTCATCGGAAGGCCAACTTCGTCCGAGGATAAATAAAACTACTATAATACCTGGTTGCCTTCTAGCTTGCCATATGGGAATAAAAAAACTAATGGCTGGTGATGGGCGATGATGTTGTCATTGACTATAACCATGTTGACGCCCGAAAAATTCCAAGGTACTTTCTTATTATGTAACGTTCGATATCATAATTTGTAGACAAAAATTTTATTTTGACCCCTTAAAAAAATTATATTGGATAAATTAGTCTTTCAAAATTTAAAAATTTAATAATATTTTCTTGTTATTTAAAAAAAATACATTAATCTTTTCATAAATTTATTGTTAATCAATATGCAATTTTAAAAACAAGTTAGCTTCCAAAAAAATTACGTGTCTAAATTTGATACTTAATAAAAATAAAAACAAAATAATGAAATTTGCAAAACTTATAGGAGGGACTAACTTATTCTCTTTTTTTAAAAATAAAAAACTATTGTTAAATTTTTAAATTTTAAAAATTTAATTTGTCCCCGCAATTTTTATTGGGAGCCAATTTAACTGTTCAATTTTAATGTTTCCTTTCCATATTGAAATAATGGGAATCTTTCTTCCGCTGCGGGTTAAGCGCTTTCTTCTTATAGAAGTTAAAATCTTCCATTTAACAACTCTTCTCTTTTGGATATGAATAATATTATTTGAATATATATTTGGGATATATTTTTGTTGTATTATTATTTTTTTTAGTTATTAATTTTTTGAATTAAAATTATCAATTTTTTTTATTGAGTTACCAATCCATTATAATGTACAAATATTAATATTTTTTTTCAATTTAAAATTTTTTAAACTAAAATTATTAACTTATTTGATTGAATTATCAATTAGTTGCATGTAAAATATTTTATATTATTATACTATAACTGATTAATAACTTTAATTTAAAAAATTGATAACTAAAAAAAAAGGTTGATAATGCTTCGAATGCGTCAAAATAATACAACTTTTTGCATATATATATATATATATATATATATATATATATACTGTTTGCTGACTCTCCTTTGTCCTTAGGTATCCCCAAGTGTTTTTCACTCTATGCTTTTGCATCTCCACTTGTTCAGTCGTCTACATCAAATCAAGATTTTCCTCATCAATGTTTCACTCATTTTTCCCAATGTTGTGCTTATATTAATAATTAAGGTGCAAATCCTCCTCAAATTAGTCATTTCACCGTGAAGTTTTTCAGTTACGGAGGGATTGTCCAACATCTTCAAAAGCTGAATTGGTTCAAATCAATTGCTGCTCAGTTCTGCTATGAAAAGCTGAATTGGTTCAAATCACATCGTCAAAAGGTGCCAATGATCTTTCCAGTAAAGAGTAACGTTGCTTTCATGAACAAAATTTATATAAATTCTTCATGTAGGATAATGTGATAAATTAATATCTACACATTATATTTGTGGAACCAACATTGTCTTTTACTAACTATCATAAAAAATAAAAAAAAACATTGTCTTTTACTAAAATGAGCTTTTCATTTCTTTTTTTTATTCTGGTAATGAGGCCCAGAACCCAAATAAATAAAATTAATTTTGTTAACGTGTTCTTAAAAATAAATATCTATTTCTTATTTTAATTATTATAAATATTACATACTTTAATTTTTTTTAATATTAACCATTTGTATTCTATATTTGTTAACATATGACATTAGAATACATGATTAAATTTAATTTTGATATATTATTAATATAAAAAACTTTTATATAAATATTTAATTATATATTATTATATTAAAAAAATATATTTGACTCAATTATATCCATTACTTTAAAAGTTTAATAAATAAAAAATTATATAATTAAATGACAGTATAAATTTTCTTTATATTGATAATACACCAAATTAATCTCCATATATTAGCAAAATTTAAGTGGAATTTTTTTTACAGGTTTCACATGCCTTTTAAGTTTTAAAAATTAATGAAGAATTCAAAAAATATAATATACACAACATAAATGATCAACTACATAAACAATATTAGCTAGTCAATATTCAATCAATTGAAATTAATTGTTCTTTTTTATATTTAATAGTTCTTTATCTAATGTTTTGACTAAACTTTAAACTCAGTTCACCAACAGTACTTATTATATCAATCTGATACCTTCAAAGAAAAAATATAAATCAATTCAATTTTTAATCATAAAGTAAATTAAATCTTTAATTCTTTTGGTTGGACGTCAAGACCGTTAGAATGCACTTAAAAGTGAATCTTTGACACAATATCTGGATTAAAAATACAAATCGAGACTTTCATGCATTACATTACATAATTACAAAAGTGACATGCCCTATGAACGCCTAGCCTAACCTTTTTCTTTTCTTTTCTTTTCTTTTTTCCTCTTTTCCTTTTTATTTTTCTTTTGACGAGGCGAAGCCTAACCTTTGTCTTCCTTTGTTGGCGCAGTTTGTATAATCCTACACCAAATTCTTTGTCACTTGCCTTTAATCAGCTAGATTCAATATAGCTATTAAATTTAATTTAGCAGTAGATACTAGAGACCATCCCTCATTTAAGAATAAGATAGATATATTACGCCGTTCTATCCAAAATTTTAATTAAAAAAATTATAACTATATAACATTTTAAACTTTTATTATTGAAACTCTGAACAGAAGAAAAGTTGAATATATGTGGTCTCTATACCAATATTTAAGCCGAGGGAGTTTTTTATTTTTTGGTGATCGAAAGCAGTGAAACTATGAATTATTTTTAGAAAAATATTTGAGAGACTCATTTTTTATGGGACATCATGCCAACTTACATCCCATCTACTATTGAATGGAGTGTGAATGATGGATGAAATATAAATCGATACAGTATCTCCTAAAAAATAAATTCCGCTATCATTTCTCTTTTTCTTAAAAGATATTTCAAAAAAAAAATTAAATATAAAATATCCTAAATTAAAATAAAATATACAAAAGATGATCGCTAAACTGGGGGCTAAAGTGCAAGGCCAGGGAGATTTTCCCACGACAACCGAAACTTTAATGAGCTGTCGTTGGAAATTGAATGAATCAAAGTTAAAGGTTGCATTTGACATATGCTGTGGAGACAACTCATGTGGGGGAGAGAGAGACAGAGACAGAGACAGAGAGAGAGAGAGAGATAATCAAAGTTAAAGGTTGCATTTGATATATGCTGTGGAGACAACTCATGTGAGAGAAAGAGAGAGAGAGAAATAAAAGGATAACCGAATTTTTTTTTCTTTTTGGTCCGAAAAGGGTAACCGATTTTGAGAATTTTGATTTTAATATGTGTTTTTTTTTTTGGGTCAATAACATCTGTTTTTTCTTTTCCCACCCGTGAAGGCAATTTTTTTTTGGGCCCAATTAGCTCCAAAATTTTGTGGACTGAATAGCGATTGGGGCACAACCATATACACAAGGACAAAGACGAACACGAACGTAGAGAGACAGAACAGAAACATTTGGTGGGAATGAGCGATACGCTGACGAGGAAGAGGAAAATGGGAGACAGAAAGGAGAAAGGCTCTAAGAAACCTGCGGCAAATTGGCCTCCCATCAAACCCAAAAAGAATCTTCAGATTACACGCTTCCGAGATTTCGATCTATTCGCGGTTGCAAATCCCATCCTTCTCTTTTGCCTCTAACTCTGATAATGGGACTGTGATTTGATTCCGGTTTCAATGAAACAATAATTGGATGTGAACTGTTTTGAACAGATGCCCACTTTCTCTCTTGATTTGTTTAAGTTGCAAATTTTGGCTTTGTTATGTTTGATGCATGACTTCTATAAGCTTTTATCAGAATGCGGTGATTATGAGAGTATATCAATGCCTTGTTGCCACTTTATTGTGTTGTTCTAACATTTATTGTAGAAATTACGCTTACCCTTTTGTCTTTTTGCAGCCTTCAAATGAAAAATCGTAGTTGATACTATTTTCTTAAGCTAGTTTTATCATCGTATATTCAGATTATTGATGATTGCTTCATATTCAGTTGAAATTTTATGCTGACTCTTAGTAACTCAACTTGGATAAAGCCCATTTATACTGCTTGACTGTTTGTCTTTGCCTGTTTTTGAGTTTGGAAGATATAGAAGCTGTAAATTATAAAAATTAAGTTGGCTGAAGGGAAATCATAAGATGTTGGAAATTTTCATTGGATGCATTATATACGATATATGATATAACATAACAGCAAATATGGCTGCAAACCCATGTTTAAGAAAAATTGTTTATTGGATTGCACCTTGGGAAAGTATAATGGTAAAATTGAGCATAGAGGGCCAAAATACAGATCCTGACATTCTATTAACTTGGTGAGTCTATCTTGTTATTGAACTGAAGTTGTTAATTAAGGTTCACTGGCAATTTTGTAATGTTCAAAAACAAATTGAACTGTGTCTGAATAGGTAATAGGCCTGCTTATTTGCAATGTGTGCATTGCTTGATGTTGTTCTCTAAGTCATTCTTATTGTAATAGTTTTTGGTTTAAGAATTCAGGTCCAGAATTTTTTCTCCTCTGCTGAATCAAAGGCATTCATTAAAGCTGCAGAGGCAATTGGTTTTGCTCATCAAGGGAGCCAGGGTCCAGCCAAAGGTGAAGCTTACAGAGATAATGATCGAATCTCAACGAATGATCCCGCCCTTGCAGATACAATTTGGGAGTCCGGACTCAGCAAATTATTTTCTGATATAAGAATACGAGGGAAGGTTGCTGTAGGTCTTAATCCAAATATTAGATTCTACAGGTTGGTGTCCTTTCCTCTAGCTTGGACACTAAAGTTTTTAGCATAGAAGTTAGTATAATTTTTCAGTTAGCTAAAGTTTTTCTTGGGACGTTGCATTTTCATTTATGCCATCTTCCTCATGAAACGGAAAACACCTCTGACCTTAAAGTTCTGAGAAAAATGTAGATACTTTAAGTGCATACCTTCACTGATGATCATGCACTTCTGCATTTCAGGTACAAGGTTGGTCAACGCTTTGGACGACATATTGATGAAAGTGTTGATCTTGGAGATGGGAAACGCACTCATTATACTTTGCTAGTGTATTTAAGTGGTGGACCTGGTGAACTTAAGGCAAAGCCCAAAAACAGTTCCAGCAACCCCACAGATTCTTCTGTTGATCCTTTAGTTGGAGGAGAAACAGTCTTCTATGGTCCAAGAAATAGCACTGTGGCCGAGGTAGATTAGTGATTTTATTTTAGTGCAATATGGGTTGAGAATATTTCCTTTTCACTTGCAATGAGTTGTGAGTTTATTATACTTGCTACAAATTTTGGAATATGGCTATATGCTTTTGGTGTTGATACACTATTGATTTCATAGGTGGCTCCTACTGAAGGGATGGCACTCCTGCATCTTCATGGAGATAAATGCTTGTTGCATGAAGCCAGAAATGTCGCTAAGGGAGTCAAATATGTGTTTCGTTCAGATGTAGTATTTGCTTAAATAATGGTTTGTTTTGTACCAATTAATCTGGTATATTCTTCTCCTGAAATCTTTCTCTTTGTTAACTTATCACACAGAAAAAATATTGTATCATCTTGATGTTCAATGTCGGTAATTCGTTCTCTTTGGAAATTTATGGCATCGTTCCAATGTGAAATTCGTCTAAAATTTTAGGGTCCATCAACAACCCTTATTAACCATAAAAAGTTATTATAAATTGGATGCCAGTACAATTATCAGAGGACAATATCAAACAACCTCCTGCTTAAGTGCACAAATGAAGGTGTTTTTCGGCCGTTCATAAAATAGGCATATAAGTATACTCGCTTTTATTGGAACATGGGTGGTAACAAGATCATAATGACAATATTGTAAATATCAAAAGCTGTGGCAAAGAATTGAAAAAATAGGACAAATAGATCTCTAATCTCTCTGCCTTTCTCAATTTGCAATCCTGCAATTAAGTCTCACTTCTCCATCTTCAGAGCCTCTTACATTTCCAAGTTTCACCATGGAAGTTGCAAACTCTTTGAAGAACAAACTCTGGTTTCTGGCAAATGCTTCAACAATCCATCTAGTTCTGTAATCACCAACAAGTGATTGGTCTGAAGAAAACACACCTTTTCCTGCCAGCAGTTGTTTGTAATAGTCATTATCGAACACTGAGGCTGTTAAGTCCAAGCATTGTCCAGCGTTGCGGTTGTTGTTTGGTTTTGGGCACTTCTTTCTAAGGTCTAGTGCAAACTCAGTGTTCATCCTTGGATCAATGTCATGCAATGAACTAAAATTGCGGAGGCGGGCTTCAAAGGAAGAACAATGTGAGAAGCCTAGAGTGTGACCGCCAGATAAAGTTACCATATCCTTAACTCCCAAGCCTCTCTTGGCAAAGCTTTGAATGAGTTGGCTCACATTGAAGGTTGGAGCAGGTAAGTTCACGGTATCAGATGCCATTGACACCCTTCTATCTTTCCTTCCTTTTAGTACGTTCCAATGTGGACCTCCAGACTGTCAAAGCAAGTGAGAAAATTGATTATTACAATGTAATATAAATAACTCCCTTTCATTTACATCTAGATATGCTAATGTTCCATGGAGGGATCATTATGCAAATATAGAGAATCAACATCCAACATACTAAGCATCTTAAATAAAAATTCTCCTTGTTAAGAGCAATGCTATGTAGGCAAAAAAATATAATTAGAATCTTTAATAGAAATCATGGTGATTGTTAGATGAAATAAAATTGTATGTTCTACTTATTCATTTAAAAGTTAATAATCATGTCATGTCATTCTGACAATTATATTCTAGCAAAGTTTATGGCTCTTTAGCATTTTTCAACTGTTAAACACGTTATCCAACATTTTCAGAAATGAGTGATCATAGTGCATTATTAACTTTGGATATATTACTGCATTTTTCATTTAGAATGCATTTGGGGTATTATTCAATACTATTTAACTGACGTGGATCCTTTTATGAGATCACCAAATATATTTACCCTACTACTACAAAGGCATCTAAAATAGAGTTCTTGGATAAAATGGCTCCTAAAAAGTACCAACTACAAAGATTTTAACATTTCTAAACTAGCTTGAAGGCTTAGGTTTTACCATGGCTACCACATCTCTAGCTGCAATGGCAATTATGTCAGCACAAGAAACAGTGCGTGGGCAAGCCTCCTCAAGCTTGGCTTTAGCATCATCAATCACGTAGAATGATCGAACTGAGATATTAGGAGGGCCATCTTTCTCTGCTTGGTTAGTGGCAGTTGAGTCCAGCAGTATTGATGCATCACATCCCTATCGTTCAAAAATTAATCATGACAGATTAATCACCCATTGGCCATTTCAATACTTTACATTATAACATAATTGGAATTTAGTAACATTTAAAGTGTTTACTAAATTATAAGAAAAATGTTAGAATTCTTTAGTAACATAGCCCAAATACACCACCAGTAAGAATGTTACTAAACAACACTTTTTTATATTTCTAGTGACATAAAAACTAGATATGTAGTAGTATCATTTGCAAAAACATTAATTGTCTGTGGCTGTGTGTGTGTGTTTGAGTGAGAAATTGAGAGATGATACCCTTATGAAACAGTCATGGAAGAACATCCTCAAGATACGAGCTGGGACTTTTGGGTCATGCTTAGAAGCATTGAGAACCGTCTCTGAAATTATTTGTTCCAATTGTGGACACATTTGGTCATAGTAACCAGCTTGAAGTTCAGCTTTGGATGCTGAAAGTGATGACAAGAGGAAGAAAATGATTGGAAAGATGATGTTTTCTGCTGGGAGAGGAGCCATTTGATAAATCAGATAATTATCAAGAACTTAAGAACTGAAAAATGAGGATTGGATGAGAACTTCACGAAAAAATATGCAGTATATATAGAATGGCAGTGAAGGGTCTAGCAAACACATGCTTAACGCAGAATGATAGTACTTTGAAGCCACTCAAAGTTGGAATATTAGCCTAGAAGTACAGAATTTTGACTCCTCTTTTTGTTTAAGGTCTAGTATATCAATCCACATAGACACATCTTCGGTAATAAAAAAAACCACTTGATAGCTACTGTGTCGTGGGCTCTATGTTATAAATTGTGTATATAGTCTCGTGTTTATTGTTGATCATTGATTAAAGGGTTGTTGTTGTGGTTTGATTTTCCTTATAAGAAATGGTTCTTCCTCATTCAGGTGTACCGCACAAAAGTACAACACTGTTAGGTAACACACAGCACGTCAGCATCCTAAGTTGTTCTGTTGGCATATATCTTTCAGGTTAGTTCTGTTAAGTTGCAAAGTTGATAAGAGGTGAAGTACATTATTCTGCACTAACAAATTGCCTCCTTTCTGTGTGGAAGGTTCCTTTTATCTATTAACGTTCGGGTAATTAAAATGGAAATCAAAATTAATCGAAAAGAATATTGTTCAAACATTCATTTTTATGCTCACATCCTTGAAGATGTCAAGACAATTCTAAGTCTGAAATGATATGCAATTTTTTTTTAAATGAAATTATACCCAAATTACAGAAATTAACTGAAAAAAGTTATATATGCAAGATATTTTGTTTTATTAATGTTTAATTGTTTATTTGGTTTATCTCGATCGGTTAAACTTATGTTTTTTTCACTGAAATAGTATTTTGATCAGCACCTACAATTTACTTATTGATTTAAATTATGCGTATGTTTTATTCTTTGAATTATTTATATTTTTTTTTCATATTACCTTACTAGCCATAACAAAATTGTTATTGTAAAATGAGTTTGAATATTTAAAGACTAAATTATCATATTATTAAATCGAAGAAATAAATATTCTCATATTAATTACTCACTAATATAAGAAGATTATAATACGAAAGAAAAGAAATATCGGCATCTGAGAAGATTAATATATTGCTGTTTGATAATCAAGCTCTAACTGAGATATTCTTATGTTTACTTAGTGCTGCCGTATCTCATTCTCTGTATTTGTAAAATTTCTTAAATATTTTTAGAGTGTTACATTTAATTGTTGAAATTTGATAGATATATATAGCATAATATTTTAAATTTAATTTAATATGATTAAATATATTATTCCCATATTATAGTGGTAACATTTTAAGGGATATATTCCGTTATAGTTCTTGGTTTATTTGTTTTGATTGTAAAAATTGTTCCTAGATTCTGTAATCGGGCAGGTGATGCAGTGGCCAAGTATGCCAAAATTGTAATCTAGAAACTCGGGTGAGCTATCCATCTAGTTTCTTGACTCGCATACTTTTGTTATAATTCTTCCTCTGGTTTGATAAAATTTCTTTTCAGTTATTCCCATTTTATAATTTCAATAGACTGGATATAGTACTTAAAAAGTATATAATTCTCAGTACACCGGTGCATCCGTAGTTTTCATGTCAATAGTGTTGCACACAAGTTTATGTTCACACTATTTTATATTTTTATACTTTTTACTATTTAATTATATTTGGGTCTACTTGCTTTTTGATTTTTACTCTAATTTTGATACATAAAGAGACGTGAGTATCACATCTCATTTCACTAGAACTATTTTTCATATTGGAAGCAACATCTACTGTCCTTTTGTAGCCATATTTTCATTTATCCTGCTGCATTAACACTATAAATTTCATTAAAAATAACATATAGGACAATTGGAAGAATGCAATAAGAATAATAGAAAAAAAGAAAGTTAAAAAAAAAAAAAAAGCCTTGAACAAGATTTTTCATGTTTTCGTAGTGCATAATTGACAAGAATAAAACAGAATAAAATTGTTCAAAACTTGACATCATTAAAGGGACATTATATTCATGATGTTGACAAAATAAGAAGAAAAAATAAAAGGGAGGGAATTTCACGGTGAAGCACTGTGGTCCTTTTTTTATTTTTGGGTCAACAAACAATGTGGTCTAATGTCACAGAGGGTGGCAATTTCATTCGTGGATTGAGTCCAACCCCGCCAAAGAAAAGGTCTAAGCCCGAGCCCGAGCCCAGGAGAATAGATATGGTATGTAAAGTGGTGAGCCATCACAAGGGGGAAAAAACAAACCCGCACAATGTAAAGTGGTAAGCCAACACGTGGCTGCCACTTGGATCCTTCGGGACATTACTATCTGTTCGGCAATGTCGTCCAGTGCAGCTAGGGAGGGCAAAAATCTCCACACAGCGGGGATCTCCGCGGGGACTGCCTCATTCGGGGTCCCGCAGTCAGAAATTTTTCCCCTGTGGGGATGGGGTTGGGGATAAGAGTAAAGAAGAATTGGGGATGGGGTGGGATTACTCCCGTCCTGCGGGGACTCTGCATGTGTAAAAATACCATATTATCTTTAATAACATCTTTATTATATCTATATCATATCTATATTTTTAAGACATTTCATACTTATTTATTCTATTTAATAATTAAAAATATTTTCTAACTTTTTTAATTTTTTATTTATCTGGGTGGTATATAGTCTATTGTTGTTGTTGTTGTTGATCCGTTATTGTTGGTGGATTAAGCCGTTGTGAATGTTTTTTTTATTATTTTTTTCCAATATTTTTTTTTCAAATTTTTTCCATTTTTTGGGGATCCCGTGGGGACTGCGGGATCGAGAGCAGGGATAGGAAAAAAATCACAGCGGGGCCAGGGACAGGCGAGAGAGATTTGGGATCGCGGGGACGGGGAGCGGGGAGGCACTCCCCGCCCCGCGCGGGTGACATCCCTAGATGCAGCTCGCTCACCGCGTAACGCTTCTTCTGAGTTTTGAAACGGTGAAATTAACCAGTGGCTTTGCCAAGGTTCAAAAGGTTAGAAATCAGTGAGTAGCATTTGCTGTAGAAACTTTTGATAGCACTTTCTAGGTTTAGATTGTCACCATTAATACTTTAGGCCATATAATGATTTTATGAAAATAAATAGCATTTCATGCATTAAAAAAAACTATCATGAGGGTTGATACAGTTGATAAGTAACATATTCTAATATTATAAAGATTTGAGTTCAATTCATGATATCGTTATGAGAATCCTATTTATAAACAATCTCGTAAGTTTTGTGTAAGTACTCTTTGAGATTGGATGTTGTGGCCCAATTTTAGCAAGATAATTGATATTGAATCTATCTAAACTTTTAATTATCAAAAAAAAAAAAACTATCATATTTATTTTTACATACGTTAGAGTAAGATGATAAATCAATATTTCTTGTCACGTTCTAATAACCAGATAAAATTATTCCAATTTGTATGCATTATTAATTATTTGTTGGAAAATTCATTAATTACTCTTTTTAACTGTAATATTTATTCATATAATATTTTCTATTACAAAATACGTAAATAGTATAAAAAGAATAGACAAGATAATTTCTAAATTGTATAAAACAATCACAAAATATTACAATAGCAAACCGCAAGCAATTTGGTTATCCGCAAAAATAATGGTAGATGGACTTATCTTTTTAGATAAACACCCGACGTAGATCCCAAATCCACTGTTGAAGTGCGTGTGCTCTTTATTTATTTATTATCTTTCCAATAGATCCAAAGTGTGTGTAGGCTTACACATTGAGGGAGGATAAGTACAAGTATAATTTTTCTATCCATAAATTGAATAGTTCTTAATTTGGTCCCTGGCAGATGAATTTCTTAACCAAATATATTACAAATTTTAGTTTTAGCCCCAAATGTATATTTCTTTCACAGTTAGCATTATTTGAATTGCTAAAACTTCCTAACACTTTCCCTCATGAATATTTTCTTCATTCGCGCTTCTATGACCTTGTCTCTTTCATAATACTCCATGTGCTCCCTCATTTTGACCCTTTCTTATTCCGATTTCGGGTCTTACTTGCGAGATCAGTAATATATACATCGAGTAATCAGAAATTTAGAATTCTCATATTTACTAATATTTACACATTATTTTTAGAGTAAAACTATAAATTGGTCTATAAAAAATTGTGCGATATCAATTTAATTATCAAAATATTTGTAATATTAATTTAGTCTTTGAAATATTAAAATTTATTTTAAATAAATTTAAATATCTTTTAATTTTTTTGATTAAATTAAAATAAATTTTAATTTTTATAAAATTAAATTGATATCACAAATTTTTTAAATATTAAATTGATATTTCATAATTTTTTTAAAATTAAATTAATATTACAAATTTTTTAATAATTAAATTAATAATCTACTCCGATTTAAGGTTTAACTTTTATTCTGAATGTTTGTAGGGTAAGGGTACCTTCAGAAGGACGCATTATGGTGAGTGAGGCAGGGGGTCCACGTGTGGAGCAGCCACGAAGCTGTGCTGAGAGTCGACACGTGTAGAGAAGGCCAGGCTGGTTCCACCCGCAAGTGGGCCCCACAAAATCATAGGGACACGTGCCTCAACCTCAGCAATCACATGACTAAATCTCGTGGCCCAACTTCAACCACTCACCTTGCTCCACGGACCACCTCACTTTCCCCACCACAGTGATTGGGCCCCCCACACCCCCCACAACACGTGCGCAAACAACCTCACGTGACCGCTTCCCAAAGACCCCACCCTCCCTCGTTGACGCAGCCACTCAGAGTCAGCTAGTGCCCCCGCACGCCGCACTCACCTATACTATATTATACTTATCCATTGACATAGTAGAATTTTCGTTAGCTTACCTATTTATTATTTTTATTTGAGATATATTATTTATGTATAATTTATATTGTATTTTAAATTGATATATTATTCATTTATTATTAAATAGGTATAGGATCCAATTTAAGTGTAGATCACACATTCATCTAATATATTAAATTCCACATCCATTCAATAAAAAATGAATAATATATCGACCCAAAATATAAAATAAATTATGTCAAAATATTACTCTCCTTTTTATTCGAAAAAAAAAATGTGAGCTAGTGATCTATCTTACCACTAATTAAAGCTAAAACAAACTTATATAATGTTTATAATATTTCAGTAACAATCAATAATTTCTTGCTCATACCTCACACTCACACCGTCTCACGAGTTATCGGATAACCCACCTCGCACGTGCAGACTGGGCCTGCACTTCTCTTCGCCCCACAAAAGACCAATTTTCTTTCACTGCTCGTGCTTCCCAATAACAACATAAATGATATGATACAAAGGAAGAGGAAAAGAAAGGTAAAAAGTTAAAAACTAAAAATAAACCAAAACGCAAATGAAGAGGTTCAAGACAAGAGGAAGCCTTACAAAATTTGAACATGCGTTCCTAACCATTAACCAAAACAAACAAAAACCCAGATAGCAGAAATTGCTTGTATCCATTTTCTTTCTAAAAGAAATTGTCTAAAGTCAAAACCTTCTTTCGTTAGAAAAATAAAGGGACTTTCTGGATATCCTATTAATTTATCACCCATCTATTAGTGAATAGGATATAAATCAAATTTAAATAAAGTCCAAACCCATCCAATGCTTGAGTTATTACAGTTTTCCACGAAAAATGAGTACCCAGTATTTCTCTTTTTGTTCCTACCAAATGCTAGAGGTTCAATTTGAAGGCTTCGAACTCGGTGTTGGCTCTGACTTTGAAGCAGCAGAGCGACCCAAGAATGGCAACTCTTTCTTATCATAAATCTCCAAAGAGAAGTCCCTAAGCATCTGAGTGGTCGTAGCACTGGTACAACACGACGAAGTAGCAACAGCAGCAGAAGAAGTAGTAGTAGTAGCACTGGTTCCGGAGCTCAAAGTAGGAGCCAAAGTGGATGAAGAGTTAGCAGAACCATTAGAAGAAGTGGACCCCAGAGAAGGGTGCTGCATCACCACATGGCCTAATTGCTCAGCCGAAACAAACCCCGAAATGGGTCTAGCTTGCACGTTGAAAAACGGTGCCGCATTTGCAGGAATGGCCCAATACTGAGGCAGGTTCACAACACCACCAGAAGAAGCATTTGGAAACATGAAGAAAGGGCCATTAGAAACACCTCCTCCTCCTCCACCACCACCACCCATAGGCCACACAGGAACAAGTCCGCCACCACCAACACCACTACCATATGCGCTTTGTGCAATTGGTGCGAGACCTGAAGACACTGAGGCTTGTTGGTCTTCGTTCACATCAATGAACTCGCTGTTCGATGCTCTTCGTCTTCGTTTTTTAGATGCGTCTTGGCCGTTGGGCCTGGCCGGCGAGGAAGTTGGGATCTTGAGGGTGCCGCCGACGGACACCGCGATCGCCGGGATGGTTCCGGTGCCGGTGGCCTCTATGATCGCGGGCTCAGCGTGCTCCAGCAACCACCGTATTGTTTCCCCGTCGGACTTGTGGCCGAGCTCCCGGGTCAGCTGGAAGATCCTGGCGGCGCACGTCGCCGGCATCCGGATTCTCCGGCCGCGTCCCTCCACCTTCGTGTGGCGGTCCTTCGACGGCCTCTTCGCCGCTGGCGCAGGAACAAGCGCCGCCGGGAGAGGCTCTTCGAGGTTCTGTTGTTCAGTGTCCGTGAGCTCCTCTTTCAGGGGGGCCTCCGCCGCCGGAGACGACGGCGCCGGCTGCGCAAAAGTGGATTCCGGCGGGTCCGCCATTGGCGTTGTCTCGGAGGGAGAGACTTCGGCGCTGTGAGTGTCGTCCTGTTCGTTGAAACCGCCATGATTCGCTTCCATCCTGAATGAAAAAAAGAACAAGAAGAAAAAAATTCAAAGAAATTCAACAATTCGAGAGACCCTTAAATTTTCATCAAAACCCAGATGAGAAACACGGAAAAAGATTCCAAATTTACGAATTTCAGGCACAGTAAAAATCAAAATTTTTTATGGGGTGTTGAGGCCGTACTGTGTATTTTTCTATTTTTTTTTTTTTGGCCAGGGGAACGAAACAGGGAGAGAAGAAGAGTTTTGATACGTTGACTGTGGCTCGAAGCTTTCTGGCACTGCGAAGGATTAGAAAGACTAATTGAGAATTGGAAGAGAGGTCTTTTTTGTCTAATTAAAAAATTAGATAAAAATAAAATTAAAAAAACTGAGTACAGCCAGGAGCATAGAGAGAAAAACAAACCCTAGCTATGGATGATTAGAGCCCCACTTATCCGTACGGGAAGAGAGGGTCCCCCAGGCTTTGGTTGGGCCTGTATTTATTTGCACAGTGAAATGGAATCAACGGCTGGAAACGCTATACACATCAAATGGACCAGTACGATGATACCACGTAGCGAGCGGAGGTTTACTGTGAATACACTGTGCCTGTGGTATTTTTTTGTGCCCTATGGGTAACTTTGCCAATTTGGTTTTGTGCACGTGGGAAATTGTGGATATTCCTTTTTCCATGGAAGAAAATTTAAAAATTTCCTCTATAGGTTGGGTGCAGAGAATAATTCTTATTTGATTGGATGAATTTTTAGATAGCGATTATTCAATAATTAATATGCATCAATAATAGATATATTGTTTTTGGAAAAATCTATTTAATAATTAACATGTAATAAAGAAGGCTATTATAATTTTTCAATGATAATTATTATTTTTCTCAAGATGGGATGATAGTTAATACTTTTATTAGTTTTAATGTTTCTACGAAAAATGAAAAAAATTACGTATCCAAGTAATTAATGCGCAAAATCTAAAGAAAACTTTGTCAACAAATTGAAATTTCAGCGGTTTTTTATTTTCATGTTTTAAAATATTATTTTTACCATTTTTATTTTTATTTTTTTTACGAAATAATAGTCAAGAAAGTTCATTAGTTCAGTTAATTGAAATTTCCGGTAAAAAAAACAGAGAATTGAATGTGTTTTATTGAGTTATTTTGACTAATTGAATAGGGTTGACTGTTATTACAATTACAACTAAATAATTCAAAGTTTATCAACAGATTGGTTGAAGTGATAAACAATTCATTAAATAAGATTAACATGATAGATTATTCAAATGCGCGCTAAACTTATAAAACTATCTTATTGTCTTACCCAAAAAAAAAAATTTAAAAGTTCATCAACTTTTCAAAGATTTTACAAGATGTTTGTTAAACGAACTGTTTTCAAAATTCTCCCTTTTTATAATGTTTAAAGAAAAATAATAGCTCTTGACAAAAGTTTGGCTCAATGGCATGCTGTTCTTAAAGAGAAATTAAATTATTTTTAGAATTAGAGATGACTCTAAGGGTTTATAGGGACCATTAGGTGCCAGATTTGCTTATCTAAAGAAGTCTTCGATTGTCTTTTGGTTGGTAACTTGGTATGATATCTCAATTAATTAATCAATAAAATAGAACCTGCTGGAATTCTAACCTTGATCCTCAGCACTTTATGGAATATGTATGTAGATGAATGAGGGGAAGATGCTTTCATAGTGGGCCTTGATCTTGAATACATATATATATATATATATATATATATATATATATATATATATATATATATATATATATAGCTAGAAGAGTAATGTGTTTTATTAACAAGATAGGTGGGTTTAATCATTTTAATTTTAGGTAATGTTTGATACTTATGTATAATAGGATAAACTCATATAATACATAATACGAGAAGAGTTTGAATCTAAATTCCTCATAAATGGATATATGGTGTGCTTTAATCCATAATTTAGTAGTTATTTCTTATATGTCTCATTTGAATTTGAGATGTCCCGTATTCGACTCCCACCTCTCCCTCCAAAAATATTCGCTAAGAATAATTCATAGTTTCACTGTCTTTGAGTAAGAAAAAAAAAACCTCATTGATGGTGATAATTAAAATGTTTTGACTTTTGAATCTTTGTACATGATGGTAATATATAAAAGTGAAGTTCAATAATTAAAAGTTTTTATCCATTTGTTTTTAGCATATTAGTAGCAATGAGATTTGAATCTATAACCTCGTGCATATTACGCAAATCCCTCACCACTGATCAATTTCTAATTGCTTAGTTTTCATCTATTTATTGGTAGAAAATATATTGGATTGGTTTATCTCAAGGTTTATTCTATCTCTTGTTAATGTGGAGTTCTTGTTAAAGAGTAACAGAAAAGTGGCAAATTATAGTAAAGGGAGTTGCTTATGAAAAAGGGTACGTAAAAGGAGCAATTTAAGAGCATTATAATATAATAATGAGAACTTAGAAATTTTTGCTGTAAAATCTCTATATATTTGGATGTTCTTAAGGGAGAAAAAGAAATGATAAAAAAAGAGGAGTTATTCTCCTTCTGATGTTTAAGTAGAAAATTGAAATAGATTTTCGTCTTCTCTTATGAGTAATAAATTCTTTAGTTGTTGATAAACTATTTTATATATGAACATTCTTGTAAGATTTATCTTTTAAAATTTTTATGATTAAAAAATTTCTTAATAATCGTCTATTTTTTCTTAAACTTAAGCTATTATCTGTTTAGACGAATGAACTTGCTTATTATTATACCTAATTTTAATTAATTTTATGAGTGATAAAATAAATACAAAAAATTATATCTTGTTTTTATCTAACATAAAATAAATCCCTCCTTATCTCTAATAAAAGGAGGAAAGAGCGAGCACTTTTCCCTAATTTCCTCCTGTTTCTCATTTAAAATATCTTAACTAAAAATATAATAATAATAATAATAATAATAAGTTTTTCACAGGAGAGATTCCAAACCTACTTGTATAAAGGGAAAAAGTGAGTTAAAGTTAAGACGAAAGTAACATTGAATTTGAACCCATAATTGAGTAATTTCCGAAGTAATAAAGCCCGCAGGGCGAGTCACTTTTTTATTTGGTTTCGTCCTTTTTCTTACTTCTCGCACAAACATAACAAAGGAATGCATGGCGACAAAGGAAGAGAGAAGGCGCTTTATAATGAAGGGTATCAAAATTTTTTTGTATGGAAGCCAAGCCATGAGAATCGAGAATGGTGGATCCCTTCACCTGAGTTGAACTATCCTGATATTGACTGAAAATGCAAGGAGATGGTAAATGCTATATGTTATATTACTGGTCAACATCCTCTCCGTACGTCTTGTTGTCAAGATGGTGGGGGTTGCTAGTGGGAAACAATAATGGTGACGCTCCACATTGTGGAAGCGATAGTGGACGTACTATGAATGTGAGGAAACCACGATCACTTGTATAGCTAATGGTAAAGGCCAAAGGGTGTCCGCTAAGAACATCTTGTGAAAAAACCTTGAATTAGTTTTTTTTTTTTTTTTTGAGTGAAAAACCTTGAATTAGTTTTGAAGTTTAAACGGTATAGAGATTTTATTATATCTCTATTATATGATTAATTTGATAATAAAAATTTGTGTATAACATCGTATATTTTAATTTGAGTAAAGTCTATTACTTTTGAAAAAAAATATAATTAAGATTTAAGAATTTTTTCATCTTGACATGTTAAATACATCCTTTGATCTTTAGGAATGAAAAGTGGGGTGCCATTTTGAGTTAGGTTGGGATGGAGGAACATATTATCAACGATTTCTTCGTTTTTTTTTTTTTTAGTTAAAACCTTTGCAATATTTACCTTATAAAGAAAGAGTATTCAGATTGGACAAGCATCATAAGAAGCCAGCCTCAATTCCTTTCGTTTATTTTTCTTGGTTTGTTTTTTCTAGTTTAATTTGACACATTAATAATGTAAAAAATTTTTACATAGTTAACTAATTATGTCATTATATTTATATGATTATTTAAATAGTAAGTATAAGACTTAATCATATCTGTTAATGTGATAAGTGGTAATATATAATTGAATAATAGTATAAATTATTTTTACACTGATATATATATATATATATATATATATATATATATATAAAACAAATGCATGTCTTCTGTCTTCACTTTATTTGATGCAAGACTCATGCAACAAATCTCAAATATTGCATAAATAGATCTTTCTTCATCTTCTAGCTTGTCACGCACAAACAGTGCGATGTATGCTCTTAAGGCATTAGCTGTTCAATTCTAGTACCCCCAAATACCGCTAGCTGTTTCTGGTTTCCAAATTCCAAATCCAACAGTGTCAATGATATGAATGGTAACCTTTGTCTTTTGGTGCATAAGTAACGCTAACAGATACAAATTGTTTGATATTTACTAGCATTGTTGCTATGTACTAGCTAACAACTCGATGGTCTAGCATATCACCCTTCTATGACCGATGAAGCCAACGTTAAATTAGCTAGTGGATGTTGAAGCTCGTATATATTGCGCTTTATCAAACCTAGATAGGGGATCTGTAAAATGTTTCCTCCTCTTCCCATATTTTGTAGTTGATAATTGATAGCATCAAATGATTTCTGCGAAGCCGCTCCCTAGGGTAATACGTTATAGCCATACATCAATAATTTGTATGAGATACCTTCTTACACTTTTTTTATTCTAGCCACTCTTTCCGGTAGAATACTTACCTTGTAAGAAATTTTTAGATGTTTTCAAAGCAAAAAAAATGTTTTGCTATACATCATTCATCATTTGACACATATCTGTTATTATATTAAAAATGTAAGGAAAGCAGAAGAAATTAATAACTTACAAAATTGATGTATTAAATTATAAATAATTTGAAACAAAACTTTTCTCTTATACCAAATGCATTTAAAAATTCCTCAGCTTTTTAGCGAAATCGATGTCCTTGTATGGATGCCATTGGTTCACTAAGATACGGGGATATGTCACTAGCTTGCACCCATTTCTTTACCACTAGAACGAGGTTGACTTTTGATGCAAAACATCTTGTAGAGAATAGAGAGGCTGAAAGGGATAGCAAAAGCTGCAGCATTAACATCACAAGTACGCGTCCTTGTTTTTACATTGAAAACAATCACAATATCTTATCCTAAAGTGAATTTTGAATCGGTAAATGCATGGTCAATTTTTTTTTCCATATATAAACGAGTTCCAATGTCAATAAATTTTGTAAACTAAAAATAGAATGCTTATTGATAAGATATAAGAGAAAAGTTATATGTACATATGGTATTTTACGTACTCTAATCAGCTTCATTTATTTTCCGACTCTCACTTTTTCTTTTCATCTATAACACCATTGTTGATAAAGTGTATGAGAAGAACATGCACATTTTGCAACCAGTTATCTTATTAGAACATCGAAATTTAATATTAAATACAATATAATACTTCTCTGTAATAAATATATTAATATCTTTTGTTTTGATAAATATGTACCTAGATATTCAATCACACTCATATGAGTGTAGTATGGTTCAAAAAAATATTTTTCTTTTGTAATATGCATTGCAAAACATTGTACTATTGGTTTGGCTTGTTAATATTTTAAAAACTTTTTTTTTTTTTTTTTGCTTTTACGATTAAATTTACACCCCAAATATTTAACTTTTTGAATTATTTAGAGCCATGTTGTAAGTCCATGAAGCCAATCTTAAGATTGGAAAATAGTCCGAAACATGAATTTGGCAAACATTTAGGAACATGGTAGGCATGTTGAAAGCTACAAAGCTTTATCTAGTTAAATTTATTTTAAGAAGATACAAAAGTAAGCCATATCCAAGATGTATCTTTTCCACGCGATCAGTTCCATACAATTATGAAGTCTTTTTTCTCTTGCTTTCCCTCCACCTTTCTCTCCGTTGACTTGGAGTAGATGATATTCAATTGTTAATAAAACAATTTACCGAGTTAGGCAAGTCGATGACCAATTCAATAATTATTTTGTGGACTTCTAATGTTCTATAAATTAGTCAACATGAAGTTATTTCTATTGAATGAAAGTTGCCCGGAACTCTATTGGAGTTATAAGAATTTAATTTAAATGCACTTATAGTGTAAAATAATTTTACATTATCAACCAATAGAAATAGTGAAAAGTGCCAACTCAGACGAATAACTACCCATTATAATGAGGGATCCACCATGATTTTTCACTTTCCCCTATTTCTATTGATTGATAGTGTAAAATAGTTTAATACTGTCAGTGCATACCAATTAAACTCTTATATCAAATAATAAGATGTCGACAAGATTAAAAATAGTCTGCCATTTCATTATATAACGACTAAATGCTTAAATCTCATCATAACTCTGCAGAACTAAAATACGTAAATAACAAACACTGCACCATTTTTGTCCGACGATTGAGGCCCACTGGGCCATTTCACACAGAAATATGAAGGAGGGGGAACGCACCCAAAAAAAACAAAAAAGAAAGTGTTCATTTGATCTCAACGATTAGGCCACGCTTCACATAGCGCATTGCCTTAATACACGGCTAATCGGCCATGCCCACAAATAAATAATCAAAGGATTTTCCATGGATTTTTTAGTATTTGGTCACTGGCATGAATAAGGCTAAGCACTCTCTGAAATGGGTTCTCTTGGAATTCATTGATAGGTGCAATGACTTGAGATCCTTCAAGCAAATCCATGCACATCTATTGACTTCTGCCCATGTTGTCAATGACTTGGTTGTCACCAAAGTTGCAAACTTTTTTGGGAAACATGTCACTGATATCCATTACCCATGCAATTTCTTGAAGCAATTTGATTGGAGCTTGAGCTCCTTTCCTTGTAACTTGTTCATTTCTGGATATGCTTCTGGCCAATTACCCTGTGCTGCAATCCTTGTTTATAGATGGGTTGTCAGAAATGGGTTTCTGCCTGATGTGTACACTGTCCCAGCTGTTTTGAAATCATGTGCTAAGTTTTCTGGGATTGCTGAGCTTAGGCAGTTTCATTCAGTAGTCGTTAAGAATGGTTTGTGGTGTGACAACTATGTGCAGAACAGTCTTGTGCATGTTTATAGCATTTGTGGGGACACTGTTGGTGCTGGTAAGGTGTTTGATGACATGCTTATGAGAGATGTGGTCTCTTGGACTGGTTTGATATCCGGATATGTGAAGGCAGGGTTGTTTGATGATGCCATTGCATTGTTTTTGAGAATGGATGTGGAGCCTAACGTGGTGACGATTGTTAGCATACTTGGGGCTTGTGGGAAATTGGTTTGTTTAAATGTGGGGAAGGGGATTCACGGGTTGGTAATTAAATGTCCGTATGGGAAGGAGTTGGTTGTAAGCAATGCTGTGATGGATATGTATATGAAGTGTGCGTCTGTGAATGATGCAAAGCAATTGTTTGATGAGATCCCTGAAAAGGACATTATTTCTTGGACTAGTATGATAGGT
The DNA here is from genome assembly GCA_031439585.1 of Pterocarpus macrocarpus. Lineage (NCBI taxonomy): Eukaryota > Viridiplantae > Streptophyta > Magnoliopsida > Fabales > Fabaceae > Pterocarpus > Pterocarpus macrocarpus. Next base: position 58,983,677 of record CM062516.1, on the reverse strand, counting down.
GGATTGGTGCAATGTCAGTGTCCCCAGGAATCACTGGACTTGTTCAGTGAAATGCAGGCATCAGGTTTTGAGCCTGATGGGGTTATACTGACCAGTGTTCTTTCTGCTTGTGCCAGTCTTGGGATTCTTGATTATGGCAGATGGGTCCATGAATACATCGGTTGCAGCCATATCAAATGGGATGTTCATATTGGAACAGCATTGGTTGACATGTATGCAAAATGTGGTTGCATAGAGATGGCGCAGCGTATCTTCAATGGGATGCCTTCTAAGAATATTAGAACTTGGAATGCCTTTCTAGGTGGCCTAGCAATAAATGGACATGGACAAGAAGCATTGAAACAATTTGAAGAATTGATTAAATCTGGCGCAAGGCCTAATGAGGTGACATTTCTGGCTGTTTTTACGGCCTGCTGCCACTCTGGCTTGGTTGATGAAGGCCGTAGGTACTTCAATAAGATGACAAGTCCATGCTACAATCTTTCACCCTGGTTAGAACACTATGGATGCATGGTTGATTTGTTCTGCAGGGCTGGATTGGTGGGGGAAGCTATGGAGTTGATAAAGACAATGCCTATGCCACCTGATGTGCAGATCCTAGGAGCTCTCTTGAGTGCCTGCAATACATATGGAAATGTTGGATTGTCCCAAGAAATGTTGAAATCACTTCAGAATCTTGAATACCAAGATAGTGGCATATACGTGCTTATATCGAATCTGTATGCAACTAATAAGAAATGGGCTGAGGTAAGAAGCTTGAGGAGACTGATGAAGGAGAAAGGAATAAGCAAGGCTCCAGGGTCTAGCCTTATAAGGGTGGATGGTAAAAGTCATGAATTTTTAGTTGGAGATAATAGCCATCCTCAAAGGGAATATATTCGCATACTATTAAACAACCTTGCCAATCAAATTTACCTTGAGGGGCATATCAATACCCTTTCTTGATCAAACAGGTATGCCTCAGCCTGACCCTCAGTTTAACCCTTTGTACTTGGATTTATAAACAACTTATTAATGACACATTCTATAAATAGGGCCTTGAATGATTTTAGAATTCAGACTTCTTGTTTTTTTATGTTCCATTAACGGACAGATTGAGAGTTGTTATGGAAGTTCATAATAGAGACCACAAAGTATTTGGTAAAGGTTCATGTCATGTTCACCCTTTATCAAAGTAAGCTTTGCTTATGCATTGAGAAGCAGTTCAGAGAGAGGCCATGCAGGTGCTATTTTGTAGGGGCCAGGGAAAAAATTTTATCCTGCATTTGTGTTACAGTAATAATGTTTCATGTCTATGATCAGGAGGGCAAAATTGGCCAGCTGATTTTGAGGAGAGTAGTTATCGTGTCTCAAGCTCTAGCATTGAGAACAAAACAGAAAAATAGAAGATGCTTGGTTAAGCGTATGGAATATGTCAATTCATCAAGACATCAACAATACATGAATGGTCATAATAAATATTCCGCAAAGATACTATTCCATATAAGCAAATGATGTTTGTATTCTCTGTATTATTCATCTTTCGTGAGAAGTTTGTGATGTACAGAATCAAAGCTAGGAGCATAAGACACGTATTTCTTTTTTTTTTTTTTCTTTTTTTCTTTTAAATTATATCGGGGTGCACTCACTTGAATAGGGGAGAAAGAAAGTTACAAGATGTAACCTTCAAACCTCAAGATCATAGACAAATGTTAAAGATTTATTCGGTATTAAGCTACTAGTTTGAAGTCAAGTAATTTATTCTCATCAACAGTTACAAATAAAGTGAGGGGTTTCTGGTAGTATGGCACTTGTCATTTCCCAAAAATCGTGTTTTCCTTGGAAAAATTATACAAATACGTGTGTATATTATGATTATTATTTTGAATTCAAATAAGGACGAAAAGCCTATTCCCATGTGTACGCGAGAGAAAATATAATACACTAATGCTGCAGACTTCTTCGTGGCTTGCACTTCATGGGTAGAAATTGGACTTGCTTGAATAAACTTCTTACTCGTGGTTGACTACTTTGAATAATGGAAATGTGAATCCAAGACTTGAAAAAATGTTAAGATATCAAAATCAATCTTAACCCCTTATAGTAATGTCAGAATACTATTTAAAATTTTGTCCTTATTATGGTTTTTGAAATGACAATAGAATTTAGGACAAATTATAAGGACCTTCCCTAAAATCCTTTCATAATACACTTGTCCCTCTCTAGTTTTAAATATTACATCCGCCTCTCCTACTTTCTTTAATAATATCATGAAAACCTTTCTTGTTTGTAACTGGATGTTAGCTCTATTAGTCACATGATTTTTTATTTTTCCCAACTAAAAATATAATGGAAAATTCCTTCTTTGTCCTTTTGATTTCCCCTTCTTTCCTTCTCTTCTCCTTCTCCCTTCTTCCCCCCTAAACTGTTTCTCCACCAACAGATTGGCTCCACTATTCGCAAGCTGTGTGTCACACTTTATTCTCAGCCCCACTCCAAGCCCCTTCCACTGCCACCGCCTCTAGCCCCCTCTTATAGCCTCCACGTTCACTGCAAAACCAATCGTAGTCCCCCACAAACCTACCACCCAACCTCACCATGAAGCAATCATCACGAAGATATTTGAAATGGGTTTTAGTTGAAGGGTTGCACGGTGGGAATCTTGTGGGTATATAAGTTTTGTTTTAGATTTGAAATAGGTTTTAGTTGTTGGTGAAGAGGAACAAGGATAACAAGAAATGATATTTTGTAATGGAAAGGAAAGCACTTACATGTCTTTGAATTTTCTGAGGTGGGATTTGGAGAATTAAAGCCTTTTGGAGTTGGAGTTTCTCTTGTTTATGCCATAGCTCATAGGCTAGAAAAGTGTTTTTGATTCATTTTCCCAAAAAAATTGTGGATCTCACAGCCTAAGAGCGTTATTTAAGTGCTTGCTTTTGTTGATGTGGGACATGATTGTGATGTCAAAAGTCTTTCTTTTACCTTGTTTTATCTAGCTAATATTTAGGAGCTTGAAGTGAAGCTTCTCAAGAATCTTAAGGGATTAGGAGAAAGATGAGAGAGGGGTGGCAATAGGATACAGGGAGAGAAAATGAGAAGTAAGGGAATAGGAGGGTAATTTGGAGAATTCAATTGAGCTGTTAACGGTGCTTAACACCGTTTGAATGGAGGGGAGACGGGTGTATTATTTAAAACTAGAGGAGGATAATTATAATATTAATAATTTTTTAAGGGAGGTTTCTGTAATTTACCCTAGAATTTATACTTGACTTTTTGTATTTAATTCTTCTTTATTATAATGAAAATTCCCAAACAGCAGATTTAATATACCTACAGACAGTATCTTCATATTTGGATTCCTAGCACTTGCAATGTGTTCAACAGTTAAAGCCAAAAATGATTAGGAATTATTTTACATATATCTGAGTAGAATTCAAACCTTTCAAACAAGACGTGTGTTGCATTTATACAACACAGAAAGACATGACTTTGTTTCTTGACTGGTCTATTCAAACTTCCTTTTTTGATCGAATATGTTTTTTTTTCTTTTTAATCACCATAGGTTTTTCAGAGATCACCAATAAAATATTGACTTTAAACCTCCTGGTATGAACAAGTATGGCTTCTTAGCTACTGATGTTCTGAACTGTGACCTTGTTTCCGGTTACTGCAGCACAAAACCCTTTCAGAAACTCTAGATTTAGTACAATGAAAAACACTCATTTTTGGCTCAGCATAGGACATTCATATAACCCGGTAAGATTGGAAAATAAGGTGAAAGCCCAGTCTTGTTTAGAAAACCGAGGGAGAATCAACCTCAGATCACAAGTATTTATAAGTCAATTTGTCTTAAACAACCAGATGTACCATTAAGCACAGTTACTCCACATAAAAGTGTTAGTGCTATTCTGATTACGCTGGAACATACACTTCTGTGATGTTTAGAAGGGTATGCTGAATTAGATTCCACATTCAATTTTCTAGCTGTAATTCCATTAGATATCCAGTGTAGAGCCGTGGAGCAGCGTGAATGTGCATGAAAGGACAAAATACAGGAAACAAGTAAACGGAAATATATTTGATTGATGAATTGTCTGTATGGTTTCTGAATTCATCAGAGAAATGATTGAATAAGGTAACTATTTTCCTTGGAAAATCAACATGAAATCTTCTATGATCCACAACCGAGAAGAATAAATGAAATTTATGGAATTAAACTTCGACTGTTTTCTGATTTAGGGATGTGTATCTCCATCTCTCCTTCTCCACAAAGTCTGCATCAAGGAACCTAGCAACAAAAGCCCAGAGTTTGTACATGTCTTCAAAATTAGCCAAGAAGCTTAATGCAGCAGTAACTACAGTTACTCCGAGATTATCTCTATCTTTCTTCTTGTTGGCTCCTTGGCTTCTTCCTTCTTTGGTCTGTAGGACTCTTCCCTTCTCTTCTGTATACTTATCTGCAAACCAGATATGATGCAGGAATCCATAGCTGAGGGAAATATTGCTTCTATCAGCAAGTTTCTGTACAAGGACAGGCTCAATTTTTTCACCTTTCCAATCAAACACATTGAAAGCCAAAGCAGGCCCCCTGTCAAATTTTATCTTTGGCCCATAAATCTTGACTAGGGGAACCCCTTCTGTGTTAGGGTGCTTAAGCTTCAACATTGAGTTCACCAGCCAATTTATCAGGTACCTCGTTCTGTTCATGATCGGTATCAATCCTAAAGAGTCCACTTGATCCAAACACCTGCATTCAATATTTAAGCTTCCATTTTCACAACCTTGAACATTCTTATTCTCAAGGCTCTCAACTGGGTTTTGTGCTCCCTCAATTCCAGATCCTTCAGGAGCTTTTAGTTCTGTAGGTACCTCTATTATCTGAAGCTCAGATGGTTCTCCTTCAACTTTTCCAGATTGTGTGGTTTGTATCCTACCAGAGAAGGAACTCAAAGAAGATAACTCTTGTTCTTGTAAGCTAGATGTTGATTTTTGTTCAACTTCTACATCAGTACCAGAAGAATCCTCTAGTAGCTGAAGCAGCCTCCTTTCCGGTACAAGGTTCACAATTCCTGCACAAGAGGAGGCTTCCAGCATGGAGATAGCAGATTTCTTGACAAAAAGGCATCCAAACCCAGAAGGGTTGTCCCCAAAAACATTGTAGAACGAACAAATGAGAAAATCTGGCCTAAAGAGAGAGAGGCCAAAGCTGTCCATGTCTTTTGGCCCCAATGCACATGCATCAATCAACACATGCCACCCATTCTCCTGTGCTATGCTCATCCACAGATAAGGATATCTGGCTCCTGTTACCCTGGAATGAAGTGGGAACACAAAAAGTCCCCTCCTTTTCTTCTTGCTAACAATCATCTTCCTCAGTTTTTCTGACTGAATCCTGAGCCTTGGCCATGAGAACTCTGCTGACATAGCCCTGGCTCCTCTCTTCTCTGAGCAACTAATCATTGCTTCCACTGCCTCACTCTCATAGTCATAAACTGTCAGAAGCTTCTTACTTGATTGGTAAGGGTATGAGTCTGCCACAAGCTTGAAAGCTGATGTTCTATTTGCTGTGAAAACCATGAAGTAATCATTTTCAGAAATGTTAAGGAACCTCATTATTCTTCTCCTCATTGCTGACTCAAATTCTGACTCCTGCCCTCCATGAAGCAATAGAGTCGTCAGATTCCCAGTCTTATAGGATATGCTAAAGAAGGGAATATCCAAATATTCGGGTGGAGATTGAGGTGGTAGAGGAGTTGAAGAAGATGCAAGTTGGGTTCTTGAAGTATCATGGTGGTGTTTGCGTTGATAGTAGGAGAAGAGGCCAATACCAATATAATCAAGGCAGGTGTGGTTGGAGAAAGAGAGATGGTAATATTCCTTGGCTCTCACACGGTCAACTAGCTCAGTCTCGGAGTACTGAGGGTACACTTTGTTGAATTCAATGAATGATTCCTGCAGAGATGGAAGAGACTCATGGTTGGTGAATTTGGTGTTTGGGAAGATAGAGGATGCTGTTGTTGCTGCAAAACTGTGACGGCACTCTGAAGAACTGTTTCTGGGTTTGCTTGTGTTCTGAGATGGTGGTGGTGAGATGAACAATGTGGTAGGGCAGCAACCATGAGGGCATGCTTGTGAGACCTCATTTTGGCCAAGTGAAGGCATGTTCTTGTTTTTTTCCCTTCTCTGCACTCACAGACAATTCTGGTTTATATATAACAGCTGGACAGTTCTGCTGCAATTTGATTTGTTGATGATGCTTTCTCTATAAGAAACACACATACAAAAAATTACACGATACATAATATCTATGTTGGTTTATAATTATGTGTCTTAATGTGGGTGGCTGATACGGCAATGTATGAACACGTTGACAATGTCAGGCAGCACAACTTGACTGTGTTTCATGGTTTGCCAAATTGACCTCTTAATGCTGTGTCCCACTGGCCAATCAATCTGTACCGTTCAATAGGGTGTGATTGTGGTGATGTATGCTTCAGGAGATTTCCTTACAAGTCAATTAAAAAAATAATTTAAAAAAAATTCTTGTTGCACCTATTTGAAAATTTTTTGCTAACTTGTTGTGGTTCCCCCTCCCTCTCCCCAGTTCTTTTGTTCTTTTGGCCAGTCCAACTTGTCCATTTTCTTTTCAAGTGATCACTCATAATTACAGAAACCATTAGTTTTACATAGAAAGTGAACAAGATTTTGATGTGGCTGAGGAAAGATAAGTGATGGCCATGCGTATATATTATATAAAAGACTAATGCTGCTGATGTAATTTTTTTTTTTTTTTCTCATTGTGCAACGTGACTACACTGGAAAATGGCATTGTACACAGTTTGTGAAAAGTGATATGCAAGTAGTGTTACTTAATTTAACCATGAATTTTGTTATATGAGAATGTTAAAAAACTGTTGATAAAGTGGATAAAGTAAGCAAGTATTCTTCTACCTTGGCAAGACTAGAAAGTCACCAATGTGATTCTTTAAAAAGGCCTACATATTACAGAAGGCAAGTGCTGCAACAACATTATTAGCTATAATGTTCCGTCTAATGACAAAGATCTAGAACAAAAATCTTTTGGTAAGGGTGAAGAATGAGAACTGAAGATAAACAAGTTTGTGAGTGCAAAACTGTACCTTCAAATTTTAAAAGGTGGAGCCAGGTACTTGAAAGCGTTAGTGGAGGACAGAATGGTCGTTATTTAAGCCGGCATTATCGTTGAGGTCCAAAAGAAAAGCTTCCTTAGAATTCTTCTCAGTACTTGCAATCAGTGCTTGCTTAAGGTTTAAGAGTTACAAAATCAATCAAAATAAAAACAAAATAAAATAAAAAAGTTCCATGATTGTGGCTGCATTATTACTTGACCTTCAAATATTGAGCTAAGGTAGGATATTGTCCTTTCGAGTGAAAATTTATAAATTAATGCTATTTTAAGTGGAACATATTGAGTATGTATACTTACTTGCCCATTATATTAAAATAATTTCCGATAATGTAGTATGAAAGGTTGCATTATTATATGATTTGTTTGGGTGAAGCTTGAAAGCATAATGTTTGGCATTGTGTTTGTGTGTGGGGTCATGCTTAGAGTGTGAGGACAGCGGGCTCAACAACCAATATAAATGTGAGGCGTGCTTATGATGAGGAAAGCCCTTCATTCAAAAAAGAACAAAGTGAGTTTGACCGTCATTAAAGTGACTGCAATTGATGGAAAAGAAAAAGCAAAGCTGCAGGCTATCCCACTACGCAAATAAGGGTTAGGTGTCGTGTGGGGAACCAAGGAAAAAGAGCATGCAGAATTAATAGATGATGGTTAGCGCAATTGATAAATAACAATCCCATATTTCGTAAAGATTTATGTATGATTTTTATTATTAATACAAAAAATTTTTTAGTAGATAATCTTATAAGCTTTTTATAAATATTCTCTAAATCCTAAGACTTTATCTAACTCTAATAGCATGTCAAATATCAAATCGACGTAAAATTTTTTACATGATGGTTGTTAGAATTAGTAACGCAGTCAGGGGTTGCCTTCTAGGGTTAAATTTCTTTGAATATAAGTATCAATAATAATTAATAATTTGATATATGGTAACTCTTTTTAGATTGTCAAATAATATTTTTACAAGAATTCAAATTTGTATTTGAGATTAATTACAATATATTATTCATATAAAATATTTATATTATCTATTAATCACATTTTGTTATATATGTAACTTTTAAAATTGTTATTATAAAAAAATACTTTTAATGATGTAATAATAAATTATTTGTATCAAAATTAAATGTATTATATCTTTTCTTAAAAAAATTAAGTTACTTATTGCTTCAAATAATTTTTTATGAATGTCAAATTAATAACTTTTTTATCAAAATAAATCTCAATAAATAATAATTTTGAGCTTTGATAAATATATAGTAAAAAAATTAATAATAATGAGACTACTAATTCATTTGACAAAAATACTATCAAAACTAATATTTTAAATCATGGACTGATCATTGAACTGGTAAAAGAATTAATTCATATTTCATTAATTTAATTATAGTTATGTGTGTGTATATATATAAACACAAAAAAATAGATATTTTTTCTGAGAAAGAAAGAAAACTTTATTCATGAATGCGAATTATAAAAGATATATCAAATCCAAAGTTGCTAGGGGTCATTTGTTGAATTTAAGTGTATGCTTTTATTTGTCTTCTCCTAGTTTAGGTGATATATTGAGGGATGATTTAGCCGCTATGCCTAGGTTAGTGACTTAGTTGTTTTCTAGTTTGTTTTTGGGTTTTTGCCTTGTTCAATAACCCCAAAAAAAAAAAAAATCAAATCCAAAATTAATAAGAAACAAACACTTCATACTCTAAACTAACCAATCTATGGCTTAGCCTCATTACCTGAAGATCATCAATATCTAAATATTTTTTACATCAAAGATCAATACGAGAAGTGTTACAGCTTAAAAAGTGTATTATGCCTCCTTTCAAAATAGAATTGAACATCTCTACTATATGTAAGATTATCAAAATAGAAACACCTACAAGTAGAACCAAAACAACCACAAATTGGATAGCAAAAGCAAAACAAAATACACAAAATCTATTATACTAAGATATAGTAAATTTGTATCCGAAGACCACTGGATTCCAATTAATTTTGTCTAGGTTAGGTTGGCATATTATCGAAATAAAGTTCTTATAGTGCTAATTTTTTTTATCCACAAAAAAAGAATCCGAGATTTTGCTTAGGTGGAAAATGGTATTGAACTACTTCAACCAACCAAATGTTAATATTTGTACCTAATATTTAAATATATTTAATAATAAATGTTATATATAATATTAGAAATTTAATAAACATAATAATTTGAGCTATGTAATGATGTAATACTAGTCGATAAGTAATAAGTAATGTGTATGCTCATTCACATACTCATAAGTACGAATCACATCCTCCCCAGTTTTATACATCATGCTTTTTATTTATGTTTCGAGTACTGCAGAGTCCCACGTCTCAGCTACCTTCCAGTCTTCTTCTACTTCTTCTTCTTCTTCATTTTTTTGGGGGGTCGTGGCAGCCTTTTTTGGTCATTGTCGTGACAGCTGCCTTCAAGTTTTTTCATTGATGGAGGATTGTGGCCCAGATGGCGAAAGTGATAGATTTGGTCCATTGGGCTTCCTTCAGGAAGATAAAATATATTAACTTAGTTAACCCATTTTTATTACACTCGGAGGGGTCCCATTTTATAGCCAAATTTACAGCTTAAATTCTTTGAAAATTATGTTCCAGTAAGTTTCCAAGTATTCAGCATAGTCTGTTCCTATTTTTAATCTGGGTGAATCAGAACTGCTCGGCCAACTTAAGTAGCTAGCAACAGTCATGTGTATAGCAAAAATAATGCTCTGAACCATGGATGGACATTTTGTGCTTGCCATTGGAAATTATTTTCAATCCAATTTGTTTGAACTTTTGGTCCAATCCCTTTCACTTGTTTCTGTAGTTTTTCCTTGATAAAATTATGACACATGCATCTAATAATTTTAAAAAAAGATAAAGCCATATATAATTTGCTTCTGTTTTTGGGCAACCCATAATAAGTGCAACATCCGGCACTTTAGTATTGTGTCCGTTCATAACCTGTCGAGTCATATTTCCATTATTAATTATTCATTCTTTTATTTTCTTTTCTTTCCCCTCAATCTGACCTGAATTGCATTAAACATAAAAGTGCAAAATTACGAAGAAATCCATGAGAGATAATGCTATGCATACATGACATATGCTTCTTGATCATTAAAAGGCATTTCAAAGGATTTGGTAAAGCTTGGGTGAAAATAAAGAGAAAGTGGTATAAGTTTGCATTTTCTCTTTTTATTAAAAAATATGACAATGTCACATATTATGAGAAAAAAAAATGAATTTAACTGCTTTTATGCAGAACAATATGTGCACTAATAATAATGGGTTTCTGCACACAAATTTATGTGGTATCGTGTCATTCTTGAACAAAAGAAAATGCTCCAAATCATTGAGCAGCGATAGAATTCTAGTTAAAGACCAGAATAAAATATAGATAACATTTTTAACTTTAGGAGTGCAGACTTCCCCAAAGATTCAAATGTAGCAAATCCAAACTGGGGCCATGGTGGGCACGTGATCCCTGATCTCTAATCATCTTTTTGAATTCTTGTGTCATTTCCTCACTTAAGCACTTAGAATTGGGTCTTTCCTTTTCACCTTTCTTTATGTTTATGCATCCCCACCCAGTGCTCATCAACTGTCAATGTAGGAGGCATTAATAATTAACATCTCAACCTTTGTTCTCTTAAGACATAATATGTATCTTAATGAGGTAAAGAAAAATTGTCAACAAAGAAATTCCAATTTGTTGAGCATTAAGATTTAAGGCTATATATGAGTAATGATACTTTGCATTAATTCAGACTTCATAAATCTCTTATGCAATTTATGGTGGATTCGTTTGGACCATTTATAAAAAAATTATAATGACGCTAAAGCGTGATCTAATGACTTGTATAAAAGTCTAGGATTTTCCTTAAGGTTATTCTCCCTCAGAAAAGCAGAATAATTAACACAACAATTAATATTTAAATATCATACCGCAAGATGAGTGCTAGCCGGTCCTTAAGCTAAAATTTAATTTACTGTGAATAAGGCAATAAGGATCAAACCCGTGAAACTTAATTTAGTCCTCTGATATCATATTTTAGACCAATTTTGCTGATGGACATTAGTAATAGGCAGGAGAAAGAGCACCAGTTTAATTTCTCACGAAGCACTTTCCAAAAGCATCCATGCGCTAGAACTTATTTAGTTAAGGCTAACACACACATGCTTATAAGTACTCGAAACAAAAGATTTCAATGCCCAAGTTGCAGCAACTTGATATAGTTTACACCGACTTTAGAAACAACACTAAATATTTTAGAGGTGAATATGAAGTGTCTCTTAAAACACTTAGATGGAAACTGATATTCTCAAGTATATCTTTCACAGCAGGTTAGATTATATGACACTATAAAAAATGCTATAAGAGAATTTACCTTAAATAAAGATACAAATCTAAAGATATGCATTTCCTTTAACCTTGGTTTACCTCTTATCCGCTACCATTCTGAGATTAAGCTAAAGCAGCCACAGGGCAACTCTCCTTTGGCATGTTACATTCACACTGACCTTTGCTAACTCTATAGGCAGCTCCCCAAATAATGACTGTTTACATGCCAGTGGAGAGGTGCCCTATTGCTGATTTGCTTACTGAAGCAGTTTTCAACTGTTGTTTGTTGGTGCTTGTGCCTTGAACTGCCTCTGGTTTGTACGTGACCCTTGAACTTTGAGCACTCTTTATAGCTTTAGACGATGGAATAAGCCACTAAAACGTTGGCATGTGCTTGAGGGTTATGCTTTGGATATCCACTCACTGCTAACTTTTGCTCGTTCATCTCACAAATTGCAGATTCCTAACACCCAAGGGTCAGAAAACTTTATTGATCTATTCAACCATTTTGGAATCTCCTAAAGTTTAAAGAAGAGAAGTGGAGAAAAGAAACTGAGGCAAAAATCATGGGATCTTTAGTCATATCAAAGTTGCAAAGTGGCATGGCCCTATTGTTAACACAAGGTTCTCAAGTCATATATTTTGTGTTTATGTTTTTGCTTTCCATGTTTCCTGTTTCAGCAACTTTGGCAATTGCGATGTGTTATTTAAATACTTGTACATAAAAAAATTAGACATATTATGGATATTGTAAAGAGAGATAGACACAAAATTTTAGGTGATTGTAGTATTGAAAGAAAAAATATTTATTTCTCTTTAAAATCTCTATGAGATATCTAACTTTAATTTAATGTGAAAAAACATTTTTCTTTTTTATTTTAGTTCTATGTTATGCCCTTTAGTTTTGAAAAAAATGTGTTTTCAATTTATAAAGTATACAGGCATCGTGTATTAACGTGAGAGTACATATAGTGTTCTATAATAATATACAAATAACACTTATCTTTAGGTCAGATATATTTATAAATTTGAATGACCTTTCATAAGTTTGCCTTGAAAAAGTTGATTTTGCTTGCACATGTGTATCTTTTTGCAGTACAGCTAGCTAAGGCAACTTTTTTTTTTTTAATCATCTATGCTTCCATGTCTTTTATTTCATGTGGTTCAGCAAACAGATCTCAATATTGTTGCAATCTATCAAAAATGGCTCACATCTTGTCACAGAAACATGATTTACAATAAAGCGGGATTATACTGTGTAAAGCCTAGCACACGCGCGGAATTTTAGGCATTGCATGGGACACATATCAAAGACGAAATTTTGTCGTTATTCTACCAATTCTGTAGTTCTACTGCGTGCGCGTAGAGGCAAGTAGTTGTACTTTCAAACAAATGCTAACGAAGAAGAGTGGAAACTTTGCAGCTTAATGTGCTCATAAAATTTTCAAATTTGGAGGAAAATTTGATTCCCTTATTTACTTTTTGCATCTGATCAATTATAGGATAACATTTCCGTGCAGATCTTAGATTCTGGATGAATAAAGGAAAAAAATAAACTGGCCAATTTGGGTGACAATTTGTGGCTAAGTCATATTTTTGGTAAAAATTAATATTTTAAATTTTAGGGATTTCCTTCGATATTTTTGTTTTTATAACGGTACCGATATCTTTTTATAATTAACCGTTATGATTTAATCACAAATTTTATGGATCTTAAATACAATTAAAAAATAATTTCAAAAGTTTAATAATTTGAGTTAGTGGGATACATGGCAAATTCTTAGTCACAAATAACTAAAAGATATCGACACTTTTGAATTTGGATTTGGATCCTCTGAGCATGTTTATAAAATAAAAAAGTGAGAGGTTAATTACCATTAGATCAATGGATAAAATCTACATATGATGGAAGTTATTGATCCAAGGGTATTAAATTCCTCACTTTCTCACCTTCCAAATATATTCATTTTAAAGGATCCAAATCTCTTGAATTTTATAGGGGTATCAAAGAAATTCCCTAAATATTATATCCTATAAAACAAGAAGTCACTACTAGATTTGAGATTGTCATCCTATGGAATGAAAAGCAGTTGTAATTTTAGAAGCAATTATTATAAATTGCATGATGTCTAAAATCATTTATGCTTTCTTAGCAAGTGATCCTTTGCAGCTATGTGCAAAAGATTGAATTTCTACTAACTCATAAGTTCATATATAGTATGGAGAAAATTCAGTTAATACTGAATTAAGATGGGCTGAAGGGTGCTATACTCATTTTACAATCCCAAATATGTGCACGTAGCCATAATATGCCCCCAGTCGAAAAAGTCATTAAATTGTTGCTGTTACTAGAGATTTGTTATTTGAATTCATTTTTAAGATATCTATAATAGGATATCTAATCTCAAAGTATGTAGGTATGGAGTTCAATGATGCTTCTTGAGATGTTATAGTTAATGCTCCCCTTTTTAATGTAAAAAGATTGTTTCTCTTAAAATATTAGGTTGCACTTCCATGCAAGAGATGGTAAAAGTCACTTTCCGTGTTTTCGTGTTTGCCTTATATATTAATTAAGTCCATGCTAAATCATTCACAGGAGAACCTTGCTGCTTTGACTTTTACAGGCTGCTTCAACTAGTCACAAGTAGCTTCTAAGATGACTTGGTTTGCTTATCTATGACTCTTCAGTTCAAACCAATGAACTGTGTCTGCACTACTCTGGTACAGAAATATGCGTATAAATTGAACGAAATATATGAATTGAAGTCTGAAGACACATGAAAACACATATATGAGGAAAAATAATCGCAAATATAAGATTTTTGATTTAAAAAACTGTTGTAATAACACATGTAAAAGTGTTAGTTGGAACAAACATTAGCTGACAGCCTGACAGAAAAACTTATTAATCCGAATAGTGGTTACTTGGTAAAGGAATTATGCATTCATGGAACTCTAGTACGAATTTATATAACTCTTGAAAGGAATGAAGATGCCTTGTTAGAATTTAGATAGAGCCAGCACCACTGATCAAGTACAGAACTTGGAAGGTGTTTTCGAGTTAGAAAAGAACAATGTGTCACACGTGCAATTACAATATTAATGACTTCCCTAATGTAACAACATCTTGTCGGTACATCAAATCTTGTAGGATAGTCTAAGAGAGAAGGTCCTTTTAGTTTTAAAAGAAATGGCTGCAACTTGTCATTAATGTCAATCTACTTTTGTAACTTCAAAATTTACTCTACTCGTTTCTGCATTACATTTTACGAGTCGCACATATCCAAAAGCAACATCATGTGAAAACTTTTATAGTATGCTTGGAGAATGGTACCTTCTACCTAGGTACCATGGGTTACATGTACACATACCTTAACATTACATACCCAACATCATGAGGATTAGACTATATAAGCTAAAACAGCCGCAGGGCAACTCTCCTTTGGCAAGTCACTAGAATGAAAGTTAGAGGCAGCTTCCACCATTGCCTGCCAAGAAAGAGATGCCCTATGACTGATTTGCTTACAACTTGTCTCCATGAATGCATGTACTTCCTTGCAAGAGAACTTAGCAAGCTTTGTGGGCACCTCATTCAGGCTCTAGAAAAGGCATAAACCATTGGAGCAATGGCATATGCCATATGCTATGGATATCCTATAGGAGCTGATTCCCATTAACTGGTTAATCTCTCTTGTCCTTATTCTTCCTTTTTTGTGTTATGTGTTGTTGAAGGAGGATCTGATAACAGAACTAATTCAACGATCTTTTCTTTAGCTTCCTCCTGCCCGGAAAGTGGAAACCCTTTTTCCAATCTCATGATTTGGTGAGATATGCTTCATATCACAAGCATATCCTCATTTCACATACTCCATGGTATTTAAAGTGTCATTTTTTTTAATGTATGAGAACCCGTTTGTAATGATCTTTACAACAATTCCCTCAAAGACTCCGTAATGGCATTTTTAATAAGAGTCTGGTTTTGATATTCAATGGTTCTCTTTCTCCTTTTTAACATTCTTGGTGTGATTTTCGATTTCCCAGTCAGGCTACAGTGAGCACCATTCCCCCCCCCCCCCTTTTCTTTCTTGGTCTGAACTCGGCAACAATCAAGAACCGCTACATAGACAAAAGCACATTTCATCTTTTTTTTTTGGGTTAGAAAACCTTCATTCATTAATAAATAAGGACATAGCCTAATTACAACAGAAAACTGATATAACAGAATCTGTTAATACAAAAAACTAAGCCTAAAAAATAAACCAATAAGCACTATATAACTTTAATAAATTACTCAGAATATAGACGTAATCGCATTATACCACGAATACTCATGAATACAAAGGTGAATATGTCAGATATTAAATCTACCTAAGACATTACAAAACTAACATACATAGGCTGTATAGAAATAAAACACTACAGTTGTAATTTCTCAGCACTAAGGCGCTGAACACAGCGACCTCTAGTTTGACAAATATAGTAGTAGCCAAGTTTGTATATTAATAATCCACTCCGTGATATAGATTAGATCACTAAAGTTTTCAAAGAATATAGAAAGAAACTCATTACCTCAGAAAAACCCTAGTCAATATCCACTGACGGAAGTTGTTGATCCATTATTGCCACAAGCATAATCTTCTGATCTAAGAGATAACTACAACTGTAAGACTCCAAAATATGAGTCTTCAATTTAGATATCTTATATCAAGAAAACTCCCTAGACATAAAGATCAAACATACTATCACCTAAGAGAAGGGTGGACAATAGAAGAGTAGAAAAAATTAAATACTACAAAGGAAGGGGGTGACCGACCACTATGGAGGGGATAAACTACCTCCATGGGGTGGTGCCCCCCTTAATCTGAAAAGAGGAAAAAGAAATATGTGGGTGGTGCTAGGTTAAAAGAGAGAAGAAACTACATTGCGATGTAGGGGTCTTATAAAGGACACTTCATCTAGTATTCTGGAGCTGCAAAAGCCTTCAATTTAGACCACGAGCTAGACTCGGGCCCAAGATCCACGCCCCTAATCTAATCCATGAAGTGTCATGGTTCAGGTGTACAAAGCCCAACAACATTGACCAAAAAAAAGAAAGCCAAGTAGCAAAGCCACTAAGAGTGACAGCATATTAAGTTAATGGTGAGGAGTTTGAATAATTTGTACAAATTATAAATTCAAATATAAGATAAGGAGTTTGAATAGTTTGCACAAGTTATAAATTTAAATATCAGTAGTAGTGATGTATCAAAAAATGTTCAGCAAGAGAGGATCTTCGTTGTGTGCAAAAATGCAAATAATAGAATTATGTGTATATTTTTATTATTAATAAATTGTTTTTAAATTTCTTATCCTTTTGGCATAACTTGATCAATAATAAAAAATATACATGTAATTTATGCAATTTATACATAAGAGAATTCTGTTCCCGTTATATTACACTCCCTTTTGCACTCGTTATTATATATATTGCAATGTTTAAAAACTGAGAGATAAATTGAACCGGTAATTTTTTTTTTTAAATGATTTAAGTTTAACATTCATATATTGTACATCATCTCTATAAAATTTCATATTAATCCAAATGTGAAATATAAATTAAATATTGGCTTATTCTACACAACTTCTATAGTTATACTATACTACTCAATAATCTCTTGGAAAAAGCAAAGGTCATTTGAATATATGCTCCAGAAAGATGTCATTAGAATAATTTTCGTGTTTGATCTCTTTCCCTAATATAACCTTTAGGGTTAATTTAGTGTGAACATTGTTTTATTTATGCTAGAATGATAATTATATAGTTAATTAAGTCTGTTTTTTTTTGGACTTAGGATATATTTATTTCAGCTTTTTTTAATAAAAGTGATTTTTTTTAACTTACAAAAAAAAAATTACTTTTCACAAAAGCTATTCATTTCAATTTTACTTAATGCTAAAAGTAGTTTTTTTTAACTTTTAAAAGAAGTTAAAATGAGTAGTTTCTCTAAATTTTTTTTTTTCAAAACCGAACACACGTTTAGTCCATGTGATTAATCCATTCCCAAAAAACTTTTAGTGACCGTTTTGAAAATCATCTAGTCACAGAACTGGCTTGACTGATGAAAAAGAACATGGTTTTAGAGAACAGCTATAACACCGTTCTAAAGATTTTATTTTTCCATAATATTGCAGCAGCAATTGTAAACCACTATGCTAATTATGTTGTACAACCCATGAATTATTCGGTTTTTGTAACTATGAGCTACATTCCATATTTATTAACGAAGATAATTTTCTCTTTCACTTGATTCTAAAAGGACTAACTTATAAAAAGCCAAAAAAAAAAAGGGTAAGATAAAATCATTGGAACACTTTCATACGACAAATCTAAAAAATAATATAAAATTTCCCTCTTTCTACATTTCTACCAAGCTAATATCTCTTAGGAAAGCTCGCATGACCTTTTGCAATGGCTGCATGTGGAAAACGAGACTGTGTCTATAAGCCAAACACTCACAGGGCAGCTCTCCTTTGGCAAGTTAATTAATTGCTGAGATAATTAAATTTATCAACAGCAATATCATCATCACCGGCCAAAAGAGATTTGCCCTATGAGTGACTTGCTTACTATACTAGCACTTCCACTCACTACTGCCTTGTTGCTCCCTAAATTGTGTTTGGTTAGTCAGGTACACGCCCCAAAGTTTTATATATAGGCACCATACTCGGACAAACCACAGAATAAAATGGCATCTTCTAGAGGGTTATGCCCCTTTTTTTTTTTGGGTATTTAGAGGGTTATGCTTTGGATATACTCATCTAAGAGCGACAATTTTTACCCTTAAAAAAAAAAGAAAGGAAAAAAAGTTGGGTTGATAATGATTCTCACTCAGGTTTTGATTCTTGAAGGTCCTGATGGTATCACGCTTTGATTTCTCCACTTACTTTAGATCTGTGCAAGAGGGAGGAAATTTAAACAGGAATCGAGGGATGCTCCATTACAAGAAGTTGAGTGACCACTGCCAAAGTCGTAGGGTCTGTCAACAGCATGCCCTCATGTCACACTCTTTCTGTCCATTTTATTAAAATTGCCAGTCTGCAAAGCATTCTTTTTTTTCTCCAAATCATTGAAATTTGTAATTATTCAACTATTCTCAAAACCTAGTGATGTCATGTGCTGCTGATTCTTATATTTGAACAAACTTTCTCAACTTGATATTGGCATGAAAAATAAGACAACAAAGGTCAAGGTCTTGATTACTTGGTCGAAAAGGCTTTAATATCACAACAAGAAATCAACTTATATATATCCCATCAGAGAGAAATCAAACTCTTTTTGAGTTATTATTAGTTGCAAGACATTTTTGTTTTTTGAAAAAAAAAAAGAGACAAATGTTTTGACCAATATGCGAGACTTGACAACTTGTTCAGAATGAGTAGTTGTGGTTATATCACAAGAAAACAGTCTGCATGTATACTCTCGTCTTAGCTGCAATTACGACTGGCTCACTGAAACCACGATCATTTAGTTTCGCATCTTGGGCTCTACCCATGAGCCATGACTTTGGTTAATTGGCACTCACGAGTTTCTATAGTTTTGCAAAATGCTGCTAACATAAAACTTGTCTTTGAGCCCTTATCTAACATATTAGTTAAGCTCATCTAAAAACATACTTATTAGTTAAGCTGTTGGTTGTATAGCTTCCTTTATAAGCCAATTATTTTGCAGTCCTTGCAAATCTTCCCTCTCTTTTGGTTAACGACAAACAAGCGCTGTCTATCATACAAGTTGTCCATGTGTGTGGCTATTTATTTATTTATGGTTCTAGAAAGCTTCTAATCGAGTTAGAGGAAATGAAAAAGGGGGTGAGCAAACGGAGATCAAACCTCCAAAACCACCAAACTCCTTGTCATATGGGCCAAAGGAGGTGCCATTTAAGTTATAACTATTTGCGCATGTGGCTAATTTTTAATTAAGAACAATGGATCAGTTTGGAGATGCCTTTTGATTATTCATAAAATTGAGTAGGGCTAACTTAATTCTAAAAATTAGTTGATGCGGGGAGGGTTGTTCAAATAAGGTTATTATGGTTATATCCTTAAATAATATGAGACTTTATTACACCCTCCTCACACCCCGGACTATTGGAGCGTGAAGTTTGGTGCACTGAACTTCTATGGATGGCTCAATAACAACTACAAAATAAACTTTGATATCATTTTAGAATTGAATGGGTTCAGCTCAACTTTAAAAACTAGCTCATAAAGGGAATGTTATTCAAATATTTATAAAAACTATCTAGACTTTATCTTTAATCAATAAGGGATTGTAACAATTATAAAAATTCGGCCGCTACTACATTAGAAGTTCATGTAAAATTATTATGTTGACATTAATACCTAAGATATTTTCAAAAACAAATCTTAATGATTTATCGGGCAAGTTGTTGAAATGAACTAAGAATTGATTCATTTGTTTTAGGAGTGATCACTTTATATTTTCCTAACGAATCAATAAATACTTTTACTACAAAAAAAAAGTTGTGATAAGAAATGCTCAATTTTTTGTGTTCTTACTACGGTTAGGCGATCCTTTTCGAATAATTTGTCCAATCCAAGGATAGCTGTAATGCCCTTAAGTTCTCTTGAATTGGATTCTAAATTGACAAGTTAATGTAAGTTTATCCATGCAATTATGCACCCTTCAAATAAGAATTTATTTTTCTGAAAAGCCTGACTTTCATGATTTAGTGAGTGTTTGAGACTCTTTTGATGACTTATATTGTGTTGAAAGGATACTTACATGATCGATCCAAGATAATTTTGTATATCAAATGACTTAAAATTATTGAACAATGTATTTCTTAAACAAGTAAAGTTATAGAATGATACCACATATGTGAGTTTATTTTAAAATAATAAAAAATATTTAATATAAAATCAATATTAACAAAATATGATCTCAAAGAAATTAACGTATATAAAAGCTAGTCTATTGTACTATTTTATTAAAAATTGCACATTATGGAATAATATTTAATTATTTGCATGTATAAATATATTTATTTCTATCATTTTAGATTTTGCATAAAATGAATGAGTCAAGTTTACATACACATAATGAATACAATTTTCATAAAGTGGTTGGGTAAATTTAATGCTTAGAAATGGATCATATGAAATGTTTTACACTTTATGCATAGAACACGAATTACTCTGAAAAAAATAATAAACTAATTTTGTTTCTAAATCATAAATTATATGTAGTTAATTATGTTATGTTTAATTTCACGAAAAATTTTATAAAAAAAAGCAGATCGAAAAAACCCGCTTATGTTTGCCTTATGTGTACTTTGATCTTTCAATTTTTAAAATATGCAAAAGAAAAAAAATTGTAAATCTTGTAATTGTACAACTTGGTACACGTGAGAGATGTTAAAACACACAAATGACAGATCCGTCTGTATATCTTAGAAATTTTATTTGTACTTCGCGACACAGTACTCAAAAGCCGATTGATGCGTGAGAAAAGCATTTTAAAAATATTTAAAAATAAATATTAGTAAATCTAAAAGGTAGATTGCAAGGATGTGTAGAAAAAAGATGTCCATCACTATGTTTAATTATATAACATATCTCTTTTACAAATATCATTATTGGATTATAAGTGTCAGCCCAGGCTTGAAAGAGAGAGAATTAGAGAGAGGAGAAGAGTGAGTTGTGGTGAGAATGAGAAATGATTCACATTACATTGATACACTTGGAGTCACATGATATATATACAAGTCATGCACTAAAGCTATGAGTAGAACTATAACCAATCCTAACAATCTTCTGATAACAGAATAACTGCCTGCATGTGCTACTCACATGCCATCGACTGGTATCCCTTACATGGATCATATAAGTGACATCTTACTCCATCACACCATCTCCATCCCAAAGTTCCGAAGTTTATCTCTTCAAAACCCTAAATCTCTTTCACTAAGAGGAAGACAAAGAGCTACTGTCGCATTATTGAAAGCTTTACATGTTGTTTATTGCTTTATATTGTCTTCCAAAACAACTCAGTTTCACACGTACTTATCAAATGAATATACAATTAATAGTAATATAATCTGGTATAAGAGTCAACCCTATTCCTTAATCTTGTTTTCAATGCCCCGTTGTTCACAGTATGAGTTCTCTCCGAGTTTATTACATGCGACAAGTTCCTCTGATGTTGTATCATTAATGTAGATCAAGGCAACCCCTTATCCTCTTTGTTCTTTTCTTTGTTAATTATATATCATCTCTAATTTGGTTGATATGCATTCAGACTGCAGAGAGAGAGAGCAAGGAGCTGCCTTAGCTTGATCTACATTAATGATACAACATCAAAAGAACTTATCGCATGCAATGAACTCAAAGAGAACCCATAGTGTGAACAACGGGGCATTGAAAACAAGATTAAGGAATAACTATTTTGCAAATATCATTATTGGGTCATATAAGTGACATCTTACACCATCGCCCCATCTCCATCCCAAGAGGCAACCCTATTCCTTAATCTTATTTTCAATGCTCCATTGTTCAAAGTATGGGCTCTCTCCGAGTTTATTACATGTGACAAGTTTCTCTGGTGTTGTATCATTAATGTAGATCAAGCTAAGGCAGCCCCTTGCTTTCTCTCTGAAGTCTGGATGCATATCAACCAAATTAGAGATGATATATAATTAACAAAGGAAAGAACAAAGAGGACCACAATAATGGACTTAAATTATGTTCGAAGTGACAATGGCTTGTTGTTAATGTATCAAATTCTGAGTCTGCTTGAGCTGAAAAATATGAGAATGATATTGAGGATATCTAATCCTCATCAGTTTGAGTATCATAACTCTCACTGACAAGTTCGATAAAAATCGCTTTACAAAACTTGTGAAACACAAATTAAAAGGGAAGGGAAAAAAAGAAAAAAAGTACCTTGCATATGCTGCTTCTCTTCACCGGAAGCATGGAATAGTAAAGAATAGTACAAATATTAAGCTAAAGCAGCAATAGGGCAACTCTCCTTTGGCGGGACAAACAAACCATGGAATAACGGTCTCATGATCATTTTTTCCTGCCAAGAAAGAGAAGCCCTATGGCTGCTTTGCTTATTGACTTCATCTTATGGCAGCTCCTGGTGTTGCTCACTAACGTTCAAAGGGCATTACAATTTATAAGCACTTCACTCAAGCAAAGGAGATGGAATAAACCAATTACCAAAAGCATATGCTTGAGGGTTTATGCTGTGAATATTCGAAGAATACCACAGTTTTGGGATTTTGGGGTCATTGTATGGGTAGATGATTTATCTTGTATGCTCTTTCTGAGCAATAGATTCTTTCTCTTTCTCTACCTTCATCAATGATTTGGAGAGAAAGGGGCAAAAAAAAAAAAAAAGGTTGATGAAAGTTAGATGCTTCTTCCATTTCACGAAGGTGCCTGGCGTTGGGGTACCCGATGTAGCGGAGCATATGCTTATGTCTTATTCTGTCACTTTAACAATGCTTTATATGCTGGCTTTTCAGTGTTTGTAAGTCCAACAAGCATTTGCGTTTTTGAGGTTGTTTCATTTGAAATTAAAAGATATAAAAAGAAAATCATTATTTGAACTATTAAAGTGGATTTAGCTTGAATTTTTTAAGTCTTGATATATCTTACTATTCTGACTTCATTTCCATTTTCCAGGTGTGACCGTCAAGTTTATTGCCATTTTAAGTAACAAGGTTTATGAACATATAAAAAATTTGAGCTGCGCATGTAGATCTTTGTCATAGTGACCAACATATTCGTTAGTTATGAGGGTTGTATGATAATTAATTAATCTTTCTACTCCATGCTTTTCTGTCTAATGACTAAGGTGATCTTTATTTAATTCATGTGCGGTTTAACATATAATTTCTTTTAGAAGTTAAGAAAGTGAAAAGCATGGGCGATATTTTTAGTGGACTGATCGAATGCAGTACCCTCAGCATGTATAACAGTATAAGAACTCCTGAAATTTTTTATTATTTGAAATTTCAATACTATTCTATAAATTACTGAATTATCATACAAGAGAAACCAATGTTAGCTAGTTTTCTACTATAAACAGACAGTCCATAGAACATGTATAGTAAACACTCAGCTAGTACGTATAAAATATGGAACAACGAAAAATTTGCACCCAGTTGATCCCTTCACTTCTTTACGTGGAAGAATCTTTTCTTTAAAATCTTTTCTCCCATATACCTGCATCAATTTAAGATAGAGTAAGACAGAGTGAGTATATGATGTATCTCAACTTACTATCATTATTAAAAGAATAATGATAATTCATACATCAAGTTTAGATACACCATTTATTATAAGGTAATTGAAATTCTCAGTTATTAGCATGTGATTTTTCCCCAGTAAAATTTATCAATAATGTAACGGAAATATTCAATAATTAATACATAATTATTTAGGTGTGAAAATGATATATCTAAAGTTTATGTAAGTATATAACAAATCACAATGCTTACCTCCCAAGCATCATAACAGTAGCTTGAGGATTAGTGCCCGGTGAGCGATAAAAGGTTGATCCATCAATTACTCTCAGAGCTTCCACACCGGTAACCCTATAACTAGGATCAACAACTTTTCCAATTTGACAGCCTCCATGGTAATGCCAAATAGTCAATACAGTGTCTATGCAATACTGTTCCAAAGAATAGGCAGCACTAGCATGCTTTGGCCTCAAGTTCATTGGTATGTGCAACATCAAGTCCATGAGAGCTTCGACCGGCATGTTGTGATAGCGGAACTTTGAGAATGATTTAGAGTTTATGACATCTATGATGGTTTTCATGCCATGAACACACTTCATTAGGTCTTCTGGATCCTTAAAATAGTTAAAGGTAACCGATGGGTTATCATTGGGATTTGTGGTTAGGAGCTCTAGATGGCCTGTAGACCGCGGACCTATGATTTTTTCAAGTATGACTCCTCCTTTAAGAGTTGGATTGGCTAAAGATCTTATGGTGTCTGCAACACCCTCCTTGGCCTCTGGTGGAAACATGGAGGGTTGGCCAGTCTTCAAATGAAAACAAAATTTCATGGTAAGCTTTTATGAGAAAAACTTCAAATGCATTGCGTTAAGGGGGTGAATATATGGTATGATCTTCGCTGGAGAATCCTTTTATGTATAAATTGTACCGGTCCCGTGTACATTCTCATTATTAATCTTAAAAATAACTTGATTAATAGTATGTATGCATGATTAGGTTACGTGTAATTTCTACATGGAAATATTCTCTTCCATGATTTTTTGGTATTCAATTTAAATATTAAAGGAAAACCTAGAAGTGTGTGAAACCAAAAAAATGAAAATAGTGGATATAAAACTAGCTAGAAATATTTTGTTTGACAGTGATATGATATTCTAAGCAAACAGTGACATCAATTGGGGTAGGTTTCATCAAAGTATGACACATCTATGTTAAGCCCCAATAGATATTTCAGGCTGGAAGCAGCAAATGTGATACTGACCTGGTTTGACACAAATTCAAAAATCCCTTGAAGCCTTTCAGACCAAGAATGGCCTATGCTCAACCCACTGGCTGTTTCGATGAAGCTACCAAACTTGGTGATGCCCACTGTTTGGATCAGAGAGACTTCAACAGGTATAGGGGAAGGGACCACTAGAACGTTCATTGGATTATCTGCCATCCCTTGGCCCACAAAGGGCTGGTCCAAAACCACCTTGATTGCATGGGCCTGAAGATGGTTAGCCGGCCCAATGCCACTCAGCATCAGCAGCTGTGGGCTTCCAAGGGCACCAGCTGATAGGATTATCTCATTCTTGGATTTCTTGCTCAAGTATGCTTTGTGTATTTTTCCTATTGCATCTTTGAAAATCACTCCATAAGCTTGAGGCCTCCTTTTTTCTGTATAAAAATTCAAAAAAAAATTATGATCAAGGGAGCATGCCTAAAATTCACATCAGATTTCTAAATGAAGTCAATAGTCCATCCTTATTGTGCATATTTGATTTACCATTTGACATGTGCAAAAGTATTTTTAATAAAAATAAAATATTACTTCCTATAAAAGTACCTCGAAAAATATTACCTATGTTATACTTAAATAGTATCTTGTGCACCGTGGCATGTAGATAAACAGAAATCCTCCTAGGATCTGCATACTCTAACAAATCAGCTGCAGTGTGCCTGTTACCCTCCTTATCAAAAATTGAGCCTCCAACCTTAGTCCCATACAAGTGATCAAGAGTGAAACCATTGTAAGGCAGCACCCCCACTTCCAGCAGCCCATCTTTGACTGCTGATTGCCATTGCAGCATTTGAGGCTTAAAAGCCACCTTCTTCTCAACCCATTTATATGAAATCTTAGCCAAAGTTTCATTCCAACCGGATTCCCTTATGTACCCGGAACTAGCCCTTGAGTAGAAGCCAGCATTCAAGACAGAGCCACCACCCAGGACACGTGCCCGGGCATTGAGGACACCATCCCTTGATATGAATTGCTGAGCAAAAGATGAAGGGCTTATGTCAGAGAGGGCAGTAACAAAGTTCTTTATGTTGATTTGCTCTGGGTTTGTGTAAGGTGAGCCTCCCCTTTCAAGGACTAGAACTCTGGCACCTTGTGAGAGAGTTGCTGCTAGTGGACACCCACATGTTCCTCCACCAATGATTATATAGTCATATGATAAGATTGGTGGAGCAGAAGTTGCTTCTTTGACAAATGTGTACTTTGGAACTGCATAAACACATAGAATGGAAGAGGTCAAAGAAAATGACTTATATGAAAAGAGCTCCAAAGAGACACTACCTAGTACCTATCTATCATTCATATAAACAAAATAACATTCTAAGTTGTATGTCTAGTTTCTATTCTCAAATCTTTGAATTAAAATGTTGAAGAAATCATTTAGAACTAATGATGAAATGAACTTGATTGTAACAAAAGAACTAGATAAAAATTTTTTCAGCATGAAAATTAGTACCTCACTGCAAAGCATTACCTTTTTCAAAATGAACTTTTTCAGAATAAGATAAGCCATTAAAGAACAGGCTTCCAGCAAGAAATGTCCATATAAATTGCTCGAACCCGCAACCCATTGATGGAAAACCTTCACTTTTTAGAAGCTAGAACAATTCGCAGGGTCTTCTTAGAGAATTGAAGTCTTTTTATATAATATTATAGCCAGAAAATTAAAGTGACTGCTTCATGAACCACCCTTTGCTCTTGCACATAAAATTTGTTTGGTCAACAACATCTAATTGGCAAACCCACTCCATACAAAGATTCAGTGTTTCTTGAAACTTGTTGAAAATGCATGAAGCGTGACAATGACATCAATCGGCCCTCTTAAATTCCCTTGCCTATCGTTCTTCAAAATGACTTGTGTTTAACCAAAACAGCACTGACTTCATTGCTTTGTCACATACATGATAAAGGGGTTGATTAAACACTCAAGGTTAGAAGAAGCTCAACATATGAAAGTCATTTATCACTCATGGCATTGTTTAATATAGTAGGTATTGGAATGACATGTCAAAAACTTATAAAATAAGTTACTTAATTAGGTAGTAACAATAACATACAGCAGAAAATTCCACTAGAGTCAAAGTCATGTATATTAGGTTTAAATTTGTTTTATGCTAGTCCCACACGTCATTCCTGTTTTACGTCCAAGTGACTTTATAATTATAGCTAATAGAATTGTCATCACACTACTTGGTGGGAGATTCTTTGGTGAATGACACTGTCACACATATAGAAACGTGGGTACATGTATCAGGTTCAAGTAATAATAATGAATTGTGTATTAAGAAATCTAATGGAATTGAAAGTATAAATACGTACACCCTTACCAAAAGGACATGAGACAATTACGGATACATTTTGTGAGTTTTTTTGCCCCCCTTTTGGGCACATTATGAGGTTATTCATCTGCGAAACATGTAGTCCTCTCCTCACTGTGCAGGGCCGTGATTCTATCTTTTGTCTCGCATCCAGGCTTAAGCAACCAATGAGGCAATGACTTAACCAATGTTTTGCCGTGATTCTATCCTTCGTTATGGACAATATTTTGCCTACATACTTCAATCAATGTACAAAAAATTATATTAGAGAGGGGAAAAACAGTACATACTTTTTTCTACATCTTTTTATTTATTAAAAAGTAAAAACATTTAATGACTATTCTTTTTTTTTAATCCAACACTTAACGACATTTTTTGTTTTGTTTTAAATGCAACACTTAACCAGGTTTTTGATTAAGCGGTCCCTCAGGGTGAGGCCATTGGGCCAAATGTCTACTGGTAGGCTTAGACCAAGAAGACATGCAGCAGTACATAGATGAGTAAATAAGTTAGGGCTCTTCTACCCAAAAAAAACTAATACGGCTGGAGGTAACCCACTTATCCCGCAACTCACCTGATTCGGGTTACCCAATACCTATAGATGACAAAATGGGTCAGATCCATCATATTGACTCATATAATCTGTAATTTTTTGTTGGGTGGATTGATATTTTCAACCTATATAATTTGTCCCATGAGTCAAAGGGTGGGGTGGATTTTGCTCCTAGGAACATTTTTTTTTTGTTTTTACGCTTACATCTTTTTTTCCCCCCACATGATGCACACAACATTTTGGCTCTTTTTGTTGATGTTTATGTAACATTAGTGGACTTGATAGTTTTTTTTTTTTTCGGATTATATTGTTGATTATATTTATGCTTTTTAGATTATGTTGTTGTCTTATTAATTATGAATTTATATAGTTGTGGACATGATTAATTTATAAAGTGTGAATTTTTTAATATATTTGGATTTAAATATTGACTTGTGAACTTCTCTGTTGTAGTTATTTTGATTAGAAATTTCAATTTATTTTTATTAAGAATTGTAAATTTTAACTTTTTTAGAGTTGAGTAAATAGTTTAATGCTTAATAAGTAAATGAAATAAGCTTCTTTATATAAATGTTATTTTGTTGCAATTTTTTTTTAAATTTAGATGAATTAGTTCATATAATTTTTTTTGGCTTAAATATATTTTTAGTCCCTCTAAATATTTGATTTTTTGAATTTGGTCCCTCAAAAATTTTTTGTTTGGTTTTGGTCCCTTATTTTTCAGACGTTACCAATATTAGTCTCTACCGTAACTGAGTGCTATTAAGTGCTGATGTGGCAATTTGAGATTTTGACACGTGTTAATGCTGATGAGATTTGATGTTGCCACGTCGGCATTTAACAGTACTCAGTTGACGGCAGGGACTAATATTGGTAACTTATGAAAAATAAGGAACCAAAACCAAGTAAAAAATTTTTGAGGAACCAAATTCTAAAAATCAAATATTTCGAAAGATTAAAAATATATTTAAGCTTTTTTTATTTTCCATTTTTTCACAGTAAGGCGGGGCAAATTGGCATTATTTAATCCAAATTACTAATGTGGGTTGGCCCATCCCATCCCAATTAAAGCTTAACCTATGGTAGAATGGGTTGACCCATTTGCTATTACTACCTATACCTAGGTTATGCTGGGCCAAGCCTACTTGTATTTGAGCCAATTCATCCTCTTACCAAAAATCATGTGCTTAACCCAAAACAATTTTTTCTAGGGTTTGGAACTAAACAGTTGAATGTATCGAAAAAAACAAAGGAACTAAACCGTTGACCATAAATAATGGGCTCAACCCATTACAATTCTTGAATGTAAATGTGAATGCAATTGCTTTTTCTTTTTTTCTTTTCTAAGAATAATTTCTATGCATTGATAAAATGTAAATGCAACTATGCAATATGATTTATTACTTTTTTTTTACTTTTTATTGGCTAACGGTATAAATGTATAGATATTAAATTTTAAATGAATGCAAATGCTATTGTTACTACAACATAATGTGTACAAAATTATCAAATCTTTACTAAATTTTCATTCGAGTCTGAGATTGAAGGATGAGAAAGATTAATGAAATCATGACCGTTCTCTCACCAAATGGTGGTTAAAATTACTGAAATTTTGCACCTAATAAAAGAAATTATTGAAGTTTATTTCATAATCAAATTTAGGCATAGAACCTACCAAAAAAACAAATTTAGGCATAGAACAAGAGCCCTTTAATTGCTTCTATCTTATGGCACCTTTATGGAAGAATCGAAGTGATTTAATTTGTTCTTTAATCAAGAAGGCTGACAGCCAAAAAATCAAATAAATTAAAAACTCGTTGACCATCCGAAGGTTGGAAGATGCTGCAAGCTATATGCCCTTTGTCTTTACAATTGATAACTTTTCACTATGATGATTGGCTAGTTATATACTTAATCAGAATTATGTAAATGTTATCTGTTCTTTACCTTCAACGACAATTTACTATCTTCTTTGAGAAAAGTAAAATAGACAAGACGATTTTAATCAGTTATCCAAATTCCCAATCATCACTGGCCAACTAAGAATGCGGTGTTGAATGAAATATTTGTTGAGATAAATAATGGAACGTGAGGAGGATGAGATGGCTCCATGTCTCATCCATCCTAAGTGAACTTTTCCCCTTTTTGTTCGAATTGGAATATCATAAGGGTTTGCTAGCATACGTACTTCCACAATGTGATCAAAAAGTTGACTCCGGTACCACCGGCGCAAGGATTGCTTCTAAGAGCCAGCAGGGGTAAATAGTTCACATAATTGCCATAAAAAGATCCTAGATAATCTTGATTACTTAATTATTAAAAAAGCAAGGAGAGAAAATAAAAGTTTTTCTTCTGGGTTTGCTTGCCATTAGCATAAATAAATAAGTTTATCTAAGCAAATAATACCTCCAGAAAATTACGCAAACGTGTATATATAGACTATTTGAATTTTATTTGCTTACGGGATAATCGAATCTTATCCTGCCGATCATAATCCTTCTTTTCTTTTTTTTTCTCTTCTCTCTTTCTCTAGTTCCTTCTTGCATGAGTGTTGTTGAGAAAGCTGCTATTTTTTTTTTTTGGTGGCAGTGCCATAATTTTTTTTTTGTTTAGAGTTTTATGTCTTTCATTTTATTTTAATTATTTTCTTTGTAATGTCTTTGTTTGTCTTTTTTATGAATATTTTTATTACTCTCACAGTGAGTGATTATGTTATCTTTTTTTTTTTTCCGATAGTTAAAACAATGAGGCTCAAGACTCTCCATATAAGGAGAGGAGCATAGAAAGAACAGAAACAACACACGCACAACAATCAGAAGACAAAAAACAGCACCAAAGGAACCTAAAACTTTTTTTATTAAAAAAAAAAAGAAAGAAAAAAGGAGCTTAAAACACCTTTCGGCAGTTTGCCCAGCAACACCAAAATCTAAACTTTGCACCCACCAGCATCTTCATCGGCTGACTCTATCTATCTTCAACCATCTTTCATTTGTCTAAACTTTGCACCCACCAATATCTGCATTATTCTCTTTGTGGTTATTTTTATTTTAATAATCTTATAGATAATAAAGATATATAGATCTATTTTAAAAAGATGTAATACATTTTTCAAATTGTAGCATTATTTATGTTGGTTTACAATATAAAAGACGTTTAGATATTGAAAGTTTTCGAGTAAAAAGTAAAGTCACAAATCATTAATTAGTTTAGAATATAGAATAGATTCGTTTCTTATTAAATTTGGATCTAAAATATTTTTTTAAAAAATTTGTTAAGTGTCATTAAGTTTCTACATGAATGAAATTTTCTTTCTTGTAATAAAAGAATTTTATTTGCTTACATATACAGTGAACAAACTAAATTTGTATTATGTTTCTGTTTATCTTGACGTGGATTTTTCAACCAATTCCGTCCTTTTTTATCCTGGTTCATTTGAGAGCGAAATATTTTATATTGTTTTTATTTTCAATTATTCCATCATTGCAAGCCGAGATTTCCTGTTGTCTCATATTGACATAGAGTAATGTTATATATTCTTAGGACTCATTTTAAGGGACACATTAAGGTGTCATTTAATTATTGATTGAAAAAAAGAAAGAATCTATTCTCAATTAATTGTTAAGAGACATCATAGTATATAATAAGTAAAAAAAAAGCATAAATAATATTTTTTTAGTCTACATAACGTTAGTATGCTGGGATAAGAGTGAAGTTTTTCTCTCTATTACTTCACGCAAGCACAGTTTTGTATAAGGTTTTTCGTTTTGTGAACTAATTAAACAATTGATATGACAACTTTTTTTAATATAATTTCGATTCTAAGACACAAATTTAAGTAGTGCCATTGAACACGTGCCTGCTGTATCAATATCCAAATTATCATTTGAAATAAACAATTATTACATGAACTACAATAACTGACTTGCCTTTGCATTTCTCATAAAGGACGGACCTTGTTAATTCTATCCTTCTTAAATAATTTTGGACAAGTTGATTGATTGTGATGCAATCGGCCATAATGCAACATAATAAAATTAATTAAGAACTGCCCTTGAATTAGGAAATACATGGGGAAGGTTAAGAAAAGACATATGCAGACCTCAAAATTTGTAAACGAAAAGAAATAGTAGTACCGAATTCTAAGAAAGGCATGGTCACATTTTTAAAGGGTCAAAGTGACCTTTTACTTTCATTTTAGACAGGGGTGCAGATAAGTTGCGATTGATCCTGTTATTTGATTGACCTAATTCAATTTAATTATAAATTTTTGGGTTAATTTGATTGGTCAGGTTAGTTTAAGTTAAATTCAATCAAATTAATTAGAAATCAGTTTAAGAAACAAGTTTGAAAAATATACTAATTAATGACTTAATACTAAGATTATATATATCATTTTGTAAATCGTGAAAAACTATCACTTTATTAATATTTTTTTTTATTTTTTACATTCATTATAGATTGGTTTAAATTAACCAAATTATTTCCTCAAAATCAATTTCACCTAACCCTTAATTAGGTAATTACTTTAGATTTTATTTATTCTTAAATCTGACGCAATCCGATCTGTGAATAACAATAATTTTATGTCATTTAGTTATACACTAGGAGATGGTGGAAGCCAGAAACATACAAAATAAACGTTATTTACTAAACATGGTAACTGCTAACCAATTCTAAATTTCCGAACTGAATCAGATTCGATTAATTTGCTAATTTTTTTTATGGGTTCACTCACCATTATTTTACATGAACATATTTATGTTTAACCCAAACTTTATAAGAAATTAAAACTCAATTTCAAATAGTGTTGACAAGTGATAAGAAGAATTTAGACCCAAATCACTGCTTGTTTTCAATTAATTTATGTGAAATTTGTTTTCCATTTTTCTGTCAGTGGAAATCAATTCACTAAATTTATATCATCAAACAATATTTCGCCCGTATTTTAGTAAAATTAACCATATGTATTTTGTACCTTCTATTTCTTAAGTTTTAAAAATCTGGACCGATAGGAAAGACGTGTCCATGAATTCAAAACTGATGTCAACATTGGAAGTTTCACTTTCTTTCATTTCTCTTGAAATATTTTATCCGTTGTCTTTGTATTTTCCTTCGTTTTATGGATTCCCAAATTCAAAAGATTGTCAAAAGTATTATTATGTTTCAACTAAAAAGTCTTACGTATTTATGATGGTTTATTCAAACTCAAGTTTCTTCTCCTAACCGCATCTTCTTTCTTGTGCTTCGTTTCTTTCCAAAATATTTTCTTTATCCTTTTTCTTTTTGGAGATGAAACAACCATTCCAAATCGTTATTGAATTAGGGAAAGAGGTTAGCTTTTAGGGTAATTACATATATGCGAACAAAATATCACGGCTTTGCTATCTCTCTCTCTCTCTGTCTACAGTAAAATTTCGAAAAATAATAATTAACCAACAACAAAGATATTAAAACAATGATGTAGAAGAATCACCGAATTAATGGAGCTTCCTTTTCTTGGAGATCACCTCTCAAATATGATCTTTATTCAACTATAGTCCTCTCTCTTCTCTCAACAAAGGATAATAAAAATAAAATAAACATACACATGTAGAAACGATTATAAAGTAGCTGTAATAGCCACACCTATACACAACCCCGCACATAACTTTTTTTTTTTTTTTAATTTAAAAAATTAAGGAGAAACAAGGTTGCCCATTCCAAAGTCTGAACATTATTACATGCCTCACTATCAGTAACAATCGAACCCAAAGCAGTTTGATTGTATAATTTTACACACTAAAAGGAAGGCATATGTTCCTCTGGGAATTCATGGCAGAACTAGTCCACACTGGATACATGTTCATAATTATTATTCTTCAAATTAAAGGGTCTCACCAAACCTAAATAAATGGAAGAAGAAGAAGAAACCTACTGCATGTATATATAACCAAGAGAAGCAGTACTCTTAGTTAATCAACTAACTACAGATAAATACAAAAGACCAAAAAGCAAAAGGAAAAGAAAAATTAAGAAGATGAAGACGATGAACATGACCTATCTCCTCCATGAGAAAAATCTGTATACAATCACAAGGACAAATAACTGTACTAGATTAACTGCTTATGCTCCTCTACCTCTTCATGGGTGTGATTCTGATGACAAGGCCAGGGAAGACATCATCCGGGTCATGGATATGGGGGTTCCGCTCCACTATAAACGGGTCACCGCACTTGTCACTGATTGTGTGAAGTGTCTCTCCTTCTCCTACCACGTATATCTCATCACACGGCCTCTCACGCAGGTTGTTCCCTCTCACAGCCTCCGACTCATCACCCACGGTGGTGGTCTCCCTTATAGACCCCAACAGTATCATAGCCAACAACACTATGGCACAGTACCATGATGCTGAATCTGCTTTAGTTTTTGTTGCAGCAGAGGAACCCATGTTGTGTGTTTTATGAATCAGAAAACAAATGGGATATGTATTTATGGATCAGAAGAAAGAACCCCAAAGTATATATATAGGTGTAATAGTGTGTGACATGTTGTGTTAGTTGAGGTCTTGGCGTGCTGTTGTGTGTAGAAAGTGTCTTTGCCGTTTGCGTTGGGGGTAAGTTGGGTTCAAATATGAGTTTTATTGGCGTTTAGCGTTTGATTTGAGCTCTAACTATGTTATCAGACCAATGGTCAATGATGTCTTCTAAAACTTTGATTTTAATTGGGGGTTTAGTTGAAGGGGGTATAGAGTAATTCAAGGCTTGTTGAATTTTTGGTTGTGTGAAGGAATGGTGTGGGAAAGATCGAGGATGGCTAATTGTGTGTGCACTCAAGTAAAGTGGGTGTTAGAGTTTGGCACGTGGAATCATTTTGTGTTGCCACCTAATAGTGCTGGTCAATCCCAACCTCCCCATGATAATCCGGTTGGTGACAAAGTAGTTCAACGTGAACATGATAAGAAATTGGGGATTAATTACTTGATAGAAGAAAGTTACTCTAATTTCGTAGTTGCATGATAAATATATAAGTAATTAGAGAAGTCACTGGCCAAGAAAGAAAGACATTCCTGTTTTTAAAACCATTGTTGTTAAAGTCTTTTCAATATCGTTGATTCCTAGCTAAGACAAATTGTTAGTCCCTTTGAATAGGTCATAGGAGAATGTACAATAGCCATCCTATGTAAATACAAGATTCTCAATCTAAACAAAGGGAAGTATCCACTATTCTCAATCCTATGTAACTGAACCGCAATTGTAGAAGTACAAAATCCTCGATCCAAACAAAGGGATATTCCAAGAATTCCATCAGCATAAAGTGGGGTTGCAGTCTTGCAGAGGAAACCAAAAAAAAAAAAAAAAAGGAAGGGGGGGGGGGGAGCAACAGAAGTTATCTCTATTCGATGCCATTTTTGAGGGACATACTTTCATTGTTTGCCGTGGTATTATTTTAGGTGCATATAATCACGCGTAAATGTAGCTCAGAATTTGCGTGTAGGAATGGTAAAGTCGCCCACTGAGCCTTTGGAAAAAGATGAAGGAAAACCAAAAATGGAGATGCAATTGGTATCCGGAGGCTGTTCAATTTAGAATTTTGCCCTTTATTTTTGTCCCTATTCCCGATGCGGATTTCGGTTTCCAATTTTTCATAAGAATTTAAATTTTCACAAATATTTGCAAATTTATATAGAAAGTTTTAAAAAAGATAAAAATATAAATAAAATATTTTTAAATTTAAATAAAATATTTATAATTTATTATAACATTATTCAATACAATATCATTCAAATTAAAAATAAAATACATGATGTAAATTTATTAAAAGATAATTAAAAATATCTAAATCATAAAAATACTAATATTGTGATTAGAGTTTTTTAAATTATGTATTTATATATACAAGAGCATTTAAGTAAAATCAAATTAATAGAAATTTAGCATGTCCCTATAGGATAGGAAATATTTTCCCTTGCTCCATTTATTAAATGGGGACCTTCTTCCATTCTCGTAGAGACTAAATTTATTCCCGTACTTATCGCGGATAATCTTTGCATGTACGCGCTTTAATGGAAATTTTTTATCATCCCTAATAAAAAAAAAACGTAAAAGATGTGCATATTTTTAACACAATGCTTCGATGGTAATTTTATGATTATTTATTCAATTAATAAATAAAGGTGAGGTATAGAATTGAAACAATTCAATGTTTTTCTGTTGTTTGAATATTCAAATAACAAAAATATTATATTTTATTTCTCCTCATTTATTTTCCTGAAAAAAAAAATCTTGCTCACTCCCTCGTTTGAAGGGAAAGAGTTTTAGAACCCTGAAAAGGAGTGGGCACATCCTCCTCATTCTCCATTATATTTATTTCTTAAAAATGTTTAAAGTATAAATATATTTCAGCAGCTTTTTTTTAGCCCCCGTTTCTTTATCTCTTTATAACATAAAAATAGAGTTCTGACATTCCTTCAATAAATGCATGGCTGCAAGAGACGCGTCTCCCAAGACAAGGCAGATAAAAAGCATAACCAAATCCAACCCAACTGATCAACTAACTTGTCCCAGCAGCTGCGGTATAAGACTGAAGGCAACAGTGAATTACTCGGAAACATATTGACATTTTCTGGGAGTTGACTTGGACTTTTTCAATGGGAGAAATTTTTACATGATCAAATAATATTTAAATAGGTTATACTTCGAATTTTTATTTTAATATAACAGATAAGTGTAATATATATAAAAAATACAGATTTATAGATCAAAATATATTAATATGGGACTCAAAAATCGTCAACAGCGATTTTTACTTTTTCAAAAAATGCCAGTGACAGTTTTTACCTTTTTTTAGTATGATACATGAAAATACCTAATTTATTTTTTGATTTTTCAAAAACTGCCAATGATAATTTTTGCTTTTTAAAAAAACTGTTGTATTCTGAAAAATTGCTAATGGCGATTTTTCTTCAATTCTCATATCTTCGTAATTTATCCCAATATTTCATATTTTAGTATAAATTATTTTTAAATATCTTAAAAAAAAGACCCTTATACTTCATCTAATAATAAAATAATATTTTAAATAAAAATATTTATCTTATCATAATTAATACTAAAATAATACTTCATTATTAAATAGAGCACATATTTACCTAAATATTTTAGGATCGTGCAAAAAAGCCTGAGGTGTGTTGCCAGACTCAAGTGGGAGTATGGGGGCAAGTTGACCAAGTCATTTATTTGAGTTAATCAATAAATAGCAATAGCTGCTGTTTGGCACCGAATTTTAAGGGCAAAATGGGTCATGCAGATGGACTCTTATGGGCGGCTGAAAGAGTGTCCTATTCCTTCCATTCACATTCAATAGGAGCCGAAAGAAAAGATTGACTGTGCATTGCATTGTTTGGGATTTGCAGGCATTTTCAATATTTTTGAACTTCAGCATCAGTCATATTTATTGTTGATTCATTGGATCAATGAAAAGATCGCAGAAAGTCAGTAAAAAGAAAGTGTATAGGTAGGTTGGACGTGACACGTAGACGATAGGCACGAAGTTAAAAGATAATATTAGGTGAGAGTTATATGTAGATTAAAAAAAATAATTACTCTGTACAGATTTTGAAGTTTAACTCAAAAAAAAAAAAAGCCACATAGCACTACCATAAATAAGAAATTTTATAAAAGATACAATAGATTTGATAATATAAAATAAAATTAATCACCTGAGTGGATATCTGCTAAAATTATATTATATTATAGTATTCTATTATTATATCTGTATAATATAAATTTAGTTCATTGTTAATGAAAAGTAGTTAATAAGTATAAGACGAATAGTGTATTTCTGGTAATTATTATGTAGTCTTTCATTTGATTTTGAATATTTATTTGTTACTATAAACTTATTCAATAAAAAAAATAGTATTTAATCATGCAACGGAGCTTAGTCATTGTGACATGTCCATGTTACTTCGTATGTTCAATTTAGAAGCAGTATGGCTTCAGAACCTCGGCAAAATTGAAATTTTGAATTAAAAAAAAATGTTATGTAAACTACTGAAGGAAAAAAGAAATATGCATAGTAGAGAGTATCTTATAGTTGTAATAACATAATAGTATAATTGTAATATCCAGTTTCTGATAAAATATTTTATGTAAAACAATTTAATTTATTTAAGTTAATTATTGATTGATCAAATAGTTAAATCATATACATTAACATTCTAAAGTTAAAACGATAACCTCAAAATATATTGCTCTATTTAAAATAAGAATAATAATAAATAATATTTATAAAGGTAATAAATAATACTAGCTAAACAATTTAGAGGTATACTAACAATAATAACAATAATATCATTAAAAGAAAAAAAAAAAAGAGGAGGAAGACTCACGGCTTGGAGTCTTGCAAGAAGTCTTTGGATGAGAGTTTGAAAGAAAAAAAAAACAGAAAGGAGCCAGTTAATTGACATAAAGACTTGGCATAAGTCTTTGAAGAAAAAGAAGTATGGCAATAAACTAGAAATGAAGAAAAAAAAACAAAGTGCTGCAACCAAATGCATAGTAAAGTCAAGAAGTAAGAAAAAAAAATGTAAAAAGAGTTCTTACGATACTTGATGATTCTAAAGGAAGAAAGAAAAAAAAAGTCACCTTATGCACTAAAGCATGATGACTATAAAGTCATCTAGGAAATATAGTTATGAAAATTTTAAGTAGGATAGCCATAAAGTCAAAAGAAAAATTTATAGCGATAGGAAATTTGTTACATGAAGCACTCGGCTTGCACCTATAAATATGCACGTTGATGCGTGAATTTAGATACGCAAAGAAGAAGGAAAGAAGCAAATAGAGTAGTTCTATTGTTTGTGAGTGTTGGAAGCAAGACCAAACAAAGAAAGAGGAAAAGAAAAGAGAAGAGTTAAAGATTAGCAAGGTGCTTAATGAATACACACTATTTAAAAATAGACAATAAAATTATTTATGAAGCAAAACTATGGCTATATTTACTCATTGCAAGTTATGTTAATTTTTTCTATCGCAATTTATTTTAGGTTCCAAGTTATTTTATTTATTAAAGTTACTAGTATTACTCTTGTTGCAATTTATTCTATTCTATTTATCATCTCAAGTTATTTTATTTACTGTTTCTTTATATTATTACTCCTTATTATTTATCATTGCAAAATATTTTATTTATCATTCCAAGTTATTTGCACTAATGTTAATTTATATTTTTGCTCATTATCATTTCTATTTATTTTATTTATCCTTAATTTCAAGTTAATTTATTTGATATTCTTTTATACTATTGCTTATTATTATTATTATTAAGATATTGTTTATACAATGATATATTATTTTAAGTTGTCAATTTTTATGGAAATTTCTTTAGGGACTAATATTGAGAGTAAAATATTGTATCTCACACTTAAAATAAGTAAAATTTATTATGTATCAATCAGAATGATTAAATTATTTATACTTTTGCTTGAAATTATATACATTGACTTATGGATAATATAACGACTCTTGATTTATGAACATTATTGTGACTCTTATAAAGACATGACCTATATACACTAAATGCACCATAATGACAAGGATGGACTCATGAACCATATAATAAAACTTAAAAGGAATTAAATAAAAGTGATCTTAAATTCGGTCATTTTAGAAATTAACACTTAAATTTGACAACTCTATGTTTTTAGAAATTTTACTAAGATATTATGTTATATTATTTTGACTCTTGTACACTTCATTTATTTTAAGTTTATGAGTTAATTTATATTTTCTACATTTAATTCAATTTATTTTATTACTTAATTTTATGTATTATTATTTATTATGTGATAAATTTATGTTATTCAAGTTACTGCTTATTTTATTTAAGCCTTTTATTTAAGTCGTATTGATTGCTTAAGTTTATGCATCTTTATATTTATTGTGAATTTATGTATAATGGCAAGTAAGGAATTTTAAACGAAGATATTCAATATTTGCTGCTAACAATCAAGAAGGTAGAGCGATAAGATGTAAGATCCTTTATGTCATTTGTCTTGGTTAATGTGACGTAAATGTCTTGCTTTATCGTCACGATGTTAAGAGTAATACCAGAAAATGGGAATTCCCTAAGAGAAGGCCTTCGAATATGTGTGAAACAAGTAGACAAAGGAAAGTAAAAGTTAAAGCAAAGTGATTATGATCATATTAATACTTGCTACATCATGTATTACATAGCATATACTTTTTTAGCATTTACTGCTCATAATGTTATAAAGTATGAGTTGTTTGTAAGTAATGTGATAAAATTATAATATAGTAGCCATATGGATTTCCATGCTAAGACATGACTGAAATTACCATAATTCAACTATTTTCGAACTCTTTATTATCTACTGAAAATTTTCAATCCTCACTTTATTTCTAGTAGTTTCAGATTAATCATGTAATATCGTAAAGGAAGACAGCCTCCTCCAGCTACTAGGAATGTATCAAAGTTATATTTAAATAAATTGTACTTTCTTAATCTAGCCTAAAAATATTTAACTTGTAGCGAGTAGAACTTTACTTCTGCTCCTGAATTCTATATTGTATCTTTATATATTAATGTCCAACTTTGAATTTTCTATGTAAAATTGTATCATTAGCATTACTACGAACGAGTGTTACAATAATACCATCCAAGCAACAACGAAATATTAGTTTTCAAGTGCAAATTAACATTTATTTCAATGATAATATAAATATGAAGGGAAAAGCTCAACTTATACTAGTATAAACTAAATTCACTTCTTACATTATTGAATAATTTTTTATTGAAGAATTTTTTTTACAAAACTAATTGTTGGATTGAAAGTTTAAATGTTATAGATCATGTCTATAAAATTTTACATTAACCTAAAATAGTTTAATACATTTTTTATATAAGTTTAAATCAATACAATAAGTACTCCTTATATATATATATATATATATATATACTATCTAATCATATTTTTAATGATGTTGAATTCTTTTAAAATTTGACATAAATAATCTACATAATATGTAGTTATAACTCAATGATTGGATTAATAAGAATTATATTCTATAAAAAATTATTAAAGATGTAAGCATGCCAAATCTTACACCGATTAGATCTCTCCTCAAATATGAATTTAATTTTAGATTTAGCATTGATACATTGTTATTATTAAACTTTTTTGACATATTCACCTAATTGTGCCATGTTATTAAAAACTTTTAACTTACAATAATATCTAATTACGTGAATATGTAAAGAAAATATTAATAATTAATAATATAAAATATTTTAAACTTACAATGTATCAAAATTGACTTTATAAACGTGCAGTGCACGACGTTGAATAATAAATGGTAAAGAGACGGAGTATCTTTACAAAAGAATAAAAAAGGGGTAACGGGTGAAAAGTTAAGATTTGCAATATGTTCCAAAACTGAATATGGGCTCCGAGCCCCTTTCTTTCGGCGCCATCTACAGTGCTCTTTGCTGGTCAAGGAACATGGTGCTCCTTGCAATCTGATGGTGAGATTGTAAGGTGTATCGATGCACCAATCACCTATGATGCACTGTAATAATATCTAATTTTAAGAAAATTTAAAAATATAATTAAATATATTTTAAAAATTAATTATCATACACTGACAGTGTAAAATTATACTGACAATATAAAATAATTTTATCTTATTAATGTAATTAAAAAATTTTATCAATAAAATTTTACTCTGTCAGTATAATTTTACATTGATAGTATAAAATTATTTTATACTATTAATATAATTTTACACTATTAATATATAAAAATTAATTTCTAAAAATTATAAAAATTTTATCAGTATAATTTTATTCTATTAATATAATTTTATAATTTTATTCTATTAATATAATTTTACACTTCTATCAGTATAATATTACACTGATAATATAAAATTATTTTATATTATCAGTATAATTTTATACTATCAATATATAAAAATTAATTTTTAAAATATATTTAATTATATTTTTTAATTTTTTTAAAATTAATATATTACTACAATGTATTATAAGTGATTGATATATCGATACACCTCACAAATTTAATCCATTAGATATGTTACAATCACAAGGTGTATAATGCACCTTTGACTGCGAAGAGCATCGCAGTCGACGCCCTTTCATTAAGCCTACTTGAGCAGAGCTTGTCAACAATTACAAAATTTAAACCACGGCTCACTTTCTAAACGTAAGGCTACTTCCCAAACTTACATCACAGTATGTTTAATTCTACTTTCATATAATTGATTCTAGATATAATTAATTTAGGATGTATTTGTTTCAAATTTTTAAAAAAATAATTTTAAAATTTAAACTTTTATATATAACTAAAAAAATTAAAAATTAATTTTTTTTTTTAAATTACTCTTTTCAACTTCTTTAAAAAAGTTGAAAATAAATTTTTTTAAAAATCTGATTATTTTTAAAAACTTATCCAAATATATGAAAACTAATTTTTTTAATAAAAAAATAATTTTTTACCCCAAAAAAAACACAAATAAATACACTCTTAATTAAAATTGATTTTGAAGTAAAATAATTTATATTTAATAATTTCTCTAAAAATAATTCTAATAAAATATAATAAACTTTCATTTATCTCACAATCAATTTTAGAGATAATAATTAATTTTCATCCTTCCAAATCAAACAATATCAAAAATGCTTAAAATCGATTCTGCCCTACTAGAATCGATTCTAGCTGGCTTGCCAGCGCTCCCGAACATGCTATTTACTCCAATCCCCCCACCCCATTTATCTTGTTTTCCCTTTTTCCAACCTCCCTTATTCTTCTTGTTAAAAAAGAAAAATCACACCGAAAAACAAAAGAATATATATATATATTAGAAACAAATAAATGGAATACAATTGTAAGCAGCGCTTTATTGGATGGAAATGGAAGCAGTCGGCTCTGTTAACCAATTCCACACACACACTTGACCTGTACCATCACCAGTGAAGAATATGCCACCAGGCCCCATCTTAATTGTTCGTATCTCTTGTTTTGTGAATATCTTTCCTCTATCTGAAAATCTGAAGAAACCAACCAAA
Organism: Pterocarpus macrocarpus; assembly: GCA_031439585.1. Lineage (NCBI taxonomy): Eukaryota > Viridiplantae > Streptophyta > Magnoliopsida > Fabales > Fabaceae > Pterocarpus > Pterocarpus macrocarpus. Next base: position 58,940,679 of record CM062516.1, on the reverse strand, counting down.
CATGATGAATTAGTCAAGAATGAGTTTGCTCCTGTATATTGGGACTGGAATTGACAAGTCACACAATAAACCAAGCCTTGAAAACCACATACGAACCGCTAGCTAAAATTATCCGGACCCTAATAAAGCTTGAGATCTCTATCTTTCTCAATTTCATGAACTCAATGCGTCGACATTTTCAAATTACTCAAAAAGAAGGATGCGGGTAAATTCTTAATCTATCAAATAGATTAAAATACTATCACCTAAAATTAAAATAATATATTAAAACGCTGGCGGCAAGTTCAATGGTTTGTATTAATTCAAGAATTTCAAATTGTATGCTTGAGGTAACTTCTACGTGCTATATTCAAATCATAATTTTGTATGATGAACAGCAATTTAAATCTGAATTACCAGTTACTCATTTCAAATTAGCCGGATTAGTTAGTTGGGGTACGCCATTCGTTTAATTCATCTTGGCTCATGAAAAGTGAAAACAGCTACTTTTATTGACCAGGCTATATTTTATCTCAAGCAGCTCACTAGCGCAATGCAAGTTGAAAGTTATGAGACACGACCTTGAAGTTGATGAGGTCAGCTCAAACTCAAACCAATAAATTTTGAAGAGAGACAAAGCCTAAAATCACCAACACCTAGTCTGGCTTGGCTCAATTTCAGCCAAAAATGTGTTAGCAGTGGATAGGCGGGTGGATGGGTGTGGCTACTGCCTCTCCATGGAGAGAGGTTGGAAGCAGAAACAAGAGGAACAAGTGAGAGCATAAAATAGGAAGACAAATACTTACGATGGTAACTCATAGAGGCGCACTGTATCATCATTGCAAGAGCACAGCAAAATGGGCTTGCCTTGTGAATCATGCACCCCACAGAGGGTAACCACACCCTACAGGCAGATCATCACATAACCATCAAAAACAACTACGTATCATGACCTATCCACCAGAAGAAATTCTTCCGGCTGCAATTCTTGTAAAAGTAATTGCTATTTACACCAAGAGCTCGAAATAATACACACCAGATGAGAAAAGAATACATGCTTTTGGTTTCCACACTAGTCAGTGGGAAAAAATGGCATAGATGCAGATGCAGGGTACAAAAGTTACAAAAACCGGTTTTAGAATAAGGTCACTTGTTGGTTATTTCAAAATTATCAAGCACTTGTAAGGGATTTGCCATAAAGAACTTCTTTTATTCTCCTCTTCGTATGGTAAGAGTATTTGTTTCAACAACCCTTCCAAAAAGGGAAGTGACAGCTTATCTGCTTTTCTGTTAATACACCTCATATAATAATGCTATATATTAAATAGATTTTTCTTCCTCTGTAGTGTGTGCATTTCAGGAGAAAAGTGACCTTGCTCTAAATGGTTTGAATGAAAGTTCGGTTTTTGATAGAGCGCAACCAACCCCACCAAGGGTAAGGCGTGATTGTTGTTTCACGTTTCAACATTGATGAAAGGGAAAAGGGGAATTGATTCCTTATGATTATAAGGCATTGATAGCATTTCAAATTGGATAGGCATTGTCAGATATTTCCTAGTATCCAGATAAACAAATGAATTCATACATACATGTTCTTCTTTGTGTGTGTATGTTACTTCCAAGTTTCCACTTTCTGTAGCAACCCATACCTGCACAAAACAAAGACATCAAGCCGGCAAAAATTAGATACAAACAAATCATACATATTCAGTTCACATATTATCAACAAATAACGTAAACCAACCTTCACTGTTTTGTCCAATGAACAAGATAAAAGGAACTGGTCCCAGCAGAGAACGGACATCACAACAGATGTGTGATCTGTTAATGTCTGTAGACACTGTAAAGTTTCAAGGTTCCAGACCTGAACAACAGCAAACAATTAGAAGATAGTTATTGAATTTCCAAACCAAAACCTACTATCACATTGCCATGCATAAGTCTAAAGCAAAACCCAGTAAAAGGAGAATATGCCTGAGCAAGCGTGCTTATGATATCTATGTAAACTTACTCTTATTGTATTGTCCATCGAACCAGAGTACAGTCTATTGGCTCCAACTACTAATGAAACAACACTGCGGGAATGACCTTTAAGTGATGCAGCTGGCTCAAAGACATTGGCAACTATGTTAAACTTCCATGCCAATATAGACCCATCCTACAAGAGAAGTGGCAATTGTAATTAAAAAATAAGCTGATATTCCAAACGTAAATAATTTCGTCAAAAAAAAAAAAGGACGGATCAAACAGGCCCTGATATTGGCCAATCGTTAAGCTGCACTATTTCTGATTAACACCATTTTTTATCTGCCAGGGGACCCACCTTAATATTCTCCACCCTAAGTAATTTATGAACATTCACTTCCTTGATAATGTGACATAAAACTTTATAAATTTTAATGAATATGGTTATGATATAAAGAGCAAAATGCACTTCTCCATCTCATCCAAATTCAAAAAGGCCCGAAGCAAAATGAGAATACCCATCACAAACCAGGTTTCGCATCAATAAATAAAGTATGGCTCTAAATAAACAAATACATAGTCAATGGGGAAAAGGATTTACCTGTACACCAGCAAAGAGAATATCATTATTCACAACAAGAGCATAAACTTGTCCAACAGGGCCATTCAGAGTTAGCTCCATGGTAGTTTGAATGTTCCAGGCCTGCAATACCAATGCCATCAGCCAAACAGGTATCAAGCTGCTGTGAGCGACCTAAAGAATTTGTCTAGGCAACAGAAACCTTTGAGAGTACAATATGAGAGAAGAAAAAACATATACCAATGTGTGCCCTTTCTTATACCTTAACACAATTGGGTGTGCCAACAAAAACCCAAGGACCTTCACTGATCATGCAACCTACTTCACCACCAAGAGTGATCTCAGCAGTGCACTGCATATGAACATAAACAAAACCAACATCAATCTTCCCTTTCATTCAAAGGAAACTGACAAGAAACATATATTTTGGAAAAAAAAAAAAAAAAAAAAAGGAATACAATGTTCACTGCTAAATACATTAAAAGAAATAGAGAGAAGTGAAACCTTATATCAATTAAAACAATTTTTTTAAAAAAAGAAAACAACAACTAAATTCTCATATTACACTCATCCTTCCTGATGGAAAAAGTAGCATGAAGGAAAGTGTCTGATGATAATCATCATGCATCCAATGTGCCAAGAAGTTCACCAGCTACATAATCACTGGACAGTGAGCAACAAGTATTGGAATTCGGTGAAAGAATTTTGCGGGTGAATTTTCATGTGAAAGAATTTCATGTAATTTTACATATGAAACTAATCCATCAAAATTTTCTCCCTCATTTTTACCCCTATACCAAGCTCACCCTAAAAAGAATCCTTTTACATAGACCGAAGGTTATCGACAACTAAGCTCTATCCCAATAAGTCAAGTCCAGTGTATAGATAAATTGACACCTCTGGGTCTATCAAAAACCAAAATTTTAGTCAAAAACAAACCATTTAGAGCAATGTTCTTTTATAATGGTTGCTCCTAAAGTATCCCCGAGTCCTCTCGTACCCCTTTGAATCAGAGTATCTTCCATTTTATCTACTTTTCTCATCGAAGCTTTATTTGCCTTCCTCTTGCGTGACCAAACCATCTTAGGCAAGTTTTTTGTTATTTCTCCTTAATAGATGCTACTCCAACCTTTTCTTGGATAGATTTGTTCCTAAACTAATCTGTTCTTCTATTACCTTCATTCACCTCAGCATTCTTATCTTTGCAACACCTCCTTATTGTTCTTGTTGGAACTTTAGTGCCCCACATTGCCCGATATGATATCAGATAAAATTACAGTTGCCAAGAACCAACACAAGAATAATAGCTAAGCTATTAATTATGCTTTAAAAGTCAATTGTTTTAGCGATTTATCAGGCGCTTGAACGACAAAGCAGCAAACATAACTATGTGATTTGAGCTAGCCTTTACTCATAGCAGTTTGGTGACCGAATAAGATGTGCTTTACCAAGTCTTAACCAAACAAAATTCAAACTTCAAAGCAAAAAATCACTTGATTTCCATAGATACATAATCATGAAACATAACATCCTACATTGAGTCGTTTCATAATTTGAAAGTGAAACAGAAACACCGCTACTAATAAAGCATACGAATACGTACTAAAAACAACATGAGTAACAACCTTTCCAGATTGGCAGTCCCAAACTCTCACAGTCTCATCTGCACTACCGGTATAAAGCTTATCAGAACCAGAAGGCAGAGATATTCCACTCACAACCTGTTCAACACAAAACACCACAACTAGTCCCATCAACTCCAATCACACCCCAAAAAACAAAACACAGAATCACTCAAGCAAATGCCCTTATGCTACTTAAATTCTTTACCTTCCTATGCCCTTCAAGCTGAGTCAACAAAGAAAAACCATCCCCTGAACTCCAAGAATGAAGGAACTTACACCTGTCACCATAACCACAATTACCCTGCACCCAATAATTACACACTTTGTCAGCCTTCCTAACTGCTCTATTGCTGCCGCCACCACCGGCGCCGCGGCCCCACGTCGAAGCACCATTAAAATTCGGGCTCCGGCGGGGACCTGAGAACCCAGGATTATTGTCCCCATGGTTGCGGTGCCAAGACATGCCTCCGCCGCCGCCGTTGGCGGTTGTCGGAGGCGGCAGCTCGCTGTGGAGAAAGGGGCAGGGGTGCCTGCTGCACTTTCCGGCTTGCCAATGGTAGCACACTTTCTGGTGCTGCCTCGTGTCCGCCATGGCTCCACCGAGACGGTGGAACATGCGCTTGTTGCCCCCACCATCTACGTCCATGTGCGTGCGTGATTCGTTCTCTCTCTCTCTCTCTCTCTCTCTCTCTCTCTCTCTCTGAATTGGGATTGGGATTGGAAGAAGGAATAATAAATCTAAATTTGAGTGCGATTCGAAGAAGGGGGTTTGGAGAAGGTTGAATTAGAGTGTGCGGAATCCCAAATCAACCGTGGTCGGGTGATTGAGATCGCGCAGGGATGGAACGTGGAAGGTGGGCGATACCGTGGGATCATCAAATGTTGGGGGTTGTGGAAAACCCTAATTGCGTTGGGTTGGTGAAAACTGGGATTAGGGTTGGGAGGAATTGAGGGAGTGAGGGACAAATTGAGATGCAGAGTGGAACCGGCTGTGTCGTAGTTTTGGAGGTGAAGAAGAAGAAGGAAAAAGGGAAATGTGATACGAAAACACGTGGCGTAAATTCGACGAGAACCTATTAATTAATGCTATTAATAATTGCAGTTAGGGGCCTTTCACGGTCCACTTTGGTTCAATTTTGCGGAAAACTCTAACCGAATTAAGCCAATCAGTTTCTACACATCACCATCGGATCAGTTTTTACTAGGCCGGCCAACCATACCAAATTGAACCGAAATTTAATAGTTTGGTTAGGTTCGATTTTCAATTGTGGAGTAACATAATCAACATCATATATTACATTTTTATCTATGATATTCCTATTAATAGGATGGAACTTTTGCAATAATTTTAAAATCAACCTAAATATGAATCTGCACTACATTATGCTATATATATTAAATTTTTGCATCATATACAAAATTCAGCATCATAAACTAAATTTTTGTAGATTTCTGCAGTACATTCTGCCATATATTCTAAATTTCTGCATCATATGCTAAATAAGTAAATTATTATTGCAATAAGATGAAAATTCTACAGTAATTAAAAAATTTATGGTACATACTAAAGTTTTTAATTGTAATTAAGCACATCCAGAATATGAAATTATGCAAATTAGAATTTCTTAATCAAAGTCAACTTGCTCCAAACCAAAATTTCTCAATCAAATTCAACATAATGCAAACCATAGCCATATTGGTAATGCAAACTAACAAGCTACAAGACAAGAGCAGAATCCAAATTCAAATTACAATGAAACTCAATATAATTGTCCAAATGTAGTAACAAACTAATCCAAACTCCAAAATGAAAATACACAATAATAACCAAATCCCAAACTATACATTCCAAGTCCAAGACATAAGAACTACAATTCCAGCCATAGCAACATTCTAAAACATCCAAACAGCACAAGAATTTCCAATATCCAAGGAATTTGAAGACAGCCCACATATACCTAAAATCAAAAGCTATGAAGTCAATTAACAATAACATCAAGGTAGTAGCATTTTTTTAGAGTTTGAAATTAATTCTGCAATTCATACCTAAATGGCTGAATTAGAACTAATCTGACTAACCACCAGAATCCTCTTCATTAGATTGTGTGGTTGGTGCAATTTCTAAACAACAAAGAATATTAGAGTATATCATAAATATTAGCAAAAAAATATTCATAAATGAAGAGTAAAAGCAATAAAAGAAAGAAAGAAAATATTTTGATATACCTGACTCCAACTTTTCAAAATCTTCAAGAGGTTCTTCAAAATCAGTTGACAATGCAGTGGAGCGAAACCAATTTTGTGTACAAATTAATGCTTCAATAGTCTTTAGAGTTAGAGAACTCCTATAATTATTTAGTACCCTTCCCCCAGTACTAAAAGCTGATTCTGAAGCTACCGTAGACACATGCATGGCTAATACATCCCTAGCTATTTGCCCAAGAGTTGGATGTTTGGTAGAATTCACTTTCCACCAATTTAGAATGTCAAAACTATGAGTTGTCTTCTCTAAGGCCTCCATGATATACAAATCTATCTCATTTTTATTCATACTCTCACTAAGATGCATGTCTTTCTCAAATTCCAAAGCAAAAGAACTATCAAGCCTTGCTACATCTAGTGTCTCTATCTCATGTGAAGATTGTGTCCCTCTTTGTGATTCACCACTCCTGTTACATGCCCTATAGCTATCAAACAACTTGTTAAATGTTTCCTTCACCCTTCCACTCAAAAAATCAACATCTTCCTTTTCATGTAGCTTCTCCAAACTCCATTCTACAAACTGAAGCTTGTATCGAGGATCAAGAACCACAACAATAAAAATTATCATATTAATATTTTTAATGCTACCCCAGTACTTGTCATACTTAGCCTTCATTTTTTCAGTCATTCTCCCAAGTAATGGATCAAGACTTCCAACCCAAGTCTTAAATGTGTTCAATATCAAACAAAAGTCATGAAAGTATTGAGAAGAAGTCACAAATGAAGAACCTGACACCTTCTTAGTTATATCATAAAAAATCTTTAAGAACCTCACAAACACTCTTGCATTATCCCAATCATCATTCCTTGGGATACCACCCTGCATCAAGGCATATTCCGTATCTCACTTTCCCAACCTTTTAAATGCCTTTTGAAATTTCAAAGCACTTTCAAGCATTAAGAAAGTAAAGTTCCACCTAGTAGGAATATCTAATTGTACAGTGCACTTCTCTTGTATCCTAGCCTCCTTTATCATACTTTTAAACCTATCCATATGACCAGGTGAAGCACGTACATATCTAACAACATTTCTAATCTTGCTAATTGAATCATGCAAGTCTTTCAATCCATCATTCACAACAAGATTCAAAATATGAGCACAACATCTAACATGCAAATACTCTCCTTTTAATGGATGAGAGTTCCAATCCTCCATTCTACTTTTCAAATAAGAAATAGCAACATCATTAGAGCTAGCATTATCAACAGTCATAGTAAAAACTCGAGATATCCCCCATCCTAAAAGATATTTCTCAATTTTTCTACCAATTATTTCCCCCTTGTGATTCTTGATGAGACAAAAATTGACAATTTTCTTTTATAATTTCCAATCATGATCAATGAAATATGCAGTAAGGCAAAGATAATTCAAATTTTGCACAGAAGTTCAACAATCAGTTGTAAGACAAATAGTCTGATTTGGTTGACTAAATACAGACTTCAACTTATTTTTCTCATTTATATAAAAATTCCAGCAATCCCTAGCAATTGTGACTCTTCCAGGAATAAGAAATTTGGACTGCACAACACTCATGAAATATCGAAATCCCTATCCCTCAACAAACTTGAATGGCAATTCATCAACTATGACCATCCTAGCAAGGGCTTGTCTACATGCATCAGCATCAAAAGACACTGCATGAAGTGCACTACCAATCCCTTTCCTCTCTTCCTTTTTCAGTTGTTGGAAACTAAGAATGGTTTGACTAGGATCAAGTGATTCTTTAGAAAACTTTTTACATTGGGTCAACAAATGATTCTTCATATTAGTTGTCCCATTTCTATGACTATCACAAGCATAACTAGCCCCACACCAATTACATTTAGCTCTAGGAGTTGATGACCTAGAATTAGGATCCCTTGTAAAGTGATCCCATGTCCAAGATCTAGGTCTAGAGGGTTTTCTCTTACCTGGATCCTCAGTGCTGTCATCAACAGAAGTTTCTCCAACAGGAGGGGGAGCCTTCCTTTTCTTATCAACTTTGGGAATTTCAAGTCTAGATTGTGCCTCACTATTCTCTGTTGGGGACCTTATAGAATCAGTATTCCTAGCCATGTTTCTTTCATTACTTGGAGTGTTACTTGATTGCATAAGGTAAAATAACAAAAATAAATAAAAAAAAAACATGAAATACCCAAAGCAAGTGGGATATTGAGTTAAGAACTGAAAATTCACAAAAGATAACAACTAATATAAAAAATAGTATAATATAAAAAAGTTACCTTAGCCATTTGGAAAGCACTTGGGGTTGGAGGCACTTAGGCAAGGCAAAGCAGGAACAGGATTAAGGTTTAGTTCAATCTACAATACAAATAGAAGCCATAAAAATTAAAAACCCATTAGAAGCCCTAAAATATTTACAAAGCATTAGAACAATAGAACATTAGAGAGAGCATGGAAATCAGAAACAGAAACACTTCTAAGCCATAAAAATTAAAAACCCATTAGAAGCCATCAATCAAATATTTACAAAGCATTAAAACAGCAAAACATCAAACAGGCACGGAAAATAGAAACAAAAGCATAAACATTGACAAACAAAAACATTTAAAACCCATAAGAAGCCATCAAATATTTACAAATCCATGAAAAACAGAAACCATCAAAGAAGCAAAACATCAAATGAATTAGAAAATCAGAAATAGATCAAATAATCTCTTAAAAATATGAGTAAAGTGCAAAACATAAGAGTAGCAGAAAATAAGAAATAATCAATAAAAATATGAAAACATCATCATCAAACCAATAGTGACAAATCGAATGAGTGAAAGTATTCTTGAGAGACAGAAACAGAGAGCTACCTATGAGGCTGTGACACCGTGGGAACCAACGATGGTGGCACCATGCGTTGGGGGTGGTCATGCAATGACGATGGTGCAGCGGATGGTGGCGGTGTGTTCGGGTGGACGACTATGGGAATTGGGGAGAACCAGAGAAGATGTGGGCTGCACGGTATTCGGGTGGATGGCATAATGCGATGGTGGTGTTGCATGATGGTGCAGCACGATGGTGGCGGTGTGTTCGATGGACGGCAGTAGGAACTGGGAAGTGGGAAGAAGATGTTGGCTGCACGGTGGGTGGGTGAAGAAACGAAGGTGGTGCGGGTGAGGCGATGGCGTGCGGGCTGGCTAGAGATAGAGAGTGTGTGAGGAAGCAAAAAGAAATGGGATTTGGGAGCGAGCACTGCAGCAAATTAGGGATTTAGGGGTATGGGCATTTTGGGGTTTTCATAGTATTATAAAGGCATATGTGACTATGCGTAACGGTACTTCGGTTCGGTTCAGTTTGGTTCGATTCAATTTGGTTCTGAAATTCAAAATCGAAAACCTAACCGAACCGATCGATTTTTTTGTTTCATTTTGTTTTTCAATTTTTTTTGTTTGGTTTTTTTTGGTTATTGATTTTTTGGGTTCGATTTCAGTTATTTGATCGGGTTGGTTCGGTTTTGAACACCCCTAATTGTAGTTCTCCCGTCCCTTTATGATTTTATCCATTAAATAATATAAGATCGAATAGGATAAAAATTGATGGTACAAGATTTAATAAAATTTTAATATTATGCAATATTTAACGTATCATTATATAAAATATTATATTATATAAAAAATAATAAATATAATTTAAAATGTCAAATTAAAAAATAAAAAATAATATCATTATTTAAATGTTTATTATTTTTATTATAATTATTTTAGTTATTTTTGTATTATATATAAATATAATTTTATATTGAAAATTATTTATATATTTTTAAAATTTCTTATAAATATAAAAAAATAAGAAAGAGAGAAAAAAATAAAGACAATTTTTATACATCAAAATATATGCAGGCTTAATATTATATTCCTATATTCGATTGAGTTATATATTATATATAATTATTTTTATTTTTATTATATATAATTAAATTTATATAAATATTATTTACATATTTTAATAATAAATTTTGATTCCTATATTTTTATATTAGTTTGAATAGTTATTTTATAATTATTATTTTTAAAAAATATTTATTGATTATTAAATATATTTAGCAAATAATATTATTTTTATTTATTTAATAATTATTCTTATTTTAATAAAAAAATTTAATTTAAATGTACTGACAGTATAAAATAGTTTTACACTGTCAGCCAATAGAAATAGTGGAAAGTATTAATTCATACAAATAATCACCTATTATAATGAGAAAACCATCATAATTTCTCACTTTTCCCTATTTCTATTGATTGATAGTGTAAAATTATTTTACACTATCAATGCATACCAATTAAACTCTTAATAAAATAGTTCTTATCCATCAAAAGTTAATTAGCCGAATACGACATCTCAGGGTTGGATTAAGTTTTCTATCAATTTGATGTACAAGAAAAATTTTATAGATAAATTTATATAATACATTGACTGCACCAAATAATAGATAAGGTCATAACATATTGTATTATCTTATCTTATCATACTTAATACGGCATGCCAAACACATTATAAAACAACTAATGATATCAATTATTAAACATTAACTAGTAAAATGGAGGTACATTTAAGCCACGATATAGTCTAATGGTGAAAGATTTACATAGTAGATATGAAATTAGGAATTCAAATTTTGTTGTTACTAATATATAAAAAAAAATGGAAGCAGTTTTTTTTAAAAAATTGAAAATACAAACAGGGACCTCACTTGTTCAAACTTGGTTATTCCTAGATCTTGCTAATTCAGCTAATTTATCGACTACAGTATTACAATATCTAAAGATAAATTGGGCTTTAAAATAACTAAAACTAGAGGTTGTATTATATGTATCTAATAAAATGAGCCCATTGTAAAATAAATCCATACGTCCTTTCTCAAAACTATCCATCACTATCTTGGCATCACCCTCTAGTATAGCAGCCCTAATGCCCAAATCTCGTGCACAGCTTTCCCCTCCTTTGGCAGCCATTGTTTCAGCTCTTAGGGCATCTAATATCCCCTGAAATTTTTTCACTATGGCTGTCACAAACCGCCCTCTCCTGTCTCTAATAATGAAATGGAAGGAGATAATTAATGATAGTAAATATAATCATGGATATAATTAAAATTGTTTTGAAAAACTAATAATAAAATAATAAAAATTATTTTTAAAGTATTCTCAGAGTATATAATTAACGATATAGTTTGTTTAATATATTAGAAAACTGTATATTAACGTATTTTGTTTAAATATAATTTTTTTTAAATCAAACATATATTGATGTACATATTAAATAAAAATTTTGAATTATACAAAAAAACACTCATTCTTGGTAACTAATATTTCAACAAGATCTTTCGTGAAAAAAAAAATTCTCAAAGAGATCTCATATAATCATGAAGTTATAGATAAAATCTCCTTATTCCTTCTTATCATAATTAACCCTAAAATAAATCCTAAACAACTACCTTCACTATATCATGTCAAGTCAACAAGGTATCTGCATCAAGGAAATTATCCACATCCTGTGTTTGTTCAGGTATATCCTGTTCGAAACTTTTTGACATAATAATAGTAGCAATTTTGCTCATTAAAAAAAAAAAAGAATAGTAGCAATTTTTACTACAATTGATCACCAAGAAGCCCGACTCATTTTTTTTTTCTCGCATTCAATTAGGCGGGCTGAATAATACATTTCACATGAAATATATTCATCCAAAAACTAATAATCATATAATTTAATTTGATTATAAATAGTCACTAGTAAATAATTAGAATGGACAAGTGCATAACTCAATTGGCAAAAGCTATCCAAACTTTATCAGAAATTATCAGTCACAGTCCTGAATATGCAATATTAAAATTTAGAAAGAAGATTTTTGGCCATTCATAGAAATTTTATCCGGCTCCAATATAATTACCTTTGATAAGAGAATAACTCTGGTTTCAACCAAAATAATAATAATAATAATAATTAAAAGCATCATGCCATTCTTATTCGTTAGGAGATTCAAAGTTACTTTGGTTACGTACTTCATTTGCCCTGATCATAAAACTGATATTGCAAATAATCTCCTTCAGTTGCTCTTTATCTTGAATTGTATTTAGTGAACTAATGGGTTGCTTGTTGTCATTGTCATTCGATTTCTTCAAGCTGTCCAACAAGTAAAAGACAACGATCCTTCGTGTGGGTAACTTTAAAGAGAGCCAAATGTGACAACGTATGGATCATTCTAGATGTTTGCTCGAAAACAAAGGAGAAGGCTATGATACAACTTACTTAACAAGATGTTTTAAACACTCTGTAAATGTAATAGCAAAGATGTGATAGTTTATGGATAGGTCAACCAAGTATGATACATTATAAATTTTTTCTTTCTCTTTCTTCTCCTGAGCAGAGCAGCGTCACCCCTATAATCCCTCTGTTGTAACCCTTCTCTACCTCCTCCTCTCCCTTGGCCCGAACCACTGTCCGCAACCATGCCGCCGTTGAACTTACATGACCACGACCACAACGCCGCCCTTGAACCGTATCACCATGACCATCACCCCGTTGTTGAACTCTCACATGCATTAGCACCACCACTCTAAGCTGCCACCGTCCCTGCAAGCCACAGGTCGTGCCATTACAAAGCGCAGTGTATTCCAGTGTACCAGAGATCGTCACAAAAATTTGGAAGTCGAAGTCACCAGATTGAGTACGATTCGAAGTCGAAGTTAGGAGACAGGATCGACGCTGGCTTGAACTAGAGAGGGTGGGCGTCCAACGGATCCGAGAAGAGGTCCGTGGCAGATCTGGGGGTGCCGTGATCGGATCTGCCATTTTTGCTTCTCGTGCGCTCGTTTGTGTCTCTGTGTGTGGTTATTTGGTTGCTGTGAAAATTTTTAGGGATCAATAGAGAAAGTCGATTCATTTATGGTTGGGAGTTTTGTGGAGTGGCAAGGGCGGGGGGCAAGGGTGGTGGTTGTGTGGTGGCCGTGGGATGGCGGAGCTGGACATACAGGAGCCGGTGTAGAAAGTTTGGAGAAGAAAGAGGAGTTTTAAAGTGAACTACATGAAATTGATGTATCAATATACTATAGTCTCTTAGCCATTGGATTACAAGATGTTTCAAACATCTTGTTAAATAAGTTATACCATAGCCTTCTCCTAAAACAAAAGGTCAAAATGTATGGGGGGAAAATCTGGGCAAAAAAAAGTGGGGAACCGCAACTGGGAAATAAAAGGTGTTATTGCAAGTGCTTTCTCCCTTGAGATTTTGATTTGAGCCACTTTTGATCTTCGTGTGCTATTAGCTTAATGGTGCGTATTTTTTATTATTGTTTTTCCCTTTCCTTTGGTGGTCCCTATATTTTGCGTTAGATTTTTTTTTTTTTTTTGTGAAGAGATTTCTGTTAATTTGTTTTATTTTCTTTACTCTTCCAAGGGCTGCTGTTGCAACCCAAATCTTCTTTTTTCTCTTGGATTTGGTTGATTTTTCACATCTTTTGTCTTGGCATGTTCGTTTAGATCGTATTTAATTAGTTTGACTAGTATAATAAAATGAAATATAATAAAATAGTATAGAATGAAATGAAATAAAATAAAAATTTTGATCTATTCTTCGGATATGAAAGAATGGAATATAAAAAAGTTATTATCTAATTATTTGGAAATATACCAGAAATTAATGAAATGGAAATACAATAAAAAGATTTTTGCTCAAATAATAATTTTGGGCTTTTGGAGTTCCAAACAAAGATCCAAATGTACACTAAATAACCTAAAGATTAGTACTTTTCATCTTCTCACTTAGATAACTTTTTTTTTTTATTTTTTGCCGTTAATCTAATAGCAAATTTAGTTTTTCGTTTGAAAATTTTCAAATCATAGCTTGGACAAATTTCCTCTCCTATAACTTTTATCTAAACAATAATTTTATAATTTTAAACAGAAATTCAGACACAAGCTGACATTAGCCTTTGATCATGCTATGGAATTAAGACCATTCATGTTCAATGACGGCTTCTTCCTGCAATAAACTTTACGAATTAGACAATACTGATAACTTATATAGGCATCCCATCCAAAAGAAAGAAACTCATAGAGGCATGTATGATGTACCCAACGTAGCACGCCTGTGATAAGTGACGTGGTGCAAGAGAATTGTTTAAATTCCCCATTACAGAATGTGGCGAAGAATCTTTGATGGTAGGCACGCAAATTGTATGTGGCAGGCAGGCACCCAGTTGTGTAACGCGCAGCGTAAGCTGTATGTATGGCTTAGTTGTAAACGACATCAACATAGATTCTCTGACTTTCCAAGAAAAGAAGTGGATAGTAACAGCGCGTACGCCACTTTTATGTACCAAAAGCTCAAAGGTGAGCAGAGCAGTCCAATGTCAGCATATATACACAAAGCAATTATTGGGGTCAACGGGATTGGCCAACTTCATATGTTTTGCAAATAGCAATGGGATAATTTGTTTGTAACCAACAAAAAAAAAACAATGGGATGATTTATGATTGAGAAATGTATTCTTGTTCGTCTACTTTCTCTTTCATAGTTAACGTCCTCTTCCTATTTTTCTCTTTTCCCCTTTTACTTTTTTTTTATTTTTTCAATTTTTTTCATAATATTTTTTTATTTATTTTATGAGCGAATGTTGGTGGATATTCCACTTTAAAGTGGTATAAATAACACCACTATGATTGATTCGGATTTACCGTTTACCTCCAAGTATATTTTTCTGTTAGTACAATGATATATGGTACCAATATACCATTTTAAATCTTCTTTTGATAATTCTAAAAATCAATGATCCCCTTTTCACTCTAAACTTTTTTTTTATTAAAAAAGTTCTGTTAACATACACTATTAGAATATATTAAAGAATAAAAACATTATTGAATAAGAATAAAAATAAAATATTAAAAATTTATTTGATATATTATCTGTATGATGAATTTTATTAGTATATATAACTTTTAATATAGTAATTATAAAAGTTAAATTTTTTTTCTAACATAACAATATATGATAAAAATTCAAAGTGTTAGTAGTATATTAGCAATTGGGAAAACTTTATTTATGCGGGACTTTGTATAAGATCTATTGAGTTTGAACTAAATTAAATGGAGGTCAGTTCATTCTAGACATCAGTGGTTTAAATGAAAAAAATTTTAATGTATTAAAAATTTTAAAAACATTTAACATCATATTTTTCTAAATAAATAAGGTGATCTAAAGTAAAAAATAAATAATAATAAATTTAATTCCCAAATGCTTGTTAATGATTGTTAGAAAAAACCTAATACTTAAAAACCAATAAATATGAGAATTGGGCAAATTGGAAGCAAGAAATATCCAAAATATGGTTGTTAAAATCACGTTTCAAGACTTAAAATTTTAAGATTTTACATTTTTACGGCACAAAAATTTGTTCAATTGCAGGTAAAATTCTTTCAAAAAGCGTTTTAAAGCATTAAAATCCCTACAAAAGCATTTTTAAGAAATGATTTTATGTTTTCATATATTTGAGTCATTAGGTTAGATTTTTGTTAGTTTAATAGATTTTGAGTCTCAAAATTGGTTTTGGACATATGTTAACTTAGTCTATTAGAATAATAAAAGAAATTTTATTATCATTTTTATCAAAAAATAGACCACAATATTACCTTTATTTTCTAGCATTCTTTATTTTACATGACCACATTGTTAATCCATTGCTTAGTGCCATCTATAAGCCATATTGATTTACATTATATATTAATATTGGTTTACATTATAAATATTACCTCTATTTCCATTTACATTATATTATAAAAATATATTAATTTAATATTTAAATTTGAGTTTATTTTGCTATTTAACGGTTTTTATATATATGTACTATTCTTAATAGTATGTAAAATTTAGGTTTTTAAATTTTGCTTTTACTTTATCCACTAACGTTGTCTAATAAAAACTCGCTTTTAACTACCTTGATCCGAACGCGATAATAATGAGAAAGTGATTAAAAACCAAATTAGAAGTGGGTGGTGGAGTCCGAGGCAGGCTTCATTCATTCTTCTCACTTTCAAAAGACAGGACCAAACAAGAGCAACGTTTGGGTTTTTGTTTTGCTTCGGCGGAGGTGGGGGGAGCCCACGGGAGCTGCTGAGGCCACTGCTCCAACGGACTCCTTTCTCATCTTCCTTCTTCTTCAGGTCCCTCTCTCGCTTCCCTCTTCCTTTTCAGATCACCCTTCTCTGTTTTTGATTTTTAGTTTTAATTCTTTTTTTTTTCCGGCAGCTGGTGAGTTTTTTTTTTGGCTGTTATTGGATCTGGGGTTGTTTGGTTTCGGGTGAATTTTGATGGGTTTATGCTGTTTTCTACCTTTTCCTTGGTTCATGCCTGTTTTGGCTCCTGGGTGTTGGTGTTCTTTTCTCGTTTTAGACTTTAGTAAGGATCCTCCATGTCCCTATCCATTATTGTGGTTGGAATTTTTGCTTAGCTGTCTCATCCACTAAAAAATAAAAAAGTTTTTTTTTGTTTTTAAATTTAAATTTCTGGTGTGGATGTGCTAGAATCTGTTTCTAGTTGCTTTCTGAAATTTAAAGCTGCTGAAGCTCAAATCTTAAATGATTGTAGCTTGTGATCTGACTCTCTGAAGTGATTACTTAGGGATTTTATTAGCCTTAATTGTCTATTATGCAGTGAATTATGTGGTCTCATTTTTATTGTTTTGCAGAACAGCTGATGTTGAAGGGGGGGAGAGAGGTCTTCCTGGCTGAGGGGTCAACCTTTCGTTTTCTGATTGCTGTTATGCTTTCTACTCTCTTCACTCTTCAGATCCATGGCCTTGTTTGCCTCAAAGTTATAGTGAGTGTCTTTGTCGAAAGTCAACCAAGTTGAGCTTCTTCAAGGGTTTGACCTGAACTGGGGTTTTTGTGGTTGGCAGATTTGTGTTTTAGTATTTTTATTTCGTCAAAAGTTTGATATTGCAAAAAGAGAATATTTAGGACAAATTGTGCGTTTCTGTTATTTCTGGGTTGGTTGAGGAATAAGAAAATTGTTATGGGTGTTGCCAAGAGCAACAGCAGCAGCGAACCTTCGACTTCATACATTTGTTATAAAGTAGCAAACTTGACTGAAACGATATTGGACACAAAGCAGACCTCTAATTTGAGAGATCGATATGTTCTTGGGGGGCAGCTGGGGTGGGGACAGTTTGGTGTCATAAGAGCCTGCTCAGACAAGCTGACCGGAGAGGCATTGGCCTGCAAATCAATTGCTAAAGATAGGTTGGTTACTTCAGATGATCTGCGAAGTGTCAAACTTGAGATTGAGATAATGGCTAGGTTATCGGGGCACCCTAATGTTGTGGATCTCAAGGCAGTTTATGAAGAGGAAGATTTTGTTCATTTGGTGATGGAGCTTTGCGCTGGAGGGGAGCTGTTTCACCGGTTAGAGAAGCATGGACGGTTTTCTGAATCTGAAGCCAGGGTTCTCTTTAGGCATCTCATGCAGGTGGTTTTGTATTGTCATGAAAATGGGGTGGTTCATAGAGATTTGAAACCTGAGAACATTCTCTTAGCAACTAGATCATCCTCATCTCCAATTAAATTGGCAGACTTTGGGCTTGCAACCTACATCAAGCCTGGTACTTGCTTTCTTTGCTTCATTTGCAGATATTACTCTTCTTTGCAATTTCCATTGCTCCACTGAAAAATGCATGGTTTTCATCTTCAAATCTTGGGGTTTGTTTAAGCAGGACAGAGTTTGCATGGGTTAGTTGGGAGTCCATTCTATATAGCTCCAGAGGTACTGGCAGGTTCATATAACCAAGCTGCTGATATTTGGAGTGCAGGGGTTATTCTTTACATTCTACTGAGTGGGACGCCTCCATTTTGGGGGAAGACCAAGTCAAGGATATTTGAAACTGTTAAGGCTGCTGACTTGAGGTTCCCATCTGAACATTGGGATCACATTTCTGAATCAGCTAAGGATTTGATTAGGGGAATGCTCTGCACAGAACCTTCTAAAAGGCTCACTGCCCAAGAGGTTTTGGGTATGTTACACTTACTTTTCTCTTGTCGTTAGTCCCTAAATCATAATCATTGTCGTAGGTGTTCATGGCAAAAAAAATAATGGAGTTAATTGAGACACAAGCAGGATAATGAATATTCAATTGAGATATAGCCTATTATTCAATAATTGAACATAGAAGGAGTATTACTATTCTATGGTTACAATATAACTTACTCTTAATCATTAAGTATATTTTTATTCAGCTTAGCTTGCCCACGGCCTGACAATTCTGTTAACTTCTGTTATGGAGAATGGTTCACCAATGAATTTATGCTATAATGCTTAAAATTATTAAAAATAAAAGGGAATATATGATGTTATGAAATTCATTCTATTCATTCATTCATGGTATGCAAGTTCAAAACTGTTGTGTAACAAATATAGTATGCAACTCTTTTGTCACCATCCCCATAAAGAACAAATTTGTTTCTGTTATCTTGTTTTGCTGCATTTATTTTTGTTTAAATAATGCTGTGCAGTTCGAATTATGACTTGCACGAATAGTTAAAACTTGAAACCGTTTTTTCTTTTATTTTTAATCCTACCCATAGTTTCCTTGTTTCTCTAATTCGGATTGGATCAGTTAGTTTTTGTACTGCTTTCATTAGGTTTGTTTCGTACTAATTAGCAGCACTCTTTTTGTTCCTATCATCTAGTCTTCATCCTCTTCTTCTTTCTTTTTCTTTCTCCTTTCTTTTGGTATGATTTATCCAAAATTTTTAGTTATAGAAATATCACCTGGTGCATTTGCTATTACTTAGCATATTTTTCAAGCTTACTTTCTTGTTTTACAGCCATTTTGTACTCTTGAACCCAATATTCGAGTGATATAAGTATCACCCAGTGAATTTGAGGCATACACCCTCATTTCTGTTTTACTATATTTTGTTATTTTAATGCCCTCAAGTCCAAGAATTTTCGTTTTCCCAATTCATCAACCACTGACATGGAAAGCAGTTTGTGTCACGTATTCTCTTGATCTCGTGGCACCTTTTTTTTTTTAAATGCATGCTTGGTTTGAATGATCTTCAAAGCTGCCATTTAAGTTGGTTTAGTTATTGCTGTGATGCAATTGCATAAATTAATCAGATGGTCTACGGTTCTGGTAATATCGCAGCCCTTCCCTGATCACCCCTAAGCGTAACAAGCACAAAAGGGAGAAATGAGAACCCAAAATTTCTTTTTTCTAATGTTCATCTGAACTTTCCCTTTGTAGATCATTATTGGATGGAAAGCAATCAAACAAATCCTGAAAATCTAAGTGAACAAAAAATTGGAAGTTGTGGAGAATGGGATGTTGGTACCAATTCATTCTCTGCCTCATTTATGTCCAGGAATCAGGACATCAGCTTTGGTGCCGGGTCACCTACATGTGATGCTCAATCACCTACTTTCACATGCAGGTCATCATTTTCTTCCTTTTTTGTGGAACCAGCAACTCCTTGTTCTGTTCCTGGTGGGTTTTCATTTCAGAGCTCTGGGGGTTCCATTGGTTTGGAATTTTCTTCTCCTGTGCCATCAATGCCTAGCTTTGCATTTCTAAGCCCCACTTCTGTTGTCGAGCAAAAGAGTCGTCCATTAGAGTTCTCGGCTGATGCATCAGATGTAAATGCCATTGCTGGAGGTATGCATAGTGTTTTTCATTATCTTCATTTTTTATTTTGCTTCTTAATCTGATGTGTATATATTGCTTCTACTACCAGATTCTCCCATTTGCTTTGGACATGACACTAAAGAAATGGATCGCAAGCCTGTAGAGGCTAAAAGGGCTGGCGGAACAAACGGACATAGGGTATTGGGATTCCACAGCAAGAGAAACCGGACGATTGGACTCGGTGAGCATGAGCAACTTGACCTTGTGGTGACCGAATCAGTCATTCGCTGGTCATCGTGCACACAACTTCCTACATCACTGAGATCATCTCTTGTTTGTTGAAAGAAAAGGGACACTTAGACAGATTAGTAGTATAGCTTGATGCAGTGCCTAAATTTGGCATGGTGGTACAAATTTTGCCTGCCTAACAAATTGTATATGATTCCTGAGTTTGCATTGTTGCTGCTGTCTTCTGGTTGGTGTGAATTGTGGTTTAGATTTTGTGGCAGTTTAATGATGGTATGTTTCTTATTGAGTGTGGTTCTAATTGCTCACTGTTATTGTGTTTGTTTCTCTCTTCTTTGTCTGCCTGTGATTGGGAGTTATAGGAATTCTGTCCGGTTTGTAAAGGAAGTTGTATCTTCATAGCACACCAGTTATCTTGGTGTAATTGTATTGCTTGGAAATGAAATGTAAATTAATGTGTTATATTATTATACTTGATTCAATTGTGAGGAGGTGAATGTTGTTAGTAATGTCGGAAACGTTGAAACTTGAACTGTGAGGTCCACTGCACAATGGCCTTATTTATGTGTTTTATAAAAGTTTAGGGTTTAGTGTATGATGGATTTGTAAGAGTTAGTAATTTATTCTAATTTGTTGTAATTTTTTTTCATTATGTTGGTGTTCTCATTTTATTATGAAGATAGCTTTTTTAGTATGTTAGTAATTCAGTATTTAAATTTTTTATAAAACATAATTTTTGTCTTATTTATGTATTTTATTAAAGCTTGTAATTGCTTTCCGGAACCAAATTATGTAAAAAAAATAAAAATTACATGATGGATTTGTAAAAATTAGTAATTCGTTTTAATTTATTGGTAACTTTCTTTCATTATGTTGGGGTTTTTTTTTGGTTATGTTGGTAACATTCATATAGCTGAGTAAGTGCTTAAATTTTTCATGAAAAGCACATGTAATTTTATTTTTGTGTTTTATAAAATGCCTGGAGCTACTATTAGGCACCAAGATTTCCAAAAAAAAAAAAACCACATGTTGGACTTGTAGGACTAAGTAATTTATCTTAATTTATTGATAACTTTCTTTTGTTATATTGGTGCCTTCCTTTTATTATGTTGCTAATGTTCTTAGAATGTAGGTAACTCAGTGGGCATTTGAATTGTTTATGGAACACATTTGTAGCTTTATTTATGTGTTTTGTAAAAGTCTATAACTACTATTTGGCACTAAAATTAAAAAAAAAATTATGTGATGGATTTGTAAGAGTTAGTAATTTGTCTTAATTTGTTAGTAACTTTCTTTTATTATGTTGGTGTGTTCCTTTTTGTTATGTTGGTAACTTTTATAGTATATTGGTAACTTAGAAGATACTTAAATAATTTATAAAACACACTTATAGCTTTATTTATATATTTTATGAAAGCCTGCAACTATTATTTAGCATCAATATTTGAAAAAAAAAATCACATGAAGGATTTGTAAAAGTTAGTAACTTATCTTAATTTGTTGGTAATTTCCTTTTATTATATTGATATCTTCCTTTTATTACGGTGGTAACTTTCTTAGTATGTTGATATCTCAGTTGATACTTGAATTTTTCTTTTTTTAAACGCTTCTATAGCCCTATTTATTAGTTTTATAGAAGACTGTAATTAGTATTTGACACCAAAATTTAAAAAAGAAAAATCATATGATAGATTTGTAAGAGTTAGTAACTAGTCATAATTTGTTGGTAATTCCTTTTATTATGTTAGTGCCTCCCTTTTGTTATGTTGGTAACTCAGTAATGACTTGAATTTTTTATGAAACACACTTGTAGTCTTATTTATGTGTTTTATAAAATTCTATAACTACTATTTTGCACCAAGATTAAGGGAAAAAAGTCACATGAAGGATTTGTAAGAGTCAGTAACTTGTCCTAATTTATTGATAACTTTCTTATATTATGTTGGTGCTTTCTTTTTATTATGTTGGTAACTTTCGTAGTATGTTAGTAATTTAACATTTACTTGGAGTTTTTAGAAAACACATTTGTAGCCTTATTTAAATTAAAGCCTGCAATTATAATTCGACACCAATTTTTTTTTAAAATTCAATTAATGGATTTATAAGAGTTAGTAATCTATCTTAATTTGTTGGTAACTTTCTTTTAGTGTATTGGTGCCTTTTTTTTGTTATGTTGGTAATTTTTGTAGTATATTAGCAACTTAATAGGTACTTGAATTTTTTATAAAATGCACTATTAGCTTTATTTATTTGTTTTATAAAAGCATGTAACTACAACTTGGCACCAATATTTAAAAACAAAGAAACACATGATAGATTTGTCAGAGTTAAAAACTTGTCTTAATTTATTGATAATTTTCTTTTATTATATTGGTGCCTTCCTTTTATTATTTTTATAACTTTTTCAGTATGTTAGTAACTTTACGTATACTTGAATTTTTATGAGATGCACTTGTAGCCTTATTTATATATTTTATTAAAGCCTATAATTGCTATCTGCCACCAAAAAAAATTAAAAAAATGATGGATTAGCAAGAGTTAATAATTTGTTTTAATTTACTAGTAACTTTCTCTTGCTTTGTTGGGGCCTTTCTTTTGTTATGGTGGTAACATCCATAGTATGTTGGTAACTCAACAGCTACTTGAATTTTTTACAAAACGCACTTGTAACTGCTATTTGGCACCAAGATTTATTTAAAAAAAAAAATTTGATGGATTTGTAAGAGTTAATAACTTATTTTAATTTGTTGATAACTTTCTTTTAATATGTTAGTGCCTTTCTTTTGTTATGTTGGTAACTTAGTAGATACTTTAATTTTTTATGAAACGCACTTGTAGCCTTATTTATGTATTTTGTAAAAGTCTATAACTACTACTTGGCACCAAGATTAAAAAAAGAATCACATAATGGATTTATAGGAGTTAATATCTTGTCTTAATTTGTTAGTAACTTCCTTTTATTATGTTGGTAACTTTCTCAATATGTTGATAATTCAGCAAGCACTTGAATTATTTATGAAACGCACTTGTAGCCTTATTTGTGTGTTTATTAAAGCCTGTAATTACTATTTGATACAAATTTTTTTTTTGAAAAAAATTCACTTGATAGATTTGTAAGAGTTAGTAACTTGTTTGTTGATAACTATCTTTTATTATTATGTTAGTGCCTTTTTCTTGTTATGTTGGCAACTCAGTAGGTACTTGAATTTTTTATGAAACACACTTATAACCTTATTTATGTGTTTTATAAAAGCCTATAGCTACTATTTAGCATGAATATTAAAAAAAAAATCACATGATAAATTTGTAAAAGTTATTAATTTTTCTTAATTTGTTAGTAACTTCCTTTTATTATATTGGTGCTTTCCTTTTTTTATATTGATAACTTTTTTAGTATGTTGGCAACTCAGTGTGTACTTGAATTTTTTATGAAACACACTTCTAGCTTTATTTATGTGTTTTATTAAACCCTATAATTACTAACTAGCACCAATTTTTTTTTTAAAAAAAAATTACATGATAGTTTTGTAAGAGTCAGTAACTCTTCTTAATTTGTTGGCAACTTTCTTTCATTATGTTGGTACCAACAAGTTGAGCTAAATTACTAACTCTTACAGATCGATTATGTGTATTTTATTTTTCAAATGTTGGCATGAAATAGTAATTATAAGGGTTTATAAAACACACAAATTAGGTACAAGTGCTAGTGATAAAAAATTTAAGAGCATACTAGGTTACCAACATATTAAAAATGTTGCTAACATAACAAAAGGAAGGTACCAACAAATTGAGTTAAGTTACTAACTCTTACATATCAATCATAAGTGTCTTTTATTTAAATGTTGGTGTCAATAAATAATTATAGCCATTTATAAAACACAGAAATAAGGTTACAAATGTTATTTTAAAAAATTCAAATCTCTATGGGATTACCAACCTATTAAGAAAGCCAACTAATAAAAGGAAGTTATTAACAAATTGAGCTAAGTTACTAACTTTTATAAATCGATCATGTTTGTATATTTTTTCAAATTCTGGCGATAAACAATAATTATAGGTTCTTATAAAACACACAAATTAAGCTAGAAATGCTCTTGAAAAAAAATATATGTAGTACGTGTTGTGTTACCAATTTATTAAAAAAGTTACCAATATAATAAAAAAAAGTTACCAATAAAAGGAGCTAATTTACTAACACTTGCAAATTGATTTTCAGTGTCTTTTTTTTCTAATGACAATGCCAAATGTAATTTTATAAAACACATAAATAAGGTTACAAGCATTATTCATAAAAAGTTCAAGTAACTACTATGTTATCAATATATTAAGGAAGTTACCAACAAAATAAAAAGAAATTACCAATAAGTTGAGCTAAGTTTATAACTCTTATAGATCGATCATGAGGTTTTTTATTTTTATTTTTTTTCAAATGTTGTCATGAAATAGTAATTATACTATTTTATAAAACACACAAATTAGACTATAAGTGCTATTAATAAAAAATTAAAGAACTTATCAGGTTATTGACATATTATTAAAGAAGTTACTAACGTAACAAAAGGAAAGTACTAACAAATTGAGTCAAGTTACTAACTCTTACAAATTGATCATAAATGTCTTTTTATTTAAATGTTGGCGCCAATTAATGATTATTGGCATTTATGAAACATAGAAATAAGGCTACAAATGTTATTCTTAAAAAATTCAAATATCAACTGAGTTACCAATATATTAAGAAAGTTATCAACAAATTAAGTTAAGTTAATAACTCTTTCAAATTGTTCATGTTTGTAATTTTTTCAAATGTTGGTGTTGAACAATAATTATAAATTTTTATAAAACACACAAATTAGGCTAGAAATGCTCTTCGTAAAAGAATTCAAGTACATGCCGTATTACCAACATATTAAAAAAGTTACCAACATAATAAAAGAAGTTACTAACAAATTGAGATAAGTTACTAACACTTGCAAATCGATCATGTGTCTTTTTTTCTAATCTCAATGCCGAATAGTAAATTTATGAAACACATAAATTAGGTTACAAGAGTTATTCATAAAAAATTCAAGTACCTGCTATGTTATGAATATATTAAAGAAGTTACTAACAAAATAAAAAGAAGTTACCAACAAATTGAGGTAAGTTACTAACTCTTGCAGATGGATAATATGTTTTTTATTTTTTTTAAATGTTGGCATGAAATAGTAATTATAACATTTTATAAAAACACAAAAATTGGGCTACAAGTGCCATTAATAAAAAAATTTAAGAACTTACTACGTTATCAACATATTAAAAAAGTTACTAACATAACAAAAGAAATATATCAACAAATTGAGTTAAGTTACTAACTCATTCAGATCGATCATAAGTGTTTGTTATTTAAATGTTGGTGCCAATTAATAATTATTGGCTTTTATGAAATACAAAAATAAGGATACAAGTGTTATTCTTAAAAAATTCAAATAGCTACCTAGTTACCAATATATCAAGAATGTTATCAACACAATTAAAGTAAGTTACCAACAAATTAAGTTAAGTTACTAACTTTTATAGATTGATCATGTTTGTGTTTTTTTCAAATGCTGGTACAAATTAGTAATTATAGGTTTTATAAAACACACAAATTAGGCTAGAAATGCTCTTCAAAAAAATTCAAGTACATGCTATATTACCAACATATTTAAAAAAATTACCAACAAATTGAGCCTAAGTTACTAACACTCCTAGATTGCTTGTGTGTGTCTTTTTTTTCCCCCTAATGTTAGTGCCAAATAGTAATTTTATAAAACACATAAATAAGGTTACAAATGTTATTCATAAAAAATTTTAGTACTTGCTAGATTACCAATATGTCGAGGAAGTTACCAATAAAATGAAAAGAAGTTACCAACAAGTTGAACTAAGTTACTAACTCTTACAAATCAATCATGAGTTTTTTTTAATCAATCTTGAGTTTTTTTTATTTGTCGATCGTGAGTTTTTTTTTTATTTTTTTTCAAATGTTAAAATGAAATAGTAATTATACTATTTTATAGAACACACAAATTAGGCTATAAGCACTATTAATAAAAAATTAAAGAACATACTGGCTTACCAACATATTATTAAAGAAGTTACTAACATAACAATGGGAAGATACTAACAAATTGAGTTAAGTTACTAACTCTTATAGGTCGATCATAAGTGTCTTTTATTTAAATGTTGATGCCAATTAATAATTGTAGGCATTTATGAAATGTATAAATAAGGTTATAAGTCCTATTCTTAAAAAATTGAAATATCTACTAAGTTACTAACATATTAAGAAAGTTACAAACATAATAAAAGGAAGTTACTGACAAATTGAGCAAAGTTACTGATTTTTATAGATCGTTCATTTTTATATATTATTTTCAAATGTTGGTATTAAGCTATAATTATAGATTTTTATAAAACATACAAACTAAGCTAGAAATGCTCTTAAAAAACAATTCAAGTGCATGCTGTGTTACTAATATATTAAAAAAGTTACCAACATAATAAAAAGAAATTATCAACAAATTGAGCTAAGTTACTAACACTTGCAGATCGATCGTGTGTGTCTTTTCTTCTAATGTTAATAGTAATTTTATAAAACACATATATAAGTTTACAAGTGTTATTCATAGAAAATTCAAGTACTTGTTGTATTACCAATATATTAAGAAAGTTAACAACAAAATAAAAAGAAGTTACTAACAAGTTGAATTAAGTTATTAACTCTTACATATTGATCATGTGCTTTTTTATTTTTTAAAATGTTGGCATGAAATAGTGATTATAGGGTTTTATAAAGCACATAAATTAGGCTACAAGCGATACTAATAACAATTTAATTACTTACTTGGTTATCCACATATTAAAGAAGTCACTAACATAAGAAAAGGATAATACCAACAAATTGAGTTAAATTACTAACATTTAGAAAATGATCATAATTGTCTTTTATTTAAATGTTGGTGCCAATTTATAATTATAGGCAGTTATGAAACACAAAAATGAAGCTACAAGTGTTATTCTTAAAAAATTCAAATATCTGTCAAGTTACCAATATAGCAAGAAAGCTACCAATATCATAAAAGGAAGTTAGCAATAAATTGAGCCAAGTTACTAATTTTTATAGACCGATTATATTTGTATTTTTTTTGAATGCTAGTGCATAATCATAGCTTTTATAAAATGCACAAAATAGGTGAGAAATGCTTTTTTTTTTTTAAGTTCAAGTACATGTTATGTTACAAACATATTTAAAAAATTACCAACATAATAAAAATAAGTTACCAACAAATTGAGATAGTTACTAATACTTGCGAATCAATGTATGTGTCTTTTTCTAATGTTAGTGCCAAATAGTAATTTTGTAAAATATATAAATAAGGTTACAAGTGTTATTACTAGAAAATTCAAGTACTTGCTAGGTTTTCAATATATTAAGGAGGTTGCCAATAAAATAAAAAGAAGTTTCCAATATATTGAACTAAATTACTAACTCTTGTATATCGATCATATGCTTTTTATTTTTTCAAATGTTGGCGTGAAATAGTAATTATATGATTTTATAAAACACATACATTAGGCTATAAGCGCTATTCATAAAAAAATTTAAGTACTTACTAGGTCACGGACATATTAAAAAAGTTACGGACATAACAAAAGGATTATACCAACAAATTGAGTTAAGTTACTAACTTTTATAGATCAATTATAATTGTCTTTTATTTAAATATTGGTGCCAAATAATAATTATATAGGCATTAAAGAAGCATATAAATAAGGCTACAAGTGCTATTCTTAAAAATTTCAAATATCTGTCAGTAACTAACATATTAAGAATGCTATTGATATAATAAAAGAAAGTTACTAATAAATTGAGTAAAGTTACTAATTTTTACGGATCGATCATATTTGTATTTTTTTTTTCAAATGCTAGTGTTAAGTAGTAATTATAGGCTTTTATAAAATATATAAATTAGACTATAAACACTCTTAAAAAAAATTTAAGTACATGCTGGGTCACTAACTTAATATGGAAGTTACCAACAAATTGAGTTAAATTACTAACTCTTAGAGATCAATAATGTTTATCCTTTTACTAATAAGCTTGTATAAAATGCATAAATAAGGCTATAAACATTATTCATAAAAAAATTCAAATACTGCTAAATTACCAAGATATTAAAAAAGTTACAAATATAATAAGAGAAGTTACCAATAAGTTGCATTAAGTTACTAACTCCCACATATCAATATCAATCATGTGTTTTTTTAAATATTTGTGCTAAAAAATAATTAAACTTTTAAAACACACAAATAAAGTTACAAATATTATTAAAAAAATTTAAGTACCTGCTAATTTCCAACATTTTTGGAAAGTAATTTAAACCGTGTTTTCTCATCTCGTTTTGATCTAGAATGAAAATTTTCATTGCACGTCGTGGAGTCAAAGACTGCACATGGTGTGGCTCAATTACAGCGTAGGGGATCCATCGTGTATAGATCTTGTATCAGGGATCAATTTCTATGCAAAGGATAGAGGAACAAAAAGGGAGAAAAAAACAAGAAGAAAGAAAAACCCGTTGAATTAATAACAGTATAGTTTGTTAAGTTTAAAAAATGATTTTATAATTTATTATTTTAATTCATTAAGAAAAGTATTAAAATATTTTTTTCTTTATTACTGTTAATTTTTAGAGTAAACTATACTTTTCTCTCCTAAGAAACACTTTTATTACACAACCCCCTCTTCTATTTTCAAAATATATATTTCTCTCCCTTAAAAAATAAAAATACGTTACACTTTAATTTATTTTTAAGTTTTTTGTTAAATTTCATTATTTTATATTTATTATTATTTTTTTGTTAAAATATCCTTTATCAGTAGTTATATATATTAAAAAAAATTTCACATAATAAAAAATATGTGACTAATGACAGTATAATTCCAGAGATGCACATATATGTATGTTTTATTTTTAATTTTTAATTATTATTATATTAAGAAAACAAATTATTAACAATAGCCATAATTTATGTTAATTTTTTGATATTTTAGGTAATGTTAATAAAATATATTTTGTGCTAATTTATTAAAAAAATAAAATATCAATATTATATTAAATTTTATACTTTTAAAATCATTAAATAAGCTTAACAAGTATAATATTATTAATATTAGTATATCAATTCTCAAGAATTTATAAAGATGAAATAATTTTAATAATGAATAATTAAAATAACAATAAAACTTTTTAAAAAATATTAACACTAACTAGTAAAGCAATTTGTGTAATGGGTGGTATATATATATATATATATATATATATATATATATAACTGTTATTACACAACCCTAAGTGAGTGTAATAACAGTATCTCATAAATAAGAGGAGTGTAATTTATTCTAATTTTTATAAAAAAAATGCATCTAATTAACTTAGAGGGCGTTTGGATTGGGTAATATATTTGAATTATTGTAAATATAATTTTAAATTATTTGGATCCACTATATTATTTTATTTGGTTGAGTTACAATATTAATATTCCAGATTTTCAAGGCAATTCACATTACCTAGTCATAGCGTGGATTGCCCACATGAGGGGTGTCTATATAGATGACCACCTATATGATAACTCTCCCACCATTATTATTATTATTATTATTATTATTAAGTGACAGTCTTTTTTATATATCAAACAATATAACATGAATTCAGTTAGATTATCTGTATATACTAAATATTATATTATAATATTATCAATAATTTAAAATATGATAATATTTCTGAATGGTAATCTGGATTATCGGTAATCTTAATAAGCAATGTACCAAATGTCACATTAATTTTTTCATATTTGTTTTTTAATTAAAAATTATTTTTTAAAAAAGTGCTTAAACCAATTGACTTTGAAGGTGCATTTATTTTTACTTTTAAAAAAAATATTTTGAAACTTAATTTTTATATATAATTAAAAAAATAATTTTTTATCCAAAAAAAAAAAAACATCACTACCAATCGTACCCTAAGTTTTCGCGGAGTTATAACTTGAATGCAAATGGGAGTAAGAATACACACGATTTTTTCCCCGAAAAAATTGAGATTAATTTATGACGAAACAATAATTAATTGGAGCAAGAATGATCATTCTTAAACTTAAAATTGTTGGAATAATTTGTTTCTTCCAACTATTTCATTACAACTATCATAATATATTACGAGTTTGTTTGGTATGCATTGACAGTGTAAAACTATTTTACAATATCAATTAATAGAAATAGGAAAAGTGAGAGATTATAATTGGTCCCTCATTATAATGAATAATTATTTATATGAATTGATATTTTTTATTATTTCTATTGACTGACACTGTCAGTATATTTAAATTAAATTCATATATTATAAGCAAATTATATAAACGTGGAGTATTTTCGAAATTATATGATTTTCATATTAAAAATTCAATTTAAAATAGAATTTAATTTTAATACATATTTCAATCTTATATCCACTATTTTAAAGATATATATATATGATAAAATTTGATTATATAATAATATAAAATTATTTTATATTCTTTAAAATATATCAAAACATTTTAGTAATAATTAGTAAATTTCCTTAAATAAATAAATAAACCCAATGAGGCAATGCGCAAAGAGAACATGAAGTTATCGGCACCGTTGATCACTGCGTGCGGGCTACACAAGGGTAAGGGTAACTCTCTTATCGTAGCCGTAGGTTTTTGTTCCTTTGCCGCTGTTACTACTAGCAGCGACCTAGGTTTGCGTTTGTGTTTGTGTTGTGCGTCCATCTGACACTGCAGCAATTGCTTCATTGGCATAGTCTTCTACAATAGCCGCCGTTGGATTCCACTTCGCACACTCCATACACACAACAATCTTCACTCTCATCCAATGGAGCCCTCACAAAACAACAAAGAGCAAGTGCCATCCCAACCCGAAGATCCCGAGAAGAAAAAGAAGAAGGAAGAGAAGGTTTCTCCATCGTCACCATCATCTAAGATTCTCTCTTGCACGTTTAATTGTTTCTCCATTCAATCATTGTTGAATAAGTTGGTATTTGCGGAAATGGGGTTTTAAAAAAATTGATTTTTTTTAGCCCCCTTTTATTGAATTCCTGTTCTGATGGGAATTGAAGGAGTTTGTTTATTAGTGTTATAGAATTGCTGCCAATAGTTGTCTTTGATTTGAAGCCATTTTGAGTGGAATAATAATAGTACTATCAAATGGATGCCATTTTTGTTTTCTCATGTGACATTTCTATCGGCAGGCAAGAGAGAAGCAATTGAAGAAAGAGAAGTTTCTTCAAAAGCAAGCTCAGGTGACTATATTTGCTGATTTCTTCTGGTGTGCAATAGAAGCATCTGATTTTGTTAGGTGTAACCTGAGTTTGTTTGTCTTCTTTATCAATTTGATCTTGTAAATAATGTTTGAAAATTTCACTTTTTTTCCCCATTTTGGTGGTAGCAGCAACAAGCACAGCAATCATCCAATGCCTCTAAAAAGAGCGAAAAGAAAGCTGTCAAGCGGGGTACAGAGGATGAGAATCCTGAAGACTTTATTGATCCTGAGACTCCATTTGGTGATAAGAAATGTATGTCTCGTCAAATGGCAAAGCAGTATAGTCCAACTGCCGTGGAGAAATCGTGGGTGTTAATTCCATCTTTATGTTCATTACTCTTTTATTATATATGAAATGCTTATCTTTTATGTTTAATGAAATTTAGGTGGTATGAGTGGTGGGAGAAATCAAAGTTTTTTGTGGCAGATGCCAGCAGCTCCAAACCACCTTTTGTTATTGTGAGTTTCTTGCTGAACACATATATGGTAGATCCTGATGGCATATGAAGTTGTTTTTGCTTCAAACACTCCACCTGAGAGTATCAAACAGTTTTCCCCCTCTTTTTTTGTTTACACTTGGACGATTTTGTGTAATTGGAGATTTACATGCGCAGACAACTTCAAATGTGATTTATGTAGTGTGAAGTAGCCTTTCACTGTATACTGAAAGTGATCCTACTCAATTTCTGAGATCCTTCTAATGAAAAATTAAAATGTATCGGTCCATAATCCATTTGTTAAAGTGCTTTGCCTTGGAGTTTAAGAAGTTTATCGAAACTCAATAGTGTTACATTGGGTGTTCAATGGTAGTAGATGAAATTCCGCTAACAGATTCTCAAATTTTGTGCTATTGATCAACGGGTGACTTTTTTGGATTTGAAATGAAATATAGTGTCATGATCTTGCATTAGTCTTGAGAAGATTTAGACTATATCCCTTTTTATGTTCATTGAGAATCTGATTGTGCTTTATTTTTAGGTTTTGCCTCCACCGAATGTGACTGGAGCTCTTCACATAGGTCATGCTCTAACAGCTGCAATTGAGGTATCTTATATAACCAATTTTCATTATTCAGTCTAGCTGTTCAAAACTGTTAGTCTCAATGTGATTTTTTACTTGCAGGACACTATGATTCGTTGGCGAAGGATGTCTGGATACAATGCTTTGTGGGTGCCTGGAATGGACCATGCCGGGATCGCCACACAGGTTCTATTTCTAAATTCTCAAGTTTATATGTTGTTCTCTTTTACTCATTGTGTGGTGGATTTCTTCTAGAAATATTAGATTCCAAGACACAATGACGTTTTTTTATCTTTCCAATTTGTCATATATTTCTACCATAAATTTGTGGCTAGAAACAAATTGCATACTTCTTTTGCCACACAGTTAAGAAGGCAAAGGAAGTATTTGGATAGATTTTTACCTACAATTTGTGTGTTAATTGTGTCATAGTGTCATTGCCTTTAATTGGTAGTTTAAGTCCTAATCAATTTTTAGTTATGGTGCTGTGCTCATATACTATGGTAATGGTTTACTCTTCAGTGATATATATCTTAATTTTCGGTATTCAGCGTATCTTTTATGTGTGAGATGATGTTGAATTATGTTAAATATGATTGCTATGCCACAGGTAGTTGTGGAGAAAAAGATAATGCGTGAAAGACAACTAACCAGGCATGATCTGGGCCGTGAGAAATTCATCTCTGAGGTATGCTGTATAAAACAGTCTTTGAAGTCAAGGTTTTTAAAGTCAAGGTTTTTAATAATTTGATACCTTCTATTTGTTTGTTTTGACTCTTACAATCTACTTCGGTGAATGTTGGCAAAAATAGGTGTGGGAGTGGAAAAACAAGTATGGGGGCACAATATTACAACAATTACGTCGATTAGGAGCCTCTCTGGATTGGACACATGAGGTAAATATTTAACCTGTTTATTGTTTAGTCCAATGTTAATGACTCAAACTTTTGGGACAAAAGCATAATGTATTCAGATTAAGGGGGAAAAAATACTTGAGCTCGAAAGAACAATCTCTGTTCCTTTGCATGCCTAACCTAGAAACACCCTTATAAAACCCCTGAGCAGAAACTGACAATGAAGCCTAGAAAACTGAAAACATGCCTGTCCGCTAAACGTTCATTTGTGTCTCATGCCATTTCACTGTCATAACATGATAATTAGCTTTAATATTTATGTGTCTTTCTCTTTCCAGTGCTTCACAATGGATGATCAAAGATCTAAGGCTGTGACAGAGGCTTTTGTCAGGCTTTACAAGCAAGGTCTTATCTATAGGTGGGGTGGACATTGGCAATATGTTATGTTATTCTTTTATCCATTACTTCTGAATTGTAGATTCTTCATTAATGCTCATTTCAATTTTTAACTTTTTACTTAAACCTAAATTCATAAGATTCTTGCTTATATCCTGGCAACCACTAGTTAATGCGTTATTGGAAAATGGAAACATTAAACAATGCCTGTGTGATATATCCCTTGATGAACTGCTGGAATCTAAATATTTAGATACATTTTTTAAAAAAATGTGTAAAAAATGCGATGTGATATATCATATCATATATATTTTTGTGAATTAAGTTAAATTTAAATGTCATGCTGATGTGATTCTGTTTATCAAGTTTTGTGTGCTCCGCAAGTTCTTAATTTCCTACAACATGGTTTATACTTAAATTGTTTCTGTTGCCTATGCAAATTATGGGATTCTAATTACTTCTCTTTGGTCGCTGGTGCAGGGACCTTCGTTTAGTGAATTGGGATTGTGTATTACGAACAGCAATATCTGATATTGAGGTATGCAATGCAGTACTTTGCTGTTCATCTAATGCAGTGTATGTGAAATGTAATTGCTTTTCTGCATGCAGGTGGATTATATTGATATAAAAGAAAGGACTCTGCTAAAGGTTCCAGGATATGACAGACCGGTGGAATTTGGAGTTTTAACCAAATTTGCTTACCCTTTGGAAGGGAACCTAGGTGAAATTGTTGTTGCCACAACTAGGATCGAAACTATGCTTGGTGACACTGCTATTGCTATACACCCTGATGATGACAGATACAGGCAATTTCATGGAAAATATGCTATTCATCCATTTAGTGGAAGAAAACTTCCTATAGTTCGTGATGCTATTCTTGTTGATCCAACGTTCGGCACAGGTGCTGTTAAGGTATTCTCTATTAATATGACTGAAGTTTTGTTAAAGTTCTTTTTGAAGTGATTTTGTATACATTATGGTACTTTCTTTGTCCTTGCAGATTACACCTGCCCACGATCCAAATGATTTTGAGGTGGGAAA
This sequence comes from Pterocarpus macrocarpus, assembly GCA_031439585.1. Taxonomy (NCBI): domain Eukaryota; kingdom Viridiplantae; phylum Streptophyta; class Magnoliopsida; order Fabales; family Fabaceae; genus Pterocarpus; species Pterocarpus macrocarpus. The sequence continues at coordinate 58,905,729 of CM062516.1, read as the reverse complement.
ACGTCACAACCTTGAGTTCATTAATGTTTTCACAGACGATGGGAAAATAAATTCCAATGGTGGCTCTGAATTTTTGGGCATGCCACGATTTAAAGCTCGAGAAGCAGTAACAGAAGCATTACAGAAGAAGGTATTGGTCTAATAGAATTCATTGTTGCATATCAAATCTTTTGTGCTTAGGCAACAAAGGTCATAGGTGCCAATACTTTTGTTGGAATTTACACATGCATTCATGTGGGATCTGACTAATGATTGCTTCTTTTGGTGACTGGAGGAGCAAAGGGGGGATTATAAATTATTTTTAATATGTTGCATATGATGTTCTTCTTTTGGCACCCCATTTATCTATTATTAAGTACCTGTAATAATTCTGCAAGAGTTATTTACCATTATACTTGTATGTATGTCCATCTTCTGTGACAATTTGTGTTGTGATGAAACACTCAATTTTGGGTATTTCTTATTTCTCCTCTCCTTTCTTATAGGGCCTTTACAGAGGTTCTGAAAACAATGAGATGCGCCTTGGTGTATGTTCAAGAAGCAATGATGTTGTGGAACCCATGATAAAGCCCCAGTGGTATGTCAGTTGCAATGATATGGCTAAGCAAGGTCTTCATGCTGCCATGGATGAGGAAAACAAAAGGCTGGAAATTATTCCAAAACAATATTTGGCTGATTGGAAGAGGTGCCTATATCTTTGCTTTTTGCAATTTTTTATAGTGAGCAATTACAAAATTTACCCTTCCGAGTGTTCATCTGAAATGTGGTCTATGATTTAAACCACAATGCAATGACTTCCATCTTAGTATATATATACAATAATAGTATCATAATCTTTTGACGAGATTGAGTTTGGCTATGCTTGGTAGAGCTCAAGACTGACACTGAGGCAAATGAAATCTTGAGAAATATAACCAATCTTAATTGTTTTGAGCCATTTTTATTGCTATTTTATATTACAATGTCTTAATCAAAGGTGTCAAGTTTGACAGATGGCTAGAAAACATACGTGATTGGTGCATTTCACGCCAGCTGTGGTGGGGTCACCAAATACCTGCATGGTATGTCACTTTAGAAGATGACAAACTGCAGGAATTTGGTGCTTACAATGATCATTGGGTAGTGGCAAGAAATGAAGAGGAGGCCCACGCTGAGGCTAGCCAAAGGTATAACGGAAAGAAGTTTCATTTGATCCGGGATCCTGACGTTCTTGATACATGGTTTTCTTCTGGTCTGTTCCCATTATCTGTGCTGGGCTGGCCTGATCACACAGAAGACCTGAAGGCATTCTATCCAACTTCTGTTTTGGAAACCGGCCATGATATTATATTTTTCTGGGTTGCACGTATGGTGATGTTAGGAATGAAGTTGGGTGGCGATGTGCCTTTTAGACAGGTGAGGTTACTGTCTTTTGATGATCATTTGGGGAAGGCTTTATTTTTGTGTATGCATACTGAGTGTTCTTTGTGACACTCAGTAAATATAAACTATGATTTTTGGTTATGCATGCCTTAGTAATTTGGTCAATGACCTCATGGATGTGTTTTCAACTCTATCCAGATTTATTTGCATCCCATGATCCGTGATGCACATGGGCGCAAGATGTCCAAGTCATTAGGAAATGTTATTGATCCCATTGAAGTGATAAATGGGATATCACTGGAAGGTCTACATAAGAGGTTAGAGGGTGGTAACCTAGACCCCAGAGAACTAGCTACTGCAATAGAGGGTCAGAAGAAGGACTTTCCAAATGGCATTGAGGAATGTGGTGCAGATGCTCTCCGTTTTGCTCTGGTCTCATACACAGCTCAGGTGTCAATCTCCTACCAATGTTTATATGACAATTTATTTATTTATTTTTCACTAATTCAGTAAATTTGTGATTTAATTGTGTTTATTTTCTTTCATTTCAGTCTGACAAAATCAACCTTGATATTCAAAGGGTGGTTGGGTATAGGCAATGGTGTAATAAATTGTGGAATGCTGTGCGATTCGCCATGAGCAAGCTTGGAGATGATTATATTCCTCCTGCAAATTTGATTCCAGATGTTCTTCCATTTAGCTGCCAGTGGATACTCTCGGTGTTAAATAAAACCATAACTAAAACAGTAAAGTCTCTAGAGTCATTTGAGTTCTCGCATGCTACCACTGCTGTGTATTCATGGTGGCAGTATCAATTGTGTGATGTCTTCATTGAAGTGATTAAACCTTACTTCACTGGTAACGATCCCAAGTTTGCGTCTGAAAGAGGCCATGCACGAGATACTTTGTGGTTTTGTCTTGACAATGGCCTTCGTTTGCTTCATCCCTTTATGCCTTTTGTCACGGAAGAATTGTGGCAGCGCCTTCCTTCACCCAGGGAATGTAAGAGAGCAGAATCTATCATGATATGTGATTATCCATCTGCTATAGAGGTTAGTTTGGTTTAATAGAAGATAAATTACATCCTCCTCTACTTTCAGATTATCCCTTTAGTTTATATAGTCTTTAATTTCTGTGGTATTCTACTGGAATCTGGATAAAATAGAATTTCTGCATTTTCCCCTCATTTTTGTCTGCTGAATTTGTCAAGCACGACTTAGCAAATGGTACCTTGTTTGTTTTTATGATATGGGTTTCTTACCAGGTGGAGGATTCGTTACTCCCTTCATGTTTGGGAGTAACGTTACTCCACCACCTAGTTTCCGAAAAGTCCCTAAAATTGTTACTATCCGCATCCACATCCATCTCCTTCTACCTTTCTCCTCTTCTCCATGGCTCTTGCTGCCACTACCATACCAACTCTGGCAGATCCAAGCTCCAACACCGCTACCGCAACCAAAAATGTTCTGCTACCATGTGCTTCGGCACTGGCCACTGCTTCGCCTTTGCCAACGTTCACCATCTCTGCGACCAAGTTATAGTGCTTGCCGCCGTCATTCACGAACCCATTGCTCAGCGCACAGAAGTTCATGGTGACAACGATGGACGTCTGCAGGTCCTCCAAGCATTGCAGCTTGAAGCACCCCGCAGATCTGGCCTTCATGAGGTTGTATCCGCATGTGCTACCCATCGCCTCCATCCTCCGCCCCGACCACCGCTGGCCTTCACTCCGTGCTGTCGCACCACTGCCAGCATCCTTGGACTTCTACGACCTCAAATCGCAACACATGTTACAGCATGTCATCTTCAAAAGCCCTCATCTTTCTTGGTTTTCAAATTTTAACTTTTTTCTCTATATTTCTTGGTTGGAACCACTTTATAAATTTTTAATTTTTAATTTTTTTTTCTCTGTATTTGATCTTTAAACTTGAAGTGGATATGTTGTTTTTCATAAAAGATGAAACTTTGAACCAGATTGAACTTGGGTGATATGGTTGGTGTATTTTTTCCCCTCCTTGGAAATTTTGTTGCTGTGTTTGGGTATTTTGCTCTTGGTGATTGAAGAGAAAACTCTGGTTCTATTTTGGATTGCCATGGAATGGGAAGCTAAGTCCATTTTGAAGTTTTTTGAGTTATTGATTGTATATGCTGTTCACGGTGGTTGTGGAGGGTGGTTCATGTTCATCTACGAGGGAAGTTCAAGGTGGACTTCACCTACAATCTGGGGTTAGAGGAGAGTTTGGTGGGGTAGCTATGGGTGAGGGCGAAGCTGCACCGCAGCTGGGCAGCTGTGGGGTGGTGGGCAAGAGGGGAAGAAGAGGGATGGAGAAAGGATAGATTTGTAATTAAAAAATTATTTAATTTTTTAAATTAAATTTATTTATTTTATCTATTTAATTTGGACCATTCATTTATTTTAATATTAAATCTAATGATTCTAAAAGGGTGGAGTACCGTTATTCCCAAACATGAAGGGATTAACAAATCTTTCACCTTCTTAACATGCTTAGGCTATTAACTAATAGATAATTTTTTGTTTGATTATATTTCTTATTAATGTTTTATTTTCAATCTTAGGGCTGGAATAATGAAAAGGTGGAGAATGAAATGGATCTTGTTGAGTCTACTGTTAAGTTTCTTAGGTCACTGGCAAAAGAAAGACGTGATAGGTATGTGGAAGCAACATTTGCTTTTATTCTAGTCTCATGTTTTCTGCTTTCCGTTTGTATAGATATCTGTTAACGCTCTTTTTTATTGGAGAACAAATGAGGAATTGTTCAAGGAAAAGAAAAGCATTGCTTACATGATGACTTGAAATCCTCTGAAAAATAACCACAACAGAGTGAAGCAAACAGAAAATGAAAACATTTGGGGAGGCTATGGCCTCTGCATAGTACTTTGTATTTATTTCTGTCAAATCATAACTTATTTCTCTACTAATCAGATTGCTTTTCAATCTAACATGCTTTGCTGACTCCAAAAATGATGCTTATGTTGCTAGGCAACCGGCTTTTGTTCTCTGCTTAACACGGGTGGTTGAAGAGATTATTTCAAGCCATCAACTGGAGATTGTAGCACTAGCAAATCTATCCTCTTTGACTGTAAGTTGGACAAGTTGCTCAAAGTTGTGTTCTCATTCCATGCATCCCATGTATTTTATTTGATGATTTTGTTATTATCGCATTGCACTTGATTAACATATTCTTCGCTTTTAATGCCGATGGTATGATTCACAGGTAATCAATGAAAGTGATGCTGTTCCATCTGGGTATGCCAATACAGTTGTAAATGAAAGCCTTTCCGTTTATTTAGAGCTTCAAGGAGCAAGTTCTGCAGAAGCAGAGCTAGGAAAGATGAAGAAGATAGAGGAGCTGAAGAAGTAAGTTTACATTGGATTGTTTTTTAGAAAACTTTTAACTTAGCAAACAGGTTGCAAATCATGTCAGGCATTTTCAATTATGTTGTCTTCTAATAAAATAGTTACATATGCTTAGATGGTAGATTTTAAGTAGAGTTTCATATTGGTTTCAAACCATTTAAATATACTTGGTTTTCTTTTATCAAAAAAAAAAAAAGGTATAAAGAGTGGCTTTTTAACACAACTTGAATATGCAGGCAAATAGAAAAATTAGAGAAGATTATGAATGCTCCAGGTTATGAAGAGAAGGTGTTGCCACAAGTTCGAGCTAAGAACCAGGAGAAGCTAGATTCCCTAAAGGAGCGTTTGCTGCTTGAGGAAACGGCTGGACTGAGTATAGCTTCAAAGTGATGAACTTGATTGGTCGTTAGTTTTCCTTTTGGTGATTATGTATCAGCTTCACTTACAGTTAATTTTTTTACAGCCTAACTCTTGGCTGTTATACACCATCCCTTTGGCTAAATTAGTTCAAATTTTGGCAATCTTTTGTCACGAGATTTGGGTAGTTGTTCGGTGACTCCCTTAGTCTTGACTATGGCTTTTGTAATCTTCTCTTTATTTGAAGTTGACATTACACTCAAGGTATCAACATCATTGGTTGGAAGACTCCTCTTGTTACAATAGAAACTTCGAAATTTGTTTAATTTAAACGGGAACTCTTTACGACCAGAAACAAAAAGAAACGCAACTGTTCGAGATAAAACTATGAACAAGTTGTTCAAGAATGGGTGCCGAAAAGAATTGTGAAGTTTCTTTTATTTTCGCTCATTTCTGAGGAGGAGCTTATTGTTGGATCTAGTTCCTCAAAAAGCTAATGCTCATACTCAAATGTATTATGACCTTATAGAATAACAGGAATGAGCTGAACAAAGTTCTCGTGAACAAGACTTATTATAAATGCAACTTACAAATATTCGCCCTAGCTTAATTGAATTTATTTCGTAAGCTTGCAATATGATTGTTAAGTTAAGAGTGGCATCATGTGAAGCTTCTAACGAGACAATAAAATTGGAATGTGCCAAATATATTGTTTTATTTCTTTCGTTCAGCGCTTAAAAATTAAGAATTTAATTTAAATGCACTGACAGTGTAAAATAATTTTACATTGTTAGCTAATAGAATTAGTGGAAAATGCCAATTCATACAAATAATCACCCATTGAGGGACCCACCATAATTTTTCACTTTTCCCTATTTCTATTGATAGACAGTCAACGCATATCAATTAAACTAAAAAATTAATAAAAATAATATTAAAAGAATATATTCTTGTGACATGTGATATGAGAAAATTATTTGGGAGACATAAATTAAAGAACTCATTTAAGTACATCCATAAAAAAAGTAATAAATTTATAAATAAATAAATATATTTTAAATAAAATTGATAGAATTTACTTTTATTGCAAATATATACTTAAATATGAGATGTTAAAACCATATTTATGCAAGAATATCTCGATATGAATATACTTGGTGTTAATTTTTGTGTCATACCTTACATATATATATTCAAAGAATAGCAAGTAGTAAATACCTATTTAGTAATACAAAAAATATTTTTCAACAAAAAAAAAATAGCAAATAAAACAATCACAACTCTTTATATTTATATTTTATTTTTAAATATACACTGACGAAAAAAGAAGAAGCCCTATTTAGGATTGAATCATCTTTTCCTACTATCTCCACATCACCTACAAATAATTGATATCCGTACCCGTCAAAAAATTCATAAGTACGGACACTCATCCTATTTTTTGGTACATACGAAATACTCTATTTCACAGGTGTACAACTACAGTTACTCCCCTCAAAAAAAAAAAAATGTCATCTTTATTCCCCAAAATAGTAAAATCAAGGAAAAAAAAAGAAAGAATTGCATCTAAATGAATTAATTAAATTGAATAACTCCACAACGATACTTCACCGTCGTCAAGTTCCACGTCAGCACCGTCATAGTCATTCCCCGAGTAATGCGTTGGAGACATCAACGCCATGTTCCTCCACATCTCCGGCACCCCCTCCTCCGCTGAGGTCCCCGCCGTCACCTCCGCCGCAGCACCCTCCTGCCTTCCGTCATCAATCTCTGGCGCCGTCGCCGGCCGGAAGGCCTCCGCCGCCTCGGCGGCGGCCTTCTGGATGTCCCTGGCGTCCGCCGTCGCGGGCAGCCGGAGGCGCCAGGCGGAGTCGGCGAAGTTGAGGCAGGCGGACCTCCCCCTGAGCGCGATTGCCGCCACGTCGTGGGCACGCGCCGCCATCTCGACGGTGGGGAACGTGCCGAGCCAAATCCTGGTCTTCTTGTTTGGCTCCCTTACCTCGCACACCCACTTGCCGGAGTTCCTCCGCCGCACGCCGCGGTACACCGGGTGGCGCGTCTCCCTGAACTTCTTCCTCCCCGCCCTCTTCTTCGGGTGGCTCGCCGCCAGCACCAGCTCCCCCTCGGATGCCGGCGACGATGACAGAATATTCTCCGAGGAGCTACCCGCATGTGGGTCGGTGATATGACTTAATGAAAACATGTTATTGGATAAAAAGTTTGTAACTTTGAAGTTACCTTAGTGAATGGAAGAGTGTGCGGAGAAGGGTCAGTTTGTGTGTCTTTGTTGTTGTTGTTGCGTATTATGTGTTGTGTGTTGTGTGTTGTGTGGTGTTATTTTGGGAGGGAAAGTGAGAATTGAAATGATGGGGAATATATATAGTATGTGGGGGGTAGGGGGAGTGAGACTGTGTTTCAAGGAAAGTGGCAACACGGAGTGTAGATGAGGAGGAGACAGCTAAGTTAAGGTTAGCCATCTGGAGCTTCGAGGGGATGATGATGGATTGAGTCTTCCCACGGTATGGACTATGGTTAAGGAAAGTACTATGACAGGATGGGGCGTGGGGCTCGCAACTTGGACTTGTCATGAACTGCGTTTGGTTTTGACACGTGTGACTTTGTCTCCTCCAAATAGTTGTTTCTAGAGTATTAAAATGGATAAGGAGGGCTTGACTGAAAGGGAAAGGGGAAGGTGAAGAGAAGAGGGAGTGTGTGGCTGTGTGTGATGTGTCATAACACAGAGAGAGAGGGAATCAATTGGTTAAGTGAATCTGTGAGTCTTAATCATGGTCAAAGGGGCTCCTTGGTTTTTCTGGGGGGGATTTGCTTTTGGTTTTGGCTCAGTCAGTGTGACGTAAAGGTGGGAAGTGTTTGCACCGGGAGGAGACAACTCCACCACCCTTGACCCTTTTGATTTCAATTATTTAAGTTAATTACAGAGTTTTCGCAAGCTGGATTTGCGTAGGGAAATGATACTTGGATCATGGACAACTCATGAACGGGTGATCACACTCTTACATAAGCACACAAAATGTTGTAAGTCTTTTTTAATCTTTTAGTGATTCCAGTACTGCATGCATATACTTAGGCTTTATCTTTCGTTTGGTATTTGCTAGTTAGTTTTTTTTTTTTTTTTTCCCAACTTGCTAATACAATATCTTTAATTTAAAGTTTGATAATTGTGAAAAAAATTGCCAATAGACTGTTATATTTTGTATAACGAAATAGAATAATTTATGATAAGTTTCGACAAAATAGAGGAGAGATCGAACGGGTAAAATTTGTTAACTTTTAATTTTCTCAAAACTTATACAGTTATTACTTATTAGTGAAAAATAATTGAAATGAAATAGTAAAGATGACTCGATTCTAATTACTCATGTATATATATATATTGTTTACCTTTTAAGTTAAAGAACATTGTTTAACAATATTAAAACATGCCTTATTTGCAATTTTACATAGTACCACTTATTCAACACATATTTTTTATTCAAAGAATTCATTTTGATACATTGGTAGTAATTATGATATCATATAAATTTTTCAAACTCCTCATCACTAACCTACTTCTAGTAGCTTATTTAGAAAATTCTTGATTTTAGTTTTGAAATGCATCATTTTTTAATCATTTATTTACTTTCAAATTTTAGTGTTTTTATGGTCAACCAAATTTTCGGTTCTGAGTTGAATGTAAAACGTTTGGTTTTGGTCTTGTTCTTGGCCCAAAACTCAAGCCCAACGAATGGAGGGTTGGAAGGTTCTTCGATCGGAGAATAAGAAAAGTAGAAGGGCTGTACCAAAAAGCAGAAAATATACCTAGAAAAGTTGTAGGGTGGTGGCGGTGGGGCACTAATAAAATTAGGGAGTGTACTATTGAGTGAGCCACCAGCTTATGTTTGACTTTGGCACTTTTTTGCTAATACTACAACTCAACTGAACAGACCTTTTCTGAGGTGACATCCCCACACTTCCCAAAACGCGGTTGACAGTTAATAACCGCCCTTTCATTTTTTTTAATAATTACAACCGTCTTTAATACAATTCTCCGCGATAGCCATTAAATATTTATTTATTATTTTATAATAAATATTTTAAGATTTAATATTAAATACATAAAATTTACATTAAATAGCAATATTTATGATGAAAGATGTAGTGTACTGAAATATTCTTCATAATTAATGTTAGCAATTTGATAAACTATGTGAAGAATGATTATAATCAAACTAAATTGGTCTAAACTATAAATAAATAAATAAATAATAGAACTAAACTAAGATTAGTAAATAAATAGCGTAATGAAAATTTTAAAAATGTTTCTAGAAGAATAAAAACTGTAATTAACTGAGACAATTTCTTTTGTAACTACAGCGTGGAATAGATTTTTTTTTGTCTTAACAATGAAGAACCCTATTAGATCAGTAACAAATACTACCTCTTTTTCTTTGTTCCTTCTGAAATAAGAATACTACCTCGTTTGAAAAAAGAAATAAAGAAAGACTTTAGATTAAAAAAATAAAACAAGATTAGTAAACAAATAGTGCAATAATTGCAAGCGGATATTCTCTTAGATTAGGTTTTGGATTCTAAAGAAAACGACAGAAAGGGAGCTATTCATTTCCGCGGAAACGCGTAGAATACGTGGATCTGTTTTTCCTTTCCCAGTCCGAAGCAGCCAGATGCAATGGGCTCCCACAAGATTCAACCATCTTATGGTATTTAGTTGGTGGCCCACCTCAAGATGAATTTCTTAGATATTTTTAGCTATTCTAATTAACTTGGGTCCATGCATATTAGTACAATTTGACCTTACAAAGTTAGTCCTGTATCTTCAATTCCATTAAATGCAGGCAGATTACTGTTTGACCTTACAAAAGTTAGTGATAACGTTGGTTGTTTATTTACAATTATCAACTTTAATATACATAATTTTTTTAAACAACTGAAATGTTAAAGCATAAAACAGACTGAAGAAAACATTTTGATAAATTTAATTTAACAATATTGCATACACTCCTTCGATCTACAGCTAAGCTAATCAACCACCTCTTAAATTGAGAAAGAGATTGTTAAGTAGACTGAGAAAAAGGTAGTGATCCAGAACAAGTCATCACATGCACCGTTTGGCACCGAGTTTCTTTCATGGGGACGATGATTTTCTGGGTAAACATAGGCCACAGAGTGTGATAGTGACTTGGCTGATAGGAGATAGCAGGAAAGGGTTCAGAAATAGGCCCTGGGACACCATTTAATTGCGGCATTTTTAACCTTTACGAAGGCTGTGACTAAGTCCTATTATTCATCCAGAACCAGGACAAAGACCAAGAAAGAAAGGAAGGAAGAAGTGGGGCAGTTTTGACTAGCAGCAGTGAAATTTCAGGAAAGACTATGTGCCACATCTCCAATTCTCCAATGGAATAGTGCTATATTGCATAATATGGTACTCTATTTTTCTTGTGACTTGAAAGGGACCGAAAAGAATGACAATTTGACGTAGTCTTCGCTTCTTGGAGAGTATCAAACTATCAATTAAAGGTAGATGGGTTGTATTCGCGTTCTCTTCCCATCTTTTTCTACCCCTTTTCTAGATGGATTGAAGATAGAAATATCTACAAGAACTCCGTTATGTCGTGACCGAAGTTATGATAAAAAGAATCGTCAGTCAAGGCAAAACACGCATATTCTGCATTAATTGACATGTATTTAATTTTGAGGAGCACATGATGATATGATTTCCTTTCCTTTTTTTTTTTGGTAAAAATTAAAATTGAGAGGAAGATTCATCAAAACATATTTTTAAAAACTTAATAAACACTTATAAAAATACTTACAATAGAGTTGTCAAAATGGTTGCAATCTGTAAGCCAACTCAACTTAACTCAACAACCAAAATGATAGATTAAGTTGCCTAGAATGTAGTTCATTTAGATCTTGGATCAAATTGATTTTGCCCGTATAATCGGCAAGTTATATGGGTTCTAATTGGATTCCGTCGAAGGACGAATTTTTTTTCAATAAAAAATATACTTTTTCCTATTTTTGGAACTAGTTCATTTCTTTCGCATCTAGCCTTTATGCCTAACCCTAACACACACACACACATACACACACCCAACACAAGGGAGAAGAGTGTTGCCTCCTTACACTTCTCATCCCTTCCCCTCTAACTCTCAGCTTCCCCCACCAATCCACTATCATCCTCACGTCCTTGAATCCTTGTGACAATTGTTTTTGTGGCTATTATCTTTGCAATTTGCGAGTTGTGACCATCATCTTCACGTTCACCTTCCAATTCATCGTCTATGTGACCATCCAACCATTGCCGCTTATCCTCCGACCATAGTCACTCGCAATCATCATCATTAGGCTCTCACAGAGGTCATAGAAGACCATCAATTCAAAGGCATTGAGTACAGTAAAGCATGGCAGAGTCTGTCATGGGACTTGACAAGTTTGGGATCAACCGTCACTTAATCTCAACCATTAACAATTAAATATAATGGTTAGAATTAACTGGAATTAAAATTTATATTTATATTTATATTTTTTTTGTGTAGAACTTTATACTTATATTTTAATATTTATAAAAAATATAGTTATAATGAGTTATTCATTTTACCCTTTTTCTTTTCCCAGCCGCTACTGCCACCCTCTGTCACCACAAGCACCATTGCCACCCCCTAGCACCACTGCATTCGCCACCCTCGAGCGGCCTTCGTTTCTCACCCCTAAAGTACAAATCCAGTCGGCATGTCCCTTGATGCCATCATCACCACCACCAACCCCCTTAATAGTCAACACTACCGCTGAAATCTACAAGCAAGTCTGTCACTCTAGCCTTGGTGCTACGCCTATGTCAAGCCTTGTTAGTTTTAGCGCCCTCTCAAGGTGTGGGTGATTGTGGCAGTTCCGAGGTTGATGGTGGTGCGTGGTGAAGGATGATGAGGCGAAAGGGAAGGTTCACGTGGGTTGTTTTTGCGCAATGGTGGTTCTGGTAATGGGTGGCTTGAGGTGGTGCTTGGTGGTAGAGTTTGAAGATGGTCCTGTAGGTTGCCAAGAGAGAGAGAATGGAGGAGGTTGCTAGTAGAGAAAGAAGGGGAAGGAGAGAGTGTTACAAAAGACATAAAATAGAAAGAATAAAAAAGTAATTTTATTTTATTTTTTTATTATAATATCACCTGATCCAAATTGGTCCCAAACTTGTCAAGCCCCATGACAAACTTCACCGTAAAGCATCGGCCTCTCCTAAGTTTGCAATGCATCACACACACACACACATATATGGCTTGTTTTGGACATGTTTTTGGTATTTTATATATATTTATGAATTTTGGATATGTACTTTTTTTATATTATTTGGCATTTTTGTTTTTAGGCTATTTAAATTTTTAATTTTTCTGTGAGCAAATCCACTTAACCCATTAACTTAGTGTATATTTGATTCTGTATTTGTAAAATTGATTCTAAATAAAATTGATTTTAGTTAGAATTAATTTTAAAATAAAATAATTTATATTTGATAATTTGATCTGAAATATGATTTCAACCAAAAAAAAAATATTATTTAAATAATATTGATAAAAATTACTTTTAAATATATAATTATTAAAATGAGTATGAGTTTTATAGTAGAATTATTCTTTAGCCACACTCAAGAAACATGTGATTAAATAATAATATTGAAAATACACAATCAAAAAGCATCTCATCGTGAAAATGTCTATCATGAATGCAAGATGAAGTTGCTTCTATCTAAACTAAGGTTTGTAGAAAGAATTGATTTTGAAATGAAGTGTCCAAACATAATATTCTTTTAGCAAAATCATGGTTGAAGGTGTTCTACCGGGATTTTGGGAGCACAAACCTAAATCCAAACTTAGGCTTAGGCGGGTTGAGTCAAGTTGGGATTTTTTTGATTTGTTACTAAAGTGAGTTAGTTCCAATGGGGGATCTACATAGTGAAGGAAGGGGCCCCTACCAAAATTTAAAATTTTTAATGAGAAGTCAACTATTTTTTTATTCTTCATTTCACTCATTATTTTACTTACAGTTTTATATAAATTAATTTTTTATTATTTTTTATTAATATTTTTTTGATATAAAAATTGAATTATTTGAAATTTAATCAATATAATTTTTATGTCTAAATGTAATTATGTAAAATTTCTTATCATGTTTATGTATTATCTTTACCCCCATTATCTAAATTTTTTGAATCCATTACTAGTTAGGTCGTATTATTAGAAGTGAGTCTCAACTGGCAGTAAGCCAACTCAAGTTGGTCTATTTTCATAGTTCTACTTATAGATGATTGATCAATTAATCATTTTTCTGCCTATGCTAAAATGATTCTTAAGCAATATTAGAGTAAGAAAAGTTTTATTTTATTCTATTTATTATATGACATATTAGTTTTGTTGGTTATTGTTATTTCCCATTTTTATTATAATTTTATCAAAATGATAAAGATATTAAATATTAAATGAAATAAAATAAAATAAAATAAATATTTTTTCTTACTCTAAAATATATAAAAATTCTCACATTCAAAATATCATAGAAATTCTATACGTACATGGAGAATTTTTTATTTTTCTTTTCATTTGAGTTCATATCCCTCCGTGAAATAAAATAATAACATAATTACTACAATTTTATAATTAAAATGAGTTAGAATTTTGTTCTGAGTAATTTTTTAGTTCATATATATATATATATATATAGAACTACGTCGGTTGTCCCCCCGATTGATTTTTATCTTGGTGATTATCCCTCCAATTGATGCACTGACACATGATTGACCGTACAACAGTCTAATGAGATTTTCTTGCATATTTTGAATTGCTAAGGACAAAACCCACTTAGCCCAAAAAAGGAAAATGATAGAACGACAAGAACCCACAGTATAAGGAGTATTATAAACAATTCACGACAGTCATCATGACACTAAAATGTAAGATATATAGACAAAACTAAAACTTTCTTTTATGATGAAGTTAAGTAGAGCTAGAATCTTACTTTCCATAATTTATAATGACAGATAAAACTCCTTTTGGAGTAGCCGCTTTTAGAACAGTTTCGAGCAGAACGTTGCTCCTCCTGGTTGGTGGATGTTAGTTTCCATCGATGCAATGAACCAAATCTGTTCACGGCCGAGATATGAGCAGCAGCCCCTATCGGCGTCTTTTGTTTTCTTGAATTGTGTGACAGGTCGGCCAAGCGTCTAATTAATTATGAGATATTTTTAAGCGATCTTAAAAATTTGCCATTCTGAAATATTCGTAGTATATGGTATATACTTAAGAGAGTAATTCTTATATACTATTAAGAGTTTTATATTATTATTTAATTATAAATTAATATATATGAGATGTTTAATATAATAAATATAAAAATTAAATATTTTTATTAATATAATGATATATTATTAAATATTTATGTAAAATATTTATATAATAATAATACATTAAAATTAAATTTTATATTTAATAATATAAAATAAATAAAGTTTTTTTGTATGAAAACCTATAGAAATCTCTCAAATGTAGCTCTTTTGCTAATATTCAATTATGTATTAGAAAAACAATTGATTCGTTCAAGCCATCCGAGAGGATTCAAGCATCTCTCTACTAACCTTTTGATCTTCCAAACAAAATCAATTGACTAAGTTCTCTTCACTCATTCAAAGCTCAAGGTTGATTAATCACTTAAAGATTGGAAGGTTTATGATTCACCTAAGCGCCTAAGGACTTGAGCGTCCACCTGCTCAACCATCCGACTATCTAGACAAAAGCAATTGATTAAAGTTTCTTCACTCTTTCAAAGCTCAAGGCTAAAGGGACGAGTTCAGGCCACTTGAGGACACAAGCGTCCACTAACTCGGCCTTCCGACCTATTGGGCCTTCTCAACCAACCACCTGAGTCATTCAACTATGTTAATTTGTTGACTTGCTCGTCCTTTTGTCTACCTTGAGTCATTTACCATGTGGGAATTTTACTCCCCCAATTTGACCACAATATCCTCATCGAAATCCCATAAATAAAGCCTTAATGGGATCTTTGCATTACACCCAACCTAATACCTCACAAGTGAGGATTGGAGACACATTGATCGAATACCCTAAACACATTTGATACCTACCCCATGCCCAAAAGCTCTAGAACAGCCACTTTGCACCACCACCATCCATGGAAGAGGCTTTTGTTAACCTCCTCACTGTCGTGTCTCACCACTTCCCCTGGTTGAGGTTGGAAACAACAACTTTACAAAGCTCAAACATAGTTTTATTTTTACTTTTTGAATCAAAAGAGAGAAAAAAATGGTATACCATATATAAATCAAAACATAAATAAATCTACGAGGTCTTTGCGATATTTACTTTGGTGCAATTAATTAACACTGTTGATAATGTACATGTACCATCTTTGTTCACATCTTTCTCTTGTCTTTCTTTTTTTAGAGAAATACATATATAAGTAATGTTATTTGTATATGGCATATAAACATTTAGAATAGACATATAAGAATAAAAATGACACAAAAGCATTTGATAGTAATAAACTGGGCCATGATTTTGTGTCACTCTTTATTGGATATCTATTATAAATATCAATATTTTATGTACAAATAATATTACTTAAAAGATATGAAAATTTGATAAATACATATATTATTATTATTCTTCTTCTTTACAGTATAATTATACATTTTTTTTTTTATTAAGCTTATGAATACCGAACCCCTTGCACTGCACCATTTGAATTATTGTACTGCTTGACCTTACTCACCAATATGGGACTATGGGTCTTGAAGGCCTCTACCTGAACTGGCTGGTACAAAAATACTTCGACCCCTTCTCTCCTCACCTTTTTATTTAAACAGGAAAAAAAAATCTTATTTCTTATTTCAAAAGTTTCTAAGTCATTTTGGTAGTTTTCATCTTCTTTTTCTTTTTTTAATTTTTAATCTCTCCTACGAACAGTATAAGTGCAGGCGTCGCCTCCCTCCGGAAAAGAAGTATGTCTTTCCATCACAATCTACTTCAGGTTGTCCTAGAATTTAAATATATTGCTCTCTTTTGCCCACTTCGTCTCGATAATTTTTATTTAAGGTCCGTTATTTGGCGGGGCACATATGTTAAGATATAAGAAAGTTACTGATTAGCTTTTGTTTTATTACATATTTTTTTAATGGTTCTTTGCTTTCCCATAAACGCTAGAGAAGCACCAGGGGTTTACATCTTTGCTTCGTCACTATAGCGACAACACGAGAACCCTGTACATATTGCAACTCGCTAGAGCTTGCAAGTAAGTTTTGTTTTGTTGCGAGTCTGCTGTGTAATATGGTAAGACTTAAGGGGAAATCTTGACTTTAGGAACATTGAATTTCCAAGACTATAGGGTTTTCCATGACTAGGTTATTTTGACTGCCAAAAGGAAAGCTAGACAGATATATATAGCCGAATTTACCGCATGTCTGGTTAGTTTTTTCAACTCATAAACTATGTTTCAGGCAAAAGTACGATTAGCGGCTAGCTTCTGCCTAAAAATATAGTTTTAGAACTTTTAAAATTTGCACGTTATTGAGGAAAATGATCACATTACTTCGGCGGTATTAATTTCGCACTTAAAGAATATATAAATACTTAAAGAACATAGGGGGAAAAAAACTTCTAATTATACTAACTATTCGAGATGTGAAATTTCATATTAAATTGGGAGGCATATCAGAGCACCAGTCACTTATGAGCCCACGTACCAACACTAATGTTTCTCTTTCCATTCACAAATATATGTTAGTTTGATAAAATTTGTATATTCTAAAATCAATATATATGGATGTAATTTATACTTAGATGTATTGCATCTAGATATATTGATATTAGAATATATCAATTTTATCAAATTGATAATTACTTATAAATAGAGGAAGTAAAATTCAACTTGAAAAGGGGGATACACTAGATACATAAATCTAGACTGTATAAGCATCCCCGTTTCGTCACTTGACCCCACAATCTGATAACACCCTTCCTTATTAAATGGCTGAACTAATTAAACCCAGTACGGGCAATAAATATAGTAGATTTGAGAAAAAAAAATGGGAAAGGGATAGTTGCATCTGAAAATTCTCAAACCTGAGATTCCTTTTTTTCTCTTTAACCTCCAACATCGATGAGGCAGTGTGTTATATTCTTAGCTTTCAAATCAGGCAACCCCATACAAGCCTTACAAGAAATCTTAAAGGCTTTCTCCTATTAGCCTAACTGACTCTGTAGATGCCCCTAATTAATATTCCAAAATTAAGGCACATGGAGTTGGTAAGTTTGAGATAACTCAATGTACTGGATGCGCCATAATATTGATTCTAAGAGAACCTCTCTACATCAGATCACTTATCAGACTTAGTCTAAAGATTCCTTTCAGCATTAGTACTCACGATGCATGTACTTCTTTTATTGGATAATCGAGTATCAGTCCGTTTCTATAGCTATAAGGGATTTCCGTATTTAGTCTTCAATTTTTTTATTTTTGAAAAAATAATAATAATATTTAAATATTAAACGATCCTTTAACCGAATATTGTCTTAGATATTAGTTTTACAATAATTTTTTTATTTACATTAATAAGCCATGGGATTTGAATATATAACTTTATGTAAATTATTTAAGTCCCTCATCACTAACTCAATTTTAGTAACTTTTAATTTTATAATAATGAATATGGAGATATTAAGGTAAAAAATACTAAATTATAAATACTTCTTATTTTTAAGTTACAATTTCTTTCAAACATTTAATTATGATTTTTTTAGTAAAACTCTATAATTATAATAGACTTCTCAATTTTTTATTTTAATTAGCTAGAAATAAGAAATACGAATTAAAAGACACACAGTGTCTATCAAAATGATAGTCCCTAAATTCAGCTTGGTTACCAGTAATTTGTAAACTCGTTGTAGAGTGTCTTTAGAGGGGAAAAAAAGGGAGCAAAACATTTAGACAGAAAATGGGTGATAAGGGGGCAATACTTCATGATTTTCGTTGTTTAACTTTTTCATTTAGCTTCAGCAAAGTTCATTAGAGCTTTCGCACATATATAAAATGCGTAAAGGGACAATGGATTCCCCATCTACCTCCAATAGGCTTAGTACGGTCACAGACCTAGCCTTTTAATACGACTGATTGTTATGATAATGGGAAAAAAAATGCACTCTAAAAACCCTACTAAGCTACTTATCAATCAAAAAAGAAAAGAGTAAAAACTCAACCTAAAGTAATCCGAAATGAAACAATAGTCCTGTCATAAGTCTTGTTCATAAATTTAAGATTCTTTTCAAAAGGTAAGAGGGGTTGGGGGGGGGGGGGTACAAGTGGGATTGGAATTGAGAAATCGTTAGATGGTCCTCTTGTTTTGATCCATACATTTTTTATTGCATAAGTGAATGTGAGCTACCAAAACTAGGAACTCATTCTTTTAACAATTGTTTTTTTAAAGTTTGAATTTTGTTACTTTTCTTAAAAGTATAATTCGTTTACTATTATATTTAATTCTTATTGATAAATCCATTAATCATTTTTTTGGTATAGAAATCCATTAATCGTTCAATATTAAATGTATATTTCATTAAATTTATTTAATATTAAAAAAATTTCAAATTAAAATCTTCCAGTAACATTTATTTTTTTTTTAAATTAATTAATCTAAGCATGCAACTACATATCTCAACTTTCCTTTCTTCTTAGAGAAATTTGTGTTTTATATACAAAGAGGTGGAATTTATACTTAGACGTCAAGGGTTAGACATCTCAAAATAACTTAACATTAAAATTTTTAACATTAGGAATTTTATTTTTATCCAAATTTAACAAGATTAGTGTTAGTTATAATGAAACTGGCTATCTCATCACATGTTCACACTATCTATAAAAGCTATTATGCAAGTAGCATATTTTCTTTGGGAAAAAATTGTCAATGCCGTTAAGTATCTCATTTAAAAATCAATTTGTAAATAAGATTTTTTTTTTTCCATTGAAGATAATGTCTGTCTTGTCATAATGAGATTGTCATTTTTCTTATCCAAGATTTTTTTTCAAGATGTCCTTCAATGCATATCTAATCCTATTTCATTTAAACATTTCAATTCTACTGACAAAGTTGTTCTATATATAATATATTTAAAATTGCGGAGTAATGAATTTTTATTTAAACAAAAATATCCTTCTTCTAACGTTTGTAATGTCCACCAAATACTCTCTTACTAAATTATGAATCCATACGTGTTATTTTCACTTTATGTTATCATACTATGAAGAAGATCTAAACAATAAAATGTGAGATAAAGGAAAAGGAAACTAAATGGTATTCAATCTTTTTCTTACAGAGTAGTGTATATATATTAGAATAACCTTAAATCATTAGTTAAATGTCAATGGCTTTAACATCATTTATTGTTATTATTGCTGCATCTCTTCTAGCTTAATCCACAAAGCGCATATCAATGATCTTCCAGGATTTGGATGGATCTAAGTAACATAAATCATTAGAGGACATTAATTGTCCCTTACACTCAAAACATATATGTAAAATCGTACTAACATTTCATCCTTATCCTAAATGGATTTTCAAATATGACACACTTGCAATTAGCAAAGGAAAAGCAGACACTATTCAAATAGGGGCGCCTTGGTTAGATCAACAATCAACATTCTGCATTAACCGTCGGCACAAACTTTGCGTCATGTCGGCAAAGTTTGACAACGGAAGGGCTCCAAAGGTAAATGTACTATCATTTACAAGTGTGTTCTATCTTGATCCATGTTCCAATTTCTTCAACATATATACGAAATCTGGGTCTAGTCCAAGAAATTCATAGTACATATGCTTGTGGGCAGACAAGAAAGAGGGGGAAAAAGATGTGATTGTCATCTGGTCTGATGCATACCAAATATCTTTTTTCCAATAATTGTCTGGTCATTGGTCAAGGTTTTGAAGAACGACGAATCATTTAGTGATAGCATCCTACTTATCAAAAGCAGAAACCTTTTACACCTATGTATAATCATGTACTATAATATTTTCGGCTACCGACATGAATTTGATCTATATATATACACACATAGACTCAGAAATGTCTTGTTAATTCCACCAACGCAGACATGAAACAGCTAGCCTCAAGAAAACGGGGCTTAAGTTCCAAGAAAGTCTCCCTTGTACATAAGTGAATGTAACTAAAAGAGGACTTATCATTCTTCTGATATAAGAGAGATGCATCAAATTAAGAGATGCCTTATTAGTTTGACATTAATCATTTCCCAATTTTTCAAATGTTGATGCCGGCCATATGATTTGATGAACCTTCAATCATATCATCATATATCAGGAAGAGAGTTACATATACAATAAGCAGCAAAAGCTGCGTGCACTGTAAATTTGGGCTCAGATAGCAGAAGAGATATGAGTCTCTACTCATATAAACGGTGATTCAATATTAATCCTTAAAAAGAGCTTACATATATACAACTTGAAACTTGTACACATACATCACCATCTCAACACCAAATTCATGAACTGCCAGAGGTAGTTTTATTCAATACAAGTAAATCAACCGCAAATTTAGTACATAAGAGAAGGGCAAAAGCCCCACACATAGAATCATGTATATATGTAGATATATAGATAGAGAGAAAGGCCCCATGATCTAAAGCCTAATCTCTCTACACTGAAATCTTAATTAGGCTCTAGCTAGGTGCCCCCCACACACATACTGATTAGATCGTACGGAACTACCGAACTAAACGGATCGCACACGGAAACGGAGATAATCAGATCATCAACAACATTCCCTAAAATCGGTGGCATCTTTCACCTACAATAGTGACGATGAGAGTGATCTCATAAATCCCTTAAACGTTCTATATACAACAACAGCAACCGCATCGCAGCAGCAAAAATCGAAACCATCATCCGCTCGCTTTGTAAGATCATAACAGCAAAGTACCTACCAACCTAGAAACACACACAAACACCTTAAAAATCCAACGGACAGAAATTAATTTATTCACACAAATTAAATTCTCTCCTCAACAATTAATAACTCCAAAGGTTATCTGCATCCGAATTCCCCGGCGAATCATCAGAAGAGAAGGACCCCATCCTGGGGGGGCTAACCTGCATTCCCCTGGCCATGTCATCAATCAAACTCGGCATGTTCAAGAGCTCATCCTCATCATAGTACTCCTCCACTAACCCTTGTCCACTCGCAGCCGAAGAGCTCCCAACAATGTTACCAGCACCACCACCACCTTCAGCTTGCCCTTGTTGTGAAGAGCTTTGTCCACTACTCCCCGGTGGCCTCACGAGCCTAGCCTGAGCGGCGGCGGCAGCGGCTGCACGTATATCAGGAGCGGACAATGACGCAGGAATAGGGTAAGAGAGTATAGAATTGGGGAAGTTGAGAGGGGTATCAGGACCCTTCAAGGCCAAAGCAGCAACATCATACGCAGCAGCAGCCATCTCTGGTGTCGGATATGTCCCAAGCCAAATGCGCTTCGTTTTACGTGGCTCCCTTATCTCCGACACCCACTTCCCGCTCCGGCACCGCGTCCCCCGGTATCTCACGGTGGCGCGGTCACCGGAAGGGGAAGAAGATGAAGTTGGAGTTGGAGTGGTTGGCGCTGACTCAGATGATGGAACTTGTATTGGAGGAGGGTGTGAAGGGTTGCCATCGTCCATGTAGTAGTAGTAGTAGTAGTAGTACGCACATAGAACAAGCGTGTTTGTTTCTGTTAATTCTATGTGGAGATTAGGGAAATTTGATGATAGCGGCAGACAAGTGGTAGCTGGTGATTAAGGGTTTTTGATGTGTGAGTTGGAAACCTCAAACCCAAAGGGGTTGGGGATTGGGTGGTGAGAGAGACGGTTTATATGAAAAGGGCAGTGAGGTGAGCGGGTAGAACCAATGGGATAAAGCGTGGGGAAGTCGCGGGACTTTAATCAATGGGACAACCCCTTTTTTTTTCCCCCCTAAGGTTTGACACAGTTGTTGTTGTTGGTATTTGTCAAAGTGAGGCCACACAGTGAACACGTATTAGGCACACACAATTTGTAGCAGCAATTAGGCTAGCTGTGTACTTGCTGGTCCTCAGGTCAGGAGGATCATAAAATTCGCTCATCTTTTCGTATACTAAATGGGGTCCCTCTTAACTGGTGAAAGTGATATGGGGTCTCTTCTCTGCTGCTTATGCCTCTACGTGCCTTTGGGTAAATTCAGAGGGGTTCAATGATGGAATTGTGAATATTTGCAACTTAGGGTTGGGAATAGTGAAAGGAATTTGTCCCTGGTAAATTATGGTTTGAATTTTAATTAAACTTGAAAAAAAAAATACTTACAGTTAATATCCAACTGTGTCTTAAATGAAATTGTTTTCAATAAAATATCTGTTAGAAACCAAAAAAATAAAAAGAAATTTCGGATCCTCTCAATATTGTGCACAGACACTCGAGTGCTTTCATGCTATACCATCATATAAGAAAATTGTGTTACGAGCGAAAAAGACCTAAATTTTACAATAGTAATTAATACTCATTTTTATTTAAGTTGATATATTAATTTTGTTTCTTTTCTCTCATAACATATATAATTCTCCCATGTTCAGAAGTAGTACGAGAGGATATTCACGTTATCTCTCATGTACAATTGATGGTTCATGCATTGAAACCTATTGATTCTTGATTTTAAGAATATTTAATATATTATAAATTAAAAATTATATTTTTCATATAATGCATTTTTTATTCTTTATGTGTGTTTTTAGAACACTTGTTATCAGAATTCATTTATTTAAAGATGAGTTCTTAGAGATTTACTAATAGCAAGTTCTGTAATAAATGTTATTAGACTTCACCTAAGTTGGTTTATTAGGGAGATAAAAAAAATTTTAACGCTAATTTTTTTATTTACACAAAATTCAAACATGAAACTTACTTAAAAGGAATAAGTTTCAAATTACTTAAACCAACCAAATATTAGTTGTTTGATGAGAAAATCCTTTTGTACAAGGAAATCAATATCTACAAGCAATTAATAATTAATATTTATATTTGATTTTAATAAATTTTTTATATGAATTTTTTATATAATTATTCAATAATATATTATCATATTATTAAAAATATTTAACTCTTACAATAGTTAACATAAAAATCACACATATGAGTATATATGATTAACTGATAATGTAAAATATTTTATGTTAATAAATTATCAAAATTAAAAATAATAATTATTTATATATCTAACTTAAATAAAGTATAATAATTTCTTATTTATAGTTCAATTTAAAATATATGAGACTACATTTTTTTGGCTTATTATTAAGGATATCATTCCGTTATGAAAACAAAGAGTATACTAAAAAATTCTCCTTAACTATAACCGACAGAATATTAATATTTAAAAACTAACTCTAATCATACGGATATCCAGGAAAAAAATTAAAAAATGTTGGAGTAATATCCATAACTAGTAACATTTAAATGTTTTTTTTAGGTAGTGATAACTGTAAAATGATTGATAAATAATGAAGATACTAGCATTATTTTTTAAAAAATATATATATTTCAATTAAATAATCTTCCTGTTGTACTTTTTATGATAAATTGCTTTTAATATTTAATTTTGATTACACAATGGGATTGTTTTAGTTTTCTTCATAATCAATACGTTTGATTGTGTCTTGTATTTTTTTTAAAAAAAATTAATATTGATGTATTATCAATGTAAGTTTTTATATTATTATTTAATGATGTACCATCATGCTTTTAAAAGTATTTAACATTTACATTAATTACATAAAAGGTCATGTATATGGAGTGCATTTAGTTAATGTTTTTTTAAAATAATACTTAGAGTTGATTTTATCATAAATAACTCTTACCTGCTTCTAAAAGAATATCAATCTGATTATTTTATTCTATTTTTTTCAGAATCTTATTCAAATAATATACAAAAATTCAAGAAATATTTTTTTAATAAAAAAGCTCTTTTCTTACAAATTAAATGTAAACAAATACATTGCCAATATAATATGATTGGTGAATAGTATAAAATACTTTACACTAATAATATCTCAAAATTAAACTTAAAAAAACACACACACACACACGAAAGAAGGGCTAAATCCCATAACAAGTAATAATACTCACAAAGAAAAACAAGACACCCATAATATACTAGTGGCCAAATCAGACAGCCATTTTGACTGATTTATCTAAGAACCTGTGTGTTTGGCAATTTCATATTCATGAGGGGCAAAGCTAACGTAATGAACTAATGATGAAAAAATCACTATTACTCTTTGTGGATCACTGGTTTAATGATATGTGGAAATATATTGGTAACAATTCTGTTGTAACACTAATGTATCTACTTTAGTTGGGGGGCTTCTCGGCAACTACTTCTAGTTATTTTGAATCATATACTAGTAGTTTATTAGAAGACCGTTGCAGACATCATTGAGAAAGACAAGTTGGTGATGGACTTTCATCTAACATTCCAAAACAGGAATGTCCCCAGGCAGATTAATAAAACGGCACTGTCCCTCTCTTAGTTTAAAATAATTAGACAAATGTCACCAACCCATTGGTTTATTTATTTATTTTTTAATAGTGTTTCTCTGCATTTCCTTTTTCTTTTCATTAAAGAATATATAAAGTAATAAATGTGTCTATGGACTTCATTAGATAACTTTTTCTGAGCTATTAACTCTTTTAGTAAGAAAAACTCACTTCCCAAAGGCTATCTAACAACTGTCGTATGTAAAATGCATTAATTAAGAAATAAAAGGATTTAGTCAAAATTTTATTAGTATAGGTTACATAATCAAATAGTTATTTATTATCAAATCATTAAGAGAAAATCCGACTTTCATAACCATTACATAAGAATGATCTGATTAGGTAAAAATATGTGAGATTTTCCCAATAAAAATAATCATCTGACTT
Source organism: Pterocarpus macrocarpus (assembly GCA_031439585.1). Taxonomy (NCBI): domain Eukaryota; kingdom Viridiplantae; phylum Streptophyta; class Magnoliopsida; order Fabales; family Fabaceae; genus Pterocarpus; species Pterocarpus macrocarpus. The sequence goes on along the minus strand of CM062516.1, from coordinate 58,880,623 downwards.
TAGTAAAAATATGAGATTTCATAACCATCTGACTTTCACAATAAAAATACGTGACTAATTTGATTAGGTAAAAATATGTGAGGGAATACAGAGGATATTTGATTAGGTTTAATTTGATTAGATTTTTGTAATATCTTGGAATCACCCCAAGCCCTAATCCATTTACGAATCCACTGAGTAAAATATAGCATCGATGAGCCAGAAGATGCCTTGTAATTAGAGTATTTTAACATAATTTTAAGAGCAATTGGAATAAGCATCAAATTATATAAATAATGAACTTCAAAATAATTACATTTCATAATGATAAAGTCATTATTTTGAAGTCACTGAAGCACAATTTGGAGGACTCTATATATATCGATTAATTCGAAGAGTGATTTGGGCAGACCTTAAGAATTCTGATCCTAATCATCTATCATCGTGTATGTCACGTATATTTAATTACTCAAACACCTGTCAAATAGTTCATAATCACGCATCAAACGCGAATGAAGCATGCTGTATGCATGAATTAGCCGTGTTATGTCAAGGGATCTTACTTGTAGCCTGTAACGAGTACATATTATTTCCAAAGCAAGAAAAAATTTTGTTTGGAGAGTAACATTTCCCTTACTTCAATTAAGGTTTGGGGCAAGAGAAGACGGTAAATTCAAGACTCTCTCGATGACCACAATAGCGTTACGTTTCCATCATTGCTTGATGGAAAAGGAGTAATATATCGGTCATTATAGGCTCAATTGAGAGTTTGAAATAAGAATTTGGCTCGAAAGTCAATTAAAAAGGAGAAAAATTGAAATGATTGAAAGATAAATCGAATATCTTTATTCGAGTTGCAACAAGGCACAAGGGCTATTGTTGATGCTTTCCACGTCAAAGATGAAACCCTGATAATGACAAGGAAATAGAAAAAGAAAGAAAAAATATATAGTGTATACGTATATTTTTGTTTTTAATTTCTTTCGGGCATTGATGCATGGTTGAGCTTTAAACATAATTATACTTTCTTACATATAAGACATTTTGTTTTTTATTTCTACATATGAATACTAGAGCCATTAAAATGGATCAAATCCGTCAAGCCAAACCCATTTAACCGCAAAAAATAGGTGGGTTGGACTTAAAAAATAACGACCCGTTTAAATTAGTCCATTTTCAACCCGGTTCGTTTACCCGCATTTATTTTTTTGAAGTAAAGTTGTATAAATTTAGGATATAAAAATATAATTTAATAATTAGATTTAGGATTTTTTTTCACTTTTTTAAAATAAAAAATAAGAATTTTTATTTTTTAAATAAAAAAATAAATTTCAAAACATGAAAAAAAAACACATAAACGTGCCAGTTCATTTAAGACTGCGGACTTATTTTAAACAAGCCAGGTTGAAAAATTTTGGTTCGCAAGCTAAATGGGCCAATTTGTTTAACTGATTTATTTTGCGGGTCTAAACAGGCCGAGCTTAAACGAGCCAACCCCACCTATTTGACAGCCCTAATGAATACCTTTTTTATGTAATTATGAAGTGACAACAACCATGATAAAAGAGCTTTATAGCATGTTTGGAAACTCATTTGCAGTCTCTAGAATCAATTTTGACCCCCCATAATTAATTCTTTTAAATTTTGATGATTCATTGCTCAAAATCAATTTTTGTCTCTAAAATTTATTCTTGAAGAATTGAAAATTTTTTACTTTCTGTCAGAATCACTTTTAGAAGAACTATCAAATATAAATCACTTTACTTTAAAATCAATTTTAACTAAATCAATTTCAACAAAATCAATTCTATACAAGTAGAACCAAATATGCACTTAGATAGCATCTTATCATACCTAATTAATAGCATATTTGATTCTAGTTTTATATAATTGATTTTGAAGTAAAGTAATTTATATTTAATAATTTTTTTAAAAGTGATTTTGATAAAAAATAAAAAAAATTATTTCTCCCAAAATTAATTCTAAAAATAAGAATTAATTTTTATCTCTTAAAATTAAATATTATAAAAAACTGACAAAATTAATTTTTAAAAATCAAAATCAATTCTAAATAATCCAATCCAAACATGCTAAATCCAAACGAGAAACGACTAATAAAAAGTCTGCCAATAGCCCAACACAAAGTGAAATGTGCACAATCTTAAAATTGTCACGGTCAATTAGCTCGTATATTAATTAGTCCCGACCATCATTCATAAATGGGCAGATCAGGAAATGGCTATTTAATTAGGATTCCTAAACAATTCAGCCCAAATTATAAAATTTAAGGGTTTTGTCAATCAGTAACTTAAAGCTAAAGGGTAATTTCCGACCAAAAAAAAAAGTTAAAGGGTACTTATTAAGGTTTCAATAATAATATAATATAATATTTTAATATTTTCAATGTGTTGAATACATTAAATGCTTAAAAATTTTATTTTTTTCAATTAAAACTTACGACCATAAAAACCTTTTTCAGCGTCCTTAGCAGAACCCATTATTTAGAGGGCAATCAGTCAAGTCATCATTATATGTACCGTTGTCCTCAAAAGGGAAATGCAAAGTATCTTTAGGATATTATATTCTCTCTTTTTCGGTGGTTGGTGAAATCATAAAAAAAAATCTGCGCTCCATATTTTGTGGTCATTTTCGGCTTCTGCAATCGGTTCCTGACTCCCGGGCCCACATTATGCTCGTACATTCCAGACCCCATTTCCCAATTTTCCTTGTCGCTACCAACTTACCGTCTCCCCCGTGAAGTATACAGTAAACTCTATTAGCAGGGAAAATGCATTGCCATAACTAAAAAGTCTTATAATATTAATTTTGATATATTATTAATATAAAGATATTTTATAAATTAAATTTAATTCTTATTAATTATAACGATAACATGCAATAAATGAAAAAAATAAAAAATATAATTCAAATACATTATAAAAACTTATCATTTTCGTAAGGTCGCATCTAGATATCTCGTGGCTACATGGTCCATGCGGTCATGGCCGGCCAATGTCTCTTGTCCACCCCTAATCACATGGGGTGAGGGACACATGAACTTTTGTTTGTCAGCAATTATTTTTCAGGTATAGATGGAGGGGGAGAGCCAGTGCAAAGCTCAGAGGAAAATACAAAAGGAGTAAAAGGAAACGATAAGTAGGACAAGACCAGGTCAAGCGACCCGCGCGACCCACACAAATCTAGAAAAAAGGTGCTGGGTCATATTTGCAGGAGTTTACCTCTGATGTACTCAGTGTATGAATCATTTTAAAAAACGATTGTATAAATTATTAAGTTACAATCATTAAAAGAGTTTAATTATAACAATAATTATTTTAAAAGTTATTTTTTTTTTAAAATGATCATAACAATCCATTATTATTAATAAGGATGTTGTCATAATGGTATAAACACATTATAATTACAGAGAAGACATTGATTCATTTTTTAGAGAAGATACTAATTAAAAGGGTAAGTTTGATTATATTTAAAGGAGGTTAATTTTCTTTTTTGATAATAGGGAAAGAGATATTCTTAGAAATGAAAAAAAAAAATTGATTGTTAGATAATAATTTCAAAATATTTACACCATTAATCAACAAAAATAAGTTCTATCTCTAATTGAATGTTTTCAAATAAGAAGAAACTAGAGCCAACTTAGCACCATTTCTATCAGCCAATGCGCACCGATACACGTGTATGCGTATGTGACAATGTGTGCATACAATTAAATTATTTATTATAATAATCAAATTCTAATTTCGTATTTACTTAGTGAATTTAATAAATTCAATTCTCAAATCCTCCATCTTAATTAATTTTTAATTATCTTATATTAAAAGCCATCAGCGAGCATGCAGGCTGTTCTAGCTTAACAAAGGTCTTGAATTCTATTTGCTTTGAGGATCTATTTTTGAGGATAGATGTGGTTTAAATTAAAAAAATCCTACATTAAAAGCCTTTTTGATAAACAATTCCATTTGCTTGGAGTATCTAGCTTGAGAATGAGTAAAAATTCAAACGTTGTTTACCAGTGTTATCAATTGATGCTTCCTTTTGGTACTTGCCAAAATTGGAAAATCTCGTTCTCTTGGAAGTCCTGTATGCTTCACTTCGTACTTGACAAACTACGATTTTTGGGACTATTAAAGTTTTGTCATTTTGTAATTGTAAGCGCTAATATCTCCAGAAGCTTGACTTCTTGAGAAAAAGAAAAGGAAGATGCTCTTTTTGTTTTGCATCTCAATTTCGATCCTTGATATAATATTTCTCATTCTATACCCTATTATATGAACTTTACCGAAGCTGAAGATGGATGATCATGGTCTTCGAGCCCTCCGTACATTAATTGCTCGACCATCTTAGATTTCATGTTTCTGTTTGGCAGTTTGCAGAGTCGTACATATATGGTGGATAATGAATTGTATAGTGTTAGAGAAATAATATAAGTCTTTTATTTGTCTTCACTTAACAATGCTAGTGTTTGAGAGAGTTAGTTACTGACATTGTATTAGAGTCTTCATGATGAAGTAGTCTATAATTTGGTCATTATAATTTTACTTTTGGGGGAGTTTGCCCTTCACGTTCAGGTAGTCCACATTTCTTTTATTTAACTTGAACTAATTAAATTTGCTCTCATGACCCAAGTCCTAGTTATCTTGTGAGATTCAAAAAGGAAGCACATAAGTCAATGGTAGTTAGTAACATTATTAGAAAACTTGCTCTGAATTCTGATGCTACATTTTGCACGGAGGCTGTGATGGTAGAGTATCTGAAAAGTCCTGTTATAGGTCTAATCATCTGGTCACGAACAAGGTGATGCAATGGTGCTTGAAGGTCAAGTTAGTGATCAAATTTTGGGACTACCCACCATGGAGGAATGGTGTATGTTGTGAAAGAGAGGCACGAATACTAAGACAGATTCAATCCTTCTGTCTAATTTTCTTGTCTTCTTTTCTATCTCTCAATTAAAAATTAAAATATATCATATGTAAAACTATAGATAACGTTTAACATTGGCTTGAGAAGAAATATGATAAAGTCATGTAAATGTATAAATATCAAATTTTGATTGAGAGACAGAAATCTGTGCTCAGACCCCTATGTGATGGCAAAAGAGTGATTTCCAGCTTGGGACCCCTGTATTCAGAACTTTTTATGTGAAGCAGAAAATGGTTACAGTAGGTATTCATGGCAGAGGATCCATAATTTGTTCCCCGGGGGATGAGTGAAGAGTCTTCTGAAGCAACCAACAAAATAGTGTACCGAGTAATGTTATTTATACCATGAAAAGAGGTGTCTCTTATATATTGGGTAAGAGAAAAATTAAGATCTACTCTTAATTAATGTTTAAGAGACATTTCAGAACATCTCGTCAAATATGTCCCAAAAAAAAAAAATACGAATAACATTTCTCATAGTGTACGGCAATGCATAAATCTCAGTATATGTGCCAAAGTAGTAGGCTCAACAAGAGAAACTACTCAGTCTAACATGCAACTCAGTGGCTCACTTGCTCCATCTCCTATATCTACGATCCACGAATCAACACAGCAACATAAGTTTGGTATGACATTTTTTTCAAGATAAACAATTTGTTATCCCATAATAAATCCAAATTAAGGTTAATGATCTGTAATGACAATATATGCCTAAGTAATGAGTATGAAGTGGGAATAAATATCTAAAATCAAGACAAATAATTTATATGGGAATCACATATCACCAATCAACATATATGTTTAAACTAAATGTGATGCTAATTATTTTTAGTGAAAGTGATGATGACGTGAATCAGCCTCCATTAGCAAGTGGATCTTACTGTTGACCTTCCTCATCATGCCATACAATCATAACTTTTCATTTGCTAACGGTAGCACCATTAATGAGAGCTTTTAATATCTTTGTTTTATCATATCCTCTGTGCACCAACCATCTCAAATCAGAAGTGAACCAAAAAGATCCACTTTGAATGGAGATAAAGATATGTGACAAAACAAAAATGTGTGGTCTAAGATGATTGGTCATCTTCTTCTTTGTTTATCAAAAATCACGTTCTCATATTTTTCTCATATTATTTCCTCACACTTTACTTTGATATCCCATCAATCACCCTTGTCTACTATATTCCATGGACTCCATCATCAAATCAACCTTCCCAATTTTCACGTCCAACCCATTTTTCCTCTCAACAAAACGTCTCAGACCATTCAAGGTTTCCATCAAACCTCCACCTCCTGATTTTGATTACAGGCTAGAGATCTCAGAGGAGTCCAGAGCTGCCATAGCTGAATCTCACCCAGAGTTGCTTGACTTGGCTGAGAATGGGAGCTTGGTTTTGGTGCAGAAGAAGAGGTTCGGGCCTGTGCCTTCTTGGAGGACTAAATTTGTGGAACCTGAGGAAATTTGGTTGGTGGGAACTACCCATGTTTCTAAAGAGTCCGCCATGGAGGTAGAGCGCGTGGTGCGGGCTCTAAGGCCAGATAATGTGGTTGTAGAACTCTGTAGAAGCAGGCAAGCATTGCAATCATAGTTGTCAAATTGTCAATTGAATTGAGAATTGGATTGTGAATTGTGTGACTCACTGCTCAAATTTTTGAACAGCTTAAACTTCACGTTTGACTTATCAAAGCATAATACAATCATTTTAAGACATAGTTATACTGTTTAATATTATGGTTGTCAGAATCGAGTAAACTTGCATTACATATTGCCTATACTCTGTGCATGAACTCGTTGTGAATTAATCTTGGAAGTTTCCAATGATTTGGTATTTGTGACGTAGAACATGAAATTAAGAGATATATGCAAGCAAAAAGAGGTAAGGTACTACGGGTGACATGATGAGAACAATGAGTAGGAAAAATTAGTCTATAGTCTACAACGAATTAATGATAGCGAATTAAATGTGTCTAAACCCGAAGAGGAAGATGTAGCAAGTGCTGCTGACAAAGATCGCTTAGCTGTTGATGTTTTGCTTACTTGTTTCACTTTAATGTTGTTATTTTCTTAACCATGGCTCCACTCTCAACAATTTTAAAGGCCATTTAGCTTGAGGTTACACTGTAGGTCTTATTAAGAAGTTTCATTTCATTATTTGCAAAATGAGCAACAAAGTTATATTGAGGAGGGGTTTTGGATGTGAAAGCAAGATAGAGAAGCTATTGTGGAATGTGGACAACATTAGTTGTATCCTAGTGACAACCTTGTATTATATTTTTATGTGATTAATAAGAATGTGTATAAATTTGCAGAGAACATAACTCAACCTACAACTCACATTTTTCCTTCCCTCTCTGTCTATAGCTCTTAATTTTATCATAAGAAGCTACATAAGTGTCAACATTGTTTATTTTCAATCCACATCTTAACCTGAGTTGTTGCAGATTTCATTTCCAGAGCTGGGATCATGTATGCCTCTGCCGATGATGAGCTTGGCAAACAGTTACGATCTAATATGTTTTCTTTGAGTGGGACTGGGTTTTTTGGAGCTGTTGGTCGCAGCATAAACTTAGGTAAGAACAAAATTTGTTTGTCAAGTCTATCTCACATAACATCTCATCTATAAAGGAATTTTATTTAGTGTTTATGTAAATGTCAGGTGGTCAAACTGCTTTAGCATTACGATTACTTCTGGCTGCTTTTTCATCAAAGATCTCTTCAGATATTAACCGCCCTTTTGGTGATGAGGTAGTTTTAGAAGTATTCTATCACATGTCTGTAGAACTTGGAAGAAAAACTACATTTGACAAAGCAATATCTGTTATGCAGTTCCGTGCTGCTCGAAAAGCATCCGAGCAAGTTGGTGCACAGATAGTTTTGGGAGATCGGCCAATTGAAATAACAGTATGTACACGATGCCACATAATGCAACACGGACGAATATAGCTCTTTAAAGGCAATAAATTAGCTCAACAGATGTTTGAGACTTTTATATATTGAATTTGAGCTATGTGAAAAAAACTAATAGTTCTATATGATCTAGGTGATGGATCTTGTAGTTACATTTGATGTATTAAATAGTATAGGTCATTCTTTCCTTATCTGTAATCTGTCTTGCAGCTTCAGAGAGCGTGGAAGGCTTTGAAATGGACTGAGAAACTAAGTTTAGTGACCTCGGTTATTCGTGGGATAGCATCTTCATCTGACATTTCTACGAATAAGCTTGAGGTTCCTTATCTAACCAAAAGATATTACAATCTTGATTTATATTATCTTTCCTTTCTAAATGTTGTTTTTCGAAGTGCTTGATTATTAAGGAAAGGAAGAGGGAGGGACTTTGAAATTGTCCTTTCTAGATGCCCAATAATCTTTTTAAAATAACTCATTTTATATAGTAAAAAGCCATTTAGGCATAACAGATAGACATCATAGGAACATACATAGATAGAGAAGCATTTTTTTTTTTCTATGTATATTCCTATGATGCTCATATAATATATGGCAAAGTTTGCCATAGTAGTTATTTGAAAAATTAAAGGGTTATATCAGTGAATTGCAGGAAGCAAGTTCCGATGATGGTACATTTCAGCTATATGAGCAACTAAGTTTTTCATATCCATCACTATTGCCGCCTCTCATACATGAACGAGATACTGTAAGTCCATTCAAACTGTCAGTGAATCATTTTGTAGACATGATGACTGCCCCTCACTCAAAGATTGTATGACAGTAACCTTTTGATTTGTTGAGTTGTACAAGTGAACAATATATTGGTGCTTTGTGCAGTATCTTGCATGGTCACTGAAGCGGAGCAAAGCTGTGAATAACTGTAAAAGCGTGGTGGGAGTTATTGGAAAAGGGCACATGAATGGTGTAATATATGCACTGGTGTCTGATACAGGGAATTTGAAGTTTCGAGACCTTGTGGGTAAAAGTTCATATGGTGGGGGTTCCAGTGGATGGATTGATGGCCTTGTCAAGGGTTTAGTGAGGGACACAGCCATTGGCATCCTCTTATGGGCCTTATATGAATTGATAAATGACAGAACATAAAGCAAACCTAGCTATTCAATCTTCCATTTTTGGTCAGAAATCCCAAGATTCAAGAGCGTGGAAAATATATGAATTGTAAAATATACATACAACCATGAAAATACAGAATTTCTTATGTGATTTTAGACTAAGAAAAAAGTGGTACTTTATATTCCACTATTAATTTTGTAAATCATTTCTATTTCTCACACTACATTTTTAATGTAATAATTGAGATATTAAGGATGCATTTGGATAGATTTTTAAAAAAGAGATATTTTTTATTGAATTTTTTTAGTAGAGTTTTATTGTTAAGAAGAAGTTATTTTACGTTTAGATAGATTATGTGAAAAACATTTTTAATTATTAAAAATACTTATAAGTTTATTTGGATAAAAATGAATAAAAGTGCTTTTTTATTATCAAACTACAAAAAAAAAAAAATATTTAAAAGAGGAAAGAGAATTAAGATTTGATAATGATAAAAAGAACAAGATATAAATTGTAATTATTGATAAAGATAAATGATATTTTTTTAAGATAATTTTATTTTTCTATTTTCTTTAGAAGCTGAATATCACTAATTTTAAAATAAAGTGATAAAATAGCTTTTTTAATTACAAATATTTTTTTTAAAAGCCAATTCAAACACCCTAAAAAATACATAAAGGACTTTTTTTTGAAAAAGAAAATACTTTTCTTTTTTTTAAAAAAAGAAGCCAATCCAAACTCACTCTAAATTGTGAATAGAGTATAACACCATTTTTTTTCTTATTCCGTGAAGAATTTCTCATGAAAATTTAATCATTTGAAATGTAATAATGAATTTTTTAATCCTTCTAAAATGTGTGATGGTTACCCCGTAAAAAAAAGTTAGATCATTAGAACGGAAGTTTCAATTGATTTAATTGGTTACGTTGAATTTTACATGATATATATTTAAAAGATTTAATTTGAATACACTGTCAATGTAAAAAACTTTTACACAAATATCTAATCATATATTACCACATCAGCAAAAGTCTTTAACATAACCACCCACTATTTGAATGATCATGTAAATAGAATATTTTGATTGGATAATAATGTAAAAAAATTTTATATTGTTAGTGCACTCCAATTAAACTCATATTTAAAATAAAAATGATAAATTATTTAAAGTTTATATATGTGTGTAAGGACAAGTTAGGACAGGACATCCTATCTCTCTTTTTTCAATTTGTTGTTTACAAATCATGATTTTAGTCTTTCAAAAGTTAAATCAACCATGGTATTGAAAATAATATAACCCAATTCATGTTTTTTAATTAAATGCCTAAGCTTAACTTTTGTGCAAAACTAGCTGAAATTTTTAAATTTTTTGGTCGTTGAACTGCTGGAGCAATTTTGAAGTTTGACCCTGGCTATGGTTGGAAATGAAGAAACAATCCAGCGTAAGAAGCGGAAAAAGGCAAAATTATTCACAGATAATTTTGGACATCTATTTAGATTTTTCAAAAATTTACAAAGAAACATTTTTCTTTTTTTCTGAAATGGAACTAATTAAGTCCTCCATTGGTGGTCTATTAGTGCCATTGGCAAAACTTTCCTTTCTAGAGTAAGTAGCCGTTACAAATCTGTTCATGGTATCTCAATATACAAATACTTCAAGGCATCAAAATCTCCGTAAGATTTCTTTCTTCTATATTGTGAGCAAAAGGACTGAGGAAAAGAAAATCTTTGCAGGTGTCAAATATTTACTTTGGATTTGTTATTCATTTTTGAAGGATTTGATATCATGATATCAGGTCGGTGTGCAGCTTGCAAGAATCAGAGAAGGAAGTGCCCTTCGGATTGCATTTTCTCTCCTTATTTTCCTCCCAATGATCCTCAAAGATATGCTTCTGTTCACAGAATATACGGTGGCAGCAATGTTGCAAAAATGCTTCAGGTACTATATATAGCATTGTATGCTTTTATAGAACGAATAATTGTAACAAGATTGGACTGCATGCAACTGTGAATAATAAGTACTATATATAGACCAACAATGCTATGTATTCCAGTGTATATATTTGGTCTAAATGTTTAGTATTTTGACCTCAGGATCCTACACGTTTTGTTTTTAAGGCGGGTTCATGCATTGGACTAATGCATTTTTTGCCCATAACATGCTAGTGTCATGTTTTAAGGAAAATGAAAATTTTTTCGAATTAAAAAATTTGTATTGTAAGAATATTTTGTCGATTTTAAACTTTGCAGCAAATTCCACCCTATGCTCGAGCACAAGCAGCAGATAGTTTATATTTTGAAGCACAGTGTCGCATTCAAGACCCCATTTATGGTTGTTTTGGAATTATCTCTCAGCTTGTTCAACAAATCCATTATACAGAATGTGAGTTAGCCAAAATCCGAGCTCATATTAACATTCTCAAGTCCCAAGTTCCACAAGTTGAAGATGGATCAAATTTTGATGTCTTGTCCGCACAGAGCAGCATTGGGCAGTTTCAGTTTGGCCCTTTAAGCCAAACTCCTTGGTTCAATTGAAAGCTTGAAAATTGTTCCAAACTTCCAATGAATGCAAAAGCAATAAGTTTATCTCTTGAATATTTTTTTTTTTTCAGCTTCATAGAATTCATCTGTATATTTTATGCCACGACTAAATAAAAAACTCGATTGCCTTGAAGAATTTTTTCCCGAGCGAACTTCTAGGAATAGTTAGAAGGAAAAATTGTTGTTACTGGACGAATATATGCAGTTTTATAATTGATAATCTATATTTGCAATAAAAGGTCAAACTGGGCAATTTTGTAGCTCCCATCATTTAGAAGGTTTAAAATGTTTTTTCACTTGGTGTTAACTCTAAAGATCTTCTGATAACACATTCTACAATTCTCTCCGTAAATAGAATTTAGAATCAATCAATGATTTGCTATTTAGAAAGAAATAAACAAAATATAATGTGACTCAATTTTTCAAACTTCTATATTTGAATAACTAAATTATTGCGTACTTAACTAAAGGTGGAGAGTGTGGGGGAGGAGTTGGTATGAGTTCAGATGAAGTTGCCGGACCCCTACCAATGTTGTGGTACTCATGGGGGATAAAGGTTGTATCTACTATTAATACTGGGCACGCATATAAAGGCGTGGATAGGAGAAATACTTAAGGATTCTAAAATAGTACATAGTTATATTTATAGTTAATAATATCACAATATTTTAAATGAGACTTGAGATTTATAAATTAGTGGTGAATCTCATTTAAAATATTGTGATATTATTAATTATAAATACAATTATGTATTATTTCAGGACCATCCAAATATTATTCGCATGGATAGAGGATTTTTTCTCATATGGATAGTAAGATGGGTCTCGACTAATGGATAAGAAATCCGAATGGACTATAAATATTGTGTATTTTTATTCATGTTATTTTAAATCAAGGCTTGAGGTGTGGGACGAATTATGGACACAAATCGTTGGTCCCTATTTACTGTCCCACCAATAAAATTTGGACATGTGGACTCATTAATTTAATCTCAATAATTATAAATTTTTTAGTTGCTTTATCTTCTCCCAATTTAGATAGAAAGGACTCGACTACCTCTTTATTGGCGTGCCGTCGCCGCTCATGCCTCGGAGTTGTTGTTGCCTAGCGCTCAAGGCAGTAGTTGTTGTGTCAGTCATGTACTGATTATGTTGGGCCTAGCTTAATCAAACATAATCGGCGTAATGGTATAGTGTAGTGATTTTCTTTTCTAGTGCTGTATCACGCTCCTTCCCTTACTATTTCTCGGTGCTGCTGCTTAGGAGTTAGGACTTATCAGTTGGAGAAGCTCGCGCAACACATCGCAGTTGGACTTACGTCCATATCAACTTGGGATGCGCCTCCATCATCTCATGTCAGCACTGCTACGCTGCCGTTGAGCGAGAGGAGTTTGTCATTGTCGTTGTCAGTGGCAGCGGCAGAAGCGTCTCGTGGCAGCAAATCGATGGTGGTTAAGGACGTGATACGTGAGAGGAGAGGGTGGTAGCTAGCGTCGTAGCAGCACCTGGTAGCAATAATCGAAGGAGCAAGTGGCAGCAGCAACAACAGCAAATCCGGGGCATGGGCGGCAATGACACACCGACACAAAGGCAGTCGAATCCTTCCATCTAAATTAAGAGAACAAAGCGCGGTTAACAAAATTATAATTACTGAGATTAAATTAATGAGTCCACATATCCAAATTTTATTGCTGGGACAGGCAATGGGACAATAAATGGGGATAGATGATTTGCATCCACGAATTATATCTACTGGATTTTTTTATTGTACATTATAGTTCATGATTTAAATCTGATGGAATTCGACCCAAAAAAAACTCTAACGGAATTATTTACATCATGAAAAACACTTCACATAGGATAAAACCAAAAAAAAAAAATTCTAATATTTTCTCATTTTAAGCAAGCAGTTGGGAATGGAAAATTGGGATCCAATTGGCAACATCTTTATAATGGGATTTGAAGGCCGAAGCTTCTGTCTTGCCAACCTTGCTTTCTCGCTGTGTTCACTAGGATAGATGATTATGCATTTCTTATAAATTTATTTATTTTAGAATTCCTCCAATTTAGAGGGTTTCAACAGATTTTAAACATTCAAAATAAGTAAACACTACAAAAAAAAGGGGAAAATTGTGGCGGTTTTAATGTGGGAGTTTTCAAAAATCGCCCTTTTATTAGTGATATTGTGGCAGGCATATAAATGACATAAAAGGGGATGAATAATGCGGCTGTTTAGTTTAAAATGTGGCGTTTAAAATCGCCGTAATGTTGGGAAAATTTTTTCTTCCCGGCTACTTTCCCTCTTCCCGCTCGAAATTCTTTAACAAAAAACAAAACTAAAGAAGAAACTCCCTCTCCCCCATTCTTACATCGCACTAAACATTTGGAAACCCCTTCGTTTTGCGAAACCCTTCCATCGGAAACCCCTTTGTTTCGCAAGTGAGAGTCTCTTCAGCTGCATCTAGAACATTAGGGTTTTCCATTCATCTTTGCGCACTCTATAGACTGTGAAATGTAAACCCCTTTGATTGGAAACCCCTTTGCAAGAAACCATTCAGACCCGCTGCTACCCATCTTCCATCGCGCCAGCGACAAGCTGCTGTCAGGCCTTGCCAAGGTCTGCCATCGCCAACTGCCGCCATGAAGCCTCGCCTCGCCTCGCCTCAGATCTCCCAAGTTTCGAATGGCCTCCATCCTCTGCTCCGGTTCCAAGTCAGTTTCTTTCCACTTTTTCTCACTTTTATTTATTCCTTTTGTTCTCTCTTTCTTTTGTTTTTTTTTTTTGTTGTTTATCTTCTTGTTGATTCGATGGTGGCCTCTGTAAATTTTTTTTCACATAAATGGCTTCTTCTTTGAGGTTCGCTCTCGGTCTCTCTCTGCTTTATATTCATTTGATTCATTGTTCTTGTGTTCTATAACTCTGACTCCACATGCAATAAGCAATTCTCGATTTTTGTTTTCGATATTCTTTTTTTATCAATTCGTAGTTGTTCAATTGAATCATTTTTCGCATTTTTAGTGTATTTTTCTTGTTTAGTCTTTGATTGTGGTGGATGATTGGTTCTTGACTTTTTTATCAAAAAAAATTGGTTCTTGATTTTTCTTTTATTTAATCTTGATATTTGATTTGATTTTGGTTTGGAATTATGCGTTTGATTAATTGAAACACTGGATCTAGATTTTAAAAGTGTGCGTATTTGAATCAAGGAATGTAGGTCTACAGGCCACATAGCCTTTTGTTTTGTTTAGAACCATTTTTTTTTTTTTTTTTGGGTTTAATTTCACTGATTTTATGTGACCAAACAAAATTTCTTTGGTTTTACACTAACCAGACACTTCCTTTACAAATATGGACAAGGGCAAATCTTCTTATAATTGTAAGATTTATGGTTTTGAATGATAGAAGTATTTAGATTACCATCATAATTGTTATATTATTTTATTATTTTCTTATTTCAAACTCAAATTTTCTTGTCCTTTACGTGAATATATAGTTTACTTTATCTAATGATGATGACTATGTGTTATATCCATTGGCTATTAGACTTCCTAGGTGTTGCCTTCTTAAACAAATCTAATGCCAAATATTTCCTTAAAAATCCAAACATTCCACTAAAATTAAAGGCTTTAAGGACAGCATAAATCATGTACTGCTACAAAGTTCTTCCTTCCTAACTCCTGCCAATGCCTCTAAAACAAATAAGAGAAATTATCGAAAACTAAGGACTCACCCAAGATTTACTAACCACACCAGAAAGCCGACTCCAACGATAGCTAGTGCTTCACAATGCAAAAATAAATGTGGATTGGAGTTGTTTCTGAATAAGAACAACATAACACACATATTTGGAAAAGCTTTGTCTCTGCAAACATGTAAAGTCAAGAGGACTTTTGAATCAAAAGAAATTGTGGACAATGCAAACTTGTAATAGTTTTTTGTTCTTTTATTTGTTTTTGCTCTTGTTAGGAAGATTTCTTGTTCTCCCACCTTCTTGTATTTTCTTTTCTTCTCATTAATAATATTCTTCTTTCATGAAAAAATAAGGACACTGATCCAACAGATGAGTTACCCACAGAAGTTTTTTGTACTTTATAGTTAGTTGAATTGGTCTTACATCATAGGTCTCATAGTTATGAATATGATACTAGACAAAACAATGTAATTAAGATTAATCAATTCACCCATATCATATATAATATCTCAATGCATATGCAGAATTAGTAGGAGTTGAGCATTAACTTTGTGCAAAGTAAATGAAAATTTGAATTGTTGAACTTTGAAGGCTTGTGAAGCCAATTTCCGTCTTGATACATTTAATGCATCATTATACAGAGCCATATAGATAGCATCTTGCTTTATTTCAGTCCTAAACAATTCTAATCCTCTTATCCATCAAAAAAGAATTTGTTTTTCTATTGGTAATTGATCATAACACTCCAATCCTAGTCACTCATATTTCCTGAATTCAATGTTGCTGCCCAACAATTCCAGCAACTGATCCCCAAGTTTCTTTGTTGCCTTATCCACTTGAACCAACATATTCGTGCTAATTTAGACGTAATTCGTTTTCTTTTTATTATATTTTCATCATTTTTCTGGTCATTTCTGTCAATGCTATAAATTTCCAAGTTATGAAGTTATAATTTCACATTTTAGTTTTATTCAGTTTTTACTTGGCTTTTGTGTCTTTTTTTCTTTTTTCGGTTTCAATCAATATTATCCTGCTTGATATTTTACAATGCCTTTGGCTTTCCTTAGCAATGTTGGCTATCCTCATATGAGTTGGCCTTTGTATTGTGTCATGTCATGTCTTGGGGTTTATATCAAATCATATTATGACCTGCAAAATTTAAGTCCTCGCATTTTGTAGATATATATGTTTAATTAATGAGTTCATGTGGGTTTATTGGGAGAAGGTGCTGTCAAAGTCCAAGGAGAGTAATGACCTAACTCAAGTTGTGGAAACTCATTTGAGTTGATACCGGTTGTATTTGAAAGTTAAGAAATAAAGCTAAGTTTGATTAAAATTTCAGAACTTATACCGTTTCCAATAAATACAGTTTTTGTTTTAAAGTGACCTCAATTCTGCTTATCTTGAGTTTCTGACATAGTCTAAATCAAATTGCATAAAATCCTCTTCCATGGTTCATTTGCATGAGACTTGTTGCATTTTAAAGCTAAGAAGCAAGGCTTCTTGCATGAAAAATTTTAGAATTTTCAGATCTTCCCAGTGATACTAGTTTTTGTTTGAAACTAACAGAATTATGCTGAAAGCATGTTCTGGACTGCCCCTTGTTTTCGCTGCATAGTTTGAGTTGTAAGAGTACAAATCTTTTGCTTCTTGTGGGATTTGAAACTTGACATGCAGGGGTACATGCAGTAACAAATTTCTAGAGTTTAGGATTCCTTATATATTTCCAGTTTCGTTTTGAAAACATAAACAATTATGCAAACTGAAAGTGGGGCAGCTTCTTAGTTTTTTTTTTACCATTTTGCCATATTGACCTTCGTTTTAATATATTGAGAGATTAATAGTTACTATGACATTTAAACTAGTCTTGTATAGATTAATTTAATCAAATATTTTTTAAGTCTAAAATTAGTACAAATATTAGTTATTATGACATTTTTTTTAATTACAAATGTAACCTTTTTTTAATTTTTTTTATATGTACTATATATGTGTGCGTATATATGACTAGAAAGCATAAGTCTTGAAGCTAGATTAGATAATCCATGTGCCCATCGTAAAACTAAATTTCCTTTTTTTTTTTTTGCCGCCATGATCTATTTGAATAAAGTTAGTACTAAAAAATTTTCAATATTATTATTTTATTTTTCTGCCCCGCGTAACTTTTTTTAGTTTTTCTAACATTTGTAATGTATTTGATATTTTTATTTAAATGTTTTATTTATAGATTAGAGACAATGATTCTTGAAGATAGTTGAGCTAATCCAAGTATTTTGTCATTGGCTTTGTAGGATCAATCATTCATGCTTTCTTAGTTGAAGAGGAAAAGGTTTACAAAAAAATCTCAGATCTAAAAGGCAAGCAAAAAGCAAGGTTTTAAGGGCCAATCGAGTTTGGAGGAAAGAGACAAATTTTCTTGAAGAGATTTTAGGTTTGAACAATCATAAGAAGTTATTTTAATTTGTCTGAAATGCATTATGATAAAACTCATTCTAAGTCACAACCATGTATTAAAGCTCATTCTTAGTTTATCATCTTTTATTTTTTTATTTTTTTTATTTTTTGAGTTACCTAAACTTGAGTGGATTCATCTATAGATGTGCATAGTTTTGTAGGTAGCATTATTCTTTTATATTTATTCCGTTTAGGAATTAGTTATAAATTTTCAAACTTTCGTTGTTTTTAATTTATTTCAGTGCTTCTAGTATGCTAATGTCAACATATACACTGCACACATGCCTTTGAGATAATGAGGGAAGATATTAACTTAAGGGTATGTTTGGTGTAGTAGTAAAAATGAGGGAAAATTTTCATGAATTAACTTTATGTATAGTTTTATATATAAAGGTAATTCATGAAAATTTCTCCCTAATTTTACTTCCATACTAAACACACCCTAAAAGTTAATAACTAAGTCTTTTAATTTTCTAAAGAGTTTTCCTTTAATGTTTGTATATGTTGCTATATATGATGAATGATTTTATCTTTTGTTTGAATTGACTGATCTTATATCGGTTTTAGTGGTCATTAATGATAATATAAATTGAGCAATGCCTGGTGCTATTCGAACAATGTAACATGGTCGCACCTTTGTTATTGATACTTTCTTAAACATTTTTGACATGCTGAACAATATAATTATATCTATCTGTCTTGATAATTACTCCTTTGGTTATAGCAAAATAGGTACTAATCAGTTGTAACTAGTGTTCATACTAGTTCATTTAGTTTTGTGTGTAGTGTGGTTTCTACTTTTTTTTTTAATGAAATTCCTAGTGAGTCTTTGAATATTTGATTTTGTAGTGTGGCTTTGTAAATTTCATTTTGTAAATTTAATTTAATTTGGAAACACTTTTTATTGCAGGCACTAGATATAGAAAGTGGGGCTGAGTCGCCAAATGACATAAGATTATCAGATGAAAGTAATAATAATCCATCAAATAATCTTTCAAGCCCTCGTACATGATCTTTTTGTTGACTGTGGTTAATTGTCCTATGACTTTTAAGTCTTAAGTAATTTTGAATTTATTAGTGTAATTTGTGTACTTGGATTGAGTATTTCTTTTTTAGATACAAGTACTTATGTATTTAGATTTATTATGACTTATTATGTAGAAACTCATTTTACGTTTCAGTAATAGAATTTTTCTATTGTATATTGAGAGATATTATTATATTTATATCGATATATATTTTGATGTGAAAGATACTTTCAATTAAAAATAATGGAATAATTATAATATAGATTTTGATATTGGATAACAAATTATATATAAATTCGAGTAATTTAAAATGAAACAAAGCATTAAAAGCATGTTAGATATGAAAATTGCACAATTTTGCCAAAATATGGCGATTTTGACCACTATAATTCTCAATAAAATATGGTGGTTTTAACCGTCACAATTATAAGTAATATATACTATTATTGATCATAAAATATGGTTGTTTTAACTGCCATTATCTATAGAAAAATATGGCAGTTATAATCGCCACAATATTCTGTAAAAACACGGTGGTCTAAACCGTCACAATTACAAATAATATATACCATTATTGATGGTAAAATACGGTGGTTGTAATTGCTATTTTATTCAATAGAGACATTGCCACATTATCCATGTTAATTGTGGCGGTTTCTGGTAAATCGCCATATTTTACCAAATGGCAATGTTAATTATGGCAGTTTTGAAAACCGCCATTACAATAAAAAATGACGGTTATAACCGCCATAATTTACCAAAAAAATCGCTACATTTTACCTAATTTTTTGTAGAGAAAATTACTACCTAACCCTATCTTCCATACCATGGTTGCATGACATAATTGATGGTTAGATTGTATGATTTGTATTCCACATGTGATGCACAAATTGGCTTTTGTATTTTGTTCCCCCTAAGATTGGACCCAAATTATCTTGATTCTCTAACTCAACCCTAATATTTGTAATTGGATTTAGTAGGTTGGTTGGATACCTAGATTTGCCTAAACTTGTGATCACCATCAAAATTTAAATTTTGTATAAAGTAATGCTAGAAAGAAATCTTAATCATAACAATGCTTGAAAAATTAGTTTTATAATAATATTTGTGAAAATATTTAGGTTAAACACTGCAAATAAAAAAATATATTACTGTTATTTATCATTTTTACAATGGAAATAGATCATGTCATATGACATGGTCATATATAGATTTTTGTCATTAATTATGAAGGTGGGACATAGTTTGAGATCTATAAAAGAATATAATTTATGATAAAAATCAACAAATTATTAAGTTATGTAAAATTTTTATATAAGAGGATTTATTTCCTCATTCAATATATTGTCTATTTTATTTTATTTTTTGATGGAAGTCTATTTTGTTTTTATTAATTACTTTAATTATATCTAAAATTATTCTAAATTAAAAAATTTATTTAAATTAAATTGAACTTGCTTATATATTAAATTGAAAGCGTTAAAATAATTATAATTAAAAATAATTAATAAATGTACATAATTAAGATTATTAATGTCAAATTTATTAAAAAGAGGATAAAAATATATGTTAATTGTCTTTTACTTATTTGTACCCAAAAATTCCTTTACTATGTTAGAGATTCAAATCTTGTTGCCAATAATATATAAAAAGAAATCCTTTATTATATTATGGTATTACTGCAAAATTGATGTCATAAATCATAATAAAGAAATTACTCATTAGCAAATATCATATGCAGTATAAGCGAATTATATTCTTAATAAAGAATGTAAAGATCGACTTCAAGTTCTCACCTTATTTGACAAGTTAGTCTTGGAAATACTTATGGATGGTTGGAGACTAAAAATATTTTGATAAAAAATAAAAAATAAAAATAAAAAAATAAAATAAAATAAAAGGACTAGCTCGCAAAATGGAGAAGGAAGAGGGGCACTTCTGCAACACCGAAAAAGGGGACAAACTCAACAACCTTGTATATAAGGTTGTACACTTTCTCAGATCCGCATCTTTGTCTTGGTCAACTCAGCCACCGAAATATCTCTCTCTTCTTAGGGTTCCAACCCTTCTCTCGCTCATGCTTTCGCTTCTTCCTCCTCGCCAAGGTAATAATCCCCCGATTCCTTCAATTCCCACTCTCAAATCTCGTTTTTCACCTCAGATTTCCATTCAAAATTGTTCCTTTTCGCTTATATCTAACTTGCAGGAAAATCCGAGATCTGGGATCTGCAACCCTTGGATTCGAGGTTTTGATTCTCGCCAGCCAATCGCTTTCGAAGCTCTTTCTGTAGATCTGACAACTCTCTCCCTCGATCTGTTCTGCAAAGTAAGTTTCTTTTTTTCTTCTATTAATTGTGTTCAACCCTTTTTTTATTATTTTTTATGTGTGTTATATGGCTAGCTGCATGTTCTAGATTATATAGTTTTTAAAGAAAATGAGGGAAAGTGTTCGAGGGTTAATAGAATTTGAGAGAATCTGAAATCTCTTCTATATTGTGATTTTCTGATTATGAGAGTTTGCATGTGAGACTTGAATACTTGATATTTATCTAAAGCTCATATACAATGAGAGTTTTCTCTCTCTTCTAACAGAATCTAACTACTCACAACAGAATCTAACAGCTTTCAACTAATCCTGTTTTCCTCTAACAATGCTGAATGCGAGCTACTGCACTTGGCTTGCTTCAGCCTCTTGCTTATAATCCTAACTGTCTAACAGAGCCATGTCAAGTGAGAGTAGTAATGTACTTTTTGTTGTTTGTGTTGGTTATTTGTTTCTGTTCATTTTGCTTGTGCAATGTCGTGTAGCAGATGCTTAGTCGAGTTTCTATCTAGATTTGATGCATAATTTTCTGACGAGTGATATGTGATTGCATTATTGGTTTAGTTTGGCTGGTTATGAAATAAACATGTGCTGAGGCTTTAAGGGTTTGCGTGATTCTGAGTTTAGACCTGAATGAATTCTCTTAATTTGACAATTATGCAGTTATGCTTATCCATGCTTCCACAGTGCGGGCATTAAGTGTTGTATCATGGTAGTTTCTTGACTTGTGTTCAGGGAAAATGAGGCCTATCTTCTGTGGAAATTTTGAATATGATGCCCGGCAGTCTGAGCTGGAGCGGCTTTTTAGACGATATGGGAAGGTTGATAGGGTGGATATGAAGTCTGGTAAGTTTTTTTCCCCCCTTTTCCTTTTTTCTTAAATCTTTTTTGTACATTTTAAGATGGATGGCTTAATATTAGTCTTTCAATCTCTCTGTTCATTGTTTTGGTTGGGAAATCATGATGAACCGGGTATTTGAGGTTGAACTCGGACGTCGGGCCTATTGGGTTTTTACTACTCTTACTTGTGGAGCATAAAGCTTTTTGAAAACTTAAGATCTGTTATTCTTAAACTAAACGGATTATTTTTTGAGCAGGCAGGTTTATTTTATGGTTAATAGTTATTTTTTATAAATGGGTTTTGGACCAGAGTGCTGTTTCATTTCATTCAATCCAATTGTTAAAGGACAACCGAGGTTATTGCTACTTGGAAACTATAGTTAAATAATATCCATACAACTAATTCAGTAATCCCAAAAAAAAAAGAAAGTTCCCTATTATCATATTTGCTCCAGGGGATTTCAGGACGAGTTATGGTGGGACAGGGTCTCAGTTGAGAGCTGTCCTTGTAATAAGATTCGGCTTTTCAGAAATAATAAATTCGTTGGTTTATAATTTAAGCGTTCAACTTGGGAACTGAAAACACCTGATAAAAGTACCTGTATGGTTTATCATCCAGAACGCCAAGTTGTTGATGGGAATAAGAAATAGACATTGCATACCTTGCATATTTGCAATTAGACCTGTAAGACATCCAGCAACAATGGAGCAGCTCCAGTGACCTTATCCAGCATTTGGCATCATAAATTGTGGTTCAGCAGCTACATGGTATCTTCAAGATTAGTGATTTAGTTTGAAGAGTTGGATCTTGGTTTACAGCACCTTGTTGAGCATTTGTGGGGGGTTCAAGATATCTTTTTAAGTTAAAAAAAAATAATGTTTTTTGAAGCATCGGCCCCCATACTCAACATTTTCTTTGGCGCAGGAATATTTTGGCATATCCATTTACTCCCAAGCCAATGGATGGGCTTTTCAGAAATCCATTTCCTGCCCGTGACGCACATTCTTCTTTTAATGAAGAATCATTCAATTTGATCTGCAATGGCACAACTGTTCCACGTATTCCTCAGTCACATTTGCCTTCCAATTTTCGTGCCTTTTGCCCAGCCTTCAATTTCAGACATCTTTCGAGGTTGACATATTTGCCAACCTCACAGCAGAGGCAGCAGAATAGATGGAGAAGGCACTCGCTTTCCATTGACCCACCATGAGACCTACTCTTTTGGATTCTTGTTCTTGACACCAATTTGTTTATTACTCAAGGTCTGTTACTAATTCTATTGGTCAAATTAGTTTATAGAAATAAGGAGGTTTGCCAGAATTTTAATTTACGAGTAGCTAGTGTTGGAGATGGTTTGTGCGTAGCTGAAGGGTCAGTTGTCACATAAAAAGTGAAGTGTTTGTTGATTGGGCTGATCGACCGAGTTGTATCTCTTCATTTTTATGATAAGTGTTAATTCAATATTTAAATGAGAAAACTTTGCTTGGTCTGTAGGATTTGCTTTTATTTATATGGACGATGAAAGAGATGCTGAGGCTGCAATTCGTGCTCTCGATCGGGTTGAATTTGGTCGGAAGGGGCGCAGACTTCGTGTGGAATGGACAAAGGTAATAGCACATGATTGATCATTGTTGATGAGAATGTTTACTTATTATTATGTTGTTGTCCACTGTGTTTTCATCATCATTGAACATACTGTGTTACAGCATGAACGTGGCATTAGAAGGCCTGCTGGTTCAAGAAGATCTGCAGCTAATGGGAGGCCATCAAAGACCTTATTTGTAATTAATTTTGATACATACCATACCAGAACAAGGGACTTGGAGAGGCACTTCGAGCCATATGGTAAGATAGTCAGTGTAAGGATCAGAAGGAATTTCGCTTTTGTTCAGTATGAATCAGAGGATGATGCCAGCAGAGCACTGGAAGCTACAAATATGAGGTAATTCAGTGTATTTGAAATTTTATTTCTGACTGGAAATTACAAAGCATCTTTATCTTGGTCAAGATTTTTTTTTCCTTTGAAGTCTGTCATTGGCCTTTAATCATTACATGACTATTGTTAAGATTCAAGTTGGATTTATGGCTTGGTTTGTATACCTGTGTTGGCCACATGTCATGTTGTCATGATGGATGCCCTTTGTCATATGTTCTTGTCAATTTTATTTTTTGCAGTATATTTTTATAATTGGCTTGCTGCTGAATTGAATGGATTCTTTCAAATGTTGATGTGCAGCAAGTTATTGGATCGAGTTATTTCAGTTGAATTTGCTGTTAAAGATGATGATGATAGGCAAGGTGGATATAGCCCTGAGAGAGGCCATGATCGTCAACGTGATAGAAGCCGTGATGGAAGGCGATCACTGAGTCCTTATCGTAGAGAAAGAGGTAGCCCTGATTATGGCCATGGGCCCAGTCCATATAAGAGGGAAAGGAGCAGCCCTGACTACGGTCGTGGTCGTAGCCGTAGCCATAGCCGAAGTCCCCATCGAAGAGAGCGAGCTAGTCCTGCTTATGGGCGTAGAAGCCCTAGTCCATATGGAAGAGAGAGGGGCGGCTCTGACCCTGTTCGTGGCTCTAGCCGCAGTCCTTATCACAAGGAGCGAGTGAGAACTGACCATGACATCTCTCCCTCCCATAGTCCTGATGGAAGGGAGGGGAGAAGCCCTCAAAATGGCCGTGGTTCTAGCCGTAGTCCTTATGATACCGAGAAGGCTAGCCCTGAAAACGGCCATGGCTCCAGACATAGTCCTGATGCAAAAGGGAACCGCAGCCCTTACAATGGTTATGGAGGAAGCCCAAATACTATGCCTGAGCCCAGGAACAGTCCCAACTATGTTGGTCCTGAAAGTCCCATGCATGAAAGATACCGCAGGTTTGCAAACTTATATTTGTTGCTTGGAGCTTTTGTTAATTGTGTTTATTTTCTTCTGCCTTACACCTATTTGATATCTCCGTTGTTTCTCTTTTTGGTACTTATCTCAAGCTGTTTTACTTGTGTGTATTTTTGATAATACAGTCAGTCACCCCCTGCAGAAGAATGATTTCAGGCTTGGATGACAAAGCCAGAAGGGCCAGCTGATTGTAATAATTTGGTCATGGCAGGACTAAATCTTATTTCAGCAAATTACTTTAGTGTAGTAGGGGTAATGCTGTGGAACTTGTGTTGTGGCAACTTTTTAGTCTTTATTCATTTGGATAGTTTCATGCTTTGTTGTCAGCTTAATATTGTAGAATCTTTGTTTACAATCGGATAATGGTATTATATCTTTAATCAATGGTGGCGTGCTAATAGTCTCATAGATGTTGCAAAATCGATGTGCCCTTGAATCACTTGACGTGATTCACTGCCGTTTTCACATTGATGGTTCCTGAAAGAAACATTGTATAAAACATAATACGCCAAGCTGGCGTCTGCAAATGTCACGGGAAGTGGGGTTTGGAGGCCGTCCCAGCAATGAAACGTGCAATAGCATGGTTCACATGTATGATTCCAGGTTCTGGGTGCGCCTCAGGATGATTCGCGGTTCAAACTAACTTTTTATTAATCACAGTGTAAGTGAAGTTGCTGGGTGTTCCTGATGATTAGTGTATTAAACTTCTACGTTGTGTCGGGGTCTTCATCCCGGGTTTCAGGTTTAGAAGTGGCACTGTGAGATGTACGTTTGGCGTAAAACACGATAAATTTCATGTTGCACAAAATTTCACTCAACTGGGTTGGGCTGTCGTAGGTGCAATTTTCTTGCAAGGTGCATTATATAATTTGAAAATTTAAAGGGTGAGATTTGATAGTATATTGATGTATTAATTACTTATAGTATATCATAATAATTTTTAAAATTTATTTGTATAATTTAAAATTAAATAAAATTTTATTTATATGATTTTGAAATTAAATAAAATTTCTGGCTGATATTTTAAAATTATATAGATAAATTTTAATTATTTTTTAAATAATTATGTTATATTGTAATAATTTTAAAATTAAACAAATATTTTTAGGAATATCTTAAGATTATGTGGATAAATTTTAGTTATTTTTAAAATATATTTAATTATAATTATGAAATCTTACTAAAATTAAAAAATTATTATAGGTGTTTGATATACGAATACACCTTTTAATTATATCCATTCATCACATTTCCCTTTTCGTAGTGCATGGTGCTCATTGTAAGTAAGAGCACCGTAGCATTCACCTAATTTTCTATTGATACCAATATGTCGTACCAAAAATGCTGGACAGCATGAAGCGTGTTTTTGGTAAAACACGAAAGCAAATAAGCAAATTAATCGGTTTTGCGTTTTTGACCAGACACGGTTTTCTCTCTCATTCGACATTTTGCTTTCCCATGATTGGGTGGAAAAGTTTTGTAACACTCAGCACGAATTTTAGTTTGTGCCGAATAGCACTGCTGATATTGTGTCACTTTTCTTTTAAGTATGATCTCTAACCCTGTTTTAATAGAGTGAAATGAAATTAGTAGGGACTGATATTAGTAGGAATGGAGTGGAGAAGGAATGGAAGAAATAAAACAATTTTTTTTGAGAGATTAAAATGAGATGATATGGAATTTTATTAATTTTGTTTAGAAATTATAATGTAAAAAATAGAAGTGAACATCAGTATTATTTAGAGGTTATAATTTTTAGTTCTATCTTTTTTTCTTTTTCTTTTTTTTTCCATTCTATCACAATTTTGAAGGAAGAAAAAGAGTGCATTTGAGAAGAAAAGAGGGAATTTTTTTTTCTCAATTCATTTCTTTTTCTAAGTATGTTTAAACTCTTAAACAAGCAAATTTATTCTCTTTTTTTTTCCCCTTCATTTCCTTTCTGCTTTCTTTGTTGCCTTGTGAAAGAGATAAACAACGTGAAAGAGTGAGATAATTAAGTTATTGTGATAGGGAGATGTATAATGTTAAATGTTAAACTATACATAATATAATTAATGTTTTTTAAGTGAATTTATATATAAAATTAATGTTAAAAAATAAATTCTTGTAATTTTTTATTGATTTAATTTTTATATATTATTAATATAAAAGTATTTTATATTACCATTGAACCATACAATTGACACGTCGTAAAGTTATTGGACTCTTATAATAATATACTTTAATTATATATTTCATAATATATAATTGGGCAAGATCTAAAAATTTTATACTAAAAATGTATAAATTACATTTAAAATTAAAAAACTATTATTAGAGTTTCTTCCTAAAAAAAGTTAATTTTGATAAATGCTATAAATAATTTAAATATCCTATCAAAACAGATTTTTCACTTTACATTAAAAAATAAGAAACTTTTTTCATTACTAAAAATTCTAGTGATTAATTTTCATCATTGGGAATGAATTTTTTATGATATCTTTTAATCATTATACACGATAAAATGTTGTCAATAAAAATCATTAAATAAAATTTTGTTAACATATGTTTTCAGTATACCGACAAAGAATTAAAAATTATAATTATTAAATACAAAATATAAATATTTAATAGTTTAAAAATTTAAACATAATTTGATTTTTTATTTCTTAATATGTACCTTAGAAGCATATGTTAATAAATTCCAGAAACTGGATGCTCTGATCGTCACAGGATATGCTTTTATTTTAAAAGCCGCTAGTTATCACTAAAATCTTCAAAGAATTCAAATAAAAAAGAAAAATACTTTCGGGTGACCATGTGAAACTGAAAATTAAGCTGATGATCATTATGTCAATTACTGATTATGTATGCTCTCATCTGAACTGAAATTGAATACGTTGCTAAAGAGTTACTTCAATTTTTTCTTTAATTTTATGTTTTCATTCGAACCTGTCCAAAAAGTAGATTGAGTCTTAACTTTAATGAAGCCCAGACAATCTGAACTGAGCTTGAATACGTCGCTAAAGTGTTACCTTATTTTTCTTTTTAATTTTATGTTTTCATTCGAATGTGTCCACAAAGTAGATTTGAATCTTAACTTTAATTAAGCCAGATCGACACGTCATATACGAATCCGATTAAGAAAAAGAATTGTGCTGTAGGAATCGTGGGAAGTTAAGAACACGTGAAAATGTCATATATGTTTTTTATATTTAAAGTCTTGATTGTAGTTGCTCATCCTTTATCTATGTACATAGCTGTTTACACTTCTTTTATTGTTCTCAATTCTTCCCTAAACCAACAAAGCAAGGATAAGTCCCTTCTGTTATGGCATTTTCCCTTTCCATTCCCGGGGGTTTGGTGGGCCTCGAATCTGCCGTCAACAATAGTTTCAATAGCAGTTTGTGGATTTCTCTTTACACAACATTATGCCATTAGTGAAATCCTTTGTCAGCTTTGCCCCCACGAGCCGAAGCCTCCTGCTCCCATGTTTGGCTTTAGCCATACTTTACTATGCCTTGTTCACATTTTCTTTTGGAATATATATATATTTATATATAATGCATTGATTAAATGAGATATAAGTACTTTTTTTTTATAATAAATCATTATTATCTAGAGTCTATTGAGTTTTAACTAATTATTCGAATCAAATTGACTTATTATAAGAATAAAATTTTATTAGTATTAATTTTTTTATTAACAAAATTTGAATTTGAGATTTTACTTAAAAAAAAGCAAGTGTTGGTTCATTTAAAACGCGGTGGGATACAAGTACTTTAATGAATTAACCAAACCACACTGTATCACATTCCAATCTTCAACAAAGATCGCAAGATCAATGTGACACTAACAAACTCATTAACTTAATAATTTTTACATTTATCCATTCATTATTACCTGCCCCTCTTTTAGCTCTTCAAATATTAGCAGAAGAGGCTTGACCGAAAGTAAATGACAGGCATTTCAAGATAAAGATTCACAAAAAAATTACGACGTGGAAAGTTGTTTACTTCTTTATTTTTATTTTTTTATTTTTTTATTTTTTTGCTTTTAAAATTTTCAAAGGATGAACGGAAGTCGATCTATAAGGTGTAAAGAGACTAGCTACGTGCATGATTGTCTGAATATGTGTCATGATTTACTTTCATTTATTCTTAATCTAATATCAGTACTTGCGTTACAAATGTTTGCGCCATCTAGTGCCACCAAAACTCGATACAGTTAATATGATTACGACAATAAATTTGTATAAGTAGCATCGATGTCTTTTTATTATCATTTCAATTGCCACTCGTAGAAATATAGCTTCACACTAATTGTATTTACAACGCAATTGAATATAATAAATTGCTCTAATCCTGCAGCTACCTAGGTACCGCTGTGAGGGGATCTTACATGGCAAGCAAGTACTATCCAGAAAAATGAACACATTGTTAAGATAAGCCTATTTGTGTAATATTCAGAACCTTCTAGTATAAAGATGGATCTCATTTATATTCCTACAATTTGACTCGATGGTCACGATAGTCTGAAAATTCTTCAATTATTTCATTTATAAAAAGTTATTTTTCTATAAAACAACAGATGCTTGAACTGAAATAAATTTAGGCGAATAAACAAGTTGGAGTCATCTAAGTCATAAATATTTTAAAGATCAAATGGTAATGGTTTTTTCTCATAAGCCAAAAGACTGAAAAGTGGCATGAGAAATGGCTTTAATAAATATGACAAAGGCAACAAAAGAATTTGAAGATCTTTGTTGTTATAAGTTCTTAGTAAGTAAACGATGCAAGTTAAACTATGGTATAAGACGTAAAACGATAGCTATTAGACTGAAATTTTAAGAAGTGAAATCTTTGATATCATCCCTTAGTCTTCAACCTATGAATTTGTGACATAAAGATCTAGATGCTAACCAAATTTCAATTTTTTCGTTAAGCTTATCGTCTTCTAGGAAACCCATAGATGTCTTTTCAGCCCTACCCCTTTTCAACGTTTAACACTACGGATATCAAACGATTTTAGGGGGGTTTCAACACGTGGTTGAAAGAGAGGAGACTCGTTGAGTCGTTGCTTTTTTACTACTGGCCTAATTTAGAACACCAATTTGCATAAAGCTAGCCAAGTTGCTGGAGGCTTGAATTTAGTTTTGGGTTGGGAAGGGTACGCTGAAGGATTGTTACTAATAACATTATGGATCTGAATTATATACAATTATATAATCTTTGTGATCACCCAGGCGTGATTAGTTAACTACATTTTAGAACTTATCCTTTGGTATTAAGAAATCAATTAGCTTCCGAATGTGATGTGGCTTAAGCTGCTGTCGTTAAGATTATCATACAAAAAGCCGGATTCTTGACACATATATTAAGCCTTTCGAGTTTTATTCCTTCCTTTTCTTTTTTTTTTTTCAATTTCTTAAAAATAATACTCGTAATCATAAAATAGATTACGAACAATGAGCAATCTACTTATCTAGAAATCTAAGACTTTTCTGGTATTAGGATTAGATTAATTAGACTTTATCATGTGAAAACTGATTGGTTGTGCTACACACTCTTTTAATAATCGAAATAATAAGTCATCCATTTTGGAATCATCTTCTCTTTTTGGGTTTTAATTAGTCATTGCTTCTTTTTACATGGATAAAGCTTGGGCCCACTTTCTTGTCCAGATCTTGCTTACACGATTGAAGCCGTCAACAGTATGATAAAAAGGAAAGGAAAGGAAAGGCCCCTTCTATAAAGTGTGCAATTTGCACCACCGTACGTGGTGTTTTTTGATAGGTAGGAGTTAGATCACTTGCAAGATTTCTCTGCTGTGCCGCACCATGCCTATTGAGAGAATCTTCGGCGTGGCTTCCTAAGCAAGATTAAAATATTCCATTCACTGTCTGATACCTGAGTCATTTAGTTAAAAATGTAGTAGAAGATGAAAATAACTATAACCTTCAATTAAAGTTGAAATATCAAATTGTGAACGAAACAAAATAAGATTTTTTTTTTCCTACCGTGAGAACGGTTAAAAATTTCTCGCACCAGCACTTAATCTTTTAAGTCGATTTTAAGGTTTTCTAGAGTCGACACATAGGGGAGTTAAAAAAAAAAAAACTTACGCCGGGGGAAGTCTAGAGATCACTTGTGCTTGTGGTCATGAACTACGAAAACTTCAAAAGGAGCTTCATTTCTTGTCAATATGGTTGGACTTATGGAACCTACCTATTGTACTTGCATGCCCAACAATGAAATCGTAAGAGCAGTGCATGTCTTTAAGATTCTCAATTGTGAATTGAAATTATCAGTTTGAGTTGAAATTGCCCAGTCCTTATAATGTTTGCCTTTTTTGTTATCTGTTTTTGTTTTTGGGGCCATACACGGTTTGGAACAAATTAGATACTGTTAGCCTTTCTTGTTCAACAGTCTGAAATGTGAGACGACGAGTGCAAGGAAACATTATTCTTTTGACTTCGCAGCTAAATCATGCTGAATTAATAAACAATTTATTGTTACTTTCATAGAAGAATAGATTACTTCAATTACAACTTTTTGGTGTTTTGTATTTTTAATATATGTACATGCATGATCTAAAATGAAAATAAATAGCGCAGGAGAGGGATAGAAAAACGGAACGCTTCTAACCTACGCATGACACATGATCCATGCACTGGAAGGTACATGATGCGTGCGTGAGTGCATGCGTGCATGCGTGTCTTTCTCTTTCAACCTTGCATTATATCTACCCTTTTCAAATTATTATGGCATTCAACTTCCTCTATCATTCAATTTGTTTTCTTGCCAATCCCTTGTGTTGTGTTCCTTCAATCTACTACATAATGTCTTTTACTTAGTCATCAATTAAGCTAGACTCGAACTAAAATATATTAATAGGTGGTGGTCTTATAGAATTAGCGGGTTGATAAAATTTTCATGGTTATCTACTTAAAGATTGACGAAAAATGAAAGAGACCTTGGTTACCACCGAAAGCTTACTTTTATAGATCAGAGATAACAAATTTTACATCAAACAAAAGAGAAAAGGAAAAGAAAAAAAAAATAGATAATTTCACGAAATAACTGCCGCAAGCATGGAGACAACAAAAACTGTGGGTTTTCTCTTTTTTATTTTTCTGTGAAGAAACCATGGGCAATTATTTCAACCAATGCAAACAGGGTCTGGAAAGTCAATCCTTCCCAGTCTTAGGTCTACGTATGGCTCCTCATTAGGTCTTTGCAGTGTATGTGTTTAAAATATCAGCGTAAGTGACTATTTCCCCAAAAAAAAAAAAAGAAAAAACTTACTATGTACTCAGTGCATAACCATAAGGTCCATTTACTTATTATTATTCTAATTAGTTTTCGTATTGTGTAACATAGACTCTGAGAAGGTCCAATCCAAGAAATATATATATAGAGTGCATGTTTGGAAAAGATTAAGCGTGTGTTTAGATTAATTTATTTTAAATTTAAAATAGTTTATAATTGAAAAATTTATGAAATAGCTTTTGAAAAATAAAAATAAATATTTCCCTAGGATAATGCTAATAGCATGACGAAATATAATTTTGCAAGGATGAGATATTGAGAGTGAACTCTATCACAAAACGTGAATTTTCTCTTCTTTTTTTTTTTCCCCATCTTTTTTTGGTCAACAAGTGAAATTTTCTTTCAATGATAGAAGAAAGCTCATGTACAGACGCTGTGGGATCGTGGGATCAGTTGCAACATTGAGAGTGGAGGGTCCCTTTTCCATGCCCCTCCCCAGCTCCCAAAATATAACGTCCCATCTAGCAAGCAATTGGGCATGAAATTAGAGTTTAGAATTGAAATTGGACTCTTCAATTCTAATTTTTATGTTTGGAGGAATATATAAAATTATAATTATAATTCCACAACTCAATTCTATAGAATTGAAAAATAACTAAAATGAGTTTTTCCTAATTTTTAACTCATATCATATGAATTATTAATTTCAAGACTTATTAAATATTTTTCTCAAATGTTTTTCTCCTCATTAAAATCTATATGATTCTCTCTTTTTTTCCATTTATATATTATCTATCATATTTATTAAAATATAATATATTTATTAAAAAAAGAATAATATAAAAAATTTCCTAAATTTTAACTTATTATTTTATATATCCAAACCAAAAGCAAAATTATTTTTATATATAAATATTTTTCATAAAAAGTTACTATAGTTTAGAATTGTTTATTGGTATTTTTATTAATTTTCAATTTTGAACCATACATTTAAATAATAAAACTAAAATCAAACTTAGAATTATGATTCATGTTCTAATTCTTTAGTGAACCCAAACATGAAATTTAAAATTATAAGTTAATTCTAATTCCAAAAGAATTGGAATTGAAATTGAAATTGAAATTCTATGTTATAATTTCAATTCTAGTGTCCAAACGAACCATAATAGTATTATAATTTGTATACACTAACTGTGAATTCCTTTTTAATATCTACATAATTGTGTATAAATAAATGAAAATTTTAGTTATTTAAGTGATAAATTTGTATATAAGAGAATGAGTATAATTATGTGTTAATAATTATAAATTTCACTTATATAAGTAATAAATCTGATGAAGAAATTTTTCTTACATTAATTATGTCATCACATTTATTACATTCACTAGTAATATAATTAAAATCTCCAATTATCTATATATTGATCTTTATATGTTCAAAGAGGTTTCTAAAACCTATATATAAATAATATTTTCTAAAATAATAAAATATGAGAAAGTTGACGTGATGAACTTAAATTCATGAAAATATTCTTGGTAACGTTTAATATGCTCACCTCATAGATTGAAACATTGAATGTTCACCCAAATTTTAACCATTGGTTAAGCAAGAAAATAATTTTAACGGTTCATATTGTATGAAGAATATTATTGTGCTCTACATATTGTGTAGACTATGGGTACTCTTTACGTTACCTAGTAACCTTGTTTAATCATAAAAAATTTGTAGGAAATTAAATTACCTAAATGGCCCTAATTTTTAAAACACAACCTGTCATCGAAACCCAATTCAGTGTGCCTCAGCCTAAAGAGAAATTTGCATAAAAAAGAAATTCGAAATTCGAATCAAAGGGGAACTCGAAATTCGCATCAAGTTACGTGAACTTAGAACTCGAATCAAAGAGAAATTTGGAATTCATTTCAAATTTAGCCTCATCTTCCTCATCTTGTATCAGGTTAACTCGGAACTCAAATCAAAGATGAACTCGAAACTCACATCTAGTCCAGCCTTAGCCTCCTCATCTTCTGTCACTTGATGAAATGAGGGTAAAATAGTCTTTTAATAATAAGTAAATGAAATATTGTAGTTTTGATTGGATGTGGGATGTGTAAACGGAACAATAGCAATAGGAAAAAAAATTTGATGTATGATGAAGGCTAAAATAGTCTTTTCAATTATTATCAATCAAATAGTTGAAATGAAAAAAGCTACCCTCTAACAAGTAAAAGAGGGTAAATATTTAATATTCACTTTTTAGATGTGATCACTATAAATGTTACCAATATTCTCTTTTGGACACTCTCAGTTGCCTAAAAAATGGGTAACATGTAGTAGTACTGCAAGCATATGCAAAACCCACTTGGTAGCAATACATGGTTGTAATAATATTTGTAAGGTAATGTTTGAAATACTCATATTAAAAGATGAACATTTAATGTGCACTCATTTTCACATGCTGTAACAAGTGTTTTTGCATTTTGTTTTTCTTTTACTTATTGTAAAAAGACTGTTTTACCCTCATTTCATCATGTGACAGAAGATAAGGAAGCTAAGGTTGGACATAATGTGAGTTTCGTGTTGCTCTTTAATTTGAGCTTCAAGTTTACATAGCAGAAGATGAGGAAGATGATGCTAGACTTGATGTGAGTTTCAAGTTCCTCTTTGATTCTAGTTTCAGGTTCACATGGCTTAATATAAGTTCCGAGTTCTTTTTTGAATTGATACATAACTGAATTGGGCTTTAGTGACAGGTTTTTTTTTTTAAATTAGGGCTATTTGGTCAATTTAATTTCATACAAATTTTTTATGATTAAACAACATTACTAGGTAACTTAAAGAGTACTCATAGTCTAAATAATATGTACAGCATAATAATATTTTTCATATAATTTCAACTATTAGAATTATTCTCTTGCTTAATCAATGATTAAAATTTGGATGAACATTCAATGTTCCAATCTATGTAGTGAGCATTTTAAATGTTTACTATCTCTAATAAGATTTCATGAAAAATTCTACACTTTTGCAATAGAACAATTCCTTTCCCTTTCTCGACCCCCCTAGTGGGGATATCTTAACCTACATAGTAGGGGAAGGGCCGTTCCTAAGCTCAACATAGCCTACTTTTCTCTGTTTACCTTCTCTTCTCACGTGCATTACTAACCCACCATATGGCAGTGTTGTGCATAAGATTGGTGATAAGCAGAGCTGAGGTTAAGGCTTAGCTTATTTTAAATTTCATGAGTTGTCTAAGTTTAACGAGTTAATGGGCTTGTTTGGTTAAAATTTTTGGGAAAAATGCTTTTTAAAGCAGAATCAGAAGCAAAAAAAAACAAATAGAAGTAAAAAATTATTTTATATTTGGATATAATTATAAAAGTATTTTTTATAAGAATAAAAAGTTGTTAAACTATTTGAATGTGATAAAATAAAAGTACTTTTCTTATAAAATTAAAATATTAGCAAATAGAGAAATGATATTTTCAAGAAAAAGTTAAAGATAAAATGATAAAAATGTAAAAAAATAGTGGATTTAAAATTTAAGGAATATTTTTCTCTTTCTTTGATTACTTCTATTTTTAGGAGAAGTAGCTCCCTATCTATTTCTCAAAAGGTAAAAAAAAAAATATTTTTTACTTCTACTTTTTTTGAGAAGCACAAATAAATAACACTAAAAGTACTTTTTTTCAAATTTTTTTTAAAAAAATACTTTTTTCCCTTAAAGAAATGCAACCAAACAGACTTAATATAAAGTTAAAGCCTCGTACTAATTGAGCATTTTAAATTTAATGAATTAGGTTTTGCATTGAGAACGTAACAAAATATACATTTTTACACGTACAGTTATAGAATAAATTAGTCATACCAAAAATAAAATTGAATGCTAAATATATTAAATTAGAATTTTTTTTCCTATAAAATTCTCTCTCTCTCTCACACACACTATATATATATATATATATATATATATTGAATTGACTTACGATTTAATGAGTCAAACATATTTAACTCGTATAATAAATAAGTTAAAATTTTGTTTCATTATGTTATTAATGAAGTGGGTTGAGCGTAAGCTCCAAAAGTAGCTCAATTTTTTTTTTTTAACCACTAATATCCAAAACTCATTGAACTCAAAATAATTTAATTCAAGTTGATCGGTCTGATATGAGATAAAGTTTTTTTAATATTAATTTTTTATCCACAAAACTTAAATTTGAGAACTTATTTAATTAAAAAGAATAAATACTAAATTACTTAAATTAATTAAGCATTGAAAGAACTAGCTCAATTAATTGTCTCTCCTATTTTATATAATTTTTTTTATTTCTCTTTAGCAAGTCCTGCACTTTGCCGACAAAACAACGGTACCTTACCCAAAGAATTTGAGTGTTATTATCATGTGCGGAGTAGTGATATGCCTTATGCTCACACACTATTTCACATACTTTCATTTAACTGGTTGGACAATGTTCTGATTCCACCATACCTTTCCATGAATAGTACTTTGTGAAAGAATTTCTTCCTCATTTATCCTTTCTTTTTGGTACATTTTCACCATTGAGCTGAAAAATACCTAATTCTTGCATCAGGCGTAGCACCTCAATGTCCTAGATTCTTCGTATTTAGTATGTTAGCATCATTCATTTTATAACGTAAAGCCAGTAAAATGATTGGAAGTCCAAAATTTTCACATTCTTAGGCATCTTTCCTTATTTTGAATGAGATTTTTAATCACATGCTTAAGTAAACTTGCAAAACCAATTAATTATTTATTTATTACTTTAGGATCAAGTTTACTCACACTTCAAACATTACAAAATTGGACATCTAAAGATGGCACTCATGCAGAGTAGAGAGGGGAGTGTCTTCTCGCTTTTTGTTTTCGTCACTCTATCTTCTCCACGTTC
Organism: Pterocarpus macrocarpus; assembly: GCA_031439585.1. NCBI lineage: Eukaryota > Viridiplantae > Streptophyta > Magnoliopsida > Fabales > Fabaceae > Pterocarpus > Pterocarpus macrocarpus. The sequence goes on along the minus strand of CM062516.1, from coordinate 58,843,750 downwards.
TTGTCGCTGTTCTCGGCTGTATGAATATTTCTTTTCTATTGTCTTCATTTTCTGACTCCTCATAAATCCTTGTAAGGATTCTAAAATAAATAAATAAAATAGAAAAATAAAATTATAATAAAATAAAGAGTTATATGACTAGTTAATTTAACAATATCACCAAATTTAAAGTTTAGCTATAATATAAAATTGTTCAATAAGTTTAGATTTTTTTAAATAAGAATGCAACATAATATGATAATCAAATTCAACATGTTTTAATAAATACACACAGACACACGATTCCCCTGTTAATCTTTCAAAATCAATAAAAGGAACATAATTTTTCTTCAACTGAGTAATTAACTTCTACAACAGTCATTCATGACCGACTCTTAAATTCGAGAAACCAAAACAACAGAATCGATTAAATCTAACAATGTTAATAGCCTAATAGACATCGTACAGACAGAAACTCAAGGAAAACTTGGTTGGGGGATTCACCTCTTAGGGTGAAATACAACACAAGGGACAAGGATATGGTACCTGAGGCTGCCTCAGATACCACTTAGTTGAGCAAATGGTCAAGTGGCGTTGTCGCAGGCTGTCCCCAGCTATGAAGCAGACAAATTTGGGTTGGCACTAAACAATATATTAAGCCCCAAATACTGATGCCAAACAACTTATATATCAAGGGTGAACATTGATGGACTCATGGGCTCTTTGGCTTTTCGTTTGCTTACAAAAACGGATTCTTGTACAGTTCTATAACTGTCCGAGGACCACCTTTGTCTGGGTCCTCTGGCCCCTTAACACTACAGAAAATGTAACCCTTGTCTACAGCACCACTTTTGGAATGATCCTCTCTCTTCTATGTCCCCTACTATATGCATAAGTTAGAACGATTTGGTTTTACTTTGGTTGGACTAGAATTTGAACTTCCAAGAACGAAAATAACTAGTTAAGTTCTCAATCTCTAAAATCTTACTCATCCAAAGTGGATATATAGCGCCTCTTCCCTAAAGTATATACTATATATATATAATTTTAGGCCGGTTTTCGATGCTGGCGTGGACGCTTTAGCCCCTCCAAAAGTGCCTGCTAAAAGCCCATTCTCCCACCCAAAAATCCACACTATAAATTAAACCCCCACACAACCCTTTGCACCCTGCTCTCCTCAGTCCTCAACTCTCTTCTCTTCTCTTCTCTTCTCTAGACCATTTTCTTTTCTCTACAAAGACACATAAAAGAGAAAACATGTGTCAGCAAACTGAATACCGTGTTTCAATCCAAGAACCAGAGCAAACCAACATGCTGACCGAGCCAATGGTCCAAAATGGCACAGAAAAACATCCAACAATGATGCAAACCCATAAAGCCAACCTCGGGGATGCTCTCAAAGAAGCCATCTCCATATCCAAAATAGCACTCCCCATGATCCTCACTGGCCTCTTGCTGTATTGCCGCTCAATGATCTCCATGCTCTTCCTTGGCCACCTCGGGGAGCTTGCCTTAGCCGGCGGCTCCCTCGCCGTTGGCTTCGCCAACATCACCGGCTACTCCATCCTCTCCGGTCTCGCCGTAGGAATGGAACCCATTTGTGGACAAGCCTTTGGTGCCAAAAAATTCACCCTCCTTGGCCTTTGTTTACAAAGAACCATTCTCTTGCTTCTCTTCACCTCTATCCCCATATCACTGCTTTGGCTCTACATGAAGCACATCCTGCTCTTGTGTGGCCAAGACGAGGATATAGCCACACAAGCACAATCATATCTTCTCTATTCCATCCCTGACCTCATAGCACAGTCCCTTCTACACCCATTACGAATTTACCTTAGAAGCCAATCCATTACTCTGCCTCTTACCCTCTGTGCCATGTTGTCAATTCTCCTTCACATACCCACCAATTACTTCCTTGTTTCATACCTCAACCTTGGAATCAAAGGCGTGGCTCTCAGTGGGGTGTGGACTAACTTCAACCTTGTTGCTTCTTTGATTCTATACATAGTTTTCTCTGGCACACACAAGAAAACATGGGGAGGTTTCTCTTATGAGTGTTTCACAGAGTGGAAATCACTTCTGAACCTTGCCATTCCAAGCTGCATTTCCGTGTGCCTAGAATGGTGGTGGTATGAGATCATGATCCTTCTTTGTGGGTTGCTTTTGAATCCAAGAGCAACCGTGGCTTCCATGGGAATTTTGATCCAAACCACTTCACTTCTCTACATCTTCCCATCATCAATAAGCTTCAGTGTGTCCACAAGGGTTGGGAACAAACTAGGTGCTCAAAAACCCTCCAAGGCAAAACTTTCTGCCATTGTGGGCCTCTCTTGCAGCTTCATGTTGGGTATCTCAGCTTTGGTTTTTGCTGTGATGGTTAGGAACATATGGGCCAGCATGTTCACACAGGACAAGGAGATAATAACCTTAACATCTATGGTGTTGCCCATAATAGGGCTTTGTGAACTTGGAAATTGCCCACAAACAACGGGATGTGGTGTGCTTAGAGGAACAGCGAGGCCTAAAGTTGGTGCAAACATCAACTTGGGTTGCTTCTACCTTGTGGGAATGCCTGTGGCAATTTGGCTAGGTTTCTTTGCTGGCTTTGATTTCCAAGGCCTGTGGCTTGGGTTGCTGGCTGCTCAGGGTTCATGTGCAGTGACCATGTTGGTGGTTTTGGTTCAAACGGATTGGGAATTTGAGGCTCAGAGAGCCAAGAAACTAACAGGTTCAGGGGCAGAAAGTGTTGTTCATGACAGCAAGGAGGTTGATGCAGAGAAGCCACCCCAAGGCTGAAATCAAGGAAGATTCTTTATCGTTAGCTGATTCAGATGAAGATAAGCAATTATGGGTTTAACTTTAATTAATCAAATCGTTTTCTTGGACCATGACAAGAAAAAGAGAGAGAGAAATCTTCCTGGAATTTGTCTTTAGCTGTATAGGGGAGTGGAGGGTACAGAGTAGAGACAGAGGATCTCTTTTCTTTTTTCTTTTTTCTTTTTTTTTTCATTTTAGATGAGTAGGTTGGGTTGGGAAATTTAACAACAATAATGTTACTTGAATATAAAATGTTTCTCACATAATTAACATGATTTTCATTGTAACTATTCAACTCTTTTCTTTCTTTCCCTATTTATCAGGATTAATGATGTATCCCTTATATAGGTGAGTTATGCATTACGTGCGACTAACCTTTCTCATTTAACTATTGGCATGCCTCTTCATTCTTCAAGTACTTTTGCTACTTCTTGTGAAATTCGAAAGAGACATTTATTTCCCAATATCAGTTCATTGCTGATTTTCTGCCTCGTCACCATCATGTTTTGTCCTCTTTCCTTTGTTCCTGTTCCTATAAAAGAATGCATTATACACATGCTAAACCAAATTTGCCACTTTGTTTTATGCTCTATGTATAGTAAATTACGAGAATAATAAAAAGAAGAAGGACTTCAATGTAAGAAAAACCAAAGTTCACAGATGCATTCCACTCCAGACAATAAGAATTTTTTAGAGTACTAGAATTGACTTAGGACGTTTTTCCGACTTGTTTGATTTCGGGAAAGCAAGTTCGGTTACTGCTTATTATATATGTTTTGGTAGGGACAAAATGAAGCTTAATTATACCCATTTAAGCCTAGCTATTGTGCAAACGCAATTCTCCATTTACTTAGGCATAGCACTAGTAGCCACTTATTTTGAGCATGAATTACTCATGCTTGTAACTTTGTTACGTCAGTGGATATAAAATAATGCATTATTACCCACATAAATCGAAAGTTTTTGTCTCATTATTCTCATTGTTGACCTTCTGGTTTAATCTACTTAACTTTGGTTCCATCGTCACACTGCCAAGGAAATAAAATCTTTGGTTTAAGTCAAATAAGTCGTAACTCAATTAACACATTTTCTTGTTCTTATGTTCGGAGGATTGATGTATTTTTGGGTCACAAATTTGACTTTCCTATTGACTAGGGTCTTTCAAGAAGTAAAAAAGAAACAAGAATATTTGGTTTATAAACTATGAGTCATTTTCTAAATTTGGTTAGGTAATAAATGAAACGAATCACTTTTAGTAGTTTAACATGCCATCAATTTTTTTCCCCAGTAATATCAAACAATACAGGAATTTAAATTTACGAGTTCGTACAAGCTACATAAATCGAAAATCACTAGTTCATGTTTAATTTCATTTTTTGAAGAAAAGAAAAAAAGGAAGAAGAATAAATAGGACGTAAAAGAAGCCATCGTTGGTTACATTATTGGCTATTACTTAATTTGGTGATCCTGACCTTGAATGGAAATCTGAGATTTTATTTGGTTCAACCTTTCCCTCTCCTTTCCATTTGGCATTGTACCCATAAATTTCTCATCTGCCGAATCTTGTTTTCCAAAAATAAGATGGGGATCATTGCAAAGAGTGGAATCACTAGCAACTTAGACCGCATGATTCATTCATGGGGCAGAGAGTTAGTTTGACCAATTGACACGAGGATTTTCTATTTGTTCAAGGCCCACATTCCGGGCGTGGGTATGAAAACCACATTAAATGGAGCTACAATATGAAAATCTCTGTTGCAACGCTCAAGTGATAAAATTTTGTCGTGAGGTTAGGAAGTCCAAGTAGTGTCAGTTAGGCATTGAATTGAGAGAGACGGCATTGTTTTTGGAGTATAAAATGTACTTTAGAACTTGAATTTCAAATTAATCAACCTCATGGGTAGGTCAGCAATCTGCATAGTATTTAAGGCAGAAAATTGGGTTGCTATTGCCGGGACGCCGGCAATTCTCAACTGGCCTCTGATGACGTGGTCTCCTCCCCTCTTTCTATGGTCATTATTCATTATTGTGCATTGGTATGTGGATGTGAGCTGGGTTCATCTGATCTTGACAGTGTCCAGAATTTTGGTGGACACGATTTGAAGTTTTGTTATTATTAATTATAATTATAAATAGAATAAGATGCAACAGAAAGCTATTAGTTGAGCACAGCATGTGATGGCTTTGTGGGGATAATTACGCATAGGAATTTATGCACGTTCAGAGTTAAGAGATAGAAGTGTGCAGTTGCAATTTGATTTAATGGGGTCAAAGAGATGCTGATTCAGCTCTAACACATGGATAGCAAACCAGATGTTCTCCCCATTTTGCTTAACTCTGATGCTCTCGTTATTAAATATATATTTTTTAGTTGGAGATCTACGTACAGTTTTGGAACATGGGAATCAAAATTTAACTTTTTAATGCTGCTATTTTCTCAAAAAGAAAATGAAGTTGATTTAAAATATGAAATTAATTCACATGCATGCCAATAGAATTGTAAGAAAATGCTATATTATAGTGCATATATCCACTATAATAATTATCCACTATGATTTGATGTTTTTTTTGTAATTTTATTATTTGACAATATAAATATTTTTTTTACACTATCAATACATGAAAATTAATTTTTTTAAATATTGGTTGGTAGTTATGCTATAAATGTTTTTCTAATGAAAGCTTATGCTTATAAAGGACAAGAATATGTTTCAATATATTATCATGTTAGACTGTCTTGAAACAACGGGATATTTTGATCATTAAACTTTGTTTCTTGTTCCATTAAAGGCTAGGAGAAATATAAGAGTCCCCTAATGTTTTTTGTTAGCTTCTTTGTGTACAATGTATGCAATCCATTCCAATTATTAACATTAAAATTTTAGGTATGTAAATTTTCAATAATAGCATTAGTAATTGGTTAGACATTAAGTTTGGTCAGTGTAAGTGGTTGTTGGATAAGGAATATGTGCCATAAGTTCAGTTATATTGACTATGGAATAGGTCTGGCAACAAACAAGGGTACAAGTCATTTTATCTCATTTTTAATGTGCAAGATAAGGTAGTGAAGTAGACGTTTTAGGAAACCAAACTTAATGATTTGAAAGAAGGGAGTTATTAAATTACACGCAAAATGCCAAAAATCGAGATTGACTTTAAGGATATTCAAGTCAGAGTTAGAGTGGTTAAGAAACAAGTAGACATAGTTAATATATTAATTTTTTGGGTGTCAAATAATATATATTAAGTATTTTGGGCGAAGTTATCATGGTGCTAAACTAATATAGTAACAAAATTTATATAAGTCAATTTAAACTAATGCCCTGTAATATATTTATCATATATAGATTAAACGACAAAGAAAATTTTTCAGTAATGATTACTTGAAATCGATTGAAAAATGACAAATTGACTTTCAAATTATTTGTTTATAACACACATCATCATGTTAGTCGTTCAGGCCTGCTAGTTTGAGAGATTCAAATAGCTGCCAAATGGAATTAGGAACATCGTGGCTGTTCAATTTATAAGACACACTTTCATTTCCATGTATCAAATAAAGAGAGTAGGAAGACTAAGTTGAAAATAATTCAGGTGTTTCATGATTAGCGTCTGTACCAGGTATAACTGTGCACTTGTAAACACAATAAAGGGGAAAACAAAGAAGTCTGAGAATGAAATGTCTTGCATTTTAAAAAATGTTTATAAAAAGTCAATCACATGGTGCTTTGTGATTAGACTTATTATTATTTTTTTTCACGTTTGGAATTTCAAGCATAAAATATGTACCCAAAAAAGTCGTGCAAATTTAGGCATATTTACAGGAGAAATTAATTTAGCCAATTTACCCACATAGATAATGGGGGCATGGATCCTCCAAATTTTTGCAAGAAAGTAAAATTATACACATAGGGAGAAATTTTATCTGATAAATAGAATTAAGTTTGAATATATTATTCTACATAAATGATGTTACTCTATATAAATGGGCTTCTCCAGCTTGAATATATTATTACTTGGAGGATGGAGTAGTAGATACTCATAATTGTGTTGATACCAATGGGTCTCGCACAAATTCAGTAGTGAGGGAACCTGAGACCCCTGTGTTGGAGTTAGGTTTATTGGTCCAATGGGACACTATTGAAGTGGTGCTTCTATTTGATAGGAAGCTAGTGGAAGCATTAAATTCTTGAAACTTTGTAAAAGCCTTGGGTTTTAAGGTGAGTAATGAATTGGCTATGGTTAAGGCTTTATCTAAAGTTAGTGAGTGTCAAGACTTCTCTTTGCCAACGAGAAGGAGACGTCCAAGGAGGAACAAAGGCGAGTCCAAAGATTGATAGCATCATGTCCTTGCTTTACTTGGGTTTGGTTTTGTTGGTGACTGTCATTATGATTTTTTTGGTAGGTGTCATTGGGTGTGTGTTGGCAGGTTGTTTTCTATTAGGTGGGTGGCTCTTTGGCTTGTTTTTGCTTTGTCCCTGAGGTGTTTTGGGTTGGTCTTTCATTTTGGGGCTGGGGTCCTTGTGCTGTTGCAGGTGTTTCTTTAGCTTTGTTTTGTCAGTGGAGGGAGGATTCCCTGGCTTGGTTTGTGAGTGTGCCGGTGGTCTTTTTGTGTTTTCCTTTTGTCATTATTTCCTGTTCAGCTACTTTTGGCTCCTCACTTATAGTAAATTGGAGCTCTTTTAACTATAAAAAAAAAGGCTTATTTTTTAATTACAAAAATAAAAACCAAAAAGATCACATCACAATTGAGTAACATTTTAGGGTAAAAATATATTTTGTTATAATAGATAAATAATTACAAGAATTGAATAGTAAATTCAATGAGCAAGAAATAAATTTGTTGACTCTAAACTGTGCTTTGATTCTTAAGAATGCTTACAAAATTTTTGATATTGTTAGATATGTGTTTGAAAATGCAAGAAATTGCTATTTTTTTAATAAAAGTGTCTTGAAATAATAATTTCATATATTTGGATAAAAAGTTTAAATGGATTTTAGCAAACCAAAAAAAAAAAATCTAATTTTAAGTGTACAATCCACTTATAGGTGAAAGCAAATTTTTGAAACTTTTGATTATGAATAGAGGATGGACATCCACTTACTCCAAAAGTCAGTCATATACGCTTACTCCACTAAATAACATTTTATAGATATTAAATTTTATCAATTCAATCGTTGAATAATGTGATATTATCTTGATAATCAAGCATATATAATTTCAGGAAAAATTGGACATCAATATATATATATAATTAACATTTACTTATATTTTCAAAACTATATTATATATTAAAATGAAATGAGATAATGAAGTATCAAATCATTTTTAAATTATATGAAATTTTATACACTTAATCTATGTAGTGGGATCTTTTAATTCAAAGGTTGAATTAAAGAAATTCAATATCGATAAAAAGTTATTTAGTGCAATAAGTATACCAAGCCTTATTGTTGAAGTAAATGAATCCCCACCTATAAGTAAAGATTAACTATTTTATAATTATAATATTTTTATCAAAATAATTCTAAGTATCAAATATTATAAAATATAAACAAATTATTTGGCTCCCCTAAGATTTTTCTTCAAGCTTTGTTGCCCATATTTTAATGCTTTTATGGATTTTGTTGAGTATGTATTTAAGAAGGAGTTAGGAATAGATCTTTCTCACATAAAATTTTACATGATTTGCTTGTGTTTAAGTTTTCGCTATTAATCAAAAAGATGAAACCCAAAAAAAGGGTATATGAAAGATATAATTAATGATAAAAACTTATACATATCAAGTAAATTTAATAAAGAGTAAATTTTGGAGCTAGAAGAAAATTTATTCCCGGGCAACCTATTTCAAAAAACTTTATTAAGTGTGCCATACAACTCCGTCTCATTGCAAATTAAGTTTGAAATATAAAAAAAAATGAAGATTCTACCAAATTTGTGTTTTAAAAAAGAGGAATAATTTTTGACATAATGTATAGACATACTGATTGATATATATAGATTAAGTTTGAATAAGCATAGATTTTAGTTATATAAATTCTAAATGTGAAATTAACTAATATGAATTTACACTATTCATAAAGATAAAATATTGACTTGATAGTTATATAACTAAAATTTACATTTATTTAAATTATATAATTCACATATATTGATCAATATGTCTAAAAGGGTATGTACAAATAATAGTTACGTTTAAATAAATGAAGATTGAAGTGATCCACAAATAATTCAAAAAGTGGACCACTTTTCTTGGCAACAATATACTACTTTTTTAAAAAAAAATTCAGACCACTGTATTTTTAATTTTTAGCAATTGTTTGTTAAATTATAACATTTAAAAAACGTTACTAAAATATAAAAAAAAAGATTAATTTTTTTTAGTAACATTAATATGGTATCCATATGGGATAAAAATGGACATATCAAAACCAGTCAACAATTTTCATTAATAAGATTGACGGTATTAGTGAAAAGGATAATATTAAAATTTTATAAAAATATTAGAAACGAAGTTGAAGCAAAATATACTTTTGCAACAAAATCAAAATATCGCTAAAAGATTAAGGACAAAAGTAGAGTTCATGTTGTGCCTATTTTAACGTGTGAGATGTTATTTAATACGTTAATTTATCTTGTTCAATATTTAAAGCAAGAGAGAAATTTAAAATTAAAATGAAAATGATTAAATATAAATTGATTGTTTTATTATTTCTTATAATATATTTGCATCATGTATTAATTTAAATATAGTATATAATTACTATTCTTGAATTGTTATCTGTAGATGCAATTTATTTCCATAAAATAGTATTATTGAAGGTGATATTCACTTTTGACTTCTCTCTTTATAATAAACTCAATGAACATAATGATACTATAAATTTGTGTAATCCTTGGACAAGACAGAAATCTTGAACTGCATGTAAGCATACAAGAGAAATGTCGCTATTATAACATGACTCATGTCTCTAAAATGATCACAATCATAATTTGATAAACTGTCAACGTAAGTTCATTAATTAACTAAAGCATGTTTTCTTGCCTGCCTATAAACGTATGACTGCAGTTCATTCACTTTCAGTCATAGAAAATGTATAATACTGCCATCTTAATCATCGCCCTTCAATATGGTTGATAAGCTTCTTGCTTTATCTTCGGTGACAAATTAAGGAGTAAAAATAATTATCATATCCATTAATTATAAAATTAAGCTACCTCACGCTCATAAGGTAAAATGTATTTCAAAACTTTAAAAAATTAATTGTACTAGTATAGGTTGGTCAAGCTCAACAAAAAAAGGTGACTATGTTTAACATTAATCAATTAATTTGTACTAAGAATATCACTTAAAAAGATAATTGTCTTCATTTATCCGAAGCAAGAAAAAAAAAGTACTAAGTATATATTTAAGATGCCAGTTAGCGGGATGGGGTATTGGATTCTAACATGATTCAAAGCTTAATTAGTAACATCTGATGCCAAGTGCCAACAAACTAACACTCACCTGGCCTCTTCACGGGTACCTACAATAACTATAATAACATGCTAACTATTGTTTAAGTGATCAGAAAGGTGATAAGAGGTATTTATCCCGACATTACGTACCCATTAATAATAACGAATGCATAACCCTTCAAAGTGCACGTCATCCAAACTCAAAGGCTAACAAAGAAATATTAAAATAATTATAGGCTGGAATCTTCTGAAAATATTGAATTAGATCGCATGCATAAAATTATATAATTATTAAACAATGTTCATGATATCAATTAACCCATTTTAGCATACCCAAAAAAAAAAAAACCATATTATATTTATAAAATCTTACTAGTTTTTCATTTAATTCTTGGCAAAATAAACTTATAATTTGTACTTTCTTTTGAAAAAATGTTATTGTTAATTTAAAAAACATTTTTAAAAGGATTTATGGTGATTATGAATAATTGAAGCTTATGAATAAACTTATAAATCATATAGAAAGACGTCGCAAATAGTTTTGAAGTTATAGGAACATGATTCCCCCACCCCCGAGTTTGGAAGTGCATCAACTGGCTTCCTCGAAATAAAATCGAGCCAAATTTGAAAGAATCAATGCCAAAAATTAAGAGGTGGCCCCTAACACTAACCACAAATGGTTAAACTAAAGCACAGTTAATGCAAACCTATGGTACCCTTTAGAGGAGGCAAGATGGATTACGTAACAAAACTTGTACAGATTAGCTGGTAAGAGACCCCAAGAGAGAGAGAGAGAGAGAGAAAAGGTGGGAGGGAAACCTTTATGTATTCTCATTACTACTTTTTGCAAATTTGAATAGCCGCAATTGAGGAGTCAATTTGGAACTCTTGGTTGTGATGAAAAGGCAAAAACCCTGCATCAACTAGCTAGTTGGCTCGTGATCTCTTTTATTTATGCCTATCATCTAAGAATCTTACAACAAATGTGGTCGGTTTGGATATGCCACAGACCAGTATTGGAATCTTTTTTTGCCACTTAGATAACGGATTCTTTACCTCTTCAAGTAAATGATCTCAAACTTAGAAAGCCAAACAAGGATTGATTATGTGATATTTGAAAAGTAAGAGGTTCTCAGCTATACAAGAGAGAGAACAGTGATTTCTTTATGATTTATATAGGCATTGATATTATACGAATAAGATAATCATAATGTTCACCCAAAAAGTTTAATATGATATCTTCGCTATCTCAAGTTTAATGAGAACAAATTCATGATAGTGTATGTATATACGCACACTTAATTGTTTTTGTACAATTGAAGTCGCAAGTACGTAATACTCTCCCTAGACCACCCCTAAACCCTATTCGCATGAAGAATGATTGTAACTACAATCACACAGGCATAAGAAGAGTTTCTTCAAGACATGAGGCCTAATTACATAACATGATTGTGGAAGAATAAGAGAAAGGAATTAAAAAAAAGGGGAAATGGATTCCCTAACTGGCATCTTATTATAATTGTAAAAGTCCTCATTTCTTTTATCCTCTGCTAATTATTGAGTTCATGTGAACTTATGTAATAAGAAAATTAGCGCCAAAAAGATTCAGAATAAATCTATTTTTCTTTCTTTTTTTTTTTTAAAAAAAAAAACGTTGAGATGTATACCACTGCGGACACATGGACTCTTTTTCGGTTTTGGTATCTCATACTCTTTTAGGTCTAATAATAATCCTCATTTATGATATTGAGGTTATTCTTCGAGTATTTTATAATGGGATAATATATTCTCTAACAGCGAATAAGAGCTTAAGAATAAATACAAAAGTAATATAACTCTCATCATAAGCCAAAAAAATCAATCAAGTGAGCTAGTTCTCATAAATATAGGTACTTTTTTTTTTATACGTAGACAAATAACTCAACCCACCAATAATAGTGAGAGTAGAATTTACAACCTTCTTGTTAGTTTAAAGGAATGTGCAAATTTCTATTTGTTTTAAAGCATTATTTATGTTACATTAACAAATAATTAACTATTTAACTCAGTCTGAATATTCCATATTTCCTATGATAGACTTTTCTCTTTAAAAGTAACATATAAATTATGAATTTAATTTTAACGTATAGTTAGTATAAAATTAGTTATATTATTTTATTTAATTATACATTGTCACATTATTAAAAAATATTTAATTCTTATAATAACTATGTTTAATTAACATGATAAAAAATTATAAATAGTACAATCAAAGGACAAGAAAAAGAAAGAAAAAGAAATTGATGAGAAAGAAAATAATTGAATTTACTTTCTTTAATTTATTTTCTTTACTTAGGAAATTAAAATAATGTTGACAGGATTGCAAAATATTTTTAAAAATGAAATTAAGTTGTAAAGAATCGCAAACTCTCATTTGTTTTCCTTAATTTTATTGTTTATGTATATATATAAACAATTTAACTTAAAAATTTAAAACTTTCTATTCTCTCCGCGCTTCTTCTTCTAAACATACTTTAACAACTTAGATTCTTGCGCATCTCAGTATATAATTCTACTCTTTTCGTTTAAATATATTAATTTAAAAATATATCAAATTATTTAAATAAATAAATAAATTAAAATAGACGAGCATTATTATATATAAGTTAGTACAACTCAGGATTATGCATGCATTAGTATAGCACACGTGCAGAATGCTAGTACGTGCAGCACACGCTGAGTGCTGAAACTGCTGATTGTCAAGTGAAGCCATCGCTCTTCCCGAAGTCGATCCCATAAATATTCGACGGAACTTTTCACCGTGTGATGGGACCAGCTCATCAAAGTATCAAATAGTATTACAATAATGCTAGCCACTCGGTATCAGAAATGATTTTTGTATATTCATTTTTTTTTATATAATTAATATCCTTTTTTCTATTTTTTTTGTTTGTTTTTTATTTTTATTTTTTATTTTTTTATAAATTTTTTTTACATATTTTATGAATAAGTGTTGAAAGGTGTCTCACTTTAAAATGATACAAATAACACCACTCTTTTCCTTCGTATTCTGCTTGCATGATAACGTCTGATTGTGTGTGTTTATACATACATCTATATAACTCCATATATAGAGAGCGAGCAAAATAGGATTTTTAAAAAATTAATAACATGTATGTTACATTATTTTATCAATTTGATTTTGGTAAAAATTCTGGTTTTTCAATTTTTTCATATATCTTTTAACTATTATGTGATTTAAGTAATTAATTGTACAAATAAATATATAGAAATGTAAATAAATACGACTAACAGTATATAATGTGTTTCTAACATTATTCATAACATTAATACAATAATTACAAATTGGTGAGATTTTTATATTAATATAATGAGATTAATTTTTTTGATGTATTGACAATATAAAAAAGTTTTATATTATCATCCAATCAAATGCGTATATTTGTAAGATTTTTAAAATAATGAATAATTGAATCAAACATTTTTACTAATGTAATAATATATGATTAAATATCTATATAAATTTTTTTTATACTAACAATATATATAAATTAAATTCTTATACAATTATATGTATGACATCAAATATCTATCATTTAGCTTTATAACGTTATAAGTTAATATATATTTTAGTCCTTAAAAGAACTGAAATTTAATAAATTAGTGTTTGAAAGAAAATTTGGTATAATTTTCATATTTAAAATTAAACACTTTGTAATAAGTTAATCCTTTCATTACTCTCATTCTTTAACTCTTAACACAAATAATGACGTAGTTGTTAAGTGTCATGTTGTATCTAAAATGACAAAAATTGAAATGCAACATTCAATAATCTCGACACAAGCACATTAATGAAGCCCCAAATTGCCTAACGCACCGCTTCAATAGAGATTAGGCATCCCAAATGTTGTTGGAAAAATATTATACAGTCAAAAATAAATTAAGAAAAATGGTTAAATGAGTCAAAGAAATAAAGTGCACTCGTCTATCTAAAAATTAAAAATAATCATATTACTCTAATAAAAATTTTAGTGACAAAATTTTGATTATCTAATGTTTTCATAAAAATTTATCAAGATCGCAAGCATAGGCAGAGACATGTGTGAGCTGCTGACTGCTCCACTCAGTAGAAGAAAACAAAAACTGGACAATATTGATCGAAGAGCTGGCATAGCCACTCATTTTTCAGGCGCCGACTTTACGCTCAACTTCGCTGCTGCGTCTGCTTTTCATTCAATATAAATAAATAAATCACGGTGTCAGAATTTGCATCAAAAGGTTTGCTCCTTCATATTGTTGCTGATATGTAACATTTCATTTGCATTATCATGTACCAAAGTAACTAAGTATAATGAGATTTCTATATATTAGCCATTAGGCAGTTAGGGACGGATATATCAAGTGTATTTAAGGGCAAGAATCAGCACAAAAGATTTCTACTATGCTTATAATAAGGATCGATCACAAAGTGATGTTGATCTTGCATAAGGACTGAATTCCTGTGCAAACAAAAAATAAAATGAGGTGCACAAAATGTAATGTATATTTGCAACATGCACGACTCTTTCATTGGCTAGCTGGCTTTATTCATAAGGAATTAAACATGCTTTTGTTGTTCGCAGCTCCCAACTTTCTTAATAAATATTAAAGATGTGTCATCTTTAGTTGTTTCAGCTAATTATATACTGGGTTGCATTTGCTGATTAATTAAACAACTAAGTTTACTTTATTGATAATTATAATTAGAAATTAATTTATATGAAATGATATTATAAAATAATTTTATATTATTAAATAATAAAATTATAAAAAATATCAATTATATTAAATAATTATTTATCTACTATAATTTAACACTTTCTTATAATTTTAATGATTGATAATATAAAATTATTTTATAATATTAATACTTAAAAATTAAACTCTCACAATTAACGATTGTCCTTTTGGTTCTGCCTCCAATCTGTGACACGTGCTATGTGGTAGGCCTAGGCACCTAAGCATATGCATAAAGAAAAAAGATTTTATGATAAAAAAAAAAATAATGGGATTGAGGTTGAAATTCCTCAAGCATTTGTGTCAAAAAAGATAAAAACTGCATAGAATCGCGTCCTAATTGAATCCTATTCTACTTCACCACTACAGAAACAAGGCATATGTTCATCGATCCTTTACATGCACATAGTCTAACTTATCTTACACTGATCCCCGTTGTGCCAACAAGATATTCCTGCCAACCAGTAATATGGTCGTTTTGGAAGAGTGAGCATATGACCACAACTAAACCCAAATAAGCCTAACAATACCTAAATATTTAGGTATGGCAACTATGGTTGTCATTTCTAAGAGAAAATGTTATTACACATTATCTTTATGTAATTTTATTTGCAGGGTTTATTTTTGTACAGGACTACTTATAGCCATAACCAATGTTATGTAGAACAACAAAAATAATATTAAAAAAAATGATATACAAATATCACTATCTCATCTTTATAATCATCTAAGTAAAGCAAATAAGCCAAAGAAAACCTAAATTTTCACATAGTTAATATTATCAGGTATCATGCTCATCACTTTGTAATCAGCTCACAAATGAAGCACAGACAAAGTGAGCATGATCGGGTAAGTGGCAACAACATTGGTAGGGGCTCCCTCTCATGCAGACAAAATTGGCTACGGAAACGAAGCCAGCCCCTTGAGGCTCGGGAACCGAACCTGCGTGGTCAACAATCAATGGCTCCTCGGAGATAAAGATTAAGGGATGGTAGTGATATGGCTAGGTTCGCCTCTGTATGTGACAGTGAGACTGCTGCTTTTTCTTATTAGGGTTTTCTTTGGCAGAACACGATTCCGTGTCAAATTGGTGTTGCTGCTGAAAGTGACACACTGAGAAAGAAAAACCACAAAATGCTTTCTTTATATGCACATTTCATAGTGGGTGGATGGCTTTTACATTTTCAACTGCATGCAACCTTTTTGCTACTGGTGCATTTCACTTTCCCAAAAGGTGACCTACCCTTTTTATACAAGTCATCAAAACGGTCTTGTACTTTCTTTACCATGTTTTTATTTCAATTTTTTAATATAATTTATAAATTTAATATTGATTTATTTCTAATGTAATTTATTTAACATAATTATCAAATTATATCTTATTACACTAATAAAAATATAATAATTACGTATGAGGAAAATATTTTTTTAGTTAATCCTATTATATAAATTAAAATTATATAATAATATTTTATGTAACTAACAAACCAAAAATTAAATTAATAAATAGATAAAATTTGTATTATATTTATTTTAATTAATTTTTAAATTAAATGATAATACATGAATGTTTTTTTGAAAAGAGTAACTTAAAAGTTAAAAATATATATTCTTTTAAAAAAATTATCATTCTTTAATTTGAGAACATGATGAAATAGATATAAAAATTTTGATTTAAGTTTTTTCCTTAATAAATTTCTTTAAAACGTTGATCAAATAGTTTTCAGAAGGCCGGAGTCATCATGGCTGTGAGATTTGTGTAAAAAATACCAACGGTACAAAAATAATATGCAAATGCAAATCAAGAATTAGTTTTCATCGGATTCTCTACTTTCTTGGTTGATATTTATTATGGTCAAGTAAAAATTTGAATCCACTAGTTATATGTGATCATGGAGTATGCGCTCAATTCGATAATTCAGTTTTGATAAATTTCATTCGTATATCATAGGTATCCTAGTAGTGGAATCCGAATGCGAAGGCTATTTTAACTGACAAATCACTTATGTCACTGAGAGAGAAAACAATAGGGGCATTTTTTTATTATTAAAATAATTATATATTAGATGAACGCATACATCGAACCGCAAAGTTTAAAAGCTTCAGTTCTAAAGCGAGAACTAGAGATAAGTTTTAATTGACTTCTCTTCTAGTTATTGGGTTTAAAAGCATGATTAAAATCATTAACAAACTCGCAGTTGAATTGACATTTTGTTACCATTTTTTTATATAATTTGAGTTTCCAAAAAAAATTTTAAAAAATGCTTAAGAGTCAGAAATTTCATCAGTATTTAGCTTTCAAAATATTGTGATATATTTATTAACTCTCGAATAAATAAATAAGTTATACTATTTTATTTTATTCAGTAATTATTATGGTTTCTGTTAAATATTCTAACAGTTTTTTGGTTATATAATATTGTCCAAATAAAAAATAAGAATTTGAGTACGATACACTCGTACTCTAATTTGATTATTCTTCAAATAATTTATCTACATTGCTTAAATAAATACAAAAGATCATAAATTATAACGATGATTATCTAGAATAAGTTACCCTCCCTAGTTATGCATCAGCTTACTGTTGTGAAAGTATATAGTTATGATTTCTTGAATCACTAATATATATATATATATTCACTTCTTAAATCCCTTTTAAAAACGTAGTAGGCTGCAACCTTTTTTTGGAAATTAACTTATGACGGAAAATTTACAACTCAAAAATTAAAAAAAAAAATATAGTTATGATTTCAAAAATTACAATATAATAAGATGACTTAGCCCCACCACACTTTTATTTTTTTAATTTTTATTTCATATACTTTATTTTAAAATTTTTGTCGTAATAAATAGATCTAACGTTATAACTTTTTACATCGGGATGTAATTTTTTTATTGCAAACTATAGCTTTTAAAAATTTTATACCATATACCCCTATTGAAAATAATACTAAAGTGGACACCAATTCTTTTATACTTGATGTGGTTGTGACGACTACACCCATTGAACCAATAAAGTATGGTAACTGACATTTTACTTATTTATTATTTCGAGGAATGACTGTTTTACATGCGAGTTTTGTTTTTTGAGAGTGTTATTTGTATATTTAAAATTAGATATTTTATAGATATAATTAGAAAATAAAGATACGAACTCGTAATTATTCTCTTTCAATATCAATTACAAAGTAAAATTTTTTTTTCTCTTTTAAGTCTATAAATAATATTCCTTTTATTTTTTATGCAGAATTTGACATCATATATAATATATATTTTTCTTACGTACATGTATGTTGTTTACATTTAACATTCACATCCATGTATGATGTGCTATATTCAATGTCGATATATATAAAAAAAAAAAAAAATCATTTTGTTTTAGATGTTGGATAAGGATGTGGCTATGGCTACTATATTCGTTCAATGGCTGCCGGGAGTTGATCTCTCTCTCGTACACTCGTGTACAGTGTCCTAATTAGAATTAGAATAGCACACAGTTGTGGATTATTGCTTGGCAATCAAATCACACAGATTGTGACGAGTGACCAGAATGCTGAGTGTTCCCGCATATTATAGCAGCGTAGGGCAACCAAGCGAATCTATTTTACTGTCGCCTGGACACGATGCATGCATCCCTTTGCGCTTTACACTTTACCAAAATTGAATGCTCACGTCCCCTCATGCTCACAGTCCATCCATCTTAATTATCTGATATTTATTAGAATTTAATTTTAATAAAAAATTTTATATAAATTTAATTATATATTATTATATTAATAAAAATATTTAATTTAATCAATCATTATTTTAAAAATTTTATGCATAAAAATATATAATTAAATAATAATATAAAATATTTTTAAATTAATAATATATTAAAATTAATCTCTATTTATTATATATAATATATAAATTAAAGCATGTACGAAAAGGCTGTAGAATGTGACATTTTTTTTTGCAATTTGTTCTTTTTATATACCCTCAACTTATCAAAGGTGCTTTTTTCAAACTTACAGTCAAATGAATTCTAACCTATGCTTTAATTATATTTGACTTAATCTGTTTGATTCCCGTTCATGAATTCGCAATGAGAACCTTGATACATTCCTTATCTTCATCTTTGAAAGATTTAAAGCAGCCCCTCGTTTAACTAATCCTCGGTAACGCATGAAGACTTTGAAATTTGAAAGCATACAGTAAAAAAGAATATTTTCAAACTTATGAAATACAAACACCATACAGACATTGTATATTAATATAATAGCGTATGATTATCGGGATATACATATATTAAAATAGTTATAGATATATTATATATTTATGTAAAAGTGATATTATACCTGATATCCTGTCACAATGTCCAGGTATCACTAATTTAGAGTAATCCATCCATACATGTAGCTAGATGTCTGCAACACCAGCGGCAAAAAGCATATACATATGCTTACGAGGAAAGAAAGAGACGTATTCGGAATCAACTTAACATTCACCAACTAGTTTAGGAAATAAAATACACAACGTTTTTAATACATAAGAATAAAGCCAAACACGGTTTTCATCTTTAAGGTAATTAAAGGACTTCAAATTCGAATGGAACGTTGTTATGTATATGACGTGGAGGATTAGATAGAGACTCAAATAACGCGTTTGCTTTTCTTAGCTGACGATGGAAAGTAATTGCCGACATTTTTTATATATACATTTAAAACAATATCTGATGGCATGTTACATTAACAGTTTTTGGATAAATCTTTCACTTTTTGTTTTGGAGAGATTGGTTCTGGGTTTCTCCATAATCTTAACACACTAATCCTTTCTTGCGTCTTTGACAATGGGCAGAGAAAAATGTTTTCCCTCTCAATATGGGCTGAAGTGGGACCTCACAGAGTCATAACAAACTAGAACCTCAGCAAGCGTGTTAGGTACGATGCAAGGGCTTCATTTGGGCCTGATAAAGCTCTTACCCAAACTTGTACGAAAAGGTAGTCCAAGTTTAAACAAATAACTACGATGTCCCAAAAACAAAAATCAATACAGTATGTTTCTGATTTTTGGAAAACCTTTAGGGCGGGTTGCGTCCAAGTCACGAAGACTTCTTAGAAGAATATACATAGCCCATTTGATTTTGCTGTTATGGTATGACTATTTTATGGCTTTATAGAAACACGGGCTCTTTGGACCATGGGCTTTTGCCTTTGTTTTCATTCTGATTTTTTTTATTTATTTAAAAAACCAATGGCTGAACAACGGCGGTTCGAGATTTCTTGCTCGGACAATGCCCAAGTTGACCACGGTAGCTGGGTGGTAAACACTTGAACTATGAAATGCCAAAATGTGCACGACGTTGGATTACCTTACAGCGAAGGAAGAAAACATAGAAGAGGGAAAGCACGAGCATTGCTGGGCCAGAGAGCTTAAGGAGCCCAACACAAGGGAGCAAATTGTCTTTTAGCATACCTTAATTGCCGAGAGCAACCAGGCCTGACTAGGATACAACAATGCCAAATAGCACTTGTATGGATGTGTTTTTCATTTTTTTTTATGTAAAATGAACTTCTGCTTATATTTATGATGGTTTAGATGAATTTTAAAGCACTCAGAAAAGAACAGTTTGTTCTTTTATTTCATAGCTTGATTTTTATTTTTATTTTGCTTATGAAAATATCATCTGTTATAACATGAAAATTTTAATTAAACAGTAAAAGAAATTACCTTTCAGATATTACATTTAAGCGTAAAGAACTTTTACTTTTTTTTATTTTGGTCAAGAAAATATCCTTTTACTTTTAAAAAAATATCCTTTTAAAAAAGCTTACATAAAGCTCATGTAAACCGGCCCACATATAGCCCTTGTGTTTATAGAAGATAAGACCCACCCCCCGATTGCGTTTGAATATCGCAAGCCCTGGGCTTCATTGCAACCAACAGTCGCAAGGCTCATAAGAATGTTGTGTTAGGAACCAACCAAGCCTCTTCTGTTTTACTTTTTTTGGATAAGTTTTTGAGAAGGCTCAAAGGCTCTGAACAAGAGAGAAGAGCCGAAAATAGATAACACTTGTTTCAAAGAGAAACCGGACTTGGATCCTAGTGGCGAGGGATTTGAGTTGATTATATAACGTCATAGATTCAAATCTCAACAACGTAATCAAAAAAAGAATCCTGACTTTGACCAAAAAATAAAAAGAGAAACCTAGCAAGAAATCTCAAAACAAAACAAGATTTGATCCAAAGAGAAAGATCTCCACACCCAGAGCTTGAACACCTCCTAATTACTACTAGTAAAACTCCACCATTATGGCCGACCTACCAAACACTAAAAAAGGCAATTGATCACCCTAGTTTCGAGAAATTTTTGAATCATCCTAGAGCACCACATGAATATACTTATGTTAATAATAGAATAATATTTTAGATAAATAATCTCCAACATGCTTTTTCTCCGCCCAACCACGAATCTTGTCAGATTTTCACCAATCTTTCGCTGTGGCCTCTCTTACACGGAGTCCATGCCATATTAGCCCATCACCCCTTAGGCCTTAACTCTATAGAAATCAGAAGTAGCTAGTAGTGTGATAAATAAAATGGGAAGATAGCTGATTACTCAAGCCTCTGTACAAGCTGAACGCAGTGACGCTAACGCTCTCTGAATTGATCAAAATTGGGCACATGTTCATCTTTGTCCATATTTTTTATTGTGATATATTTGCGGATATATAGCAGGAATCATTGTGATCCAGTGACCGCCTTTCAAATTGGAACCGAATGGCTTATGGCCTTTTCCTAGCTTGGCAGACAAATAGAACAGTCCTTTGGATAATCAAATCAAATAAATCCAAACTTCTTGTGTTTTCATCCCTTTGTCTCTATAAGGCGCTGATCTATGACCATTTGCAAAATCAAAATTTGAAACTTGTGCAAAATCAAAATAAAATTTGTTCATCGGCATCAAAATTAATGATGTGGTTTTGGTATCATAGATGCAAATTCTGGACCTTGGAACGGTGAAGTCTTGCCATTGTGCCAATAATGCAATTATGCTTTAGCATTGTAAGAGCCTGAATTTTTTGAATGATTCTTTCTAAATTTTGAATCATCCACATAAATGGTTATGCACTATTATCTTGCTTTTAATATTTTGTGTCCTGATCTATAATCCACTCTGCCATCTCCCATGGGGTGAGAACCGCGTGAAACAACCAAGTCATTGGCAACGCGAAGTGTTCCATAAAAGCAGATATGCGCTCCCTATAATTATGGGGGAGTATAGAATACGAATTGCCTAGATTCCTTTGAACCACCCTGCTTTATTCGTGTTACTCGTGTATAGTATAGACTATGGGGCAATGATTGCAATGCAGGTTGAAGGCATGTATGTGGATAACACTTGCATTCACCATGTACATGATATTAGTCTAATAATTTTTCTTTGATATCACTTTTAAGTAGTTTAAGAGGATGTAAATCTTTGCTCTTATGTCTCCTATCTAATGGGAAAGTTGTTGCAATGAGTCATTTCAATTGTTATTTCGGAAGTAATTAGTTATAAAACAAGATTTAATTTAATTACTATAACTATAAAAATCATGAATTATTATGTCATTTTAAAAGTTTGATTTTCATAGCAATTACATTAAAAGTTACATTTTTTTTAGCGACATGGCAATATAGAATCGAGTAATAATGTAAAAAATTCTTGACAAAACTAGTGATAAGCGTTAGTCTGGGCACAATAAGTTATAGTTTCAGTTGACTCGTTAAGAATTTTCCCAAGTTAATTTGCTCCAACATGTTGGTTCCACTTGACTTTCCAAGAATTCGCCCATAAAGAAATGATAAACTACAAATAATTTCATTTTGTTTTATTCATTTTCAGATTATATATATCAAATTTATTTTGTACCACCTAATTTTTGTTATATTTGAGTTATAATAAAAACCGTTAAATACATTAGAGCATCGTTTTTTGGGGATCATTTATGAGACGTTAAAATTAATAAAATATAGAAAAAAAATTACATTAACTTCCCCTTAAATTTGGCGTAATTGCATTGGATATCCCACTTATTTCAAAAGTTATATTGACCTTTCTTGCAATTTATGTTGTCCTTACACTTACGAACTCTAACGTCACTTAACTGTTAAAGAAATAAATAAAATTAAAATCACAAGCATTTTGCTAATTTTTAATGACAATGATTACTTTTTTGAACTTGTTTTGAGAATGTATTATGCCTTAAAATAGTTTTAAGACTGATGGGAGAGAAGGGGGCTTCAATCTATTGTGGTGAAAGAAGTCTTAATGCTACTCGGGCATAATAGTTATGCAGATTATAAGAGTCCAAAAAATTACATGATTGCCATTAAAAAATCATATGCAATGCATGCGAAATCTGTCTATTCCATTAACTATCAGTTAATGTTAGAGGATGTAAATATAATGACAATATAAATCTTAAAAGAGACTAATATAATTTCTTCCAAAATATAATATTTATAACTTCAATCAACGTGCTAAAAATAAAGTGCATATATATATAAAAGGAGCCTCATTATTTGGTGGGGAAGTAAAAATTACGAAAGAGTGATAAAATGGACGTGTTTACGAGTGGTTGCATTTGCAGTCCGCCAAACATGAACATTTGGATAGGAATGAGTGAAAAAAAGGCATTTCACATAAGTTATATTGTTTTCATACAAGTTAAATTTGTACTAAACATCATTTTTTGTGTAAAGGTTAAAAATAGATCAACCAACAGGAAGATTATTTATAATTTATACTAGAAGTTAAATTCAAAGTGGTATCCGAAATTTACTGAACTGTAACTAAACTAGCTCAAATTGGATCAACCTATTGTGGGAATAAAGTCCTTCCATTGCCAGTTTTGCTCATCTGCAACTGCCAACCTCTTAATAATTGATACACATATATACATACACTACATCAACTCTCTCAAGTTGGTGTGCAGGTTCCATTTTCTAACTTCGTAGTTTTTTGGTATACTATCTTGCCATAAGAAGGAAGCAAAACCTGTAAACCTAGAAACTCCAGGGCTTCTCTTCTCTCTTTCCTATAATATACATAATTAAGTTATAACCTGGAAAAAAAGGTTGGTGCTATTACATCACTCAACTCAACTATGATTAGAAGACTTCACTGCATAAATTAGTATGCGTTTAACTTCATTCATTTACCGAACTAAACTAGAAAACCAAAAAAAAAAAAATAACTCAGTTGGTAAGGCACAGTGATGAAAGTTATGAGGGTTATGGAGCAGTAGTACTTTGTTACAAGTTTTTACATATTTATTTTTGTTAATGGAATTCTTGACGAGAACTGCCTGTTTTTTCTTCCGCAATTGTACATTGCCATCAATTTCTAGAAACAAATTAAAGTTGATTTGGTATGACTGCCGAGATGTATTTGATTATCTGCTACAACCAAATCATTACGCGCATTATTAAAACGCGTTTCCATTAAAGAGTTGCAATCTTAGCAGAAGGTAATAGGTATCATAGCCTTACTACCTTTGCTTAAGGCCACAGAAGGACGGTTTCTAAATCCGGAATAATACTGTGAAATTACCAAACCTACTGGCTCATAATCGGTTATAGCTAATTGACTAGTTCACAGTTATCATTTCATCTTCTCCCCTCTTAAACGCTTTTTCAGGTTTGTCTCCTTATCATTGGACGGATATTTTTTATTTCATCATATGAAACGAAACACTTTAATAGATGCCACTCTTTTTGTCAGTTTGTAGCCCCCACAATAAGCAAGGTACCAAAAAAATTAATAATATTTCATCGACCTCAACCACCGCTTTTTCATCTAGATTAGAACAAGCCTGGAACAAATATCATTGACCAGAGCAGAATGGAATTCTGTATCCTCAAAGCAGATCCTCACCTTATTATGAAAGCATCAAATATATATAAAATTAATAAGACCATGAACTTGATAGAATGAATTTGAGGGACACCAAAATCATATAAAAAAGAAGGAACCGTTTTTATGATAATTAATCACTATTATAGCAACCCCGCTTATTTCCGGTGAAGTAAATGACAGAGAGACTAAAGGGGCTACTAAACAAATATAAATACAGGAAAGAATGTATAACATATAACACTCCCAAGTGGAAAGCCAAACCCCAATCACATCCACACAATTACAAACACGTGGGTATGCTATTTAGTCGAAGAATTCCCAATTGAACTTGGGATGAACTGAATTATTATTGTTCACTGAGCTGGATGTCGATGTGGAAGATACTGGAATTAACGGTGGTAGAGAATCGAAGGTCTCCCATTTTGTGGTAACTACTACTTCGGAGGTAGAATGGCTTGAGGGCTGGTGTTGCTGCTGCTGAAATGCTAGAGAATGACCATTTGAGTTTGAGTTTGTTGGTGCTTTTTGCTGCTGCCCCTGAATTGGCGCTAATCTATGATGCCCATTTGACACACTTTGTGGTTGCTCTTGAATTGGTGCTAGTCTTTGCCCATTTGAATGCTTTTGTTGGGGCTTCATTGATGCATGGCCTCCATTTGTATTGGGCATAGAATTCTTAATTTTTAGCATATCAAGAGTTTCAACATACTTTTGAACTCTTTTTACCTTCAAAAATGATTCATTACCATTAGAATAACCCAGAATGTAAAACTATAACCAATGATATCAACTCGAGATAAATCATAGGTGCAATTTAAAAACTATTAACACAAAAGACCAAAAGTGTACAAAATGTACCTGCATTTTCCTCTGTAGCTTAACATCTCCATCAGCCATAATACCATCCAATTTAAGCAGTTGATTCATCAATAGCTCAATCAGGCTAAGCACATCTGTTTCTGCAACTTTCCCACCTTTACTGATAATTGATTCAAGAGCAGACACCTAACCAATCCCAATGACTAATCAGCACCCAACAACTCAAGCATTAAATACAAAATCCCACTCTACCTTACTCAAAAAATCAAGCGTACGGAAGCAAAAGCAAAAAGGAAAGAAAGGAAAGAAAAGCATACCCGGCCTGCAAGCCTATCTACTTCCAAGCTGATTTCTGAGATAGATTTAGCAGCTTTCTCCATCTTTGCATTCTTCCTCATTTCCAAGTACCTCCTCTCTTGACTAAGAGGGTCCTCCATCAGCACCAACTTTGACTTGTCCTTCACCCCTACAATGTCAAGGAACGCTTTTGAATCCCTCTCCTTGTCCTTGTAGAATATCTTCTGGTCTTGGTGGTGCAAACCAGTTGGCCCAGACAACATTTTCTTCAGTTCCCCTAACAAACCCCAACAACAACAACAGTAACCAAAAATCAACAAAAAGATAGAAAGAGAAGATACATAAAGTATAAAAAATTAAAACAAAGAAAGAGTGCTACCAAATGTAGCTTGAGAACTAATGTTGACTTCATGGTAGGTTGACCCATATTTAACCCTAACTCTGATTGTCGGTGCCGGCGGCACCGAGTTCCGATCCGAGTCGGCGGTTCGGCGCTGAACCAGCATTCCTCCTGGCCTCATCTCCCATTCCATTGACCTTGTTGTCTCACTTCCTGAGCTTCCATTCATGGCGGAAACCCCATTATTAGTCATGTTCCTCATCCTCATCATCTTCTCAATCTCTTTCTCCCTTTCACAAACTCTTCAACAGAAAGGCTGTGCTGTGTGAAGTGTGAACACAAGAACCAGAGTGAGAGAGGCTTAGATCTCTGTGGACGTTGATTGTGTAGGAACAGTGACAGAAACCTCGGCGACCCAATTGACCCAAAGGATGTTAGAACCTGTTGCGGAAAACTCTGAACACCGCATTCCACGACTCCAATCCGCGTAGGGAAAAACACAGAGAGAGAGAGAGAGAGAGAGAAACAGAGGAGATACCCAAAAAGAACACAAAAGCTTCAAGTTTCAAGAGAGAGAAACTGAGGAAACAAAACTTCAACTTTTTTTTTCCTTCTGCTTTTTTCTAGAAGAATCAATGGCGTTTGGACGAAGAAAAACACCGACCCATCAACCCTCCAAATCTTAGCCTTCACGGCAACCCGGAAAGAGATCGCCGGCCGGTGACCGGAGCCGGAAAAGTTCTCACTTTTGCAAAGGAAAAAAAAGTCACACTCAGATGAATGGTAACAAGAGGGGGAAAAAAACAAAGAAAAAAAATAGAAGAAGAATATGAACCTGCGAAAAGCTCAAAGGCAGTGATGTTTGCAGCAAAATGTGGATGAATGTGTTGAGTGCGAGAGTTTTGTCGCGTAATTTTGTGTGGAATAACAAATGAAACAAAAGAGAATCTGAAACCGTGATAGTTCTGAGGAGGGTAATGTGAAGTCAAAATCCAGAGAGAAAAACAATTCCAATAATGAGGAATTTGTTTTCTCTCTCTCGCAGTTCTGAGGAATCGGCAAAGAAGAAGGAGGAAGAGAAAAGAGCATAAAGAAAATTGCAAAATGAAAAATTAATTTAAAAACGAGTGGCCAGCTAACCATGCTGGCAGCAGCCTGTGACCTTGATATATACTATATCGTTATTATTCATCACTATAAAATTGAAATTAATTGTTTTTAATAATTGTCCATAAAATATGATGATATGATTAAACAAGATGAACTATTATTCATTGTTTTATTTTATTAATACCAAATAAATTGAAGGAATTAAAATGGAAAAAGAAGAGAAAAAGTTGGGTAAGAAAAGGCAAGATGAGAGGAAGTGAAAGGGAACAACGAAAGCCGCCAAAGGCAAAGCATAGTTAGTAAAATGGTTAAAAAAAACTCGAAGTGGAAACTGGGGTGTTTCTGTGTCTGAAGATGAGGATGTGAATGGGTGCGTGACATTTTACGTTACAGACGCTGAGTCTGGCGTTTGGTGTACGACACGTGTCCGGGTAGGGGTAGTTTAGGAATCGCGCTATTAGGATAATGGTTGTGTTGGCTGACCATAGGGGGCATATAGCGAGATAATGGCATTTATTTTTGATGGCGCAGCAGTTGAACGCTCGAGTTTTTATCCCCCGCCCGACCATCTCGAGCTCACACGTGTGCTCACTTTCACCCTTTTTATGATAT
The DNA here is from genome assembly GCA_031439585.1 of Pterocarpus macrocarpus. NCBI lineage: Eukaryota > Viridiplantae > Streptophyta > Magnoliopsida > Fabales > Fabaceae > Pterocarpus > Pterocarpus macrocarpus. Next base: position 58,815,652 of record CM062516.1, on the reverse strand, counting down.
AAATGAAAAGAATGAGAGTAATATTATATTATAAAATTTAATTTTGATGTATTATGATGATGAAAAAAATTATATAAATATTTAATTATCTATTATTATATTAATAAAAATATTAAAATTAATCATATATTATTTTAAAAATTTTGTAATATATAATTAAATATTTATATAAATATTTTTATATTTATTATATATATAAATTAATCTCAATATTATATAATAACTAAAAAATATTTATTAAAAAATACGAGTGATTATTCAATAAAATTAATATAATATAGTTACCTATCTAAAATTTAACATATATATTACATTATTTGATAAATTAATTTAACTAAGAATTTTAACTCTTTAATTTTTTTAATAATAATAGAAACCTAGCTTTTGATCCCTTTTGATACAAATAAAGATTTATTTTAGTTTCTAAAATTGTATATATATTTTATTTTAATTTTTAAAATAAAAAATTAATAATTTAAATCAATTTTTATAATTTTAGAGGTTAAATTATTAATATTTTAATTTTAAAAATTAAAATAAAATACATATACATCTTCACGAATAAAATGAAGCTTTACTCTTTTTTTTTATTATTATCACTGGCACTGCACTTGTCTGTAGTCAAGTAGCGATACTTTTTGCTCTTTTCAAGTATTAATTACGTCACGACTTGGTAAAAGGTGATTCAAATGGTATAATTATGGAAAAAAAAATATATATATATATATATATATATATATATATATATATATATATATATATATATATATATATATATAGCAATTAGATCTTTTTTATTTTCGTAATTGGTTTTTTTCTTTTTTAAGTGTTAGTGCGTGATAGCTATTAGCCAGTGAGGACTAAGTAGTTCTCGATCACATATTATTGTTTTCATTATTAATAGTATGCATTTGAGTAAAATAATTGAATTAGTTAAAATGATTTTAAATTTCAACACCGTCAAACCGTAAGTGAGAACTGCCTTAATCTGTGAGATCGAATAGCCTTCATTAGATAGCTTGGATTTTAGTGATTTTTAATAAATTATTTATTAGTACCATGAGTGATTACTGAAATTGTGATATTCTTCGACCTTGAAGCGAAGTGGTCTCTCATGAATTTGATTTTAAATAATTGTTTAATTTTAAATACATACATAAATAAAAAATTAATTAAAAAAATTCATATTAAAAAATTTATATATTTTTTATAAAATTATTCTTACTTAATTCTTTTTTTTTAATTATCTATTTTTATTTTATTTTTCTCTTCTATATAATTGAAATATAACTGAAAAAAAATTAATATTATCTAAATATCCTAAAATAACATTTATTTATAGACAAATAAAATTTTAAAAGTGAATAATTATTCAAGATAAAGGTAGTAATATATTCACTCTATTCCAAAATAACCGTTAATTATTAACGTGAGATTAGTCAAAGTGGTAGGTACCTTGACCCCTTAATTAGAGATCTCAGGTTCAAGTCCTGAAAATGAAAAAAATTCTTGGTAGAAGACCCCTACCTCCTTCAGGAACCTTCATCGAGTCGGGTTGAATTAATTGAGTTCCTGGTAATAGGTTCTAGATACCGGTAGTTTCATCGAGACAAAAAAAAAACTATCAATTTAACCAAATTAGTATATTTATAAATTAATGTATCTAAATATATTTGAAAATTATATTTATTTTAAAATAGAGAGAGTAATACACTTCTATCAAAATGCTAAAAAAGTTAAATTACAAAACTTTATATGACCTTATAAGTGTGACAATAATTAATTATAAATATTTATTTATTTTTCTGAAATTATGTATGAAATTAGTTAGTTTTCTATTCATAAATATATAAAATTAATCTTTTAAAAATGTATACAACATCAAATTAATTATTCAATATTACATATTGGTCCTTAAAACAGTGTTTGTTTTTTTTTTTGACGGGTTAAAACTGTGTTTAAAATAGCATTCAATTAGTTAGTCACGTAGTAGCATACTCCTAATATTAGTTATTATTATAAATTTATTTTAATACCTTTGTCTTTAATGAAAGTAATTTTAGAAGCATTGTTATAAGATTAACCCTTTAAAGATCTTCTAAACAATTATTTTATCCAGATTTTCAACCTTAGTTCTTTGATAGTATAACTTGCTTACTGCATTCAATTATTAATAATTTATTTTGATGCTATTAATAACTGAGTAATTAGTGTAATGCGGGCTCATTTTTAAACAATTGAAATAAATATTTACTCTTAATTGTACTGAAAACAAGATCCACAGTAATTTTTTTCATTTATATAATATAAAAGAAAGAAGTTAAATAGATCTAGGACATTCTGCTCCCTATCTCACTTGAGGCAAAATTTCATTTTTCATAACATTACATGCTCTTAGTTTCATTTAATGTAAGTAGTTTCATGGCTTGTCCTTTCCTTCATTAAACAGACAATTAAGATATCAGTCTCTTATACCACTTTAGTACTTTTTTGTTTCAGGGTTCTATATATATTAGCCGAAATGCTGATTGAAAGGAAAAATATTATGTGTATATATTTTATATAAAATATTAGACTATTTTATATCTTATTTATTATTAAATAAAATATAATTTTTATTTAAATTAAATTTATATTCATCTAATAATAGTTAATAAAGAGTTTAATTAATATATATTAATAATATAAAATTATTTTATATTATTAATTAATAAAAATAAAAAAATAATAAATTATAATAAATTTTTATTATAATAAATAATTATTTATATAAATTAATATTTTTTTATTATTTTTATTAATTAATAATATCAAATTATTTTATATTATTAATATATTTAAATTAAATTTATAAATAAAATATAAATTAACGTGATATTCCACGCAAAAATATACGTACGGATAATAACTATATTGCAAGGGTGTTTCTTTTTCTTCCATAGTTTATTATACAATTGATCTTTGGAATAGGCTTGTCGCCAAGTCCAATAGCCGAACGTCATCAGCACTTGGTGATTATGAGCGTAGGGGAGGGGCCTCCTTGTGCGTGACCACTCGAAATTATGGGAGAGAGACTATAACACTTTTTGCTTTCTGGTGAAACTAGGGACTCTATGCTTAGGCAAGTCTTATATATAGGGCTCACATATCGTTGGTTTCAAAACCAAAATTATAAATAGCAGGGCCCTAACGATAAATAGACAAGTAGTCTGTGACCTCTTTTTTTCCTTTTTTTTTTCTTCACGTCATAAAATCCAGCACAAAATATATTTTTACAATAAATGTGCATACTACAAAGGGACAACTCAGAATGAGAGATTTAAGTGACACTTAAACTCAATACTGGATTGCCGCCAAGATGTTAATGGTAGAAGTTGTGAAAAAATGCTTGTAAGAGACCGTTTGAATATTCTAAATAAAAATTATTTTTACACCAACAGAATGTTAACAAATTTAATAAGAACAAAAAAAAAAAAGCAAACATACGTTCATGTAAGACAAAGCTATACTAGTTTAGATATATTGTAATTAGTTGATAAGAATAATTACATGATTAAATAAGTTTAAATGATTACTGTTGAAAAATATAGTAGAGTAAACAAAAGAAAGAATTGAGAGGTAAATCAGAAATTATGTATTGATGCAAATGAAAGCTTAATTACAATTTTTGAGTACAAACTGACTTATATACTAAAGGTAATATAACTAACTATCTAACTCCCTAACCAATGTATAACAGACTCTAATATTTCCTAACCAACATATAATAGACTCTAATTATCTCTAACATTGAAACTTATAAGCAAATTGTATCATCTTAGAAAAATGAGATTTTTTTTTTTTTGGTCCTTAACTTGAAAGAAAGAAATTTAAGGAGATGTTTGTCAAACTAAAAAAATCAAATAATTAGAAATAATGAGGTTTGATTTTTAATAAATATTATTTGATAATTATTTAAATATTTTAAAATTAATTTTTATTTAAACCAAATTAAATCTAAAATTGGTTCTTAAAAAAAATTTAAATTAAATTTTACTTTATCTTAAAATTTTCTCCTTCTATTTTATATAGTTTCACTACTCTTTTTCTTATTTCACACAAATTAATTCTTTCTTCATTAACCTTATCAATCATCTGCCATCATCGTTCACCATTGTTCATTGCTACCGCTAGCCAATGCCAATTGCCATTGCCAACCGCCATCGATTGACGTTGATGGCCACATCGTCCATCACTGTTTGTCCTCGCCCACCACCACTGTCTATTGCTGCTAGCCACCACCGTCCATTGCCATCGTTTGCTGCTATGAGTACTGCTCGTCATTGCCCATCGCTATCGACCGCCATCACCAACTACCACCGTCTACCACCATTCGCCATTTACTATTATCTATCGTTATTGTCTGCCATAGTTTTTTAATTACATAATCAAGATAAAAAAAGGTACAAAAGAAAAAAATACATATGTTAAAATTAATTTTTAAGTTATCGGATCAAATAATATTTAATTAAAAAATTAATTATTTTTATATCAGTTAACATAAATAATTCTACTTTTATATCATATTAACTTGATTTTTGAGATTGTCAAACACCCACTAAAGATCTTTCACAAAGATTTGCATTTTTCATCTAAATAAAAAACCAATTCATTAGATAATAGCATTTAAGATTAAAAGTAAGTATAGTATATGAGTTTAGACAATCTAAGAGCATATTTAGTTTGTGTTTTTATTTTTAAAAAAATTTAATTATAAAAATATTATATTATATTATTTTTATGATTTTATAAAAGAAATAATAAAGAATAAAAATAAGGTGACATTTTTATGATTAAAATTAAAAATAAATTATAATTTAAAAAAAAAAAAAGCACAACCAAACCCGTCCTAATTTCTTTTAAGAAAACGATAATGTCAAATTTGGAGAACGAAAACAAAAATGGTTATATATACATGAAAATCTGTATGTTTTATTTTTCTCTTGTAACTTGGTACAACCGTATTCTAAGAAAAAAAGTTCAAAATATTCAGTCTATCTAATACAAATAGTTGACATTCATTACCAGAAATTAGAAAAGGTATTGGTTATTCATAAAGTTTATTGAACAAGTGTCACTTGCTTATTCAAAAACTTTTTTCCCGCTTTACATATCTCATTTAAAAACATTTATGCCAATAAATCACAAACAAGTATATTCAGTGTAAATTATAGACACTTATTTTGCTGAATAATGTTTTATAGAATATAAATTCAATAGATTTAATAATTGCTAATAGGGGTTTTAGTTCGGCCATTTATTCATGTATTGGCATAATTTTTTGTTTCTTTTTTGTGGCTCCCCTTTGAGTGGTTGAGTTGTTTTGATAATTATAAAAAAAATATGTCAGTATGATTTGAATTCAATTTTTAGATTATTGCATAAGTGGATTATTTATAAATATTATTATAAGTATTTGATGAGTTCAAAAACATACTTAACTTTAAATTAGACAAATTTTTTTCTCAATTTAAAATTTTTTAAAAAATAAATTTAATAATTAAATTACATGATATCATTTTAATTACTAGATTTTAAACATATTGAGCAATTATAGATAACTAATTTAACATGTACTATTTACTTATATTTTTTAAAAAACACATTAGTATATATTAAAATAAAATTATATGAGCAATAATAGTTGAACAAACTTTATTTATTCAAATTTCGGACACATGTCGTTTTGGTGAGAGAAAAAAATATAACGTTATTTCTAAAAAAAATTATTAAAAGCATTAATTAAGAAAGCAAAAATAAAAATTATTAAAATTTTTTATGTATTCAATATATTGGAAATATTAAAAAAAATTCAATAAAGAAACATTCCTAAAACAGTTGCACAGTCTTCAGTGTTACGTGAAAAATTCAAAACTTGGGATATTTCAAAATTAATCGTTGAATCAATACTACTCAAAAGTACATAGCTGAATTTTAGGGTAGAGAAAATTTGCCAAAACGAGAGAAGGTCAAAAAATTTCTGACGAGTGACGACCTCAACAGGGAAAAGGTAGACACGTGGCGCAAATCGGGTGCATCAAGCATGGTACTAAAATCTAAGCGAAAAAGCACAGGCACCTTTTCTTCCATTTTTACTAATTGTTCAAAGTCTGACTCCATTGTGCTCCACCGACACATTGGCACGCCCGAGTTTCGCCGCACGTGACACTGCGTCTGGAGGTGGGATCCAGTGCTGACGCCTTACCATGGAGGCGGTGCAACCTACAGTGCTTGTTGCAATTTCTCTGATTAAATAATTAATTTGGGGATTAAACAAAGCCGCCATCTGAATTATTTAAGACAATAAAAAATTGCCTTTCGAGGGATTGGGGCACGTTTCATTGGAGACATGGAACCGACCAATTGGGATTTTAATTAAACAATATTTGATCTGTTTGCCCACGTAAACTGTCATCACAATACCGGATACTTTGCTTTTGTTTGACACACTTACTGGTGGCGGATTTAGAGAAATTCTTTTATCTTGAATGGAATATAAATATCGTACTCCACGAATCAATCCTTATCATTAATTTTTTTTTATTTTCTCTCTTTTTTATTTACAATCAAAAGTTGAGGCATTTTATGAAAAAAAAAAATTTCTTTTTCCAATGGAACATAAAAGTATAACTCGATGGATATATATCTACTTTTTATTATCGAGCTGATTAGATTTTTGTTTCCTATGCTTCTGATTTACAAACCTCCTGGGAGAGATCATAAATATTTTTAAGAACCAAGCTCAAGAAATTAACCGAAGACCTAGATGGTACTGAACTGACTTTCGGTGTATACAACGTATAGATTTTAATGAAATTTATAGATGAAACACTGCATCCAACTTAACTTTGGAGTCAAAATTCTTAGCCACGCCTAGTACACCCCCTCGCGATCCATTGAGGTGTTCATTCTCGAAGGACCTAGACAATATATGTGGCAACAAACAATTAGATAGAGGGAGATAAATTTTAAAATTCGATTAGAAGACAAGTTGAGGTTGAATTGCAGATAACTAAGGCAACTCATTCTACCGGGTAAATTGTAGAAACTACCTCGCCACACAAAAATCGAGAATAATTTGTCAATTAAACTTTCAGGTGAACTAATTATTCTTGGAGATGCCCGCAAAATAATGAATCAGTATTGGTGATTTGGTTGAGTTGGTATCTCCACATTTTTAAATTTTGAAGAATTTCTCTCACCCAATCATCCTTCATTAATTATAAAGAGCTTACGAGTTCAGATAAGTGCAAAAGAGCAAGAGAATCAAAATATATTACTACCTTTTAAAAAGTTCTATGCGAAATCCTTAATTCCCAGTTGATTCCTTGATTCTAAGTTTCTAAAATAATTTTTTGGGGTCTATTTGGCTTAGTTTGGAGTACTTATAGTTCCGTATGTCATAAATTTATTCGCTACCTTCTTTAGTGATTGACTTGATCTAACTAATGGTATTGGGTTGAATTGTTCACTTGTGAACTGTGATCCTTTTTCAGTTTTCACTATTATATAGAGATAGTTATTTAATGAAATTATTTTTTATAAAAATATATTTTAATTCCTCAAAACATAGGGTTTTTTAAAAGAACAATCGAAGTTACATACGATAATTTTAGAGTCAGCTATTCATATTTTTACAGTATAATTTTGAATAAATTTCGAACTTATATTTGTACACCGTATTGGATTAATTTTAATGTGTGCAATTAGTCTTACAAGTACATACACACAAAAAAATCAGAGTGCACAAATATAAAAAGTTGTAAAAATGTTATTCCAAGCTAAGGATCAAAAAGTAATTGAGGAAAAAGTGAGAGAGGGTTAAGAAGAAGAAGAAGAAGAAGAAAGTACAACTACTTCAAAAAGGACAACGCTAATAGGGTTAATACGTTGGTTGGAATATTTGTGCAGGCATTTGTGGTAGTATTACACAGATACATTAGAATTTAGAGTGTACAAGCCATATGGTGTGCGTGTGTGTGGGGTCAAATGGAAAAACGATCGAGTCATGTGATCAAGGGAATTACAAGAACTCTGCACACTGCAGTGTTCAGACGGGTGCATGTTGGAAGGTGTTTCTCCAGTGTTGGCGGCTCAATCTCATTGTTTTCTGAATCAAAATAGTATGCAAAGATTGGAAGTTTATTCACTTGCATTAGTGTTTCTCAACCATCATCGGAGCCCACACTGCAGCATCACGGTTCACAGACAAGAGCTTGGGCAGGCTTTGACTATTGTGCCCCCTTAAAATTTTTGGTGATCGTGGAATTATGTGTAGCAGTTTAATTGGTTGTCTAGAAAAGGTTATAATTAAGATTAGAAAGCCTTATATTAGTTAGGGTTTTGCAAGACCATATCAGTTATTATCTGGATGATTATAATTAATTAGCAATTAGAGCATCAGTTAGCAAAATTCTGTTAGTTATTATCCATATGATTATAATTTATTAAGACTAGAAAGTATTTATTAGATATTATGTAGCTAGGTTGCTAATATATATGATGTTATATTTTAAGTCTATTGGAAAGTATAGTGGTAAGTAAACTGTACTGTTAGAAAAAAAAATATAAATTTAATTTTCAAATAAAACAATTGCTAGAAGAATCTTTTAATCGTAATAGTATTTGAAGGTAAAAATATCTTAAAAATCAAAAAATATCTATTGGAAGGTTCATATATAACTCTATTTCATGCACAAATTCCATTCAATTTTTTTCGTTGGTCAGTTTAATTCAACTTATTTATGTTGGTTTTAACCAAACCAACAGCTTGGAAATGCGACCATATGAATAAATATTTTTGTAAGTAGTGAGTTTTGTATGTAATTATTATAATAATTTGTCTCAGCATATCAATTCTTTGAATTTTTTATGATAAAATATAAATATGAATCTAATAGTATGTCATATAACATGCCACATATCAATAAAGATGTTAATATAGTAGTAGAAGCATACTATGGTCTAAGGGAGGATGTCAATTCCTTTTCTAAAAAGAATATTAGTTAGGAGAGTAAATCTAACTACACTTAAAAATAATTAATTTCTTATCTTGATAATAGGAGGGGATACCTTTGGAAAGAAAAATATATATAACATGCAACATGTACACAATAAATAAATTTGTTTACTATGTGTGGTTCTCTTCCTTCCAATAAATGAAATAGTGTCTTTTTTTCTTTTTTGCATTGTGAAAGTACAACCACTTGAGACAGTCATTTGTGCTTAATTAAATTAAATATACAGTTTGATTTAAACGGTCAAATAAGCATTCTAAAGCAGAGGATACATATGGTGAAGTGTCCATGTACTTGCAGCATTAATAATTCATTAGAAAACAAGAATCTAACAACTTTCGAAGGAAGGTAGCAATCAATTTTTTATTTTTTTGACATATTTGTTTCTTTCTGGTATACCTCAGGAAAATTTGATCTAAATGGAAACTGTTAGTAGGAAAATGCCCAATCAAAGAAAAAGGTGTGTGAGGTGGTGGGACAATACCTTCCTTTGTCATACAGAAACTGACAAATGTATAATCTGCAAAAAAAAGTTCAACACGTAGCATCTCCATTTAGGTTCTTTTAAGATGCTATAAAATTAACAACTATAATCAGTTATAATTAAGCACATTTCTGTTAAATTTGGAAATTTCCATTTTTCATCAAAATTATTTGCTAGATACGAATTTCCCAACAAATCGATACATACCTAAAACCCAGCTGCATTGAAAATGATGGGGCAACGTATACATGCATGCATTTGCACGGCTTAGATGCTTCGCATAAAAGGCAAATGGTCTACGAAGCATGCCATTTTGAGTGCGCAATTGGCATCGTCATATATTAAAAGATAAGTCAAACACCCAATGAATTTGATCCTCACTTTCAAGGGGTGTATCATGCAAGAGAAATAATTTATTATAAAAATAAAAGGAGTAAATTTGGATTATATAATTATATATAAATAATTAAAATTCAAAATTATTTAAAAGATATATAATTATTTAAAAAAATAATATAATTTTATATTTTAATTTTGATCATTCATGTAAAATCTAATAATCAAAATTTGCTCCTCTTACTATTGTAATTAATCACTTCTTTTACTTGATCCCTCACTTTCAATTTGCAAAAAATTGCAAAAAATTATATGGTTTCGGCTATTGACGCCTACAATGAGATCTTTCACCCACCATGACTATAAACAAATTAAGAATATGCACCAATCCTTTTGCTTCATATATAAATATATATTTTTTAATCTTAATCCATCTCTTCCTTAAATTTGACCTTATTTGGTTTGAATTTTTAAATTATAATGCTAAACTATTATATTATGGACCAACAAAAGAGGAAAAAGATCAAGGATCAAATTCTCAAAACAATAATTGTTAAGAAAGCTTCTTAAACCGTACCTAAAAAGTTGGTTGCACGGCAATAATGCATGTGAGAAAACCCTCTTCGAAGACCCAAAAAAAAAAAAACTATATTATGGAAGTATTAATCATACTTTTATCTAATTAATTAACAAACTCATGGCGGTATGTTATTACAATGATTAGTCCAAAATATTTGTTGTTTCATTTGAAATTTATTTTTTAAATTCTCTAATATATATTTGAAATAAATTTGAATGTTATACTTAATTTTTTTTTTGGTTAGAAAAAATCTGAAGATTAAACATTATATATATATATATATATATAGAAAGCATATTATATAAGAGGAGTGATTTATTATGAGAGTAAGAGGAGTAAATCTTGACCATTGGATCTTACGTGAATGGTTAAGATTAAAATATAAAGTTACATGACATTTTTAAGTGATCATGTGATATTTAAATAATTTAAAATCTTGACCATCCATATATAATTATACGGCTCAAATTTACTTCTCTCACTCTTATAATAAATTACTTCTCTTATGTGATATGTTCCCTATATATATATATATATAAAAAACATTATAATCTTTTAAACTGAGAAAAGTTAATATTAAAATTTTATTACCCTCAATGAGAAAAGTATTGAACATGGGCTTGTGTCGGGTTTGATACTTAAAAAATTCCCTTTGTCATTATGGGTTCTGATGCTTCTATTTCAAGGAAAAGCCAAACACTCGTGTTAAGTTTATATGTTTAGTTAAGAATAACATTAACATTGAATTGAAATTTAAAATCTATGCGAAAGAAAAGTGTTTCAAATTGAATCAGACAATAAAATTTCATTATTATGTTAAAATATTGTTAATGAATATTATTAAATTATATGTATGTGGCAGTATTTCTGCTATCAATAAATAAGAGTCTTACAACAATTTTCATCTTCACTTTTTCATTCATGATGATCTTAAGAAAATATTATTTCATTTATTTATGTCACAGATAAAAACCATAAGCTTAAATAAGTATTTAGAATAATATATATATATATATATATATATATATATATATATATAACGGCAAAAACATATTATCTGTATTCACTATGGGCTTATTATAAATACATAATAAAAACATATAAAATAAAGAGTTTTTTATTTTTATTTTTATAATTTTTAATATTTTATAATTTTTTATTATTATTTATAATAAATTTATAAAAATATATATAAATAATACAACTCTATGATATCTAAAGTGATCAACACTTTGACTTAGACGCGGTTACTATTTGCTTTTGCATGTAAATATTGGTCTAATCATGTCGGTATACTGCAATGTTGAAATTGAAAACAAATATATATATATTACGTGGAAAACAAATAATTGATGATAGAATCAACTCACAAATTGAACCTTTTTAAATAAATAAATAAATTCTTACCCAATTCTCAATACGATTTTACGGTGAATTAAAATATGCATAGAAATAGATGCATACTTCATGTTTCGGATCTGTAAGTTTTTGGGTATATACCCATTTTAGGCTAGGCTATATTTCACTCAAAACGGTTGACGCCTAATTACTGGAATCATATGTTACTTTTCCACAACAGATCAATTCTCCAAAAGTCAAAATATTGCTTACTTAGGCTTAGTTTAATAGTATTTTTTAAAAATATGTTCTATTTTATAAAAAATATAATTTAATTTTTTTTAATAAACTAAAAAATTATAGTATTTTTGTTTTTGACTTTTAAAAGTTAGGAAGTATTTTTAAGAGCCTTTATGAAATATTTTTTAGAGTCAGTTTATGTTTTATAAAATTTAAAAGAGTAATATAACTTTATTTTCTTTAATGACATTAAAAATGAAAATTATTTTATTTAGTATTTATATCTATTATTATCATTTTAGATTTTAAGAGCTAATTTTATTAAATATTATTTTTATAACTTCTACTTATTGAGAATAATTTTTATATTATTTTATCAAATAATACTAATATAATTTTTTGAGAGCAACTTTCAAAAAGTTACAATAATACTATATCAAGCCTTAATATATTTAATATAAATATAATTTACTTTTATAGTTACTTTGCATTGCATAACTTGATTATTAAAAGAAACAAAAGTTTAAAATTAAATTTTATAAAAATGGTTAAATTTTGATATTTTTATTTTTTATGTAAGAATTTTAAATATTATAACCCCAAAAAATGTTAAAGGTTGCAAGTCAAATGCGCATGCTTTTGCAAAATAAATTAGGGGTGTGTACGGGTACAGATCTACCTGTAAATCTCAAGACCCGACCCAATCTGTGTGCAAAAAAATTGGTTTGAGTTTAATCGGATAAAACCTAATTGATTAGTCCAATATTCGATTTGGGTAACATGTTTAACGACCCAATCCGAACCACAACCTCCACTTTTTTTTTAATATAAATAATAATTTATTCACTTATATATTAATATACAAAAATATAATTATACATATTGATTCGTAGACTATGTTAATATATTAGTATATAATTAAATTTATTAATGATTGATATTATATAATGTATAATGTATAATATATTTGATGGTTATAATTATGAAATTATCAATTATGTATGTAAATTTTTTTTAAAATATATTTGATTATATTCAAATTTCAAAAACACAGTTTAAAGGTTTCAAAATATTACAAAATAAAGTATTTTAATATATTTTTCACTAAAAAAAAAAAAAGAGAAATTGATTGCCTGCCCGAATACCCAATCCGATCCAACCCAAAAGTGTTATGGTTGGGTTGATTCGGGTTGAGGGTAAAAAAAGACAAAAACCCAACTCGATTATATTTAATTGGCTTGAGTATTTTTTTCCCTTAAACCCAACCCAACCCGACCTGTACATACCCCTAAAATAAATACTTTCTCCATTTAATTATATCTATCAATTTAAACAAAATAATATACTCGTAAATTAATATATTTGAATTTAGATGCAACATTCAAGACAGACAATTGCGGCACCAATTCTGTAAATCTGATTAAGTTGACAAGTTGTTTGTTTGTGAGATACAATATCTTCATTGTTCAGGTTTAGTTCATGTAACAGTTCCGTCAAACCCGCAAATTATTACTACAATGTTTTCATCCATAAATGATCAGCATATATACCTGGTGCATGTTTGGTTTTATTTTTTTTAAAGAAATAAGCAATTTTAAAAATATTTATTTGAAAGAATTTAATTTAATACTATGTTAAACATAAAATAAACAAATCAGAACACACATTTACAATTTCTCATACACAATGAATCTGTCCATCAGAAACAGGTTACAAACAAGGCGCATTCTATGATGTGCTTCATAAAAAATGGTGCTTCGTGAACATTGATATCCAATGGACAGAATGTGATAGTGTATTCATATACCACTCACGTATGACACATCCTAATAATTTCCAACTCATTCTCTCCCTGCCCTTTCCTCTTTGGGCTCGCATCACAAAGCCGAGTTTCTCTCCCCTCGCTCGACCCATCTCTAGTGGCTCTCCGTTCTCCGGTGTCGGCAGTCGTCATCGACCTGAGCCCCTGCACTGATGTTGGATCCAAAGACTATGCAACGCCGGGGAGCTTGACGTCGCCAATGTGCAGTGAAAGGAAAAAGGAAATTAAGGCAAGTAGAAAATTGTTTTGTAAGCAGCCAAGATCAACTATCATAATAGAGAAACAACACCGTATGTTTCAAGCCTCTCGCATACTTGTAGCCATAGGTTTATGCCATTATTAAAACTTGTTTCGAATATTAGAATATCTTAATATTGGGTTGTTAGCTATCTAGATAATTTTTTTTTTCATTTGGTTTAATAGAGTTAGATCAACAGATATTCTCTGCTAACTTGCAGAATTTAATCCTTTCATCAAAGGACATTTATCAAGGGCTGTTCTTTATTCGTTACCAAAATTTGCATTCTCAAAGGATGCAACAACAATGAAAGCCTCACTGGCACAACGCACAAAAATATTTGTTTTTGTTGGGAATGATCTTTCTATCTCTTTGGATCATATCAATGATAATATTTCCCTATGGTGTTGATGGTTCCAACAAGCATAGAAGAGGAACAGGTGGCCTTAGTGGAATTGGTGGTGATGGCGGAGGTGGTGGTGGGTGTGGAGTTGGTGGCGGCAAAGGTTATGGTGATGGCTAGAACAAAGGGAATGATGCAGTGGAGTATGGAGCCGATTAAATGCGAGTGAGTGTTACATAAGGAGAAGAGACAAGGTGGAAAAAAAGTGACTTTGGGCGAAATGGGGGAGCGAGAGTGTTTGGGTGGAATTTTAGGGTGCATTAGTAGCAAATGGTTGTATACATACTCCATTGGTCATCACGCCCAGATCCACACAGTGTATGATGCACCTCGTTAGCCAAAGTGCATGTTAGATGGCACCTACAACAAAGCGTTGAAAAGTTCATTTGTCCCCTTCACTTTTCTCTAAATGGTATAATCAATTCTATGTCAGAATTGGTTTATGGCGTGTTTGTTTGGAATTTTTTTAGGTAAAAAAATTATATTTTTTATTAAAAAATTAATTTTTATATATTTAGATTATTTTTAAAAAATAATTAAAATTTTAAAAGAATTTATTATTAATTTTTTTATATAAATTAAAAAGAATAATTTTTTAAAAAAATTAATTTTTAATTTTTTTAATTATATATAAAATTTAAGTTTTAAAATTACTTTTTTTTTTAAATATGAAACAAACACACTTTAATGTCCTATCAAAATTTACATAGACCTTTCATAACAATAAAAATTTATTAAAAATTCTTAAAAACTTTAGTTTTAAGAATAATTTAAAGTGATGATCTCTCCTAATAGAGCATTTTCACAAAAATTCACAAAAAATGGATAAAATTGAATTTTTAAAAAAAATCCAAAAATTCTAAATGAATGGAATCAAAATGCACTATCAAGAGAGAAAACATAATCCAAAAAAGAGGGATACCTTTGTTTTCCTTGGCTTACTTAATAGTATTTTACAAAAAATGTTAAAGAGAAAGAAATTTTTGCTAGAATTTAATTGCTAAAAATAATATGATATAATTATTGACCATTTGGTGACTAAATGAGTTATACTATGTTACCTTAATTTTTGTCAAAAATTTTGTTAATATTTTTTTAACTATGTAGCATTGCTCATATTTTATAAGAAGACTAAATTATTAACAATAAAATGAGACATAGGATTTGTGCGGTTTTATTTATCAAGGCGAGTAATCTAGTATGACATTTGATTGTTTTCTCCACATTTGCCCCTAGCAAGAGCACATGGCTGCCTCATTGGTTTATTGTCCATTTGGTCATCCCATGGGCCACTTGGCATATGCTTCAAGGCAAGTCAGCCAGCCATGTTGTCGGGGTTCATTATCACAGTATCCCCTCCAATTAAAGGGCTATATTCAAAGACCCAGACACCTTATCTGTCAACATGTTAGCTAGCTTATGGTACACATGGTCACAAAATATATAGCCTTATCTTTATCTTCTTTTTGGAAATAGAGGGTTAAGCAGCTATGGCAGCCTTAAGGTGCCATTTTCATTCCACCAACTACTACTTGAATTCTCAAAATTTCAAAAGCAGAAGCAAGCATTTTGTTTCCTGCACCGCGCAGCCTACACAAAGCAATATTAAGGTACCAATTACATGCAATGCATTTTTCAATAAATTCAACTCTTTGATTCAATAATGCATACAAAACTGTGAAGTGCTTTTCAACACCCCTTTTGAGGAACAGGTGGTGATAAATGGAGCAGCCAAGGAAATAGGAAGGGCAGCAGTGGTAGCTGTTACTAAGGCCAGGGGAATGGAAGTGGCTGGTGCGGTAGATACTTATCATGTTGGAGAAGATATTGGAAAGGTTTTTGTTTTTGGTGTCATCATTTTTAGCTGCATTAAAGCCAAACCAAACTTCTTCAGTTTTTGTCATTAATCTTTCAGATTGTTTTTCTATCAGGTCTGTGGCATGGAAGAGCCGCTAGAAATACCGATAATAAACGACCTCACTATGGTTTTGGGTTCTATATCTCAGGTAATTTGAACCAGTAACGAAGTTTGCCTCTTTAATCTGTTGTGTTTTGAATGACATCTTGAATGGCAATTTGCAGTCCAAGGCAACAGGGGTTGTAGTTGATTTCACTGACCCTTCCTCAGTATATGACAACGTAAAACAGGTTTGATCTTTTGCTAGCAACTGAAGTATTGGCTAAATTTACTTGCACTATTTTGTAAAGTTATAAATGGAAAGGGAACAAGCTTAAAATGCTTACATGTGTTGTTGGCTAAAATAAGAGAAATGCTAGTTAGTGCATTGATCTGATTCAACTCAATTCTTTTAATGCAAGAAAAGGAGGTTTAAATTCTTAAATAGTTAGCATTACTAAGATGTAGCAGACAATTGTGTAACTAGTATTGTCTTTTCACCTGTACATAAAATTAGTAACGGAGATTAGTATTTTTAAATGGGTGCTGATTGAAGACTAGAACGAATATCGAGAACCTTTGAAATTATATTTGTAGCTTAAACTTTATATTTTTCTATACTAGTACTAATTACTGCTAAGTTTGTTTAATAGTGATTCTTTCTTGACTAGGCGACAGCATTTGGCATGAAAAGCGTAGTTTACGTGCCACGAATCAAATTAGATACGGTAGCAGCATTATCTGCATTCTGCGAGAAGGCCAGCATGGTGAGGACGGGGTGAGACATATATAAGTACAGTGCAAAGTCTACCTGAACTTGTTTCTATTCACTTTTCTGTTTTGTTGTCTACTTAGTTATTTTGTACTCTATTGAATAGCAATGGTTGCAACTTTGCGTTAAACTTGGTACTAAGCCATTTGATTAACTTTAATGTCAGGGTGTCTTGGTTGCACCAACCCTTTCCATAGGATCAATATTGTTGCAACAAGCTGCGATTACTGCTTCTTTCCATTACAGCAACGTTGAAATCGTGGAATCTAAGGCTAATGCAAATGTGAGAACTTGCCTTCTGCTTATAGTTGTATCAATGTTTTTGTATCTCCTGTTGCTAGGTGGGGGAAATAAGGCGTATAAGGATTGAAGTTTGGTTATTCTTATTATAAAACATGTTGAAGATAAAAATGATTACAAATAAAATAAATCAGAAAATTTTCAGAAAATTTAAGCAACCTAATTGACATGATCAATATATTTCACATTAAGATATATACTAGAAAGAACTATGGGCCAAGACAAGGCAATTCGCAAAATAAGGCTCGAGAGAGTATAAGCCCAAGCCCACTTAATGATCCCCACATAGGCATGCTTCAAATTGTGTGTCAAGTTCGACCAAAAAAAAGGTTGTCAGTCATGTTTGTAATGTCTCACGAAAAAGCATCATGAAGTCCCCCACATCGGTATTGCATCTATCAGCATATTCCAATGTTATTCTAATATTCTCTTATCAAACCAACATTTAGTTGGTTCAATTTATTTGGTATTTATTTTTTTGAAGTAATATCTTAAATTTAAATTTTATAAATAAAAAAATTAATATTCAAAAAATTTTTTCACCATTATATACTAATTTAATTCGAACTATATTAATCAAAATTTAATAAATTTTTAGACACCGGTGGTATATATCAAAAAATCTCGTCAATATTGGTGACACGCAAACATATGTGTAGTGAAACAGCATACAGTGACATTTTATATCTCTGTCTTTATTAATAATTCACCCCTGTAAATTTCGTCGTAAGTGACAATTTCACATTTTTCTATGTTGGGCCAACACGACAAATTATAGACACATCATAGATTTTGATTAGTCCATGTGTAAGATCCGCTGCAAACGTGAATAGTGTTACTTTAACTTGTGTCAAAATGCATTTCTCTTATATCTGAGACATACATATTAGATCATACTTAAGGATGCTTGCTCCATGAACCAAAATCAATATGCTGAGTTGGCCCTGGTGAACAGGATCTTCCATCGGCAGATGCAAACCAAATTGCCAATAATCTCTCTAACCTCGGTCAAATCTATAACAGAGAAGATGCTTCGACAGATGTCTTGGTAAGCATAGAAACACCTTCAGTTGTATAACAAATTCATAAATAAAAGGCAAATACAACCATGTTTAGCTTTAAGCCTCTTGAGATATCTAAGTTCATATTATTTCTTTGGTCACAACAAGGCAAGGGGTCAAGTCCTCGGAGATGGAATTCGTGTGCACAGCTTGGTCCTTCCGGGGCTTCCCTCCAGCACAACAGTTCACTTCTCTTGTCCAGGAGAGGTATATATATATATATATGTCCTGTGAACTAATTTGATCCTACATTTGCTATGAAGTGTAGCTTCTTATCATCACAGGTCAATTGCTGCAGATTTACTCTATCAAGCATGATATCACAGATGTGCAGTGTCTCATGCCAGGCTTGCTATTAGCCATTAGAAAAGTTGTGCGCCTCAAGGTATAGTACAGCCAACCATATGAAGTCTCGGCTTTTGTTTTTTTTTTTTAACTTTTTTGATATCATTCTGCTTTGAATAATTCATTCTTTTCACTGCCACTTTATCATCTCTGCAGAATTTGGTATATGGCTTGGAGAAGTTTCTGTAAAAATACTCTTCTTCTTCAATTAAAATATATCCTTGTCAAAAACCTTAGCTTGGTTTAAACTCAAGGGACAGTCCATACCAGCATGTAAACAGCCACTATAGGGAAGATTTGAAAAGAAGAAAGAGGAGAGAAATAGAACAAACCTAAATTGTATTCTAGCGGCCCAATTAATTAATCAAATCATTTAACATCTGTACTGTGATTCGATTATTTTTTTTTAAGCTATTATTTTGTAATTCCAATTAGAGTCCACTACACACCTCACAAGGGCCTTCTTTTTTTTTTTTTTGGTCTAAATGCCGTGATAAACATAAGATAAAAAATAGGGGTTGTGGAGGAGAAAGATAACAAGGGAATAAAACGCAAAATAGGACTATGAAGAGTACATATCTGAATTCCTTCAAAGCCAAATACGTACGGTATCAGACTCAAGACCAAGGCAAAGGAGTACGCTAAATTTGAGTAATGGAAATTTTTCCAAAAGGTGTGCATCCATTTGCAAAGAGAAATGCTCAGCTTTTCATGATCCAAGCTTATCATGATACTTTCTGACGGTGTCTGCCAATACCTACCTTCTTTCCACGTAGGTTAGCATAGGAAGCATATCATGGGTATTGATAGTGTGATACAGTGCTGGTTATAGCACATACTACATAAGTCACTGACCTTTTATCCACTGCTTGTAACTTCATAAGTTCTACATGGGTATAACCTTCCACGAATTACAACCCAAAAAAAAAAGAAAAATGGCACTCAATTTGGAAGTGAGCTGAAGTTAGGAATTCTATGCATATTTTAATATCACAGACGTTCATTTAATTAAAAGAAATATATATTAGGGGAAATAGTAACTTTTTGGGTCATGTGTCTATATATAGATACATGTGAAGCTAAGATACAAAAGACAGTTTTACAAACAGGTAGGTTCTTTAAAATGTTACTTACTGGGGGCCATATATATCAGTGCCATGGGCTTCAATTACTGAAGGACGCAAATACATCTGGCAATGAAGATGTGATGGTTGCAAAAAAATTGTCTGAGGTTCTGTTAAAGTGAACATGCCCAAACCCAAAGCTTAAGATGAACGGAGAATAGTGCTTAAATCAGGGAACAAATATTTTTTTCTAAACAAAGGAGAGGGAATGTAGGTGAAAGAGAGCTTAAGATGTGCTCCTGTTGTCGGTTCAGTTGTTATCAG
This sequence comes from Pterocarpus macrocarpus, assembly GCA_031439585.1. Taxonomy (NCBI): domain Eukaryota; kingdom Viridiplantae; phylum Streptophyta; class Magnoliopsida; order Fabales; family Fabaceae; genus Pterocarpus; species Pterocarpus macrocarpus. The sequence goes on along the minus strand of CM062516.1, from coordinate 58,795,392 downwards.
TGGCCTCTCTTGCCCTGTATATTGATCCTACCCTTGAAATTAAAATTTAAAATACAAAAGTCATTTTTTTTTCTATTATTTAGTACTAAAATTAAAAGAACAGTAAATAAATCTTAACAAACAAAAAATAAAAAAATTCTATTAAAGGAAATCATTAGCATGAATCTTAAAAATTTCACTGTTTGAATCTTAAAAAAATATGAGAGAATAAAGCGCACATTTCTGAACATGAAAGGAATATAGCGAAAGATCTCAAACAACATATATATTTTTTATTTTTATCCCTTTTTTTGTTGGGGCGGGGGGGTGTTTGGGAAACAAGATGTGCTATAAATGATCTGAATAAAACTTTAAAGTGAATAAAATATAACTTACGCTAAATATAACATAAAAGTAAGTATTACAACAAATTACTCTGTACGACAACTGCAAGAGTTAGAACTGCTAATTCACATCCGTAATTCCTACACATGTAAGTTAACGACAGAACACCGACACCCACATTAAAACAAGGGCTACTTGAGTACTTCCTACAAATGCTGATATCTGGCGCCAAAAAAAAATAAAAATAAAAAAAAAGAAATAAAGAAAGAAAGAGAGAGAGACCCCTTTTTTCGCTTAAATAATTGCGTATATAAACTGTGTGTGACTGTGAAGTATAATAACTAGCTAGAAGTGTTTTATTCTTTCGGTAAACTGAGTTGGGCAAATGATGGCGCCATCTATGCAAAGGCCACCTTTGGTGTGAGTGCAGTCAATTTGGGCCAGAGAAAACTTGACTTTCGTGGGCTCATTGGGCTTTTCGACAACGAAATCTCCAACATGGTAGTAGACCCACTCCCCTGGCCCACTCAAGTAACACTCCGAGAGTGAACGCTGGCCGTCCGATGTGGAGAGTTGAAATCGGACGGGCTTGATGTCCCAGCCATGAACTTGATCAACGTTGCACACTCGCCGGCCCAATCTTTTGGAGGCCTTGCCCAATTGGACCCTGAAAAAAAGGCTGTAACTACCCATGGGGAATTCAAACTGGAGTTCCCCAACCACCTCAACCCACCACATTTGTTGAAGATATGCAGCGCTCCTGAACCTGCAGGCCACAAATAAATTGCTTTGCTTAATAAACTCTCTTCCCATTTTGTAAGAATTTAATTCGACATAGTTATAATATAAGGTCAGAGACTTGCATCTATGTTATTTTGCTATCTACTTCAAACTTACACATACTCAATCCTATTAGTTTATCTTTGATATAAGAATGTTAGTAAGTTTTTAGAATTAGATGCTGCCACTCCTATGATTTGTGCAAAGTTTATTAAAAAAATGTAAGAAATATTATTTTGTTATTATATGTTTCTACTTTCTCTTTTTGTTGTTTTGTTTTTGCAACAATTATTCCTATGTTTGTCAAGCAATGATAATGTAGTTTTGGGTTCTTAGTGAACCTTATACATGATAACATATTTACTACTGATATATATATATATATATATATATATATATATATATATATATATATATGATTTAAAATTATATTTTGAATAGTAGTTATGTTGCCATATGTAGAATTTGTTATGAATCTGACATTACATTATTATCACTCATGTTTATCTTTTACATAAAGAAATTCAAATTTATTTGTAAAAGCCATCAAACTATTTAACAGAAGAAAAATACCACTTGGCTTTTTGGATATTGAGCATTTTTATAAAGATATTTTTTGAATGGGGGGACAAGCTAAGCTCACAAAAGAGGATTCTTTGTTTTGGTGGCCATTATTATTCGGAAAGTTCTAACCTTTCTAAAAACAAATTGCATGGATTCCAATAAAAGCAATAATAATCTTCTTAAGAATCGCATATTATAATTTTGATGGGAGGTTCTTATGCCAAGAAAAATGCGCATAATGGAAAGGCATGCATCCCAAGTTTATCATAATTAGTTTATGACCGAAGGCAGTTATAGTAATAAATAAATGGCCAAAGACGCTTTTGTTGCAAGGAACATATATGCAATACAACTAACTATACCAACAATTAGAATATGACCTTGCTTCTTTGCTTAAGATATGACTGACTATGCAAAATCTATGTGAATAGTTAACATTACTTTACCTCAAACAGAAGTCCTTTTCAGCCATTTATATAATATATATTCTAATTTCCAAGTGCAGATTGCTTGCACTCTTCTTTCTTTTTCTTCAATTACCAATAAGATATTAATGGTTGACTACGAAAGTATTAGTTGCCAGAATATGGCAAAACCAATGGCATTGCCCATAGGCTTTTAAAATCAAAATCCACTCGTCAAGAAATCCCTGTCTTAACGGACTCAGCATTAGGTGAAAGCTTCCACCGTAATTTCTGGAAAATATCATGTTCTACTGGGAATCTAAAAACTAATAATAGAAGTATTTCAACGTAGATAATTAAGCAGAACGAGTACCTTACGAAATTGTTGATCTCTACAAGCATTAGATTTCTTCTGAATTCTTCTTTTGATTAAATATCTCTATACGTTTTACATTAAAAAATAAACCGGAGTCCATAATTTTCAAGATTAAAAATAGTGTGAATGATATTTTAGTCTTATTGAACGTTTTCGGATTTGAGATTCGTTGAATGTAAATATGTCAAACCAACTTAAAAAATATATTTAACTCAGTTATTAAATCTTAACTTAGTTATCATATAAAAAATAACTCCTGAAATTGAGACATAGTTATTAAATCTTAATTATTATTAGATTGCCCGAGAGAGACATAATACCTGTATCATCAAGACAGAAAATGGGCTGATCTTTTAATCACTATTTCCTTTAAATTATTCTTTTTTGTAAGCGATTGGTATCTTTAAATCTTAATTCCTTATTAAATGCTATTAATGCAACGTTAATTTTTTTCTTTCTTTTTCATCTCTTGTATCGTACTAAAAATTCTTCCATTTGTCGCATAGAAGTTACAGACAAATAGTAGTAGTTTTTAAACTGTCTTAACTAGGAAGATTTCATAAAGTAATATATTCTTGCACAATGTGCTGATTTTTTATTGTTCAATTCGACTTTTTCTTCTTATAAAAAATGGATTTTTCATTAATTGAGAAAAAAAATTAAGTTGGCCGCGACATGAAAAATAAGGAACAATACATTTTAATTTGATCAAATTTCTAGATAAAATTCGGAAACAATATGAACTTTTCAACGAGCTAATAATTTTCTGTAAACACAAGCAAACCTAGGAAAAGGCAGACATAATTAAAATGGTTCAGGAGTCAGGACGCACGCGTTGACCAGAAAAATTTCAAAACCATAACCTTCCCCCAGGTTCAACCACCCAAAAAAAAAAAAAGATCAAACAGAAATTACAAAAAAAAAAGGGGTACCACATATAGAAGTTAAAGAAACATTTTTTGTTTTCCAAAAATAAAAAATCTATACATATCTAACCTGGATTCCTCAGTAGGAATATAGTTCCAGTATCTTCTATCATCAATTCCTGTTATCTTCAAGGATTTCGATGACATGAACAAACAAACTTGTCCAGTGCATTTATCCAACCAAACTTCCTATAATAATCACCAGAAGGGATCAAATCAACAAAAATTGTTAATAATTGAAACGAGGAGAAAAAAAAATCAAAAGGAAACTAAGGAAAACTGAAATCAACTTTAAGATGATGTAACTTACTTTGGTGCCACCATCAAAGCGATTGGGTAGACATAGCTTTGTATAAATCTCTTTCTTAGTCATGGCAGGAATACTGTCTTCACCAAGAACCTTATTGGCAAGGAACTTGTAGCTTGGTGGCAACTTTGATTCCCACACAAAGTCAGCTGAGGAAGCTCGGTGAAAAGACCTGTTCACTCTTGCCAATTGGCATATATCAGGTGGATCAAGATTCATGAGCAAGGAGGATATGCAACTCTCTGGGATGTCACCTAGACCAGGCCTTGATGGAGAAAGAGACCCTCCATTATCCCTTTTTGCAGTTGAAGAAATACCAGCCCCCATAATAAGAAAAACCAAAGAAAAAATGAGTGGAAAAAATTATGGAATCAAAGACTATGATATGAAAAGCGTGGCTTCTTTTCTCTTCTTTTTTTTTTGGTTCAAAGGTAAAGAAGGAGGAGGTGAAGTAGGTGGGAGAATATTGAAGGAGAAACCGGTGATGAATAAGGTGCTTCCATTTTCTTCTTCGTGTGTGGTATGTATGGATTAATTAGGAGATGGAAGTGGCAGAGGCACCATTTTGGGCTTTAGCTTTTGAAAAATGGAAAGGTGGGGAGCGTGTGCGTGCGTGCGTGTGTAGGAAAAGGCATAAAGTGAAATTCTTATATGTCCATTAGGCTATGTTTGGTGTATTAAATATGATTGGATAAGGTAATATAATATATTATAATTTTATTTATTGTTTGGTGTAGTTAATATATTATATAAATTTATCTATTAAATCTTTTTTATATATTAAAATAATAGATAACTTAATTCAATCTAAAGAAATTGTATTAGAAATTGTATTAGATGTGATTAGCGGTTGATGTATAATGATTTTTTTTATTTTTTTATTTTTAAATATATTTTATTAAAAAAAACTAATTATTAAATAAATGATAAGAAATAAAAAATCATATAAACAAAAAAATATTATTTAATAAAAATAATAATAAATAAGTATTTCTAAAAAATAATAATTATAAAATAATTATTCAAACTAATATAAAAATATAAGAATAAAAATTTATTAATAAAATATATAAATAGTATTTAATATAAATTTAATTATATATAATAAAAAATACAACCAAATATAAAAATATAATATTAGACTTATTTAAATTTTGATGTGTCAAAATTCTCTTTTTATTTCTCTCTCTCTTTCTCTCATATTTTTTATATTATGAAAAAATATTAAAAATAAATAAATAATTTTTAATATAAAATTATATTTATATATAATAAAAAATAGCTAAAATAATTATAATAAATATTTAAACAATTATATTAATTTTTAAATTTTAAATTTAATATTAAAAATTATATTTATTATAATATTTTTTTAATTATATTATATATAATACAATATATTATACAATGACATATCAAACACTATATAATATTAAATTTTTATCAAATCTTATAAAATTAAATTTTATATTATCAATTCTTATCCTATCAAATTTTATACTATGGTACATGCAAAACAAATCCTTACTCTTCAAAGTACCAACGCAGAAAAGGATTTCTAATTGAAGGGCCATGTACATGTACATGAGTGTGCATGGAATAACATGCAGCCTTTGCTGTCGGGTAGCTTAATTGATTGTATCATCACGTATTTTCATCTTGTGTGCAGATCACGCGCCACGTTTCAGCCATCTGACATGCCTACGTTTATTTATTTCGGTACTATGATCATTTTAGTGTGGCCTATCTTGGAAGTTGTATTACGGAGAAGTTTTTCTTACTAAAACACTTATTTTACTCATTCTTTTTTATGAAATATTCAATACTAAACAATTCAAGACATAAAATGCATTCACATGAAGAAAAAGATGTAATGTAAATGTCAACATAAAGAAGAAAATTCTGATATGCACTTATTATAAAATACACAATATCATATTTGTTTTCAATTTCTAATGCGTAATCTGCGGTTACGATCCATAAGGTTCCTGCAGCCTTAATACAGGCCTTCTTATTAAGTAATATTATTAGATTTTATTTGGGATATATTGATAATGTAAAATTTTTTTATACTATCATCCAATCAAAATCTTCTATTTATATAATTATTTAAATAGTAGATGATTATATCAAAGATTTTTATTAATATAATAATATATAATTAGATATTTATATAAAAAAATTTTATACTGATAATATATTCAAATTAAATCCATATTATTAAGATACAAATCCCACTAGCGTTGTGACCTTTACTATTGTATGATGGTTAACGTTATGAGTATTGCTCATTAGTCACACAATTCACAAGATTGGTGAACCGTAGGATGTAGCATTGTAAGGCACTCGTTCACAGCCAGGAATAGGTATAGTGCTATACAGTTCAGGTTCAAAATCCTCTTCACAGATAGGGATGTAAATGGGCGGTGCAGGGTGGGGGTGAATAAACATTCGCCTATATTTTCTGCCCCATATTTGTATGGGTATTTATTTTTGAATTTCTTGCAAATTTATAGGTACCTATAAATATTTATGAATATTTATTATAATATAAAAAATTCAAAAAATTTAAATTAAATATAAAAATTATAATATTATAAAATATTTAAAATAAGTACAAATATTAATTTAATTCTACAATTTGAATTCTAACAACTTAATATATTTAAAATAAAAATAAATATAAAATAAACACAATAATCCAATTTCTCAATCTAAATTCCAACAAATTAAAATAAAAATAAATACATAATAATAATCTAACTATTAATCTAACATATAATCAATACAGATAAATTCAACTTCTAAATTTGAACATTAGTCCTAACAACTTAAATAACAATAATATTAACTTAATTAAGTTAATAACTTAAGAATAAAATAATAATTATATATTCATTATTTGCGGATATGGGGATAATGATCCCCGCCCTATTTAATATATAGGTATTTAAAATTTCTGTCTCCATTATCAACACAAATAAAATCTTTCTCCCATATCTGCTTTATTGCAAATATTACCCACAAATATATGTGAGAACGGATTTTTTTGACATCTCTAATCACGCACCTTTGCAACTTTCTAGTATTGGCGCCAGCGACAAGATTCTTACCAATCCGTTGGGCCGGGGTCTTTTATCAAATTTTTTTCCCCACCACGTCGACTTGCTAACGACCAACCATGATCCAGCCCTCTTCGATGCTTGCAAGTCCATAACCAGCTGTAAATCATTATCATTTACTATGGTTTTATTGCAACCACAATTTCAATTGTGTTACAATTATTGCGATTATAAAAAATTGTGGCTAATACAGCTATAATTACTATTGCAATACCACCACTAAAGATATTACAAAAATAATATTACAACTGCAATTACAGGTACAAATTGCAATTTAAAACCATGCCAGTTACCAATCAAGTTGAAAGTTACCACAAGGCGAGAATTATGGCACGTCCTCAAATTCAAGATTATTTTATTTGTAAACAATCCTATAGTAAAGGCCACTTGTCCTCTTGAAAAGAGTGATACTAATCCCATTACCTTTTCTAGTTCCACTGTTCCTTCCAACTTCTTTTTAATTAATTTTATATATATAACACAGAATTAAATAAAAAAAATGAAAGCATATTATATTAAAAACACAAAGGTATTAAACAACTTACTTCTTGTTAGCTTTCAACTTGATTCAGTATTTTTTTTTTTATAAGTTTGCAATCATTTTCAGGTCAAATTTTAGTGAGAGAGAGACTCATGAGTTCTGTGGGCATTACAAATTTAATTTTGTGAAAAATGACGAACATTTATGCTATCGTTATTTTTATTGATGATAGTGAATCTGCTGTTCCACCTCTTTGTTGGTAGGTAGACATGGACTAGCTAAACCATGTTAAATCTACACCTTACCCTTTTTCTCTGGTTTAAGGTTATTACACCTGAAAACAAACAAGAAATATAATTAGATAAAAAATAGAGATGTAGACTAGTTAGAATATAAATATCAAATAAAGTATACAGAAATGAATCAGAGTAGTAAAGAAAGAGTTGCGCTAAATCTTTTGATGGGAATAGCTTAACGTTTTGTTGCACTAAAAAGAATACTAATTAAAAAATGTAAACGAGTAAATCCCTGTATCACCATGACTAAAATTAAGAAACAAAGAAAATTTGGTAATATGTTATATCATGAATTTATAAGAAGTTAAATGTAGTAATAGGTTAATGATACTATTAAGAAAAAGACAAATTACATTCGAACTTTAGAAATGTCACTTATGAAAGAGCTTAACCATATCCTTTTTGTGTAAACGAGTTAGTTTCTTACTAAAAAAAAAAAAAAAGTTGTATAAACATCTTAAAAGAATGAGTTGGATTATCATACTTTGAATGAAGTTGAATAAATCATGTATTTATTAAAAATACACAACTACCCCCAGCCTAAAAATCTAAATAAGACGCACACAAAAACGATTTCTGGGAGATAACACGCGCTATACTTAAGGGGTGGGATTAAGCATGGTGGAGTCTTGTTTGAATTGTTTCCCATGGCCGCGTAACAATGAGACAAATAGACTTCAACGAATACCAATTAGTGAAATGTAGTCTTGATATATATTCGATGATTTTAGTGTAGACTTTAAAACCCGATTCCACATAATGGAATTAAGATTTAGCATTTTGTGAAATCGTACTTTTTAGTTTTCAAATTAATAGGTAACAGATTAAATATTGAGGCAAACAAATTCTATTAGTTCACACCAGGCTCATTAGCAATGCACATGACTATCAGTACTTCATTTTAATCACCACGTTTTTCTTTATATTCATGTTTACTATTTAACTAATTTATCAGTTGTTTTAGGGGTCGATTGTGTTCTTTAGACTGTTAATTAATACTCTCTTTTTAGTTCACAATAATTGTTGATTTTGGTAAAAAATTTTTATTCATAATATTTGTCATTTTTATATATCAATGTAGTATTTACTATTAACTTTTTAATTTTACCCTTCATCTTTGTTGATTGAAAGAGGTGGTTATTTTCTACCCCATAATAATACACCTTAAATAAAATATTAAGAAGTCATGCTTTCCACCATATAATAAAATTTAATAAGGATATTAAAATATTATTTATCAATCTTTAACATCTAATTAATTCATTTTATTAATGTCTTTCTAAATTTTTTGATTGTTAGTGTGCTTAAAATATTATGAAGAGTAAAATTAAAAGGCCAAATAGTAAATAATTCATTGATATGATTATGAATTAATTTTTTTCAAACAGATAAAAAGAAATGGGAATAATTTTTTTGGTGGTAAAAGGTGAACTTTTTTATTTAATTTATCTGTTTTAACATTATTTATTTGGAAACAGGAAAGCGCAGAATATAGGGGAAAAAAACAGAATAGCAAGGTCGGATAATCTATGAAAACATCACCTACTTGAGAAGCCATTAAAGAGCAAGCAAGCAATGTCATCGAGGTTACAGTTAGATTGGCAAAGCTTGCATAAGCATGAAATAAAAAGTTTAGATTCATTTATTTTTTAATTTGAAAAGTAATAAATTAGGTAGGAGAGTCACAAGATAAATCGGCAAACTTCAATCTTTCAAATCTCTCCTAAAGAAAGTACCCAACACACAAAATAAAACTACTTTATTTTCTCTATTTTTTCCCCCTTTCTCGTCACAACATTATTGCTTGCTATGTTCCACACTAGTGGCCTGCGGCGTATAATCTTATCCATTTTTGCTTCTCAGAAATAAAACATATAATATCGCGACACGTATCAAGTCCAACAAAGTGATCCACGTAATGATATAGATGAAAGCAAAAGTGTTTTGTTTTTTCGTTGGTAACGTTGGTGTATTCTATCGACAACACATTAATTGATTGTTTGAACGTACGTGCACATGCATAATCTATTTATCCAGTATCACAAGCGATAAGAAGTGGTTGGCCCCTTGGGTTAGGCTTTTTGCTGGCACTATTATGTTTCTTGGCTTGGCTAAACTATATTTAAACAAATTTATGCTATAAAATTCAATACTATTTTTATTATCATAGTAGCTTAAACAACAATAATATCAAAATGTCCATTTTAAGTGTAATTTACATCCACTAGTTCTCGTGATCCCATGCCTTTTGGTCAAAGAATGTGTGGGTGGCATTAATCATCAACTTAAGTGTTCATTAGGCATTGGATTAGAGAAACAAATTTAAATAAGACCGTGAATTTTAGAACATTTTGTGTAATATTTAGCCACACCCTTTTATCAATTGTGACTCCCACTTAGCAAATTTATTTATTAATTTTACTAAAATATCCTCTTTTTTACAGTTAAATTAGCAAAAAATTCAATTTTACAATCTTTTATAAAATAAATTGGATTAATTTTTTTAAAAAATAAATAAAATAATTATGATGTGACCTGTATTTATTGTTAGAATAAATTTCTAAATTAGTCCCTGACAATATTATCAATAGACAAATTGATCCCTAACAAAAGTAAATTAGCCTCAAGGTCCCTGCCAATTGCAAAAATTAAATACTTTAGTCCCTAGAACGGATCCTCTCAATTGTTGTTCTGATTTTTGATTTAAGTGTTGCATTGTTGCTTCCTATGCGGCAGTAGAGAACATATAGCATAATACAAGGATTGAAATCGAAACCCAAAATCTAGAAGAGTAATGTTGCTCCTTGCATTCTGCTGCATGTGCTCTGCTACCGCATAGGGAGCAATAGTGCAACAATAAAATCGAAAATTGGAGTAACAATTGAGAGGATCCGCTCAAAGGACTAAAGTGTCTAATATTTATAATTATCAGATATCTTGAGACTAATTTATTTTTATTAGCATCAATCTATTTATTGATGATATTGTCAGGGACTAATTTAGAGGTTTATTCTTATTGTTATGATAATAGAAATAGTTTGGAGGCTAGATTTAATCTTTAGTCCACATTTTTTCAATATATAATATTCTTTGAATTTAATTTAAATACATTAACAGTATAAAATAGTTTTACACTGTCAGTAAATAGAAATAGTAGAAAATGCTAACTTATACAAATAACCACTTATTATAATGAGGGACCGACCATAATTTCTCACTTTCCAGTATTGCGATTAGTTGACAGTGTAAAACTGTTTTATACTGTCAATGCATACCAATTAAATTCATATTTTTTATACTTTTAAGGGGGTCTATTATCATTTTTATGTGTCTATTATCACTCCTATGTACTTAAATTTCACATAATCTATCTAAAATACTCTTCTTCCTTTCTAAATCAAATAAATAATTTTTTTATTATAACTTCTAATTTTATTTTTTATTGCCACTTTTAATTTTTATTTTTTTGTGACAACTAATTATTTTATAAATTTATAAGTTTATTGTTTAATATAAACTTAAACCTTAGGTATCAAATTAATGTGATTTTAAACCTTTTGAATTCAAAATTTGACATATTAATAAAAACTTATCAAAATTTTCTCATATATTTTTCAAAAAAATATTATAATATAAAAATATAAAAATATTATATCTTAAAAATTATGTGAAGTAAATATGAAGTAAATATTTAACTCAGCTTTTAAACTATTTTTATTATCATCATAATAAATATAGGTCACATCTATTTTATTTTATTCAATTTTTTTGTAACGTAAAAAATTAATCTAATATATTTTATATTTCTTAATAACTATGAAAAAAAGAAAGAATATTTTTGTAAAACTAATAAATAGGCTTGCTCAGTGGAAGTAACAATAAATAAAAGAATATGATATACAATTGTAAATGTAATTGTTCTGTGGATACTTTTTTTCCCCTACATTAAGGGTTGTGCCGAAAATTTAAGAAAACCGAAATAAAATGTCTAGGGAATAGCTAGTGGGTTTTACTGTAAATTGATTCCTATTTCTTATTATTGAACCCAATAGCTGAGGCCAAAATAGTCAATAGAAGTAAAAAAATAATAAAATGAGATAAAATGGGGGTCAATTTTGTCCAAATCAATATTTTAAAAATTAAACTGAATAAGTCATGACTTAGACTGTGAATTTGTCATGTTTCAAATTGAATATTTTTCATTTTAATTATATTTTAATCATAATTTAAATATGTAACCATAAAATCATAAATCAAAAGTCTTGTCATTTTCATCTTCGATTTTATTTTTAAAATATTGATCTAAATTATAAAGAAGAAAGGAGGTGTTCAGCATGACATATGCATATTTGAGTGGCATAATTAAATTGAAACTTCAATTATTATATACTTCTTCACAAGTTTAGTGCGTATAATATTTTAAACTAAATACACAAACTAGAAAATTATAGGATCTCTTAAACTTATACATTAATGTAAGTGAATTTGATTTATATAATTATTAATTAATCTTAACCCTATACATACGTTTCTAGACAGAAAAAAGTTTAGCTAGACTTTTGTGTCACAACTCACAGATTCAGATCAAGATATACAAACCTTTGTAGTTATAGTACGTAATCTTACAATGGTTTTGCATAAATTCAACATCATTTTTTTTACGTATTAATGTTGATGAGACTACGTTTATATCATAATACTCTTTAATTTTAATACTTTTCAAAGCGGGAACTTTCTTGATTCGGCTTTTTCCATCACCCAACAAATCCTAAGATTTCAATGTTATCATAACTAAAGCCGTTGAAATCTTTAATTTATCATCGGAAAGGTGGATAGTTTTATGTTCTCTTCTCATGGAATGACCGAAGTATCCAGCAGACATGCATGCACCGACGCAATGTTTGATTCATAGTGTTTGGCAATGAATGGTCTTTTCTAAAGTGATCTCATCACTACACAGATGATAAGAATCTAAAATGATATATTTGACTACCCTCAAACCATGCATCTAAAGAATAACAGAACCAACATGAGAACTGTTGTAATACCAAGTTTTCAAGAGTCCATAGTTTTCACTTCAAATTAATTAAGACAGCCTTTGCCAGCCTAGAAGCTTCTTCTCCTATTGGTCTACTTGGCCCTCCCAAACAGAAAATTTTCTAATTTCTTCTGATCGAGTGGCTGGAAATATTGAATCGTAATTGATCTTAATTAGATCAACACTGAAGTATGCTCCACTTCACCTGTTTTCTAAAAGTCTACGATGGGACATGCAAAAGATTTGTTTTCTTGTCATGTCCATAATTAAATCATTCATATAATGTATATGGTATTAAACAATGAATTATAAGGATTAAGATGAAATCTAATGAATGAAGCTGATGTTGATAGCAGCTGGCAAATCGAGTATCACATGGGTGCTCTTTTTTATATGTAAATACTTACAGAATATTTAATTAAGCATCTGTACCATGTGTTTGCTATAGAAAAGAAGATATTTTTGTGTTGTAATAATTGTTTTCAAATTATTAATAATAAAATGAAAGTTAACAGACAAGGTCAGTCGTTCATACTACATTGGTGAACCAAATCAGTGGACCAATGTGTCATTGATTGACTATTTGTATTACAAGGCTGTAAAGCGCTTGACATGATTTGTTTTTTTTTTTTTCAAAAAAAGGAATTGTTATCCCCCTCACTTGGTTTAGAATCGAGAGTTAGTCCTATGTAACTTGTATTGTTGATATATAATTACATTGTGGCTTTTTTTTTCAATTTAATTTTTACCCCAAAAAATTGTGTTAGAGTTATAAAAATAGCTTTTTGATATTTTAGAAGCTCTTATTAAAAAATTTTCAAAATATTCAATTATCAAAATATATATATATATACACACGTTACATAAAGAGATCAATGAACAAATAAATAAATTATAAATTATTTTCTGATGTTTCAAAATAACGGTAATTCATTTTTGTTATAAAATATGCACAGTTTAAAAATTGGACTAAAAAAAGTGGTTATGTGCATTAACAGGAGAAAATCTGCTTTTTAAAAGATGAAAAACAAGGCAAAAGGCTAGTTTTTAAACTAGAGGAAGGCAAACAAATAGTATATTTGATTTAGTTTCTAGAAAGTTTTAAATTATAATTTGGATAAAAGCTTGTTTTCTTGTAACTTTGTTTAATTATGGTTTTGGGGTTCAAATAAGTCTTGAAGCGATTAAGACATGCGTATTTGGGAAAAACTGTAAAGGTGCAAGAAAAGAAAAATTTGACACAGAATATAATGTTCGTATGTTTGATTTTTCATATAATATACCGTTGCCTATGCCAAAAGTAACCCCTTCAAAGAAAATAAAATAATCTGCACTAACAGTCTAACGTGGCTCTGTAATGTGGTAAAAGGTGGATACTTGTTTATTCTAGTTTGTTACCGTCTTACGCATAATCGTAGATGTTGACCCTTATTTGACATGGTTGGGGCTCTAAATATTTCATTATCAATAGAGACTGCACATATTGGAGTAATGATATTTATACTCATCTTATTGTGATATCATATCGATTTATTTATTATCTACTATTAAAAGTGATAAGTTTCTTATTTTAAATATTTTTAATATTTTTAATAATAAATAATAGATAAATTAATATAATATTTTAAATAAATTGAGTATAAATAATAGGATTTAATTTGAATATACTGTTAGCGTAAAATTTTTTTATACAAACATCCAATCATATATTACTACATCAGTAAAAATCTTTGATATAACTACCTACTACTTGAATGATCATACAAATAAAAAGTTTTGTGGTGAATAATATACCTCAATTAAACTCTAAATAATATTACTCTTAGTGTTGTGGTGAATACACCATGACACCATCTTGTTAACTTTGCTGCCTCTGATTTCCTTTGGGATTTTGGATCCTGATCGTACAACTAATTGCACCTTCCTAACACCTTTAATTAATACGAGCCTTGAACTGAAACATCAACAACGCCCCTTAAGTCAAAAGGCTCTTTTGTTGCCACTAACAAGAAAAGAAAGTAGTAAAAAGAACAGTGGGAATCTTCAACATTGATTGTTTTACACGGTAAAAGAAAGTAGTGTCCAATAAATATTTTCAACAAAACGACAACGTCGGTGGAATTTGCCTTCTCCAATGATCACATCATTCTCCTTAGTGAAGGCTGGACCATCTCCGAGCTAGTTCCATGGAAGAATCGACACAAATTAAATGAAATCATTCAACTAGTAGTGCATTAATTCAACTAGTGAAATCCAATGTGTCTCAATTGTTGCTTCTTGTCATGGTTCACTTGCCTCATTAGGGAGGGTATAAAATGACACATGTGGTTTGTGTGGCATAACCATTACGAGAACAAAAACAGTGACAGTGCCACACCAACCCACTCACCTTCACGTAATAAATATCGTTCACATGATCCTAAGCTAACGAGTGACTTTCCCATTGGAAGAATTTCTTTTTTTTTTTTTTTTTTGACGTGAAGAATTTTGAGTTTGATTGATCTCAACGACTATTATACATTATGGTGTATACATATTTTGCCTACCAAACTAGCAATACTAGCCTGCTTTTTAAAAAATATTTCAAAGCTTTGGGTTTGGTTTTTGTATGAATCCCTGCAATGCAAATCACAAAAAGAAAATCTTCATGGAAAACTATTTTGTGCAGGGTGTGCTTTTTTTCCATGCATTGAATGGATAAAGGAGAGAAAATAAGTCAGAACCAAGAAGCATGGCTCTTGTTTTAAGGAAAATGTCCATTTGTCTCAAATTCATGTGGGGAAAGAATTGTTCTTTTGGGAGTTTAAAGACAATTTTTCAAGTAAATCAGAGAAATTATCTCATTCTTTTTTATTTTTTCTTTTTATACGAGAAACTAGCTTATTCTTATTGTAAGAGTATGAGAAATTAAAATGGTGCAGAAGGAAGGAGCAAAATCAGGTTGTGATAATCCATGTTGTTTTCAACTAGATCTGCTTAATCTAGAAATTGATAGCTTAGATGGTTTTTTTGAACTAGTTAACCAAAAATATTTTCATAGAGGGCCATGGTCACACTCCATGCTTCTGAAATGGTTGGGACCCCAAACTGGTTGTAATTTGCCGTTGGCTGATATTTCATTGTTAGGTTAAATCAAACACCAACAAACCTCTCTAAACATGAGTCAAAATATAACACAGCTATCAACTGTTCACATATACACTACCTACCAAAAAAAAAAAAATAAACCTGTTCACATACACTACAGCTTTTGTCCAATATTGGCTTTGATAAATTGCAACGAATTAAACAATGTCATCATCACATAGGGAATAAAGTAAGCACAGTAACATAATACATATCTCTTTATCTTCATTATTTTTCTTCTTGTAAATTGTCTACCTGAGTAATGACCAAAACGTCAAGAAAACCTCGATGGTTCGCTAACAATAAATTTAGAGATTTCAAAATTGATTCATTGAGGACCATCTTTTTTACGACAAAATTGCGACTCGCATCCCAAAGGGTGTTAGGTTTTTTGTGTATGGACAATAAATTTATAGGACAATAAATTCACATCATATTCAAATACGACTAAAAAAGGCTCATGAAATTGAAAAAACCGCAAACAGACATAAATCAAGATATCATATTTGTCGCCACTGCTTTGATGATTAGACTCTAGGTGCTAATACTTAATTAGTTGCTGTTATTTAAGGTTGGAATACCTTTTACGAAACGTAGCCACCTCAGAGCTTATGATGAACATGTATTTTCAATCCGTTTCCGAGAACGGTTTCCAAAACAATTTTACAAAATTGTTCTGGAGGAAATGATTAAAAAAAAAAAAGAAAGAAAACCAGCAAAAAGAAACAACCCATAATCAGAAGCAACATTTCTAATTGGTGAAAGACCCGTAATCAGACTTACTCCTCCGTTTTTCCCCCCCATCATGTTACTCTTCCGTTTTTTTTCCCCCCATCCTGTTACATAAAATGGGTAAGAGCTGAATTCCCATGGGGTCCCTAGTTAACAGTGGCTGATAACTCATAAATTTAAAAATGAAATTAAGAAATCTGTGGCCTTTGTTATCCCTTGTCCCACCATATCGAATTATGTCACTAGGAGGAGGAGCAGTAGTATTATTATTACTTGCATCCATTTCCCTTAATTTGGGGTGCAAAAAGGTGGAGATTCCAAGACATAAAAGCCATGTCCAAAACAGTGTGAATGTAATTTGCTAGCCAATTAGCCAATTTCTTTCCTTCTGAGCAGCCATGTGAAAGTCTATCCTCTAATTTGCCAATCCTGATCTATTAAGTTGTTGGATGGACTCTATAAAAGCAGCCCCAGGGGATGCATGAAAGGTTATCACTTTCCAATGAAATGCATCCATATTTGAAATTGAAGTCACGAAAAAAACTTCAAATATTATATTAAGGTTGTCACTTTCTAGTGGTCATAGCTTCCCAATCTGGAGGCAATTCTTGTGGGTCAAGAGGTTCAGGGCCCATGACAATGTCCCTCCAGCTGGCAGATTTTGACCGCTACAAATCAAATTTGCTCTTGTTCTTCACGTGCTATCTTAAAATATCGAATTAAGCGGCAGAATCTGCCCAAAAAAAAAAAAAAATCTTAAACATCTTGTTCAAAAAGAATTTCCCGCACAGCACATAGGTGGAGGTGTAGTTCTTAGGATGCAACACATAAGTTGCCACCAAAGCGTGCTTTAATTAGAACGACAAACAGTTCCACAAAGTTAAAATACATAAAATTGTTTGAATAATGCTATTTAATTACCATAAGTCGACATATATTATCCGCAATCACATGGCTGCATTTTTTTTTATCCGAATATTTTTGGTGCGAATATGGCTGCATTTGAGTTATGCAAGGACATTCATAGTTTGAAGGCCAAGTACTCAAGTAGGCCTTCTTAACGATTTTTTTATATTTTTTTGGGTCTGGGGCCTTCTCATAGATTGAAGGGTTTTGTTCCTATGTCAGTTCCTTGATAGTCTCCTAAGCTTCGCGTGTTGGCTCATCCGTGCGATCCAGATAGGCATGTTACTGAAATTCTTGGCCCACATCCCTTGCAACTAATTAACTCCCTGATAGTAAACCCCAAAAAACAAGTTACTCCGTGATAGACGCTGAAGAATCTATCGTTCGTTATGAGCTGCATCAAATTACATCATGGATAAACCAATCGCCTTTTGTTTTTTCTTGTTTTCACGGTTATTGCATTCGCAATTACAAAAATTGGTCTACTTGAATATAAGATGAAAGGGACATATGTATCCCCCTCAATTCAGATGTAACTGAGCACAAGAATTACTTTGTTTTGCTTATATAGCTTTATTATTAATCTTTTGGTACAAAAAATACGTTGAACATTTATCACATGCTTGTTAGAAATCACATAAACTGATGAAAGTATAGATAGTTTGATTATCCACACACATGTAGAAGATCACCAATGTTTACCATCGGGACATCGTGCTTGGGAGTCGGAAGTAGGAACATTAACCCGATGAGTTATGGTCTAGAACTAATACAAATGAGCCATGCTATACTGCCAAAAAAATTTAACCGAAATCTTTGACAAAAATCATGATAATAGTTGCAAACCTCACTTATTCATCTAGAGATAAATAACAATTCCACATCATTCTAACAATAAAATCCTAACAATTTCTGATTATCTATCATTTTCCAATAGAAATTGATTAGAACAGTATTGTACAGACGCTACAATCAGTGTGCTTGCATGCACCCATTCTTTTTCTTTGCGTAAGGGCATGTACTTCTGGTTCAGGGCATGTGGCGGGAGTTAGTAGTGGCCCAAAGGTGTAAGATCCTGGGCACAACCTATTGGCTTGAGGTGATCGGGATCAAGCCCCCGAGCCTCTGCTAGTATCTCAAGTAGATCAAGAGACCCAGATTTCTAAGGTATGCATAGATGTGGGGGAAGACTCATGTCCATGCCACAGCCTAAATCGTTATCCAAGAGCAAAAACCAATGGTTCAAGGCAAATAGACCCATTTAGGGTGCAGGGTTTGCAACAAAAAAATGGCAAATAATCCGTTGACACAAAAGAAAAAGGGCAAATAGACCCTCTATTGACCAACACCCCCCCCCCTCCCCAAAAAACACAAAAAAAAAGCACCCATAGAAAAAAGCAAATAACCCTTTCTTCATACGTTATGTCATTCCTCGCACCTTTTGAATAGTCTATATATTGGTATACAGTTTCACCAAAATAAATCACAGGAAAATATCAACAAGATGAAACTAGAAAACCGGTATTAAGAAGTATCAATCCAATGTTTGATTGAGCTCAGAGTATATGCTGAAAGCTAATTTGACACACAACACATCCTATCGAAAGCCTAAAGAAATATAGACAAGCAAGGCTCACTCGGCACCCAACAAGTGACACAAACTATAACCCAAGTTCATAGTAGGATCATAGTTCAGTATCAGCGATTCATCATCAGACAAATTCAGGGTGATATGCATATGAAGAGAAATATGTCTCCTTTACCCCTCCCTATCTATCATTTGTCAGTTCAAGCCATCAATCACCACCCACTTGCCTCTTCCAGGAGTCTTCCACAATCAGTTCATCAACGCCCCAATCTTCATAGCTGGACAATGTCACCAAAAAAGAGTGAGTGAGTATGACATAAAGGAGGAATTCAGCCGTAACTTGCTCCAAGAAAAAGAAGCCCCCAACTTAAGATATGCATAATACTTACCTTCCATCAGGCAAGTAGCGACGGATGGTAAAGGGTATCTTCCGTTCTCGAAGCTCTTTCATAGCAATCTGATGTGTTAAGGGTACAAGATTTCAGATATTTGATTTAGGTACAATTTCAAACAACTGCAAAGTATAACTATCACACAACTGATAATATAAATTAAAAATGAAGAAACCATAGAGGAGCTCACAAGCAAAATATGTGTTCAGATTCAGAATGCTAATACAGGAATAAAAATTTAGAACTACATCTTCTATCAAAAAACAAAAAAAAAATGTTTGAACTAATAAAAATATTCAAAACAATAGGCAGGACATGAAACAAATAGAGATAAGTTCAGCATGACGCATTCTAGACACGAACGTGCTCAAAAGAAATGCCATGACACTGGGAATACTGAAAACCATTCTTAACGGGTGTATACAATTTTACTCTGATTGTGGATCCAAATAGAATACGTAATTATGTACTAAAAAGATAATGCCATTCTCAAACTGAATTGCAAACTGCATTTTAGGTTATAATATCCAAAGCCGGAACCTATTCTTCAAGGAAAAGGACTAGAAGAAAGCAAGCTATGGTGGTGAAACTTATCTACAAGCTGAACATAAAAATAAGAGAAATAATTAGACCTAATTTAAGGTTAACATATGTCTGTTGAAAATTGATCTTCCATATAAACAATCCATGCATTGGCCACATATACATATTTGACAATTGTATAGCAAATTATAAACGGAGCATGGTGCACCATAGCATCCGCCAGAATATTCAGGATGTATTCAAATGCAGCAACATTACAAGAAAGGAAGTATCAGAGAGAAAACAGAACAAAGGGTTCAATTACCTCGAGTGGGTCAGTCTCGCCCTCCAACTCCACCATGACAGGTGCATTCATACTGCTCAGCCAGGAAGAAATCAACATGTTATAGCATCAAAAAGAACAAACAAGCAGCAGAACCTTAAACTTCAAAGGGCTCAGAAGAAAACCTGATTTGGAGAGCACGGGTACCCAGAATCCTAGCACGCTCATACTTGGTCATATACTTGGATGTCTTTCGAGGCCGCTCTACCGGTTGTTCCTTTTCCTTTTCCTCAGTCTCAACAGGCTCTCCAGCTATGTCATCATTCTTATTGTTATCCACATCCTCCTCTGCACCTTCCTGAACCCATCAATAACTCCATTTAAATCATTCAATGCTAAGTCCCATAACATATAGATATAGTAGTACCAAAACAACAAGGACAAAGAAGAGAGAGAATCCCTAACCTCAATCTCAGGCTCTGGGGGCTCATCTTCATACCTACAACACCATTCCTTTTTTCCATGAGAAAAATCTTTCAATAGCCACAAACAGAATGCAAAAACACAGAGCTATGAAGCCTTGCAGTTGCAGAAGCATAAAGTGAAATAGTTAATTTCCATGAACCTGCTAAAGTCACGTGATCAAATCCAACAGAGGAACATTGAAAATTTGTTTTTCGTTATGCATTAATCTTAACAAAAAAAAAGAAAAAAAGAAAGAAAGTAATGAAGCTTGGGTTTATATTCAGCTGAACTAAGTAGAGAGTCATGTGGATTTCCACTTAGGGTTTCAAATTTAAAAAATTGAATTGGGGATAACCTAATGCCTGTGTGTGTGGAACATTCTTTCAGAGAGAGAGGACGAACCCCATATCCATGTCATCGTAGTCGTCGTCCGCCATGGTGAATCGCAGAGAGAAGACGCACCAAACCCCCACACTCAGCCTCTGTCTCTCACGCACAAACGAAACATTGAAATGCCAGAAACTTCTAATTATATATACCGCAAAATTATGAAATGACGTAAATGTCCCCGGTTCTTGCCCGGATTCGGAGCGCGCGCTTACCCTTTGCTTTAGATGATGGGAGAAGATAGAACGAATGAGAAGAAAATGCAGAAGAGAAAATAAAGTAGGAAATATCTTTTTTTCTTCTATTGTTCGGACGGAGAAAAAATAAAAATATTTTTCTCTTATTTTATTAGAACATGAGAAGAAAAAATATATAATAATATTAAATGTCTTTTTTATTTTTTATTGTAAGTGAAGAGTAAAAAAATAAAAATAAATTGTTATTTTATTTTTTTATCATTTGTGCAGATTTATTTGCTTTTTTTTTTTATGTGACCATATTTATTTTAAAGCCATCCGGCGATATAAAATCTAAACATGACTATATTTGCGACATTAAAAATAATTTGTTCTAGGAGAGCAACGGGAAAATTAAGAGAAAATTAAAGTATTAATCAAACAAATTTTTCTTGAAATTTTTTTGGCTCATATCAAGTTTTATTGGAATTTTGAGTAATAAAACAAAAAGAAATGGTTTCTAAAATGATAAATAAAGGGTTGTAGTCAAGTAAAATTGTTCTAAAATAGGGATTTCAAGACTCAAATATCTTGCAAAAGTAAATTTCATGTGGGTTGTGATTTATTTCAACTGCGATGAATCACTTTTGATTTTGGAATGCTCATTTAAATAAAATATATTATTTCGTTCAATTTGTCCTTTCATTTAAGACTTTACATTAATAAAATAATTTGAATTAGCTAAAGACAAAAAAATTAAGAGAGGATTAGGTATCAATTAATTATAGATTTTTGAAGCCTCATGTCAAGTTTTGGCAGGAGCAAGCATAGTTATTAAACTCAAATAATAAGTGTTCGACCTGGTTAAAATATTGGATTACAGATTCAATCAATAAATCATTAGTTGAATTGAATTTAATTAAATAAATATATAAAAATATAATATAATTTAAATAAATATATAATATACATTGTTATTAACATATTATAACATAAGAAGTTGCATAGCATAGTATGCCTCTCATTTTTTATGAACGAGGTTCGAATCTCACCAATTGTAATTTTTGAATTCAATAAATTTAACCTTAAAATTAAGTCGATCGATTCATATTGAATTTAATTGATTTAGATGCAGATACAATTTAAATGAAGAACTGAATCCAACAATTGACCAATTCACCAGTTTCTAGTCCAAATCGATTGATTTGATCCAGTTTTAACAACTACGGGAGCAAGGGACCTGACTTTAATAGAAAAAAAAATGAAACTAAAAAATGTGCTCATAACTTTTTACATATAAAAATAATAATAAATGTGTACAAATTCATATCGCCTCAACATTTATAATTATGTTGAATTGAACTTTTCTCGAAACACTCATTTTTAAAAAACTAAAAATTTCTCTCATTAATTTATATTATTCTAAATCTCATTCTTTTATTGAAGATATTTCCTCATTCGTCGAACATTTTACAAAATATTTTCAATCCACCATTACGCAATACATCGCGAGCCTAAAATTTTGCTTCAAAATAATAGATACTCAGCACCTATTCCTATCTTAATCATTTAATCATCCTTAATAATAGTCAATAAAATGAGATATTTAAAAGAAAAACAAATAAAAATTTTCAAAATAATAAATGACCAATTTAAAAACTTCACAAATAAGATTAACATATAATCGTTATTAGAATGGATGATGTAAGGTGCTTACACTTTCTTTACTCATATTTATCTCCTAAACTTGAAGATTTGTATGCAGACCTATTCTTTTTTAGTGTCCAATCTGCCTTTGCATTTTAAAGAAAAAGAAGTGATCAATTACGACTCCAAATTTCATCATGAGATGCGAGTACTAACTTTACTTTATTTTTTTCTCTGCATTGCGCTGTGCTGGAAGGAGCTTGTGACAATATGTAAATCATCTCGTAACGCTTGACAGCTTAATTAGGGATTATCTCTTAGGATCACCCTCCTTTTATACTAAAAAAGCACCACACTATTTAGAGTTTATTGAATCCTAAATAATTTTACTCGAGTTGAGATGACATGTTATAAGAATAAAAATCATATATTTTTTTTTCATAATACTTGAATCTAAAATGTTACTAAAAAAAATAAATATCTAACCAATTAAACTAATAGAGTATCAATTAGGATTAGTTTCCTCTTGAAAAATGGAGATACATTCATGTGCACAAAGATCATAAAGTAAAGCCTAATTTGATAATATTTTTTGAAAGAGTGAGCTAATTTTTCCTGTTTAGTAAATCAAAAAGCTGCAGTGCTTTTGGTTTTGGCTTTTAAAAGTTAGGAGGTACTTTTAAGAGTCCTCATGGGTGTTTTTTAGAGCTAGTTTATGTTCTTTAAAATTTAAAAAATTAATATAATCTTATTCTCTTAAATGATATTAAAAATAGAAATTATTCTCTTTAATATTTATATTCATTATAGTTATTTTAAATTTTAAGAGCAACTTTACCAAATACTAACTTTGTGACTTCTACTTATTGAGAATATTTTTTATATTATCTTATTAAACGGTATTACTATGACTTTTTGAAAATAGCTCTTAGAGAGGCCAAAAAATTTAACAACTCTAAAAAAAATTATAGTAATACCAAACCAAGTCTAAATCCAACTCTTCCCCTTCCTCCAAAACCCTTTGTTTTGATAAATTGCATATCCTTCAAGGAAATTACAATTAGCATAATTCGTCCTCTTGCATATGTGTTTTTCTGACTGCCAAAGCCTGAGTAGAGATAATTTCTAGATGATTGGCTTTGATCTTCATGACAACAATGATGTCCCGGGCCAATGAGTTGTGGCATTGGGCCAGAGATTTGATGCCTGCATATCCATCATTTTCTCCATATCCTTAGCTCCAATAGAAGCTCTCTCTAGAACCCCCCAAAAAAAAAGTTTATTAATCTTGCCAAGATTGGGATTTGGGAATTTCCAAGAGTAGTAGATATCCCAAGATTCTCATTACTTCATCGGGAAAAGATAATAAAAGAATTTTGGTGGCAGAAATTTCAAGATCGTGGACATTAATAAAAACCTATAAGTGATTAAAATCAAGGCACAAATTTGCTATTTAGAATCTGAAATTAAATGGGGTTAACTTATCGGTCTCAAAGCTTACCGCTAATGTGCTTCTTAGATGGCATCAACTTTTTCTTTATTTTTTAAATGACAGTTTTAAAAATTAAGCTATTAATATTATAGTTAAAGTTTGTATAAAATTATTATTCACTTCTATTACAACCAATTACTTTCAAGTTCGATGACACCAACTAAAAAAATTATAATTATTTGTAAAAATAAAGTATTATCACTATTAGTACTTATTCGTCTACCATTAATTCTTTCAACTTTTTCTAAATAGTTCGTGCATCTATATCCAAAATTATAATTATAATTATAATTTTCTCTTTGAGAAACATCCAGTCAGTAATTCAATATTGCTACAAGCACAAATAATTAGTTGCAATTTGGATTTAATATTTTTAGAAAATAAGTCATTTATTTTTTAAAAGATCTTTCTAATAGTTGATAAGTATAAGATTTGGACTATAAAAAACAAACCAATATAAATGCACACTTAGCTTTTTCCCATGTTGATGGCTTAGTAAAATACATGGAGTGGCTCCTATGCCTTATTAAAAAAATACTCAGCCTTATTGCCTTAGAACCATCAATCATAAAACCTAATTAGCATACATTAACAAAGTCTTTTATTATCTTATAAATACACAACACAACTGTGAAAATTTTTCAATAAGAATTGGCTCACTTAATCAACTTTTTGCTTATATCTCACTATAACATAAATTAGATTTTTAAATATTTTTCTCTTGATAAGTGATATATAAGTATCTTTATAAATATTTAATAGATCCAAAAATATGTATACTTTGACTATTGGCTGAAGTGAATCTTCTGTTCAATTTAAAGTTTTTTTTTCTAAAAAAATGTTGAAAACTTAATCTAAAAATTTAAAATACATTAAAAAGAGGTGATTTGCAAGGCAAAAAATTGTATGTATAGTGTAACCGATGTAGCAGTAGCAGAGCTTTAGTTGCTACGATACCTTACAAAAGAATTAAGGGGAAGGACATAAGTGTCCCTCCCTCCGCAAAGGCCAAAGTGGTGCCGAATATAAACAAGAACAATAGCACGAACATTTTATCTCCTCTCTCTCTCTCTCTCTCTCTCTATTCCAATTCATCCAAATCGTAAACTCCAAGAACGTCCAAAGAACCTCCCAAAGAAAAAGAGTTCATCACCACCCAGCCATGCCCACTGGTACAACTGATCCACCCAATTCCTCACCCTCCTCCCCCTACCACCCAACCTCCAAGCCCAATTCCAGCAAAACCACCTCATCATCATCACTCTCCTCCATGAAAAGAACCCACCTCTACTCCATCCTCGCACTCCTCTGCATCACTTCCTACCTCATTGGCGCTTACCAACAAGGCTTCACCTTCACCACCATCGCCACCACCCCCAGCCCCACCATCACCACCACATGCACCGGCACAATCTCCACCACCCTCGACTTCCTCTCCCACCACAACGCCACCGACACCGCCACCGCCAACCCCAAAACCACCACCTTCTTCCCCCGCTGCGCCGCCAACTTCAGCGAGTACACGCCATGCGAGGACCCCGTTAGGTCCCTCCGTTACAAGCGCAGCAGGATGATATATAGAGAGAGGCACTGTCCCGAGGGCGACGGAGAGAGGCTGCGCTGCCGTGTTCCGCCGCCGCATGGCTACCGGAACCCGTTCCCGTGGCCGGCGAGCAGGGACGTGGCGTGGTACTCCAACGTGCCGCACCGGGAGCTGACGGTGGAGAAGGCCGTTCAGAATTGGGTCCGGTTCGAGGGGGACCGGTTCAGGTTCCCCGGCGGCGGAACCATGTTCCCGAACGGTGCCGGCGCTTACATCGACGACATCGGAAAGCTCATCAACCTCAAAGATGGTTCCGTTAGGACTGCCCTTGATACTGGCTGTGGGGTACGTAACGTTACCCTCTCTCTCTTTCTCTCTCTTCTTTTTTTTTTTCCCCTTTAATTTCTTTTTTATTTTTTAATTCGTTCTTTTATTTTAACTTATATTTTTTATGAGTTTTTTCTTGCACATCATTTTCGGCCTAGTTGATATGTAATGTATTTTTTTTTTAAAAAAAAAATATGTTGTGAAAACCTTTTTGTGCCATTTTTTTTTTGTTGGTGGTGAAATTGTTATCTGCTCTTGTTCATGGCGCTGCATTGCTGAAGGCAATTAGGCAGGCCTTGTTTTTAGATCAAAGTTATAGCTGTAACTTTTAAGAATAAAATATTGGATAGACTTTGACAATAAGTAATGAAGTAAACAAGGATTTATTTATTTTTTCCGAAAAAAGAAAAGAGAAGAAATGCTACAAAATTCCAAAAGTTAAAACTCAGCTGCCGTTTGTTTTTATCTTGGATAGGCATTGAATGTTGTTTTATTGGGTGTTTAACGCGTTGATCACCCCTAGATCAATGTATTATCAGTTATGGTCAAAGTAGGAGTTAGAATCAGAAGTGTAACTGCCTGTCTGCATGTCTGTCTATCTTGCATGGATTTTTCATATTACATATAAAATTATTTTCTGGGGAGCGTTTCCAGTGGTTCAATTTGTTTTTTAGGCGACTGACCAATATTAGAGGAAAAGGAAAAATTGTTTTCCATTTTTATGAGTAGAAGGAAAATTTGATGCGATATCAAAATTAAAGCAGAGAAAAATGAAATGAACCTTTCATTGCCCATGGAGACAAATATCGCGTATTTAATTTGATGTTCCTTTTAGGAATACGTATCTACAGCTCTAATATATATGCATATCATATATCACAATCTGTGTCACATTAATTCATCAGATTGTTAAGTTATTAGTATTATCTATTGTTTTAATTACTGTACTTAATATTTTTGTTAATTTTCTAATGCTGATTGCAAGTTGTGTTTTCTAGATTTATGAAGTTTTTTATTATCTTGAAATCTCCCACGAGCTTATATCGAAATAAATCTATATAGAAATACGTTTCCTTTAACATTTTACTTACTTTGGGCCATTCCTGAACTTAATTAGAAAATTAAAAGACAAACATATTTGGAAGATTTTGGGACGCTCGTTTGGATATGTTTCACTTACTTTGGATTCCTGAACTTGGAAAATTTAAAAATAAACAAAAATCGAAGATTTAGGACGCAAAATCGGATTCTATTTTTCTTTTCCTTTTTCTTATAATAACAAGGAAATTATTACAATGTGGTAATGAACTGGTAGCCAATGGTAATAGCTTGCTATTTTCTCTACTTACTTATGGATCTGCACCTTTAAATATATTTTAAAAAATATAATTTCATGCTAAAAATAAATAAATTTGGATCCAAATTCTTAATACTATATTTGATTTAAGCATTTTTTAGAAATACGTAATACATATCGTGATAATTTATAAGGATGACTGAAATGGCTTTGATTTGTAATTTTTTCCGTCCTAATTATATTGCGGCCAACTATTTTAGGTAAAAGTTTTGGATTTTATTTTTGAATAAAGAAGAGGAAAAAAGTAGCGAAAAAGTTAATCTGGTGTTTCCAAAAATTGAATGAATCGGGCTAGCTTTCTCGTTCCAAACTTTATGTAAGTTAGTGGACTGTGAAGTTTGAATGAGTTCAAGCTGCACGTTCTGTTAGACAAATTTGAGTGTCCTTGAGATTAAAACAATTAGTCTGATCGATATTTGAAATTGAAAATAATCCATATGGTTATTGCATGGCAAAGTTAGTGCAATCTTTTAGGAGTGTTCGAGTTCCTTGTTCTTTTTTCCCTTTAAACATTGATTGATATAGCAAGAAAATTTCAAGGAAATTGAGTTTTACACATCAATTTGAGTTTAGTTAATTTTGTGGAACTTTGATTACGCAGGTTGCTAGTTGGGGAGCATATCTTCTATCCCGTGACATCCTAACAATGTCAATTGCACCAAGGGACACCCACGAAGCACAGGTCCAGTTTGCTCTCGAGCGAGGAGTTCCTGCATTGATTGGAGTCCTAGCCTCTAAGAGGCTCCCTTTCCCTTCCAGAGCTTTTGACATGTCCCACTGCTCTCGCTGCCTCATCCCATGGGCTAAACAAGGTATTCTCACTCACCACATAATAACTCTTTTTAGGCCTCCTCCAAGAATATCAAAAGAAATTATATTTATTTATAGCATGTTTGGTTTCCCGTTTGTAACCTCAAAACCATGGTCTGGTTTGAGGTTTTCAAATGGAAAACCAAACATGCTATTAGTCACTTCAGATGCCATTGTGATACTAGAGATTCCTACACACATTCTATTACAACATTGTTTTGGGCATTTAGGCGTTGTTTGCTATATTGTATAAGGTTTGATAGTAATAGTATAAATTTATACAATATGATTTATTTTATCGTATGTTTTGTGTGACATAGGATAGGATAAAATTATTTGGTGCAACTATTTTAATCCAATCATGTGTAAAAAGAAATGAGAAGCTTCATGATTGAGCATTAATTACTTGCGTGGATTCTTTTCACTTGTTGAAACAGACGGGATTCTTCTAAATGAAGTTGATCGAGTTCTACGCCCTGGAGGGTATTGGATTCTATCTGGGCCGCCAATCAACTGGAAGAAACACTGGAAAGGGTGGCAAAGAACAAAGGAGGACTTGAATGAAGAGCAGATCATGATTGAGAAGGTAGCTAAAAGCCTTTGCTGGAACAAGCTAGTGGAGAAGGATGACATTGCCATTTGGCAGAAACCAAAAAACCATTTGGATTGCAAGGCCAATCGCAAGCTATCCCATGACCGTCCTTTCTGCAAAGCACGGAATGATCCTGATAAGGCCTGGTTCGTGCTTCATTTCTCCAATCTCCTTGAGTTTTGTTAGCTGTTAAGTGTTAAGCATTTGTTTTATGTTTATTTTGGTCACTTTCAGGTATACTGTTATGCAAACATGTTTGAGCCCTGTGCCTGAAGTGTCTAACAAAGAAGAAATCGCTGGTGGGATGTTGGAGAATTGGCCTGATAGACTAAAATCCACACCACCAAGGATTTATAAGGGGACCATAGAAGGGGTTACTCCTGACACAGTCTCAAAAGATTATGTGTTGTGGAAGAAAAGGGTATCACGTTATAAGACAGTGAACAATCAACTAGGAACTGGCAGGTACCGCAACCTTCTAGACATGAATGCCTACTTGGGTGGATTTGCAGCTGTACTAATTGGGGATCCTGTTTGGGTCATGAACGTGGTTCCTGTTCAGGCTAAGGTTAACACACTCGGAGCAATATATGAAAGGGGATTGATTGGAACATATCATGACTGGTTAGCAGAATGATTCCTTGTCCTATGTTTGAAGAAGTTCTCTATCTCTCTCTTTCTCTTTCTGTTTCTGTGTTTTCTCAATTGTTTTGAATCGTTTAATTCTCATGCAGGTGTGAAGCAATGTCTACTTATCCTAGAACTTATGATCTAATTCATGCAGATTCAGTGTTCAGCCTTTACAATGGCAGGTAATATATTGGTTTATATGTTTTATTTTACAAGACAAATGTTTTGAGTAAAAATGGCAACAGCACATTTAAGTTTCGGTTGCACTTGATTTATATTACATTACTTGCAAATATAATTGACTTTTCTATATACTATGACGAGACCTAGCTGTTGACTTACTTCAACATGTAAAACACGTTTGTCCTCATTGATCTTAGAGATGCATTTCATGATTTGAACTATATGACATAGTTGTGAAAGATTCAAAACGTATAGAATCTTACTATCATGCTTCTGTGTTGTAGATGTGAGTTGGAAGACATTCTGCTAGAAATGGATAGGATACTTAGACCAGAAGGAAGTGTCATCATCCGAGATGATGTTGATGTCTTGGTAAAAGTAAAGAGCATCGTGAACGGATTGGAGTGGGATAGTCAAATTGTGGACCATGAAGATGGGCCTCTTGTCAGGGAGAAACTTCTATTTGCTGTGAAGAAGTATTGGACATCTCCTGCACAAGAATAATTAAAAACTTTTTCGAGGGTACTTAGGTTTCTTTTTTCTTTTTTCTGTTTTTGTTCTTTTTATTCTTTTGTCTATTTTACTTTCTTTTCTTTTTATTTTTATTTTTGGGGGGAGAGGGTTGAGGTATGCAAGCATATTTTTTTTTGTAGAATGCAAATTTACTTCAACTGTGCAGAGCACCGAGTAGAGGGCTAAGCATTGTGAAGTTTTACGTAAGAATTGAAGGGTTAATCCCAAATGATTTTGTTGACACTGTTCCGATTACATGAATAGTACCTTAGGGAGGAGTCAACTGCCTGATAATTATGCATAGGTCTGGAAAGTTTAAACAGGGAATTAATGCAAGGTGCAGAAGTCTTATGTTCCCGATCTCTTAACAAGAAAGTAAGTTAAACAAAAATGTTGTTAAGTAGCTCTCTTAAAACATTAGTAACTATTCTACTTTAAAACTTTGCGAAAGTTAAAATATTTTTCATAATAGAATTATAATTGGGTGATGTTTATAATTGTACATTTTGAATGGACATACATTTGACATCCAGAGTGATTAGATGGAAAAGAACCTTAATAAAAAAAAAAAAAGTTAAAAAATTATTATAAATATCTTTTTATCTTGGATTGCATTTCATGTTGGGGTCGTATATCTGAGCCCTTTTCATAAATATCTTTATCAAAATTAAGCAGCTTTGTTTATAAGTTTAGTTCGACTCTAGACTCGAATCAAATGACACCTTAATAATCTAGTTTGATTTTGTTACTGACTATGGTTTAGTCACACACGGCGAATGCTAAACATAATGTGAAGTTCATATAAATGAATTGGGTGGTTGATTATTAAGTCGTATTTCGGGGTTAACATCTAGACTATTTTGACGAACTCATGTCGCAGCGTCACACATTATGCAATTAAGCACCAATATCGTGAATTGAAAACTCTTGGCAGGTAAGTCATGAAAAGGACCCACTTTTTTTTTTTTCCGAAGTTCACTATAAATAATGCAATATATTATCATATTATCATATTATATCCAAGTAAAAGCAAGATATAGCAATTAATACTTTGAACTAGCAGATAAGTTTTTCTCTCATGGCGGCTCTCAAGTCTGTTTTGTCAGTGAGCTCTCAAGTGGCGGCGCTGCTCCTGTTGGTGGTGGCACTAGGGAGTATGAGCGAGATGGGTGAGGCACAGGGCACGTGCTCGAACCAGCTGAGCGGCCTGAACGTTTGCGCACCGTATGTGGTGCCGGGTGCACCCAACACGGACCCAAGTGCAGAGTGCTGCGGTGCACTTGAAGCTGTCAACCATGATTGCCTCTGCAACACCCTCAGGATCGCTTCTCAGCTCCCTTCCCTCTGCCAAATCCCTCCCTTCGCTTGCGGTAATTTATAGTTCCTTTCCTGCGTTGTTTTCAGTTTCTTTTGCTCCTTCTTTAACTTATTGAATATGGCTATGCTTGATTTACAGGTGCAAATTAGAGCATGATGAAGCAGAATAGCTGATGCTATGCACGGCGAATAAAATGTTGAAACCCCCTTCTCTATATGCTTCTTGGACTTTGTTTTTAATAACTTTATAGAAACATGGCAATGTACGTATGACAAGAAACTGAAGTCAGCAGTGTCTTTAATAAAAGATTTTCCCCCAATGGGAAATACACGTTGGGCATTCTCTAATTCTTATCTCGGCTTATGCCAAATATGATTTGAAAACTAATTTATTCTCTTCTTCATCTTGCTCGGTAGAAAGAGAATATAATTAAAAGATTAATCTATATATTTGAATGATTAAGAAGAGGAAAAAAAAACACATGCATGGGAGTAGAGTTTCAATATGATTGCAATAATTTTTTAATTGAATAAACTTATTAAATAAACAAAAGCAATCCAAAATTTATCAATTCATAAATTTTGGACTGATGGCTCAAAACTATTTGCAAAAAATGACATAGAAGGTAAAAAAATTAAAACGATTTAGTTACATTTTGGTTATGATTAATTTTCTCTCTTTTCACTTGTATTTTTTATCCTCTTTTTGATTGGTTATTTGAAGTTTCATAACAATTTCACAAAAATTGCTTTGCGCATAGCATTGCTCCTTTTTTTTAAAATTAAATCAGAAAACAAAATCAGTCCAAATTTTATCAATTAAGAAGTTTCGACAATATAAACATATTCCTCTTTATTTATTTATTTTTTCAACAAAACATGTTCCTCTCATAACCTACTAATTACAGATGTTTTTTGGGTCATGGTACCAGTTAAGCATTAAACAAAAAAAGGCCACTTAGCCCATTAAGAAAGTTTGGGCCTTTAAACACGATGTATTGCAGTCCATGCCCATGGAGCTAGGGCACGACCAATAAAAAGAAGGCCTGAGCATACTCCGTAGGCATATTCTGCCAAAAAAAAGTGCTAGCATTTATATGGGTTAAAAATAATAATAATATTATTATTATTATTATAACCAGCAAATTGACAGACGCTTTATTATTTTTTTAAAATAAGGATGTAATATTTGAGAAGGTGAAGATTATTTAAAAAAAGAAAAAAAATTTAGCATTAAAAAAAAATTGAAGAAGTTGTTGTAAATATGAAAAGTTATAAGAGTTATTATAAAAGGTTTAAAAAAATAAATAAAAATAAAATTGTAACCAAAAATCAGTTAAAATATTTCGAACATTTATATAGGAGTATAGATTATCTAAATTAAGATTTTAATTAAAAAAAGATTAAGCAAAATAAGTTTAAAACAAATAACACTGGTGCAACTGTGCGTTTTAACGGCACTGTTGAGCGTAGAGAGCTAGAGGAAGAGTTGGAAATGCGGTTGAAACGTTGCTTCCGCTTTCATCTTCTTCTTCTTCTTCGTCCTTCATGTTAGGGTTTGCAGAATTGCTGTTTGCTCTTCATTTCTTCGCACCCACCAGCCTTCACGCGCCGAAGGAGCTCCGAATAATGCGTTTTCCGAACGTGTATTTGAATGATACACGACATCGCACTTCCTCCGTTGTCTCGTTTCGCTCACAGCTCGCGAAATCCGCATATTATGGACATTATCGTGCGGCCGCTGCACGATACTTTGTTTCTTCCCATTGATCACGTCCTCATGGTTTGAGCTCAAACCCTAACTCTAGTGTTCAACGTCTCTGTTCCCAGCTACTCCGTTTCTCTCTTGGTTACTACTGGTAACTATTGTTTTCACTGAGGGATTTGCATGCTTTGAATTCATCATTGCATAATTTGAAATTAACGTGATTGATAATCAAACATTATCCAGTAAAAACAGCAGTACTTGCTCTTTTTTCTCCCTAATTTTTTTAATAACTTTCGGTATATTAAGGCTTTATTGCAATGTAAAGTGAATTTTGTATCTAAGGAATATTATTTTTCACTCAAATGCATATGCAAATTGTAAAGTCTGGATTTGAAAGATCATTGTGGATTTGGCATGAGTTAGGTTCACACTTGTTGGGTTTATTTTATGACCCCTATTTTTTATGGTGTAATTAATTTAATTATTTCCCCTAATTTGGTGAAGGTTTTTAATGGATGGGGATCATAACGAGGTGGGTACTTTGCATGAAGAGAATGTTCATATTGGACTTGAGGCAGCGAATAACTTGGACTTGAATGTGGAGCAGAACTGTTGCAGCCCAAACATTGTTCATGCTAGCGGCTCTCAATCCAGCCTTTCTTTCGAAAATGTACTAAATACCAATTCAGTGTTGGGAATCGGTACAGAATTTGAGTCTGATGACCATGCATACAGATTCTATAACAAGTATGCCAGATTGGTGGGTTTCAGTGTTCGGAAAGACTGGATAAATAGGAGTAAGGTGCATGGTCAGATGGTGTCTAGGAAGTTTACTTGCTCCAAAGAGGGATACCGTAGGAAAGACAAAAGAGATGCTAATGTGAAGAAACATCGGAAGGAAACGAGAACTGGTTGCTTGGCACATATGATCATCACTCGTCAGCCAGATGGTAAATACCAGGTCACCCATTTTGAAGCACAACATAATCATGACAATTTAAACCCTAGCAATGCTAACATGTTAAACTTGCAAAATGAATTGAGTGTTGCTCAAGCTGTGGAACCTCACTCTAAGAATAGGTTGGGACCGAAGTCGAAGTCAGTGTTAGATATGATGAATAAAAAAATAGGTGCCCGTGAATCTCTTGATCAACTTTCCATGAATTATGACAACTATCTTCATTCTGAAAGGGAAAGAGATATGAGTGAAGGGGATGCAGGGCGTTTATTGGGTTATTTCCAAAGGCAACACTTTGAAAATCCAACATTTTTTTATGCCATACAGCTTGATGTTGATGACAAGGTAAGCAATCTATTTTGGGCTGATGACAATATGGTGGTGGACTATGACCATTTTGGTGATGTCATTTGTTTCGACACAACTTGCAGAGCAAACAGAGATTCGCGGCCATTTGTACAGTTTTTAGGTGTTAATCATCACAAACAAGTGTTAATCTTTGGTGCTGCATTTTTGTATGACAATACCATTGAGTCATTTAATTGGCTATTTCGAACTTTCACTAATGCAATGACTGGGAAAAAGCCAAAGGCCATTCTCACAGAAGAAGATGCTGTAATCATTGAAGCAGTCAATACAGTTTTACCTGAAACAAACCATTGTACATGTGTATGGCAGATGTATGAGAACACTTTAAAACACCTCAGCCGTGTTGTCAGGGATGCTGAGTCTTTTGCAAAAGATCTTCGGAGCAGTATTTATAACCCCAAGGATGAGGAAGAATTAACTCATGCTTGGGAGGCTATGCTGGAGAAGTATGATCTTCAGCAAAATGAATGGTTGCGATGGATGTATAGAGAAAGAGAGAAATGGGGTGTTGTCTTCGGTCGGAATACATTTTTTGTAGACATCAAAGGCTTTCATCTAGGTGAGACTCTGTCTCATAAGTTTAGAAGTTATCTAAATTCTGACCTTGATGTGCTTCAATTTTTTAAGCATTTTGAAAGGGTAGTAGATGAGCAACGTTATAACGAAGTAGAAGCTATTGATGAAATGAGCAGATGTTTGCCTTGGCTAATGGGTAATGTGGTTCTGTTAAAGAATGCAAGCGATGCTTATACTCCAAGAGCATTTGAAGTATTTCAGCGAGGATATGAGAAATCTTTAAATGTTCTTGTTAACCAATGCAATAGAAATGGATCATTGTTTGAGTATGAAGCAAATACATTTGGGCAGACTAGACAATACAGGGTCACATTTGATATTACAGACAATACAGTCGTCTGCAGTTGTATGAAGTTTGAGTATGTTGGATTTCTGTGTAGCCATGCACTAAAAGTTCTTGACAATAGAAACATAAAAGTGGTTCCATCTCGGTATATCTTGAAGAGATGGACAAGAGATGCAAGATTGGGAAATCTCAGGGAGATTAGGCAATGTAAAATCCAAGATAACCCTAAGATGGTTGTAGCCAGCTGTTACAAAGATTTGTGCCACAGGCTGCTCAAGTTATCAGCAAGAGCCTCAGAATGTCTGGAGGCTTACCAATTTGCCACTAGGCAACTTGATGAGGTAATGGCAGGGGTGGAGAAAATCTTGACATTGAAAGTTGAGGAAGCGCAAGTTATCACCTCAGGTAGTATTGATGCAAATGCTTCAGAAAGCGAGCCTGCAGAAATCTTTCTGAATGGACATGCAATTGAGGATCCGGATGAAATTAACAGAACAGATATTGAAAAAGACAGGAGAGCTACAACAGAAAAATGCCATAAAACAGCTTTGGATTGTAATGGAACTGATTCTGATACGATTTTGAATGTAGAAGTATCTCCAAATACTGTTGTATGCATTTCAAGCCCCTCATCTACTTATGTTTCATCCCAATCCGCGACACCAAATCCCATTTTGCAGGTCATCTTTTATCAGTGATGTGATATAGTAGTTTATATTGTTGTGGTCATATTATTGGTTTATGGAAATCAACAAATATACTGCTTATAACTTTTAGAGAATATGACATTTATTGATTCTCTCATTTGTGGTACAGGGTTTGTACAGTTATGAAACTAACCAAGTGGTTCAGTGCATGTATGAACAGCCTAATCTTGTGCTGGACCATCAATCTAATACTAACATGTTCCAACCACCAAACTACTTTTCTAACCAACAGGATTCTCCTGGCCAGTCTCAACTATTGCAGGTGTTTATTTTTCCAGTAATTGAGTGTTTTGATTATAGGCGCGATATGCTTCTGTGTGTAACTTGTTGAGAAATTTTAACTCAGGAGCCTATTATCCAAAGCACATACCAAGAGTCCATGCTAAGCAGTAATCAAATGCAACAGGTAAACACATAATGTTCATAAATAGAACTTTTTGGATTTTTTTTTTTTTTCACCATGTCTGTGGTGAGTTGTCAAGGGATTTATGTTGCCAAACTAATTAATCTGCTTTGTGTATATTGGTTGTAGGGGATGGATCTTGACATCCAAAATCCACATTCATCTTCGTTCTTGTTATATGACCATAGATACAGAAATTCTGACTCTGCATACAGTATAAGGCAAGAACATGGTTAAATTATTCTCCACTATTGGCAATGCCAGTATTTTTGCTGTACAGGCTAGATTGTATGATAGCTCATATGAACATTATATAATTGGCTAGGATGAATACAAAACTTTGGAATGAAAATTAACATAAATCCATTAATACTTTTTTTTTCATCCTCCTCTTTCTTGAATTACGTTTGTTCAAGTCTGCTTTTGTTTATACAAAACATGCAATTCAAAGTTAAGGATAAGTTTGTTTCAGCTTTCAAACAAAGTAATTATGAAATTTAGATTTTTTATATAGTTGAAAAAGTTGAAAAATAGATTTTTTTTTTTTAAAGAAAATTAGTCTTTTCAGTTTTTACTAAAAAGTTAAAAACAGATCTTTTGTACATTTTGATTATTTTTTAAAAAAAATCTAAATATGTGGAAAGTAATTTTTTTATTAAAAGCGTGATATATTTTTTTGTTTTGACATTCTGATTATTTTTTTAAAAAATTATCTAAATATGTGAAAAATGATTTTTTTAAAAGTTAAAAATGTATTTTTTTTGGGGAAAAAAGTTGTAACAAACGCACTTTGAATCTTTACCATTCAAACTAGAAAATCTTTTGGAATCCCTAATGCTGATTTCTTTTGATTATTAAACCTCACTTCTTGGTAAGTTGCGTCAGACAAATTCCGAAATTACGTTTCGGTGTCTCAGAAAATGTCCGATGCCCTGTAAGCCAATTCAATATGCTGGACCTGTGCTGGAAATCTTAGTCGAGGTAAGACCCTACGGACTACTGTGTAGCTATGTATTTCCTATAAAATCTGGATCCTCGCAACTTGGCTTTTAACATGAGTACGTGGCTTTGTTTTGGTGAGAAAGATAAATTCAACAGTGCGACCGGGACCTTTGTGCAGAATTGCAGGACCCTGTCCAAATGTTGGTCCCTTCGTTCATCTTCTGTCTAGTCTACAATCGATATCTCTACTAAAATGATGGGGGGTAATAT
This sequence comes from Pterocarpus macrocarpus, assembly GCA_031439585.1. Taxonomy (NCBI): domain Eukaryota; kingdom Viridiplantae; phylum Streptophyta; class Magnoliopsida; order Fabales; family Fabaceae; genus Pterocarpus; species Pterocarpus macrocarpus. The sequence goes on along the minus strand of CM062516.1, from coordinate 58,757,567 downwards.
TCAGAGTTACCCAAAAATAATTGATGTAAATCCATGTCCATCTGGCATCAAATTGTTTTAGGGTGTGTTTGGTCTAACTGATTTTTTTTTTTTTTCCACTTCTATGCAAATTATAATTTGAGATTAAATATTATGTTGAAATATAATTTAATGTAATATTGTCAAACATATCGAAATAAATTAAAATTTAGTTTACACCCATTAATTCATGGTTTGAATTATTTTAAAGGTAAATCAAACGGACACTTAGATGCTTTTGATGAATGATAAGAAACAAGAATGAAGTGGGTCGTTCGTACAATAGGAAAAGTGCATGTGATATGATGTATGGTTGAATTGTAAGGCTATCTTGGAATCCAAGAGCTCAAAACTCGTCCTGTTTGAGAAAGAAAATTACATGTAAGAGTTGGCTGTGTTCTATTGCCCCCAACCCCCTTCCTTTTTCTGAAGTTAGATGTTGTCAAGCTATGGTTGTCTCCTATGTCCATTCCCCAGCCTGCTAGAGTGCATTTTGAACTATGTTCAGCACACAATTGTAGAATCCTATGCGGTGGCTTGTCATTTTTAGTGAAGGAAGATAACACTATCCCTGTCATGGGCTTTCTATACATGACCGGATCAGCATGAGCCAAAACTTGTCGTGCTTCAGCAGAAGATGAGCGGATTGTTGTCGCGGAGACCTGAGAGACATGACATATTGACGTGTCTTTCCATCCATTGCTCTGGTATAACATAACACACATATACCTTTATTAATTGGATTCAATTAATTATTTTAATGATTTCTTTTGTCTGCAAAAGTAGTATTTTTGGTCTTACAAAAAAACTTCTGGTGATGTTTATTCAGGGTGTAGTGAACAACCAGAACCGAGTTTTCGTATTAAGTGTCAATGTTAAATTCTAAAATATGCTGTAAGCGTGAAAGATCTAGGGGTTATATATAGCGTAAGCAGAAAAGGAATTCTAAATTATTAGAAAAGTACATACTCCATTTCGTGTTCTTTCGCAATCATATACGAAAGATTGCACAGAAATTTATCTAGATTTGAAATTCCACGTGTCTCCAAGAAGTGAAAAAATATCAGTTTACATATGATCCTAAGCAAAAGCCACCAAAGATAATTGTAAAGAGTTTGGGTAATTTGAATAAGATTTTAAATTTAAGTCTATTATTATTAATGTACTAAAAAAAATATGATCCTAATCAAATAAATACTTCCATTAGGTACTAAAGTCTTAGTATGTCTGACCATTTTACCGATTAAATTACTGTAAAAAAGAAAAAGAGTTAGCTGTACCTAAAAAAGTTAAATTAAAAGTAGGAAATTTATATGTTGATGTTAATGTGTGCAAAGAATTAGAAGTTAAAAATTAAGGATTTTTTTTCAGCTGTACCAAAAAAGAAAAGTGTGTAAAGAAAAATTTTAAAACATGCTAAACAACTTGGGGAGATTTAAAATGGAAATAGATCCTTTCAATTAAAAATTTTATATAACAAGATTATATATTAATCTTTATTATTGATTATATGCTCTTATGGGTTTCATGCGTGACTCCACATTCTTATCAATGATAAAAATTAACATATAATTTTATCATGTGAGATTTTCAATTGAGAGGATCCATCCTTTTAAAATACATACTATGTTTGAATGCAACGAAGTGCTGAAAAAAGAGTCAATGTTTGCCGAGATTAATACTAATAATCATTTTTTTTTCGTAGTTACAATATATTTTACTAATTTTTTCTCCTTCTCTTCGAGATCTGCAGCTAGATTTTCCTATTTATCAAACATTAGAACATACTCCAGGAATGAATTAACGTCAGGGCTTCGGTCATACTAACAATCCCCTAAACGCAAAAATGGATGGAAACTTAATTTTTAGAGAGTTAGATAAGCTTTTGCAAAACTAAAATGAAACAAAAGAAAAAGACTTATACGAAAAGAAAATGATAATATGGAATTAGTAATCAGTAAATTTCACAAATAGTAACAAATTAACAATGTACCAGAAAAAAACAATTGAGGGTGGGAGGTGAGGAGAAGTGTGTTGTAAAAGCGCGTGAACAAACATGTCCCATATGCAAATCCCCAACACTCTCTACTCTACAAAATCCAGGTGTTCCCCAAGTTCTTCTTCTACTTCCACTACCATGCCTTTTCTCTCTCTCTCTCTCTCTCTTACTCACTTTCGGTTAGTCCTTCACCTAAACTAAACTAAACTAAACTAAACCCGCTTCATTATTTCTTCTCTCTCATTCTCTGAGTGGCCAAAGCCACAAAACCCAAAAACATTCTCCTTCTCACCAAAACGCATAGCCTCTTTGTTCAAAACACACACTCACTACCCCATGAAGAGTTGAGACATGGGCTTTCTCCGGAGACTCTTCGGCGCAAAAAAACCCGACGGGTCGGGTTCCAAACCGGTCAAGGACACCAAGAGAAGATGGAGCTTCGGCAAACACAACAGCAAGAGGGACAAGTCACGGCCACAGCCACCGCCACCCTCCTCCGCCATCAACCACCTCTTTGACCCCTCCTCCTCCTTGGACGCCAACAAGCATGCCATCGCCGTCGCCGCAGCCACCGCCGCCGTCGCAGAGGCCGCTCTCGCTGCCGCCCACGCCGCCGCCGAGGTAGTCAGGCTCACCAGCGCTAGCGGCGGTGGAAGTAGTGCAAGCAGCAGCAGCAGACCCGCCGCAGCGGCGGCGTGTGTTGGCCAGCGGCGGTGGCCGGAGGAAACCGCTGCCGTTAAGATACAATCGGCGTTTCGTGGTTACTTGGTAAGTGAAAAATTGTAAAATTCTTTTTTTTTTTTTGTAAAATTTGGTTTTTGCATTTTACGATGATATCCCTTGAATCATGGTCATGCTTGTTTCCGAGGTTCGGAGTTTTTGGTCCGTTTGCTTGTTTTTACAGATTTTTTTTTCCGAGTTCTCTCGTGGTCATATCATGTCAGCTAGTTTTCAAATTTGTTGACACTTTCAGTTACCATTTTTTCTTCTCTCGTAGAAACGGAAATTTTCCCACCGCTTTTCTCGGGAAACAAACACTAGTCAAGTCTTGCTTATTTTTCAACCGTGATATTTTCTTAATCTAAAGTTATATTTTATTTTGGCCACTGAAAAGTGAAAACAACCTGTTCCGTGGACCTATTGGTATTGGTCCCCTTCCCATCAATCCACGCCACTGGCACATAGTGCACCACACCTTGCTTCCTTCCAAAACATATGGATTAATAATATTAATTTGATTAATTAAATACCTTCTCATTTGTCTGTAGTATGATTCTGGAAAGTGTGTATTTTTTCTGCCCTTAGAAGTTTGAGTACTGCTGCTTATTGCTGACAATTTATTCTTTCTATCATTTCGTCATCAGGCTCTAACTTGATATTTGTTTTTTGTTTTTTGTTTTTTTTTTTTTTTGTGTGAGAGATTCTTTTTATTTCCCTAGCTTTTATCTTTACACAGTAAATTTTCAATTTTGGAAATTTTTGTTACTTTTTCTTATCACGTGCTGCTTTCCTTTTTCATATTAATATTGTTGTGGGTCACTTGTCTTTGTGTTCTATTCTCTGCCGTCTAGCATGGACTTTGGCTTTACTTTGCACATGGACGTAATTTTCATCAGAAAATGTTTCATGTTGTGGAGAGTGTTTATATGCTTGAGATGTCTGTAAGAGGGGAAAAATAAAATTACATTTGGGTCACATGATTCAACTTAAATAAATTGTGTCACTTTTGTGGAAATTGGTGTGTGGGAATTCCAGGCCAAGAAAACAACAAAGAGGAAAGTGAGCCCCACATTTTTGGTGAGTTATGATAGTTACCTTTCCAGCAGGCAAAGTAGAATGGCCATTTGAGCCCTGTGCCATCCCATCATCAACTGTGTCTAAGGTCATGGGCCTAACCTAAGTAAGTGCTGGTTGGTAGGGTTGCCATTACTGAGTGTAATAGGAGAGTGATAAACAAGTTGTTAACCACTTATTTCGATTTTGGATGGAAATGGCGGAGTGTTGATTTGGGATCAAGTCGTTTTCTTGGCCTTGCCAAATCAAACGGAAAAACCATTCTTTTGTGGAAATAAAAGGGGCTTTTCACCTTACTTTAATTTATGATAAAAAAGATATTCCAACTTTCACGTGAATGAAGTAACCCTGCTTAAGGCCACTAACACACTATGTCACTAACATAAGCTATAATTAATGTATGCTTTTATTTCTAAAGATTAAAAAGAGAGAGAGAGAGAGAGTGAGGTTCCAATATTAGGTGAACCTTATCTTTTTCACCTTTTACCTTTCTGTATGTGCTGGCTATGCAAGCCATGCGAAGGTTGGGGAAAATGTAGCATACGAAGCTTCAACGAATAAAAAGTAGCATCCATATAGGATGACTTTCCATGGTGTCAGCGTGTTTATGGGTTTAATTATGATTGCACCCAGCAGCTTCTCTCTTTCTCTCTCTCAATTTTTTTTTCTTTCTTTTTTATTAAGCATTGCATGCTTTCCTTGCTTGTTTATTCTCAATATTTTATTTTATTTTGTAGAGGGTCTTAAGTCTTAACTTCAATGAGCAGCAAACCTACCATACTTTGCTTTATCTTTTCTTTCTTTGGGTTTTTGACTGATGTTTCATGTTAAATGCTCAATTTCCCTAAGAAATCTAAATGGGTCAATTTGATTGGTTATTGGATACTGTTATTACATTATGATATAAAAAAATGTGAACTGCAAGTAAGCTTATTTGGATGGATTTTTGAAGGCAAGGAGGGCATTGAGAGCACTTAAAGCATTGGTGAAGTTGCAAGCATTGGTTAGGGGCCACATTGTGAGAAAGCAAACTGCAGATATGCTGAGGCGCATGCAAACATTGGTGCGACTGCAGGCCCAGGCACGTGCAAGTCGTGCTCACTTGTCAGATAATGATATGCATTCTTTCAAGTCTTCACTTTCTCATTACCCTGTAAGCAAACATGCTCCTTTCTATTTAATAATTTCTTGATCTTGTCTTAGTAATGAAGTTGAGGCTAACTTGTCACAAAGGCTACGTACAATGTCACCTCATTTTCTTCAAACGTGTCACTCTATCCTCATCACCTGTTGCAATTTGTTGTCTGCTGCAAAATAGCTTTCCACCCTGTCACAAACAGCGTGTTGTAAAAGCTGTGCCAGCTCAATAGCGAATTGCAAACAAAGGTGGTGGTGCTTGAGCATGCTATTTTAGGTTGGACTGTGGTCATTGAAATGTGAATTATCATGCTTAAAAGGCTGGTGATTGTACTTTGGAATGAATGACTCATCAACCACTAACCAGTGATATTTTTGCTAATAATTTATTGCAGGTCCCTGAAGAATATGAGCACCCGCTTCGTGCCTATAGTACAAAATTTGATGGATCTTCTATCCTGAAGGTACATGATTCATCCTCAAATTAATATGATTGCATTGATCAATGGACGATTTAAAGGAAATACCCTCGCTTAAATTAAGCAATTTCATATTGAGAATGGAATTTTGCTTAAACTGTAATACGTCAATTTTAGTTGTTTGCATTAGTTAAGTGTACCTCTCTTGTTTATTCCCAACTTTAATTGCTTTTTTCTTTCTCAACTGGCAGAGGTGTAGCTCCAATGCAAATTTCAGGAACAGTGACTTGGAGAGAGCACGATTTGGTTCCAATTGGTTAGACCGATGGATGGAAGAAAATGTACGTAACCAACCCGGAGATGCTTCATTGAAAAATGGACACCCTGATCATGATGAGAAGAGTGACAAGATTCTTGAAGTAGACACTTGGAAACCAAACTTCAACTCCCACCACCATAGTAGTAGCTCCCTCCAGACACCACGCTACTATATGAGTTCTGATTATAACAATGAGAATTTTATGGCATATGAGTCTCCATCAAAACGTTCATCAAAGGCTCTAAACCAAAGCCACTCATCAAGGGAGGTGTTACCACTAAGCTCTTTGAAGTTTCACAGGGGAAAAGAAGAAGCGTCTTCAAGAACTGCTGATAATAGTCCACAAGCATTCTCTTCCTCATCTAGACATGGAAGTGGTGCAAGGAGAGGTCCCCTTACGCCTACAAGGAGTGAGTGCTCGTGGGGTTTCTTCAGTGGCTATGTGGGTTACCCCAATTACATGGCAAATACTGAGTCTTCTAGAGCCAAGGTTAGATCACATAGTGCACCAAGACAAAGGCTGGACTATGACAGATATGGTTCCACTAGGAGGACTGTACAGGGTCTTTGGGATGTGGGGCCTAATTCAGAGGGGGATTCTGATTTGAGGAACAAAGCATATCCACCCTCAAGTCCTTTCAACAGAGTTGGGAGTACAAATTTAAGATGACATTGCATGTGTTGTGAATGATGGCAATAACCCTTCCCCTCAAGAGAAGGGGGCCATATTTCCTTCTTCTTTTTTCACCTTTTACCTGATTTGCTTTTGTGTGTGGCAGCAGTTTTAGAATGTAATTATGTTACCTGTACCCGTATAGTCTTTGTCTATACACGATTGAAATCCATTGCTGACGTTACTAATGTGTTGATTGGTAAATCATTGACTGCGTTTGAATGTTTTCCTTAATGGAATGCTTGTTTTGAATACTTACATGGAACTTGCTCTTCATATGGATATATTGATGAGGATCGAGGTAATCAATGTTTAATGGAGAGCCACGCTCGGCATATCATTATGTCATTATATTATATACGTTACACGGATAAAAAAAATGAAAAAAACTAACTAGATATCTTTAATTATGAGTTATTAGTTAATCAATATTTTTATCATTTTCGGATGAACGCACTAATCCATGTAGTCTAGGACTATTCATGTTGGCAAAGGGGTCGATTCAAATTTCAAACTTGATTTCAAATTCCCTGTAAACATGCATGCTAATATAAATAACGACTCTCGGTTGACTAGATAAACGTAGCAACAATTTTTTATTCTGCTATTCTGCTATAGTAGTTGATGCTTAGTAAGTGAAGAGGTTTTTGCTTTGCTGCTAACTTCTGCATTGGGAAAGGTTGAGGAAACTTAAACAGCCTTACTCTTAAAGCCTTTTAACTGCGCCTTGGGACTGATATGAATGGCTGAATCCTCAGTTTTATATGTTATTTACCTCTATGTACCTTACTCAGATTTTATTTTATTTTTTAAGTCAAACTTTTGTCCAATAGCTTATAATATTAGAGGATTTGATAAATAATATTAGAGGATTTTATCCAGTAAAATGGATCGGCTTGTTTTGATGGCTTCTTTTAGTCCATTCTAGCCAGTAATTTTTCAAGAAATATGTTTCTTAACTGCCATTAGATGTACATTTTGATACCAGTTCTCATTTTTTTTTTTTAAATGTCATTGGTGCATAACAATATTTTATGTTTCAACAGAAACCTTACATGGAGATATGGTAACTATTTAGAGAAGATATGTTTCACAGATACTATTCAATTTGCTTAGTATTATTCATATATTTAATTATCCACTGTTAACTCACGGAAACTAGATGCTATCCTAGCTTTCATTCTATAGTTTGGCCTTTCGGTGGTCCATTTTTTCAGAAACGGAAGTGAAACAAGAAGACAAAATAATTCACATATGAAGTGACATATGACAACATTACTCGCCCCCTTCCCTTGTGGTCTTGTGGTCTTGTGTTCTAGTTTCTGTTTTTTCTTGAGATAACGTGAGGGAACTGTGGCCTTGGATGCTCATCATAAGCCACTCGGTCCAAGACAATTGATTACATGAATCTTGTTGTTGAGAACGGTGTAGAATTAGTAGCCCCTCTCATGTCTCATCATATTGCTCTCTCTCTCTTCTAGTTTTGGCCCACAGATATCTCACTAAGGCACCCCACTTCTCTTTTTGTGTATGCATTTTCACCAAACGGCAACTTAAAATGCACTTTTTTTTTGTGAAAAGTGTGATGGCTTGGCTCTCATTATGCCAAAATCATTAGCTTTTGATCAATTACGTGGAAGTAGAAAAGCAGTTTAATTTGAATCACTTTGAATTGAACTGCTAAACTAATAGTTCAACGACCAAAAAGAGTGATAGAAATTTGATTTGAATTTGATTTCCTCTTTGCATCATTCTCATTCTCTTAGCAACAGTTTTATGTTACATCCGTGTTGGGTATATTGGTAATAATGAATCAGTTGAATTGCCTTCACCTGGACATATAGCACCGTGAGAAAGAGCAGTATCAAAGAAGAGTACATATGGTGAATCATCATAATATAGTATTATTGAAGGTTTGACATATCCATGGCTGTGGGCACCGAACATTGAAAGCTTAGTGTCATGGACAGTTTAGTTTAATTAATTGAGGTAGGCACAATGGAGGCATTTGAGAATGGGTGAGACCATAGTCTACAGATCCAACAACCACCAAATATAATTAATTTGGAAACAGTAATTTAAGGTGGACCACAGCAGTGTCATATTTTTGTAGGATAAGTATAACTCAACATGTTAGAACCAATGGAATTTTTTTGGAAATTGAGGTGTCATTCAGAAATCTGAAAATTCAAACCGACATTTATAATGCTGACCCCATTACTGGAAATTGATTTATATAAAATTAATTTTGATACTATATGAAGAAATTTTATGAAACTAAACTTTAATATATCCATTTCTGTAGCTCGTCCATTACACTAATTTACAATTAAAATCTCGTATCTGAAACCATCACCAACACTTTATTACAATTTCCATGACTGAAACTTACAAATTTCCTTCTCTAAAACTGCAGACATTCTATCTTATTTGACCTCTTCTAGATTCTTCAACAATTATTTCTAAATGACCCTGCATAGACACACAGAACACCATCATAAGAGTTGCATGCAAATACTGTTAAATAACATAGCTGGACTATTGTCATTTCACACTTACATAAACCCAAGTCCATAAGACCTTGATATATGCGGAGAGAGACTTACAAACCGCAGTCTGTGTTTGGATCAATGGTGAAGCCCAAAGAGATGCCACAAAGGCCTGGCAAGGTACCTATTGCTGTGGCATTTGGGTTGTAAGTTTCAATGAGGCCCATTAAGCACCTACAAACAGATTGCCTATTATCACCAGAGTTGGCAATAATGTTCAAGCCAGACATGGCATCACAACAAGGTGTCCCTGGAATGGGGTCCGGGGAGCCATAGGTGATGAAGATGGAGCAGGCAGAGAAAAGTTGATTCACTATGGGGCAATCTATAACTGCAGATACAAATGGGGCATAGGACAGCAACATCAGCGCCCCAATTATTCTCATTGCTTTGTAGCTTCCCATTGTACAAGGTTCCATCAGAATCTGCTCCTTCCAAGGAATGTCTTTTTTCTTTTCTTAATTATTTGCCTCACCTTAAAAAAGGTTTTCAATAAGTTGAGTGGAATACTTCAATACATTATAAAATTATATAAGCATATACATGAGGTATATGCTTGGTTGGTGTGCAATGTGGAGCTCGTGGTCTTAACATGAATTTTTAATGAACTTTGAGGGATGCATGATGCAACAATTTCACGAGTTGGATTACTACATGCGATCTTTTTGTTACCATATGAATTTGTATCTTATTAATAACTAAGTCTAAACAGGAAAGGGGTGTCGTGGTGTAGTTGGTTATCACGTCAGTCAAGGTCTTCGGTTCGAGTCCGGGCGACGCCAAGATTAAATTTTATTATTTCAGCTTTTGATACAAAACACAAACAGGCACAGTGGTTGAACCTAGGTGTAGAGTTTACGGAATGAGTACTGATTCTGGTGAGGCGTCCATACTAGGCATTCTCACCAATTGCTTTCCTACCTACTTTGTTTCTTATTCAAAACATCAGCTGTTGTATGTTTCAGACCTGACTCTAAGGACAAACTTTCCTAGTTGTCGTTTCTCATAGGACATGTACTTTAAGCCATGCTTTTTTAATTCTATATGCTCATAGTACCATTACAAAAGAATCGTATGGCAATATTTTAAGACTTGCTTCATCATGAAGAAGCATCATTAAACGACAGTACTAGATTAGTGATTGCTTTAGAATTCATTAAATTTGCAGGACAAATTTGAAGTCCATGTTGACTTTGCTACACGTTAGTATAGAAATGGACAACAGGAAAGCGGGACTGAGATGAGATGGAAAGTGGATTCATATATGAATAAATTTCTTTATGTGTATGTACTATATATATTTTTTATTAAGAAGGCACAAATACAGAGACATACCATTCTTCAGAGAGGGGAAAAACAAACAAACGAAATAAGAGAAGACAAGCCGGTTTCTAAGAGCTACGGCTATACATATAAGAAAAGAAATTCCTAGTGAACGTCAGATACCCTCTAGTTTAACTGTCACTGTCAATCGCATTTCCACTTGGAAGTTGGAACACAGGTTAGGTAGTGACACCAATGGCAGTGATCATACCCATTCTCACCCCGGAATAGCATCACCAATGCAATTGATAACCTGCCATCCAACAAATGAATTTCAGTAGTTAGCATCTACCTCTCAACAAACTATAGAAAGTACCAATGACAGACTATGAACTTGTGACAAAGTGAAGGAAAAATAGCCTAGAAGGCTCTATACTAAATCTCATAAAATTTAGTTTATGCAAAAAAAAAAATAATCATATACCAAAGTATTATATTAATTTTATCACACTTAGCCCTAAAAACTTATCAAAATAGCAATATACTTGGTGGGGATTTAAGAAAGGAACTTACCCAGCAATCAACAGAATAAGAGAGACAATCCATAGGACATATTGGTAAGCCTTGTACTTTGACTTGAGGCGAACACCAGCAGGAAGATGGCGCTGCTCTAACCAACCAAACTGAGGACGGGGCAGCAAAATGAAACCAAGGAGAAATCCGGTAAGGAATCCCCCGATGTGAGCAAAGTTATCGACGTGGGGCAAAATGCCGATGGCAAGGTTGATGACAATGATAACAAGAAGTGTGATCAAAGCCATTGCCTACAAAAAGCAGAAGAGGGCAGTCAGTGTCAGAAAATGGAACTTAAATCCACTATACTATATAGAAACAAGAATTAATCTATATTCAAAGGTATGAAGCTAATCGATGACATTGAGACAAGCCTTTGAAGATGTGAAGTGTTTCTCTAATTAGTGAAGAATTAATTAGCATGAAGAATGCCATAAATTAGACAAGGGGACCAATTAATTAGCATGCAGAATGCCATAAATTAGACAAGGGGACCAATTAATTAGCTAGACTCACTTTATTTGAATATATAGTCCAGTTTGTGAGAAGTTCTGAAAGCATTGCTCCAAGAAGTCCGAAAAGAGCACCAGAGGCACCAACAGAGATGTTGTTTCTAATAAATAGAGTAGACAGCACACTCCCACCAAATCCAGACAACAGGTATATGATTCCTATCCTCACTGCCAAAAGTTTCATAAAAGGAAGTGTTAGGTCATAACCATTTATAAAGTAAGACTTGAAGAATAGAGCAAATAAATGAAGTTTTTGAAAAGGTTTCCTAGGATCAGATAATAAATTAAGAAGTTCAATGTTCATTATTCTTGATTTTGGTGTAACCTTCGCTAAATGACATTAATGTAATCACAGAAAAACATTATTAACATGGAAGAAAAACATACCAAATCCAAATTGCTGTTCAAGGCGAATGCCAATGAAGACCAAGCTCAACATGTTTGCTAACAAATGAATAATTCCAGCATGTAACCAAATGCAAGTGACAAGTCTCCATCCCTGATGCCTATTCACAACATTATCCCACTGAAGAGCTCCCATCTTGGTCAACCTTGAACAAGGAATTTCAAATCAATAAATTTTAGTCAAGAACACAATAGGCTGCCCAGATAAACTGTTAAGGGAATAGTGAATGCAAAGAACTGCAAGTTACACAATTGGAAAACCTAAACCCTCATGGCTAGAATGATAAATGTTTTGTTTTTCCCTTCCCACATATAGTAGAAGAGAATGACAGTCAAGAACCCAAACAAAAGTCAGCTACAATACTTTGAATGTATCACCCATTCTAAAGCTCATGATTATTGACAACCCAGCTCACCTTCCTTCTGAATGACAACGTGAAAACAGCCATTAAACCAAATTGTAAAAAATTTCTGAAACAAAGCCTTTCCTGAAATACTCAATCTAAAACAAAGTACACTGCCGAGCCAATAAACCAATTTTGAGAATCCTTAATCCTTTCCTTGTCTGGCCTTTCTAAAGCATGACACACAGAGTAATATAAACTTCGGTTACCAGATTATACAGTTACTATAAAGACGCAATTTAAAAAATATCGTTCAACAATGTTCTGCGTTATGGCTAATTTTTCATTTGTTTTATCTGCACTACGCAAACAACCTTCACGTATCACACCACTTGGCTTTCTTCCTAGTAGCTCTTATTTTATGAGAAAATTGCATCTTAGTGTTGGCCAAATCCGTAGTGAGATCAGGAAACAAGACAGGACGATTTAGTAATCATCACAAAAATAAGAATTGGATTTCACCAAGTTCACCAAATGTCTATCAACTATCGAGGCACATAATTGAAACACCCATAAAGATAGAGTCGATTGAAATTCATCTCGTAAACAATTCCCAAGTACCAGAAAGGTAACATAAAAGAGAAAGCCAACGTGTTGGTTTTAGATCAGATTAAACGCCAAATTCATCGAATTAACCAAGTTTCCATGACAGCACCCAATAAGCTAAAAACACAAAACTCCCATAAATTCATACTAAATTCGAGGCAGTTCCATGTAGTGGAAGCCATGAAGTAACTACCAAAGTGAGAAAACCAATAAAGGCAATACCAAAACCAATTCGCCAAAAAGAAAAATTCAACAAGAACTAATAAAAGCACAAACAAGGGAAATCAAAACAAGGGTATGGAAGAAAAACCAGAAACTGAGGACTTACGTTGAGGAAGAAGGGCCAAGCAATGGATTCTCCCGAAGAGGCTGGAAGGAGAACCTTCCAAGGAACCTGGCCACACAATCACCCTGGAATCCTAGATTGTTCTTGGGGCAATCGTTGATGTACATGGACACAACAAATACAGCAATATTGGCAACCACAAACATGGGCACAAGCCATGATGTCCAATGAGTGTCTGGATCATATGCAAAGGAAGAAGCTGGAGCAGAGTAGTTGCTGTTCTCAGCTCTACCGTTCTTTGTTCCACCACTTTCAAGATCCCTCCCAGCCATACTAATACACACACACAAACTCTCAAGTCTCAACCAAATCCAATACCAAAGTATGAAGCTTTGTTGATAAACGGTGCCTTATAGAGGAGGAAGAGGTGGAGTTGGTGAACGGGTTTAAATAGGGAGAATGAATGAATGAGAGAGAGAAGAAGGTGCTAGTACTAGTAGAAGTAGTGGGGTGACTCCTTTCACTGTTTCAGGTTTCTAACTGCCGCAGTAAGAACCGAAACCAAAACATTCCTGTGTCCCAACCTCACACCACCTTAGACCCACCATGACCAATCATTCATGTGTCATGTCACGTGACTTCGCACGTGATCAAAGGGAGTTTGACTTAACTGATGACGTGGTGGGTTTTAATTGGGTAGCTTGGATTGTGGTGTCTCGGTCTTGTGGTGGGCGAGAAGCATTGGATTGTGACAAGGGCACGCGGTGTTTCGCTTTCGTGGATGAGCTCAACTGCTCAACTTACCCGGGAGGTTCGGTTTTGTGGCTTCGTAAAAAACAAAGTGCCACAAGCCACGTTGGATGTTGTTTTATATTTGTTTATTACCCGCTTAATGTAGCTAAGCTAAGGGAAGCTATGCCTACGTCGGTCGGTTTCTTACTCGTTTTGCCCGCGTCCGCGTCTCGTGTTGCAGAATACAGATAGGGCTACAATTGCTTTGCTATAACTATATTTTTAGGAAAGATAGTTCCAACCGAAAATTTGGAGACAGAAATAGAAAACAAAAGTTAAAATCTAGGCATGGAAGAGTGAAGAAAGTAAGGAATGATGGTCGCTCACGTTTTTTGTGTTTCCTTTTATACATAGGAGGGGTTAGGCCCCCAAATAGTCGAAACTAACACTCTTGGACGCCAACTAAATTGCCTACTTAAAAATTAAAGCGATTTAATTGAGAATCGGAGAGACCCACTTAGAGTGTAAAACTAAAATCAAATATAACCCCAAATAAGAACTTTTGAGTTGGTGACGGGACATCAAATAGAGAAGGGCTAACTTAGTACATTGCGTTTATATTTATGAGCTTGGCTAGTCCTGTGTCTAAAAAGAAAGATATGTCTTCTAATTATACTTGAAGAGGAGCAATCTCTTAATTAATGGGACCGAGAATGAGTTATGATGCGCATCAATAATATTGAATTATGACAAATATTTATCTTGATAAGTACTTTTGCTATAATGAAAACTGGATATTGGCCGAATTGCTGAGTTCTTCCCCCCCCCCCCCCCAAAAAAAACCTTCTCTCTCCTCTTATTGAGCCTCTTTTCTTACATCTCGTGTAATACAATAACATGGAGCATACTTCGATCTAAGCATGTTATACAAGTTGCTGATCTACTCCGTTTTCCCTAAAAAATGCCTTAACTCTCAAAGTATGTGCATGATATGAGGAACCAGAGGAGGCGTAGAAAAGCAAGTAAAAGACCGTATGCATACAAAATTCGTGTTGTAGAGGAACGCACGAAATTGAAATGGTTGTGCAAATTATGCAATTAGTTCGCATCATTATAAAAAATAATAATAATAAATAAATAAAATATCATATCAGTTTGGTCATACAATACTGTTTAAATTTTAAAAGCTCAAATAAACATAAATCATCCAATTAATTTTTGGATTTAATTTGTATATACTAATAATGTAAAAAAAAAATTATACAAACATTTAATTATGTATTACCGTATTAATAAAAGCTTTTGACTTAATTATTCATTACCTTCAAAATCTTATAAATAGAAATATTTAATTAAATAATAATATAAACTCTTTTATACTAACAGTATATCAAAATTAATTTCTTAATTTTTTAATCTTTTGGAAGGCGAATCCCAACAAGCAAAAACTACACGACATATATTATCATAACCATGATTTTGCTTTCTTCTATTACCGCTTTTTCACTTCTTTTGTTTTTTTTTTGGGGCTCGTTTTAAGATTGGTGATGGAAGAGTTTACATGTATGAATTCATACTAAAACGATGATTTCATATTTGTCATGGGAAGTAGGTCCACGACTCTAAAATAGGTAGAGTGTGATATTTTGTTATATGAATTTGTTATCTTTATCTTGATGAGAAAATAAAGCTAGATAAATGAAATTAAATTCATTTCATGTACTAAAAAACACAATAACTGAACATTGAGATACCAGTCATCATTTATTATGCGATTAACATTTAAATATACATTTTTCATTTCAGTCTAACCCGTTTTAATTATATGTTGTGTTCACGAAGAAAAAGAATGTAATATATATGATATATGATCATATTCATTTCATTAACTTCTGTGACAATAATAGACGATGGTGATATATAGATGCATGTGGTGTTCTCATATCAGAAATGACACGAAACGAATGCGTCTACCCCGGAATTTTTTCCCCCACTTTTTAATGTATCTAACAATTTACAAAGTGTTTTTATCGGATGTCCCGAAGGGACAACAATTTACAAAGTGTTGAAAATATTTTTCTCATTAAATAAATTAATTTTAATCTCAAATCTATAATTGTTATTTAAAAAAAAAAGAAAACTAAGTAGAGGAGGCTAGACTATCTCTGCACCCCTGCATGATAGAAGATAATATCTCTAAGAATTTGATTCTATGCTTTTCTTCCCAATTACAATATGTTTTAATGTTATTGTTTTTTTATCACTATTTGATTCTGTGTTGTTTATTTTACGTGTAGTACATCTCACATTCGTATTGAAAGTCTTTTCTAAGCAGCTTTATTCTTCTCGAGCAACACTACCTAGCCAGAATGATGTAATTAGAATTTTTATCATAAATTAAGATAGTAGTTTGATAATATAAAATGACGAAACTCATCTATTCATTTAAGAATTAATAATAATATCACATCATTCTAGTACTAAAATTCTGACAAAAATTATGAATTTCTAACATTTTACTACTCTCCTTTTTGCCAACTCTATGATTATTAGATGATGATTACGCGCATTTAACTTTTTTGTTAACAATGTGCAATAAAATCCAAATCATTTGATCGACCCATATCAAGGAAGGCGCATAAAAGGCAGAATATGCGTTTACCTTTTGAAATACCCTTTTCCTCCGATCCACATGTTTCGTTTGCCTAAACCCAAGTACACACAATGGCTTCAGGTTTTTAGCAGCTGTAATTATGAGTTTTTTTTTGTTTGTTTCACTTTAACTTGCATATACAATAGTTAATGAAATTCTCTTAAGCCACTTATTTTATTTTATGTGAATAATCAGTAAAATAAATGTTTGTGTATATATCATTTGCTAGTGCCAATTATGTAAGAGTAATATTATGATAAAAAAAATGACAAAGAACACATCGTTTCTACTTCACTAAATTCATCTCAAATCACATAAACAGCTTCCCATATAAATTTATAAAACAATGCAAGATATTATGTGTGTGTGTGTGTGTATATATATATATATTAAACGGTTATCTACACAGTGTTTTCCAATCTGAGAAGAGAACACCCAGAAGTTCGATTAGAAACAGCTAGAGAATGATAGAAAGGTATTGGATGGGTAGAACGCAATGACAGCTGGAGAATGTGTGCCGTTGGATGCAAAATGGCATCAGATTAACATTTAACCGTAACGATATTGTAATTGCATAGAGAAATAATAAATTCTTTTAATTGATGCGTTTAAAAAATTTTCTATTTCAAAATTTTATTTATATTTATTAAATAATTCTTGACTATTATATAAATTATAATTTATATTACTGTAAGTAAAATTTTAAATTAAGGGAATATTTAAGCACACCATTTAAAAGATATATCATATCATCACCTAATTATGATATGAAACGTATGCGTATACGCCAAACTCTTATCATCACCCATATTGGGTCCACGTGCACTCTGTTGGTTGGTTCTCACTATCAGTTGGCATGCCCTTATTACTCCTGTATCACTCTCTCATTGCGCCACGTCGTTTTCTCTCTCCCTCGATATTTTAGGGGTTTCTAAACAAAAATCGTAAGCTTTACGACATTAAAAGGTGCATTTGTGTGAGATTTTTTTTTGGATAAAAATATTATTTTTGTTATTTAAAAAATTATTTTTAATATATTTAAATAAATTTTTAGAATAATCAGATGTTTAAAAATTTTATTTTAAATTTTTTTAATTATATAAAAAATTTTAGTTCTATAATCACTTTTTTTAAAAAATTAAAATATACATATTTTTACTAAGATTTAAAAATATATATATAAAAATAATATTTTTAAAACATTTGATATATTAAAAATTAAAAAAAAATTATTTTCTAAGTAATAATATTTTACAAATAAAGTATTGATTTGAGAGAAAGAGACTCAAATCTCTTGAATATATAATCTTGAATATTTAAATATCTCAAGATTTATGTATATAAAAAAAATATTATTAAACAAAATTTTTACTTAAATATTTAACTATATTTTATGAGATTAATTTATTATCTATTAAATAAGGAGATATTTTTTTAGGAAAAGAAAAAACTTTACAATGTTTTCCCCCAAAAGTAATTAATTATAATATATAGAAATTGCGACTATAGATGAACTTTACCTATAAGGTCAAGAATTCAAATTTTGACATTACAACTTTAAGAAGTGTTTTATCTAATTATCACTCTAGATCCAAAATTGTATGAATAGTCCTTGATAAAAACAATAACAAAACTTTTTCTGAAAGGTTTTTTTAATTCTCCCTCAGCGTTTCCGAATTTTCACTTCTGGTATAAGGATTGGTGAGTCTTGGCGTGAGACCTACTTCTACTAGGGGAATATGGACTAGGTCGAAGCAACGAGGGAGACCTGCATTTACATTATTGGGAAAAAGATGCTAGATGACATCAACTATGTTTAGTTTTTTTATTGTTTATTCTTTATTTTTTTTTTGGGGGTAGAACAACTATGTTTAGTTTAAAATAATAGTAAGTGAATGTGACGTAAAGAGTCACTGATATATTGAAGATAATGGACTGAGGTAACTCATTGAGAATAATAAAAAGTAAAAAAAATAGGTATATAATCATTTTTAATTATTTAATACTTCATCAAGATATATTTAATCACTAATATAGACGACTGTATATTTAATTGGCATATTTAATAACGATAGCGATAACAGTGTTCGGATCCAATAAGGTGATAATATATATGCTAAGAACTCTTGAATACAAAAATGAAAACTGTATAATCACTTGTACTTAACAATTGATACGGATGTCTGTATATAAATTATTTGTACTTAATAATTGATACGATGCCATAGAGAGGTTAATATTAACTCTATAAATACATATTTCTACTTTAATGATTGACCTCGAATAATCAAGGTGAATAGCGTATCTCCTTAACAATGAAGTCAACTTATGTAATAGAATTCTTTTCGATGTGCAACTTATGTAATAAGATTTGAAATTGATAGTATTAGAATGCTTGAAAAAGGGAGTTAAATTAAACACTAAGTTAAAACAATAATCCAACACACTTAAAACACAAATTAAAATGTTCACAAAATCTACTATTCGAATGGAAGATAATCTACTCAATTTACATAAGACAATGAAGAACATTATGTTGTTTTCAAAGTGTTGGAATGATTAGAGTTGAAATAATAACTTAATATTGGGATCAACTGTTATAAAATGAATACATCATAATTAATATAAATCAAGAGGAGAGTTAAGAATATGGCCCAAAGAAATTTATATTATTCGATTTCCAAACTTAAAGTCTACATCCAGTCTCTACCAAATTGTGAGAGTTGTCACTAAGCAAAAGGTCTTCTGTACAAATCAAATACAAGAGATGAAGCACTGACCGCTAAATCTCAAAACTAAGAAAAGAAGACTTTTAGAATACAAAACACACTCTCAATCAAAGTGGTTACACATAGCACTCACATAAACAAATATGCAAAACAATAAAGGGCCAACAATGGCTTTTTCAATACAAAGTTCATTCAACACTCGAGCTTTTTAACATTGAAAAGAACACTTAAGAAACTGAAATGTTCCCACAAATACAGAATATTGGTATAAAAAGAAGAGTATAATTGCTGTGACTCAAGAAGGGAAATAGATGGATGAATTGTAGCTCTTTTTTTTTTTTTAATCATGTAGTAGCTATAGGGTTTCCTTAAATGCGAAATATTTTCTGACCATTGCAAGTTGCTATGTTGTTATTTCTAATCATTTTTATCGAGCTATCATCTATTAGGGACACCTTTCAAATTTTTATTAGTTTACACTTATTCTTTTTCCTTCAAAAGTTATTCTCTCTCTCTCTCTTACTTTTATCCTTGTGCAAATGTCCTTTTGGTGCAACTGTCACTATTTGACTCAGCTCTAGATAAGGTTCAATTTTTCCTTCAAATATTCAATTGCTCTAGCTAAGGTGCACATAAAAAAATTTACTGCAATTGATTTATCTCTTAGTTCAGTAAAAGATTTTAGGCTTCCAGAAATATTTTAGAACATGTGTGCTTTTATAAATATGTAGAATTTTCTGAAACATTAACACACATATTTAATAGCCAACATAATATTTGTCATCACATGATTAGGATATTTTATCCAACAGAAATCAAATAATATCATTTATATATAAAATAATAAAATATATAACAAATGGAAAAATGTTTTATTCACTACATTTCTTACTATCAATGAACACATAAATTCAAGATAGAATAAGCCACAGAACATGCGCCATTGTCCATGGCAGTAAATTGAAAGTGAGAATATTGAATTCACATTTTTAAAAATATAATGAAGTCCTCTTTTTCAGTTTCAAATAGAAAACAAGAAACAAAAGTCAATTTCTGCCTTTTTTTCTTTGGTGGTTGAGAAATCAATTCAAGGCTTTTTATTTTTTTCATGTGAGCATAAGCAATGCTCTGCTGGTGGCTGCTCCTACCTTGCCAGCAGAGGAATGCACACAAAGCAAAATATTAAATGCGTTTTTAAATGAAATGAAAGAAAACAGATGACCATACTTTCATCTTTGCCCAAAAGGTTAACCTTACGCAAAACTGAGAAAGCAATCCATGAATGGCGCGCACAAAAGATTTTCCTTAGTCCATTATTATAAACTCTTGCACTGTGTGTTTGACTGGGGAGATTTTGGAAGAAAGGAAGAAAAGGGAGGGGAAAGAAATAGAAAGGAAAAGATGTTATTTTCTTTGTTTGGTTGAGAGAAAAATTTAATAAAGAAAAAATAAACACTGCATTGCAATACATGAGTCCCGCGTAAACGGTGTCAAAATTCTTTCTTGGGCGAAAAACTAAGGGGAAAGAGTGGGATTTTTATTTTTTCCTTCTTTCCTTCCTTTCCTTCCCCTCTTTTATTATCTTTTTTCAAATCAATATTTCTAAAAATTTTATCTAAATAATTTTAAGTCTTTTATCATTATATTATTAAAAATAAATATAGAAAAATACCAAAAGTACTAGCTATATAAAAATTTAAAATTTTTAGATTATCAGTATCTTATTCTAAATAGATATTTTATTTTAAATAGGGTATTATATAAGTTTTGATTTTTTTTATGCTATGTTAATAATTTAAATAATAGCTTAATAATATTTTTGGTATTATTTAGTTAATAAAATATATTTTCAAGTAATATTTTTGAAATATTAGATTAACTAAATTTTGAAATATTTTAAATAATTTTGAATAATTTATTTTTATTAATATTAGTTTGATTTAATAGGTTGATATTATTTTAAACTATTAAATTAAGAATTTTTTATTTGATATTAATTAATATAATTGAAATACTTTTTATAACAATATAAAGGTAAAATTATCATTTAACAGCATTATCTCTTTCTTTCTTTTCACATTTCTATATAAACAAACAGCGAAAAATAATTCTTCTTTTATTTCCTTTTCTTTTATTTTCCTTTCATCCAAACATACCTATAAAAAATATAAATTTACTCTATTTCTTTTCACTCATCTTCTTTTTTCTCAATTTTTTTTCCTTCTATTTTCTTTCCTTCATCCAAACCAAACCTAATGACAATTATAGCACATGTTTGATAAACGCACCACTCATTCCAATTGATTACTACAGAGTATATTCTTTAGCGTACTTCACCCTTTTTGTTTATGAAAATGAAGGACACTTGTTTGATAACCCCACTCAAATCAGCGCCTTTCTAATCATAGTCTATCCAACTCATTATGAACTTTCTTAGCTGAAAAACCTTTGTTATTAGGCGAGTTTTACCATGTACCTCACAAAGTGAGGTGTGTCATGCACCTTGAGTGCACTAGTGTTCAGGTTCAATAATGGCCAATCGATGAAGTCTATAGTAACTGGATGGTGGGAATTGTGAAACACAACTTGTGCAGTAGGTTTTTTCTCTCCTTTCGATCACTATTTGTGGCTCCTTTTTCTCTCCCCTCTTCCTTTGGGGGACTAACCACCAATACAACAGTTCCTAAACTCTCCTTAACACTGATCTCCTTCAATGCCAAACCCCTCTCCACCCTCAAAACCCCACCATCACCATCATCATCAACCTTAGCCAAATAGAACCCATCATCAGCAACCACATCCTTGTTATTCGTATCAGCCACCACCAAAATGGGCTGCTCCTTATACTCCCTATTTAGCTTCCATAGTAAAACACTCGCATCCACAAACAACACAACAACCCCTCTTTTCCCCATCGTTGCCACAGGCTCCCACCTAGGCAAAACCACCCACCTCCCCCACTCCTTCTTCGCCACCACGACACTGAACTCAACCTTGCTCTTACACTCAAGCGGTGCCTCCATAACCTTCATCTTTCCCGTTTCCACCCTACAAACCGGCAAAACCACCACCAGACTCGCCTCTACCACCTCACCAAACTTCAACCTCACCACCCAAACACGCACTCCTCTTCCAACTTCATCGTCCTCGCCTTCCTTCCCATCTTCCTCCCCCTTCATCTCCTCGAGAATCGCACTCTTCGCCTTCTCAGTTTCTACAACTCTCAGTGTCTATTCCAATGCAGAAGTTCTCTACTCCAAAGGGTTCTTGTGTTCCCTACTCTATCTGTAATACATGAAAGAGAGACAATCTGTGGGGAGAGTGTAATCGAAGCTCCCCACCCTTTCGGCCCACTTCTACGCGAGAAATCCTTCATGGTGCGCACGAGCTCCTGGGCGCCCCTACCATCGAACCTGTTATCGACAATGTGATGCACGGCAGCGCATTGGGGGACGCTGAGGAGGCGGATCTCGTAGAGCAGCTCAGCGCCGCCGATCTCAAAGGAGGAAATAAATTCAAGGTCGCTTTGATCAAACTTCAACAATGTCGAAACCATTCCTTTCGGTTTGATAGTGGAAATGAATTCCAGTGACGGTGGGGTGTGGTGGTGGTGGAGAAGGGAGGGTGGTTGGGGTGGAGGGAGGGGAAAGAGTCACAAAAGATGTGGTGGTGGGCTTCGGGAAGGGTTTCATATACGACAAAAAGGAAAAGGAAAATAAAATAATATCATTCAACTAGCTACTTGATCAACAAATTTTTGGAACACTAGTGCACTCAAGGTGCATGATAGAACTCGCCTTGTTATTATTAAATAACTTTTGAAATGCACACAATTGTACAGAGATCTCCTTCAATTAGAATCTTCTAGATCTACGAGATTGTATGAAATATTCGAGAGAAAATAGGTGTGTTGTGTTGCTAAAATATAAGATTACAATAAATTAATATTTTTGTAGCAATACTACATAGTCAAAAAATATATAAATAAAATAATAGTACCTATTTATTTATATAAAAATCAAAAAATTATGTCATGTCATTCTAACCATTACATTCTGGCAAAGTTTTCACCTCTTTGATATTTTTTAACTAATCATTCGAATGCTTCCCTCGATAGTAGCCACTAATTTCAAATTGCACCGGAGGTATAATGTGAATTAAGACTCACGGTAAGTTTTGCTATTTTTTAACTAATCATTTTGATCATGTACTACTAATTACCATATCATTGAAAAAATAATTAATTTAATATATGTTTTGATAACATGATACTATCTAATTAAATGATATAATAAAAAGTTATACTGAAAATAATTTCAACCATGGTGACGTTTCAAAAGGGGTTTTAGTCTTCTCACAAGCACTTTTTATAGGGTTGGTATACTTCCCCATTGCTGATGATGGGTTTTACATTAAAAAAATTAATTTTTCTCTCAAAAGCCCAGCTGAGTCACTGAGATGCAGTCATTCTCAAAATAATTAAAATTCTTTTTTTTGTAAAAAAATTGTTGATGGAGTTAAAAAGCCTTTTTCTTTTTTGGTCATTAGTTAAAATTCTTTCAAATATATCTCGTAAAGTTGATTACGGTTTCCTAGAAGCAAAAAGGACCTAGGCCCAGCAGGCTTTACTTAGCAGTCATTTGACAGATATTTAGAGCGATGTCATTTAAAGAGCGAAGTTGGGTTAGAGAG
Source organism: Pterocarpus macrocarpus (assembly GCA_031439585.1). Lineage (NCBI taxonomy): Eukaryota > Viridiplantae > Streptophyta > Magnoliopsida > Fabales > Fabaceae > Pterocarpus > Pterocarpus macrocarpus. The sequence continues at coordinate 58,733,864 of CM062516.1, read as the reverse complement.
AATAAGGACAGAAAAGCCATGATCATTTTTTGGACTTTAATTCCGTGTAACTCATACTTGTGTTATTGAAGACCCAAAATCTACCAGGCTTAGCACTGTCCAATCCAGGCCCAATTATTTTTCAGCTTCTGGGTTACTTTCTGACGAGGCTTCAGATGACGCGTACTTTTGCCGTTATAAAAATTTAGGAAAAATACACTCTAACTGCATGAGGTATAAATTATATACACTTTATTTTTTAATATTTAAAAATTATGTAATTCAATATTCTAACATTTTCAAATTATGAAAATGAAATATTTTGTTAACTCTGTTATTAAATATCACTATTAGTGATTATGTACCATTGAACTCAAAATTTGAAATTTACTCACATAACCCAATAAATTTGCAAATATGGAAACAAAAAATAAACTCTCTGTTGAAATCGAAACTCAGAAACTGAGATAACGAAGAAGTGAATATTCTCATATTGACATGCTAAACTTAGAATTAAGAGTTCAGGACTCATACTATTATACTCGGAACTCGTATTTAACAATAAAGTTAATAGAAAGTCTTATTTATATAGTCTGAAAATATTAGGATATCAAATCACATATTTTTAAATATTAAGATTTAGAGAGTAAAATATACACGGATTATACTTCAGGAAAGTAAAATATAATTTTCCCAAAAAATTTACATTTTTTTTGACCCAAAAAAAAAATGTAATGCACTATCGTAAAACCTTTTTGCTTTATCATTTAATTTTAAACTTATAAATGAGTTTGACTATGTTAACAATTATATAAATATGTTAAATTTACTTTCAAATAATTAGTTAAAGTGGTAAGCAATCTTTACTTTGGAAAAGGAGGAGGTGAGTTCAAATTTTAATGAAACGACTAATAGATTGTTTGATTTTTTTTTATTTTACAAACGAGAGATTTTAAAACTTGTGAGGGAATACCTCAAAAAAAAAAAGGCAAGAGAATAGAAAAATGTTGACTGTGATAGGATGCTTTTTAAAAGTGATAGGTGCCAACAGACTACAAGATTATTTATACACGTTTAATTTTTGTTATAAACTTTTTACATCACCTAATTAATTAATTAATTAACGAAGCTTATTTATACATAAGCTTCATTATGAGAATGGATGTGACTATGCAGTGAAAGAGGAGAAAAACAAAAGAATGGATGTAACTTTAGAAGTTCTATGGTGCTCGGGCGAATAACCATAGAATATTAGAATAGACCCTTCCAATATGTGTAAAGGAGTTCTCGCGGGGGAAATAGAAGGTAAATTGGCCCATAGATGCCATATCCTACAGGCTACAGCTAATATAATCACTTTACAGCTAATGGAAAATGAAACCATGCCGCCAAATCCAAAATAGTAAAAAGTTTAATGCTATCTAGTTTGATTGTCATCGATTTTAGCCCTAGACACATGTTTTTTCAACTTTATATAACAGGTATAGCATTCATTATGGCTATGGTTATACAAAGTTGTATCGAAAATCCATGCACTGCCTTTCATTGATTCAAAGTTGAAGTCAAAATTAGGATTTTTAAAATGCAAGATATTTATGCATAAAAACAATGCAAGAAAAGTGAGTTCTATGGTACCTTTATAAAAATATATATTTTATATATTTTTTGTGATGAATGATGAGGATCGTGTCATAGATTGTGAGGTGCATTAATGCACCAATCATCTATGATGCATTATAAAAATATCTAATTTTAAGAAAATTTTAAAATATAATTAAATATATTTTAAAAATTAATTATCATACACTGATAATATAAAATTATATTGATAGTATAAAATAATTTTATACTGTCAGTATAATCAAAAATTTTTATCAGTATAATTTTAATTATCATACATTGATAGTGTAAAATTATACTGGCAGTATAAAATAATTTTATATCGTTAGTAATCAAAAATTTTATCAAGATATACAGCATCTTATAAAATTATCGATAAAATTTTTTGATTACATCGATGTAAAATTATTTTATACTGCCAGTATAATTTTACACTGTTAATATATGATAATTAAAATTACACTAATAAAATTTTTTTATTACATTGACAGTGTAAAATTATTTTATATTATCAGTGTAATTTTATACTGTCAATATATGATAGTTAAAATTATACTGATAAAATTTTTTCATTATATTGACAGTATAAAATTATTTTATACTGTCAATATAATTTTACACTGTCATAATAATTAATTTTTAAAATATATTTAATTATATTTTTAAATTTTCTTAAAATTAGATATTATTATAGTATATCATAGGTGATTGGTGCATTGATACACCTCACAATCTCACCACAAAATATATCACAATCTGACCGTTCATCACAAAATATACAAAATGTACATTTTGTGCAATGTACCAGAGCATGCACCTGCAAAAAAAAGTGTTTTGAAACTTATATTAATGTCAATTGTATAATTTATTTGCTTAAATATTTTTCAATTTTACTTTTTTTTTTAAATTTCAACGTAACAATTGATCACAGTGGAAAGTGGGTGTGTATCCAAGTTAAATTTTGACAAATAGAGGAACCGAACAAATAAAAGTAAGAGTTAAATTGTTATTAACTTTGGTCCTCATATAATTCAGTGCCTAAACCTTTGGTTTCTTGCATACCCTAAAAATTGTACAAGAATGATTGGTACGTTTTAAATTATTAACTTCTAATTAATGCTGAAACGTAGTTCACTAACAAAATGTTAGGTGTAATTTTGCATGAAAACCCTTTTTTTGTTTTTGTTTTTACTCTTCATGACAATCTTTAAATACACATATATTCAAGCATTGTATACACTGTATGTATATGCAATACTCATAAATTAACTGATTCTATCAATGAATACTTCAAGTTACATTATCTTATGGAAGAATTTTATGTGCCAAATAAGATTGACAGAGGGTATTATTGGTCCAGACTCCAGCGTCACGGTAGATTTGTATAATTCAGTAATCCATGTGCCTAATTCAAGTAACTAACGAAGTACATTTCATTTCCCAGCCATTAAATGGGGAGTCGTGTCTTTCTCTAGTAAATCAGAACATTTGAACTCGCTCTCATGCATGCTTCAAGGTAATTAACTGCAAAAGAATATTTGCATGATCTCCGGCATAACTTATACCATTGGCCTTGTAATAAAAATTATTATTTCCCGTGTCATCAAATCTTAAGGCATCTATATTTAACACCTTATAAATTAAGTAGGTTTGTATAGGCTTTTAATTGACATAAATGTTAAAAACATAAAATTAATGAGATGTAGTAGCCCTATGGTTTCATAACAAAATAAAATCTAGGCAGGTTTTATATTTTATGAAGTCACAGGGCTATTGTGCCTTTATATTCATTTCGTTTCGTAAACTGTCCCCTCTTTCAGTGAGCAGCTTATAACAAATATCATCTTCAATTTAGGGTGTTTTGTTGAATTCACTTGAACAAAAAATGCAAAGAAGTTGTTTCCATTGAGAAAGAAACAAGCTCTCAGGATTTGGTTGTCCTAATTAAGCAGAGAGTTTGACAGATTACTTATATTTTTAAGGATTTTTTTTTCTAGAATAAAACATGATTAAAAGTTAAGGGATAAAACTAAATTATTAAGGTTGTGTATTTCCTATCAACAAGAGTTTCATACAATGATAAGTCGGTTATACTTTCAGAAGAGAATTTATGTGCAAACGTAAAAAAAACAATTATTAGAAGAGTCATGACAGTGTTCATAAGATTAATCTTACAGTAATATCTATAAAGATACTCTAAAACTTAAAAAAGGATATATAATTCCTACTTTGGCTTCTCGTATTTTAATGATATATCAGTAGCTAGAAGACCATATGCTTGATACGTCATTAAAATTGTCTGAATATATAGAGGATCAATTTGTCGTAGAAGGTTGAAATTAAAGGTAATGTGTTGATGGCTTGGCCCTGAGAGCTGGATTGAACGCTACCCGTGGAAACGACTTTCATGGTGCATTAGGAAGCTTATTATGCCAGGTTTTTTTTTCTCTTTGCAAGCTTTCTCTGCAAATGAATGAGACCAACGCACCAGCTTGCTACTTGCAATACTTGCATCAGCCTTGCTGATTAGTTGAAAGTGGGGATTCTAACCTACTTCTGAAGACTTTTTGATATTTTTAAGTGACGCCATATAAACTATCATTTTTAATTAAATAAACAATTACTTACATTATTATCTATAAACAGTTAAATTATTTAAATAAAGGATTAATAAATTTATATTTAATGATACAATTCATTAATTAAGATATGTATACTAGGGCAATACAACTCTAGTTGAAGCGCTCTATCTTTGAAACCACAAAATTACGTTTGAGACATCAGACATCTTTTAGAAGTAGGATGAGTGGTGTCAAACTCAACTAAATTTGTATGTCGGAGTGTCCATTGGATTGTGTCAACCCCACGAATTCATGGGTTTCAACCTAGTCCAACTAATAAAATAGGGATTAGGTTGGATTCATGGGTTGGGTTGAGTTAAAAATATCTAACCTATGAGGTATGGGTCAGGTTGTTAGTTTGGAAATTTTCAACCCATAATAACCCAACCCAACCCATCTATATGTGATAATAGTAAATGTTTTAAAAAAATTGAGAGTGAAATCAATAATTATGTCAACCGTGACTTTAACCGACTAATGTAGTTTTTAATGTTTTTAGAACTTATGTATGCTTTCTCGAAAATTATTAGGACTTGTATATACTTTCTTGAAAGTTTCTAAAGCTTATGGATATTTTCTTAAATTTATGCATGTGAGACTTATAATTGTTGTCTTGCTAAAAGATTTGATATTTATATTGAACTTATTTTATATACGTTTAGATTTATTATATTTGATTATATATTTTGACATATTTTAACATATGAACATTTTTTTAATATATATTGGATCTATAAATTTGACCCAATCCAACTCAACCCAACTCGTTATTTGAATGAGTGGATTGGGTTGGAAAAACACTACAAACCCATCCAACCCAACCCATGGACACTCCTACTTTTATGTACCAAAAAAAAAGTCTTTTTGGAAAAAAGTTTGACAATTTTTTAACAAAAATTATTTTGCATCAAAACCATGCTTTTGTAATGGCTATAATGTATTTTTTTTTTTTGGTTCCGGTGTTTGGCAAGAGTCCAAATTGTGCCCCTCGATGGTGCCAACTCCCTTGAGGTGGGGAGATAACCACTTGTGTTGTGCCCCAATCCATGCTAAAATGTATATACAAGTAAAGGGTTTTGTTAGTTGTAGGGCTGGCCTAAGGGCCAAGTGCGAATCACTGCTCTTTATAATATTAGAAGTTTAAATTCTAAGATTATTATTTTTGAAAAGAAAATACATCATTCTTTATACATATCAAGTTCAAAATATATTTTTTATAAGTTTATATAATATTACTTTGTAATAATATTTACATACTTTGGATGTAATTGCACTTTCAAAAATAATTTTATTAATATGTATAAATACATATCACTTTTATTAAAATTATTTTTAGGTAAGAACTTTTAAGAGATAGTAGGAGTTTCGAGAAGGTACTGGAAGGAATGCCTCAGGATGTGCATAAAGATGACAAGGAAGTGAATGCCTCAGATGGTGAGAAAGCTCTCCGAAATCTTGAAACGAAGAGCCTTGAGGAGATGGTGTAGAGATTAGTTGAAGAAATTTTCAAGCCTTCAAATCTGGAGAATGCAAGACATAAGCTTGAGATAGTGGTTAATGCGCTGAATATGGTGTGCAGGGATGAGGGAGCTAAGCTTGCTTTTCATGCTTGTAGGAATGAATCTGAAGCGTGACGGGCGAGTGGGGGGGGGATGTGAGTTCAAGGGTATTTTTGAAAAAATAACTTGTTGATTCAATGTTTCACATAGTTCAAGCTGATTCCAATGATTTCATTGGTGGGTTTGAATTTCCTTTTAAAATGGATTGCTCTTTCTCAAGAGGCCCATTGAGCATTCCTTTGACGAGGAGTAATGAGGATAATTTCAACCACTTTAGGCTTGTGAGGAAAGCCTATTGCACCCATCAAAATAAGGAGTTTTCTGAAGTTGTATAGTGGGGGCAGTCAGAGTGTCATGGGCCAGTTTATCCCCCAGGTTTTGAAGAATATTGTGGTGTGGCTGGGCCTCCATATCAAGTCCAAGAGCATATAGATGCAAATCTTTTTTTTGATAATGTTTTGGTTGAAGGTCCTAGAGCGGGTCGAAATCAACATCAAAATCTAGGAGGTTCCCATTGTCCCTTTTCAAGCTCGGTTGAGAAGGCTCCCCAAACCCCTTCTTTTGAATTAGAATTTGCGTTTGAGAGATAAGAAGTCGAAGATGTAGTGCCAAATGAAGAAAACCTTACGGAAATGCAAGTATCATGGGGTGTGGGTAAGACCTTAGGGCTGCAAGTGAGTGATGACAAAGCTATGGTTGCTGTGTTGGCTAAGGTTTGAGAGTAGCAAGATCTTGTTTTGCTAAGAAAGAAAGGTTGCCCTAGGAAGAATAAAGGTTGGTCTAAGGTTTAATGTCACGAGCCGACCTAGGACATAACCGGCGTATAGGGGACACGTCCTCTAGCAAGCCTACACTAGACCTTTTCTTAAAAAAATTGGTTTAGGACTATTCCCAAACACGGATCCTCCACCTGCACAACAATCCAAACACAAAATTATTGGGGATTCAAGCATTCTCCAAATGCACCCCACAGCACACAATATATGAGTTTAAAACATAATCATACTTATGAAAATATATATACATGTATATTCTTGAAGCTTAATTCATAAACATTAAAACTCAAGTTGGTCATAACTAGAATAACATACTACTACTACAAATTATAAACTGACACAAGGAGGACCCTGCTTATGGATTAATGGAGCACTTCTAGAGATTATACAATTAAGCATAAATGCTGAATCTTCTAGTTAACTGTGGAAGCTTGAGCACGATCCCACACCTATCTAAAAACATGGAGAGAGAGAAGAGTGAGTCATACAGACTCAGTGAGAGATAATATATCTATAACAGTAGTGGAACAAGCTTTAATATTAACTTTTAGCAAAAGTATAACTTATAAGCTCCTTCGAAAACTTATACATCATCTCTTAAGAAAAAGACTTTGTCTATATGTTAACATACTATAAAATTTCTAGTAAAACATAACCAAAGTATAATCTGTCCTTAAAACATCCATAGGTCCTTAATCACCTTTTTCTTTCTATTGGATAAAACTTCTTTATAAACATATATTAACATAACAATTTTACAACTAGATATAATAAATCATATATATAATGAGGATGTAAGAACTGGTCTGAAAGATAGAAATACTTTCTCATAACATGAAATGTAAATACTTGTTTTAAACTCATCATAAAGCTTAAGGACTAAGCCTGCCCAGCGGTAACCGATAACTTCACACCTGTGTGTGTCTAGATTTTCTGAACATGTTGGCCGACATGTTGGGCTAGCATTCACCCCGCTAGCTGAGTTATTTAAGATGCACCAAGGCTAATGCTGCTGCCATTAGTGAACAATTCTATCATAGTTTCCTCCCCTTTGAAAACCTTTGCTCATTACTACTTTGTTATCATTAAGATTCCTTAATAACTTTACTCCAGACATCAAGTATGGGTTCTAAACACATTGCTTAAGCCTTTGAAGCATTAACATTTCATAGAAACCAATATTAAGCTTACTTCATAGAAATTTATAATTTCTAAACATCATATTAACTTCAAGCCTTTATATAGTTAGAGTCTAATAACTTGAAATCATATCTTTCTCTATCAAACTGTTCAAGTATAGTAAATCACTTTTAAGGTGCTTGTTCCACACACACATAATTGTATATATATATATATATAGAAAAGAGTAATATCTTTTGTCTTTCAAGAATTTACTAAGATTATACATTAAAATGCTATTTCAATTTCTTTAACCTTTAATAACTCAAACCATAAACATAACATTTATGAAATCATAGATATACATAAAACAAACTATACATTAGACATATATATACTTCAAATAAATTAGTTATAGATATGTTGTCAACTCATAGTCTAAGCTTGGAAAGGAAGAAGCTCAAGCTCTACGATGCCTTAGAGCCACCAAGGGATTCCAGAGAGCGTCTAACATGACAAATATAACTATCAGACTTCCACAATATAACTATTCTAAGAATTTACTATGATTAGCCTTATAGGGCAAAAATCTCCAATTTCTAGATCCCTAACCCCCTTCATATGCTTAGATTTAGAATTCATGGAAAAAGTAACTAATCAATGATAATATAAGGAGCTTTGAGTCCAAGAATTGCCTTAGAAAGTAGAGGAAGGCGGTGGAACACGAGGAGAGTAATGGGTCTCCTCCCACTATGGTTTTCTCTCTCTAAAAGGAGGAGAAAGAGAAAGCTTCAATAGAGAAGCCAAGCCCAAAGCTATGATGATGATGAGGAAAGGATGGATATTTGGTGGTGGATTTGAGTAAATATTGATGAAAATATGATAGGATCAATATGGAGGGAGAGAAGAATAAGAGAGAAAGAAGAGAGAGAGAGAGAGATTGGTGAAGAATGGGGAAGAAGGGGACGAGATTCCCCTTTATTTTGCCCAGCAAGCGCCTGGGCACCGCAACCTGCCCGCTCGGGCGCCGGCCCGCCTAAAGCTTGCGAAATCATAAGTGCATCCAGCGCCTAGGCGCCCAGTCCCTTTTTTTTCGTCTTCTTCATCTACACCTTTCAAATATCATCATATACTTATTTATATTTTAATGTCCTCATTTATTTTTACTCTCCATTAACTTTAAAACATAAATATAAATAAGAGAATATCCTCTATTTGAATCTAATAAAAATATTGAAAAAATCAAACTCCTTAAAAATCAAAATCCAACTTTTGGATTTTAGTACAAACTTTCGAAAACTTGTATTTATTTAAACTTCAAGGTTGAAGACAAAAGGGTTAATAACTTTCAAAAATTCGTTAAAAATCGCTCTTTAATTCTTTGATATCTAAGGAATAATTACCGGTACTTTTGATCTCATGAAAATATTCCAATCATATAGCCCTCCAAGGAGGCCTAGGGTCCGGACTTGAAACTTCACGGGGTCCGACAGAATAGCGCATCACGATTTATGTATTCCTATACTTGGTTATTACATTTAAGAGGCTCGTTCCTCATCTCAAGTTTTTGGGATCTTGGCATATAAAGCTAGATTTGCACTTTGGTTCTTTGATATTTTGCCGAGTGCTTTGGTGGGTTTTGTTTGTATCCGTGCTTGCTTTTTCCTGTGGGAGTGTGTTTGTCTTTTGAGGTTGGTGGTTTTTTGACTTTGGTGGCTATGTTTAGATGGGTGCTTGTTGCTGATCCTTTTTTGGTTGGTTGCTTTCTTGTTTGTGGTGCTCTAGCGGTGGTGGTGTTTGCCTGTTGGTCTTGGAGTGTTGGTTTCTTGGCTGGTTGTTTAGTTTTCCTTCTTGGTTGTTGGTGTTGCAGTTGCGTTTGTTTTTGGTTTGTGGCGCTGTTCTATCTGTTAGTGGTTGTTTCATGATTTCTATAGGGTGTTCTTTTCTTTGTTTAGGTTGATTGGTGTTGTGTGTCTATTTTGGTTGTTGTTTTGACTAGTTGTTTTCTCTATGTTTTTGTGTCTTGCTTTGTGTTTTTGGATCTAGTGCTGTTTTGCTCCTTTCCTTTTGTGGAAAGTCTTGTGCATTTTTTGAACTATTGAAAAAAATGTAAATTAATATTTACAAAGTTAATTTAAAAAATAAAGTTTTAACAAAATTAAATTTCAAAATTTTATCCATACACGTTTTACTTATCTTTGAAAGGGAGAAACGAAAGAAACAACTATGTCAAAGTTGTCAAATCATCACAACGAAAAATAAATACCTTATTAATTAATATAATTTTGAAATATGGTATTTATTCATATGGTGAAATGGAATTAGTGTTTTGGCCATCTTAAGATTCTATTCTATATTAGTTTCTCTTATTTAATCATAATAATAAAAAATGGAGCGTTGCGTCTATTCGTAAATTATATCTTTATTCGTCAGCCATATCCACCTGTAAAATTGTAGCACCCATTGTCTTCTACCTGAATTATAATTCACCGAATTATTAGTTCTCCTTACTTGGTTTGAAAATACATTCTTTCATTCAATTTCATTAATAACGAAAATCATTAATCATACTATTGAAAGTTATACTTGTTTTTTAATTTTAAATGGTATAATAATCGTGTCAAACATAAAATTGCTAGATATTAACTTCATATTTTAGCTACAATGATATTTTACATATTGAAAACATTATTGTCATAAATAGAATTCAATTTATCTTGCTGTATTTTGTATGTTGTCAAAAGAAATTATCTTTTATATTACTATCGTTATGATCAAATTATTTTAATATATGATGTGATGATTATATTACCAACACTTGTTTGATTGAAATAGTCCAATATTCATTTTTTTAAAATAAAGTCTTGATATAAATAACAAGTATTATTTCTTTAATAAACTGACTCAACTTAAACTAGATTAATAATAATAATTAATAGATTTTGAATATTAGTAGTTTAGGAGAAACATATCATTATATTTCTAATATAAAATCTTTTATAATGTCAAAGAATCAAAATTAAATTAAAAACTCTTGAACATTTAGAGTAAGGTAATTTTTTGTTATTTTTATTATTTTCATATCAAAACTTTAAAAATATGAAACATAACTAAAAACAAAATAACACTTTTATAAATATAATAAAAATATATTAACCAAAAATAAAAACATACAAATAAAGCAAACATGCACTTAATTTATGAATCGTATTGATATAACTATAAATATTGTTAACATGGTTCTAAACTGCAATTGAGGTGATAAATACAGTTATTGCAATTGTGTGTATTGTGGTTGTTGTGGTGTAGATTGCAGTTGTTGCGGCATACAAATTTTGTACGTTTACACAAAATGAAAGAAAAAATTTCTCATTTTTAAGCATTCAATTTTTAGCCTATTAAATTATTTACGATAATAATAACTCAACCTACTCACTAGTTAATATCCAACCAAACATTTTTGATAAAAAAAAGACACAAGGAAATTGTTAAGAGAATTGATATGAGATTCAGAGTTCATTCAACAAATATCAAGTTGAGATACACGAGTCATTGCTATTTATTTTGTCTTGTAATTGTTCACGTGATTTATAGTTTATTATAGTTGTAATGTGATTATGATGTAATCATCATTGTGTATTGTTATTTATCGGGTATAGAATAAAATAGATCTGCTTCTTTTTTGTTTTATGAATATAATTGTTCCCTTTTTTTCAAAAATCTAGAACAAATATTAATTATTTACCCGATATCATATACTGAAAGGGAGGTCACATAATATATATTTTTCCAACGCAATAAAGTTACATAATGTCTATTTTTTGCTGATAAAATGGAGTATTTCATCGGTTTGCCTTGGTATCATGTTCATGCTGTTGTATTAAATGATCCTGGTTGTTTACCTTTTATCCATATAATACATATAACTTTGGTTGGTGGTTGGGCTAGTTGATGGCTCTATATGAATTAGTAATTTTTTATCCCTTTGACCCTGTGATTGATCCAATGTGGAGATAGGATATGCTCCATGTATATCTTTTATGATTCATTTAGGAATAACCAATTCATGGATGTTTGAAGTGTCATAGGAGGACTATGATGAATCTGTAATCATAGTGCAATCGTAAAATAATGCAGTTACGGTAATTTTACAACTGTAATATTACAACTGCATTACATGATGCAATTTACAATTTAGAATTGTAATTATTAATAACATTTTTGTATTTTTGTAATTGATCTAGATGGGAATATTATAATTTTTAAAATAAGTGTTTAGCTTTTGAAATCTTTTTTCAAAGGAAAAAAACTAAACATGTTGAAAGTCGATTTGATTTTTTTTTTAAACACTTGTTTTACAAGAAGTGTCTTAAAATTTTGCAAAATAAGCTCATACTAAACAGGAAACACAAGATGATATTATTAATCTTGTTTCCTTTTTCACCCTCAACGTTAAATATAGTAAAAGAATTGAAATTCACATTTTGTATATATATATATATAAAATATTAATTTATATAAATAATTATTTATTATAATAAAGAATCTATTATAATTTTTATTTTTTTTATTTTTATTAATTAATAATATAAAATTATTTTATCCTATCAATATATATTAATTAAATTATATATATATATATATATATATATATATATATATATACATATTTCTTGTGCCCCACCCCCTTTTCTTGCAGTGTAAACTACAGAAAATGGAAAAAAGAGGCAAATCCGAGAATGGATAGAATAGAATAAAGTTGGATTTGTTTCACACAGAGAATCCAATCCGTTAAATCCTACAGTCAGTCACGCCACTCATTTCACAATTTGGGACGCTCTGCTCTGTCCCCATAGCAAATAAGCCACGTTTCGCACCTTCCATCCGAACACAACCTTAACACGCCCGAAATGACGGTATTGTCCTCAGTTTTTTGGTTCTCTCATTGGTCGCCTTCAGACAACCTCGGTGGTCCGGCACACACCTAATCGCACCGCCATTTTAAAGAGACAAAGGCGTGTTGTTGTAGTTGACAACAGTAACACCACAGGAACGCGTGCCTACACGCGCTCCCAGCTGAGATTGGGATTGGCGGCGGACATCTCGAACTCACCCTTGTTCTAGCATGGACCCCACACTGCTTCTATACTCTCCCCTTTATATTTCCTCTCACAGCGGAGAGAGAAAGAGAGCGAGAGAAAAACATGTACAGAGAGAAAGTCTATATCAACTAGACTAGACCACATAGAGATTAAAATAAAAAATAAAAAAATGTGCATGAAGAAGTGAGTGAAGAAGAAGAAGAAGAAGAAGAAGAAGCCATTGGAGGAAGGAGAAGGCTTTGGATTCAGAAGGGGTTTTGGGGTTTGGTTCAAAGCCCAAAAAAAAAAAATGATTTGTGTTAGAATAAAACAAATACTAAGATAGAGGAAGCACATTGACTTTCTCATTACCTCAGAGTCACTGCAAGTCAGCTCCACCATTTCTTTATTGTTATTAAATCTAGGCATATATATAATATATATATATAGTTTTTATTATATAGTATAATATTTTTTATCTCTCTGTCCTTTTCTCTTCCGCAGATCCCAGAGTGAGAAAGAAGAGAGAGAAAGTGTGGGAAGGATCTGAAGGAGAAAAAGTTAAAAAATCATAACTTTGTTAGCTGTAGAACCCAGCAGTGGCTATTTGTTTTGGACCCCTTTTTCACTTTGCTCACTGTCAAATTAAAAGGTATCATTTTCCTCCGTACCTGGGTTGGTTTGTATGCCATCTAACTCTTTTCCCATTTCTCAGTTTTCTACCTTATATCATCAGTGTGTGTGGGGGTGGAGAGAGAGAGAAGAGAGAGAATGGTGGGGGTGGTTTCAAGTGGCTCCTTATATGCTTAGATTTGCTATGATTCATTTGAAAAGTCGGGGGTGGTGTGTGAATATGACTATGAGATACATGTGAGATAAGGTTTTTGTTTTTGCTGTTGTCTCTTTTCGTTTTTTTTTTTTTATATATATATATATATATATCTTGAAAATGAAAAATTCTTAATCTCTTTGTCTTACATTCTCTTTTCCTATGCAGTGTGTTTTTGGCTTAGAGTACTTTGGAGTTTCTCCTTTTCTGGGTCTCTTTCAAAATTCTCAATACTGACAAGTAACCGGTCAAGTGTGAAATATAGGAAAACTAGGGATCCTCCCCAACCCTTATTTGTCACTGTTTTTGTGGTTTGTCTCAGCTGTTGGGGTTGCAGACATGAGGGGCATGTGTGAACCTTGGATCAGAAAGGAAGGGACTTTCTTGTCCTGTTACTCTTTCCATCTGTTTCTGGAATAGACTTTCAGTTGAGAGAGAGAGAGAGAGAGAGAGGGTGTAAAGTCTTGTATGGGGGTGTTGACAAGGAAACAACTTTTTGCTTCTGTCTACTTTTTTTTATTAAAAATTCAGCTCAATCTTGTTTAAAGGTAAAAAAGTCAAGAGTAAGGAATCAAAAACTGAAAAGTTTCTTGGACAAAGTGATAGAGACAATATTTTAGGAGAAAAAAACTGGAGAACAGAAGGGTCAGAGTGGAAGGAAGAGAGAGTACACGTTACAGAGAAAATCTTGAGAGACAGGAGAGAAGGGTTCATCCATCATTGGGAACTTTTTTATGGGGTTTGAGGGTTTGATTAGCGGCAACAGTGGGAACAGTTACAGTGGTGGGGTTGCAAGAGCTGTGAATGATATTTCTCAACCCATTTCCAGTTCAATGCAAAATTCATCTTCCTTCTCTTTCTCAGCTGTATGTTCCATGCACCTCCTGTTTGTTATTGGACTTCATTCTTGAACATCTTGTGTTATTCTTTACTTCTTTATTGATAATGAATTCTGATTTGTGCATCTTCATATTAATCTTTCTTGTTGTTGCTGATGACACTATTCTGCTGCAGCAAAGGAAAATGGAGGGTCATAGTGACATGGGTCTCATAGGGGAAAATTTTGACACCAGTTTGATGGGGAGGATGAGAGATGATGAGTATGAAAGCCGGTCCGGAAGTGATAATTTTGAAGGGGTATCTGGTGATGATCAGGATGCCGGCGATGACCAGCCGCAGAGGAAGAAGAGATACCATAGACATACTCCTCACCAAATTCAAGAGCTTGAGACGTATGGCTTTACGAAATTTTGCAGCCTTTTGTAATTTGCTTATTTGTGACCGAGTTAGGTGGTAACCATGGATTGACTGTGGCTTTTGCTCTTATTGGTTTTTTCAGTTTCTTCAAGGAGTGTCCTCATCCTGATGAGAAGCAGCGGTTGGATCTTAGTAAGAAGCTTGGCTTGGAGAATAAACAAGTCAAATTCTGGTTTCAGAATCGAAGAACCCAAATGAAGGTGAATTTGAAAACAAAAGTACTATTGCACTTGTATGTATTTTGTTGATCCAAGGTTGATATTGTGCTAATTGAATTGCTTTTCTTGAATCAGACCCAGTTGGAACGGCATGAGAACATAATGCTTAGACAGGAAAATGAGAAGCTTAGAGCCGAGAACAGTTTGATGAAGGAAGACATGTCAAACCCAGTATGTAACAACTGTGGTGGCCCAGCCATTCCTGGCCAAATTTCGTTCGAGGAGCACCAGATTAGAATTGAAAACGCTCGACTGAAGGATGAATTGAGCCGGATATGTGCCTTGGCAAACAAGTTCCTTGGCAAGCCAATCTCATCATTGGCCAGTCCCATGGCTCTTCCAACCTCAAATTCAGGTCTAGAACTTGGTATTGGAAGGAATGGGATTGGTGGTTCAAGCACTTTTGGCACTCCTTTGCAGATGGGACTTGATTTGGGAGACGGAGTCTTGGGCACTCAACCTGCAATGCCTGGGGTTAAGTCACCAATGGGATTGATACGAAATGAAGTCCAGTTTGAGAGATCTATGCTTGTAGATATTGCATTGGCTGCTATGGATGAATTAATTAAGATGGCTCAGGCAGATAGCCCTCTTTGGATTAAGATCTTAGACGGTGAGAGGGAAGTGCTGAACCATGAGGAGTACGCAAGGTTGTTTAATCCTTGTACTGGTCCAAAACCCACTGGCTATGTAACTGAAGCTACAAGAGAAACTGGGATAGTAATCATCAACAGTTTGGCCCTTGTGGAAACATTGATGGATGCGGTATGATTATGATGCTTAATTTCTTAGGCTTCAATGAAGTTTAACTGATTTTATTTGAAATTGGGAACATTAATCCACAAATTAAGAACCGGTTCAAAAAATGTGTTAATGTTGGATTAAAGTGGTTTAAATTAGCCAACAATTTGAGTGATGAAGCTTATTGGTTTTAGTTTTCGAATGCCATTGGCAATGACCTTCACTGCATTCCATATTTATCTTTTATATTTTCATAAAATTTGTCATCGGATAAAAGCAATGTTCTCTTAGCAGAAAACTTCGATTAGGTGCTTTTGCTCCTGATATATTGTCACTATCATCTAGTCTATAATTTATGTATGATTGGATAATATCTTGTTTTTAATGGATAATTTCTTTGAATAGAATCGATGGCTGGAGATGTTTCCATCTATGATTGCTAGAGCTGTCACCCTTGATGTTATATCTAATGGAATGGGTGGGACTAGAAACGGTGCTTTGCAACTGGTATGTTTCTCTGCTGTATGTTTGCTTCACTTTGCCGTAGTTGGCTGGAACTAATAGAATTATGCTTTTCAGATGCATTCTGAGATTCAATTGCTTTCACCACTAGTCCCTATTCGTCAAGTGAGATTCCTCCGGTTCTGTAAGCAGCATGCAGAAGGTGTATGGGCTATGGTTGATGTTTCTGTTGAGATTGGTCGTGATGCTGCCAATGCACAGCCATTCATGAGCTGTAGGAGGCTTCCTTCTGGCTGTGTTGTGCAGGATATGCCCAATGGTTACTCCAAGGTAAGTGATGATCCAGATTCTTTAGATTGTCTCTCTCTTTCCTTTTTGTATGTTATCATATCTTACTTTGTGTAGTGTTCAAATGTTTTTTTTTTTTTAAAATATCGTGGGTCTTTTCTTACTGTTGGTAATGAATCGGGTCTTTTCTTACTGTTCAAATGTTCCGCTGGAGCTTGCACTTGACTTCCTTCATCTCTTCTCTGTGCTACCAAGAATTCATAGTGTTCTTTGCCCTTGGAAGTTTGTTTTCTTTACTGTGACTGCTTGAAATATAGTGAGGTTGCACTTGGGTTGGGAAATCAGTCGTTTTCACTAGTTTTTTTACTGGAGAAGATGCTTTCCTATTAAATTATAATAATATAGTCTACTAACTTCAAACTTCAAAGTAAGGGTTGCTTATTGTCTGTACTTGAAATTGTTTACTGCTACTCCTAGGGATTAGTTAATCAAGGCTTATATGGTTTAGCAATAGTTTGAAACTTCATTTCTGTTTTGCATCTTTTAAAAATATTTTAAAGTGCATAAAAGTTTGAAATCTTGGATTCTTCAGTCTTTGTTAATATAAACAATGCAATTGCTGCTTCTATTCCTATCTCTTTGTTATATAACATCTACCATTTCTTTACTGTGTCTGAGACCGTAATGACCTGGATCCAGTCCTCTCTATAATATAATGGAGACAAGTGATGTGTTAATCCATGCCCTTTAATATAATCATACATGTTTTAATAATATTAAAAAACTCTATAATCTGCTAACTCTGTTGAGATTCACCTCTATCCATTTGACATTTGCTTCAGTTTTGACTTTCCTGATCCTCTACCAACTTTGTAGTTGGGGTATTAATTTATAATTAGCCTAGGGCTTATGTCAACACTTCCTGTGTAGTTAAGTGTGGACTGTGTTATATCATTCGACAAACTCCCTTTCTAATTCTGTCTATAGCCAACTCAAAGTTGGATCACTATTGTCGGGCAGGTGAGCTTGCACTGTGAAAACAGGTCATGATTATTTATCTGATTAAACGCACGTGTCTATTTACACTTGTTACCTGATAATACTCATTGGGTGTTTGGCGAAAAAAAAGATACTTATATGTATTGCATTGTCATCTCAGTTGACTTAGTAGTGTTTGTACTTCTGGTGCTGCTAGACTCTTTAAAAGAACTACTCTATGTTGAGAGAATAGAACTTAAGCATATATTTAATAGTTAAATATCTTTATTATTGCATTGGCTCCCCCCCCCCCTTATTGACAGAAGTTAAGTTGCACTGTTGTAGGTTACTTGGCTTGAGCATTGGCAGTATGATGAGAGTGTTGTCCACCAACTCTATCGTCCATTGGTTAATTCTGGCTTTGGATTTGGTGCTCAGAGATGGATAGCCACCCTCCAGAGGCAGTGTGAATGCCTGGCAATCCTCATGTCCTCTTCCATCTCAAGCGATGATCACACAGGTATGCATGCCACAATGTTACTGTATCATCACATGTTAACTTTGATAAATCATGGGATAACTCCCCATTTTGATGGACATACACTTCTTTCCAGCCTTAAGCCAAGCTGGTCGGAGAAGCATGTTGAAGCTTGCACAACGCATGACCAGCAACTTCTGTTCTGGGGTTTGTGCTTCATCGGCTCGCAAGTGGGACAGCCTTCACATTGGGACCTTGGGTGATGACATGAGCGTAATGACCAGGAAGAATGTGGATGACCCAGGTGAGCCTCCTGGGATCGTGCTCAGTGCAGCAACTTCTGTTTGGATTCCGGTGTCGCGGCAAAGGCTTTTTGACTTTCTGCGTGATGAACAGCTTAGAAGCGAGTGGGACATTCTCTCCAATGGTGGACCAATGCAGGAGATGGTCCACATTGCCAAAGGACAAGGACATGGAAATTGCGTCTCTCTCCTTCGGGCTAGTGTAAGTGGCATTCTTATTTTTTCATGCTGTTATTTACATACCCATTCGATATTTTTTTTGGTATATTGAAATTGAAGAAAAGAGTCATCCCAGGGCATGTCTTAAAACTTAGCTAGTTGCTTATAGCAATACTGCAATACTTACACATATTAAGCATAACCAAAAATCTTCATTGTGTTATCTGTCATCTTTGCAGGCTGTGAATGCGAATGATAGCAGCATGCTGATTCTACAAGAGACATGGACAGATGCCTCATGCTCGGTGGTAGTATATGCACCGGTTGACGTGCCATCCTTGAACGTGGTGATGAGCGGCGGTGATTCTGCATATGTTGCACTCTTGCCCTCAGGCTTTGCCATTCTTCCTGATAGTCATTCCTCCAGCTATGGCAGCCCAGGCAATGGTTGCAACGGGACCTTACACAAGGGCAGCAGCAGTGGTGGCGCTGGCGGTGATGATGGCAGCGGAAGCCTGCTCACAGTTGGGTTCCAAATTCTGGTGAATAGCCTCCCAACAGCTAAGCTCACAGTGGAGTCAGTTGATACTGTGAATAACCTCATCTCATGCACCATTCAGAAGATCAAAGCTGCACTGAGAGTTGCATAACAACCATTTTGTTTATGCAAGTTAACATTATTCTATGTCTTTTTTCTTCTCATTTTTTATTTTGGGGTGATGAAAATGAGAACAGAACGGGGTTGTTATCATATGTTTGGGTGTATAGGATTTATATTTACATATATATAGAGTAGTGTGTAAGGTGCTGAGACAAAAAGGGTCGCGTAAGGAAGGTTTCGAGTCAAGAACGAACCGCGAAAGAGGAACTTGTGTTGCATGCACTAGTGGGTGCGAGGTGCAAGTTTTTTTTGCTCATGGTGGTTCGGGTATTGACTCGTTGACCAGCGAGTTAGTCTCAGCTTTCTTTATTTGTCCTACAAAAAAAAAAGTCTTTTGATTTATTTCATCCTAAACAGTTCGCAAGATCGAAACTGCAGAACTATGTGTTTTGGAATGCTTTTGCATATTTTAGTTTTTCATATATTTTGGCTCGTAATTGTCTATTATTTTGGCTTTTAATGTTAATTTCTTTGGGATAACTTGGGCATACAACACGAAAAGTTAATTTTGTAGTATTAAATTTATTTAGATATTTTAGAGGTGTAGCAATCACTTTCATAGGAAAATTCATTAAAAAAATATACAATTCTATCTATACAATATTCATTAATTTTACTTAAAGATTGTACGCTTGATATTGTAATAATGCAGTGAGGGATTTATGCATAGTAAAAGACTTGAGCTTGTTTCATCCTTTTTACTTTCAAAGGGAGTTTTATGAACTAGTGTGAACGTGAGGATGGTAAGCCTAAAGTGCAGACAAAGTGACCTGTTGCTGAGGTTATTAGACAACTCAATTACTTCGTTTTACTAATTTCCCATCCTTAAAATCTCTAGTTATTTGTAACTATTTTTTAATTAAATCATGACAATATTTTGTGAGCTTTTGCTAAAATTTCGTTTGAGATGCCCCCTGTTAGATGCTCAAACAAATGACATCACCTAATATTTGATTAAATCCTCCTGCTTATCCACTCATCAGGTGGCGGGTGATTCCCATATTGCACATTCTCTTCTAATGCGCTTTTTATATGATGAATATATTTACAAAATTTACTACTATTACTACTATTGCTAATAATAATAGGCTATCAAAATAATAATAGGAATAATAATAATAATAATAATAACAATAATAATTACAAATATATGTGAGTGATGAATGAGTTCCAATTACTTAAAACTTAATTATACGATATTCTAATCAATAGAGTATAAATTTTATTTGTACGAAAAAGGTGTATAAACTTCAATGAACCTAAGCCCGAACCTCATTTACGTAAGGTGTTGCTTTCAATTTATTGGTAAATTTTTTGAAATGTTTCATTCTAGGAAAAAAGTTTATTCGTTAGTGATATGTGAATGTCAATTATATTTTTCCATTTATGCGCACAACTGCCCATTCAAATCCTGTAAAAGACATCAATCATATAAACTTTAAAAGAAGATTATTTAATGAGACGTACAAAATGTCACAAATCAATATACATACATTGATTTCTATCCCCCCCCTCCCCCAACAAAAAATCACACACACACACACACATAGGTTGACATATAATTCTAAATTCATAGTATAGAGGATTCCTCTAAAAAGATGTAATTTGGAATACACTTCACTTGATTTATTTAAAATAACATTCAGTGAATTATGATAATAAATTGTACATTTTTTGAATGAATGTCTTTCGCATTTGGTTTTGATTTGATTTTGCTCAAGATGTGTGTACGTGTGTATGCGCATGCGTGTTAAGTATAGGAGAGAAAGGGTTACTGTATACCTTTTCTTATTGAGAGTTTTGTAAGAAGAGAGGAGGAAAATGGTAAATTTTTCATAAATTCTTCAAAATCATAAAAAAATACTCCTTTGATTGATTTCTAGAGTTTACTCAAAATAGAGAATTTTACAAATGGTCATGTAATTCGACGTGAATAAAAAGGGACGAATGAAAATACGAATATAAAATATTAAGTTCGTATTGGCTATTTACTCTCTAAATAATAGAAATCATGGTGGAATAAATGGTAAAAAGGGTAGCCACATCATTCTTATCGATTTTGTACTACCCCTACTCGTGTAAAATATCATTACTCTTTTATAAACCATTTATCTCTTTCTCCTTATCTATTTTAAACTCCCAATCAAAGGTACGGTTAAATCTTTGAATCTCCCTCTTTTCCTTATCCTTCCTTTATTTGATTTCTTAAAATATCCCCTCACCCGACCGATGAGAGACTAATATCCAAGAATATAATCAAATGCGTAAGTAGAGATCGCTTTCAATAGTATATTTTTCTATATACATAAATCTTGGAATCAAATTGAAGATCTCTTGCTTAAGGAACTTGAGTCCGTTATACTTGGATCAACACCTCATTGGTCTCTCCCTTATCATTCCTTTACTTTTGATATGTATATTTTTTTCTCTCATAACTCACAAACAAACCCTACCTAATTGACAAATATCTATTCTAGAGTAGTGTTCTAGGCCCTAGCCAAGTGGGACAAAAATTCAATGCAACTGGATTGAAATTAAAAAGGGAAAGTTATCTTTCTAAGAGATGGTAAGGTGTGTTGATAATTAATCGAAGATTTTTGTTTTAGTTTGCTTTTTTTAGTAATTATTTACCTAATTTTGAGTCTCAAATGATGGATAAATAAATTATTCTCTAAAGTGACGGCAACAATAATTAATTTAATTCTTGCCTAACACTGCCCAGACCAATCAAGCACGTGTAGGACAAAAGTTTAGGTAAGAGTTTAAATAAAGTAGAAGACGTGAGCAAACTCAAGATGTGACACTCATAAATCAAAATGACAGCTAATACAGTAATACTAATAATTGTTGATTTGGGCCTACTATATGCAGCAAATCTTTGCTCCTACATGTTGATGGTGGGCCTCCAAACAATTACATTAACTACAAGTCCATGATTTCCAAAGCCACTTTATTTCTAGTTATTTTCTTCCTTTTCCCCTGATTCTTCCCTAAACAAAAGAGCTGTTTGATGTTGCTGGTTCAGTGCAGGTGTTGTTGGCCTATTTTTCTCAATTTACTACAGCTCCACAATTATTTGTGACTGTATATTCTGAGAAACAGAGCACATCTGTATGTCTAATGTGTGCCACGAGCAACCCTTCTGATCACAGCATCTCCATGCCCTCCACTTTTCATAGCAATTGTCCATGGCATCAACTTTTCTAAATATGAACTTTTGGTCAGACGAGAATCAATGTTTTTCCACATGTTCATTATATATGTTATCATGTCTTTTTTTCTGTGATCAAATTGATCTTCCAGATTAATTGGCATATTTATTATTTTTTGGCTTTTTGCAAGTTGACTCGTAAAACTCGAGGTGTTTTGCGAGCCACACCATAAGATTGGTCAACTTACATATAAAACCTGCCTTCTGATAAACTCATGGCAGATTTGTAATAACACTCTTCAATGACATGATCAGTATGAGGTGTGCTTGGTATAGGTATAAGACAAAACATGACAAGAGTGGAAAATAGCAATTAATCTGGACTTGATGTTTCCTTCAAATACTTTGACTTTTGCTGTCTGCCTAGTTTAGTTTCTACCAAGCACCCCAGTTAGTGGTTGTGATGTGATGTACGACTTCAAATTAAGGGATAGGCAAGTAAATAGAGATGTAAATGCGGTACTTGACGTTGATGATCTCTCTTTAGATGACAAGCGGATTAAGTAAATAACTAACTACAAAGGATGATGTTAAAGTTTGAAGAGTTGGTCAATTAGCAATGAGGCAGATGATTTATAGCTTGTTTTGTTTCTCGTTTGGAACCTCAAAACCATAATTTTGAAGTTTATAAACCAAAAAAAAAAAAAAAAAAACAACAACCAAACATGCTATCCTTGAAATTCCACAAAAGAAAGAAAGAAAGGTACAGATAATATTGAGTACATGTTTAATGAATCCGGTTCTTCTAATTCTGAATTAAAGAATGTACAATGAGTGAATGACAATAAAAAATTATAGATGATGATGACTGGGTATGTAACTATTATAAAGTATGTTCAATGGGTTTCTTAGTTAACAAAGCTTTCACTCATGTAAACTGATTTGTTGGACAACATTGACAATTGTCTTTTGGTGGATTTCTTCAATGAATATGGAATTGTTTTTGAATCACGCCAATCACACACGTCATGCGGTAGATTTGATTTTCAAGTAGGGGTCATTCTCATATGAAGATGGTATCAAAATCTTCATATGAAGATAATAACATAATGTGACAGTAGTCATGTGGCCCATATAAAGAAGACTAATGGCATATTTTATGGTGTATTTTGTTGATCGAGGCGTGAGTGCATCTTGTAATCGATGGTGAGATCATAGAGATATCGATCAATCACCATGATGATCAGAATAATATCTGATTTTAAGAAAATTTAAAAATATAATTATATATATTTTAAAAATTAATTATCATAACAGTGTAAAATTATACTAGTAATATAACATAATTTTATCACAAGATAATAAAAAAAATTATCATTGTTTTTTACATCACAGTATAAAAATTTAAAATATAATTAAATATATTTTAAAATTAATTATCATACATCGACAAGATAAAATTATATCAGAATATAAAATAATTTTATATCGTTAATAATCAAAAAATTTTATCAGATTTGATAAAATTTTTGATTATATTGATAAAGAAATTATTTTATATTATCGATAATTTTACGTGAAATTACACTGATAAAATTTTTGATTACATCGATAAGTAAAATTATTTTATATTACCAGTATAGTTTTACATTGTCAGTGTATGATAATTAAAATTATATTGATAAAATTTTATTATTACACCGACAAAAGAAATTATTTTATATTACCAAGATAATTTTACATCATAATGTATGATAATTAATTTTTAAAATATATTTAATTATATTTTTAAATTTTTATACATTGACAGTGTAAAAACAATGATAATTTTTTTTATTATACTGACAGTATAAAATTATTTTATATTATCAATATAATTTTATACTGTTATGATAATTAATTTTTAAAATATATATAATTATATTTTTAAATTTTCTTAAAATCAGATATTATTATAATGCATCATAGGTGATTGGTATATCGATACACCTCACAATTTCACCATCAGATTACAAGGTACACCACGCTCCTTGATCAACAAAATACACCATAAAATATGCCATTAGTTAACTCTTTTATATAGACCCCACAATAACTACTTGTCACATTATTGTTGGCTATCTTCGTATGAAGATTTTGATACCATCTTCACATGAGAACGACCCTTTGAGTAGATGGCTTGTGCAGACGATAAAAATTCTGCCACGCACGCACTATCGACAAAGATGAATGGTGTGAATCGTTTGCAACTATCATTACTCTCGTTGAATTATTTTTTCCCAAGTTCAGTTAGAACGATTAATACTTTTCTTACACTACGATATCTTGTTGCTAGCTACAATCCTTCGAATCGGCATCTACTCTTAACCTGCAGCAAAATGAGCCTTCAAACTTAGTGTATATGTCACATGTGGACCATGTTATCAAGCAACAAGTGGCACGCTCGCATCATACGATGGAACCATATGCTTTTATTTGTTGAGCGCTGAGATATAATGATCCTTAAATGCACTAATCAGCTGTCATCTAAAAACCCAGCTACCCCGTGTGGCTTGTGTTGTGAATTCAATGCAACATTTTGAAGAATTGGACCCGTGGGGTCTACGCTGAATATGAAGTAACATTTCTGTGCACCTAGCCAGCGACTAATATGTGATCTTATTGCACGTTCTGCAATAAATTATATGACATTGCGGTAGCTAGATGCACCTCCCTAATTGGTACTTGCTTTATTCGGACTGGGCTTAATGCTGTTGTGGCCTGCTCTAGCAGATGATAAACTATTTTGGTGTTATTGTGCATCGCCTGTATATATCGGATACACTTTGTATTATTTCTATATGTCACTGCAAAAATAGTAAAATTTGCCCTGTTATCAATCTTATGTCACTTTAATTAAGACCATGTCAAGTGTATTGCAGACTTCATCATATTTTAAACTCAAATCAACCACTGTAACCCATGTTTTTTCACTCTAAACATAACGAAACCGTTGTTATCTTTCTTCGCTTTAGTTTCCCACTTCGCTAAACACAAAAAGCCCTTTATTCGACTTTAGTGATTACTTAACCTCCTTCTATATTAAGTTACAATAAAGTTTCACGTTTGATTAGTTTAGTATTCAATGTATATATTGCGTGTAATTTATAAACTAATTAGCCGAGTGGATACTGAAAAATGGTTAATAGCAGTATAAATAAGCAACAATTTTAAGCGAATTTTATTTATAATGTCATATATTTAAATGCTAGAATCACCACTTTAGAAAAGATTTTGCCTGTATACTAACTCCAACCAGAGATTAGAAAAGCAATTCTTTGAAGGAAAAGAAATTGAACATTTGTTTCAAATTTTTAAAAAAGTGATTTTAAAATTTAAATTTTATATATAATTAAAAAAATTGAAAATTAATTTTTTTTTTCAAAAATTACTATTTTAAGCTTCTTCCAAAAAATTGAAAATAATTTTTTTAAAAATTTTGATTATTTTTAAAAAATTATCCAAATATATAAAAACTAATTTTTTTAATAAAAAATAATTTTTTACAAAAAAAAAAAATACAAACGCACCTAAAAACTGATTGAATAATTTAACAAATTCCGAACAGGGGGACACGCTTTCTTGTTGCATTACACAAGGCATGAAAGGCCCATTACCATTTTTTAATTTAAATAATCAATGATTACATGTCTGATTACCAAAAAGTGTGGACTGACATATTTGTTCATTTTGTGTGAAGCAACATAAAGCTGAAAGAGAAAGATGGGAATAATATTTCAACATTTAAAGTATAAGAACGTTTGGTATTTTCTTTGTAAGAATCTCTTTGGACTAGCAGTGAGCGCAACAAATCTAATGGTAGAAAATCTTCCATCCCTGTAGTATTAATTGTTTATTTATTAGATAAAGGATTAACCTAAGAACTATTGAAGGTCAATGCTTGGCTCAATGGCATCACCGAGATACTTAGGTCGTGAGTGATTAGTTTATTAGGCATGACTCAAGCCAGATCGTTCCTGTGCTTATCATCATTACCAAACTTTGCATTTGAAAAGTTTTGCAAGTTCTTACTTGGAAGGGAAAAAATATTAAAAAAAAAGGGTGATCAATTGTGATATTGGAACTAGTTGCATCAAGTATCAATTATTGTTTCCTTCTACATCTATATGCTCCCTCTTATTTATGTGCCTTCATTAAAGTTTTTCATGAAGTTCAAACTTGGCATTAGTCAAGGATTGTCAAGAGAGCACATTCATTTACATTAAGTTCCTCAACCCTAAAAACCCTTGATATAGATTTATAAAAGCACCAATAGTCTTCAGTACTAATAGTCACCTTCTCTAACTGTTCTATATGTTAAATCTTATGCGCGTTGCCCAACACCATTAGTGCACGCATATACAAGCAAAGCTGGGATTAGTATTAGTCCCAATTCAATTGGCCTACGGAGTTAGAACTCCGTTACGAATGAGAACAAAAAAATTAAAAAAAGGGGAAAAAAAACTTTATATCCGTATCTTTTGTCTAAAGGCTGAACGTAACTGATGTTTTGCCGACTTGCTATATAAATTAAGCATTGTTTGGAACTGTCACAAGTAAAGCAAGGAATCTCATGTTGGGGTCAAATAATTTTATTTACTTATCTTTTATCGTGGGGCAAACATAAAAGTTTAAATAAAATTTAAATTTCTTTTAAAAAGTTTTAACGGGTGGTTCTAAGTCTTGACTCTTGAGAGCGTAGCTCCGCCACACTTATCCTTATTATCTCTTCTCTTGTGACACAAACCTTGTTTCTAACAAGTTATTATTCTGTTCCGTGTCTGATATAGAAATCACTTAGAAGCAAAATATTGTAACCATGTTGA
The DNA here is from genome assembly GCA_031439585.1 of Pterocarpus macrocarpus. Taxonomy (NCBI): domain Eukaryota; kingdom Viridiplantae; phylum Streptophyta; class Magnoliopsida; order Fabales; family Fabaceae; genus Pterocarpus; species Pterocarpus macrocarpus. The sequence continues at coordinate 58,706,720 of CM062516.1, read as the reverse complement.
TGTTGTATTTCATGCATCCCACACTTTATATTTTCAAATTTTTCTGCAATTAATAGTTTAAAATAAATACAAAATTATTTATATGCGTCCCTTTAACACTTTAGAGCCTCTAAAGATTCTCGCTCGACTCATTTTTTATAACACTAATGGTGTATTGGATATAGAGGTAAAAATATAGATAAAAATTTTATATATTGAGATAAAAATAGAGAAAAACTTTCATCAATCTCATTTATCTGTAAAATTATATATAAATAGAATTTATACAAAATTTTCCTTATTTTTATTCTCTACCAAACATACCATAAGAAAAAAATTATTTTATTTCAGTGAAGCATTAAAAGCTCCCTATGAATATATTAAGTTGGTGCCAATCATATTAAAGAAATGAAAAAATAAAATAAAATAGAACCCGTCATCCGGCCATGTTTAAGATTTACTTCGGTCTGATATTATATGATATCTTAAAACTTACAATTTTTTTAAAGTTAAAAATAAATTAAAATTTTTAATTTATATAACTAATACATTATTGATAGGTTGATTATGTTTTAGAAAATATATAGTCTGTTATTTTATTTCTTATTTATATTATAATTTGACTATACATGATGTTTAAATTTATATATTTTACTTAAATTTCAGATTGTTTCTCTTCGTCACTAATCAAGTCAAAGCCTAACAGAATTAAATTGAATGAAATTCAATTCGTTCCAATTCTGTTCGTCAATTAATTTACCCATCATAATAGACTGAAGGATACTATTATTATTATTACTAAATATCCTAATTTATTAAATTTAAAATACTAAATTTATATCTAACTTAGAGTTATATTATTAATTTTGATCATTAGTTAGCTCAAGCTCAACAAGCTTTTCATAAGTTAAACTCAAGTCTAAGAATATATACTTTCTTTATATTAAGCTCAAACAGGAGTTTAGCTTATTACTAATTACCAAGCTCGGTTTAACTCGTCTAACTACCCTCCATAATTTTGATCGAGTTTTTGAAGGTTTCGTTCTTTGCTGCTTCTTCCATTTCTTTATCGGACCATGGACTTTCCCTTTTTCTTTTCGTGACTTTACTTTCTGATATTTTCCTACTTTCCGTATCTAGTTAATATCAACTTGAATAAGAAACCGTGCCCGCACAAACAATCAGTCACTCACTTGATAACTTGAGTATCCACGAAAATGAATGCATAATTTCAATGTTTCCCTCCTTTAGGAAGGAAAGAAAGATAGGAAAAAGAATGTGTGTGTAATTTACTTACTTTTATGCATTGTTTTAAAAATCGGATCGGACCGGTCAGTCCAACCGGTTGAACCGGGAGCCAGCCATGTATCCGGTCCGATTACAACTAGAAAATCATTATGTCCAAAAGCCAGTGTTGAATTGGTTAAATCGATCAAACCAGATCGATTTTGCTGGTTGGTCAATTTTTTTTTTATAAGGAGTGTAAAATTATTTTTTGATCATCAATAATAAAGTTAACTACTTCATTATGATAAAAAATGGTCAAAAATATATTTTAGTTGGCCATATAAAAAATTATTATATTTCTTACTCTTTAAAAAAGAGTTTAGAGATGATAAATATAAGAAAAAATGATATATAAATATTATTTATAGAAGTTTTAAGAGTTAAAAACTCTTACTTTAAGCAATATAGAACTTCTTGTATGCCTTATAATAGTTTTAAGATAAAAAAATTCAAAATCTAAGTAATATAAAACTTAATATTTTACTTGTATTAATTATGTTAATATGACTTAATATATTAATTTTAATTTCTAAAATTATTTTATTATATTAAAATTTTTTAGTTATTTTTATTTATTTCATTATATATATATATATATATATATATATATATATATATATATATATATATATTTCGGTTGAATTTTTGGTTAAATTGGTTGAATTATTGAATCTCTAAATAATATCTTATCCGCTTCAATATTCGGTCCAATCTTCAAAGCCTTGCTTTTTATGTTTGTCTGTAATTATCTTATACCTAGAAAATTAACTTTTTGAATCAAAACTTTTTTCGTGGAACCATATATAATAGTATCAGTCCCTATAAAATTTTAATTTGCTATAATAATTTAAGAGTAATTAGAAAAAAAAATATTTATATTCATAACAGATAAATTTCATATTCCAACTTCTTTTTTTTAAAATCACTCATGCATCTTTGAGTTGTGAATGATAATTAAGTAAAATCTTCTCAAAATAAAAATTATAAATAATTTTAATTATTTGTAATAAAGACGTAAATTTAAATTTTAAACACAAATTTCGTTAAAAAAAAATTCATTGTGGTCGATTAAAAATAAAAAATAAAAAAAAATCCCATTGTCCAGCACTTTCCACCAACCTGGACCTAATTCCGTTAGCGTACAAAAGTGGCAACGAATTAGGGGGAAATCTCGTGTCCCTTTATTCACGTGAGTGCATTCAGAAATTGACACTTGTCCACCGTCCGATCATGGTCAGTCAACTCGCTCCCATGCATCAATCAGGTTCTGATCCTCTGGTCTCTGGACCACTTGGCTGCTTCCCACGTGTACCGGGAGTTAGCGATGCGGTTCGTAGCTTTTAATTTTGGTGGGACCAAGAGAGCATATGTGTTTGTGGTCCGCGGAGTAGATGATCTCTTTTTCTGTCGTAGGCTCGTAGCAGAGACACTGACACACCGAGCTGCACGCGCCTTTGACTTCACCATTCCCATTGGATAATGGATAGTTGCCTTTGTTTCCACTTTGGATTGAGCAACTCAAGTACTACAACCTAAGTACTTTTTGTTTAATTTGTAGTGCAATTTTTCTTTTTTGTGCTAATATGTTATTTTTTAAGTTGTAAATAGGAAATAGGAATTATAAAAGTTGGACACTATCCCTGTTTTATATATATATAAATAATAGTAGATGAGTTTAATTGATATATTAATAGTATAAAATAATTTTATATTATTAATTAAAAAAATAAAAAATTATAATTAAATTTTTATTATAATAAATAATTATTTATATAAATTTATATTTTTTTTATTTTATTAATTAATAATATAAATTATTAATATATTTAAATTAAATTTATAGTACATAAAAAAAAAGAAGTTTATTTACACATCAAAAATCCGTCTGACATATCTTCTGAACTGAAGAAGATTTTGTCCAGGTACTGCCTTGTGGTTTTGAAAGATCATGGATATATACATACATGATCATGTCACCAAGTTCGCCCCTATACTGATGAATTCTTTAATTACTTGGCGTTGGTAACACAATTAAGATTTTCTTGGTACATTAACGCAATTAAGATTTAGGAATATTATCCACCAAAAAAATAAAAAGGATTTAAGAATGTTCATCCGTATTTGTGCCCAAAAAGAAGTATGGCTTGATATTTACATGGAGTTTTTGAGGGCTTGGGTCCAAATTCTATGTATTAGATATTCAGACGGTGACAAACCACATCGTCATCTGTGATTATTTCAAATACTTAAAGCATGTGATCATTTCAAATAATGTTAGCTGGTTTCATATTTTGATTTTCTAGAGTCAAGACTCAAGGAACAACTTCCTTTGTGAAATCAAATTCTGGAATCTGGGCCGTGGAATGAGAGATGAATGAAGCCATAAAGGTGAGCACACATGCTAGTGGACAGGTATATCGACTTCATTTCCGTTTTTGCTTAAATTTTTGATGAATTAATTCTTTAGAAGAGAGAGAGAGAGAGAGAACCAAAGAAAAAAATGGGGGAAAAAAGATGGAGCTAATACATGAATAGAGCTGAATATGAATATCGAGGTTAGGTTGGATCGTGGCATATAGATTATTATTTTCTATTACAAACATTTAAAGATATTTTAAATAGCAGGTAGATTGTAAATAAATCACTGAATGGCATGATAGAAGGTACTAGAACAACAAAAACCATATTTTTTCCAATAAATATCGGGAGCAAGAACTTTGTAAGCAGATAATTTTCGGATTGATTGGCAACAGTTTTTCCCAGCCCCAACATGTAATAATTAAGCTTGCGGGTAAAGAAGATACAAGACGTGTGGAAAAGTTTTAAGCTCGTACTCAATTATATACTATTATATAAGTAAAAATAATTAATTTTTATATTTATTATTTTTAAAAAAATTATTTTTATTTATATAATATTATATAATTAAATATTAGTATGAAATCTTGTTGTATTATAATAATATATATAAATTAAATTCTATTTTTTATTATTTTCTTTCAATATATATATATATAAAAGTAGTGTTTGTGAGTGGTCCAACAAGAACGTCAAGTGAATGAGAGTAGTAGGACTCTAGACGCACGTAGGATGGAAGAAAAGAACATAAGAAATTGAGAAGGTAAAGTTGAAGCTTCACCTATATAAATGGCTTATTAACCTTTTTTCGCCATTTAGTTTAATTTGTTGTTCATTCAGAGAGAGAAGAAAGAGAGAAGGCAACAACATCGGCCACATCCACGACATAAAAAGCCAGCTTCAACCATAGCCCTTCCATTCCACGTCACCATCGTTCAGCTTCTCACCAATTTCCTTTCCATATCAAATTAATTAATCATATCATATACTACACATACCAACCCCATTGCTTCAAGATTTTGCTGTGTCTTGGATTTGTTGTGAGACGTTGACCTACCAATACACCATTTGTTGTTGTTGATGGGGAACTCGTTTGGGTGCTCTGCCTCCGGCGAGAGACTGGTGTCGGCGGCGAGGGACGGCGACCTTGTGGAGGCGAAGATGCTGCTGAACTGCAACCCTTGTCTTGCCAAGTACTCCACTTTTGGTGGCCTCAATTCCCCTCTTCATTTCGCTGCTGCCAAGGGCCACAACGAGGTCTCTCTCATATTCACAGTCATATCTATACCCCTTTTGTTTGTTTTCACTAATTTTGTTTAGAATTTATGTGTTCGCCCTTTTGATTCTCAAAGTTTGTATCTTTATTTGTTTTTCTCTGATGGGTATTTATTAGATTGTGGCATTGTTGCTTGAGAATGGTGCTGATGTGAATTCAAGGAATTATTGTGGCCAGGTACCACTTTCATAATCTGCTCTCTCACTCTCTCTCATTAAAGTTTTCTGAATATTGGTTTTGATTTGAAGGGAAATTGCATGATATGATTACAAATGAGGTGAGATGTGTATTTATAGTGGTAAATTTTCAATATTGGAAGATTCCGTTATGTGTTTGAAATTGGAATACAGATTTTTCGTTCTGGTCCAGCTATCCAATTTTAGAGTATTATTCATTCCCTATGGCAGATAATTGCTTTGTTTGCATTATAGTAAGCAATCAGATCGATGGATCTGGTACCAATTCAACAGATGCTAGCATGATATAATGAAGCTTTCTTTGGATATATCCCTATTTTCTTTTGGTAAATGTCTACACTGTACTAATTTGAGCATATGGTTTAATTTGATCCTTGATTTGAAGACGGCCTTGATGCAAGCTTGTAGATATGGGCATTGGGAAGTTGTACAGACCCTTCTGCTCTTCAGATGCAATGTGAGTCCTGTAATACTTTCTTTTTTTCTCCCTATCTGAATTGTTTTTCAGTTTCACCATGACTTTCTATTTACTATCCCATGGAGACCATAGGTCATAGAGCTGGTTAGAGAAACCACTTGCTAGTGGGATTTGATTAGTTGATCCTCATGTGTGTTGTCCTCTTTACACGGTAAAAGTTCATTTTCAACAGTATGAAGACTGTAATTCATTCAATAACAGGTTATGAGAGCAGATTATCTCAGTGGGAGGACAGCACTTCACTTTGCAGCTGTGAATGGGCATGTAAGGTGTATTAGACTTGTCGTGGCTGACTTTGTTCCGAGTGCTCCATATGAAGCTATACATGCTCGCACAGAGGCCAACAAGCGTGATGAATCAAATGTGAAAGGAAAACATGAACAAAGGTACCCCTTTCCTTTCCATTATGTAGTTCTCAGAAGTCAGGACAAGATTTCATTGCAGTGAATTTCATAGCATTTGATTAACTGGTATATTTTCGCCTTCTGTTGTATGCTTACATTAAAATGATCTTTGACAACATTAAAATGATCTTTGAATTGATTTCATCCACTGTATAGTATTTTATTTGTTACTCGCTGTAATTTTTCATTTTTTTCTCTATTATCTTATGAATGCAACTACATGCTTAGTTAGTTACTACATGAATAAGTAATTATTAGGGACAATTATTAATTGCACAAGCTGTGCATAATTTTATTGTGGGAATCAAATGATGACATTGAGATTTCATTTGGTGTTTGCTGTGAAGAATGTTTAAGGCCTGACTTTAATAGAGAGTTGTTATTTATGTGTGTTATATTCTTGCAATTTATTTACTTATATTCCAGTGCAGTGCCCTGTCCAAGTTTGTAAATAAGACAGCTGATGGTGGTATTACTGCCCTTCATATGGCTGCATTAAATGGGTATTTTGACTGTGTACAACTGCTACTTGATCTTAATGCAAATGTGTCTGCTGTGACGTTTCATTATGGAACATCAATGGATTTAATAGGTATGTCTTTTGTTTAATATTCTAAATATCCCTAAGGTTGTTTTCTGTTTCAAAGTAACTAATGTGATTTGATGTAGGGGCTGGAAGCACTCCACTGCATTATGCTGCTTGTGGGGGCAATTTAAAATGCTGTCAGGTAAGAATTGCTTTTGGTTTGATTTGTGATATACCTTCTGGTCCTTTCCTTTGAATCTGGCAATAACGTTCTTCTTTTTCAGATCCTCCTTGCAAGAGGGGCTAGTCGGATGGCCTTGAACTGCAATGGGTAAGATATTGTGAAGGGGCATTTTTTTAGTTTAAACTTTTGTATGCTATATAACATGAATACAAATTTGAATTCCCCCCCCCCCCAGGTGGCTTCCTCTTGATGTTGCTAGGATGTGGGGGCGTCATTGGCTTGAACCTTTGTTGGCACCCAGTTCTGAAGCCACAATACCAACATTTCGTCATTCAAATTACTTGTCCTTGCCTCTCATGAGTGTGCTGAACATAGCCAGGTATTTTGCAATCAACTATGTCTGTTTCTGCAAATCAGCAAACTGTTTTCCATGTTGAAGTATATTTTGGTAATTTAAATGACAAACAGAACAGTGATTACAACCAAGAAAAATTGAAAATGTTACTGATTATGAAGATACTCAGGAGCAAGCTTCTCTTACAGCCAAGCAAAATATAGAGAACAGTGTATGAAGACTAGAACAGTAAATGAAAAGGGTAACAATCAGAGACATTTCTCTGCCCCCTTCCAATGACCTAGGCCACCCCACTACCCAAAATGATGCTCGATGCCTCTTCTCTACTATCCTACCACCTTATATATTTCCTGAAATTCCCCCTCCCACTTATGTGCTACAAGCTGTCTACTGCTATGGATACTCCTTTATCTCTCCCTATTGCCTCTCTCACTATTCCTCCTTTCGTAAACTCAGTAGTTTTCCTGTGGCCATTCACGTGTGGCCCAACTATCACCCTTATGCTCCTTATCACATACACATTACTCAGGACCTATCAGAACATTTCTGGAGATAATTTTGGCAGAATATTGAGGACCACAACTGGCATAACCCAGTTCAAAATTCAAAAGCAACATAATTTGGGAAAGCTGTGAAAGTAAGCATGTATGACTTCCACCACCCCTCATTTAAACAAGAAAGGGAAGGGAAAAAAGAAGCTTGCCTGAACTTGTGGGTCGGGGGCACCTTAATTTTCTCCTCACACAGAAAAAGAATGAATTATACTACAAGACTCTTACCTTCTTTAGACACTGTTTCATTTTGTATATAAAAAATGGGATGCTATGCCTTCAGAATTTCCAAGTCTTGTACATGATGAATAGACATCTATATTAGTTCTTAGATTAGCAGCTGTATAATGTTGGTGTTCAACTTTTTGCACACATACCCCAGAAGCTTGAGATTCTAGATTTATGATTAAAAATGTTATAGAAGTGAAGGCAAGTGTAATTTTTTTTTTTTAAATGAAATATGGTTTTTAGAATAGGAGAAGTAGGAGAGAAGAACAAGGACAACCAAGTGCTTTGTAAAATGGCTTTCCATGGTGTAAAGGTGATTTTTTGGCAATAAAAAGAGTATACGACACACGAGTTATATAATGTCATAGTTGGCATTTGATGCATCAGCAGTGTGCATAATTTTTGTTATTAATGATCTAAAAATCTTTGAACCAAAATGACAATTCGACATGTTGACTAAAGCAAAATGATATTCTTAAGAGTAAATTGATCTCTCCAATCCTGCATATTTGATGTTTACTACATAGGCCTCTCCTCCCTTGTTTGTGTAAACCTAACACAAAACTTGCTTCTAATTATAAAATCTGCTGCAACTAAATCCAAATTGCGGTCAGGCATAGCCTTGAAATGGGACTAAAATTGATTTCAAATAACTGCAGAGAGTATGGATTGCAATCATCTATGACCTCCTCCGATGAGATTGACTTTTGTGCTGTCTGCCTAGAGAGGCCATGTTCAGTGGCTGCAGAAGGTACTGGATTCTTCTATCTTTTCAATATATGTTTGTTTGCATGCCTGTCTGCATGTGAATATTTGATGAACTGTAGCACTTAAAAGCATGGACCCATATCCTAAAGTAGTAATCATGCTAGGACTACTTTCCAGATTCAAAACAAATACAGTCAAATATATCATTTTATTAGAGTTTAAGCATTCATCCCATAATCTTTTGAAATGGGGGGTCTTCCTTTTTGTCACCATACTTTCTACCACATGCACTTAAACACAGTTTCAGTTTCATTATGATATTAGAACCTGGAAAACTTATTGAGCTTTGTGTAACAGTGTAATTGATATCAATAGATTTTTACATGCAGGATGTGGGCATGAGCTTTGTGTAAGATGTGCACTCTATCTTTGCTCAACAAACAACATTTCTTCTGAAATGGTTGGCCCTCCTGGCTCTATTCCTTGCCCGCTATGTAGACATGGGATTGTCTCCTTTGTTAAGTTACCAGGTTCACAAGCAAAAGAAAATAAATTACACGTGTCTCTTGGCCTGTGTACCTCATGCATGCTACATCCACGTGACTTAGATCAGCCATCTCTTTCTCATACACCAGAGATTCGAAGAAACCGTGTAGCTTCTGTTCCTTCAGAGATACTCTGCCCGGTCACTTGTGGTCCATTTCCATCCATGACAATTCCTCTATGTACCTGCAATGACGGTCCATGTCCAACATTTGAACCCCGAGAAGCGGAAACACAGGATGAATCACCCCCTCACTCGCAATCATCAACAATGGATCAGGATAAAATGGAAGGGCCAAGACTGGATAAAACAACTTGCTCAAGCATGTTCTGGGGTAGAAGAAGTTGCAGCAGGGAGCACCAATGCAATTCAGAAATAAATGCGTGATTCATTTGGTGCTTGTATGATCATTCTTATGTTTGGGATACTGGATAATTTTGGATCAACAGAGCAGTCCACAGTTATCTTATTAACCAGACTTAGATAGTGCAACTTTGGGGATATTTCAAGAAGATAAAAATGCTGACTATGCAGGTATGTTTTGCTGCACAGGTTGTATGCTAGATGATAAATACAATTCCGGCATTTGAGCATCCTAATCACCTTCTGGATGCCCTCAGGCGATCTGTAGAGAGCGTGTGTGAAATTAGTTTTAGTTTCATGAGATTGTTATTGTGATTTATTGCAATTAGATTTCATTTCATCAGAGTAAAGAAGGTGTTTTTTAAGAGGAAAAAGAATACCTTAAGCTTTTTAGCATCTGTATCAGATTAGGAGCATCTGTATATTATGTTAGTCATGAATTTTATAGGTTTACAAGGATCAAATTTGGGGGACTCAAGCGGCTTGCTGTTGCAGTTATAATACCTTTTGTGGGCTCTCTCACTAACATTAACATTGTGCTGTTGAAGTATTAGTGTACGAATTCATGCTTGTTTTAGCTTTCTATATAGCTTTTAAGATTTGTTTCTGTAAAGCGCATTTTTATGACAATTACAGTTATAGGCCAAGGTAATTCAGCTATAAGGATAAATTACATTGAGTTCTCTTAACGTTAGGTGATATTTACATATGATATCCCTCTACGTGTCATTGACATATCCTATGGGGTACTTAGTATTATGTGTAGCATGTGTATTTAGTGTTACATTCTTTAAAATATAAGATATTAGGTGTAATATCATCTAAATCTTATGAGAGATTAGTGTATATTTTTGCAAATTGAGGTGTGTAATATCACCTAATCTTAATAGAGATAAGAGTAATTTACTCTAGTTTTTATTATAAATCCGTGTTTTTAGCTTGAAATGCTTTCTCGCTTCAAAAAAATACTCTTGCCTATGCGTAAATAGTTTCTATGACTTCCATCATGGTATTAACCATAGTGTGTTTGTGCAATGGCTTAAAAAGTTGGATTGGATCCGCTGGACCGCTGGTACTGTGAAACTTATTTGTCTTGCGAATTTTAGATGTCTTTTATTTTAACGAATTGTACACAATCTTTTCTTTTTTTGGTCAACTATTGTAGTCTTAAAAGTGGGTAGAGGTTGGTAAACGAGCAACAAAATCTTTAATAGAAACTAATTTAGGCAATACACGCCCTACTTTACGTACCCCTATTTCAATTATGGTAGAGAACTAGGCATACAAACGAAATATACACCGACCAAAAAACAACTTAGTATACAAAAAAGCAAATGTAACCATATTCAAGATAGATCAATAAAACAAGAAAAGAAATTTTTCGAATTCTTAGTTAATATAGAAAATGCAATATCTTTCGAACATGGATTCGTATATGGAAAAAACTTAATAAAACATGTACGTATCAGAAATAGAGGAGTGGGGGAGGTGAGGTAAAGAAGGAGAAAATGAGTACTGATTAGAACGCATATACAATACAAAAGATATACCCAAGAGCCTTAATCGAATGATATGATGTCTTTTCAAAGACTAAGTTTCATGTGAGCGAATTTTATCTGTAGGATAAGGCTACTGAAAACACCTTGCAGCTCAAGCTAAGGAGAAGAGAGAGAGAGAGAGAGAAGGGGGGGGGGATAGTGTAAAGACGTGGAGATTAGCAAGCCCCATATTTTACTTTTGACAAAAAAAAGTCAATTCACATCTCTTAAATCACTCGTAAGTCTTGTAATTTTATTTTATCCACTTTAATTACTGCACTTATTTGTGTCTCTCTTAATTAGTTTATACTCTTTGCCATTTTTCTCCACCAAAATAATATTTTAATTTTTATATTTTTCTTAGACTCTTTCTTAAATAATATATAAATAATTTAAAATTTAAATAATATTATTATACTGAATAAATATATTTCAATACTATTTCAATAAAATTATTTTTTATAAAATTTAAAAAAATTACAAGGCTGCAAATAATCTTGTCAAATAATCAATCATATAGTATGGTAGAGTATAATGACATTAGATAAACATAAAGAATTTAAAAATATGACATAGTAAAATAGTAAAAATATGACGTAATAATATTATAACATAAAAATTGACAACATAATAATATTATAAGGTAAAAATATGAATTATTATAACGTAAAAATATGACAACATAAATTGTTTTTTTGACGTGGACAACATAATAATATTAGAACATAACATATGGCAGCATATTAAATTTTAAATTATTTGTATATTATCCAGGAAAGAGTCTAAGAGAAAATATAAAAAAGAAAATATTATTTTGGTGGATTAGAATAGTGAAGAGTATAAATTAATTAAAAGAGAGAAAAGTTAGTGGAGTAATTAGTGTGGATAGAATAAAATTACAAAATTATCTAGATTTATAATAAGATTAAGAGAGGTGAATTGAGTTTTTTTTTTTTTTGTCAAAAGTAAAATGTGGATTTTGTTAATCTTCACAAGGTTAGCAATCCCCATATATATATATATATATATATATAAAGAAAAAAATCTTCTTAAGATCTTATTGATTAATGTTAGAATTTTTTGGTTTCCTATTCCTTTATCCAAAAAGTGAAAGACTAATATTTAAGGGTAAGGTTCGATGCCTAAGTGGCGACTTTTTCTAATTATTTTTTCTATACACATAAATCCTATGATCAAATCCATGACTATATACTTAATAGACCTGAGCCCCTTCCAATTGAACCAATATCTTGAGATTTTTTTTTTGTCATACACACACACCCAATGGGGAGAGGGGAGGAGGGTTAAGGCATCTCAGATGCCACGGGTCGAACATGTGACCGCAAAGTGCAGAGTGCAACTTTTATCATAGGCAAAGCATATCACCATCTGTGCTAGCTTCCATCTGCCAATACTTTGGTTGATTGATGCTAGATTAAAGTTTCACTAAACCTACACTTTCCTTTTTGAATCAAGTAAAATATAAGCGACATTACAATAACCTTCTTTGGGATCCTTTAAAATTACACTCAACCCTCTCTTGATTTTAATATTACACCTGACACCTCTAAACTCAAATGGATGTTAGGCACCGGTTGATGGCTCTGAGTTTCGAGTTCTAACTTCATATCTGTATGGTTGCTTCCCATGCTTTAGTGTAAAATTGAAATCAAAAGTTGGAAATATGAAATTGGAACTCGGAACTCCCCATGTGGCAGTACAAAAAATGGAATCAGAAGTTAGCAGTTTTAAGTCAGAATTCGAAACTTGGAGCCTCATAACAGTGCTTAATGTCCGTTTGAGTTCAAAGGCGTAACTGTAATCTATTTAAACAAAATGAGGGTGTCAAGTATAATATTAAAATCAAGAGGGGGTGAATATAATTTTAAACGATTTTAGGGAGGTCATTATAATTTTCCCTAAAATATATATGAAACAACTATGGTAATCCATAAAAAGATAACTGTCAAGCTCAACTGCCACGACCATAATCAAATCTTCCGTTAACTCATTTCAAAAGCCTATCGGTTATCTAGCCCAAATCAGAAAAACAATCATCAGAGGAAGTTTATGGCCTTACATGCACCCAGACCACCCCCCCATTTTTTCTCCCAAAAAACACGAAAATATAACCAAAAAACAATAAAAAGTCTTAAATGCACCGAAAGGAAGTCTATAGCCTTAGCACAGAACAAAAAACAAAAAAAAGGGTTTTTACCTTAGCAGACGAAACAAAAGAATATGTTTATTGCCTTATTTTAATAAATTTGCCCAATTTTGTACTCGGGGGATGTCACACGCGTATATTGATACCACAAATTTTGCCCTAAATTAGTTTTATTGATTAAAAATTCAATTTAAAATTTATCCGTAAGGCTATGGCATTTTTTTTTCCAAGTGCTCCCTACACGGACGCGTGTATACTTGTATTAATTAATGTTGAACAACTTCTTTAATCATGCTTCTTGTTAAAGAATTGCTTCCATTAACTATTAAGCAATGATTAGCCTTTCACTTTCAGGTTTCAGTGTGATAAATATTGCATTTGCGTGACCACTGCTATTGCCCACTTCTTCTTTTTGCTTTTTCGGCAAGATAACATTTTTTGCACTCCTTTCTCTCCTTGTCTTGACTTGGTTTTGACCACATTGCAAGCAATAACATATGTCTAAAACGGCGTACTTATGAAGTTCAATTCTCGAATTTTTTTTTAAGAAAAAAAAACGAGGTTTATTGTTACACTTAAAACTTTCTAATCATATTTAAGCGTAAATTACTTTAAAATGTCAAAATATTATATTTAAAAAACAACGATTTTAGAAGAATAGTTTCTCGAGGGAAAAAATTGAAAATATGTTTTTGTTTATAATTGATATCATTCAAAATCTACATGTATCTACGTATTATTCAGATAAACAAATTTCTGTCAGCTGATGAAAGAAATTGTAGAAATGCATGTAACAAATTTAGGGAATATTTGGTTTAATTTTTGGGAGAATTATTTTTGAAAGAATATCTTTTAAAAAATTTACTTTTAGAGAAATTATTTTTTAAAAAAATAATGTTTATTTAGTTTGAATATATTAAAAGTAAGTTTAAGAAAATAATTTTTATTTAAATAAGATAAAATAAAATTATTTTTTATTATTGATGTAAGAGTAATAATAAATTTTTTTTAAAATCAAAAATATCTTCAATAATATTTTCTCAAAAAATTTTTCAAAACCTCAAAAATAAAATTTAAAAATATTTTTATACCTCTAAATATATTAATTATTATATATTTTTATTCTTATGTCAATAAAATATGTGTTAGCCTCCGCAACCGTAAACCAAATGGATCCTGATATGGTTGAAAACTTAAAAAATTAACAATGTTTGGCAGTAAGTAATAAATTTGCTATAAAGAGACAATAAATAAAATAAAGTTGATTTATTGATGAATAAATGATGAGATGATGATTGCGTTGGAGATTGACCATTATTGAATGTTGATAGTTATGTGGGCGATACCCAACCAAAATAATGATAGTGGTAGGCGGTGCACGTATTAGCGGTAGCTTTAGAAAAGGCAGCAGAATTACAGCGAAGTTGATAATGCAGAAAAGTATAGGTGCCACAACAAATGCGACTGCGAGGTGCGGTGTGGCATTAAATTTTCGACAATGGTGCAGCTGCAGCATAGCTTCTAGTTGGGGTGGCTGTAGTAGAAAGTGCCATGGTCAATATGGCTATTACTAGGGGTACTATTTAACCCTTGATCTTACTAATTATTTGTCTTTTGCTAAATTCACATGTTATATAAATACATAACAACTTTAGCCAACTATATATGGACTGTTAATTTGAATCGAGCCTAGCGAAAACATTTAAATATTGAGCGAATCTTCATGCACGTACGTTTATGTGTCAGCTTGAAGTTGAAATTTATGGCTTCTTTAGTTGAGCTTTATATTAAAGTGAAAATTACAATGATCTCACCCTAAAATTTTTTAAAATTATATTCACCTCCTTTTAATTTTAATATTATACTTGATACTTTCATCTTGCTTAAATATATTACAGTTATATTTCTAAACTCAAACAAACAGACGTTAAGTATCTTTAGGCAATTTCGAATTCCAAGTTTTGACTTAAAATTTATGACTTTCAATTTCATTTTTTGTATTGTGGTATAGGAAGATTCAAGTTCTGAATTCCGATTTAAAACATCCAACTTCCTACTTCATTCTTTGTAATGCGACATGGGAAGTTTCAAGTTCTAACTTCACATTACCAACTTTCAATTTCAATTTGCACTATTACATGGAAAATTCCGACTTTCGATTTCTGACTTCATATCTTTTATTTTCAATTTTAAATTTACATTGAAGTATGGGGGCAATAGTGAATTGAAAGTCAAAACCCTAAATCCTAAATTATCAACCTGTGTCTAATGTCCGTTTGAGTTTAGGAGTGTCTGGTGTAATATTAAAATCAAAAGAGGGTGAGTATAATTTTAAAAGATCTCTATGATTTATCTTTATAATATATATATATATATGTTGCTCTAGTCTAACAAAATATCTATGTTCTACCGTTGACTAATAAGAAGATTTGATTATTTTTTAATCTTGAGCAAATTTGAAGGTTGCCTATACATATCCAGTTGCTGGCATATAGCAGTGACCAGCACCAGCACCAAGTGATAGTACTGATTTTTCTTATCTGAACGTACCTCTAAGGTGTCAGAAAATCACACTGGCAATTGATTTTGGACTCCAGAAAATTGTGGCAATTGATTTCATGTTATACAGATTATGGTTTAAGTAGAAAAGCAGAAAGAAAAGAGAAAGATTCCAATTCAACTGCTAAAACTAAAAAAGGGTCCCAACCCATTACTGCACAGTAGTACTATTGCAATGATCTTATTTACAATACAAACTCCAATCCAAAACCTTTTAGTACACTGTTTCAACCAATTCTCACCAGTACCACTCGAGGGCTCTATATCTAATACATTGTTATGATTTATGAAGGATGATGAAGACCCTGCACTTCAAGACAAACAGAACCCAGAACCCAAAACAAGCCTAAACATCTTATAGTAATTATAAATAAGAAAAAGTGATACCGGTGCCAACTAAGCTACAGTTTATAAGATTCAAACTCTTACACCGAGGACTTCATATTTTGGGTACAAATACACATCAATCATTCAACTGTGAAAAAAAAAAAAAAATAGAATAGGAATCTCTCGTTTCTATATCCCTTTTGCCAATAAAGCAGATAGAGAGAGCAGTGAGAATCAGAGACTTAATTTTGGCTTGAATTGGCATTGGTCATGCAAGGTCATATCACAGTCTTTCTCAATATTCTATATTTGGTACAAAATTTCTTGCAGTTTCAAAATCCTCAATGATCCAACTGAGGAAAAAATTTCCCGGTTTTGAGGCTCAATTAAGCGTGCACGCTTCCATGAATACCATGAACCCCTCGCAATCCCCATAAGATCCTAATAATAACTCATCACCAAACAGACTCTACCCCATTATTGAGGAAGCCTTTATTTTGGCTATGTGCTACTTTAGCTACACATGCTGACGAATGCAAATATCACTCACTGTGTGTGCACAGTACAAAGGAGTGAAGCTGTGTGAGTTACATGTGGTTATGAGGAGCCAGCATCAGCTGCATGCCTTTCTTTCTTGCCTTGGCAGTGACACAAGTCTGCTTCTTTTGTTTTCCCTAGAAAGCACTAATGGTAATTAAGAAGGGGCATTCTAAATAGCAACCACATAAGGTGCTCATGAAAATTCAGTATACCTTGTTTGCTATTTTGAGTGCAGGGGACTTGCATTATCAATTATGAGTTTTGTGTGGGTAGGTCACGAGCCAATTTCATACATATCCCCTATGCACGTCTATAGTTATCAAAACTCGAGCCAAATTTTGGAAAACTCCTGTTTATATGTATGTAGATCATAATGGACAAAAGTTAACAATGCTTGTATCCCAAACTATGGGGCATAAATTAGAACAAGAAAAAGATCAATTTGGAATTTGCAAAAGGAAAGACAAAATTAAGTACATGGTTAGTTTCCAGTTAGAAAAAGAAAACCACGGATACATGATTAGTTCAATTGTATTTAAGCAGTTTCATTCTGAAATCAAGTCTATATAGCAAATGTTAAAAAT
The DNA here is from genome assembly GCA_031439585.1 of Pterocarpus macrocarpus. NCBI lineage: Eukaryota > Viridiplantae > Streptophyta > Magnoliopsida > Fabales > Fabaceae > Pterocarpus > Pterocarpus macrocarpus. Next base: position 58,689,567 of record CM062516.1, on the reverse strand, counting down.
TAATAAACTTAAACTTTATAGTCGCATTTCTCTTTTGAATAAGTTATGTTATTTATACAAAAATCATGAATGTTAAAAATGAACCTTTAAAAGAGAGTGTAATTTAAAACTTTGATCCCACCTATTATCACTAAAATATTTTATCTTACTCTTTCTCTTGGATTAGATGCTCACCCTCGATACATATAATTTACGTATAAATAATATTATTCTATTAAAATAATAATAATATGTGAGGTAATTATTGCTCAAGGTTCTTTTCTTAATAGGATAGAAGGGCTCACTAGAATTAATATCACACGCTCACACTCTTTACTTTGTTTGCTTTTTAAAAGGTATCTCTTCACTTTATATTATCATAATTTATCCATTTAGAATTATGTCTTATGACAACGAAGATTGATACAATTGGTAAGAAATGAATATTCCACAAAAGCCCATATTAAATTTCTATTACTAATGTGAAAATTTTATTGGTAGATAATTTTATAAATCTCCTACAAGTACTTTTTGAACCTAGGGTCATCCTCTGGTCTTAGTAGATTAATCGGTGCTGAACTCACTTAATCACTTAAACTTCTAATTATAAAAAGAAAAAGGCATATCTTATGATGGAGAATCGAGTGAAAGACTTAATATATCGATAAAATTATTTATACATACGATCCTAACTAAAATAGTTACTCAATTTATTGTGTTAGGATCCATAAATTTCTTATAACATACACTGAAATTAATTTGCAGAAATTAATTGTAAAAAAGAATACCATTACAGAAGGCATGGTTGATGAAGAGCCTTTAGACAATTTCTGAGGTACACTAAATTGGGTACGGAGAGGATCAATGTGACTAAGGAGTATGCTATGAGTTCATGATGAACACAACATGAACTGGATGAAATTGTGGATTAATATTGAGATTGTTATATGTCCATTTTCATCAATTAAACATCGCGTACGAAAGTTAGAACAAAGTAATGTTTGAACCTTTTATGAAAGATAGTATATATTGAGAGACTGAGAGTCTGTTTCAGATCTTTTCTCGAACAGGAAAGACCTAAGTATAATTAACGATTGCGGTTATACATTAATGAGTGAAAGGTAAAGTTTTTCCCTTTTTTTTTTTAACCAGAAAAATCAATTTCAATTTGTTTTTCAGATAGCGATACAGCGTAAAGCAATTCTCATTTTCTGTATCAAAAGAAAAAAGAAAAAAAACCAAATGAAAATGTGTACAAAATTACAAATAAAGTCCAAAGATATCAGTGTCTAAGTTCAGTACATTTGATAAGAAACTAACGAGAAGTTATGTTATTTCCTTTATTATAAGAACATCAATTTTCTTGCACCAGATATTTAAAAGATTTTCATTATTTGGATATCTTATTAGGACACCAAAATACAATATTCTTTTACATAAAATTTGCAATATATTAGTATATTATCTTATAAATTTAATTTTGATGCGTTATCAATATAAAAGAGTTTAACATTAATATCTAATTTTGTGCTGCTATATATGAGACTTTTGAGATAATGGGTGTAACAATAAACTATTTTTATTGATATATCAATATATAATTGAATGACAGTGTAAAATCTTTTTATACTGATAATGCATCAAAATTAATCTCTTATCTTATCTGCATGCAAGTAGACCGTACTACTTACTTACACTCACCTCGGTATATTATGTCCCATAATATGTATGTACATCTCATGTTGAAAAAAAATAAAAAAGACCACTTCCCACTTTAAAGTGACATGATTAAGGTGGCTAAAACAAGAATGCCAGATATAGCAGATTCACATGCACTAGTAAATTGGAAGTGGGAAAGACAACTCCAAAGTTGAGGTCTAGAAAACAGTGAAGCTTATTCAGATTTCTGCATTTGATAATAATTGTACGTGATAGTTCATTTCTATGGCCTCATAACTAATTAAGGGATCAATAAAGAACAGAAGTCAACATTATTCGTGAACTGGCTAACAAAAAAGGAACTGCTCTTTGCGATGGGAAGGGAGACTCAAAACATTACTGTGTAAGAGAAACTTGTAGGAGATTGAAGACAAGTGTGATTAATGAGAGTAATTGGTGGAAACTGGCCACTTCCTACCAAAACCAAATTAATCAATGCAGTGATGGGGACTAGCATGAAGAACATCACCTGAAATAATGCTATTACGTTAAACTTGTTTATAACAATTACGTGGAAAGTGTGGTCACCCCGGCATACAATGGTTATATTGAAGGCAAAAAAGTTGACATGGAGTACAAGAAGAAGGATAGAAAAGAAAAGTGAATTGGGATGGTGATGGATCAAGGAGGCCAGGTTGGGAGAAGCTTGCATTGGTGATGGGAATGTTATAAGCTTGATCAGTACAATAACCTATTTGGGTTCTGGATATATTGGATTGATAGTGATAGTTGTTGGCTGTAAATGTTTCTTCCTTGTCCTCTGTTGGCTGAGTTGCCACAATCAGGACCACCTCTTACTCAGTTTGTTTTTATTGTTACCAAGGTTTCAATTTTGGATCATGTGTGTCGGTAGTTATTTGAAGATTGGGAGCACTAGCAATGGAAATTACTCTCCAATTAAGTTTATTAGCTAGCTTTGATATTATCAATTAGAAAAGACAGAACCATGCAAAACCACTGCAGAGAAATTTGAAACACACAGGATTTTCAATTGGACAATTATATTCAAACCTTAACAATATTATTCATGTTAACAAATAAATAAATAGATAAATCACATTACCCTTAATGTAAGGGGTTAGTTGGTGTATTCTGTTGGTTCACAAGCAAATGGTGAGTTGGAGGAAAAGGGTATTGAAGCAACACTGCTTTATGGTGCAGCAGTTGCAGCAGCCGGATACTTTTGTGTGGAGGGACCACATAAGACATGGGCATGGGACTTGGGCAGCACATGATATTCTTGATATGGTACGGTTTAGCAATGAGTGAAGTGTAGATTTGGCGTTCAATTCAACCACAACCTTTTTGGTATTTTTTGTCCCTGGAATCCGCTCAACACGACAAATTATGGGGTACATGATATCCCAAAAGGAGAGTGTGTGTCGCGGTACTCGCTAGTCTTTACGACTCTAACTGGGTAACACTTCACTGCCTGTTAAAATCAAACCCCATCATGATGGACCAAAAAATGTGATAGGGACGAAACGGTACAAATTTTTGAGGTACGGAGAAAGATTTAAAATAAAGTCACCACTTTAAAACCTAAGCGCTTATATAGTTTAACTGGTGTAAGCATAAGTTTTAAGGTTTGAGTGTTATATGTTGATGTCCTCTTTCTGTGTATTATATATTGTCCCCCGAAAGAAAAATACCATAGGAAGCAAAAAAGGGGGAAAGTAAAGAATGTTTTTATTTAGATCAAAACAAAACATAATATGTGATAATTGGGGTAAGATATTTTACCATTTTTGTTTATGCATGGAGATGGAACCTTTGATGCACGCGCGATTCTTCTATAGTCGATCAAACTTTAGCATTGTACATTGCTCCTCTCGTGTGGCCTAGATATATCAAGCCGCCTATATTGTACATTGTATATTGTACATTGTTGCACGCCTTCCTAAGGTTGTCCAGCAACAGGTAGGGCTCCCAAGATTTAAATCCCCCCCCCCCCCCTCTCTTACATGTGCTCCTGGTACATGTTCTAGCTACAGGAAACATTTCTTCAATATTGAATTAACTATATAGACATAAAATTTTTTTTTTGTTTTTTTTTGGGGAGGGGGGGGATGGTAGTTAAAGGACTAATCAAAAACGACTACAATTTACTTTAGTTGGTAAATTGGTAATTTCCCTTTTCCCAAACCACATCTTCCAAGTGGTCTTCGAAGATTTTCACAGCTTCGAATCTGCTCCGAAATGGTCTCTAGGAATAAAGAAATTATTTACAACAGTGACATTTCAAAAAATATTAGTCCACAACATATCTAGCTACGCAGTAATAGAACAAGTATCGGCTGATATAAGAGCTGTGAAGGGACAATCAATGGCTGCGAGTAAATAGTGGATTATGGTGACTTGGTGAGTTAAGCAGGGAAGACTCTGTGTAGGAAGGGAAGAAATTTTTAATTAAATACGGTCTAGTATATTAATTTTAAAACATTTAACTTATTATTTAATTTGTATATAGTTTTTTAATGACAAATATATCTTTATCAGAATTCTTATAACTTTGTACTTGTTCATGTAAACAAAAAAACCTTTGTACTTGTTAAATAATACCTAAATGCTGATATTAAATAGATTTAATTTTAATATATTATTAATATAAATTTTTTATATTATCATTTAATTATATATTATTCTATTATTAAAAATATTTAAGTCTTCTATTTTAAATTTTATATATAATTAATTAATAGTATAAAAATTATATTAATAATATATTAAAATTATACTTCATTAAGAATTAGTCACATAAGGGACATGGTTTGAGATCCAGAGAGGATGAATGAAAGGATCCTCCAGCAATTAGAAGTATACCCAGAAACATACATTATACTGTTGATCCAAATATTGTTAGTATTAAAAAAAAAATAACGTAGTAAGAGTTTTATCTTAAAGTGGATTGATTTAACTCGAATGAGATTAATTAAAGCTCAGTGAATTTTAAATAATGATGGTTTAAGTAAAACAAATATTGTCAAATAAGAGGAAAGTAATGATGCAGTAACGACTTGTATAACTCCCAAACTACTCTGCAAACTGTGTCTCAAATTAAGGAATATATATAAATGAGAAAATTAGAATAAAAATCATATATTATTGTTCCAATGGGGAATTACGTATACAATTTGCACAAATTGTCGGTAATGAAGTAATAAATGCAAGAAATTTGAATAAATTAATTTCAAGATGTTCTTAATGAATAAATCGATACTCACTAACGGGACGCGTGATGCTGCTGATTTGAGCTTGTCATCATTCAATCACAATTGCATGTAAGTTCGTTCTACCTGGACAGCCAAGTTGATTAAAATTTAATGGAGTATATTACATTAATTCATCATCCTTTCCCTCTTCATTATTGCGTCCAACTCCAGTTTTCATTGATTACAGATGCAGCTCAAGGCAATAAGGAGGAAAAAAAAAAAGGTCTAATGAACTCTATCTTATGGAGCCCTTCAAAAGTGCTTTCTTCTTGACTGTATTTATAATTTTATTTAGCTGCCGAAAGTAAAAATCTATTATAGGTAAATCATATCAGCCACTACATCAAGAGTCAAATTCAATTATATCAGCGTGTACTCTATGATTTCTAACACCGCACTTTCTTTGAGGGGGTAATCCCATGGTAGAAATTAGAAAGGAGCTTACAATAAAGAAAAATGATAGTATAAACTTAAGTTTATAGTGAATTTGTTATATAATAATATATTAATTAATAATTTTTATAATATTAATATATTATAATTATAAATTATATTTTAAATAGTTAAAATTTTTTTATATATAAAATTTATAATAAATCTGATATTATAGTATTATTACTGTACAATAAAAGGGCAATAATGGAAGAAAAAAATGGTAGCAATTGAGAGGTGCAGGGTTCCAAAATATTCCCAATCTGGGCATGCTTCCGGGGAAGAGACAGCTCGGCCTCAGGCAAGCACTATTTTGGCTTGACGCCCTAATCACTCTCATGTCATGGGTCACTCGCCCACGTCCCTTCAAATCACTGCCCTATACAAAAAGTCAATTAGTTTTATAATGACGGAAACAACCCCCACATCACACCCCAAGCACTTGACTTCTGGAGTGTTGCTCTCAATGCTTATAGGAAAATCCTTTCACAAATTTATGCATACTCAAATTAAGTACATTAAATTTATGAAAATACTAAGTGAATTAAATTGGTAAATTATTAATTAACATTTAATTAACTATATTAATAATTTATTAATATAATAATATCGTAAACTGGATTACAGTAGATTCGTGTAAGAATTTATCATAGTAGCCAGGTCTAAACGTTTAGATTTGAAGGCTCTTACGAGGGAGTTTTCCGGCTCAAAGTAACAAGCACTTCTCACTTATTCTATGTGGTATTGCTATTATCCTTTCTGGCGGCTTATATGATATAATTTCTCTAAAGATTAAAAATAATAAGTTTGAACGAAAATATTTATTACTCCATTATAAAATAATTATACATATATACTCATAAGTTGATAGATATTAATGTGTGTATCAAATTTTTTTTTTCTGGATACGAGTTTAAAAATTATTCTTTGTTTGATAAAATAAATGAACTAAAATATGATATTTTCCTTCTTCATCTATAACGAATTTTAGTGTGAAATTTTTTTACACAATTAGTCATGTCATTAAATTTGTTTAATTCTTACCATAAGCACCTTAAAAGTAATATAAAAAATAACCTTTAATTAATTAGTTGTGTAAAATATTTTAGATTGATAATATCAAAATTGATTTCTAAAATAAATAACTCAAAATTCTTATCTCTATTCTACTCTTTGATGTCTATCGAATAGAGCAAGATATTTATTTGATTTCATTACATTTCATTCCACTTCATATTATTTCATTCCATTTCATTTCATTTAACTTCATATCATTTGGTCACATTTGATTCAGTTTTAATTACCATTAAATATCCAAACAAATCCGTCAAGTTTTAACTATGATGGAAGTTTAATGGTAATAAAGCAAAAAAGGCACACAAACTTTGAGGGCGATTCCCACGCCCTACACCAAAGCAGCTCCGTCCTAGAGCTGAGCTATTATTCGCCTTATGTCGTGGTAGAATAATAATGTGCATATGCTTGCTATCGGCTATTGCAATTAAATAATAAATAATCGTATGAAGAAAACAACAAATGAGGAAAATGATAACCCTATGGAATATAATGTACATGCAATAGATAGATAAGAAATTATTGAGTCACATGTTAATGACGCAACTTATTTGGTTGAAAATGCAACTAAAGGAGAAGAAAAATAGAAAATGCTGTACGAAATGGAAATAAAAAAGTTAAAAAAATAAAGTGGTAAATAATATTAATTTTTTTTAAAAAAAGTGTTGACACGATCCTGATTTCGATTATACCCTAAAGAAGAGCAATGATAGCTAGTAAAGTGCGCATTTTACATGCCCTATAGTATTACGTTATTATACCTTTTTTTTTGGTATATTGTTTTTGAGACTTTGATATATTATTTAATATGTTATATGATATTTTTTTATATAACATTTAAAATAATCACAATAAGAATCAAATATTTTTGTTGATATGATTATATATAATTAGATTAGTAGTAATATTTTTACACTGACAATTTATTTACTATTATCTAATATGTATATTTTTACTGTTAAATATCTCAGCATAATTTTTATATTTTAATTAACAATAGCGACGACAAAATCTAACAACACCGAACTACATAAAAGAATGTATAAATATTAGCACGTAAGTAACATATTTTATGAAAAACAAATTAAAGGAAATTGATCGACGCGCCATGCAGATGCGGAAACAAACAAAAAGAACGCATAACACTTTTTTTTCTCCCTTCGATGCCAAAGCAGCGAAGATATTAAAGAAAGTGTTGCACAATTTTAAGGGAAAGCTCGAATCCTTGTAGACTTTCTTTAACGCATGAACACTATGGCCGTGCAATGTGCAAATCCCACAAACCTAGCTAATCCTACTGCTATTCTAAATCAATCATTAATTAATTTATTAAGGAAACAAATAACAAAACCGAAGGGAGAAGAGACAAAGGTCCCCAATTCAATCAAAAGGAGGTGGACAACCCGGGTTTTATGTAAGAGCACGGCCAATAGGCTTGAATCATAAACGGTTAACCCAAACAAATAAATAAATATATAAATAAATTACGCTTCTCTCTCCTCAGATATTCTTTTTTTTTTTTTTTGGTGGGTAGATATTCTTTTATTACATAACTCTTTTCTTTATCTTTAAAATATATTTTTTTCTCTTAAAAAATAAAAATATGCTACACTTTAATTTATTTTTAATTTTTTTATTAAATCTCTATTATTTTATGTCTATCATATTTTTAGGCTATAATATGTGATAATATATGTTAAAATATGACTTTTAATTAAATTTTTTACTAATTTATTAAAATGAAAATAAAATATCAATGTTATATTAAATTTTATATTTTAAAATTCATTAAATAAGAATTAAATAATCTTAATAAATATAGTTTCATCAATATTAGTATATCACTTCTCAATAATTTATAAAGATAAAATAATTTTAATAACATTAAATAATGAATAATTAAAATAATAATAAATTTTTTTAAAAAATATTAATACTAATTAATAAAATATTTTGTATAATGGGTAGTTTAATAAATTTATAAGCATATCTGAACTAATAAAATATTTTAAACTAAAATATATGTTTTAAAAATAAAAAGAATAATTGTGTAATAAGAATATTTTTAGAGAAAGGAAGTGAAATTTATTTTAAAAAAATCATATATTGAAGAAGAGTGGGGAGCAGATGTTCACTTGAAACTTCGCGACTAGTTTTTGGTGCAAAGATTAGTTCTCAAAAAGAAAATAATATATGAACAATGTTTAAACGAGAAAAAGTAAATAACCAATGCTTAGTACTTATATAAAAGATTCATTTTAAAAGTTTCATTTCTAATTTTTTAGAGCAATAGTAAATTAACTAAGTGTTATGCATGGTTACAGTTAATTTTGGTATAAAAAAAGGTCTGAACAAGCTAAACAAACCAGAAAACTTAAGTAAAGTTTAATGAGTGTTTGTTAATTAGTATTGTTTTTTAATAAAAACACATCTATAATTTTACAACAAAAACTGTATTTTGATTACCTACTACACTTGATGTATATTTTTAATAGAATGCAATTTATTTACATACTATACTAATACTAATGTTCTTAGAAACCGTTTTAGGAAAGTTATAATCCCATAGTTTGACAGTCACAGTGCATTATTATTATCTTTGAAAGCGAGGACTGTACAGTATATGCCGTTATGAAGGTTGAAAGTCACGTGCGATGCGTGCTGCCCTCTGACACATAACTTCTTTTGCCACCGTACCCTCTCTCTCTCTCTCTCACCACATGCTTCATGGCAACGCCTTCCCTTCTTCTTCTTCTACTTCTACTTCTTCTTCTAATTCTTCCAATGGCATTCGCATTTGCATGCACAACCACCTCTTTGCTCCACACACCGAATTCCTCTAGCTAGACCAAACCAAAACCTTATCCTTTGTTCTCTCTCTCTCTCTCTCTCTCTCTCTGTGCCATGGCTGTGTTTTACTACAACCTCGTACTCTGCTACCTTCTCGTGTTCCACCTCTTCTGCGCCATTGCAGACCAAAACAACCAAAACCCAGAAAAAATTTCCCTCCTTTCCTTCAAAAACAGCCTCCACAACCCTCACCTCCTCGCCTCATGGCACCCCTCAACCCCACACTGCGACTGGGTCGGCGTCACGTGTCAACTCGGCCGAGTCAACTCGCTCTCCCTTCCCTCTCGCAACCTCAAAGGCACTCTCTCCTCCTCCCTCTTCTCCCTCACCTCACTCACCACCCTCGACCTCGGCGACAACAACCTCTCCGGCGAACTCCCAGGCGAACTCGGCGAGTTGACTCAGTTAGAGTCCCTCCGACTCGGTTCCAACTCGTTCGCCGGAAAAATCCCTCCGGAGCTGGGGCTCCTGAAAAAGCTCCAAACTCTCGACCTATCCAGCAATGCCCTCGCCGGAGAACTGCCGGAGACCATCGGAAACTTGACACAGCTTCAGTTCCTTGACCTCAGCAACAACCTTCTCTCAGGTTCTCTACCTTTGTCTCTATTCACCGGAACCGTGTCTTTGATTTCCCTTGACATCTCAAACAACTCGTTTTCCGGCGAGGTTCCGCGGGAGATCGGGAACTGGAGGAACATCACTGCACTCTACGTGGGGAACACCAAGTTGTCGGGTAGGTTGCCAGAGGAAATTGGTGAGCTTTCAAAGCTTGAGATTTTCTATTCACCTTCCTGTTCCATTGAAGGTCCATTACCTAAGGAAATGGCAAAGCTCAAGTCTTTGGCAAAACTCGACCTTTCCTACAACCCTTTGAAGTGTTCAATCCCAGAGTTTATTGGGGAGTTGGAGAACTTGAGAATTCTTGACCTTGTTTTTGCTCAGCTTAATGGGTCAGTGCCACCTCAGCTTGGAAAATGTAGGAACTTGATGTCTGTGATGGTTTCTTTCAATTCACTTTCTGGGTCACTCCCTGCGGAGCTTTCTGAGCTTCCCATTGTGACATTTTCTGCTGAGAAGAATCAGCTTCATGGGCCTTTGCCTTCTTGGCTTGGAAAGTGGACCAGTGTTGGTTCGCTCTTGCTTTCTGCTAACCGGTTCTCTGGGGTGATTCCACCTGAGCTTGGGAACTGCTCTGTGATGGAGCACCTTAGTCTCAGCAACAACTTGTTGACTGGTCCCATTCCTGAGGAGCTTTGTAATGCTGCCTCACTCATGGAGATTGATCTTGATGACAACTTCCTCTCTGGTTCCATTGGGAATGTGTTTGTCAAGTGTAAGAACCTTACTCAGTTGGTTTTGATGAACAATCAGATTGTCGGTTCTATACCAAAGTACCTCTCAGAGCTTCCCTTGATGGTGCTGGACCTAGACTCCAACAATTTCAGTGGGAACATACCTTCTAGCCTGTGGAATTCATCAACTCTGATGGAATTCTCTGCTGCTAATAACCGTTTGGAGGGTTATCTTCCTGTGGAGATTGGGAATGCTGTTATTCTAGAGAGGCTTGTTCTTAGCAATAATAGACTGGCAGGTACTATACCTAAGGAAATTGGAAGGCTCACAAGTCTTTCAGTTCTTAATCTGAATGGTAATATGCTTGAAGGGAATATTCCAATTGAGCTTGGTGACTGCACTTCTCTTACCACATTGGACCTTGGAAACAATAGACTCAATGGGTCTATTCCTGAGAAACTGGTGGAGCTGAGCCAATTGCAGTGCCTGGTTCTTTCTCACAATAATCTGTCTGGGCCTATTCCTGCTAAGAACTCTTCCTATTTTCGACAAGTTACCGTCCCAGATTTGAGCTTTGTTCAACACCTTGGTGTATTTGATCTTTCCCACAATAGATTGTCTGGCACTATACCTGAGGAATTGGGGAGCTGTGTCGTGGTTGTGGATCTATTGATCAGCAACAACATACTATCTGGGAGTATTCCTAGATCACTCTCACGCTTGACAAATCTTACAACTTTGGATTTGTCTGGCAACCTGTTGTCCAGTTCCATTCCGCTGGAGCTTGGAGATGCCCACAAGCTTCAGGGTTTATATCTGGGACATAACCAGCTCTCAGGTACCATCCCTGGAACTTTTGGAAAGTTGAGTAGTTTGGTGAAGCTGAATTTGACAGGAAACAAGTTGTATGGCCCAATTCCAATTAGTTTTGGGAACATGAAGGAGTTGACACACTTGGACTTGAGCTCCAATGAGCTCAGTGGCAAGCTTCCATCTTCTCTGTCAGGGGTGCAAAGCCTTGTTGGGCTTTATGTGCAGAGGAACAGGCTTTCTGGCCAAGTAGGGGAGCTCTTCTCAAACTCCATGACATGGAGGATTGAGATTATGAATTTAAGTGATAACTGCTTCAATGGGAACTTGCCGCGATCTTTGGGAAATCTTTCGTACTTGACAAATTTGGATCTTCATCGAAATATGTTGACTGGAGAGATTCCTCCAGACCTTGGGAGTATGATGCAACTGGAGTATTTTGATGTTTCAGGTAATCGGCTATATGGAAAGATTCCAGAGAAGTTATGCAGCCTGGTTAACCTGAATTACCTAGATTTGTCTCAAAACAGATTGGAAGGACCTATACCCAGAAGTGGTATTTGCCAGAACCTATCCAGAGTTAGATTTGCGGGGAACAAAAATCTTTGTGGGCAGATGCTGGGTATAAATTGTCAGAGCAAAGGCATTTGTAGATCAGCATTTTGTAATGCATGGAGGCTAGCTGCGATTGCTGTTACAGTTATATTAATAACTATAAGCATTGGTTTTGTTCTGCATAGATGGTTTACCAGGAGGCAGAATGATCCTGAGGAACTCGAGGAGCGCAAACTAAACAGTTATGTGGATCAAAATCTTTATTTCCTGAGCAGTAGCAGATCAAAAGAGCCTTTGAGTATCAATGTAGCAATGTTTGAGCAGCCTCTTTTGAAATTAACCTTGGTCAATATCCTTGAAGCTACTGAAAACTTCAGCAAGGCAAACATAATTGGAGACGGAGGTTTTGGAACTGTGTACAAGGCCACTTTACCTAATGGAAAAACAGTTGCTGTGAAGAAGCTTAGTGAAGCTAAAACGCAGGGTCATCGTGAGTTCATGGCTGAGATGGAAACCTTGGGCAAGGTGAAGCATCAAAATCTTGTTGCATTGCTTGGATATTGCTCAATGGGAGAGGAGAAACTCCTTGTTTACGAATACATGGTAAATGGGAGCTTAGATCTTTGGTTGAGAAATAGAACTGGGGCCCTTGAAGTCCTTGACTGGAACAAACGCCACAAGATTGCAACCGGCGCAGCTCGAGGATTAGCTTTCCTTCATCATGGTTTCATACCTCACATCATTCACAGGGATGTCAAAGCTAGCAACATTCTTCTCAATGAGGATTTTGAGCCAAAAGTTGCAGACTTCGGACTGGCCAGACTGATCAGTGCATGTGAGACTCATATCACCACTGATATTGCCGGAACATTTGGTTACATTCCACCAGAGTATGGACAGAGTGGGAGGTCCACAACAAGAGGAGATGTCTACAGTTTTGGTGTAATTTTACTTGAACTGGTGACTGGAAAAGAGCCAACTGGACCTGATTTCAAAGAGATTGAAGGTGGGAACTTGGTTGGATGGGTTAGTCAGAAGATCAAGAAGGGGCAGGCTGCTGATGTTCTTGATCCAACAGTTCTCGATGCGGATTCAAAGCCGATGATGCTTCAAATGCTGCAGATTGCTTGTGTGTGCCTCTCTGATAACCCTGTGAACAGGCCTACCATGCTTCAAGTACACAAGTTCCTGAAGGGGATTAGAGGAGAGTAGTTGAATAAATTATGTCATTGGGAAGTGATATAGTATTTACAGTAATAATTAACTGCAAACTGATCTAACACAAGCTTGAGTTGAGTAATCTAATAGTATGTGTAGACTCTGGTTATTTATATATGTAAAAGCTCTCCTTTGCAAAATAATTTATGTCCTGACAGAGATATTGTTTGAACTCGTGCATAATCTGGGAATATGTTTGCCTAGATCTTGTTAACTCACTTGAATGAGAACACTAGTGAAATCTTATGATAAGAACTTATTCAGAACTAAGAAGTGATAGAAACAGAATAGTAAAAATCAACCACGTGATAAGGTTATATGCATCAGATGAAGAAATGTTGATCACATTCTTTCTCTCTATTTTCACCATATTAAAAATCCTCCAGCTCCTGGTGTTGGCCTTGTCCAAACAATGGTCGCCAATCACCATCCATTAGAATGGATGGCCTAGTTTGAAGACCATGCACGTACGGTTTCTCTATGATGACAAAACAAAGGCTAAAACTAATTTTTTGTCAGTCAATTTTAGTTTTAGTCTCTATATAAAATATTTTTTGGTTTAGGTTCCTATATATTAAAAAAAGTTTGGTTTAGATATCTAGTAATATTAAGTTAGTCCTTGCCACATGTCAGTCAAAACTAACACTGTATAGTAATTTTCTAATCGCAAGGACTAATTTCTTAATAGAATACTAGTGTAGGAACCTAAAACAAAATTTTTTAAGTATAGAGATTAAAACCAAAATTAAGAACATATGTAGGGATTAAAAATAGTTTAAACCTAAAACTAAAATATCCAAACAAAGCACCAAGCCCGGTAACTCAAATCATAATCTTATATCCAGCATATCTATACCCATAAATAAACGAAGTTAAAAGCAAACATGATACCTGAAAAGTTCATGTGTAGATTCATAATGGTCTCGGCGTTGTAGGAGACTCAAGACTCGAGTTCCTTGAGAGTGAACCACTAACCTGAGTGTGAAAGAGGAATACTATCCACTTCTCCTTATTACCATTGAAGAAGTTACAGCCTAATGGGCAATTGTAACCATATAAGTCAATCAAAAAAACAAAAATAGTAACCATAAAAGAAAATTTGCGTGAACATCTTAAGATAAGTATAAAATGTAATTCAAGCATAACCATTAAAAACTATTATTCATACCCACATTGAAATGCTGTAAATTCTAAACCAAATAATAACAATAATCATACCCACATTACTATAAACCTACGAAATATATTTTATGGCATGGTCCCCATGTATATAGGCGATGGAAAAAAAATATTTAAAGTGTTTATATTTATCTCTCTCTTTAATTGATATGGTCATGTAGATAAGAAACATGAGATATAATCCATTCTTTCCTAATAGCAACTTCTAGCTTTTTTTTTCCCCTGAAAATTATTGTGGAGTTTACAATAGATGCCATGGTAATTCAAACAATATGCACAATTTAAAAAAAAAATATATGTAAATGAATGACGAGAGGCATGTGAAAAATTTATGTATAGATAATATTATACCCATCTTAAAATTAGCATATTTTAATATTTTGCAAAAACCAGCGCTGAATGCACAGCGTAAGGTTTAACAAATGTAATAGCATAGATATAGGACTAATCTTTCCCTTTAACAAATCCCTATGCAGCCATGTTCAGTTAGCTCTGCTACAGCTTTGCCTATAACAGGAACGCAGGTAGCACCTAAGAAAGTTACTAAGAATGAACTAGGTACTGTAGCTGAAATTGCAGCAACTGCAGCAGCCAGTGGTGGGAAATTTAACAAGAAGTTGCCACGTAAAAAGCCTGCTCAACATAAAGGATAATATCCAGAGGTTGTGGAATATGCTCTTACATTAATAATAAATTTCTGTAATTAATGTAAGTTATTATATGTGGAAGCACCCATTTTTTTTATTCATTTGGCTAATTGGGTTCCTTTGTGTTGTAATTAATCTACTTCCTGCCAGTTGTGGATGGAACAGGGATAGGATCACAGGAGAAGGAACAAATTTAAAAAATATTGAACAAGATTATCTTCGAGAATTCCCATGACATACTCAATGTTGAATTGTTGACAAGGTAACTTCAAAGTTATACTGTGACCTGAATTTCGATTTTTACCAAACTTTCATTAAAAGAAAACAAAAAGACGAAAACAGAGTTTGCTTTGTATCTAGGCCATCACTACGCACAACGTGAACAAAGAAAATCAAACGAAAGATTGAGAAAGGGAAGGCTTCAGCTGCTAGCATCAAATTGAAGACTCAGAAAAAGCCTTTTATACAGGGAAATTTCAAGGCAAAAGGAAAATAGTTTGGATTTTAACATTGTTATAGTAAAGTTTTCGGAAACACTGTTTACTGGATTAGAGTTTTGTAGATGTTTATTTCATCTATCAATTACTATGCTTATTATCATCTCTCTCTTTTTCAAGAACATCTACATATATTCCGTGGTCTCAACAAATAAATAAATAATTTCTATAATCCGCCATTTGTGTTAATACCTTCTTATTATTTAAGAAAATTAATAATTATAAATGAATAATGCATTGAAATTAAAATAAATATAAAAATTAGTAACGTAATTTATAATTTATTTTATGAAATTGCAAAATCATTTCAATTTTCAAGATCATTTCTATTGAGAAACCAAGTAAAATGAACACGTGAAAGCTGTATGTAAGCTTATGGCAATAAGAACGATGGCTCGAGTTGCTCTTCTTTGCGCTGTATGTAAAAGAGAAAGATTTTGATTGGAATAATGATTAATAGTACGAAAGCGATTTCGTTAACTCTGTACGAATGGCTATATTTGACTAATTAATCTTTAAAACATGCCAATCACCCTTTTTCTTCGGCTTCGTGAGTCTCTTACATAGCCTATTTTTTTTTTTTCATATATTTCGATGATATTGAGATTTAAACTTAGAATATTTTATAAATTATCTAAATCATTTATTATTAGATCACTTCTAGTGACTTATCTCTTATCTAGACTATAAAACTATTATATTTAACCGATACATCATTAATTTTAGTTTTTTTGTACTGATAATTAATATTTATTGGATGTATTTGTTTATTTTTTATAAAAAGTATTTTTTAAACTACTTCTAAATTTGTGTACCTTCTGCAGATATGTTTATAAGAAATGTAAAATAAAAAATAATTAATTTTTTACTTTAAGCTGATTAAAAGTTGTTTATAGTTTTGTTTTTTATCTCAAAAATATTTTTTTAAAATTGTTTATCCAGATGCAACTTTTATTTTATAGACTAAATTTTTATTTTCGTCATTATACAAGTGTCACTATTTTAGTCTTTAAACATTTATGTTATAGTTTAATCTCGCAATAATGTAGAATGTCATCACTTTGGTCATCTAAATATTTTTTAAATCATTTAGGTATTTATTAATGGTAAGTGTAATTAATTTAGTCCTTCAATTATGCAAAATATCATTAAATTAGTATCTAAATTAAAGCTTTTTTATTCTCAATTCTCCCAATAAGTCAAATTAATTAATTAATATATACTGAGGTGAAATGAAAAATGAAAATCAAGGTAGTTTCTCGCGAATTTATAATTTACTTACTTTTGTGACTAAATTTTATGTGGATCGACGATTCTTAAGCCTGTTGCATCCTGCTTGGCTTTTGCTTGTTGATAAGCATGGCCTAAAAAGTCGTCTTTTGGATAAGAGTTAAGGGCGCTGGTCTGACCGGGGTTAAAAAAAAAAAAAGGTGTTGGTGAAATAAGATTCATCGATGAATTTAAGTAAATAGAATATTTTAAATTAAAATTTTAAGTTTTACATTTAAACTTAGCAATTACGTCACTTTTTATTTTTTATTTACTTATTTAAGACAATTACTTACCCAACACATGAAACAAAAAGGACATTTACTTATTTGAAGACCTAATTATACACTATTATCTATTGTTATGAGAGTAAAAATTCAACCAAAATACGAATTCTTATTTTATACTTTGATCAAGGTCTTTTTTATTTTTCCCTGATAACTTTGATCTAATAATTTTAACCAAACCAGCCCAACGTTAATCCAATTGGTTTAGTTCAAACTTACTTAAATTTTATCAAAAACCAAGATTAAATCTTGTCAAGTCAATTTTTTTTAACTTTTAATTCAAATCAAACCAGAAACACTTCTAACACCAAAAGACAAATGTAAAGAACCCCAGCTAAAATGCTGCACAGTGATGCATGAGACTGGCATGTAAAGAAAAGTAATGCAGTTCTTAAAGACAGCTTTAAAACCATTTCCTAGAGTTTGGTATAAGGTAATCTATATAAATTATTGATAATATTTGATTAAATTATCTGAACTCACAATATTACTTTGTTTAGTTAAATAACATTATTGACAATCCAGATTTTCAAAGTAATGTAGATTACCATTAATGTGATAATGTAAATTAACCCCTTGAAAAATAATAATATGAATTACCACTAATTTAGCAATCCTTCTATTATTATTATTATTAAAAATAATATTAATTATTATTAATAATAATTATTAAGAAAATTAACTATTATAATCATAATTAATAATTAAATTTTCTCATTCTTATTAATTAATAATAATAATACTAATAATTAACTGTTTATTATTATTATTAACTATTTATTATTATTATAATATTGATTTAATATATATATTACATAATAATCTTTTTAATATACTAAACAAAGTAATATAAATTACCACTTAGATTACCTATACATATTAAATATTACATTTAATATTACCAACAATTTAAAAGATGGTAATCTTTGTAACTGGTAATATATATTATTGGTAATTTTAATAGATAATGTACCAAACGCTACCCAAGATTTTTCCAATTTTTTATAATGTCAGTCTCACCTTTATGTAACTTCAACTGATTGTGTGGCTGTATAATTAACACACAAAGCATTGTACGGAGTTTTGTACAAATACAAAGATCTATGCGTGTTAATTCAAGAAAGTATTGAGCTCCGTCAAAAGAAAAAAAGGGAAAGAGTAAAAGCACTTGCAGTTCAGTAAGGATAAGCAAGCAAATCTAGATCTGACATTAAACACCATAAATGAGATAGCATTATTTTATGCAGCACGTATATGCACAACAACTAACTTGACACTGTCCTGACAACTGAAATGGGCCAAGCATGGTGCTAATGCTTAAGCTCAAACAAGTAAAATGTTAGCCTTATGCACTCCTCAACGCAATCCGTAGGAGAAGTTAAAGCTATAACACAAAATGCGACATTGTTCATAAGTTTTTATGAAATCAGTTTTCGTATGAAATAGCATTACTATATATGATAATAGTTCTCTAATATGTCTTGAACTTGCATGCAAGGATATATTTTGCAGAACATATAATACCACTAAAAGTGAAGACAACCTCTCAACCATAATTCTGAACGAATAGTTAACTTCAGCATATCATTGGTAATCCATACACAAGACAACAGCAGTGCATCATTTGACATTTGTAAATTGCACACGCTACATAGATACTCCCGAAAAGTATATTATGAACATATAATTAACTGATTAACTTACTATGCATACACAAGAGAATCAACCAGTATCATTTGTAGATCGGGGGGAACAGTTTCTGGTGCTGCTCACTCTTATATATGTATATATATGTAGCAATGTCAAGGCAAGTTCCATTTATAGTCAAAGTACAAAACAATTATGAACAGAAAGCATATTGCAAAGTTAAGATCCCAAAATGTTTAAATTTCTAGTCTCCATTTATGCACTGCAGTAATGAACTTCCTTATGGCAGAGAATAATGGGTCAATAAATTTAGTATAGTACATAACAATAATTTATTTCTGCATTTATTTAACATGATTCCAAAACTAAATTTTATGTCACATACAATTTACATGTTCATAATTATTCTTAAATGCACCAGATTAATCCATGAACTTATCATGCAAACACTGAATTAGAATAAAACTAACCTCAATTGTATATCTCGAACCACACATCAAGAGGAGGTTTTAAGGCTAGTACTTTATTTCATTTTCATACACAATTGTTATGGAGGGAAAGAGAGAAGGCACCTGATAGTGCAGACAACTTGTTCTAGCTTCTCCTAGTCCCCTCTGAAGAGTCTGTTACATTCTCAGCAGACATAAAAATGCTATAATTGGAGGAAAAGCGACAAAGAATGCCTTCATAAATGCTTCCAATGAGAATATGATACACATACCCCAAAAGAAGTAAGAGTACAAAGCAATAATGAACAAACATGACAAAATTTACCTAAAGGACAAGTACACAAATGGCTCATGTAGTATGCTAGACTTTCCTATTAAATATAGCATGAGCAGTCAATAAGATGTTCTGGCCGTATGTACAAATACCTCTAATTTCAGATACTTCAACATATGTAAGTTTGCATGATAATTTAGAAGGAATGTGAATATATAACTTTGGCCTTTCTATAGTCAGTTTATTGGATATGATCATTATGTCCAATAACTTCAACAGCAACATACAACTCAGTTATATTTGAAATTCTGAGGTTTCCTAAAGAATCACAATGCATTCACTAACCTACAAAACTTCAGCTATAAGTTCAACAATCCTCTCAAAATTCTATGAAAGTATTCAACTTACAATCAAAGGCTCATTGAAAGGCCCAATAAAAAAGCCCTCAACAAAACAAAAGGCTCAAGAAATATATAAAATACAATGGCGATGAAGCAGAAGCATCACCGAAGAGAATATTGCCCAAAGAAAGGTTATCCACCACGCCAAAAACAAAGCAACTTGCTTGACCAAAGTAGAGCTAGGCAGTAAGTTACTCAATAATGGGAAATTTCCAAAGGAAGGAACATCAATCTGAGATAAGCCAAGAAAGAGAAGTACCAGCACAGGAGGACCAAGAAACTGCAAAACCACAAGGCACAAGTAGTGATTATGCAGAAACATTTTTGCCCTGCTATAATCCATGTCAGGAACCTTGCTAGCATGAAGCCTTTGGTACCAAGACAAGAGAGCTTCATTCAGATACATTTGCAGGCTCGGCCTTAACGCCACAATCTGCAACAAACTAGAACCAAACAAGCACCATCGCCTAAAGTTTGCAAAATCAGATGGAAGGAACCCCACATTTCCCAACAACTTCTCTGCATTGCCAAATCCACTGCCACTCTTACTATTGTTATATAAGTTTGAGTTCACAAAACTCTCAGCTAAAGGCTTAATCCAAATCAAAGCCGTAAATATAACAAACACTTGGTGTGCATAAAGGATCGTGCGGCCAAACCACCCACAGGTCATCATGGACAAATCGCAACGAAGTTGATCAGTGCCAAGCCAAAAAGAACGCGCACTTCTAGCAGCAGGAATGAACAAAACCCCCGCAAGGAAACCCATCAATGCAGCAACGAGAACCTTCCAGAACCCATCAACACCAACAAAATCAAAGTCCAAAAACAATGAAGCACCCACATCCAAACCCAAAAGCCCCATCAAAATCCCCAAAACCCCAAAAACAACACTCAATTGCTTCTCCGACCTCCTTGACGCGGATCTCTCGAAAGTGACCCTCGCAAGCATCATCACCCACATGTAAAGACTCAAACTTGACAACAGAATCGGAACGAAAACACCATTAACTAAAAACCCAGAATTCTTATTCGAATCCAAGTAAGAGTGAAGCAAAAGGGAAGAAAGGGCAACGAAGGAAACGGTGAAAGCAACACAATACTGATCGATGTAGAGGCGAGATTGAAGGTGGCCATGATCGAGCCTTAACCTGAAGATCTGCGCGTTTTTCTCGTCGAAATCGGCCTTGTCCTTGGACTTGTTCCGCTTCCTCAGCTCGGGGGCGCCGCCGTCGACGGCGGAGGAGCTGGGGCGGCGAATGGCTGCTCTGAGGCCGTTGGTGTTGGTGTTGGTGTTGGGTTGAGCATCGGGGTGGATGTAGGTTTGGAGGGCGTAGAGGAAGAGGATTGGGACTCTGAAGAAGGCGAGGATGAAAGCGAGGAGGAGGGAGAACGATGTGTGGAGAAGTGGGGCCTTGTACAAGAGCAAAAACTCGAGCATTGTTGTTGTTGTGGTCGAATCGAATGTGAGAGATTGTTGTGTAGTTGGAGTCTTGTTTAAGGTCAATTACTCAAATTGTAAATGGTGTCACCGCAGAGAGAGAGAGAGAGAGAGAGAGAGAGTTTTGTTCCTTTAGCTGGACAAGAGAGGAACTATTGTCTGATTTTAAAGTTTGATTCATATTTTTTTCCTTAATCATTTGTTTATAATTTAGTAAATTGAAACAACAAAAAGTTGAGAAGAATGTTTGAAGGTTTAGGTCATTAATAATTATATGAATGTTATTTGCTAATAATTAAAACTTCTTACAATATTATTTAATGACATAATAAAATACTATTACAATTACTAAATAACAATGGATTATAATTCAGATAAAAAAATAAATTATAATTACGTGAAATTAATTTCAAAGTACTATTATTGTAAAATTTGTTTAGATAATTTTTTTTCTTAAAAATGCAATTTCCTTATCACTGATAGTCTTTACAGTAAGAATGTGTCAAAATTAATTTTAAATAGTAGACATATACTTTTTTCTTAAATTTAACTTCATTCAAAAATCAAAACATATTTTATTTTCTTTTAATTTTTCTAAATTTATCAATTTGTACATATGAGTTAAGATAAATTTGGTAAATTTCAATAAATTTACAACAAAAATAAAATATGAAAATGAAGTTAAGGAAAAAATATATTTAATCTCAATTTCTTTACTCAATTATCCCAAAGTAGTTGGTCACAATGAAAATATATTATAATAATAGGCAAACCTTATGTACAATGTCAAAAATTCAATACTTTTAGCTAACCATTTGAAAAAAATTTACTCGTCCCAAACTTAAATTGTGTGAGTAATTCCTAAAACTAAAATAAAAAAATAAAAAAATAAAAAAATATCTTTGCTCGATTATGTAATTGCTCAAGCTTTACTCGTTTAGAGGTTGTTATTACCAACTAAGATTTAGCTTACCACAAACAAAATAATGAGAAGAAATTCTTATATGTTACTAGAGTCTTTTTTAAAAAAAAAAAACTATATTAAAGCTTAATACCTCAAATTTTACATTAAAAATATAGTAAAGATAGGAAATAGTAATGACTCACAATAGCTGTTAAATTGTGAACTTCTAACTTTGAAGCACCTAAAAAATTTCTCATTGGTAAGTTGGCAAGTAGAGATTTAATGAAAAAAAGTAAGCACATAAGAACATTATTGTGTGATTGGTTTATTTTTCAAAATTTTATAATCATAATTCAAATAAGGGAAAAAATCAACTTAAACTAGTTTAACTTAAATACATAACTTATACTATTAAATAATTATTTTATTAAAGAGAAAAGTTTTGTTCAAACTATAATAAAATTTCTAATGGATAATCCACTCATATTATTAGAACGTCTATGCTGCCATTGACAGCCGTACTAAGCCTGGCATATTTAGCACTTGAGTTCTTTATATTGACTTTATATGTTTCAATATTAGTTTTTATATTTTTATTTATCCTTATTCTACCTAACATGTTTCTGTAAGCAAAAACCTATGCTCTTTTTTGTTATCAGAATTATCTATTACATGAAAACTTGTTTGCTACATATGTTTTGTTGTTTCCTTGAATAATTTATTTATTTAGATGTAAATTAGTTTAACAACATTATTCTTATTATATTTTCTCAAAAAAATTAAATCAGCATTTTTTCGAATGTATGCAATGCCTGCTTAGAAAAAGTTTCAAATGCTTGTATTACTTTAGCCTATATAAGTTAACAAGAAAAAACGTTTTCTTTTGATGCTACATAAGGATGATAAGATTATGATGAGAAAGCTACTAGTCCTAGTCTAGAATAGCTATGACGGGGCTGTGAAAGTTTCAAACGTATTTCAGAATCAAAGAAATTAATGTGTTCGAAGAATAATTCTAAGTATAGAAAAAGACAATAATGTGTTTCATTTTAATTAAGTATTGAATTTGATATTAACTAATTATAGATATATATTATTACTCAACTTGACATTTACGTGACTGAATTCCATCTTATTTGAATTATGATCACTCTATTTTATTGTATAGATTAAAATTTTCAAATAATGAAAACTGAATATTGATGACCAAAACAATTCCAGAAAATTTGATGATATGTTCACCATGCAACCAACAATGCCACGATATGGTATATTATTTACAAATTTTATGAGCTTTTTTTTTTTTAGTGGAATTGATTTTGCAATTCATTGGGAATGATAATTAAATAAAACTCTCTCCAAAATAACAATTTTAATATTTGAATTTTTAACATTACAACTAAAATTTGTTTAAAATCACAGTTTATTGCCATAGTGATCAATCACTTTGAGTTATGCATATATCTTTATGTTCACATATCCTGTAGCATCCTAATTACACTAAAAATATTAAAAGTAATTTCAGAAACACAACAGATCCACACAAATTTTCTGCAACTTAATTATTAAAAAAAAAAGAAATTCATTGAACTTAAGAAAAGGATTTAACATACGAATTTTTTCTAAATGAACAAAATATTAGAATTTGAAGCACGAATAATAAAGTCCTACATTGATTGAAACTGGACTAAACAAAGTTTATATAATTAGATGACCTATAGACTTATTATCTTTAAGATTTTAAGTTGAAGAGTCAACTGCTGCTAGTGTGATTTGTCCCTTAATCTATACATTAATGAAGAGCACATATCGTGGATCAGTGAACTTGTACTTGAAAGGGATAACCCACCAACAACCTTATCATGCAGTTGAAAACTCCTTTCCTGTTCTTTGTCTCCATTTTATCCTCTTCGTCCTATAATGTACTGTATATAGATATCTTCTGTCCATCAATTGACATTAATAATTTACTAAAATAATATCATAGCACACATGCAACTAGATGAAAATATCGCAAAAAGTTACTCTATTTATATTTTATCCATGCCACTACCATAGAATCTTATTGCAAGATCTTACTTCCTGTATTATCCTTAACCCTTTTTTTTCTATTTAGGGAAAGACTCATCCTAAGTTAGAGTTAGGATATGTCTCCAAACTCAATAAATACTTAAGATATGTTTAGTTGAGAATAAAAATAAAAAAATATTTTTTATACATGAACTCCATAAATAAAATTATATATAAAATTTATTTATAAAAAATTCCTTTTTATCTTTATCCTCCAACCAAATATATCCTTGTAGAGATATTTATACATCACCTATCGACGAGAAAATTCAGGAATTGAATCCAAATTATAACAATTTATAAATAGAAGATCGAATAGATGAGCCAGCCTCCCTTTATATATTATCGTTAGCTACACTTTGCTTCTTTTTTTTAATTATTATTATTTTAACAATTTTAAGAGAAGAAGAAAACCCATGTAGCATATGTAGCACTGTAATGCAAAAAATATAAATATCATGCATAGCTTACTTAACTCCTCAAATTAGTATAACATGAAGTTAATTAAATGCTTCTCACTTTAAACAACCCAGCCTGAAAATTACCAAAAGAAAACTAAACAAAGAGTGTAAATAATATTACTGCGAGAGAAATAAACATTGAGAAGAAGTCAAAAAAGAAGGAAACGCGAAAAATACAGAGAAAGAATTGCTAAAATAGCCTACCAAAGAAGAAGAAGAAAATAAAAACCCTGAATCTGTCTTTGTTTGCTGGCAGGAGTGAAGAGGTAACTAAACATTACTTATGTGTTTCTCTATCATCGACACCAACAAAAGCAGCACCTTCTGTTCCATTTTCTAGTTGTGGGACCACCTGTGGGGGACAAACTGAAAGTTACTCCCTATCTATAGATTCAAGAAGATCAAAATAAAACCTCACATTATCACCATCACAAGCCCCAATATATACCTTCGTTTTTTTTTTCGTTTTTGTTTTTTGTATAAAACCAATATATCCTCCTTGTGTCAAGTTACATCCAACGAATTGAATGTATTAAGCCAAAAAACCGAGGCGAAGCAAACAAAAAAGGGGACCATCTGCCATGTATAAAAGGCGAGAAGTGATTGGGATTTATTTCTTATGGGATATTGTGCCGTCAACTCACACCCTACCTAATAGTAGATGAAGTATGAATTGATACGATGTCCCATAAAAATGAGTTCCCAAACATTAATCATAGAAGCCCCACATTAAATATTCTTGTACGCGGTTGGTGACTTGGTGTAAATCGCAATCAACAAATTAATTAGGCCGGTCATGATTTAGACTATTAATTTTCCAACCATCCGATCATGATCAAACGGTAAGATAACACACCTGCTCCTCTATTAATGAATTACGCAGTTGTGATGATCTCTTTTTCCTTGTTCTTCTTTTCCCCACTCTGGATCTAGGACCCATTGAATCTGTTACATGGAACAAAATAAAAATAGGGTGAGAAAAAAAAAAAAGTCAGATTAGATAAATACGAAGTACATGAGATATTTGTCCCTTGTCATGAGGAATATGAAAAAGGAAAGAAAGAAAAAGGCAAACAAAATATCTAAACGGTATATTCGATATTTTCCACGATGCCTGTCACTTTACGTGCTGTTTGGTTTAGGTGGCAAGTCAAAACCCGTTCGACTCCCCATCTGTGCCACCTTCACCAGTCAAACAAACAACACCAACAACACAAAAAAGCCGCCGGAATAACACATTAAACGCACAATGCGAAACCCCAAACGCTGTCTTATCATCTACAGACAAAAACAAGAACCTCGTGGTTGAGGGGGGGGAGTTGGGATCAGGTACCTGACGGTGCATGCTTGTTGTTGGGTGTGCGGCGTGGTTTGGAATCCAAGGTGGATTCGGAGGTGTCGGGGAGGTGGCGGTCGAGGCGGAGGTTGTGGTAAGCGGAGCCACCACTAAAGCGGTGGAGCATTGTGCGGACAAAGGAGGCTTCCATGGCGTTGAGGAAGTGCACGTGCTTCTCCTCCGTCCAAACCGGCGTCGTTTCACCCTTCGTCACCTGAACCGTAGATTCCATTTTGAGGATCGACGGTGGTGGGTTTAGTTGAGAAGAGAGAAAGGAAGGGGTTGGTGCCAACAGTTAAGGAAAGAATGAAGAGAGAGAGAGAGAGAGAGAGAGAGGAGAGCGGTAAAACAGAGGCGATGGGTGAAATGATATGAGATAGCATAAAGGATCTTTATGAGTTGCCCACTTGCTTTTATTTAAACAAAATATCATGATACTTTCGGCTTTTAAACCAAAATTAGCACTCAATTGACCTAAGGCTTTACATACCATTGGGTATGCATATTGTGATATTTGTTTCTTAATACGGACAACTCTTTGGTTATGAAAATAGAGTCGTACAAAAAGAGGTTGGTAATCGCTTTGGATGTTTTTTATATTGATTAGTAAAATTAATTTAAGATAAAGTAAGCTAGATACTATCTATGAACATCAAATAAATAAATGACAACGCGGAAATAAATAATCATGATATCTTTCCCAAAGATATATTCAGTGATAGTTGCCTCACATCTAATATAAGAGTTCCGAGTCACGTCAAAAAAATATATATATGTATAAGAGTTTGAGTAATAAATATATAATTTAAACTTTTAGTCATTATAATGTACAGAAAATAAATTAGTCATTATACAATTATTTATTAAAAATTATGATAACTAAAAATGTGAAAATAGCAGCAGTCTAATTAATTATTGAGCATGTATGGAAAACAACCAAAACCATCTTTCTGTCGGACGGATTGTTCCAAATTTGATATCTATCATTCCCACTTTTTTATTTGATGAACAAATATTTGAATTAATCTATTTTAATCATAGAAAAATTCATAATTAAGAATTCACTGACAAAAATGAGTACAAAATCAATTTATTCAATAATTATGGATAATGTTATTAATTGTTTTAAGACAACGTCAAAGCAATTTTAGTTATATAATAGATGATGTTCGATATTTCATGTACTAATATTATTAATTGCTTCTAGTTGACAAAAAATAAAACATAACACTGTAGCATTGCAGTACTCATGGTTCCTAGTTTGTTTATATAT
The DNA here is from genome assembly GCA_031439585.1 of Pterocarpus macrocarpus. Classification (NCBI taxonomy): domain Eukaryota; kingdom Viridiplantae; phylum Streptophyta; class Magnoliopsida; order Fabales; family Fabaceae; genus Pterocarpus; species Pterocarpus macrocarpus. The sequence goes on along the minus strand of CM062516.1, from coordinate 58,662,290 downwards.
ATATATTGAAGCGTCAATGACGTGTATTTCCATTGATTAATATAGAAAAAGGATAACAAGTAGGAGGGCGAGTAGGAACGGGATATGGTAGGCGAGGGGGTAGAGGTGAAACAAGCATAAAGTTCAAAATATCTGAGATTCATGAATCATGACGTGGATTTTAGATTTTTTTACCGAGTTTAATAAAGCAGAGATAGAGCTTTTAGGGATCAAGAAAAGAAAGAAAAAAAAGTCTCACAAAAAAAAAAAAGAGTAAAGAAAATGAAGGAAAGACTATTAAAAGAAACAAGGAAAGATTATGAAAAGAAAGAAATGATTAGCCACTAATGCTAATTTTTATTGGTGATATTTGTAGATATTTTTTAATTAAATACCAGGTCGATGCACAAACAATCATAAACAATGCGTGTTTGCTTCATATTTGGTCCTTTTTATGTTTTTATCCTTCAAAGATTGAGTTAGTAGATGATTTTTTAATTATTATTAACCAATATATTTATTCTTAGTATTATTTTCTTCTTATTCCATGTTTTAAGATATATATTAGGAAGAATTTAATTTTAATATATTAATAATTTTTTAAAAAATTTATATGATCATTTAATTATATATTATTATATTAACAAATATATTTAATTTTCAGTCCAATTATTTTAAAAATCTTGTATATAATAAAATTTGATTGATTGATAGTATAAATTGTAAACCTCTTTTAAATTATTAGTATATCAAAATTAATTTTTAATAGTAAAATCATTTTGAAGAGTAATTATTAATATCATTATATGCATTGAGTTAATGATGATATTTTATTTAATATGTTTTTATTATGCTAAAATAATTTTGAGAAGCAATAGATAATACTATTGAAGCATGAGTTAAAAGTGCTAATGAGAAAAAATATCAAATAGAAATAATTATATACAGAAGAAATTAAATTAGTTTTGATATTTTATTAATTTACATTTAACAATATATATATATATATATATATATATATATATATATATATATATTGATGAGCTGGAGGGCCGAAGCCCCAACAATGTTATTATAAACATGCAAAACGTAATTGTTTTAATGTGAAATCAAATACAACGATTTTCAACATAAAATAGTGCCGTGCGGAGCGTGGGTAAAATGAGTAATAATTATCCAACCCCCACTAATGCGAAGTCTATGCTTATTACCAAACCAAAAGGACAAAAGAAGAAATCCTTGATTTTTTTTGGCAAAATTGTACCCTTCGGCCTTCACCAATGACATAGGAAAACAAATAAGACATGGGCCACCACCACCCTATTGTGCTTCTTTCTTTTAGACAACGCTGAGCTGAAACTGTTACGAAATTATTTTTTCTGATATTATATTTATGTAATTCTTTCAATAATTATTTTATTTAAGATTTGAATTTGACACAATGTCGGAGAAGATTTACTTGCAATTTTAGCATATCCTTATAGTTAACTTTGTACCCATCTTATACAGCACAGCGCAGCTCACCACAAAGGATTCTAGGTGTAGAGTGTATGTTTGAAAATATGTAAGATTAAAATAATTTAAATGATTATTTATTTATATAATTATTGTTTTATATAATCAATTATATAAGAATTAATTTATGTTTAGATATTTTAATTAAAAAATAATTTTAAAATAATCTATTTTATATGAATTATATAAATAAAATTTATATAGTAAAATTATTAAAAAAATATATGGATGATTATTTATATTACATAATATTTAATACTTAAAATCAATTTAATAAAAATAAAATAACTCAAAAATAATCAATTTTTATTGATAATTAAAAACTTAAAAAAATTATTTACAACTTATACCGATAACTTTTTATTATAATCTATTTTTAATTTTTCTCCCAATAAAATTAATTTTTCAACACCAGCTAATTTTTTGGGAAAAAAAAGCTGCTATAGGCAGTTCCAAACATGCTATACTACTCTGAGCTAATGGTCCAACGATGCAGAAAATACAATCACAGGCTTTACTCTTTAATGAAAGTACAGTTACTTGCATCTTCCTCACAAGTCAACACCTGAATTCAGACTCCCATTGCAAAGTCGTGGTTATATTACGCCGGTTTCTCTGGTGAAATCTGAGGGACTGCGAGCCATCACTGCTATAGCTCACAAGCCTTACATGAAGAATCTCCTATCTGAACTTCTACCAAAAACAAGCAGATCTGATACTGAACTCTCTTAGTTGGAAGTTAATTCTTTATTAATAACAAATATTAGAATTGAGAATGAATTTAACCTTACAATTCAAATTGCAGCAAATTTTTTCAAAATTATAATATAAAAAACTTTAAAAAGTCATATATTCAGTCGATGAGCAGGTTAAAACATGTCCCTCTCTAGCACTGAACATCTAGAAGTATAAAATTTGTAGAACTACATATCTATTCATATTCAACATCAAGTCTAAATAAAGTTAATAAAAAAAATCAAGACTATAATAAATTATGATAATGTACTATAAAGTAATTATTATTCTAAAAGCCTAACTACTTAAGTGAAAGTACATAAACGGTTCAATATTTGTAACTGTTAAATAACACGCAGTTACACTCGAAGTGTTAATCAACATAGATTACACACAGAACACTAATAGCCAAACACTTGGCACGACCATATATAACTCCTGATTTTTTTTAGACAAAAAGTTTAGGTGGGATAAACATCCGTGCTCCATCAAACTATGAGAATTTCTAAGAAAGATTACATATCATACCAAAAATTAAACCCTCACATTAGCCAACAAGATTTGAACTCATGCCCTTATACGAGGTGAGCCAAACCTTAATCAATTGCGCTCACATATATATATAACTCCAGATGAATTTTACAAAACTCGTCTAAACAGCAAAATTTTCCTGGAACAGAAGTACATAGCGACGTCACAATACCTCAGGATCGAACGGCTGATATCATTTTCATTCAAGATTAGTGTGGCGAGATCGAACGGCTTCAGGGCTCTCACCCAAGGCCTCACCCAACTTGTAAACAACCATCTCGAACAGTACGAACAACGCCCCTTCGTACACGCTCCCCATCGGAAGCAACGGCCGAGATTTCACCACCCCCGCGTCCGCATCATCCGCCATGGTCTGTGCCGCCACGTAAGCCACGGCGCTAGCGTGCTTCACGCACGAGCCCGTGTCGGGCTGGGCCGTGAGGAGGAGCACCCTCCCGCCGTGGGAGCGGGCGACGCCGCAGATGGCGTCGACAGTGGAGAAACCGCCGGGGCCGGCGGAGGCGATGAGGAGGTCGCCGGGGGCTATGGGGGGAGTGGTCATGTCGAAGACGAAGTGGGCCGAGAGGCCCAGGTGGGCGAGGCGCATGCAGAGGGCCTTGAGCATGAGGCCCTCGCGGCCCACACCGTAGAGGAAAACGCGGCCGTTTTGAGATGCTACGGTGGTGAGCTCGTTGACCAAGAGGTCAAGTGGCGGCGGGTACGGGTGAGTGGGCTTTGAGAATATGGACGCTATTTGGGTGCAGATTCCTGTGGCCATTGAAGCTGCTTCTTGGGAATGAGATGCCATCATTACTCTTCTCGAGGGCCAAACAATATTGTTTTAGCAAATTGCACTATATATATAAAATATGCTTTAATATATATTTTCTTTTGGTAGTTAAACGGGGCTTAGAATTCTGGAGAACCCTTGTTTTTTTTTTTTTTCCTTTTTTTTTTTAGTTACCGGGTTAAAATTACTTTGATTTTTGAATGAATAAGCAAATTTTATAACCTCAATTGATAAAATTATTCTGGTTGAGTAAAATTTTTCAATTCAAAAATATATTTTTTTTATTTTTATTTTCATCAGGTTCAATAGATTTGAGAATTGAGATTTAATCTTAAGTCGTTAAATATCCTGATGTTTTTCAATATATTCACGAATATATCACTAATACGATTTATAATAACGATATAAATGAAATTTCTAATATATACTTAAAGCATATTGTTAGAATTAAAAAATAATATTTTTAAGTAAATTTTAACTTCATTTTAAAATTTTGAAATAATAAACGTTTTTTCTTTTTATTTAATAATTTTTATTTTTTGTTCCTGTAAATCACACGATGTGTAATAGTACGATCTTTGAATGGATAATTTGTAAAAAATTTTGTTCCACATAAAAATGTAAGGATGGGACATTGCCCCACACGATAAAATAACCCGGATCATACCAGATATCCTTGAGGCCTTAACACCACCGCTGGTCGTGTTACGCCTAAAGTAGCACTGAAAACTATGTCAAGATGGAAGAAGACCTCCTAAGCCCAAAGAAAACAAATGCCATGCGTGCAAGCAAGAAAAGATATATAACTTCATCCATTTAAGCAACATACCTTAGTCTGAACTGCTTAAAAGCCAACTAAATAATACCTCAGAAAATCTTGTATAGCAGATTACAGGAGGCTACATGGATCATGCAATTTTAGATTAACATAGTGTGTGGTTAAGGACGAGCTATTTATACACAAATGACAAAAGGGAATACAGTGAATCGTTGTGTTATTTCCTGCCCACAAAATAAAAAGACCAATGAAACCAGAAAATGGGTTTTATTTGTTGATCACTGTGTAATAAACATTACTTTGAGGCATTGAATGGAAGACCTTTTCCTTTCCCCTTGATGTCACAGTCCCTTCGGCTAGCACTAACTGGAGAAGATGAGTCACAGTTCTCCTCCCCCTCAGTAAGCTCAGTATTATTATCCTCGTCACTTTCATCCCCTAGAAGAGAAGCCTTCTGCCGCAGCTCTTTGACTTTAAGGAATTCATCATAGTGGGCCTTCCTGTGCTCTTTAAAACTCAAACTCCTATCTGTTTCAGAATCCCAGCCCAGGGAAAAAATTCAGGTTAGAATAGATAAAGTAACCTATCAGTACAAAAAATTTATTCCATACTTAATCATGATAAAGCTAATAACCCAGAAAGGAGCACGAGATGAAATGCCCAAAAGAAGTTCTCGGTGAGGGTCAAAGATGCATGTTTTGCTTCAACTTATGTTTGATGCTTACAGTTTACTAAATTCACTGCACAATACAAGCATTTCTTGTAGCTGTCTTATGTAACAAATTTAAATTAAATCAGCGTTGATAAATATGATGTTCAGGTACATATAATTCTTGGTTTAGCAATGTTTTGAAATTGGATAACAGCAACCAGCAGCTTGCTATCCTTTGTTTGACAGTAAACACAACCTGAAGACTTGTGCAGTGTCACTGTCAGCCACATCCACTTATTTTCACCACGTCTGTTGCAACCCTCGATTCCATTATTCGTTACAAGATTGTCAGATTAAAATATTATATCAAAATTCAATAGCTCAACTTCTGCACCTTATCATTACATGTTGTAATTGATTTACACCAATTACGGTTATATGATAAATTATCAAAAGATTTGAGTTATTTGGATCAGAAATTAAACATCAAAACCAGAATTCTCATTAATAAGAAGCACAAGCAGATACCAAAGTAATGGTTGCAATAAAAAGGATAAAAGGTAATGATATTTGTTACACCAAATGAAGATCTAATATTACCTTCGTCATCTTGTTCCATTGCTTCTGCCTCATCCTCAGATGATGTCCAACCATCTGACTGTTTACTGCCTTTTCTGCTACCAGAGGCCGCATCATCAAAGGCAGTCTGTACTGATTCAGCATTTGTTGCGCCATTTCCATCATCAATACATGCATCAAAACTTCCTCTTACAGGAGATGGAGAACCTAAAAGGTTAGTTTATTCAGATGAAAAGTAGCAGCACATAAAGTAACTTTTAATCTAGAGCAAAAGAGCAGGCTTGAACATAAAAAAACTACTAAAAAGGATCTTCATCGAACTTCCTTAACAGAGAGTTGGATTTTAGAAGAATAAATGTACTACAAGAATAATAAATGCAATATTAGAGTTAAAAGTAGCAAAATATTTCTTATATATCCTGCTAATATAGAAGCAGTTCAACTGATTCTGTCATATGCAAGAAAATTTATAAGGAAATACGCAGTTTAACTGGTGCTTTTCACTTACTCTCATCATCAATCATAGGATGATATGGAGTCTTAGGCTCAGTAATTTTCTGCCTCACAGGTTTGTTTGCCTCAATTTCTCCAATATTAGCCTCATCCCATCTTACACGTCCCCTGCAGAGTGATAACAAATGAAAGATTCACAATATTAAGATTTTGCCGTTCATCCCAGAGGAACAGATTTCTTAGCTTATCCCATTATAAGCATTCAACTTTCACTCAAATTAAATAATCTTCACTTCCCAGATTAAACAAGAAAGTTAACAAAAGGCAGATTGGCAGTATTACTTCATTTTGGTAGATGAATGAGCTCTTCAGACACCAAAAGTTTGGAAAGTAATTCCCCGAAAGTGGATTGATCAACTGGGAAAAACATAACAAGTTTATGTGGTAAGTCCTTGAGCTTCAAAAACACAAACTGTGATGAAAAAACAAAAAACAAATAAAAATAAAGAAGAAAGAGCATGCAGAATCAGTGAAGAAATAATATCTCATATAAGTTAATGAATGCAAAAGCAACTATAAACACACTGAACTGAGATTTTGATCTCGCAGCAAAGGGAAAAACACCAGGAAACACAACATTCCAAAATATATTAAGCCGGTCTGATCAACTAACATTGCTAACAACTTATACAGAGAGCAGCAATGTAAATGCATATATAAATATAAATACAAAACATATGAACTTGATCAATTACATCGTACATAAGAAAAAAGGTTAAAAATAATGAACTGCCAGTAAATATTATTAAAAAAAATACAAAAAAATTAGAGTGAAAAATTGCTTCATGTAAATACTGAAACGGAAAGGTAATAAGGCCATGAAACATCCTTTGAAAGCTGCTACTACAGGCAAGTAATACCACATCTGTCTTCAACTACAACTTCGAATGATAATAATGTTCTAGTTCTACTATAGCAGCCATAATAATAAAAAGAAAATTCACCCTTTGACAATTTAACAGTTGTGTATGAGAAAACTCTACTGTTCTCAAGATCTTAATCCATAATTCCACATGAACCTGAAACACTGCATTACCATCAATTTATAATATCTTGCAACCGTAAAAAGAAAACCCAAAACTTTGATCTCGAACAAATTCTTCCGAGTGCAAAACACAGTTGAATATCTTTCAAACTATCAGATTTCGCCAGCATAACATTACCAATGGAAAGGCACTAGACATCATATTCCATGCAGGCAAAATGGACGAAGAAAAAACAGTTTCATTTCATGAAGGTAACATACAGTCAAACCCTAAAGGGCTAAACCTATAGCAAGCTAATATTTCACTAAATTTAAAAAAAGAGGAAACGAAATATTACCACATAAACCAAAAGGCAATGGAATCAGAGAGTCTAGAAATGCAGGATATCCGAATGAAACATCAGAATATGGCGATAAATAAACAACTAAATACCGTTCAAGCATATTCAAACAACGCCAATTCCATTTACAGGATACACAATGAAAAATCCAAAACCATGATTCTAGTGAACGCTATAGCCAAATAGCGAATGTAGCATCATTTCATTGTAGAAACAAATACTTTATTAACCATCGATTAACACATTTGATTGTTGACTGAGTTCCCTAAATAGGATCTAGCTATGAAATAGGAGGCATAGGTAAAGCAAGTGAAAAATCTAGATCGGTGACGATAAAACCTTAATTTGAAGGTGGTTCGAGAAATTTGACAATCAAGTTGAGAGCAACGGGTTATACCCCAGCCACCATCTAAAATGACAAAGACAAAACATGAAGTACCATTTTTCTCGCATTTTCCCAGGAAACAAACAGCTGGGGGAAGTGGAAAAGTGAAAAATGGGAGAGCGTTGTACCTGGCTGGAAATTGAAATTGCGGTGATTAGCTGGAACCACGCGCACATGCTAATGCTAATAAAAGTATAAAACGGTTGTAATAATAATGACAAAATTAAAAAAAAAATGAATAATTGAATATGTATTTTTGTACCAGCGAATTTTCTTTTTTCTACCCTTTTATTTGGGTTGAAATTTGGAAGTGATGACTTCAAGCATAATATCATTTAGGGAATGCAAAAATACCTTCCAAAGTAGGTATACATAGGGATTATTTGGGATGGGAATGGATATGGGATTGATTCAATTTCTACGGGGACAAAATCTCTATTTATTAAATTGGATAGTGTTGGCACCATAAATTAGGATAATTATATAGGCTGATAAATGAATTGAAATTGGGCTTGTTAGAGGCTGAAATGGATCAAGAAAAGTAACTGGATCCAAGGTAAATATTCATTAATTGAGAAATAATGATAGACTTAAAAGTATTATATCAGCTGAATGAAATGTTGGGTTAAGAAAAATAATTGAACCCAATAGTTGATGCTAGCAGAGTAGTTGGAGACTGAAGCCATGATAAAGCAGCGGTTACCACTACTAAGAATGTGGATGCGTGGAGGACCACTACATGCATGAAATAAAGAAGTGGTGAGAGTCAAGGAATATTATAAAAGATTCATGTACAAAGAAGAAGAAGACTCAAATCAAACACACATCATGTTATTTTAACTATTAACTTTTATTTTCAACTTTTCAATTTATCTTTAGCTTTATGTCATTTCTTTAGTTTCATTATTCATTTTAAGGCTTTATATGAACTCATGGTTGATTAATAGAAGTTCAAGTTTCTATTCCAATTTTCGTCGACCGATTTTGCTCAAAGGCTTGCTTAGTGAAATTGCTTGAGGATCATTTCTTTGAAAGAAAATACCCTCCTTAGCTTAAATCATCTGAATATTCGTAATTTTTGAGATGTTATTTTTCAGATAAGTTTCTTTTTAAAAAGTTAGTCGATTGCATTTTTTTTTCATCCAACAGGTAGGAATGGGGGAAGAGGTCCCTACTTCATGAAAACCTGCTAAATTCTCTATATACCCGCTTATATATAGATTAATTTATAAATATATTTTAACAATAATACACAATAAAATCAAGTTGATTCTAAATATATTCAACATATGGCATATGGCAAACTAAACTTTCAACCAAAATGAAATTTGTAATAATTAATTAACTTCGATCAAAATAAAATTTAAAATAACTTAAATTTGCATAATATATTTTTATTTTTAACTTGCATTATATTGTGTTAATAACATTATAATTGATTATGGATATTTATAAATACTTTATTCAAGTTTAAATAATTTTTTATGTATAATTTTTTTTCTTTTTTTTTATGTTTTTTGAAGTTATTTTGCATAAACCCATGAAAATTCGTGGGAATTTGAATCCCAATAAAAAACAAGGAACATGGATCCGCGATAGAGATGCAAATAAGGATGGGGCGGAGGCATGTCCCAACCCCCATAAGTACCTATTACCATCCTTAATTATCATCATGCATTTTTTATTTGTTTTAGAAATTGCACACTCATTTTTTTTTTTTTAGATAAAACACTCCATAAAAATTATGATTTCAAAATTTAAATTTCTAACTAAAGTTTACTTCTAATCATAAAATAAAAAATAAACATGCATTTTGGTTTGTAAAATATGCATGTGATATTAACTTAATTCCACGTAAAATAAGCTCCTGAAAATTAAAATATTATATTATATTAGTTTCTGAATTTTTTTATATTAAATAATTTCTTAAAAATTAAAATGTAATGTAATATAATTTTAGTCCCTAAAAGTGCATGTAATATTAAATAAGTCCCTAAAAACTCATATTTTATCAAAAATGAAGAGATTAAATAGTTGTTACATATATATTTTAGAAACTAAAGTGATGTCAAACTTTAATATTTAGAGATTTATCTGATATAATAGGGATTAATGTAATATCACATTTTGCTATCAAATAAATTTCAAAAACTAAGTTAATGTTCTATGTATTTTTTAGAAATTAAAGTATATATTTAGTCTAAAATAAACACTAATAACTTGTTTTTTTGTGAATAACTAAACAATATTTTAAATAAATACTTTGCGAAAATTGCTTAGTTGACGAAAACAAGAATCAAAGGATGGAAAAAATAATAGGAAAATTTATATTGATCTCTTCTAAATTTTGTTAATAGAGTCGTGTTATTTACAAATATAATTTTAGAGATACCTATAGATACCAACATATAAAAAGGTAAGTCTCCATAATCTTATTATTATCATATCACACTTTTTTAACTCTTCTAACTTTTAAAAATAAAAAATGTTTATAGATGTTTGCCACTTCAAGTGGTATAAAAAATATTCCTCTTGCTAATATTATACTTATACCATTCATAAGAATGTCGCATCAAAGATTAAAATGGGACTATATAAAAGTTAGGATGAATTACACTGACCTCTCTTGAGGTTTAGTATAATTATATTCGGTATTCCTCTAATTCACTTTGCTCAATGTATTATCTATAAACAGAGGGATGCCGAATGTAATTATATTAAATCTCAAGGGAGTTCAGTGTAATTCACCCTAAAAATTAATATGTCTTGTGAATATATTTTATAAGCTTGTCTCAAATATGAAAATATATTGCTTCCAAGTTCACTTTTTTGTGAATGACAAGGCAACCTTAATCTCGCAGCAAATTAATCTTATAAAAATAAACAAAAAATATTAATTCTTAAAATTTGTTTAATATAAGTTAATTCATCTAAATTATTGGTAATGTTATTTTAAATTACTTAGACGCACAATATTACTTAATTTTTGTTGGATTTTATTACTAATAATTCAAATTTTTAAAACAATCCAAATCGCCATTAAAGTGGCGATCTACATTAATTCTATGGAGAATATCTATTTAAATTACCATTAAAGTGACAATTTTTCAATTTTTATTTTCACAAAAATACTCACTCCTTTCTCTAAAATTTCCTAGTTCCCATAACCAGAGATTGTGTCGTCTCCCCAGCTCTTTGTTGCACGCCGACGAACCAGCACCAGCCACCGCCATAAGCAACCTAAACCGATCAATGGGTCTTTGTTGTTGTTTGTTTCATGACTGGAAAAGGTTGTTCGATAAAATTTGGAACAACTCTTTGCAACCCTCGTTCTTCACCTCCTTCATTTTTTGCCTTATAAAATCAATTGTATTATGTCGTCCACTAGCAGGCGAAACACTAGTTATGAAGATTTAATAGCTAATTCAATTTACATGTGATAAAGATAAACATTCGTTATTGTGATCTAGATGAACTTTATATATAATATCAATAGTTTAAAGAAGACTTTATTTAACCATTACCTCCAATCCAAAATTGGGCGAATTATTTTTAAGACATAAAAAATAAACTTTGTTTTATATAAAATCTATTCATGAGTTACTTCTCTTAAAATTGATTTTTACGGTAAGAATCAATTCTAAACATTTTAATTAAATAACTTTCAAAGTCACTTTATAATAAATTTTTTTTGAATGAGAAACATTTTATGATGTACATACTTGATATAGAATTTTTTTTAATATTTAAATATGGAATAAAATGAAATGGCTTTGATGGAAATTTTTTCCCCCTTAAATTTAAACACTTTTAGGAAAGAAAAATAAAGAATTTTTTCTACCGTCTTCCTTGATATAATACATAAATATTGATAATATAAAATATTTTTATACTATTAATCAATAAAAAAATATTAAATTATAATAAATTTTTTGTTATAATAAATAATTATTTAATATAATTTAATATTTTTTTATATTTCTATTGTATACATACAAATTAATTGTATATATTAATTATTACATTATTTATTTGATTGGAAAAAGATCATAGCCATATCAATATGACCACTCAATTCCTTTTCTATGCCAGACACCGTATTTATTGAAACACGCTTCCATATTATTCTCTCAAATCTCAAAGAGCTAGTGCTAGATGTAGAGGAAGAGTGAAAGTGCCGCGTCATAATAACATCTCCACATACGGCAAGCACAAACCGATTGCGCCTCTCATAAATTATTATATAACAAATAACGACACTTATATAGAGAAATTCTTCCTTACTGCATAGAAGATTTTTTTTTTTTTTATATATAATATCCACCATCTAACTTTATTAATTTTATTACCTTTTTTATTTTCTAAAATCAATTGATGATGATACATATGAGGGAAGATTTTTTTTTTCTCCACGGTGGATCCAAGTATTTCTCCACTTTTATATATATATATATATATATATATCACCACTTCGTTTCCTTGCTCCTATCTCAGACACAAGCACCCACCACTCTGCTTCACTTCCAATTCAAATGATTAAACTTGAACCCAAACCCTTCCAATTCCGCCTCACTCTCCTTCTTCTCATCATTCATCAGCATGGCACCGAGGCACAGTCCCCAATACAACCAATACGACCACTTTCTTCCACCGGCCACGACTGGGACTGGGACCCTTCCATGGCCATCGTCGTCGGAGCCATCGTCGCCACTTTCTTCATCGTGGCGGCGTTCTCAGCCCTCCTCCGCCGCTGCGTAGAGTCACACCTCACTCAACAGAGCAACAACACAGAGTGGCCCTGTTCCTGTTCCAAGGGTGGCATCGACCCCGAAATCCTCGAAACCTTCCCCACCCTCTTCTACTCCTCCATCAAGCACCTCAGAATCCGCAAAGCAGAGACTCCACTCGAATGTGCCGTGTGCCTCGCTGAGTTCACCGACAACGATACTCTGCGCTTGATCCCACATTGCAACCACGTGTTCCACCCTCCCTGCATCGATACGTGGCTCTCTTCCCACGTCACGTGCCCCGTTTGCCGCGCCAATCTCAACCAAGATCCCGGCCAATTCGCCGTTCTTCTGGAAGGTGGTGAAAACGACGCGGAAGGTTCTGGAAGCAGAGCAGGACAGAGTACTGCTTGTGCCGGTGGTGAGGGTGAAATTGAGGGTTGCCCGGTGGCGCGTGAGGGGGAGGGGAACGGTGAGGAGGATAAAGGGGTACGTGAACAAGCGTCAAGATCGAAGCTTGTTGTGAAGGGGAAGGTTCTTGCGAGGTCGAATACGACGGGTCATTCGGTGGTGGAAGCAGGGGAGTGTGTGGAGAGGTACACGCTGAGGTTGCCGGAGGATGTGAGGAAGTACATTCTGCTGAACCATGGGGTGATGATGTGGCGTTCGACGAGCTACAACGTTGTAGGAAGTTCGAGGAAAGGGTTGTGTTGGAGTGACAGTGAAGTGGGTAGCAGCAGAGGGAAGAGGAACATCGTTGGAATGAAGGGTCAGGGCTCTGTAAGAGGGAAGGGAAGAGTGTGAAATGATTGGAGATGGAAAGGAAAAAGAGAATAAAAGTTGGTTATTTGTTTTGGTGAGATTGGTTGGTTTCAATGATGATTGTGAATATTTTGCAGAGGCTGCTCTGTGACCGGTCTTGGAGCAGAGGATTCAACCGGAAGAAATGGTGTCGTTGACTGAGTCAACTCGTTATTCAGCTTTTTTGTTTTATTTTTCACTCGTTTTTTATTTGGGCTTAAATGATCTTTGCGTTTCTGGGTATGTGGGCTCACTGGTGTACTGATTTTGAACGGTAACAAAAATTAACCCTTTTCTTTCGTTCTATTTTAGTCACTCAAGTTTCCGGTTGCTATTGGCTCGAGAGTCTGGTTAGTCTCGTCGGCGAGGTTAAGAGAAGGTTTCCGTTGAACCACCACATCACCCCATCCCCACTACCACCGTTATCACCATCTTATTCTTCGTCCTTGGTGCTCCAAAATCCGGAAGTCCTCATCCTCCTTGCTTTTAGATGTGAATGTGATGTAATGTGATGTGATGTGATGGACTCTAAGGCGAAGACATTAAAGTTTTAAGGGGCGTTTGGTACGCTGAAATTATTTTATTTTTTTTGGAATATTAAAATATTTTTTTATTTAAGAAAAAATTTGAAGTAATATTTTTAGGAATATTATATTTTTAAAAAGAATTTTATTTCTAAAATATTATTATCTCTCTTTATGGAAATATTTGTCATTACGAAAAGATTAAAATACCCCTATCGTCATACAAAGTCATCCGCCATCGATCATCGTCAGCTGCCACCGGTGATCGCCACCTCCGTCGGCCACCCTCGACCTCCGATCGCCGCCCACCCTTCGCCATCTTCACCGACTATCCTCCATTGCTGCTGCCCACCCTTCGCCACCACTAGCCGCCGCTGCCATTGTCGGCCACCTTTCGCCACCGTTGGCCACCATCGCCGCCGCCGGCTACCCTTCGCCACCATTGGCCGCCAGCAGCCACCCTCCGCCACCGCCGGCCACCCTTCGCCGCTGCCGCCACCTACCACCATCCGCCACTGTCGGCCACCGTCATCACCGTTGGCCTCCACCTCCATTAAGGGTGTTTTTGAAAATTTATCAAATATTCTCAAAAATTCAATTTACATACTAAACACTCCTAAAATATTATACTTGAAAGAGTTATTCTCAGAAATAATATTTTTTGGAATCTTATTCCCAGAAATAAAAATTTATTCCGTCTACTAAATGCCTCCAAAAAATTAAAGATTTTCAAATTTTAGATTCTCGCTATTACTATAACGGTGGCAGTGGTGAGCATTGATAACAAGTCACCTAAAAACGAAAACGTGTGAGCGCAAAAGTGTGGCATGCGAGTAACACAAGGTATTTAATTGTGCCCCACCACAACTCAATAGAAGCATGCTTTCTTATGCTAGCTTTGATTGATAGGTCAATTTCGAAAATATAATCAATGGATGGCCAAAAGGAACATATGGGTGTAAAGGAGTAAAGGAGTATTCATTGGTTTTTCAATTATTTGGTAGACGAAGTGAGATTTGGTTAACTATTGATCAACTTTGTTTAACAGAGAGGACTTCGACTTTGTTTTTGAAATCCCAAGAGTTATAATCTTTGAGTCATAGGAATGGTCTGAACGTTAGGGTGGCCGAAGGTGAAGACTTTGTCGTTGGGGCCAGGGGCTGTGGCAGTGGTTGTAGGCGGCGCCAGAGGGGGTGGAGGATGGAGAGATATAAGGTTCGAACAAAACGCCCCTCCCCTTACACTGTTACACACAATTAAAATAAATAAAATATCAAACATTTAAAAGTAAGGTGAACTCTTTCTCCGCTTTTTAGACTATCATCCATACAATTGATATATATATTTTTATTAGACTTTCTGTAAATCTTCTCATCACATAGCTATATTATTTAAGGTGGAATTCTACAATTTTTTTTCCACAATAAAGGCTACTACCTTATCTTTCTCTTACTAATAAAAATAAAAATTATTTTAACCTAATATAATTTGATAATGTGCATGTTTTAGTTTTAAATTTGATTTAATAGTTATTGTTCATAAAAAAAAATTTTAACCTTAGATGATTTGATAATGTGAATGTTTTAATTTTAAATTTGATTTAACAGAGGTATAAAACAATAAGTTCAGATATAAAAAAAGAGGGTATTTTTTATGTATATGGGATTTGAAAAACACATACACATAAATATGGGATTTAGGGGCTATTTACGAGGTTATGGGGAAGCAGGAAAAAACCGCCACTAGCGGTTTTTGTTTGAAAATTGTTGCTGGTTGAAAAACCGCCAAGGACAGGTTTTGAGAATGAAAAATATTTTAATAAAAATAACCACTGGCCGGTTTTGGCTAATTTTCACAGGTATACTACTGTTGAGGTCAAAAAATGTCACTAGCGATTTTTAACTATGGTACACCTGTCATTGGTGATTTTTAATTCCTCTGCTAAATAAACTCAATTCCTCCTCATTACTCGTCTGTAGATGTTTGCGTTGTAAATCTAAAAGAAAGAGTGGAAAATAGAGCGTAATAGAAAATAGAAAAAGAAAAAAAAGAGTGCAAATATAGTAGTATATTTTAATGGTGATATTCGTTGTAAAGGTATGACATTTATACGTGAGAAGCCAGCATATTTCTCTATTTCATATACTATTTCGTTTGCAGATCTAAAGAGTAGGCTTTGTCAATACATAGAAGCTGAGACCCTAAAAATAGTGGAGAAAATAATATATAGATGTTCAATCTCAAGTTTTTGCGGTTTTATGCAATACCAAACAATTCCAGTATGTGATGATGGTGACCATCAACAAATATTTCGAATATATCAACAACAACAAGCACAAATTTCTATTGTTGAGTTGTACGTTAATTTTATAGAAGTTGCTGTTGCCTCTTATCATCAAGCTGACGATGAGGAGGAAGAACCTGAGCTAGACACAATTCCAGAAAAAGAGATAAAATGGGAACAAAATATCAATGGAAGTGATGATGAAGACTTTGAAGGCTAATATGAAAGCGGTGATGATACTGCAGATGATGAAGCGAATGATTATGCAAATGACGAGCAGTTGCACATATCAAACACAATGGTGACTAGTCATCATCTATTTGGGGAGCCATCATTCATGCGTGTTTTAGATCTTGAAGTTATACATGCACCTGAGTTTCAAAATATGTGAATCTAGGTATGTAGTCACTAACATTTCATTTTAATCATTATTTTTAGGTAAAAATTTATTATGCGAGATTTAAAAATTATTTGTTATGATGTTAGATCATAGATGTAGTTCTATTATGTTACCATATTAATTGCTATATATTTAATTTGTTACCATTTTAATTTCATTTAATTTATTATATTTAATATTCTATAGATGATCCTGATATAGATAGAGAATTAGGTGTTGGAATGCAGTTTAGTGACAGAGAAGTTGTTAAACTGGCAATTAAGCATTACAGTATATTAAAAGGAGTGGATTACAAAGTGTATGAGTCAGAAGCAACGACATTTTATTGTAAATGTGTACACTTTGGCGTAGATTGCAGATGGCTTGTTAGGACCAATTTCAGGAAGAATAAATATTATTTGGAAAATCAGAAAGTACAATGGCCTACACATTTACACTAGGGCAAGGATTTCACAGGATCACACAAAGTTAGATTCAGACATAATTGCAGAATATATCAAACCCATGGTAGGATCTGATCCTTCTTTTAAGATAAAATCTATGATTGCAGAGATTCAATCTCGGTACAGATACACGACGATATACCGAAAAGCATGGATGGTAAAGTAAAAGGCCATTGAGAAAGTATTTGGTTAGTGGAAAGCCTCGTTTGAAGCTTTGCCATAATGGTGTGTAGCAATATGTGATGCTGTTCGAGGATCAATTGTTTAGCTGCATGCTGCAGAGACTTATCGCGGAGATGAACTAGTTCCGGACGTGCAAATATTACGTCGGATGTTTTGGAGTTTTGGTCTCTGTATTAGAGCATTCAGACACTGCAAACCACTCATACAGGTTGATGGGACATATTTGTATGGAAAATATAAAGGGGCTCTTTTGTGGTAGTTGCACAAGATGGCAATCAAAATATATTGCCAATTGCTTTTGCTATTGTCGAGGGTGAGACTGCAGATGCATGACATTTTTTTCTGGATAATTTACGTAGACATATTGTGACTCGAGATAGAGTTGGCATTATATCTGATCGCCACAAGTCAATTAATGCAGCAATAGGGCGAAGTAATGGCCAGTGGAAATCTCTGAGAGCACTCCACATGTATTGTATTAAGCACGTTGCTGCCAATTTCTTGCGGAGATTTAAGGCATCTTACTTGCACAAACTTTTCGTCCGCATGGAAAATTGATATTTTGTTTAAAATTGTGAATGTCATTTTGAGAAATACTATATCAACCATATTGTATTTTGCAGGATATTCTAAGACGAAGCGTAAATTTAATATTCATTATGAGCGGATGTAGGAGCATGTGGAGGTATATATAGATTGACGTAATGAAATTCCACGAGAAAAGTGAGTGCAAGTATATAATGGTGGACATCGGTGGGGTCACATGACCACTAATCTAGTCAAGTGCATGAACTCTGCGTTAAAGGGGCTCGTAATCTTCCCATCATTGCACTAGTTCGAGCAACTTACTTTCGGTTGGCAGAGCTACTAGCACGTAAAGGTAGTGAGGCACATAGGCGAAAAAATGCTGGACATATTTTCTTCAAAGCAGTGATGACTCAACTACAATCAAACCAGCAGGCATCTAAAAACCTCCGTGTCAGTCAATTTGATAGACGAAATGAATTTTTCCATGTTCAGAAGCTATCTAACAGCCAAAATTATAGAGTTGACCTAAGGCAGAGGTATTGTGATTGTGGTGACTTCCAAACAGATCGATTTCCGTATCGTCATGTGATTGCCTATTGCTCTAGCCAGAACGTTATTTGGCGAGCTTATGTTGATGATATCTACAGAATCAGTGAGATATGTAAAGTTTACAAGAACGAGTTCGGGGTTATAGGTAACGAAAGTACATGGCGCCAATATAGAGGCTCAAGACTTTGCCTTAATCCTACATGGAAGCGCATAATAAAAGGACGTCCCAAATCAACTCGTTTCCTGAATGAAATTGACATGCGTGAGATGCGAGGACCACGACGGTGAGATCTTTGTCGAGGCAAAGGCCATAGTTGCAGCCGATGTCCAAACATTCCTGGGTCTAGTTTATAGTGTTCAATAGTTATTTATATATTGTTTCTATTTTTTATTATATGATGATTGAATTAAGTTGTTATTATTAATAAATTTATGTATTGTTGAATTAAATTGTTATATTAATTGTATAATTAATTAAGTTCTTAATTAATTATTATCACTTTATTTAATATTGTATAATGGATAATTATTAATTTTTATAACAAAGCAAAGTGATTGTATATATTATAATTGAGGAGCTTTTAATCTTTTTCAAAAAAGTAGATGGTAAAAAAAAAAAAAAGAACGAAGAAGAAATCTATTAGTTAAGAACAAATGTAAACCTTTAATTCAGTTACAATAAATTGGTAAAATAAGCATACGAATAACAATACAACATTAAGTATACATAAATATGGAAACTAAATGAATATCTACATTACAATAAATTAAACACTAAAATATTATTGCGAACTGTAATAAAGAACATTACTAGCCTGTGTATTATCTAGGGGGGTATATTTAACAGAAGAATATGTAAATGGACGTAGAATATAAGAAAGTAATCCCCTTCGTCTTCTTCCTCTGCCACCATTATCCCTTGCACCCTCATCTCCCCTAACCTCATTCCCCTTAGCCTCATCTCCTCTAGCCTCATATTTGCCAACTTCAGGCTCCACTACAGGGCAAATACAGATGTGTCTTGCGGGGTCATCTTCCACTGTATAAGTGGCACCGACCATTGATCACCACGAGAAAATATTGACTGAGATGTAATCCCATAATCAGGTGTCACTATCTTTGGTCGGTACACATCCTCCTGTATAGGCACCCAATAGATAGGCAGCTCCTGTATGAGCTCCTCTTCATTAGACGCCTTCGCATTCAGGTCAAACTCACAAGGGGGAGCTGCTTGTTGGGTAGATTGAGCATCATCAATGACAAAATCATAGGTGCATAGTAATCCATGAGATATTTCACTGCTACTGCTATAGTCAACAGACCTTCTCCCCCATGATTCCCTGCTTCTTAAACCACGACAGATACCAGTTGCATCTACGGACATTCGTGCTAGTTGCTGTTGTGGGGGTTGTTGATCCCATTGAAATGGCCGCCATTTTTCTCCCCATGGAGATCAATACAACTCCTCATTCAGTTGTGCTGAAGGTGCAGGAAAGTGTTGTTCGGGATACCCGTCCATGGGATAATAATGCTGCTGGGGGTGGTGGCTCCATAGGGAACTGTTGTTGTTGAGGAGGGGGCAGCTACATAGGAAATTGTGTTTGCTGCGGGGCTAGCTGCTGCATCTGCGGGGACAACTAAAGCCAGTCAATCGCATATTATATATACCATTTCCAATATTCAGCAAAAGGATTATAATTGTCAATGGGAATTCCCTGTAATATACGATGATATCAGCAGTCCCATAGAGTGACCCAATCATCATGCAAGGGCTCTTCAATTCCTTGGTTCTCTTAATCCCCATAAGTCTTTATTGTGGAATCCCTCTAGACTTTAGGGTGGAAGAGGAATATGCTTAGCAAATCCAAACTGATGCATTACTCAGTCAGCTATGTGCCACTCTAATACCTCAAAGCAAATCAATCAGGTTCCAAGTTCAACTAGATATAGAGAGTTCAAAGTTTTCAAATTCCGAATTTTGAATTCAACAAGAGAGAGTAAGTTTAATAATATCGTTTTGACGAAAGATGAGCTTTTAACGGAGAATGAATATGCCATGTATGCTTCTCAATTAAAATATAGTAACAAATAAAAGGACTAATATATCTTTTTTTCACATAATAAGAAATTATTGTTAAATTTTTAAATTTTAAGCAATTATTTTATCTTCTGTCATTTTTGTCAAAAATTAAAATAGAATTTTATTTATTTCTTTATTTATTTTGAGGTGAAGTATATTGGTACGCTAACGCTTCAAACGCCAAGCGATTTTGAATCAGACAATCACCGTCCCACTTGGTGGTGCCCCACATATGTAGTTGCAATTTTGTGAATATCACGAATGTGGATGGATAAATGACACGTGCTCGGCTGATCTTTGTTTCCAAGATGAAGGAATAGTAGCAAGTGTCACCATAAACTTCTCCAACTCTCCATCGAAGGAGAATGAGAATGAGAATGACAAGGAGCAAAGCCATGCTTGATTTGAAGGAAAATAACGTGACATGGATTGTCACTTTCTTTGCTCGATGTCGCGTGTTGCACTTGAAAATGAATGGAGAGAAGCAAGGATAACGTTTCCAGTTAGGGAAAATAGTAAAACCATAATAATGCAAAGACATGTAAAGACCTGTTAATGTTTTTCAAGTCAACTCATCGATTTAGCGAGAATTTGTGACTATTGGTGATCATGAAACAGTAATACCATGTTTGGGATCACGTTGGTTATCTCAGATTGATTTTGAATTCCAAAAATTGATTTTAATAATTTTTTATAATATTTGGTTATTAATTCACAGAATTAATTATTATTTTTAAAGTTAATTTAAAAAAAATTAATTTTTTTTTTTTGTAAAAATTACTTTTAAAAAAATTATTAAATATAAATTACTTTATTTCAAAATTAATTCTAGACAATAGAACTTAATTCACTTTGTGTCAAAACTCACTCTAATCAGTGTAGTTTGTTGCCTTGTACCATAAATAACTTGATTGCCCAGTCCTTCGCTCTAATTCTCCTTCTAAATTATACTCGTTTAAAGCACAGCTCCAGCAGGTCAATTTTTAAGCTATCTATTTAGGCCAATTTATGCAGCAGTCTAGGTATTGCAACATTCTAGTTCTCATGTACCATTTCTAGCAGCCATGCCATATATTGCTTACTTTTGACATATCGATCATGGACTGATGTGTTTGATGATGAGTCTAAGAAAGAAAAAAATTCCCCTAGAGTATGTACATAACTGATAAAACATAATAATGAAAATAGCTGTAGGTGAAGCTTGAAAAGGATGTAAGAAACTGCAATAACATTACTCCCAAGAATCTGAGAATTTCTTCTCTCTCAACATTGATGAGTGGGGAGGTGTAAGCTATTGCGTATGGGACCATTTTGGAGAGCCTAGAAGGTTTTAAGAAGAGCATTGCTAGAATTTCAGATCTGAAGCAATAATTTAGCTTAGCTAGAAGAAAAATTAGTGTGACTAAGATTGGACAATAGACATTTGAATTGAGCGTCCCATTAAAAGTTGGACAAGACAGGTGTGGATAAGGATTACCTCTTTTTAAAGAAATTTCGATCTTTGTGATAACTTAAACGATTTGAATGCCCCGCCTCGTAGGTAAGACTCGGAAAAGCATATGTAGGCATCTTGCAACTTGCAGATGTGACGGTATTGAGCAGGACAAACATTGATTGACAAACGGGAGCAAATTTTTTCAAGCGAAAATTGCACGTAAACCAAAACTATATAAATTTTTATCATTGGTTAGAAAGATGTGACATAAAAAGAAGAACGTGAGAGGTACAAATGAATAGTGAAATTTTATTGAACAAAACACACGAGAAGTGTAATCAATAATTTTTTTAAAAAAATAACCAAGAGTCAATTTGAATATACTGTTGAAAGGGTCAATTTTTTTTTGTTGATATAAAAATAAAAATATATAATAATTAATATATTTAATTATATAATAACTTTTTTTAAAATTATTTTTTTAAATATTAGAAAATCTTTTGAAATTTTACAAGATTTTTTTTTAAAAAATTTTTGAAAATATTTTTTATTCTAAAAAAAGATTATTTTAAAAAAAAATTTATTATTATTCTCACATCAATAATTAAAAATAATTTTATTTTATCTTATTTAAATAAAAATTATTCCTCTAAATTTACTTTTCATATATTCAAATTAAATAAAAATTATTTCTTTTAAAATAATTCTTCTAAAAATAATTCTTTTAAAATATATTTTTTCAAAAATAATTTTTCTAAAAAATTAAACCAAACATATCCTAAACCATATAAAATTTTGACATGGGGTTTACTCTAGGCATATGAGCATAATAGTAACTTGAAGTTCTTCTGAGTTAGGATAGCTTGATTCAAGAAGAGAGAAAATGCAGTATACATATAAAGATTACAAACAACAATCTCCGATTTGAAAAATAGAAGAGGATGATGAGACAAGGGTAATGGGTCCATACAGAGATAATAGAGATAATTAGATTTCCTTGCTATGTGGATGCATATATGTAGTAGGACTCTTCGGAGACCGACCATGTGAATGAACAAGACAAGACACATTTTCGGATTCGAGTTGAAAGATATTCATGCAGCGCAAAGCTCATCAAATGGGTTGCTTCCTAAATGTATGGACTAGTGGATACTAACTCAGATATGACACAAAGAAGAGCATGATACAGTAAAGTTCAGCAACTTCTAAAATGTACAAGCGATCAGATTAAGGGATTACCTACCAACAAAACAACAAAAGGAAGAAGATTAAAGGTTTTGTGGAAGCTTTTAACAAAGTCTCCTAACTGTACAATGCTATAATAGTTCAGGTGGATGGCAAATATTCCTTCTATCTTCACCACAATTGGGGCAGTCTAGCTCCAGCAAAATTGCCTATGCCAACATTGCTGGTGTGTGGCAATGTCGTTTCCACCAAAAGGGTATAAGCCGCAATAGTAGTAAGTCTAGCATTATCTAAATTGTGACTTTCCTATTGCATCTCACAATGTCCTTGGGTATTTGATGAGCTGAGTTGCCGCTGAAGGCAGTTCTCAGAATTTGGATCAGTGCCTAATGGGATAGCGCCATTGCCAGTGAGAGTTTTTATTGCAAATTCTATACATGGATCCATCCAAGAAATATCAATTGGCATTTCAGAAGAAGATCCTGAATTCTCATTTGCCTTGCCACCAATATCAGCATCAGCAGCATGCACTTTTGGAATAGTAAGGTTTTCTGGAGATGAAAACACATTAAACCCTTCTTTCTCATCATCTATATTCTGCAACTTGATTTTCTTATTATTCCCTTCAGCAGCAGCCCAAGTTTCAGAATGGTTGATGGTTTTCAATTCAGAAGAAGTGTGAGAGTTTTTGTCGCTTTCGAATGTTACTCCTGTGAGAGTTTGTATTGCAAATGCAATACATGGGTCTGTTAGTAGTTCTCCAAGGGGAAGGTCAAGGGAGTAATCTAACTTTGCATCAACCTTGTCTCCATTTTCGAATATTCTCACATGCTGTTTGAGAGTAGCTCGGTTCTGCTGAGGCAAAAAAGAAAAGCATTCTTGATCCTTGTCAGTTCCATGCTCCTCTGCAGTCTTCTCAGGAAGCTTTTCTGAAGCAGACAATCTCCCATAAGAATACTGACTCTGACCTGACTCCATTGTGTTTGTGGCACTGTCAAATTTGCACTCAGTATCTGAACCACCTTCAACAGCATCAAACTGTTTTGGTGCTCGATTAGGCAATAAGTTGAGGGATTTATCCACATTGGTGATCACTTCTCCCTCACCTGCTTCTTTAACTGCAACTCTACGCATTCGACTGCTTGTTTTAAGTTCAGGAGCTGGATCAACCTTTATTCCAGCAAGGCGCTTTGAAGCACGGCGAGGTAAATTGGTCTCTTTCTTGTGCTTGTATTTGCGTTGACCATTTTGGGCTTTTTCAGCTTCCTGTTTTGTCTCTGCACTCTCTGGAAGGTGCTCATTCGGGGCAGCTCCATCTGTGCAACCTGGAATCAAAGTGCACCAAAAATGTATCTTTAATTTCCTGGAGTTATCATAAACAGTTAGCAAGAGACAACGTAGGTCAGTTAAATTCCACCCGAGTTACATAAGTTAAGAACAATTACTAAACTGATGAAAGTAAATATAATTACATTGATTCATGTATTAATTAGATGGAAATGAGTATTGTTAACTTCAAAAGGAAGTCAGAACTTTAAACTGACTTGAAATATGTTCAGAGATGGACATAGCCGTAGGCATGGATTTTCCTGAACATGCAGGATTTGGAATCTGTTGATCATTGGCTATTGCATCCAAATTTGAGCTCTGATCCATCCTAACTGATAGTGTTGGTTTCATGATTACACCTGCAGACCACCAAGGAATCATAAACGGGAAGTTTGTAAAAGTAGAAATCTCTGCGGAGAAATAATTGTAAGAAAGAAGGTTCCCGTATCACAGCAAGCAGAGCATAAGTTCAGCAGGAGATAACTTTTGAGTATTGATTAAGGCACCAATTTGTATCAGGAATATCCTGAGCGATCTAGTCCTTTTGATCTGGTATTTATGTAAAGGAAAAAATGGTATGGTAACTATGCCAATAAATTCAATTAGCCATCGGGGAAAAGCGGAGTGTCAACTTAGAATGGATGAATGTGAAGAATGTTCCAAGAATATGACTAATAAAATAAAAATGCCTAAAGAGTGGATAATGGCCAGACAAACCAGAGAAAAAAAGAAACATCATCTTAGCAGTCAAAAAGGTTCTACTTTAATCCTACATTAATATGAAATGCATAATGCCATATTATTTTCATGATTCTCATGATAACAAATTGCTATTAAATGAAGGTCAACTGGAAGAGTCACTAATCATTAAAATCACTGAAAAAGGTGCAGCCAAAGCCTATGTTCATTTAAAAACATCGATTGAAACCCACCACAATCACATAATCTAAAGGGTCCACGTAGAAGAGAATATGGAAAGCGTAGAAGAGAACATGGAAAGTATAGGCTAGGTCTCAAATGGCAAGCAAGAAACATAGACAACTGAATCTTTCTTAGCATGTTCATTAACCACATCAACTACAACTCTTACTCTCCAAAGCCAATCATTGAAAATTTCTGAAAAAGTAAGGAACACTAGCTTGCAACCACAACTTACGACAAGAAAAAGACAAAACATGCATATCAGCACCTTAATAAGATTGTCATATGTAAGACAAACAAAGTCTAATAAGATTTTCACTCACAAGAGTAACATACAAGTAACTGGGCCAGCTGAAGCAAGAGATCTTGCATTTCTAGAGCAATATCCTAAAAACAAAAGCCAAGTAAGGAGCTAGATCACTCAAACCTCAATTACCTTGTCTCTCTTACCATTATTGCTCACTCTTCCTTCCACAGTCCAAGCAGGTGGCAGCCAGTCACCGGCGCTCCGGTCCACCATTCCTCCGGCGACCACGACGGCCGGGAAGAGCAGAGGCTGTTCTTATGTTACGGTGACTGTTACTGTGAGTCTGTGACTGTGACTGGGGACTCTGTGTGTGTGCTTCCTGTTGTGTAGTAATGCTAGGAAGACCAGTCCAATGCGTGTGTCCATTGGTCTACACATATTTCAATGGCATTTATAGCAGTCCTACTCAATCTCATAATTGCACACACATTGTTAACCAAAAACAAAAGAAGATTGCACGCTGAATTACCAGCTTAACCAAAACAAAATACTGTTCACTTTTCTTTAGGTTTTTGGGAGAAAGTTAAATGTGCTGGCACTTGCAAGACAGAAAATTAACAGCACAAGATGTCATAATGCTCAAGTGCTACAGTTACGGGTTAAATAATGGATGAACCATTTATCGCCTTATCAATGTTTTATGAAGAATATGTACTGTATGCTACTTTTTATTGCGTAAATGACAATGTTCATTGTCTCAAAAAAATAAAAAAGGAATAAATAACAATACTCATTTTTTTTAACCGCGAAATGATTGTGGCACAATCAGTCTGTGCACAAGCTCTATTTATTTATTGTTAACAGACATTGACTCACTTAAACGGTGTTTTTCTTTTTTTTAATTTTTTAATACATTGTTATGATTTGAGATCAATTTTTGATTTTTTTTTAATTTCTTTTTATGAGTTATATATAAGTACTTATATAAGTGCTTATCAAGAGATTGAGACAAGTATTGAGATAAGTTTTCTTCTCATCCTAACTTTTAGTGTACCAATCAAAAAAGGGCTCTATTTATTACTTAATTATTAACATGATTTAATTACTCAATTATCTTAATTATGATTTTAAAGAGTGATTCTTTTATAGTCTCCTTTTTTTGGACGTGCTTTTAGTCTCTTTTAAATTTATATAAATATGCTTGAAAAAATTAATGAATTTAATTTAAATGTCTTACATGTAAAAGCAGTTTATCTGATAACCAAATAGAAATAGTGAAAAGTGTCATTAAATACAAATAGCTACACTATTATAATGAGAGCCATCATAATTTACGACTTTTCTCTATTTTTTATTGGTTGTGATGTAACTATTTTATCTTGTCAGTCTTATCTGAATTAAACTCAAAATTAATTAGTTATTTCTATTAACTCTATAAATATTTAGTTGTAAATAATTTTTTGGTCAACAATTAGTTATAGATAATTAGTAATTAAATTGAATTAATGATTAATGAATCAGCCATAAGTGGTTGATGTGCAGGAATTTTTAGTAAGGCCTATTACCCATATTGGGCTTGACAAGAGACCCTATAATAAGGCCTTTAGGTGATCCAGAAATGAGAGATGAGAAAAAGAACTTAAGAGATAAGAAAAAAAGAAAGAAAGAAAGAAAATTAAGATGAAAAATATTTGTGGAGATTACCTCTGCTATCACCCCACTTGATGATGTTTAGATCTTTTCTTCTGTCCCTTTGATGTCCTTTTATAACGTTGAAGGTTTGAAGCAGCCATGAGCGGCTTCTATCCTTTTTTGCACCTGAGGCCAATCACCACTCCCTCTTACTCCTTTTTAAAAGTGATACAATGGTCAGTTTGGTTAAGATTATAGAAGAAGTACTTTTTGAAAAACGAAAGTAGAAGCAGAAGTAGAAGCAAAAGCAGAAAAATATTTTATGTTTGGATATAATTATATAAGTACTTTTTATCAAAATTAGAAGTTATTAAATTGTTTGGATATGATAATTATAGAAGTACTTTATTTAACAAAATTACAATTAAGGATATAGAGAGAGAGAAAATGAGAGTGAGAAGAGAGTGGTAGTTTTTAAAAATTTTAAGGATAAAATCATAATTGAGTGGGAAGAAAGTGGTTGCGAATTTTAAGGAGCAATATTCTCTCTCTTCTACTACTTTTACTTCTGTGAGAAGCAGCTCCTTATCTACTTCTCAAAAAAATAGAAAAATTGATTATTTTTTGCTTTTGCTTTTTTTTGAAAGCACAAATAAATAATATTAAAAATTTTATAAATACTTATTTTTAAAAATTTAAAAAAAAAGTGCTTCTTTTTATACTAAAAGCATAAACAAACACACCCAATCTCATCCTAATTGAATGCTTACAGCACCATTGAGCTTGATATGCATTGTACCTCTGGGCCCATTAATAATCGCACTGATCCAATTATGAGTTCCTGCGTGTAGCCTATCAACCTTTGCCCAACAGTGTCTCCTTTTTTGGATCATACCGAATACTGTATCTGGTGCTACAATGTCTCAGGTTACATGTTGGGCTTCTTGTTTTTAAGCCTTGGGCGTCAACATTTTCCTGCCGTTTTCGACCAAAAGAAAAAACTTCTCGTGACTTTTGGTACATAATGATTGCCTCGAAAAAGGGTAAAAGCAAAAGGGAAAAAAAAAATTATCCTATATGTGTACGGCCATTTCTTCTCTTCTGGTGTTTTCAAAGAAGATTCACGGCTAGAGTTTTCGTCATCGTAGATGTAGATATCGGCTAGGAGTGGGACCTAGTCGAGAATATGTTTCGACTAGTGATGCTGGGCTATCGTGACCATGTTTTCATCATAGCTAAGCAATGACAGGACCCTAGAAGACTTATGCAGGTATGAAGTGAATGTGACTTGACTTTTGTACCCCCACATGATAATTGGACAGGCTCCAATAGTTTATCTTAGGGCGTATAAGGGATGGGTTTGGCCGAATCAAACCGGACCTAAATTTGGCCTGATTTTTTATCTAGATTTTTTTGAATCTAAACACGGTATGATCCAATAATAGTCTAATAAGTCATTGTCAAAGTCAACTTGGCATTTTGATAATACATAAAAATTTGGATATTGTATATAATAAAATCATAAAATTTTAGAAATAGAAAACAAAATTCAAAAAGTATATAACGATATATATTTTAAAATAAATTATATCAAGTTAATGTTGTGGTACATCATACTAAGAATGGTGTACTACACATTGGATAGATTTAATGGCGAGGATTGGTGGTGTATGCACACAACCAACAACCACTAGTATTCCATTAATTCTCTTTTCTCCGTTCAAACTTGTGGCATCGCCATTTTCGTCAACCAACCATTCACCACCACCACTAGAGCCAACCATTCTCCATTGACTATTGTTAGTATCTTTCCCCACCTTCATCAACCACCACTAACCACCATTTTCTTTGAATCACCGCCACAGCTAGCTGCTCATATCTCACCCAAAATAGCATGCCATAGCCATCCTATTCTCTCAATCGCAACTACCATCGCGCGCCACTCATCGCCATGCACTTGCTCCAATTCTGCATCCAACCATTGCAACACATTGCATCGCATCTCCAATCCCTGGAGCAGGTTGCTTCCTTGCATATTGGACCAAAGGTTGCACTTTTTTCTCTTTTTTTTTTGGGTCATAAATCGCGCTTGTTTCAGATGCCAAGTGAGGGGAGTGGGTGGTGTGGAGGTGACGGCGATAGTCCTCAAAGACGGCAAGCTCCTTCGCAGTGTGCCTTTCTCGATGACGAAGGTAGTTGTTGGAGATGGGGGAAGGAGAGTAAAAGTTTTACAATGCACCATAAATAGTTGGTATATGGATAGGTCTTTAGATCTTAGCCATTAGATGAGATGGTGCGTGATGCACCCTACTTTAGAATATGCATCATGGATGGAACCTTATATTGATACAAAAATAACACAGTATTATGTAAAATATATCAATTAAAATATAAAAATCTTATAATTAATCACTAACTTTTTATCAGATATAACTTTCAAAGAATTATTTTGGCTTTGGATCGAGTCAGGATAACCAGAAGTATGACGCTGAATCCAACCCTGAAGTTGTATTATATCAAGTTTAACAACACAAACCCGATCCAATAAACTTCAGACAGGTACAGGTTATCGCGGCGGGTCAAGTCATGAACGCCCTTAGTCCACCTATTTGGGTTTATGTATAGATCAAGTGGGGGTTGGTGTGATGACTCTACGGAGGGGTTGGTGTGATGACTCTGCATGTTCCTTAGTTTCTGATTTGGATGACTCTATGTATTTCACTACCTTTAAGTTGCCACTAATGCAAGGATAAAAATGTGTGTTTACAGTTTTATGTATCTCTTTGTCATGCATACTGACTAGAGTTGCTTAAATGAATTAATCAATGGAAAGGTAATGTTAGCTTTTGCTATTCCAATCTTCAAAGAAAACTACAAGTCGTTGAAAAAAAAAATTAAAATCAATGGTATCCACAAATAATAATAATAATAATAATAAAAAGAATTTAATTTAAATGTACTGATAGTATAAAATAGTTTTACATTATTAGTCAATAGAAATAGTAAAAAGTGCCAACTCATATTAAATAACCACTCATTATAATGAGGGACTCATCATGATTTCTCATTTTCCCTTATTTCTATTGGTTGACAGTGTAAAACTATTTTATATTGTCAGTGCATATCAATTAAATTCTAAAAAAAAATAAAAACTATGGTCAAAGCTACTAAGAGATCCTTAGTAACACTTAACTAGTTGATTATTAATATAGCAATCTATTATGGAAACGTAAATTAATAATTAATTAGTAGGGCATTAAATTATTTTAAATGTTGCAACATTTATTAGTATAAGGCTAAAAAGTTACCATCACTTTTCTTTATGACGATTAACTTTTAGCCAATAGTTAAATATTTTTCATTTAACAATTTTTGGATGTGTAATATATATCCCAATTGTTGCATCTTATCGCACCAAAATCAAACTCCAAAGAGAATTGAGAATATGTGTTGGATATGATTTTCTCTCCACAAACAAGTTACTTGAAATACAAATGGAAGATGTGTTTAAGGATTGATTTGTAGATTGTCAATTGATGAAACAATGCTTGCAACATTAGGGGAGAGATTAAATAGCTAAAAAATGATGGAAATTGAAATGTATTGTTCTTACTTTATTTAGATCCCTCGAACAAAATACTGTGAATTAGAAATTCAAAATATTAGCATTTTCTGACTTTTTTGTAGCGAAATTGATGTCAACTTTAAATATTATAACTAAAAATGATATTTATTTTTAGTTTTAATTAACCGATAAAAGGGAAAGAAATATTATTCATTCCACATGAGCTATTATTTATTTTACAAATTTAACCATAAACTCAATTTTATACTTTCTATTATGAGCAAACACGAAGAACATATTGATAAATTATTTTAATTAGTTAAATACATTTTTTATTTAAGCTACAACACAAAGGCTAACCAATTTTAAAATCATATTTTACTTTTTAAGTGTTATTTATGTTTTATGACTTACACTAAAACGTATATAGGTCATCTCTACGTTCATTTTTAGTAGAATAAACAAGTGGAAATTAGAGTGCTAATTGTTACTCCTATTTTCATTTTGAGAGCCTTCATTTTTCTTCTTTTTTGTGAGCCTTTTGATATTCTGTTTCTTTTTTTAATGTCTTTCTCAATAGCCAATTCTATTACAACCCATTTTTAGTATCCTAAATTTCCCAAGCAAAACTATTTTTTCTTGTTGACAATCTTCAACAATGTATATTATGATGATTGTTGCAGAGAATATGCCATGAGTCATTTTTTAACCTTTAATCTTGTTCATTTTTCAAGTTTTAATATGATGAACATAGTTCAAAAGCAAACATATATATATATATCTAAGTACAGGAAAGAGATATTCTTGCTCTTACAATTTTATAAGGAGAATTTCAAGCTTGCACACGCATATGTCTCTCTCACTAACCACAATGCAAATTTTTATTTCTTATTTTTTAGTGACTTTTTTTCTCTCCTTTTGGAATTTG
Organism: Pterocarpus macrocarpus; assembly: GCA_031439585.1. Taxonomy (NCBI): domain Eukaryota; kingdom Viridiplantae; phylum Streptophyta; class Magnoliopsida; order Fabales; family Fabaceae; genus Pterocarpus; species Pterocarpus macrocarpus. The sequence goes on along the minus strand of CM062516.1, from coordinate 58,630,746 downwards.
ATAATTTTTGGCTCACAGTCTTGAGCGTGAAAGTGGATTCGGTTTTGACATAAAGTATTTTGAGGGCATGGCGCTTGAAGGGAAGCGGGATGATGTTGAGAGCTATCTTTCTAGGTTCACAAAGGTTGATGGTAATGAACTCAACCACAATATACTTTCAAATTGAGGAGACAGGAGGAGTTGCAAGCTTCGTTGAATTGGGAAATACTTATTCTTTTATTTGGACTAAAATGTCCTCTATGTTTTTCTTTAAATAACCTACCTGTCATGTCCATTTTAGTAATGAAATGTAATATTAATTACAAAATGATTTTTTTCTTTCTCTTGACAATTACTAACTTCATCAACTAATCTTTTTTACACACTAATTTCATGAAATAAAATTATTATATTTAAAAAATAAAACATTGATGTTTCTCAGTAATGTCTTTTCTTTTCAATCAATTCATCAATGCCATATTTATATTATTTTTAAAAACAATTATTTAAAATATAAATTTGCGTTAACTCCTAATACATGATAACTTTTGATTTTATATTAATCAATATTAAATAAATTTATATAATAACAAATTATTAGTAAAATTATTTATTTTTGCAAAATAATAAATTTTATGATGTTAATAAATTTTTAAAGAAATAGATAGTTATAAGAAGAGAGAAATAAGTATTCTATATATTAACAATTATTAAGAGAGAAAAAATATACATATTCATTTAATGAGATTACTATGGTTAATTACTGTACTAGACATTCATATCTAACTCTAACAAAAAAGATAAAATAGACTTTTTAATCCAAATAAAAGAGTGAAGGATGCTAAGATTAGCATTCCCCTATATGGTTTTGAATCAATTGGCAAATGATTGATTTTAATAATTTGACAAGAATTCCCAAAGAATAGTCATATATATAATTGAAGTACCTCTTTATCTAAGTGCATGTTTGGGAGCGTTACGAGGGTGCCTAGAATCGATTTTGGCCTATCAAAATCGATTTTGTTAAATTTGTGTGTTGTTTGATTTAATACTCTCAAAACTAATTTTTATTTTTAGAATTGATTTTAAAAAAAGTAAATATTTTTTATTTTATTTCTGAATCACTTATAAAGAAATTACCAAATATAAATCATTTTATCTCAAAATTAATCCTAATCAAATCAATTCTAACAAAATTAATTCTATTTAAAATTAATTCTATAAAAAATAGAACCAAACATATTATAAAAATTTTATATAAAATTTGTTTCCTACTCACATTGCATGATTAGAAGTTCTCAAATTTTTATACAAAATTTGTTTCTGTCTCATATGCAATTCATTCAGTTTAATAATAACATTATGACATTACGAAAAAGTTATATAAAAATTATTTCCTTCTCATATCACATGATTGATAATTTCAAAAAACTTAACTTAAAAATCTCATGTAATTATTTTCTTTTATAATTTATTATATAACACAACATATTTAACTATCTATTGAAAATAAAAATGTGAAAGAGATAATAAAATAATAAAAGAAAAAAATTAGACAAATTATTTTATTTTAATTTTTTGATAGGTTTTATACTTTATTAAAATAAAAAAGAAAAGATTTCTTTTTACATATTTCTGTTAATTATTCTTTTATAAGAAATTGACCAATGAACAAGAAAATTACAGATATTATCTACAGATTAAATTAAGAAAATATTATTTGATTTATATAGACGTTAGTATCAGTTAAAACTACATCAACCGTGTTGGATCTCTTTTGAAAATATACCATGAAGTGAATTGAATAACTAAGTAGACAACTAACTAGAATAAGGGTGTTGGTATAATGGTAAAGACATAATACAATTTTAGAAAGAATTTTAGTTCGATTCTTGAAGAGAATATCAATATGAATTAAGAGGGAAAGTCTGTTTTTGCAAAATTAGTTTCTAGATGTAATATCTATTATCTTCATTCTTTTATAGTATTTATATCTCGATTATTTATATTTATTATCATAATTTTTAATTTAATATGACGTGAATAATTTTATAATAATGCAACAAAAAATTTTAAAAATTATGGACTGTTAGACACGTACAATCCGCTAGTTATTAATAAAGCGGATTTCTTATTTTGTTATCTAATATACTTACTTTTTCAAAATTATATATGATTATTAATTACTTATTTAAATATTTAAGAAAATAAGAAAAGTTAATATACATATTATTAATCATTTAGTAAAAAGAAGCATATTTTTATTCTTTAATTATAGTTATATTTAAATACTTTCTAATTTATCCTTTCATCTTTATATAATTATAATTTATTTAAATTTATTTGTGTTTTATATATCTTAACAAAGTGAAAAATACAAAAATCTACATAGTTATTATCAATTTACTTGTTCTAGCTCTAAGTGAGGTAACTTCTTAAGAACCAAATTAAGTATCATTTTAATCTTTTAGAAAAGTATAACTTGATTAATGCTATATAGTCAAAATTATTTGTCAAAGTAGTTGTTAAACTTTGTAAAAATTCAATTAGGGGCTGGATAAAAGAACAAAATTCTCCCATCTATCCCTTGATTAAAAATAATATAACATAATTCTGGTAAAAAGTTACTATGTGTGTATAAATTTATTTGTATATTTTTTATTTTCTCATGGTGAACAAAATAAATAAAAATAAGTAGTGTTTAATTTTAATTAAGGAATAAAAAATATTTAATTCATCATATATGAATTTAAATTTTTATATAAATGATTAATAAAATATATTCATTATTTTGTTTTTTTATTTTTAAATCTTTAAATTGGTATTAATAATGATAATTTAAAAGTAAAAATTTAAAACTAACGTAAAATCTTTATTTTTACTAGGAGCGAGTGGTTGATTATAGTAGGAGTAGATTAAACTTTACATGCAATGTAAGATATTTAAATCTTCGAGTTGTCCCTTAAGAGACACGTTACTGAACTATCACTACCAATACAAAATTATGTGAACAATTACTACAATATTACAATGGTGATCATTATTATTATTATTATTCTAAATGTCATTCCAGTGACTACTGATCACTAATGACGCGTTAAAAGTCAATATTGTGGTACTTGAACTATAATGACGCAAATTTAATGCTGCATGCGGCTCCATTCGGTTGCAACTTGCTTTCAATCCACTAAAAATAATGGTTTTATTTATATGTTAATTTAAATAAATTGGTAAATTTTTAAATTAATATACTTGAATATAATAGATAATTTGATATTTTTTTAATTAATATATAATTTGATATATTTTTAAATCAATATATTTAAATACAACTATATAATTGTATTTAGATATATTAATTTAAAAATATATCAAATTATCTAAATTAATAAATAAATTAAAATAGATAGAGTACCAATTATTGTAATTAAAAGCGAACATTGTTAAACAGATGTACAGTTTGGGGATGGAGAAAATTTTGGTCAACGAAGAGAAGCATGTTCAAATGCATCATTCTGAATTCTAAATAGTACTAACTCCCAAGCTAATATCTGCTTTTGCCCTTTATGATTCTAAAATGATCGATCAAACTAATTAGTTCGCCCTTTCTTTTCCATCAAATGACTTTGATGCTTGCGCTTTCTTCTTTGAAGATGAAACCAAATCTACAAAATTGAAATTTGGGTTGTAAAATTCTGTGGTCACTCTGAAGATAATTGAAGCAGAAACTAGGATGAATAGGTGGAATAAAGCATCCATGAGAGCTCATATAATTAGCATCTGAATATTGTAGTCTTGGAAGAAAAAAAAATAAAAGAATTAATAATTGAAATTACATATGATCACATGATAGGAAACATATATCTAGCCAGAGGCCAAAGCCAAAAACATAATAGTAGTGAACTTTGATCTTACAGTTATCTCTTATCTGTGATCACTGGAGAACTTCAACTCACCCCAAGCAAAAGCCTCAATAGTAACTCTACAAGTCTCTCTATACATGCAGTATGCACTAATTAAAACTGACTAATAAAATTAAAAATCACTTAACTCTTTATTTATGTGTACGCTATCCAGAGGGAAAGCAAGATTGATCTTCCCATATGTGATCAATTATGAAGACGGTTTGGTCCAGAAGGGACTAGCCTGTGAGAAACTGCATGAATTTGCTTGAACTTATTCTTCCTGAAGTTCAAAGAGGAGACAATAGCAGAATAACTTTGCATAAACATGGAGGAATACTTTCTTTCTGGTCCCCTTTCCCAATCAACATGAGTAGCATCATTGACTAAACGAGAGGTTGAACCTTGCAATACTGACAGCAGAAGGATGAGAAGCAGAACAAGGGTTAAGGGTCTTGGAACTCTCATAATTGTGATGGAGATAGAGGCAAGAGATAAGAGATGAAATATTTTCTATATGAATATGTAGGAAGAGTTGAAGCCTAAAGCAAACTGGCGAGTCTATACTATAAGGAGGAGACCTTAGAAACTGTAGTGAAAGATTAAGCAACTTTAAAATATGGACAAAATAATTGTCAATCGTTGAGAAAGATGATTTATGCTAAGCACATTTTGTGACTCACGTACGCCAGATGTCAAAAGTTGACTTTGCAAAAAGCAGACAAGTGGCTGCCTAAGTGATGGACTCGTGAGATGATCATGTCAAGTTGTTCAATTCTATGTGAAAATTTATTTGAAAAATAGGCTTCAATTGATCTCATAAGCTTGTTTTCAAACCTAAGTAATCAACTGAAAATTATGCTCAGCCGTTAATTATTCTATGTGAGAATTTATTTCAAAAATGAAGTCAATTGATCTCATAAGCTTGCTTTGAAACTTCAACTGCGTCTATCATCAAAATAATGGACCTTGCAACCCTTTTATCATGATAAATTCATGTAAACTAAGGTTAAAATTCTTTGCCGTATTTTAGAGTTTCACTTCCAATACTCAATAGGAAAATAAAAGGTTAGATATTTACGATGATGCCAATTTTTTCAGGTAATAAAATTCTAAATAAATCTAATACGACCAAGAGAAGTCTGCTGGCTCCAGGCTGCTTGGTTAAATAAACAAGAAAGTGACTTCAACGCTGATTTTTTTGTTTTTTCTCAAAAATAGAAAAGAAAAGGGAAATTGATGACAAATTTGCTACTTATTGAATATTACATGCCACACACTAAAGCTAATGTACACGCAATTTCCATTGACCGAATCAAACACTATAAAAAGTAGTTTACTTGAGAAGGGCATCTACTGTTAGACAAGCCTATAAAAATGACGCTGAAAGTGTGTCTCCCTGTCTCCCTGGTTTAGTATACCAGGGGAGGAGAATTCCAACAGGGCTACTGAAATCAAAGAAATCTTGCATGATATCAGGACTTTGGGGCCTGCTTTACAAGACTGGAACTAGAACAGAATCTTGGTAAACACAGATTTTCTTCTGGACCAGGATAGGCTTCTTCATGGGAAGTTTTGATCCTCTCAATTCATGTCATCCAATAGTGGAAGTGTAGACTCCCTGAATATAACCACAGATTAGCAAACTAGGTAACAGTTCCAGATTCAAAATTTTTTATTAAATGGGGGCCATATATGCAAGGAGTGCAAATTTTTACAGAGTACTTTGCATAATGCTTACGTGACTTGAAATATTTTTATAAGGAACTGCTACTAATTCCTTGATAGGAACTTAATTATAAGTTAAAGCTATAAATCAAACCTTATAAAGTGGATTTGATTTCTCATATTCAAGTTACCAGTGCTTGTATCTCTGCTGCTACATCTCTTCCCCAGGGTTCGATCAAGATGATCCTAGCTTTGCAAATTTCTTTAGCATCTGTAGAGCGATCCTTTGCAGACCCCAAAAGGAAAACCAAGGGACTATCCCAATGTACGACGGGATTATGGATTTGCGGAATATAAGATGACCTTGGGACGCAAATGTGTCCAAGTTTCAATTTGCACATTATTCACATAAATCGTGCGTAGAGCCCAGCTCTGAGTGAATGCTTCAGAATTTCACGCGGTGAACGAAAAAATTGTCATGAGAATAGTGCATTACCATGTTCCCGAAAAAGAGGACTTTTCTAGCCCATTTTTCTGAGCCAGTGTCTTAACGATTGATTAAGGAATCAAGAAAGAAAATTTTCAAAGTTTTCAACACCTCGGATGAATTAAAAACCTGTAAATATTTGTTTTTATTTCAAAATCTTTTTCTTAATTTCGTTAGTTACACTTTGTTTGGAATGATAAAGGTAGTCGAGTATTGAATTCAATTCTATTAGTAATTGAATTTAATTCTATTATGATTTGAATTTTTATATTTGGAAGAAACTAGTAAATTATAGAATTGAATTCATTTATACTATTTGGAATGTATATAAAAATGAATTGAATTCTTTATCTTGACTATTTTACCCTTAATTAATAGAAGAGAGGAAAAAGCAAGAGTGATGAAGTTAGAGGAGAGAAATATTAAATAAAGTTGAGGAATATTTTTTATATATCACTTTTTAATGTCAAATCTATTATGATAAAAATTGCAAATTAGACCTATTTTAGTTTGATTTACTTTCAATCTTTTTTAAAAAATTGAATTCTATTTATATTTCAATTTCATGGCATTAGTTGGTTCCAAATCAAGGAATTGAATTCAATTTCTTGAATGAATTCAACTCCATAAATTTCCAAACAACCTGTTAATGTCCTAAAAATGGTTGGCAAAACCTTGGCCATTATCATAGTCCAATGTTATTAGGATAACAATATAGCATACATAACTCCATCAGCTTTACACTACATTGGATCAAATTAAACCGAGTTGTTAAAAAGTTACTTACTTCAAATTTTCATTAGGAATAATACGTATATAATCCCTTATCATATGGAGCTCAATTAATTTTATATAAACTCTTAAAAAGTATTTTTCATAAGGCCGTATGACCCATTTCCGTCTTACGCACCAACACTTGGCATACTTGATTATTATACTAAATAGAAATACATAAACACCATATAATTTGGCAAGACTTATTCTTTCTGATTTTTGCGTATTATTTACCACGTTTCGCCGGCATGTTTGGCTGTAGGTGAGGTTTCTCTTCATCCTTTGTGCAAAACCAAAAATTAAAAATTTAAAAAACCCTCCCCACGAGTTTTTCTTTCCAAAGTTAGAAGTGAGAGCATCCAAGGCATTGAAAAAGCAACATCACACCGTCCGCTATCAATTATCAAATCACGTCTGATCATCAACTGCTTGCTTTAATAGTAATATATATTTTGGATCATATGAAAATTCTAAATCAAGCGGTTTCCACGTAGGACAGAAAGCCAAAGCATTTTAATTCACCAGCTAGAGCAATACATTGTTCATCAAGGATTGTTCAAAAAAGAGTAATCCTTCATTTATTCTTGCCACAGATCAATACACTGTTCATCCAGGATTATACAAAAGACCACTACTTAGCCGAATATATGATCCCAAAATGTCACTGGTCTGTTGCCTTTAGGGAATATACATATTATGGTAAACAAAAAGAAGATATAACTGAAGCTTACCGCTAACAATTCATTATTTATCAGACTGAATATTCAAGCAAAGGGGATGGCATGGAGCCATGGACTACCAACGAAAACTTGTCTGACATTTTCTCAGCCTTGTCAGCAACTCCTATAAACTATTTTTTTTTTTTTCTTGTTTTTCATCAGTTGCAAGGGCATTCGTAAGATATAATTCAATCATTACTCTTTATCTGCTTCAACATTTGAGGGGGTTTCTTCACCTTTAACAGCAGCAGTTTCTGATTGGCCACCTGCAGTAGGCTTAGCAGCAGCATCAACATCAACATCACGGGGAGCAGATTCTGATGGTTCACCGGTGGATTCTCCCTCAGTCACTGGGACTGTTTTCTTGATAGTTCCAACCTTCACATACTTGCTCATGAACTTGTATTCCCAGTCCTGTAAGGCCTCAAGCTCAAATGGGCCAAGACCAGAAATATCCCCAGTCAGATCTCTCTCTTCGAAAGACATCTTTGCTAAAGCCCTGCTAGCATCCTTGCCAGCAAATAGAGCATAAGGTCCACCCGGTCCATAAAACATCCTGTAAGCACACAGTTACAAGTGATTAAAAAAAGAAGTATGAATGGACACTTTATTAAGTTTCTTTTGGTCTTTGAGACACTATTAAGTTAACATTGAAAAAATAAAAATAAAAATTAGCGCATATATATTAAATACACGACTTATTCTTGCACAATAAAAAGAGCGACTGGGTTGTCCAGAAAAACCATACATCACTTTAGTTTCTGGGACATTGGCATTTAAAAGTATATTTTATCTTAAAGGAGGCCAAGGTTCATACTCTATATTGAGCGAAATTTAAATTTCATAATCAATACTTGAAAGTTGAAACTCTAGCCAGACCATACCAAGTATGAACTTCGATTGACTTATTTTAAATTCAAAATAGCTTATAAGCAAAAGTTTCTTGAGATACAACAACAATTAAGTCTTGTCCTGCTAAAACTTTGTTACATAAAACACCAAAGGGTTTCAGCTAAGGAAAAACCACCTCTGACTAAGGGTCAACTCAGTTGAGTAGGACGACGGTGAGAATGCTATAAATTTGAAACAAAAACCATTGGTATGACAAAAAATATGAGAAGATGAAAAATAAAATGAAAATGGTTTCTACACCGTTGCCGAATTCTTTCCACCGACTCATAACTTTCCACTTTCCACTTTCCACCTACTCAACCAAGCAGACACCAGTCACCAGGGCATCCTAGGCAATGATAATAGTGAAATTAAGATGCAAAATGGAGTGTTGAAAATCGAAAAAGAATAACACAACTTCAGATACTTCCCCCGCCTTCAACCTTTCATTTCCAACCCTAAACCACGAATTTCACAATTCGAGAAGCATATCCCCTTTTAATCCCGTACCCCAGAATCAACAAAAGAACCAAATTAATAAGCCACACGAAGAAAAAAGGAAAAAGGGAAAAACCTCACCTTATACACAAGCACCCTCCACAAAAAAAAAAAATAATAATATGAAACATCACCTCCACAAAAGGCACCAGAAAAAAAAACCACAAAATATCACGCGTGAAAGTAACTGGAAAGACCTTAAAAGAGACACAAATAAAGCGCACCAAAATAGAAAAACCAAAAATTTAACAAAGGCAGCCTCGAAAAATTCCAATTTGGAAACGAACATCGAGTCAACAAAACTGAAGGGGAGAAAAACAATCCAAAATCCAAAACAACCAATAACCATGAAAAAGGAAACAGAGAAAACCCAAAATAACCGAGAAAGTACCTGCTTTGGGAGACATCATAGATCTCACCCTTGATGGCCATGAGAAGGGGCTTCTCGGGATCGGTGCCGTCGTATGCCCTCAGCTCCTCTTCCGTCACCTCCCCAATCTGCACCGGCGGCTTCAGGGGCGGCATCTGCTCCTCCTCCGCGTCCCTCTCCCCGTGGCGACGATAATCATCGTAGGACGGCGATCCGAACATCCCCGAAACCACGTAGTACACGGCGAAGAGCAGCGCCACCAGCGTGAAGAAGGTCGCCGGAGCTAGCCCTGTGTACGCCATGATGGCATCCTTCACCGTCTCCCACACTTGCTGCACTTCCATGGCTTCTTCTCACTGTCTGTGTCTTCTAGAGAGAGAAACTAGAGAGAGAAAAACAAAGACGCTATGATGAAGTCGGAGCAGAGGAAAATGAGGATTTTATTTTTGTGTATTTATTATAATAATAATAATAATAATCAACTGAGAGTCTTCAGGGGTTGGTCTAAGGTCTAAGCCCTTGATTCCTTTGTTTACAAAAAAAAAAATATATATCTTTTGTCCTATTTGCATCTAACCTAACTTTTCATTTCGGCAAATTAATGCTATTAATTATAATTAGTTAGTAGTCGATTAATTTAGGTTTTGTCTTAAATGTATCTTATAAATTAAGGAGCATGATGAACCTAGAGTGCATCTAGGGCATAGGGATGATGCTAGCCGTCCTTTTTAATTAAAGTATAATGAATGGTGGAGATTTGTTGATAGCAACCTGTAAAACAGGTTGTGAAACTAAACGTTGCCGTTTATCTTAGGTGCTTCCCTTTCCTTCTCTCATGCTATAGTGTTACTCCATCACATCCTCGTTCTTCCCCGATCAATGCATTGCTACTGACTCTACATCGACTGCCACCATCAGCAGGGACTCCGTGACATTGCCGGTGATCACCCACTCTTCTCCCTCACCATTTACTGCAAGACCCATGACCATGATCATTGCATTGAATAAAACAACATCTTTGGAGATTGTATGCCCAAAAATTTCCCTTGCCGTCTCCAGACAATCATATTTGGAATATATGTTAGTCAAAGCCATGGCAAGAATTTTGTTTGATCTTATTGTGCCTTTATGTCCTGTAGAAATTAGGTAATCATGAAACCAACCACCAAGATTCAAATCACGAATTTGAGGACAGGTTGAAGGCACACTAACCATTGTAATGTGGTTAGGCCTAGTGGTTTGTTCTTCAACCATCATGCGAAAAAGACAAAGACCCTCCACAAGGCACCCATTTTAAATGTGTGCACTTATCATAGCAGTCCAAGGAACCACGCCTCTTTTTCCTGCTGCAGAAATTTGGTCAAGTCTTTCCTTACTCTTCTCAATCTTTCCCCATTTACCAAACAAATAAACTAAGATAGTGTTAACTAAATCATGGCAAAAGGACCTGGACCATAAAAGGATAGATTCTAAAACTTGAGAAACCAACATTTTTCTAGATTTAAGTTCTACAAAATTCAGAAATTTAGGACTCTTTCTGCACTGCATTTGCATTGGAAAAAATTAGACACCACCATTCTCTTTGGTTCCATTCCTTATCTGTTTCTTCCCTGTTTTTGGTTACTGGGTTTCTTTTTCTTTTTTAATTTTTATTATAAAAGTTCTCAACTTTAAACTTTGAAATTGAAGGAGATGACTTCAACTTAAAATTTAGAATATTTTCTCAATTGGGTTTTCTTATTATGGCTAAAGCTTGTTGCCTTTGATTTGCTTATTGTTGGATAGTGAAAAGGGTAAAGAGAACCAAGAACCATGTTTTGCATATGCAGAGAATCATCAACGCCGTCTTTTAATGGAAAATAAGGACGATGACGTTGTAATAATAATAATGTGAGTGTGTTGATGGATTTTGTCTCCATGGTGTTTGGAGAGGGTATTCAAGTGGATGGTTTTGGTAAAAACTTGAGATTGGTTTCCTCAACAGTGGCGGTGGTGGTGGAGCTGGGGGTGGCAACGGCTGTGACACTCTTGTTAGAGCTATATTGAAGATGGGCTTTAGGTTCAAATAATGAAAGAGTTTTCTGCAAACTTCTTTTCAGATCTCCAGATCCACATATTTTATCAGAAAAAAAAGTTACCTAGAGAAGGTAAAAAAAAAAAAGAAAAAATTAAAACACAAAATCACATATTCTTGAATTATTAACCTCTATTTACCAGTTATAGAACCCCCACAACATATAGAGGTATATGGTGCATCAAGTAACTTACTTTCTACAGTGCATGGCAGCACGCACCATTAATTTATTGTATATGTTTCCGTCAAACAGCAAAGTTTTTAAAAAAATTCAGCTGCCTACTTATTTTTACTTTTGAATTCTTACATGATTTTTTTTTTCTAATTCGTACAGAAAGGTAAAAGTGTTTTGTTGGAAAAAACTATTGTACGTACCCAGCTACTTTTGTGTTCTGTGCAACTGGAGCGTGCCAGAGAATACAAGTTACTTCTGAATTATTAATTGCGCAAGAGAACATAGGAGGTTTAGGAAGTGAATTTCAAATTAAATAGTTCAATATATATACATTAAGTAATTTATTATGAGTGCTATAAGTATATAAACCCCTTACTAGAAGTTTTTAATGACTTGAATATATTAAAAATTTTAATTTTTTTACTTTTTAATTAATATTTTTACAACATTGATTAAATGAGTTTTTAAATTAATTTCTTTCCATTCATTTATATTTATGTGCATAATTCTTTATTTAAGATTAATTAGTATTTGAAAATATTAAAAAATTATTGATCATTATTTCCAATACTATTCCCATTTTTTTATTATTTTAAAATGTAAAAAATATGATTCAAGAACAAAAATATTGATGAAGAAATAATATATTAATTATATATACTTAAATTTATTTAATTTCTTCTTCAATTTTTACAAAAACTGTTAAAAGAGATATATAAGTGATGAAGGTGGTAGACGTGCACATAGGTCAAGTTGAAGTAGGTTAAACCCGACCCAATTTTTTGAACCTAAATTTGACCAAGTCAAATTGGGTCAACCCAATATTTAATAAATATATAAAGATTTAGATATTATAAATAGTAAAGTTATAAAATTTTGAAAGTGAAAAACAAAATTCAAGAGATGCTTTATAACATATACTAGTGTGTTTACCTATGCTTTGCATGGGTGATTATTGGTATAAAATGTCAAATATATAAATGTAACAAAAATATTTGCTATGAATATATATATTGATTAATATATTTTGTGTTATGAATTAGCTTAAAAATAAATTATTGAATTTTAATATTGGAGACAAATTATTGAAGTAATATATATAAAATGCAATTTTTATGTTTGTATTGCCTTGTGTAATATATATTTAATATCACCTATTTGAGGTATTAATATTTGTTAGAAAATAAATCTATGGTTTTTTTGTGATTAAAATTTCTTGAATTATTTAACGATCTTATAAAATTCTAATCTATGAGTAAGTTTTTTTAAAAAAAATTGTAAAATTCTTCATTTATGCTTTTTGAACTATTAGATCTATAACATTTTTATTAATAAAAAAAGTAAATAATATTGTATATTAAAGTCTTAAATATCTAATCTTATAGATATAAATATATAATATAGATCTAAAATTTGAGTGTTTTAATATAAGAATAATTAATTAATAGTAACTTAAATCGATAATTAAAAAAATAAATTAATATAACTTAACAATGTGCTATAAGTTTTAGAGTTTGAATTTAATTTTAAATTTAATTTTAACTATTAATAATTATAATATATATTAATTATTATTTATGCAATTTATATATTTGTATTACCTGTATAATATATATTTAGTATCACCTTAAAGTGTAATTTTTATATTTGCATCATCTGTGCAATACATTTTTAATATCCCCTATTTGAAATATCAATATAAATTCAGTAATTAAAAAACTAAATTGATATAACTTAGTAGTGTGCTACAAACTTTAGAGTTCAAATATTTAATTTTAAATTTAGTTTTAATTATTAATAATTATAATGTATATCAATAATTATTTATGTAGTTTATATCTTTGTATTATGTGTGTAATATATGTTTAATATCACTTTAAAATACAATTTTTATATTTGCATTATCTGTGTGATACATGTTTATTAGAAAACCTTTATTTAAGCACCACTCCCATAAAAAAATTGTGTGAATAATTCTTAAAATAAATATAAACAATTTAATTAATTTAATAAGACAAAATTCGTGGTAAAAATTAATTGAATCATAAAAAATTTATCTTATTATCTAAACATGTTTTTATTAAGAATTTTTTTTGATATGTTGCATACATTAAGACAATATTTGAAGATAGGATACTTTTATATATATATTTTGAATTTTGAACGCATAATAATTAAATATATAAAACAGAATAAAAATTATACATGTTATGCAGTTCTTTACAATTTATTATGGAACAAAATAAAAAACAAAAATTTATAATACTAAAATTTTATTGCTAATTATTCTAATCATTATGTAATTATTAACTATATGTGAATTTTACGGTGATGGATTTTAAAATTGAATTCATTCTATATAAATATCTCAGCAACTAAATACAAAGAAAAAAATAAATTAAGAAATGCATATTTTTCAAGTGTTGAACTAAGTTATGATTGGTTCAATAGATGGAAGAGGAATGAAAAAAAAAAGACTTATTCAAGGAGCATCCTTTCATTTTTCAAAAGTTTCTCATGTAAGTATGGGTACTAAAAACGCGAAAAATTAGTGGATTAAATAGCAGATATATCATTTAATGAAAGAAATAAAAAGACAACTAAATTGTGGTTGGTTAAAATAGGTGGCCAAAAATTTAGGTGGGAATATGGAATCACTATATTGTACCATTTGTATAATTTCACAATTATAAAAATTTCTTTTACAAATATAAATAGATTTTAAAGTAAATTATATCAATATAAAAAAATATTATACCGTGTAAAATATATCAATTAATATATAAAAAACTTATAATTTATTATTATTTTAAAAAAAAATAACTTATAAAAAATATTTAATTTCTAATCGGATCAGATTAAAATATTTCAGATCAGGACGAATAATCGAGTCAGGTCACGAATCCAGTTAGAAAGTTAGAAAATAGTACATATTATGTAACGAAAAGTACGAGGAGTTTGGCAGCCACACACATCGGGACTGAAGGGGTATAGCGGCCTAGCAGGCCTGGCCATGGTGAGTAGGGTCTAGATCTGTGGGAGAAAATTCACCACGCCAAAGCTTCACATTAAAAATGTTGTTATTTTTAGGTTATTGGAATATTGGTGTATCATGTACAGCTCAATAATTCCCTGCAAGCCCATTGCACTATATTCAGTCATTAATTTCTGAAATAGGCTAGGCACTGAGCTAATCTCCGCACTTTGTCACATGCTATAGTTCATGAATCGTGTATGTAACACACATGCAATTGTTTGGGAAAACCCCTCAAATATAGATGCACAATGGCTTCGGAAAATGAAACAAACTTTCTTGGGGCTTCCGTCTTTTCAAAAAAAGGAAAAAGGAAATGAAACTACCAAGATATAAACGCGCATGATTTCAAGCAATTCAGCAAGCTCCTGCATGAGTAGTACTCTTATCCTTGTTTTGGATGATAAAAAAAAAAATGGAAAGAAAAAAAAAGAAAAAAAGAAAAAAAAGAGAAATATTTATTCTCTCTCTTATTGGTTAAATAAAAAGAAAATGAAGAGAATGAAAATAATGCTTAGTTAGAAAGAAAAGTAAAAAGAAAAAAAATATATTTATATTAAATTATTTTTTTATCCTATATTATATAATATAATTTTTTTTATATTTTAGATATAGGATATAACAGTAATTTTGCATAAAATCTATCTCTTACTTTAGTTTTTTAACCTATTGTGCAGAGAATTTTTTTTTTTGGTAGATCTCATTACTAATATTTTTTTCTTCAATTCTTTTTCACATTCAAACAAAAAAAATATATTAAAATCTCCTCATTTTTTTCCTCTCTACTACTTTCTCTCCTTTTTTCTCTTGAAACAAGTAATATGTTAAAAAAGAAATTATATGTATTAAGAACTTCAGCATAATAGTGCCAAAAAAGGGCCTTTACGTAGCTAAGTGGCTAATCAACCACAAACAAGAAAAACTACAAATCAAGTAATTAATAACTCAATCCTTTGATCTAAGATTCAAGTTGGCAATAGCCGGATTGACTCTCTTACCCGTTTGAATAGAGTTATTGCCATATCTTTTTATCTATTGCCACTCCTATCTAATATATTTTAATTCAATTACCCTAAAATACCTTTCATCTATTCTATTTTAGAATTAACTAATATTCTATTGTTATTTCTAGTTTTACTTAATAATATTAATATTTTTCTCTATTCTTTTTTTGCTGTTGTAGTATTTTATTTTATGAAAATCTTTTCATTTTTTATTCATTTTTCTCATGAAACATATTAAATTTATGTTTTCACATAAAGATTAAAAAAATATAATATGTAACAAATTGATTCTCTTAATCTTAAACATAGTTTATAAATTGAATTAAGTTTTTTACTTCACATAACTTTCTTTAAGCATAATAGTATTGAATTAATAATAAAATAATTATTATGAGTTTAATGAAATAAAATAACTTTCTACATATAAAAGATTTTGAATCAAATAAAATAATTAATAATAATAATTTTAAATTTTAATTAATATTCATTATCAATATAAAAATTGTACTATCATCCAATGATTATTTTACTTAATGAGTTTAGTATCTCATACATTGTTGAAACACTTTAAATATTATGAAAATATATCATTAAATGTTAGTATAAAATTTTTATCCTAGTAGTATATATAATTTAATGTATTAAGTTACCTTAATATTTAGGAATAAACATAAAAATTAAAAACTATAATAAAATTGATTGATCGACACAACAAATGCTAATATAATATATTCATTTAATTATAGATTAAATTATAAACACAAGATGAAAAAATCTTGGGTATGTATGTTTAGGGATGGATCTACTTAAAAAGAGTTGGGGGTGCATACCCCCACTAAATTTTCAGATTTTTCTAACCCCCACTACCTAAATTTCTTGGATACATCATTGTGTATGTTGTATATTAACATTTATTTGTTCACTTTTTTGATTTTGTATTTTTATACCTAACATACTTACCACTATGTTCTATAAATAATTATTACATTATAAAAATGTTAAAAAGTAATTTAATATTTATATCTAAATAATTATATTAAATAAATTAATTATAAATACTCATAATATGTAGTCGTCATATAAAAATAAAAATATAGTCAATAGTAAACCTTTTAAAATAAATTAATTATCATTTAACAAAATTTATATAAAATTATTATAAAATTTTTCACAAAATAAAAACTATAGAAACACAAATCATGATATATTAAAAGAAGATCTATTTAAAAGTATTAATAATAATGAGTTTGAATAATAGAATTAACAATAGATTATTAATTTAATTATAAAAGAGAAGGAAAGATATTTTAGTACAATTAAACAAAAACTCACTAAATAGAGAGTGACAATAGAAAAAAAAAAATGTGATAATAGCCGCTCCCGTTTTGAATTCTTAAAAATTGTAACATCTTATTAATCTAGATATGTCACAAAATGCAAGTGCTATATATGCTATATAGCTGCATAGCGCCGGGTTTAGATTGCCACCAACTACGATCTCGTGATGTTGTGGATTCAGCTTGAAGAAAAATGGAGTGCATCAGTATTTAGTAATGTCAAAGGAACCAGAAAGAAACAGACATTGTGTGGCGTGATTGGTCCAAGTCTCAAGTTGCTAAAACAAATGAAACTTGAAAAAAGATTAAATATAAATATGTCTTTGTATATGGTGATATTATCACAATCAGAAAATAGCTTACAACTACTGGACGATCGGTTTAGTAAGAAGCCTTTAACTTTTTGCCGTTCAATTGTTGTATAAGTGGACGGATTTGTCATTACATACACCATTTGATCATTTTATTTATCATTCTATTTCTATTGTGTGAAAGCGACTATGGAATATTATTGGACATCATTTATCAGTTTTGAAGTCCATGTACCTATTCTAAGGAGTCCCAATTAATATATAATGTTTGATGGATTATTTGCACAAATAAAAGGGAAATTAGAGAATTGCATTCACATGATCCTTTTTTTTTTTTGTTTTTTTTGAGGAGAAAGCATTCACATGATCCTTTAAATTGCTTGGAAACACCAAATATCTCACATTTAGTTAAAATAGGATAATTAATTGTGAAAATACATTCTATAGTTAATAACACAAAGAACATGTTCGGATATGATGCTTGGAGATGAATAATTGGGTGTGTATAATTAATTTTTTATGATTAAATTATAAGAAAATAATTTTATATTTGAACATTTGGGTGGTTTTGATTGAGACAATTTTGGATATGATGACAGTAGTGATAGTTGCATTGTGATAGCGGTGGCAGCAGCGAGGACACTGATGAAGATGGTGACTGGAGGCGTTGGAGGAGAGTGGGATGGGGGAGAAGTGGTGGTGGGTGAGGTGGGTGAAGGGATTATTTTAGCATTTTGATTGATCTCATCATCAATTTTAATATATATATATATATATATATATATATGTATATATACAATCATTATTTTATCTTTTTGATTGATCTCCCTCAAACTTAAAAGAGTCCCATCCTGAAACCCACCGTTCTGTTGGTAGTAGCTCAACTTGTTGAAAAAGGGAAATGATTTTTGTATCATGTTTTACTAGACAGCTCTTAGGCATCCCCGTTAGATTTCTAGAAAAAGATGAAATAAAAAATCAAGTGGATTGAATAATTGATATAATAGTATGTTGAAAAGTGTGGTTATTGTGTTCAAATAACACCGCTTGTTGACGGCATCCTTTCCTTGACCGAAGCAAAATGTTGTTGCCAGCTTATGTCAATATCTTGAGTTACCAAAAAAATATCTTAACTTGTGGTGTATGTTTGGATATCTCTATACTACTATCTAGGTATGAGAATATTTTTGGGGTATAGAAGTTATCCCTTTCAGTAAACAAATTACTGTGAATCTGAATTTCTTATATTGTAGTAGCCTCTTAATTGGAAAAGGAACCAAAAACAAGTCATGGACTTTTAAATATAGAAATCACATATGTGAAAGGGGTTGCTGATGCTAATGTGTATTGATTCGAGTGACTTTTTGTTCATAACAATTACATACTTTAAATGTAAGAATCTCCTTTGATGTTTGAAACTTCACAATTGTTCAATTCAATATTCAAGAATTAAAATTTATATTCAAATTCCAGTCAAATTCAGGAACCATAATAGTATTCCTTGATAACAATGTTCCTTATAATTTAGTTCCTTCGTAGCATTCATCTACAAGGATAAATTAAGACAACAAAATTACTATTTACATGAGTCTTCTTGTAATTTTTCTTTTCAAGCTATTATTAAATAACAACTTAACTGAACAAGTTTTGTTAGTTAATTTACTAATCTGCCATAACATATACAGAAGAAAACTTAGTCACTTTTAGCCACTATATTGATCAAAATAAAAACATTGGTTTTCAAATGGAAGAGCCAATTAATTTAGTAGAATATTTAGGTAGCAGGCCAAAACTGCGAATGACATTCAAAGTAGAAAATAGAGCTTATTCCAATTCATAAACGAATAAAATGTTATATACATAAAATCTCACTGCTAATTGAATAAGAGATTTACTAATATGTCCTTTAATCATTGGTTGGGAAAAAAAAGTGAAACTCACTCCCAAACAATGATTAAGAGATTCTGTAGTGAGTCTATTAGAATAAGTCACAAAAATAAGTATAAGTATAACACTTCTCATATGAAATATAGCTTTTTTGTCCGCTCATATAGTGCAAGAGAGCTAATCTCATCTGCTTTCCAAATCCCTTGCTCATGCCTGTACCATCTAGGAAGCCCTTCATCCTTTCTTGTCCGCTGGCACATGATGCACGAGTCTTTCATGCATGTCATAAACTCACGTAACCTCGAAGCCCTATTATGAATACAAAGGTCAATTTCTTCAAGAACTCTATACCTCACAGCATCATCAACATCACAAGGTGGAGGGCCTTCCACCAGAAAGCAATGTGATATGTTGGGCACTCCCAAATGTTGCAGTCTATCTAAACTGAGAATGAGAGCATCCTTATTTAACATTGAACATCGAAGACTCAAGACTTTCAACTTGGGAAGAAACGTAGAAAGAGATGAAGCTATATTAAATATGAAAAGGCCCCATGACCTTGAGTTCCTTGAAGTTCTTGCAATGTGTTGAGATTTCTTTATAAACGTATAGCGGGTTTGGAATGCTAGGCATTGTCATGGACTCCAGATCTTTCCACCCTTGAATGGCCTTGCACATTTCTCTTTTCTTGATTCTATTCCAAGATAGAAAAACAAGTCATCTTAGACGTGGACACCTGCAACCAGGGACACATCACATCATCAAATTAGATCACAACCAATAAATTTTTAATTATAATTTATCTATTATAATGAAATATAGGGTTGTCATATATTTTCCTCGTAAAAAATATTATTAGTTTGTACTCAATTTTATGACTCATTTTAAAAAATACACTAAGACCTTTTAATCATTGATTAGAATAAAAAGTGAGACTCAAATGAGTCTTAAAGTCTTTGATATTATTAACAATAATGAAGTTTAAATTTTTAATTTTATGTATATCTAAATCATTCACTGCTAAATCACTCGTAGCTTAAATAAGTCCCAAAATGCAAATAATATTACTCTTTTTTCATTAATTCCCACAAACTCTACTAGTCTTTCCATAATAGAAACCACGTTGTGTATAGTAGCAACTATAACCTAAACTCATGAAAGAAAGAAACAACTACAGGTGAAGTTGAAAGTTACATTTGAGCTGTGTATGCGAACTGATCATTGCTAAGAAACAAGTTATAATGGAAAATCAAGGTCATAATATTCCCCTAGCTAAGCCTCAATGCAATACTCAATAAATTGGTCAATGTCCTCCCAGATTGAAAGGCAACGTAAACAAAGGGCGCTGTGGTGTTCTTGATGTAATGAGATCTTAACGTGGAGAAATCAAGAGTGTGCCAAAGTCGTTGAACGAAGGAAGCCCTATGCCACGCGTCAGCAAATTGAGCGATGGATGAGGGTGATTCAAAGATGTCGACATACTGCAAAATCTCCGGCAAAACATCTGTGTTGAGAATTGTCATCAGACACTTCCATCTCGTCATCTCAGGATCATCACCGTCTTCCATCGTATCACTTTTCCAAGATTCCTTGCACATCAAAAGACGAGACGGTGCAAATCTCTTAGGCAGCGTTTGGAAAGCCTAACATTAAGAATTGATTTGATTTATGAATTTAATTTAATTGTACTGATAATATAAAATAATTTTACATTATTAATCAATAAAAATAGTATAAAGTATCAACTTATACAAATAACTACTTATTATAATGAAGAATTCACTATAATTTTTTACTTTTTTTTATTTCTATTGATTGTTTATACTATCAGTGTATATCAATTAAACTCTTAATTTATAAGTTAAATTTTATGTTTAGAATGATTATATAAAATAGGATAAGATTTGAATTTATTTAAAAATCAATTTGCATGTTTAAAATACATTAGATAATATTTGAAATGATTAAAAATAGGAATTAATTTGATTTGATTTGTATTTATCAAATGTTATAAATTTTGAAAGGATTTCAAAAATAAAGGAATCAAATCCACAAATGAAATAATTCATTATTTTTAAAAATAATATCCCCTTCATGGTGGTTAGTCACCTCCTTTTCTTTTAGTTGTTATTTTTTTTTAGTTTTTTTATTTCTTGTTCTTTTGTTGTCCACCCTTCCCCTAACTCATGGTATGTTTGATTATGTCCAATGAGTTTTCTTGATGGTAGAATATCTGAATTGGAGACTCATGTTTGGAATTTTGCAATTGCAACTATCTCTTGGAGTAGAAGATTGTGCTTGTTGCAATAATGGATCGATAACATCTATTGGTGGATGTTGGTTAGGGCTTTTCTGAGGCAGTGGACCTCTTTCTACACTATATGGTTGTCTTTAAAGATTTTGATGATATGATGTATACCACGGAGCGGGCTACTAGTATGTAGACTTAGCTATTGCCATGTTTGTGAAACTAGATATCGTTGTATTCAACGCCTCAACTTCGAGAAGTTATGACTGTATTGTTTAGTTTCTATACAACTTGGGCATTTTGGTTTACAATGCCTTGGATAGATCTGAAATCTGGCGTGCTCACCTTTGCGTTAATGGATATAGTAGTGTGATGTAGTTGCGTCCTTGTTTTAAAATGTCTACTGAAGCTATATAGTGCTTTGGTTAATTTCTTAAGCTTTATTCTTTTATGTCAACAGGTTCTGTTGTATCAATTTTTTTTGTTGTAATCATATTTTGCCTTTGGTTATTAATCAAAGAAGTTTTTTGACCAAAAAAATAAAAAAGTAGTACTCAATGTAAAATGAGGTTTCTATTTTCAGTAAGGGGTTTTCTTTTCAAAAAAGTATAATTTACAAAAAATAATAGGTGACAAAGTAGAATTTCAAATTTGTTTGTATTATTGATTGTTTGATTGATACATTGATTTTATCTAAGATTTAAAAGGGTTTGAATTATTTTTAGGGAAATAACTTTTTATTTTTCTAAAACCTTTCATAGGAATTTTTTTATTATACAATTATTTCAATTATAAAATAAGCTAACACAAACACACACTTAATAGGTGAAGACTCATGTGTATATTGTCTATTTCTTTTATTTTATTTTTGTCAAAAATACTTCATTGATTAATAAACAAAAGCAAAGCCTAGATACAAATAGATTAGATATTGTTGACACAAAGCAACCTAAGCTTAAAAAATTTAACCAATGAAAACAATATAGCTTTAATAGAAATCTCAAAACATAGACGCTCTCGCATCACAGTATAGATACCCTTGAGTGCAAAAGTAAGCACATAAGATCTCAGATCTATTTGAAATATCATAAAACCATCTTGTTCTGGCTGTATAGAAACAAAACATAAGAGTCGCAACTTCTCAAAGTTAAGGAGCTGAATAGAGTGGCACCTAGTTTATTAAACATGGTGGTAGCCAACTCTACATAATAGTAGCCCACTCTGTGGTACACATTATATCACCAAAGTCTTCAAAGATAATCTTATGTTGTAGAAAGAGGCATGTTGTCTCATGAAAGTCTCAATCAATATCCATTAGTAGATATTATTAATCCATCATTGTCATAAGTATAGTTATCCGGTTCAAAGGTAACTGCAATCGCAAAACTCCAGAGCATGAATTCCTAATCCAGAGATCTTGCCATCAAGATAATTCACTAAACATGAAGATCAAGTATACTATCAACTTGAGGGAGGGTGGATAACCAAAAAATAGGAAAAAACCTAATCCTAAAAAGGGAAAACAAAAACTTAATCCTAAAAGAGAAGGAGGTGACCAACCACCATGGAGGGGATGAACCACCTCCATGGGGTGGCTCCCGCTTGATCAGAAAAAATATGGAGAACTCTTGAAGGGACAGGGTGTTTAGCGGTGCTGTGTTAGGGTATGAGAGTTTCAGTAGTTATTGTCTATTTCTTTTTTTTTTCTTGCTAGGGTATGAGAGTTGCAGTAGTTATTGTCTATTTCTTTTGAGTGCATATATATATTCATGCTTGGCCCATACTTCCCTTTAGCGAAATTAGTTTAATTAGCTTGTTATGACATAACGTTCATTGGACTTCATGAGGGTTAATATTTTCGCGTGGAAAAAAAAAAGTTTGGCACCTTAAAACTCCTTGAATACTGTAGAAGAATCTAATATCTCAAATTTTTTAAGTGGCATTTGATACATTATCTAACAAAATTATTGGTAATCCAAATTATCACTAAAAAAGATTACTACTTTGTAAATGACTGTTAATGCCATATATATATATATGCTTTTTACTAATAATAATAATTGGAGATTTGCCATATAGATACTCCATGCCGGCAATCCACACTATCACTTTGATGGTAATGTAAATTATTTTGAAAATCTTGATCGCTAATAATGAAAATAAGGCAATATAGTAAACTAGGCAACTTAAAATTATATTACTAATAATCCAAATAAATTACCCCATATCAAATATCCAGCATCCTGTCATCTACTGGGAAGGGTGGAACAATACACCGGTAAGAGGCCTGGCATTGTGTGGGACAGATTGTTGAGGGTGACTCGAAATGTAGTTAAGAGCAAAATATAAAAACAGACTTCTTAACATAGTTAGGTTTTATTTTATAACATTTCAAACAAATAGTTTTATTTATAAATTAAATAAATTCTTAAAATGTTTAATTCCACACAGTATAATACCCATTGGTAACATTGTGCATTACATATTTTTAATCAGCCACAGCGAACTAGGACAATTACATTTAGACTCAAAACATAAAACAGAACTTATTCCTATGTACAGTTACAAGACTTGACTAACACCTTCTAAAGGGCACAACAACATTCATTTATAATAATTCAACTTTTGTTTATTTCGATCTACAATTAAGGTAGCAGAATAAGTAAACAACAGAAAATGTTACATAAGAGGTAACAACTGTATCACTCACCACCAGATCACTTCTGTCCGCTTAGAGTGCAAGAGACCTGACCTCATCTGCTTTCCACAGCCCTTCCTCGTACTTGTACCACCTAACCAACCCTTCATCAGTTCTTGTTCGCTGGCACATGATGCAATTGTCATCCATGCATGTGATGAATTCCCGCAATCGAGAAGCCTTCTGACGAATAGTCTGATCAATTTCTTTAACAATTCTTTTATGCTGAGGAGCCGGAAGGGCTTCCATCAAAATGCAATGCGATATGTTGAGCACTTCTAAACGTTCTAAGCTATCTAGGACGAGGATGAGAACATCCTTATACAGCGTTGAACATCGAAGGCTCAAGACTTTTAATTTCGGAAGAAATGCAGCAAGAGAAGAAGCAAAGTAAATGTCGCATGGCCCCATAATCTTGAGTTCACTGAAGTTCATACAGTGCTTTGAGATTTCCTCCAGAAGATATGGTGGATTTGCTATGCTAGGCATTGTGAGAGACTCAAGGTCTTTCCAGCCACGAATAGCCTTGCAAATTCCTGTTTTCTTGATTCTGTTCCATGCTGGCATAACAAGTCGTCTGAGTCTTGGGCACCTGCAACAAGGAAGAAGATGATTAGCTAATTAGGCAACCGCATATGGAATCTCCATTTTGAAGGACAATCATAGCTTAGTCACCAACAATACTTGCCCCCTTTTCTTCTAAAAATGAAATACAAGTAAACTATCCTAAAAATTTTGCTAGCACTTAATTACTTTCAGATATTTTCCAGCACTGCAGGGAAAAAATAAATAAGAAGATCCCATGAAAAACTAATCCAAATAAAATTATTGCTCTAGTATCAAGCAATGTTAGTAGTTAGCAATTAGAATCAATGAGAAAGATTGTCAACATATCATACAACTCAAGAAGGTTATAAGTATTCATTCCATATATACAACAATGAAGCATATTGACTTTATATGGTTTATACTAACTGTGCGTTTAACATAGAAATATTGATTTTGAAAGTTGAAATTACCTTTCAGCAGTGTATGTCAACTGTTCATCACTTACGTACAAGTTGAAATGAAAGATCAATGTCACTATACTCTGCCTGCTGAGACTCAAGGAAATCTTCAATAAACGGGTTAATGTCCTATCAGACCGTTCATCAACATAAACAAATGGCTCTAATGGAATCTTGATGAAATTAGATTTTAACATTGACAAATCGAGTGTCTTCCAAAGAAGGGGATCACAGCAAGCCATGCGCCATGCACTACAAACATGAGCAATGCCAGAAGTTAACTGAAAGATGTCGAGCAGCTGAAAAATTTTCACCAAAATATCTATGTCCAGATCCTCCCATCTCCTTATGTTAGAGTCGCCATCTTCCATTATGCCAATTTTCTAAAGTTCTAACTGAATTTCAGTGCAAAGAGGCATCTACATAAAACCAAAGATAAGTTTAAACCACTAAATTGAAAAACTATGTAGCAGTAGACATAAAACAATAAAAGAATAAATTTTCAGAAATAAACAAAGGGGAATAGCAATTAACAGCATCACCACACCGTCAAATCTTTGGTTAAGCTTCAGCCTTTGGCAGTGTAGTTAAAAGGCACCAAAAGAAGCATCTAAGGCGTAGAGGTGGGGCAAGAGAAGCCCCCAACACCTTTTCTGAGATAAGGGACTGCCCCTTCATTGAGCTGGGCACTGTTCGCTCATTTCAAGTTTTTTTCTCTAGCAGAGGCACTCAAGGCAAGGCTCGCCTTGCTCATATTTTACAAAACAAGTGAAGCCCAGCTCATTAAAAAACCAGGTTTTAATTGAAAAAATCATGGCAGTCAAGAGTCAATCTGCCACCGCTTGAAACATTTAATTCATATGCTAAGTTTACGCATACTAATTAAATACATCTATTTTGACTATGAAGTATTTAATTTATATGTTAAATTTAAGCATAATAATTAAATGTTTTACTGTTTTTCAACACCTTTCGTTAGTGAGGCGTGCACCTTTTGGCATCTCTCCGCTCAAACGCGTTAGAAGCCCTTAGCGCCTTAAATGCACTTTTTGCCTTTGACTACCTTGGTCTTTGGTCTGAAGCATTTGATCCTCAGTTTATGAAACTTTAAATTATCTGGGTTTTCATCTAGTCAACATCTAGTCATTCTCCAACCTTCACCCATCTGGTCAATATCACCAGTACCAGAAATATTCATAGATAACAGAGGATGAAATGTACTAAGATTATCATGAGTGACAAGCCACAAAAATTAGGAAAGATGTAAATTTCATTTCTTAAGAATCACTCTAAGGCACTAGCTCTTCATTTGCATAAAGGAAGATTCAAGCTCAGAAATAGCTTGTTATACTCTAAATTCATACAAACCATTCTTTTCAGTCCAATTCATCATTTCATATCACAAGTTTAGAGGAAGATAACTTTCTTTGTTATTCAACAAATTAATAGGAGTAATAATATTCCCTTAGTGTGACAATCATTATCATTTAATAAAATGACAGTACTAACACCATCAGCATAAGTTCTAATTAACATGCCGAGGCTGGCAGTCTTCTACCATCATCCATGGGGATAGAGAGAGTTTTACACTCAGTTTCATCAATAACCACAATGGATGTAACCATGGCACATCCATGGCCCACGGTTATTGAACTCAAGCATATTAGCTTTAACTTACAAGTCCGTAAAGGCCTAAATCACTAACACAGCACCTCCAGAAAGCAATTCATATTTCTGTAACCTTTTAAGTAAACACAATCAAATCCTCTCCACATTTGTCATAAACACACCTGATTAAATTGTTTAGCTCAAATAGTTCTTTGACTCAACAACCTCATAACCATTGTCATCATTCAAGCCAGGATCACAGGGGATAGGAACTTAACCAGTAGAAAGCCGAGAGAAATGAGAAGCAGCAAAGAGAGACAAATCAAAGAAAGACATAGAAGATAAAGACACTTGTTCTCTAAATCGCTAACAGGTACAAGTGAAAAACGAGTAGGGTTTATTAGACATCCAAACCACACTCATGGAAAATCAAAACTTGGTCATTGAAAATGAAAATTGGATGTCAAATGAGTAAGAAATGAAGAATTAATCAGAATGAACAACAGAATTGAACCCCCCAATATAACAATTGGCACATTCAATCAAACTCCTCGATCCAATTACTCATGGTTCATTCAGTCACTCATGCCAACAATCAGAAACTCACTTATTTCAATCAAACTGTCCCACACAAAAAGCCTCAACAAACAAAATTGAGACTGTCTGCACCAGATCTCGAAAGTTCCAAATCCAAAACAGGAACAAGTCCAGGACGAATCACCACCACCACTCTGATCAACCAAATCCCAGAAACCCAGAATTCAAAAAGCAAAGAAAACAACACCTGGAAGCTCGAAAAATTATGGGTTGGTCATTTCAGATAGAGATCTAATACCCCTTTACTCCAATTACCCATCTTTTTTTTCACACATGAACGAACGCAGATATACAAGTACATGCATGTATGTGGCGTGTGTGGTTTGTTCTGTGTACGGTACACACGAGAGAGAGAGAGAGAGAGAGAGAAGGGACATACCATAACCATGGGACAACACAAGTAGTGTGCGGTGAGGATGAGGTTGTTGTTGCTGTCGTTGTTGTTGTTGTTGAGTAGCAGAGTTGAGGATGAACAAGTGCAAAGGTTTTGAGGCGTCCATGGTTTGATTCTTTTTTTCTTTTATTTATGTTTTTTATATTTATATTTGTTAATTTTTATTACCAAAAACAAAACATGGAACTGGAGAAGAGAAAGATGGATGTGAATTGCGGATTCCAAGGGGCGCTTGGAATTTACGAAAAGGGGCTTAGGCTTATGACATGTAACCGTTTCTGCTTGGTTTGGCGGAGCAAATGTTGCCAGTTTTAAGTTTGTCTGTTCACATGAACGAACGTAGGTAGACATACAGATCGGACATGCCAGTCAATCTCTTGGATTTGTTTGCCAAGCAATACTATGCTGCTAAGAAAAATATAATTAAATTGTTTGATAGGAATTAGAGCAAGTATTTATTTTGATCTTTGATAAAAATTTTGAGGAATAAATTAATCTCTTAAGATTTAAAAATTTATAATTAATTCATTGCCATTTAAAAAAAGGGGATATATTAATTTTTTCGTATAGAATTCGTACAGATTTTTTGATAGTATAGATTTGTACGAATTTTGTATGAAAGGACTAATATATCTTTTTTTTTAATGATAGGGAACTAATTGTGGACTTTAAAATTTTAAGGGACTAATTTATCTTCCGAAATTTTTGTCAGAGATCAAAATAAATATTTACTCTAGGAATTATTAAGCGATAAACTCACTTATTTATTTAAGAGCAAGTAATAATGTCATATTATTCTGATAGAAATTTTGATTGTCTAATATATATTTTTTAACCTATGCTCCTTTACCTACTTATCTATAAACTATGCCCATTACCACACTTTAGGCTAATATTTTATTTTAGCCCATAAAAAATATAGATATTATTACATTAATCTTTTGAAATTAATATTATTGTTTAAGTCTTTTTAAAGATTTAAAACACTAAAATAATTTAATTTTTTATCACTACTTTAATTCTTAAAAAAAAATATAATAGTTTTTAAAAATTTTTAGGCAGCTTATATAATAATAAAAATATTTAGAAGATTAATGGGATATACCATGTGCATCTTGATCTTACTCTTTCAACTTAATTAAAAAAGAAAGAAAAGGACATGAGTGTTTAATTAAAAGTAAAAATTAGGTGTCATGCCCAAAGGCCAAGGGTAACTTTTTGATCACATAATAGGGATTAATTTTGGGGTTTATAGTTTATTGATAAAGTTAGGTCTCTTAAATAAGTGATCTTAGATTTGATTTCAAAATTTATGAATATATAAAAAAAAAACTATTGGGAGGGATTTTTACTTAGAAATCTAACTATATTTTAAGAGATTAATTTTTTACATATTAAATAAAAAAATATTCTAAAAAATGAAAAAAAAAACATGTGTATAGTTCTTTGAATACGGATACATGGCTCACAGAGATAGGTTTTGATGTGGTTTTTGATGAGATGTAAATGTGTATAAAAGGAACATATTAATTTTAATATATTTTAAGCGTAAAAGAGTCTTATACTGACATTCAATCATATATTTTTATTTGTAAAATTTTTAAATAGTGAGTGGTTAAGTTAAACATTTTTTCTGATATAATAATATATGATTGAAAGTTAATGTAATTTTTTTTATATTGATAGTATATCAAAATTAAATTATAGAAAGAATTAAATTATATGCATATTAAGTCAAAGTTAGCTCAAGTAAAATCAAATGCAGTGTCCAATTTTATGTGATTATTTATAGGCAGTGTAAAAATTTTTTACACAGACATCTAATCATATATTGTCACATCAGTAAAATTCTTTGATATAATCATCCACTACTTGAATAGTCATGTAAATAGAAGGCTTTGATTGAACTATCAGTGCACCCAAATTAAACTCTTATTTATAAATAGAAAGTTTTATTCTTTCCATACTTCTTTAGATTGGGCAACCAACGTGCAAACTGAATTTTCTGTTTCATACTATTATAGGAATATATCTGTTCTTTATACCAACATTAAATAAATTTGTGTAATAATTAATTATTTTAATTTCAAGAGGATTTAAATGTGGGGATACTTTAGCACCAAAAAAATGTGGGGATATTTTGCTTTGCCATGTTTAGACGAATTCCATCCAAATTGGAATATCCATTAAGCAATAACTAAGCGTCATTTTCACACAACCAATTAGCAAGGAAGGATGTATAGGTCAATAAAGTGAATGAATAATGCATTTGTGGTTGAAAATAACTATAATAGTTTTTATCTGGACCGGTGAACTCGCGCCCATTTAGGTACTACATGATTCAAAGTGATGAGTGACAAACTGCAATGCCAAGCTTCACCTATGATCAAGTCTATAGTGAAACATGTCATTGAAGTGAATGAGCCTCAAGTGCAGTCCCCCCGTTGGTTTAAGATTAACAAGGTTATAAATCACAAATCCTAATCCATCAATAAAGCATAGGTTAATTTTATAACTCTCACTCCTTTTTCGTGGTAAGTATTACTTACACATCAGGAATAGACACGTGTGTGCACAGAAGATAACATCGATCAATTCGATCTCAAACTCTTGCTAGGGTCTCAATACTGATTGAGACACACCAATGAGAACCTTCAAAAATTTGCCCTCTGGGGTTAAGTTATAGACATGTGTCTCTTACTCTTTCAAACTGAGAGAGGTTAGGTCTATCCGCTAAAGCTATTATTAATAGTTGTTGACATATAAATGAATAATTGTTGAAGAAGATTTTGATTGAATTACAAACTTCTCATGGATGATGACAAAGTTTGTTTGTGAGATTAAATCACAGACTTCCCATCACAACCTGTGATATACACACCAATTGCTATTTCATTCTTCAGAATGGATAGTGACAAAACGAAGTGAGATTAGTAGTTGATGAAGAATTTGTTTAAACAGAAGTACATTGTTAAAAAAGAAAAATTATGAATCTGTTAAAAAAAATCACTAGCTTAATTTTTAATCAGCAGTTACTTCTGTAGTCAGTAAAATACACCTTGCACTTCTAGAGAATTCAAATTCATGAGCCACTTAAATAATGGACCGTAGAGTTTCAAATAAAGCGTGAGACTCCGCGTGATTTGTTCACTGTCATTTCACGAGAGAGATGACGACCTTTGCAGATAAAGCTGAAAGATATTTATGACAAATGACACTTTGCCATTTTGCGCTTTAACTTCCTTTGCATGAGTTACTGCTAGCCCTTTCCACTAATTACTCTTTGGGGAAAGAGACATTTTACCTACTAACATTTTGTACTTTTCTAGCCCTTAAATTTGTGTTGCTTTTTAGTCACTAAAGATTTTCAAACAGCTTCATTTTGGCTACTCAACATTACCACAATGTTACTAGAGATGAAAAAATGGTTACATGATCACCACATGCAATTTTAACAACTTCAAGTTTTTGTAATCAGCACCACAATCAAGTTAGCAAAATCAACTGAAGTCTTTAGAAAGCAAAGATACCAATATGTATAACTCAAATTTTAACAGTTGTTTTGGGTGTTGAAATTGTTTGTGATATTCTTGTGATCTTTATCCGTCCAATTATTATCGAAGTGAGGCTAATTTAGAATTGAGTCATTAAGGTTATAAAAATTAATCATTGATGGCCATAGTGACCCTATTTTATAATCTTGATGGGAAATTTATCAATTGAAAAGTTCATATGGGTTGCTCTAGAATAGAACTTTTTTTGGTGATGTACCCGCCAAGTACCTCTCTAGAATAGAACTTCTAACTAAAGAAGTAACGAGAAGAACAAACTAAAATGCATATCTGTACACTTCTTTAAGTGCCACTAAGTGACTCCATGTTGTGCAATGAAGAAGGGAATAGGATTAATATCTTCTCGTCTATGATAATAATTGGAAAATGTACCTCTTTTAAATGATGGTGTCATAGAAAAGGACTGAAATTACCAAGATTTCCCGGGTCACCAGGAAACTGTGCAGTTGAATTATTTGATGAGAACAAACGTTGATCTGAAAAGTTGCCTGAAAAATGCATATTGCAGAATAACTGGAATGAGGAGAGATCAAAGTGTTTCCTGGAGGAGTAAAGGCTAAAGCCTTTCCCTTCATAGGATCACCATGGTCTGAGTTGATAGTACATGAAAACATATTTGTTCTACTGCTGTCATGAAATGAAGATTGATGATCTGGCAGCATAAAATGTAATGGACCAGACAGATGTGTTTGGCTTGTGACATTTGCGGATACAGCTGCAGGCCCCAGGTTCCGCAGAATAAGGCTCAGGCTTGGGGATTCAGTATTTGGCCGGAGTCCAGCTATCCTCACTTGCAAAAACTTTCCATCAATTTTGAAACCATTTAAATGTGCTACAGCTAAAGCTGCATCCTTGGAATCTTCGAACTTGACAAAGCCATAAACTTTACTATTTCCAGTGTTTCGATCCTTAACAACTTTTGCTTCAGTGATCTTACCAAATGGGGAAAACAGCTCAGTCAATCTATTATCATCAATTGATTGTGGCAGATAGCCAACATAAAGATGTTTGTCACTGATTTCTTTTGCAGTCCTTGTTTGTCTATTCTGCATTGAACTGAGACTTAATCCAGGTCCCCGTATGAAGTTACTGTGTGGGAACAATGCAGTTACAGGACAGGTTGGTGTTGCAAGGATGTTGTTACAACCAGTGTCAAATGAATCCAGTTTGAAAGTTGATTGAAGGTTAGGGCAGGCATAATGTCTGTGTCCCTGATCACCACAGACGCTGCACACATTTTCATCTCTATCTGTTCCATTCAGCTCAGCCAGCTCCTTTAACTGTGCGCGCTTGTGCTCATTTCTTCCTTCTTCAACTGGAATTAGCAGTTTCTCAACCATGCCAACTGCTGCATCCGGTGATTGTTGGTTGTTTGCTTCTATATAAGCATGTAAATCTTCTTTCTCAGAGGCAGGTTTGCTGGGTGTTTTTGAGGAGCCTATGCCTCTTAAAAGAATCTTAGCCCCAGTTTCCTTTTCCATCCTCTTCTGCGTGTTTCCACGAGGGCCAATTATAAGTCCAACAAAATTGTACTCTGGATATTCTTTCACTGGTATGAAAAGTTTTCTGAAGAACTTTGTGGGGTTGTATTCAGGAGGAGGGTTAAAAGTTGGGTTTAATTTGATCAACTTAGATATGATATTTTGGCGTTTCTGGACAAGTTTCTGAGTCTTATCCCTTGTATTTATTCTGATGCCAAGGTTATCATAAGTTGGATGGGGAGAAGGAGATCTTTCCTCCTCAGGCCTATCATCAATAAGAGGACTTTGCAACTTTCTGTTAATCTATCTCCAAGAGCTCAGCTTTGAGTCCCTGAATTTGTGGATCTTTATCAGATCCAATAACAAAATCCTCTGTGAAGTCAGGCAGCCGAAGCGGGCCCAGCATTTTCATTTGAGTTTCCTCACTAGACCACCCGGTTTTCCTCCTTTTGCAAGTCTCATCATCTTCTTTCATTCCATCTCCATGTGGCTGTGGTTCCCATCTGCTGCGCCTTCGTTTTTCCAGAACTTCCCACACCTTCTTCTTTAGAACCAAATTTATCGGTAGTTGCTGCGGAAATCACTGTGTCATTACTGAGCTCCAGATGTAAAGGTTCCGATTTTAACTTTTGGCTTCGCATTCCCTCCTGCTTGCACTTCTTTTGTGATTAATATGATGATGCCCGAGAGAATAACGGAACTTCATTACCTGACGCATCTCTGCATTTGTTATCTATTTCTGGATCCTCTCCAGGATCTTCCTCTAGTTCCTCACCTGATTCCTCCTCTGGATCATCCTCTCGTTCCTCACCTGATTCTTCCTCTGGATCTCCTTCTGGGAGGTCTTCAAGTTGATCTCTCGAGTCATGAACCCTGTTTGAAGGATTCTGAAGAATGTGTTTCTCCAACTTCTCCATGCGAGATTCCTCCTCTGATCTTTCCTTGTTGCCATTTAAGCTGTTGCTGAACTTCTTTGTAATGCTGAAATTTGATGCCTTAAGCTTTAGCGTCATACTTTGATCACTTCTTCGCATATTACAGGCAGATACAAACCTCAGATTGGTCTCACTGCAACGCCAAAGTTCTGGAGCATGTATAATAAAAAGAAAGAAAACAAATTGTCATAGAGCCAAGAAGTAAATACAGGGTAACATAACCTAGGATGAAAAATAGAAATGCAACACAAATGGTAAATATCCAGATCTATACAAAGATTGGTGAGTAGCCAATGTCAGGAAACATATCAAACATTGTAATATCTTACCATACTGGTTTAAAACAAGAACTTGAGGAGTTCATTACCGCTCAAACAAACTTGAAATTGTAATTTGAGAGTGAAAAAACTCGTGCCGTGTGGGTTGTGGAGAGTGAATAATGAGGGACCGGGGTTGCCTTTGTGATGACCATAATTTTCATATGAACTATTCAATGGAAGTTGTACTACCATACTGCAGCTAAAGGCACTTTAACAATTCAATAGAAGTCCTAAATTCAAGGTTTCAAACCAAACCTAATTTAATCGAAAAGCATTCTATTACCAAATTCAGAGCGACAGCTAAACTTTCTCTCATTAAATGAGAAGCAGAAGAACTTATATAGGAATCCCAGTTTAACATTTTCCATCACATGTAAGCAAAGCTGCATCAGCAGCAATAAAATCAGTTCATAATATGAGAGCATTCAAGGATCAATTTTGATTAAAACCCAGAATCAGTTGAAGAGGTTGTCACCCTAAATCGAATGATTTGATTGCTGAAAAGTTCAAATGCTGATGATGGCAAGCTAAAACCATATTTGATTTTACATGATTTTTGTTCTTGGGGGGAAAAAGGTATAAGAAACCCCGTACCTTTCTACTTCAGAATACGGAGAGTTTCTCTCTGTCTCTGCGTTTTGGTGTAAGCGGAACCAAGCGTGAATTTGCGCAGAAACCGTCGCAAATTATCAACTCAATGCCCCTATACCATTCTCACTCACCACACTCATAATTGCGCCTGCTGAATCAAGGTAAATACCATTCACTATCTTTCACTAATTTCTATTAACAGCACAAAAAAGAGAAGAATAAAAAAAAAAAAACGCTCGCGCACACACAATACGTATCAAATTTGATTTTAATTTAATGTAGCATTGGTCTAATAGTATAAGTGAGGGGTTTGAATAATTTGTAAGAAATTTTAGATAAACATCACTATTGTGAATGTATAAAAAAAATAATTATTTTAATAATATAGAAATAAATAATATTTTTAAATTTTAATTTTGAATATATTGTACTATAAATTTTTTTATTAATTAATCATATATATTATTTTCTATTACTTTAAAATAATTATTAATAAATTTAAATATTTTTAATAATATGGTCATATATAATTAAATAAAAATATAAAATTTTTTCACTATATAAAAACTTTAAACTATTTTGATTACCTCCTTTGATCACCTGTTTTATATTTTACCTTTTCCATTTATTCATATTATTATCTATCAGTAATAATAGAGAAGATAATTTTTTTGGTGTCTTATTTTTCTATAAAGATAAGTTTGTCAATGCATTAATAATAATTATTTATATTTTTTCTCATTATTTTTTCAAAATTTATTTGAAAAATATACTCTTTCCATAGTAAATGTCTACTTTAGAATTTAAAAAAAAATATTTTTTCACACGTTATTTTATATATATATAAAACAAAATTATAAAGGTAAAATTTTATTTACGTCTCTTACGTTTTACTGTGATTTTAATTTAGTCCCAAAAGTTTTTTTTTTATTCTATTTACGTCCCTAATATTTTTAAAATATTTCAATTTTACATTTTGATATTCAAATTATAAATAAAAAAAACTTAGATAAAGATCAAATTATAATATCAGTGATGATGTGTTCATTATCTATTTGAATGTTATTATATTATTTTCCATCACTTCTCCCTATATTTGTGTACAATATGAATTTTTCTTTTTAATTTAAATCCTCTTAACGCACAATTAATCTTCCTCCCACTAAAATTTATATCTAAAACTTTTTTTTTGGAGAGTTGAAAATAAACAATCTCTATTGATATTGTTTAGATATCACTAACATCAAAATTTAATCTTAATATCAATTTTTTTTTTATTTATAATTTGGATGTTTTCTATTAAAAGGATAATATTAAAATATTTTAAAAATATTTGAAACATAAATAGAATAAAAAAACTTTTGAAATTAAGTTAATATCGTTATAAAATATACAGAATGTAAATAAAATTTTACCCAAATTATAAATTAAAAAATAGAAAAAATATAATAAATAAATAATTTCATTTTACTATGTAAATTATATTTTATTTACTTTTAAATAAATTAATTATCATAAAACGTAAATTACACGTATATATATGTTAGCCTACTAGTTAAAAAAGACTCAAAAATGATATATTACATTTTCGTCTCTTTTTTTTTCTTTCGTCACCGGGGGCCGCACCAGGGGGGACATGGGTCTCTCTAAGACCTTTGGGAGTTGAACATGCTCCCTTATTCTTGCGTGTAGATTTTCACAACGCCAAAGCTTTTAACCACTTGAGCTACGCCTTGTCTGCACATTTTTTGTTTCATTCAAAAATATTTTATTAATTTTCAATTTTGGCTAAGCCCAAGTGATGTCAACTACCTGGAGTGCACCTGAACCCTGCAAGCAGCTTATGGGTCATTTTTGGATGGTTGAAAGGTGATATAGTTGGGTTTAAGGCCAAGGTTTAGTGGAGATGGAATATCACGTGAAAGTCCTTGAACTGGGTTTGATGAAGAGGATCAACCCTCCCGCACCCCCAATCCAGTGTGTGTGTGTGTGTAAAAACAAAAAAAAAATTGGTATACTTAGGATGTATTTAATATAGGAATAAAATAAAAAATAAAATTCAATAAATGATACAAAAAAAAATCTCACTTTGTTTTTGTGACAAAAAAAGAGTCCACATTTTATAATTCCAAAGGCATGTACACTACTTTATCAACTTTTTTTGGCGTTTTTTTTTTTGGGGGGCGGGTTATGACACCAACAACCAAAAGAAGAGGGCCCCAAAGAAGGGGATGTTTGTTTTAAGGTTGGAATTTATATTCTTAAAATTTAAATTTTTGGAAATATTATATCTAAAAATATCATTTTCAGATATTCTTAAAAATTTGTTTGTTTAGCATTAAACATTCCTAAAAATATTTTTTGAGATTCTTGAGAAAAAATTTAAACCTTGTTTGTTTTATAACACATAATCCTAGGAATATATATAATAATTCTCAAAACATCCCTAACATATTAAATTGTATTATTATTATTATTATTTAATTGAGGGACAATTTAGCATTTTTGTTTAATAATTTTCATTCCCATATCAAGGGAATCTTTCATTATTATCTCCTATCATGTGAATAAAATTTTATTAAAGAATGGGAATATAGCTTTTCTAGAAATAATTGATACTTAGGAATATCTTTTTAAAATTTGAAACAAATATAAGAATATATCATTTCTAAGTGATTATTCCTGTAAATAATTTCATATGCCTTGAAACAAATGCCCCATATATCAAATAACTGAAAGGAAATAAATACTTAAGAAGAAGTGGGAATGTTAAAGTGGAGTCTTCGAAAATCCTCATGCAAGTTGATAGCAACAGAGAGGATATCTTGAGGAGTTTTGTCGTTGCCTTCAAACACTCTATCGTTACTTGCTAACCAGATATGCCAGAGAATGAATGCCATCTTTGCTAGAGTCTCAGTGTATTATCATGTTACAATGAAACTAGCGTATTATCACATAATAACTCGTATGAGAGTATGCAAAAATTATTTTATACAAGTTTCATTACTCTTTACACTTATTTGTCCACTTGACGGGAAGGCTTGCTCCGAAGGTTGCTTAAATCTTTTCATTAATACAAAACAAAGCCATTAACCTCTCCCGCCTTCTTGAATTAAGCCTTAGTCGCCTGCTTGTAGAGTTTCCATTTACACAAAATCATAGGAGTGTTTGCAGTTCATTTTGAATTAGTTGAGTGAAAAATAATTCGATTCAATTTTTATTTATTTAGATTGAATCAATTTTTTAAAAAATAAATAAATTAAAAATAGTATAAAATAAAAGTAACTTAAATCAATAATATGATTAAGGAAAAGTAAAAAATAAAAATAACTTACTTATAAAATATTATTTAAATAAAATGATACTTAAATAAAAAAATAATGTAAAAAATTTAACTTATTATAATTAAAAATATAAATTTAATAATAAAAAATTATATTTTATAATATTATACAAATTAGATTAAATTCAATCAATTTTAAAACATAAATCTGAAATTTGATCCAACCCATATAGTTTATAAAAAGAGTTTAATTATTATGTACTGACAGTATAAAATTATTTTATACTATCAACCAATAGAAATAAAAAAAAAAGTGAAAAATTATGACGAATCTCTCATTATAATGAATAGTTATTTGTGTAAGTTGACACTTTTCACTATTTCTAACTATTTCTATTGGCTGACAATATATACCTATTTTACACTGTCAGTACATTTAAATTAAATTCTTATAAAGAATAAAATCCATTCCAATCTAAACTTCTATAATTTTGATCAATTTTTTGATTTAGATTGAATTAGTTTAACAATTTGTATTGTTACCCCCAACAAAATCATTCCACTAACCTCTCCTGTTTTCCATTACGGCCTGTTTGGTTTAGGAGAAAACAAGAGGATAGAAATAGGAAAGAAAGAAAACAAGCTGAAAAGGTGATTTAATGAAAATTACACCAACACCATTAGCGGAGCTTTTACTTTCATTGCTCAAATTAGTACATCCATTTACACGGCAGCAAATAAATAAGCTCCTGAGCATTACGGCAACTGCAAAAATATACACAAAGCGGTTAAGGTAAAGAAGCAAAAATGGGAAGGCCTAACTTCAATGAAAATACAAAATTTGTGTTCGAATTGTTATCTACAACACTGGAGGGGACCTTCTGAACCCTGCTTCTGCATGTCATTTCACTTATATAAACAGCATTTATCTGTTAAAAGCACAAGAAAAATCAATTACAGTTGTGATGAAAATTTTATAGTTACTCCCATTATCAGCCTCAGACAAATCAGCTAGTCGATCACACGAAAAATAATTTACAAAGCTACTTTTTACGCCCTTATATGTAGCTGATAGGGAAAAAATAAAATAAAATCTGGAGGTAAATATAAAATGCAGATAATATCTTGGCAAGAAATGAAAAAGAGTTTACCATGCACGCCCTCCTTTTCTTAGAAGGGAAAAGTACTGATACATTCAAAAGATTAGGGGAGACAATGAGACATGACTAGTGAGATACAAACTTAGTTAACAATATGTGCTGTTGCTTAAAAAAATATGGAAGGACAAAGGGAAAATAGGTACTTCACCTGCCAATTAATTTCTTTGCAATGCTTCTAGCATGCTCCAAAAGCTGAAAGTTTATTGCATGGTCATCATCTAGTATTGCAGCAGCTTTTAAGTTTGAATAGAACTCCTTGTAAGCACGACCAAACTCTTGACATGGAAAATCATGTGGTTGAGACATAAGCTGCTGCGGTTCTTGTTCTTGATCAATCACAAGTGCATCCAACAACAGCTCCTTTCCCGATCTACAATGTATTCTACTGTTTACTAGTGCTTCTAATTTGGAAGCCATGACAATAGCTCGACTAATGCAATGTGATGGTAACTGAAAAGCATGATGTTACCAATTGTCAAAATGAGATTCAATACATTAGCAAATTCAACAATTTCAATCATTAGAAACGTTGTTAGCAATGATTTAACTAGCTCTACATGATGAAGATTTACATTGGAGTCACTTATTTCTGATTAACTTGAGCAAAGTCAGCCAATTGCTCTACCAGCAGTGCAGCGTAATTTATAATTCCATGAATTTACCTGTGCAAGCTGAGCCACCTTAAATCCAAAACTCCTCTCTGAAACACCAGGTACAAGCTTGTATAGATAAGTAATATCATCATGATCCAAGCTTTTGTTTTTACTTGCATCATCATGTGAGGTCAGATGTGACACATGATATGCTCCCACAGAGCCTGGAAATTCAGTTGTGAGGTCGGCAATCTTTGGATAGTGAGTGACAAAGAGGACCATGCTTCTTTTCTGCTTCAGAAGATAATGCAATGTCGCATAAGCAATGGCCATACCATCATGTGTACTTGTACCTCTCCCAAGCTCATCAATGATAACCAGTGAATTTCCGGTGCAGTTATGAAGTATATGTGAAGTCTCACTGAGTTCTTCTAGGAAGGTGCTTCTGCCTTGCTGAATACTGTCGGAAGCACCCATCCGTGTGTAGATCCGATCCAGGACATGCAGTCTTGCTGATGATGCTGGTACAAAGGAACCAACCTAGAGAGATCAGGGCATGTTTCAATAAAGCAACAGTCGTAAGAGACTTAGTTGTCAAAGAAAAGCAGCAGTAGGTTGAATATTTTAGAGCCGGAAATAGTTCAACAACTTAAATTGATAATATTAGAGAATATTTTGAAACAAAAACCTAATCAATTTCAGGACAATTGATATAGCATCTTTACAAGGAAATTGCCCTTTGTTATTTACAAAGTAAAGCATACGATCTGTTGCGCAATCTCAATAGGTAAGAATGTAATGATATAAAGTAGAATTAAAGTATTCTCTTATGAACTGTGATACAATTGGCAAGAGAAAATAACATGGAGAACATCATTGACATATACCTCAATAACATTTATATGACAAGATATCCGAGACCTTAATTCAAATTATCAAACAGGATCATATTGCATTCGGCTGATGCAACAATGGCAGCAAATGAATGAAAAATAAAGTGCATACCATATTTATCCTACCTGAGCCATTATAGCAATCAGAGCCACCTGGCGAACATAGCAACTTTTGCCCCCCATATTGGGTCCAGTAACAATCTGGCAGTACTCTCTGTCTGCATGCATGTTTGTATCATTTGGGACGAAGTTGTCTTGTAAGGTAGTCTCCAAAACCTGGTGAGAAATGACTTGCAATAATGAGCTTCTAGTTACCAATCAACAATGGGAACTTGAATTGATTATGAGTCGAAGTCAGAAGTCTTACTGCAACCCAATCGCTTTAAGGATAGAGTATTCAGTTATCAAACATATAATACAAAATAACATGCTATATGAACACCAGATAAAGGCACAAAGGTAAGTCATTTCAACTACATCTGCAACTATCAAACAGAGTTTTTTGATGCTCAAGTCAATGCCTTTACCCTCCAAGAAATCTTAGTATGGCTGACAACCAATTTGTATGAAATAAATACACATGATGGCATCTAATGAATTCATGCAAACATGATGACAGGCATCAGTTTGCAACTCAGATCGATTCAAGTAAACAATAATGTGGATTTCGTATAAATTTACAAACTTTTAAATTCATACCGGATGTCGACCAGAACAAATTTGTATCTGAACAGGCTCATGATCATCTACAAACACTGGGCGAACATACCCCTGCAACAGAAAATAGAGAATTATATCACAAAATGCTTGACAAATATTTGGAGTCACCTTAAAAACTCCTCAAGAACAAACCTTGTTTCTTGAAAGAATGGCAAGTGAATGCAGACAATCTAAAGCAGCCAGTGCTTGAACAGCAGCTTGGAACTCAGCATAATGCTTACTGAAATCCCTCAGAAAGCTATCCCAAGCAGCTCGGCAGGCAATCGTAAGCTCCTCCTTTGCTAATGATAACTTGTCCAATGCTGTTACTACTTCAGGAGGGTGATACCGAATTGTTTTCTTTGTGCTATTTACCTTAACCCAGTTTGAAGGAACCTTTACATCAGTTGATAACTGTACCCAAAATAAATTCAAGAGCTATTAAAATTTATTCACAACTAACCATTAATTCTTTGGAAACATATAATAGTCATGAACTCAATTGTTCAATCAGAATTCCTGACTAATAAATAACAAGAAACAGCTATTGGGAATTATGTTTTTAAGCTTACAGAGAGAAAGGAAACTAAAATTGAGACCTTTGGTAATATCAAGTATCAACTTAAAAATTAGAAACAGTCAAAATAGCCAATCACTAAATCGACATCGGCAACAGCCAATACACATGTCATTCCATCTTTATCCTTTTTTCTATGGGGGTTGGGGTGGGGCCAGGGAAGGAGAACCTAGACCATAATTTTTCTATAAATCACTCCTTCAGCTCATTAATTTGAGACACAGATTTGGAGCACTACATATATCATCATATAACGATTATCAATTTGAAAATGACTGATGCCAACATGGCAACAACCAAAAAGTGAGCAACAAACAGACAAGAATTGGAATACCAAATCACAATTTGTAACTGTATTTCCAGCATCTACAATGTTTTCCCATGTTTCAATTAGAATACCTCTATCAAATGAGTTATTCCAGAAACACTAATAAATTCCAAACTCCGCATTCCAAGCCGTTTGCGGTACAAGCCAATCAATGAATCTAATTTTTCCACTTCCATCTGAAAAGCCTTCCGAGCTCTAATGACCTATTCATAGTAATAATATCAACAATTCAGGATTAAAGTGCAAATTATAAAATGCAGCCGAAAAGGAAGCAAATTAAAAGGACAAGACAAACCTCTGGAAATTGTCCCTCAGATGCATTGATCAAATTTATTAGATCACCTTGATCAGCAGATTCTTTGTTTAAAGATGACAACATTTTTGCAGCATTGCCAATAACGCTGGCAGAGGAAGCAGTCAAAATTAATTTTTTTAACAGATTAGAGCGCAATGCATTGTTTTCCTCCTCCCTTAAGTTTAGTTGCTGAATCTGTTTTCCAGCAGACAAAATAGCTTGAATAACTGAAACAAACTGCAAAAAGACAACATGATTCAAGCAATCAATAGTAGCTTTCTAGTAGACTAAGAATCTTCTGAGGCAGTTTATACCCTTAAAACACGATATATGCAAAATCCAAATGCCAATAGTTGTTCAAAAATAGCAATATGAACATTCTCAAATCTCAACTATTGAGTTAAACAGCATTGAGACTTCATAGTTCTCAGTGAGAATTATTTCATCAACAACCACTAGCATTCTTCACTTTCTTAACCCTGAAATGGTTTAAATAAACAGTC
Organism: Pterocarpus macrocarpus; assembly: GCA_031439585.1. NCBI lineage: Eukaryota > Viridiplantae > Streptophyta > Magnoliopsida > Fabales > Fabaceae > Pterocarpus > Pterocarpus macrocarpus. The sequence continues at coordinate 58,587,854 of CM062516.1, read as the reverse complement.
TTAATCTTCATTTCAAATATTCTATATAGATATCTTTATTGATGATACTTAGATAGACAATCTACAAGGGAGAGGAAAGAGATTAAATTTTAATCCACAAATTCTAAATGACTAGAAATAAGCCAGAGTTAGTACAGCAAATTGGCACACTCCTCATATATTCCTTATATCTTGGTAAGGATTAAAGGGAACACTAGTACATCAGGTGCTCTTGTACATACAAACACATTTGCTTGAACATCTTGAATGGGTCATGTCTCATGTGTCTATCCTTGGCTGCTCCAACTCAAACGATATGCACTTCAGAACTATCTATTCAACATCACTAACAAGTTCTTAGTGTGCTTATTGTTCTTAAATTGAACATGGACCAAATACTCACATCAGAAGGTTGAAATCTTGTTATGCCCAAGCAGAGAATCTTGCCATTAAATTAAGTAATCAACAGAATATGCTCAGCTCTCTTTCTATCTCCCTCTCTCATCTAAAGTGAAGATGTGATACAGACCCCAGGTTTGGCAAGGTTTATTCTAGGCAGAAGAATAGGAGTCATGGGCTGGCTTTAGGCCCAATAGGAGGATAAGGACAAAACTTTAGTTGGTTATGCTGAGCTGTGAGGAGAGAGAATGAGTGGGAACAAAAAAGGCACGATGGTGTCTATATTGAGGGGAGAAAAGAGAGAGAGAGCAATCAGATTTTTGGTGAGAGAATTTTGAGAGGCAGAAGGGCTCCTCTATGCCCAGAACTTTTACCCTATTTTCTTGTATTTCTTCTTGTTCTTATTTGAATTCCATCAAGCTCTGAACCAGTTTTCACACTGAAATCCTGGTTTCAGACATATTCAGCATTTCTACTCTTCTTTTTCTGTTTTATGTGATACCAGTTTTAACAACTGGTATCAGAGCATCTCGATTCTTGAGGGCTCTGTGAATGGCTTCACCACGTGCTACAATGGAAGAAAGGATCACGGGGAGCCGGGCCTTGACACTGGCTGCCATGGAAAAACGTTAGGAGGAGCAGGGAAAAGCCATGGAGCCAGTAGCGCGAGAGGGTAGTTCTTTGAGGGAGACGCAAGCCCACCACCGTGAGAACCCACCAATCGCGTGGAATCTGGAGCGTGAATACCCACCAGAACGTGTGGGAACCCCTCCACTGACCTGGCAACCGAAACCAACCAAGAAGGAACCTGAGGCGAGGAACGATAAATGACCCATGGGGTGATCGAACACCAAGGAGACAAGACCTAGGGAGGAAAATAGAGCTCCCTTTGTTTTAGGGGATGATGCTTATGGGTGGCTAGCAAGGGTTGAGAGGTTCTTTAGGCTCAATGCTGTAGAAGATGATGACAGAATGGAGCTGGTAATGGTGGTGGCGATGGAGAGAAGCCCTCATTTGGTATCAATGGTGGGAAGAGCAGGTTCCACTTTCCCACATGGAGAGAATTTAAAGAGACCTCATTAAGAGGTTTCAACTGGGGTAGCTCGCAACCCCATGGGACCATGCTGGCCCGAGGCGGACTAACTGCTGTTTGCGATGCGGAGAGAGTTTGAAAGAGTGCTAGTGCCAAGAAAGACCGGAACACAGTGATGATGTGTATTTTTATCAGTGGGTTGAAGGAGGAGATTCAAGCGAGAGCTTAAGGTGGTGATTCAGTCATTATCGGCTTTGATGGACAAAGGCTGGAGTTGGAAGAGAGGAATATAGCATGGAAGGAAGGAGGTGTGGAACAAGTTTCTAAGGGGGGAAGCACTTCCAGTGGATAACTGACCCTAGGGTCCTTGGAACACATCCCCAAGGGAAGGAGGAGCAAAGGCTTATGGGGAGAGGAGGAAAGAGCTGGGCCCAGGGGAGTATGGGGAAGGAATAGAGACAGAACCAAGGAAAGCTATCTTAGGAGGAGTGGCAAGATAGACAAAGGCGTGGGTGTGTTTTAAATGTGGAGAACATTGGGGACAGGCATCATATTTGTCCCATGAGAAGAATGCAACTCATTTTAGTAGAAGAGAATGAGGAAGAGCAAGAAGAAGAAGAAGATACAGCTGCAGAGGATGTGGAAGAAAAGCGTGGAGGAAGGAGGCAAGCATGAATAATATGAAGATTTCCATTAATAGTTTAGTGGGGCGTACCTCCAAGAAATCTTTCAAGGTGAGAGGGGAGATATAAGGAAGATATGTGGTGGTGTTAGTGGATAGTGGAGCTTTAGGAAATTTTTTGGCCACTAAAATAGCTAGAGAGTTAAAGTTGAAGGTGAAGAAAATTCTACATTTACTATTGAGGTGGGCAATGGCCAAAGAAAAGGGGGAAGGAGTATGTCTGTGGGGTGGAATTAATGGTGCAAGGAATTAGCATTAACTGGAATTTTCCTCATGGAGATGGGAGGGACGGAGGTGGTGTTAGGCATGGATTGGTTATCTAGCACTGGGAAGATTCAGGCGATTTAGGGGAAATGGCATCCCAGTGGAAAGAAGGAGAGGACATTCGAGAAATTGTGGGGGACCCTTCACTATGCAAGGCTCAAGCTTAGGAAAGCAACCTTGAAGGTGTTGAAAGAAGATGGTGAGGATATTTTATTACTCCATGGCAAGAAGCACCAACCGAGGGAAAAAGCGGGAATGCCATGTGAGATCAGTAGTGATGCATGAATTTGCTGCATATTTCAGCGCCTAAGGGATTACCTCCACGAAGGAGTATGATCATGCAATTATCTTGAAGGAAGGGCGGCTATCCCCAACATTGATATATAGGTATCCTTATTACCAAAAAACTGAAATTGAGAAAATAGTTAATGAAATGTTACAAGCTGGAATTATTCAACATAGTATCAGCCCCTTTTGTAGCCCTGTCATACTAGTTAAGAAGAAGGATGGAGGGTAGAGGTTTTGTGTGGATTATAGAGCTCTTAACAAAGTCACTATTCCTGACAAGTTTCCAATTCCGGTTATAGAAGAACTCTTAGACGAGTTGGGGGGAGCTCAAATTTTTACTAAACTGGATCTTAAATCTGGTTATCATCAAATAAGGATGAGAGATGAAGATGTAGCCAAAACAGCTTTTAGAACCCATGAAGGACATTATGAGTTCCTAGTCATGCCATTTGGCTTGACTAATGCCCCTTCCACTTTCCAAGCCTTGATGAATAGAATCCTCAAACTGTTTTTGAGGAAATTTACCTTAGTATTCTTTGATGACATCTTGATCTATAGCCAAACCATGCAACAACACGTGGAACATTTGAGAAAGGTGTTGGAGTTGCTTCAACAGCATCTGCTCTATGTTAATAGCAAGAAGTGCAGTTTTGGGCAGCAAGAACTAGAGTATTTGGGACACATAATATCAGGATCTGGGGTAGCAGCAGATCCTAAGAAGGTGGAGGCCATGGTCGATTGGCCTGTGCCCCAAGATCTCAAGAGTCTGAGAGGATTCTTGGGTCTCACGGGTTACTACAGGCGGTTTGTGCAAAATTATGGGAAGCTGGCTCAACCTTTAACTCAATTGTTGAAGAAAGAGGGTTTCAAATGGGGGAGTGAAGCTCAGTCTGCTTTTGAGAGGCTAAAAGGAGTTATGGTGAGTTTGCCGATTTTGGCGCTCCCATGTTTTGACAAGGCATTTGTGATTGAGTCTGATGCTTCAGGAAAAGGAGTAGAGCTGTGTTGATGCAAGAAGGGCGACCTATAGCCTACATGAGCAAGGCTTTATCAGATAAGGCTCAGAAAAAGTAAGTTTATGAGAGGGAATTGATGGCCATTGTGTTGGCAATTCAGAAATGGAGGCATTACTTATTGGGAAGACGCTTTGAGGTGCATACCGACCAGAAAAGTTGAAATTCTGTTAGAACAGAGGCAGATGGGAGAGGAACAGCAGATATGGGTGTCGAAGTTGATGGGGTTTGACTTTGAAGTGAAGTACAAGCCTGGACAGCAGAATCTGGCAGATGCCTTATCCGTGGAGGTTACACATGACCTGCGCTATATCTCGCATCCGGTTCTTTGAGTGGGATGGCATTGAAGAGGAGCTTTTAGCCCGATGAGAAGCTTAAGAAAGTGATGCAAGAACTGGTTCAGCTGACAAACACCACCCGGCTTTGAGCTAAAAGCGAGGAAGTTGTGGTATAAAGCGGAGTTAGTGTTATCGAAAGCATCAACTCGTATACCTAGGGGTGTTAAAAGAGTTTCATGATTCGGTGGCGGGTCACTCTGGGTTTTCAGAACCTACAAGAGGATTTCCTCTATTTTATTTTGGGAAGGAATGAAAAGAGACATCCAGAGATATGTTCAAGAATGTGAAGTATGTCAAAGAAACAAATATGAGACCCCTTCTCCAGCGAGGTTTACTTCTTCAACCCTTCCAATACCTACCTCAACTTGGACAGATTTGTCCATGGACTTCCTTGGGGGATTACCTCGAGCCAAGGGGCTAGATACTATTCTGGTGGTGATTGACCGATTGACCAAATATGGCCATTTCCTTGCACTCTCTCATCCTTATTCCGCCAAGGAAGTAGCAGAAATATTTGTCAAGGAGATAGTTAAGTTACATGGTTTCCCACAAACCATTGTATGCATCGAGACAGTACGTTTATGAGTAGTTTAATGAGCTCTTTAAAAGTTTGCGGGAACCAAATTGAGATATTCCACAGCTTACCACCCTGTTCGGATGGACACCGAGGTGGTTAATCTGTTTGGGCACTTATCTTAGATGCTTTGCTGGATTAAAGCCTAGAGTTGGCCTCAATGTCGAAGTTAGGCGAATATTGGTACAATACCAATTACCATGAGTCTACTAAGACCACTCCCTTCAAAGCCTTATATGGAAGAGATCCACCCACCCTGTTAAGGGGGGATTCAGCTCCTTTAAAGGTAGAAAGTATTAACCAATTGATGCAAGATAGGAACCAATTGTTAGATGAGCTAAAGGAACAGTTAGCTAAGGCTCAAAACAGAATGAAGATCCAGCTGACAAGCATCGAAGGGAGTTGGAGTTGAAGGTCGGGAGCAAGTCTATCTTAAGGTGCAGCCATACAAATTGAAATCTCTTGCTAGAGACACAACCAAAAACTCAGCCCCATTTTATGGCCCTTATGAAGTGCTAGAAAAGGTAGGAGCAGACTTATAAAGCGAAGCTACCTCGGGGGACCAAGGTACACCCAGTGTTCCATGTTTCATTGCTTAAGAGATGTGTATCTCCTCAGCGGATCGACCAACCCTTCCTCTTGCAATCCGCGGAGGATTGAGTTACAAGTGCGACCGAAGCCATCATCATTGTCCGAGACTAATGAAGCGAGGCCAAGAAGAAGTCTTGATGAAATGGGCCAACTTATCAGGAATCTGAAAATTCACTGGGAATTGAAGAGCAACATTGAGAGTTCACGACTTCCACCTTGAGGACAGAGTGGATCTTCAGGGGGTATTGATCTGAGTTTGGTAGGTTTATTCTAATGCAGAAGAATAGAGTCATGGGTGGCTTTAGGCCCAATAGGAGGATAAGGACAAAACTTTAGTTGGTTATCTTTGAAAGTGAGGAGAGAGAGAATGAGTGGGAACAAAAAGCGCGATGGTGTCTATATTGATGGGAGAAAAGAGAGAGAGAGCAATCAGATTTTTGGTGTGAGAATTTTGTGAGTCAGAAGGGCTCCTCTCTGCCCAGAACTTTACCCTATTTTCTTGTATTTCTTCTTGTTCTTATTTGAATTCCATCAAGCTCTGAACCGTTCTTTCAAATCCTAGTTTCAGACATATTCAGCATTTCTACTCTTCTTTTTCTGTTTTATGTGATACCAGTTTTAACAAATGTAACAGAAATTACAAGGAAGGCGAAGACAATTGATAAAATTATAGAATATAGTGAAATACACCAAAGGTCCAACAAGAAGCCACTGATCACCTCAGATGGGTTAGCAGTGCGATGGAAAATTCTTGTAACCCCGCGCTGTATGTCAGTTGCTCGACTCAGATTTGTCAAAACCAACGAAAGTATGTAAGCTAACTCGGGTTGCACAATTGTGACATCAGGGTCTTCATCGTCATACCCTAGACTCTTCATACTGTTACAAGATCCCATGGACTCTGCTATTTCAGATACAGCATGAAGACGAGCAGAAATCATGTTTTGATCACACAATGGGTGAGATACCTGTATCAAGCATAAGAGCAATTAAATAAAGGACTTTTTTGGCCAGTAAAGGAATGACAATCGAGAATTCAACATTCAATAGTGGTATATCAGGAATGGAAGCACCTCATACCCAATGCCTAAGAAGTCTGGAACCAAATATAGTAAGGGTGTGATTCATAATTTGCAGCAAGGAACCATTCTCAGATCCATCACTGTTATTTTTTAAAACCTGAAAACACATGAAACATTCATTAACAACAAGCATAGGCAAGAGAATTTCAATCTGGTATGAGGAAGAAACAAACAGTTCTAGCCATACAATAGCAGAGGAAGAAAATAAATCTCATCAAAGGCTGTAAAAGAATAGTATGGAATCCTCCATGATCTTGTGATTGTAAAAGAATACAGCTATACATGCTGGGGCTACTGAACAGCAAGAAGCCAGGCACTTTGTTGCTATACTTTTATTATATGAAGATAACTAATACTTGAACTAAAGAAAGAAAGGTCAGTTCAAATTTTGGTTTGATCAGATGTGATTAATGGTGCCAATTTCTCCATGCACAACACATAAGCAAAGTTTAAATTATCACATTTTGAAACAAATAGAAAAAATAGAACCATCCAGCATATATATATATATATATATACCTCAAGTTGTTGAAGTGCATTGGCTGAGAGGGTCATTTCCATATTGCTTGAGAAGGGCCTTAAAGAAGATCCTGAACACAGAATTCTTTCAAAACCAAATTCCTTTAAATGGCGAATAGTTAAGGCCAGAGATTGGACAGCCAAATCTGGCATGTTCATCACCTCCTGTATAATCAAAAGAGTAAAAGTAGAAATAAAGAAGGTCATCAATACGAAGTACAACAGCAATAAGTGTATAGTTACAATATGCAAAATAAAATTAAATTTTCAGGCATATGATTTTATATGGAAGAATAAAAAATAAACAAATAAGACTATAAAAAGAGAAGCATGTGAGAATTTAGCAATTGGTTGTAGTCATTATAAACTACAATCCACTATGATAACAAATTCCAGTAACATGATCAATAATTCCAAGACAGAAGTTGACCAAGAGAACAATGCATAAACATCGGTATTCAGCAATGCATAAACATCGGTATTCAGTACCTTGACTACCAACCGTGGATTTCTGTGCTCAGTCAAATCGTTGCTTTGCACTGGATCTGGTGAACTGCCTACACCCATGTTCTCATACAAGGTCAATACTTCAGCAAGAGCGCCTCCATCAGTGAAGCAATCTTGTGAGGTTCGCTCCACACGGGCATTTGAGGCAGGTCCAGCAAAAGCCAGTAATAACTAATAATAGAACACACAATCACAAGTGAATCTTAGGGTAGTAGAGAATTGATATTGACTTGAGTTCTTATATGTGGATTATTGCAAGTAAATCATTTAGTGATTATGAGATCACGTGTCCTTGATAAGGTTATATAATTTAAGTTATTTGAAATGAGCATAAACTTTTCTTCTAAGAATACAAAGAACAGCAACTATCTTATATATTCAGAAATCAGCTTTCCAAGCATGAAATCACTTCAACAGTCTTCAAATGGTTAAATATCTTTCTGTTTGTTTGAAGAGGAGCTTCCTAAGAATACTGGGGAACTTGACGAGAATTAGAAAATTATATCAAGATGTTCTGAATCAGAAGAAAATTGAGGGAGGAAAGAATCTTGTTGGAGTGAACAATATGCACTGTGCAAAAATGGTAAATATAGGAGTCTGGATGAATACATACCTACCACAATGGAAATACCCAAGCATTAAAGCTACATTAAAGTGCAGCAAACTACAAAGTTCTATTTATAACATAATGAAACAATAATACAATTCTTAAAACACGAGGAAAAAAGATGCATTTAATTTCTTCCTAAACAAGTAACAACCTTGCAGATAGACATCGAAACTACCTTCTCTGTTTGTTTGGAAAGAGGGTCTCCAAGAAGCAACTCGGCAGGAGACAAGCTCAAAATCACAGCCTCAAGCGCATTCCTCAAGAAATTGTCATTAAACTCCCCATAAACAACATCCCCTGTTGATATCTCCACAGCAACAAATCCAATCCTCACATCAAAACCACCTTCCACCCCCCAATTAGACTTCTCTCCCAAAATGCTCTTCTCCACCACACACATCAAGTAATTGCTCTCTGCCCCACACCCCTCCTCCCCTCCACCCAAATCTGGTGCCGCCTCCAGCGTGGCCCTCGTGTACAACGCTGACAGCCCCCTGCAAAATGGACCTAACCGGTTCGAACCGTGGGCCTTAATGGCCGCAGTCTCAGTCTGCCTAACAACACCAACCTTGTAACCAGCACTCACAAGCCTCCTTACGTGGACATTCAATCGAAAAGTTGGTATGCTAGCGGTCAAAAAATTATGATCCATATGCGCATATATGCCCAAAACCCTAGCAGCATTCTCAGCATCCTGTCCGAAAAAACGATACTTGTAACCAACTTCAATCATCAAAAGAACATCAGGGTACTTACCTTTGAGCTCCACCACTTGCTGCTCCAAAGGGGTGTACTTTAAGGGTTTGGAAGAGGAATGGGGAGGTGGGTCGGGATCAGAAGGTTCTAGAAGCTTCTGGAGGAAGCGCTGGTGGATGGAGGGGGTGGGAAGAGGGTTGTGGGTGTGAGGGGAGAGTTTGGGAAGTTTAGGGGGCTTGTTGGGGGAAGTGAGTTGGGAAGTTAGGAGGCGTTTGGATGGACAGAAAGTGACGGTGGCGGCGATTCTGGGGGTTGGAGGGTTGGGGCGAGAAGAGGAAGAAGGAGGAGGTGATGAAGGTGGTGAATCAGTGGTTGATGGAGGGGGGTTGGGTTTGGGCGCGAAGAAGCGGGAAATGACTTGCTGCTTTTGCTTTCCCATGCTGGCGGTGGTGGTGGTAGCGCCGCCGCACCGGAGCAGTGGCGGTGTCGTTGCTGGATTGTGGCGAGTTTCGTAGAGAGGGGGAGTTGGTTGATTTGGCGCGCTTTCGGGAAAGTGCTGGGAAGAAGTGCCGTCGCTTCGGCTTTCAGCGTTTATTTACTGTGTGGGCTGTAGCCAGACGCCGGGATTAATAGTTAAGGAGCATGGGCTTAGCTTTTTTATTTTTGATTTTCATTTCATGTAATTCTACTCGTTGAGAGAAGCAAGCAAAATGAAAATCTTGAATTGGAATTAATTAATCAATTTTTGTTTCCAAGTAAGATTGGAGTGTAATTTTGATTGGAACTTTAAATAAAATTTAAATTCAAAGTATAATAAAGAGAAGGTAAATACTCAATGATATCAATTATTTTTCGCGGAAGTGATTATAAATGAATTAATACTTATATTTCATTATCTCCTTTTTTTTTTTAATTTACACACCAATATAAAAAATCAATTAAATTTCAATTAATGTAGTATAAGCCGAATCAACTCTATATGAAGACAAAGTTCTCTCAATATTATCTTTGTTTGATTAATTTTTTCCCTTTTTTGTTTTGGTAGTTAATTAAGGTTAAAGCTCAAAAATACCAAAAAACAAAAACCTGCCAAATCATCCTAGCAATCACATTGATGTTATTGAATTATAATTAATTTGATTTAAGTTGAATCTATTTATTATAAGTATAAAATTCTCTTAGCACTATTTTTCAATCTAAAAGATTAAATATGAGACTCCACTTTAAGAAAATAAGTTTTAACCACTTGAACTAACTCAATAACAAAAAGTTTGATTTTACTTTTATTGGTATATTGGAATTTTTTTTTTCTTGAGATTAGGAAACATAGAAGATTTGGAAAAGACAAAAGAGAAACTTGAGTTTTTTTTTTTTTTTTGGGCCGTGAAATTTGACTTTGCTTTTACTTTGTTATTTAAATTAGGGACAAAATACATATTTTATTTTCTGACGGAAATTTTAGAGAAAGAATTAGTCTTTCCCAGTTTGAAAACTTATGAGTAGTCTCATGTCATTAAAAAAGTTGATATATCAATTCCTTCGGATAGATTTATATCACAAAAAAATTGTTAAAATTTTTGTACAAAGAGTGATATGTCCCTTGCTTTAATAATAAGGACTATATATGAACTTCTAAATTTTAAGGTAGCGTTTGATATAGGGTAATCCATCTAGATTATCGGTAATATTTGATTAAATTATCTGAACCCACAATATTAATCTATTTGGTCGGGCAACATTATTATCGATCCAGATTTTCAAGGTAATGTATATTACCATCAATATGGTAATGTATATTACCCCATTGAAAGGTGGTAATGTAGATTAACATCAATATGGCAATTTTTCTATTATTATTATTATTGTTGTTGTTGTTGTTATTAATTATTAAAAATGATATTAATTATTATTAATTAATAATAATAATTTATTATTACTAAAAATAAATATTATTATTAATTATTAATTATTGTAATTATTATTATTATTGTTAATATTATCATGATTAATTATATTAATAATTAATTATTATTAAATAATATTAATTATTATTTAATATTATTAATAAAATTAATTATTATAATTATAATTAATAATTAAATTTTTTTATTCTTATTAATTAATAATTATTATTAATTATTATAACTAATAATAATAATAATTAACTATTTATTATTATTATTATTATTAATTTAATACATATATTACCTAATAATTTTTTTGATATATCAAATAAGGTACCACTTAGATTACTTATGTATATCAAATATTATATTTAATATTATCAATAATTTAAAAGGTGATAATCTTTTTAATTGATAATATATATTATTAATAATTTTAATAGATAATCTACTAAATATCCCGTAAGAGACTAATTTGTTTCCAAAATTTTCGTTAAGGATCAAAGTTGGTATTTTATCGAAATTAGGAGAGTGGGCTGGCGGTAGCGGCCCATGTTGTCGAGGATGTGAGTAGGAGGTTCCAGCAGTCAGACCAAAAAAAAAAAAAACGGAGGTTGCAGGAGACGGTGGTACATTGGCATAGACATAGGCTAATGAACTATAAAACGATGAAACCCAAGTCATAGGAATTCATTTCCGGTCCCAGCCAAACTGACAGAGACACACACTTGTGATTCTGATTTCTAAGCGGAGCTGAGCTTAGCTCAAGAGAAGAGAAGAAGAAGAAGATGGTGGTGTCATCTCATAATCAGGTAGTGAACACGTACCCGCTTTCCAGCTACACCTTCGGCACCAAGGAGCCCAAGATGGAGAAGGACACCTCCGTCGCTGATCGTCTCGCTCGCATGAAAGTCAAGTTCAGTTCGTTTCTAAACCCCCCCTCCCTCTCCCCCCTTCCCTCTTTCTATCGTTTCAAACCCCAAGTCCCTCTTTTATTTTTCTCTTACAAAGTATGAGACAAATTAATTATGAAGCTTCTGGGGGAATTTTATGTCATTTGGAGTGTTTTTGCTATTGGGGCGTTAAGGTGTCCTTTGATTTTTTTTTTTTCTTTCACTATTTAGAACCGGGGTTGCTCTTGTATAAGCATTTTACTTGTTCTTTGTCCTGTGCACTGCTCAAATTCTTTATGTAGCCAAATGGTTATGTGATTTAACCGTTTCCCTTTGTTTCTAAACTTCAGCTATATGAAAGAAGGAATGAGGACCAGCGTCGAGGGAATTTTACTGGTATGTTCACTGATCGCAGTTTATAAGGAATAATAATAATAATAATAATAATATTGATGTTGTGATCTTTACTTTCTAAATATTCTCTTGTTGGAATGGGTGCTAAAAGTAAGAACTAGTGTTAGTTGAGATTTGATTTATGCCTGTGAATCGGGTCAATTGATGTCGATAGCTTGGTGAACTTGTAGTATTGGTATGCCAATATTTGGTTGCATCACCTGAATTGAAGTATTGATGATACTTGCTCCATTTTATTATTAACCTATGTTGCATTGTTGTCCACTTCACTTGCAAAATTTGTTCCTTCCTCCATGCCGCTTTAATATATTGAAACTAGTTCTACAAAATTTGCGTTGTAGTGCATCTTCACTCGAGTAAATTTCATAAATTAACCTTGTAACTGTGCAACAAGATAAACTGATAAAAGTGTTAATAGGCTTATATGCCAGTTTGTAGAAGGGAGGTGTGTGGAATTTATGAAACAAGGATTGCATGGAATCCGGGACATACCCCAAGGCTGAAGGGCAGTCTCTGTAACTTATTCTATTGTAATTTATCCAACAAAAGTATTTTATGGGACACGGGGACCATTTTTGCTGTTTTGGTTAGTAAGAAAGAATCAACAAGTATCCAATCTTGGGCATTTATGTTTAGATTGAGTAGTGAGGCTGCATACATCTGACCCTCCTCAAACCTAACAATGGTGGGAGCCTTATGTATTGGACTGCCCATTTTGAGAGGGTAAGCCTTGGCACAACAATAAGGTTGTTACCTTTTGAATTGGTGGTCACAAGTTCTAATTGTGAAACAGCCTCTTTGTGCACAAGGGTAAGGTTGTATACATTTGACCTTCCCCATACCCCACAACGATGGGAGCCTCATATACTAGATTACCCTTTATTTTAATTACTTGTTCCTATAATGTGCTTTCTTTACCTTTTATCATGGTAAATGTGCTACTATCTGATTATCATTACTCCAAGGGCAGTCTTCGTAACTTATCTCATTGTACTTTATCCAATAAAAGTATTTTATGGGACATGGGACCATTAGTTGCTGTTTTGGTTAGTAAGAAAGAATAGACAAGTATCCATTCTTGGGCATTTATATTTAGATTGAGTTGTGAAGCTGCATATATCTGGCCCTCCGCAAACCTAACAATGGTGGGAGCTGTATGTATTGGGCTGCCCATTTTGAGTGGGTGAGCGCTGCCTTGGTACAACAATAAGGTTGCTACCTTTTCAACCTGGTGGTTACAAGTTCTAATCGTGGAAACAATTCTTCACCCACGAGAGTAGGTTATGTACATTTGACCCTTGTGTACTAGCCCCCTCCCCCTCTTCTTCTCTCTCTCTCTCTGTTCCTATAATGTATTTTCTTCACTTTTTATCATGATAAATGTGCTACCATCTGATTGGTATGTTCTTATTGATGGCATTACTTGCACAAAGATTGACTTTCATCTAGTTTAATACATTTGCAGTGTTGAGATTCTGTGCAGTCTCCTGTCTCAGCACATGCTTTGATTTTGCAGGTACAAGAACACAATCATCCTCATATACTTCTTCTGCAAATTGGAAACACATTCTGCAAACTTCCAGGTGGTCGTCTCAAGCCAGGAGAGAATGGTTAGACCTTCCTTCCTTACTCTGATTATGATGTTGTCGGAAAGTCACAGCTTGTGATTATCCTAATGGATTGTTTTCCTTTACTTTTTTTTTCCCTCAATTTATTCATAGAAATTGAGGGCTTGAAGAGAAAGTTGACTAGCAAGCTTGGTGCTAATTCACCAGCTCTTGTGCCTGACTGGCAGGTATTATTAGTTAACTTTTATGTTTAATAATTGTGTATGGACTGAGATGAGACGTGTTGTATTTAGCAGTCTCTGATTGTACTCATATTTGCTGTTATTCATTTACACTTATCCTTGCAATCCTGCAGATAGGTGAGTGTGTGGCAGTCTGGTGGAGGCCAAATTTTGAAACCATAATGTATCCATACTGCCCTCCTCATATAACAAAACCCAAGGTAATTTGTGACGTCAGTATCATTTAATATCTTGTATTCCTGGTTCTCTCGGTCCATTATTACAACATCATTGAATATCTCATATGCAGGAGTGCAAAAAGCTTTTCCTTGTTCACTTATCTGAGAGGGAATACTTTGCAGTGCCAAAAAACCTAAAACTGCTAGCTGTTCCATTGTTTGAACTCTATGATAATGTTCAGGTATGTTAATTAAGTATGATTCTTCTTTTCTATTACCAGATTATAAAATGACTTATTTATAATGTGGAGAATTAAAATGGCTGGTTTATCATTGAACTATGTAATGCAAAAACTGTTTCAAGTAAGGGAATGTTGAATTTGATCGCGTGGGAGATTCCTGGGCTCATCTGAAGTGTTCTTTGTGGGGCTCATCTTAAAAGTTTTCATCTCACGACTGATCATAACTATCAATTTTGAGACTTATTTGCCTACCTGTATTTGTCAATCAAGATGTGCTTATAATTTTATGCCGTGTCTTACAACATTTGTTTATCACTTGGTTGCAGAGATATGGACCAGTTATATCCACCATTCCTCAGCAGCTTTCCAGATTCCAGTTTAAAATGATCACTAATTGAACATAAATTAGGAGCTTCCATGCTGATAAAATATTACTTCCATTTATTTTTATTTTTAAGAACAAGGGTTGAGTCATTGCATAGACTGGCTAGAGAACTGAGTTTTTAAGGGATTTTCTGAAAAGAGTAGTTAACTTTGTGACTTGGCTTATCTGTGTAAATTCATTGGACTATGGGTTGATGTATTGTGATTATCAACCTAAGATGGGTATTAACTCGTGTAGCAGGTTCCCAAGGCCTAACCACGATGGCCCTTAATTAGATGATATAGCATTTCTAGGCTCCTAGCTTTGGACTAAACGAAGCTCCGCTGTTTGTTAAGTCACTTCCTTCTTTCTGCATCTTTTTAAAGTCATTTTGTGTCTGTTCCTTTTAGAATCTTTTTTTTGGCTCTCTTTCTCCTTTCATTTTGAATAGTGTTTGGTGAACACATTTTTTGTGACGTTCAATGTGACAATTACAAAAAAAGTGAAGAAAATAATAAAAATATTTGGTTGATGGGTTTCAAATGATTATTACTATTTTTATTCATTTTTTTATCTAGAAATTTGCCAATGCAAATAGCGCAAGCGATAGTAAGTTTTGTTAAAAATAAAAATTTATTAAAAAAATAATTTGAACAAAAGTAATAATAATTATATGGGATTTATTATTTAAGTATTTATGTCATTTTTCTTATTTTTTAATATGCATCTATAACTGTTCTTTCATTTTTAATGTCTACTGTATTGCGAAAAATATTGAAATATGACATATAAAAAGAAAAGCCCTCGAATTTTCTTATGCGCTCCAACCCTTCTCCCTTAATCTGACATTCTTATGCTCCCACAAGTTTTGCGGTCATTGTTATCAGACATTTTGAGAATTTATATGCAACTAGAAGAAAGGTTTATCCCATTTTGTTTGAAAAACATTTGTGACAGTTTTTATAGCACACCAAGTAGCTTTTGGAAGAGTAATGATAATCATACTCCAATATTGTGCACAACTTCACATCACTCGATGTATGCCATTAGATCAATATTTCTTACAACAGCCACATGCAATTGCAAAGATAGTGAGATTCTTTTGTGTACCAAATGAGTTCATCGATATCATTACTCTAGTTGCTATAACTGTTACAATCAGGATCGTAACTCTTGCTCATCACTTTTTTGTCTTCTTCCTTTGAGATAAAATTTCCATGATAGTGACTATCTTCATTTTTAGTGTCATGTTCGGTAACAATTACGTTAGAGTGGAAGAAATCCAAGCCAAATCTCAAGTACCTAGTACTTGAACGAGGTCTTTCTTATTTAGAGTATTCCGATTAAAATAAGCAAGTTCGTCATGCAAATTAACAAAGGAGGTTTCACTTTCTCAAGAAAAAAAAATTATATGCAAGCTAGTTCAAGTCTTAGAAAACTTGTGTATAACGACCTTTAACGATCTTGAAAAGAAGAATGTTAGAAGCACTCTATAAACAAACAATTGACTCAACCTTCGAGCAACGTAGTTAGCATCTTAGTGGGTGTTTCCAGTATCCCGGTGGATGAGAGTGAGAAAGCAGGTCACATGGCTCTTGCAAAAATTTATGGTTGCCAAAGCCGAAAAACTCTTGTTGATCCAGATAAGGTTTGGGTGCACCAAAGCCATAATTGACTAGAGAGTTGATAAGCTTGAAAAGAAAAAAGTGAAATTAATTGCAAGACATGAATGTTTCATAAGTAATTATATATTCATTCCATTTTATTCAATGTCCCTGAAGGAATAACAAATACAGATATTTGGGTTTGACTTTTTTTGTCTATAAACATTAGAGCTCAAGCTTGAGCTTATCTCTCGATCCCAGTAGAGTCAACCCGAAACTCCTAGATCAGCTGAAACTCCAAGCTATGATTAACAAATTGTGACATGTTTGGATCTCAATAGACAATTGGCACCCAAACATAGCCTGGAGGGTGTAATTGAGTTTTAATTTATTTTAACATATTCATTAAAATCATACTCATTCCATTTTAATTTATCCATTAATTTGGACAGCTTAACACATTCTTAAATCATTTTGAATCCAAATACATTGATTTAAGAATATACTAAATTGTTCAGATTAACAGATAAATTGAAACGGAGGGAGTATTAAGTTACATTTTTAATATAATTTTTAATTTCAAACTATAATTTGGGCAGAAGAAAATTTCTATAAAACCAAGCCATGACTATAAACCAAACACACTCTTGATCGGTAAGCTGCAAACGTGTTTATAGCTCAGTTGTATCATTTTTCTCCCCTCTCCCCTAGGTGCGTCATACTTCCATCCCTATAACTAAAAGAAGAGCAAAAAAAAAAAAAAAAATCCGTCCAAAAGTTTGTCATATAATAAACACAAGAGCAGAAGAATATATTGACAAACAATAAATTTTGTTCTAGATTTGACATTGAAACAAGTGTGGGAATTTCGCATATAAAATTGACATGGTGAACGGGAAAAAAAAAATGATCATTGTGGATCTCATGATAAGGACTGTATGTTCACTAAAGAGATGTTGACATTAATTCCAACGATTCATACTTGAGCCTTGAGTTGATGTTAAGACTTTGATTTTTAAATAGTAACCCTCCTAACTAATGCCCATGCCTATGGCAATGAGAGTTTAGGTCTGAAGGTATCTGCATCGTGGCACCTCTGAATAAGAAACATATAATGAAAGAGAATCCCAGACCAAGGATTTTTTTGGTAGCTAGGACGGCTCTTAGGTTTATTCCTTTTTAGTGAAATCTATATGTCTCCTTAGGTTAAACTTAAGAATGTCTGTAACTAAGTTTTATGTTTTTTTTTTGGGGGGGGGGGGGGGGGGTATCATTTCGGAAACATTAGTTTTCCCGTCCCTTTCCAATGTTTTAAATTGATCCTATGTACTAAGTTGAAATTTACCATGCTCCAAATGAGGACAGCTCCACTGCTCTAGGGCTTTGGCTCAAACGGTACCATCTATTTTGGTATCTAATTTTACTCAAAATGCTACCATTTATGATGATAACTATATAACTATCAACACGTATTTAAATAAATGATGTCAAAATCTCAACATTATAATTATATATATATAGACATACATACTATCAAAGCCTTACATGCGTGTGAATAAGATGTTAAACAAAAAATAAAAATAAAATAGCATCAGTTTGCAAAATTTGATGCAATATTGTCCCTCTGAAATTTCAATTGGGGAAAATGTTGATTTAATTTTAAAAAAAAAGCTGAAACAGTGGTAACTACTTCATTATAATAAGAAAGTAGCTGCAGCATATTCTGGTATCGCATTACATTTTTTTTTTAATCTTAGTGACTTTTTATTGCCAACAAGCAACGCTTTCAATTTAGAACAATATCCTGTTCTTTAAAAAATTCGGGTAGAAATTTACAACGGTATCTCTTATTAAGTAACCGACAATGGTTAGTTTAGTTTGCAGCACATTGCACTGTTCAATTGGCCAGCCGGTTTATATATATAGAATATAGTATTGCATAGAGTTGTCACACTCTCCAATTATGAATTGATAATGCCACAAAACAAAATCAAATAAACGATGTCATGGGGAAGGCATGTAGTAGGTTACGGGAGCATAAAAAAATATAGCAAAGCTACTCTTATGCGAAATATTAGAATAACAAATCATTGATGTGTTTTTATACAACAGTTTCAGTTTTTGAGAGAAATAGTTCATGATATGATATTAGAGTCTCTATGATCAAGAGGCTCAGAGCTCAATTTTTATTTGCCTCCATTTTTCTAAAAAATAAAAAGTTAAATTTCAGCGTAAGATAAAATAAGTCTATATAAAGTCCACACTGACATAAAATTGTCATGTTTCATTAACGAGTTACGAAAAATAATTTTATGTATTTCCGTATTTGAAAACATAATATTTTAATTGGCTATGCCACCCAACTCCCCAACTCCTTCCTTTATTAGTATGATTATGTTTTGTAATAACCACTTCAATCCCTATTGTTATTATCACCTTTATTTTGATATAAACTATCAATATTCATAATTTATTAAACTTTAATTAATCTAACTCAAGTAAGGTTGATCTATTATAGGGTCAAATTCTTTAATATTATTTTTTTTCTATCTATAAAACTCAAATTCAAGACTTTACTTAAGGAGAACGGATTCTTTCATGTAAAAATTTTACATGACCTTATCATGTATTAATTTTTACCATTGATTAATTTCTCTTATTGGTCTAATATTTGCCCTCATTTGTTTGATCATTGATAAAAATTAACATATAAAATCATATAAAATTGAGAAGATCTACACTATTACTTAAGAGATATAAGTGATGAACTATTTAAACTAACCAAACATTAGTATTATTATCACCTTTATTTCATTTGTCTCATCATCAATGTGGTTATTATCACAACCATATATAGTGTCTCTTGGTTAAAATCTAATTAGGGTAAATTTAAAAAGAAAAATTGGACGAAAGTCATTTGATAATTACAATAAAGATAAAAAAAATCATTTATAATAAAGTAAACAATTAAAATTAAAAAGTAGCACTAATATAATGCACTCCACTCTATTATTTTTTATGTTAACATTTAAAGATGTACCAAAAAAAATTAACTTCGGAACAATGTATTGATGTTGCTTTATTTTCTTACTTGATTTTATTCTGAATAACTCCATTATTATTCATGCCGCTCCATCTTTTTAAAAACTCCTAAAAATAACCTTGAGCTAATAGAATTAGAATAACAAAAATTTATAGTGTCATCCCAAAATTTTGGAAGCATTTGGTAGGTGAGCCAACTGCAGCCCTATAATTATTTTAAAAAATTAGAGTGAGAATGAAATAATTTAGAATTTAGAAAACTATTCTGATATTTAGTTTTTCATGAATATAATTATAACTTATTTTCTTTCACTCCGTTTTTAGTTTCAATGAATGGATATAAAATATAATTAAAATTACTATTTGATTAACAAACACGTACGTATTTATTAATTTATAGTATTTATTTATTATTATTTTATAATAATTAGTTTATTTCAAAGTAAATAAAATATAGTAAACAATAATAGTGTAAATAAATATCTCTTTTTTTTTCTTTTTCTCTCGAAGTCATGCTCCAAGAAGCTATCTTTGAGAAGTGAATGTTTGATCATCTCCTTAGTGAGATTCTGCATCCCATCTTGGTGTGGGTCTACCAAGCTATCACCCTTGTGATTCTCCAAGCTGCAAAGTCTGAAAGTCACCTTATTATCATTGTAGCCAAGCTCTACTCATTTTGAGAATCTTATCAAATCACATTCTTTGTGGTATACTGCAAGTTTTCAAGAAAATGGCAGAAGAATTAGCTGGAAAATGGAAAGAGTTAAAGCTGACAGAAGAAGAAGAAGCCTCAGCCAATATCATTGTTCAAGAAGGAGAGGGTTCAACAAACAATGAGAATTTTAGCCTCATTGGATCACTTATTACTGTTAGGCCTTTCAACCATATCGCTCTAGGAAGAATTATGGAGAAAGCATGGAGGCCGGCAGAGGAGTGGAGTTTAGGAAATTGGGGGAGAACTGCATCCAGTTTGTGTTCTTCTTGAAAAAAGATTATGACAGAGTGCTAAAAGGCCGCCCTTGGAGCTTTGATAAATCCCTACTAGTAGTGCAAGAATACAATTCAGAAATAAGGCCATCTGAAATATGTTTTGATCATTCACCTTTCTGGATCAGAATCTTGGATCTTCCAAGAGCAGCTATGATAGGAAAGGCTAGTGAGATGATTGGAAATTCAATATGAAAATGTATTTCAATTGATGTGGATGAAAGAGTTCAAGCTAAAGGAATGAATATGAGGATCCAAGTTTTGACAAACATTAGGAAACCATTAAGAGGAGGAATAAAGTTGAAATTAGGTTGAAAGATAGCGGAACAATGGTTCCAGATTCAATATGAAAGAATGCCAAACTTCTATTATGGCTGTGGAATTCTTGGCCATGTTCTAGAAGACTGTGAGATGGATCTACCTGAGGAAGAAACTAAGCAATATGGAGACTAGATGATGGCTAAAGGAAACAATGGTGATTCTTGGATAATAGGGGAAAGGAACTATCCCAGTAATACTTGAAATTCATGTTTAAACACTTCGCAAGAATCCCAAACGGGAAACAACCATTTAAGTGAAACCACAAAGAAAATGGAATGTTTGCTGCTAAAAGAAGGAGAAGAGGGTAAAGAAGACAATGAAGGAAACTCAGAACCAGTTCAAGAGAAATCAGAAACAAGCAACATCAATTCAGAAAACAAGAACAGTGAGCTAGGCAATGAGGCAAATAAACTGAAGACAGGAACACTAAGGAATGATGCTAGGAAGGTGCCCATAAAAGAAGATGGAATTTTGAATAAGAGGGCAATTATTGAAACTAGAGAGGAAACTAATGTAGAGGCAGATGACAAAAAGAAATCGAAGACTGATAAAAGATGGAAGAGAAGAGCCAGAGATTCCAAAAATTCAACAACTGATGATATGAAGTCTATCCTATCAAAGAGATCTTTGCAGATTCGGTGTGAAGATGAAGCTATGAAAGTGGATTTGAATCCTAGTAATATAGAGGGAAAACAGAGATATACCTGATTTCGAAGGTCAGAAGAAGCTGTTGGCAGAGTTGGAAAGCCAACTCTACCGAGATCAATGAAAATACTGGCTTGGAATTGCCGTGGGCTTGGGAACCAAACGGCAATTCCTGCTCTTCATCTCCAATTGAGGCAACAAGATCCTGATTTAGTTTTTCTTTGTGAGACAAAATTATCCATCCATGAATTTCAGAACATGAAAAGAAAAGTGAATTTTACAATGGGTTTTGGCATTAGTAGTGAAGGAAGAAGGGGTGGCCTTGGACTGCTTTGGAAGGATGATCTAGAAGTTGAAGTTATTTCTTATAACAACAACTTAGTAGATATTCTTGTTTCAAGAATTTCAGGGGGTTGGAATTTTAGATTTTCAGGGTTCTATGGTCTTCCTAGTACAACTGATAGAAAAAGGTCTTGGCAACTTCTAAAAGGACAATATAAGGA
Source organism: Pterocarpus macrocarpus (assembly GCA_031439585.1). Classification (NCBI taxonomy): domain Eukaryota; kingdom Viridiplantae; phylum Streptophyta; class Magnoliopsida; order Fabales; family Fabaceae; genus Pterocarpus; species Pterocarpus macrocarpus. Next base: position 58,566,392 of record CM062516.1, on the reverse strand, counting down.
AGATGGGATGAGCTAGATTGTTGGTGGAGATTTCAATGAGAGTCTTCATAATGAAGAAAAAGATGAGGTAATCCTAAAGCTTTGAACCGGATGGAAGCCTTTAGGGAAACTGTTAACTATTGTGGACTATATGACCTACAATTTGCAGGACATGCCTTCACATGGTCTAATGGAAGAACAGGAGAAAACAACATCCAATGCAGATTGGACAGATTCTTTGGAAATATACAAAGCATGCAGTCATGGTCAGAATTAAAGGTGACCCATCTTCATTCATCTTACTCAGATCATCTATTTATTTTGCTGGAACTAAAGGAACTTGGACAACAAGGTGAATCACAAAAGGATAAGCCATTCAAGTTTGAGAAAATATGGTGTTTGGAAGAAGGCTTTTCAGAGATAATAGCAAGTGCATAGGATAGAATGGGAGAGAAACAAGGGATTACTGATGTGGCAGGAGCCATCGATAATCTAGGAAAGGACTTGAAAAGCTAGAATAGGAGTGTCTTTGGTAATCTAAATAAGCGCATAAAGGAAGAATCAAAGAAAATAGGTAAGTTAGAAAGAAGAAGCCCATCCATTGAGAATATCACCCAATTGTGGAACCAAAAGAAAGTTGTCAATGATTTACTTCAAAAACAGGAAATTATGTGGCGACAAAGATCAAGAGTGGATTGGCTTAAATAAGGAGACATAAACACCAAATTATTTCATGGAAAAGCCTCTATGAGAAAGAAGAAAAATAAAATCAATAGATTAAAGGTTGCTAATGGAGAATGGGTGCATGATAAAGAGGAAATTGAGAGAATGACTATCAAATATTTCATGGAACTTTTCTCAACTTCAAATCCTACTGGTATTAAGGACATCCTAGAAGCTGTGGAATGCAAAATAGACCAGGAAATGACAGCCTTTCTAGATTTACCCTTCACTCCCTTGGAGATCAAAGAAGCCCTTTTTCAAACGGGGCCAACAAAATCCCCAAGATCAGATGGAATGCCTGCTCTGTTTTACCAAAAATACTGGAATGTGGTGGGAGAAGAAGTCACTAAGGCAATTCTCAACATTTTGAATGGTAATGACTCTTTATATGAGATAAACCATACATATATTGTCCTAATCCCTAAAATTAAATTCCCTCAGGACTTATCTCATTTTAGACCAATTTCCTTATGCAATGTGCTTTACAAATTAGGTAGTAAGACAATGGCAAATAGCATTAAAGTGGTGTTGCCAAGACTCATTTCTGAGTCACAGAGTGCTTTTGTTCAAGATAGACTCATCACTGATATTAAGAATAAAAGAACCAACAATAATGGATTGTTTGCCTTAAAGTTGAATATGAGTAAAGCCTACGATAGGGTGGAATAGCAATATATCTTAGCTATCATGAGAAAACTAGGATTCAATGATAGGTGGCTTAATCTCATTTACCAATGTATATCTACTGTGTCTTACTCTCTGCTAATTAATGGATTCCCAAGTAATCCCATTTTACGTAATAGAGGTCTTAGATAAGGAGACCCTTTGTCTCCTTATCTATTCATCATATATGCTGAGGGCCTTTCAACTTTATTACAAAGGGCTGAAGCTCAAAACATAGTTTCAGGAATTAGACTTTGTAGAGCTGCCCCAAAAGTATCTCACCTATTCTTTGCAGACGACACACTAATTTTCTCTAAGGCCTCAATACCAGAATGTGAAAGAATACTTCGAATTTTGAATAGATATGGGGAAGCGTCGAGGCGATGCATAAGTTATGATAAATCTTCAATCCTTTTGAGTCAGAATATGAACAATACTTTAAAGAATCAGATCCTTAACACTTTTAGGATCCAATTTGTGGTCTTCTTAGAAAAATACCTAGGCCTTCCATCTATGCTAGGAAGATCTAAGAACAACTCTTTTCAATCCCTCAAGGATAGAATTTGGAAAAGGATTCAAGGATGGAAAGAGAAGTTACTTTCCAAAGGTGGGAAGGAAGTTCTAATTAAAGTGGTAACACAAGCTATCCTAACCTATTCCATGGCTTGCTTTAAAATTCCCTCAACTTTATGTAAGGAAATTGAAAGCCATATAGCTAGATTTTGCTGGGAAAACCAAACAGATACCAAAAAGATCCACTAGATTAGTTGGGAGAAAATGTGCTGGCCTAAGGGAGCGGGAGAATTAGAATTTAGAGATTTACAAAGTTTCAATTTAGCCATGTTAGCTAAACAAGGTTGGAGACTAACTCAAAATGAAGATTCTCTGGTCTCAAGATTATTTAGAGCTAAATACTACCATAATGATGATTTCTGGTTAGCAAATGTAGAAGCCAATCCCTCCTATACTTGGAGAAGTATTCTGGAAGGAAGAAATGTCCCAAAGCTGGGCTTGATCTGGAGAGTAGGAAATGGTTCTAAGATCAAAATTAATGATACACCTTAGATACCCAACCTAAACATTCCTCTAGTGCACATGAGGGAAAGAACAGATCTGAATATTGAAATAGTTGAGCAATTGTTACTTAGTAATCCTAGAAGATGGAATTCTGAGCTGATTGATACAATTTTCAACCCCAATGAGGCAGCTTCAATCAAGCAAATTCCATTAGCACAAGGAAATGTCCAGGACATACTGACTTGGAGATTTGATCCTAAAGGTATTTACTCAGTCAAAAGTGGATATAGGGCATATTGGGAAGATAAGATTGCTAAGCGGAGATTGGAAGACCAGAATTATGATCAACAATTTTCTACAATGCTACAATTCAAGCATACATGGAAAGCAATTTGGGATTTAAAAACACAACCTAGGAGAAAAATATTCACTTGGAGACTAGCTAGAAATATCCTTCCTTCCAAAACCAGATTACTATCCAAAAATGTCCAAGTGGGAAATGGATGTTACCTATATGGAGGGGACTCTGAAGAGGTTTGGCATCTATTTTCTTCTTGCTATTATTCCCAAGCTATTGTGGGTTTCTCTAATGTGCAGGTGCAGGTCCAAAGCGGAGTAAAAGACACGATCACGTGGCTAGAACACCTTCAAATGATTTTCAATCCCCTGGCAAGAAAAAACGAGAATTATTAGCGACTCTATGGGAAGGAATCTGGAGACAAAGAAATCAAGCCTAGCAACAAAAACAAATTGCAAGTCCAAGCAAAGTTTTTCTCCAAGCATCGACTGACCTGAGAGGCTTTAGACTAGCTTCGAAGAAGATTCACGATCCCCAAAATCGTGACTACCATCAACAATCGGAGACTTGGGTAGCACCACCACTAGGAGCTTACAAAGTCAACATCAATGGAGCTACCTTCGCTGAAGAAAACGCATATGGCATCGAGGTCATCATTAGAGACCACAGGGGACGATTTGTGACGACGATGTTGAGGAAATACTGGGGAACATTGGAAGCACATCAAGCAGAAGCCACCGTAGCAAGAGATGGCTTGAAGTTCGCCTTTGATTTAGGGATTAGGTCAATAATTCTGGAAGGAGATGTGAAACTCATAGTTGATAATTTTGAAAAGAAAATATGGTGGACCTATCTTACAATAGGAACATATTAGCTGATGCCTATAGAATAGCAACTTACTTTAGTTTTTTTAAAGCTAACTATGCTCCTAGAAAATGTAATACTGTAGCAGATAGAATAGCAAGCTTAGCTAGGGTGTGGGATCATCAAGTTTGGAAAGATGAGGCCCTCGCTTGTATTTTTGATGTGTTAGCCTTGGAGGCTATGTTTCGAATAAATTCTTTTTTTCCATAAAAAAATATAGTAAACAATAAATAAATCAATTTTAAAAATTATTTATAATTTGTGTGTATATTCATTTATAAATGTCTGATTGTGTGTGCTAAAAGAAAAATTCTATTTGTTAAATTCTAAAGTAATTTTTGAAAAATAATGGGATAAAAATATGGATAGGTATGTTTCTACGTTTATAAATTTGTCCTTATAAAAAATTGTATATTAAAAGGATTATCTCCTTTATTATTAGAAGTACATAATAATATAGGTAAATAAAAATAAAATAAAAATAAATATGACAAAAATTAGTTAAAGTAGCTTATAACCTTTATATAATAGTATAGATAATTTTAAAAAAAGTTTATAATTTGTATCTTCGTATACTGTCAACCAATTGAAATAAAAAAAAAATGTCAAATTATACTAAGTAATTATTCATTACAAGAAAAGTTTTATTATAATTTGGCATTTCTTTGTATATTTATTAGTTGATAAAAAAATTATTTTACACTATTAATACATGAAAATTAAGCTCTTAAAAAGGTAAATAAGAAAACAAAGCCAAATTATTGAATTTTGAATTGTTCAGGCTTACTATTAGCATTCCAACTGCTCTTTAACATGCATGCCCTAAAATGTGTAGTACAAAACGTTTTACATTTTAAAGTGAAAAAGGTTTTATTTGTACGTGGCGAGCTGTTTGTTACGTATAATCCATCTCTTATCTGTTAAGAACAGAAATTTTACCTAAAAAACCCTCGACTAAAAGAGCAAACGACAACAATTGTGAGATTCCCTTTTGCCCTAGGAGATTGTAATCGGCAGATAATAATTCTTCAACCCTTCCACAAGTAATTGGGCAGAATAAGATAATGATTCCATAAACTCTCTAGAGCACAGCGTGCTTCAAGTTTTGCAATATGAAAAAATGTCTTTTGAGTTTTTCACGCCTTCATTTGCTGGGTAATTTGGTTACAAGCTTTTAAAAGATCGCAGCGGGTTTCGACTTACTTTATCTTAATTTTTATATTGGTTTAGACTTATCTTAAGTCCTACAGGATATCTTGTTAGTGTATTTAAAGGGCAATTAGAGAAGTCTACGTTTTTTCGCTTTCATCAATATTATTACTTACTTATTTGACAAACTGAACATTCGTTGCTAGCTACTTAGAGGAGGCCAACCTTCAACCATGCGTGACATTTTTTTTATCCCTTTGTACTCTGTGTATATATATAAAAAACTAACATATTGTTATACTTTACATATTAAAGAACCACATTGTCTAATTGTCAACAATAATTGTGATTCCTTGTTGATCTCAGCAAGTCATTAATTGATTCAAAAATATCAAATGTTCGGAATATTGTAATACAAACATACTTTGCACGCGCTTAGGAATTTCTTCGGCAACGCTGTACCTTGTCTTGTCTCACTTTGATTTTCTATGTTCCTTGATGAGCCAAGCGGGGATCATTTTCTTAGTCAATGGCTTGTTTTGCTTTGGACACTACCAACTTCAAGATATACACGGGGATTCCTGGGACTCCACTTTTAGATTTTAGTATCAAATATGATCATCCTTCTTAGCTTGCATAATTCTCTTGGTTAGGTTAGGCTTACATGTGCCAACTAATTTATTATCTAATGTATTCTTGTTGGGTAGAATCATTCCGACTGAGGAAACAACTTCCTATTTCTGTAAAATCCAAAGTTAAAAATAGTGGTTATTGAGGGTTTTTTTTTTTCCTTATATAACAAAAGCAAGATGAAATCATTCTTGGTTGCTGTAGAAAAAGTGTTCTAAGGAAAAAAAAAACGAGCTTTAAGAATGCAATAGAATTCCTCACATTAACGCCATCATGAAAATAAGATAAGTCCATCGTTAGTAGTTTGCTGGTGAAAGCTAAAAACCTACCTCATTGTAGTTGATAATACTAATAGTTGTTTCTCTCAAACTTTTCCTGTACTCGTGAAAATTGATAAATTAGTCAATGGAAAATAATCCCATAAAGGTGGGGATCTGTTTTTTTTTTTCATTTGAAAGGTTAAAGTAATTTGTTAAAATCAACTAAAATCTTTCATACTTTAGTATCAATTTCTTGAATCCAACCAGCTAAATTAATCCCCACCGACATATAACATTGCCATTTTCTGGTGGTTATATTATGTGCTATGAAATAATCCAACAGAAGTTGATCCTCAATGCTTAGCCATTGCAAATAATCCAATTTGATTTACTGGATGCCAGATATCTAAAAGGCTAATATGATTTTAATGGTCACAATATATTCTCTTACTGGAAATTAATACTGATTTGATTTTTAAAACTTTGTATCCAATGTATTACTAATTTAAAATACCGTTACCATTACCTTGATCAGAAATTTTTTCATGACCAATATTTTCTCTCGACATGCAGTTTTAAGCAAATACACATTCAGATTGCTAAACATGATGTTGTTTGGACAGCCTTTTAAGCTAGTAATTTGAGCTGAATGCTGTAGCACACAGTTCATCAAAGTTTACAGCTTTTATCCTGTTGTGATCCACCATTAATTCAGTCATATCTTTGTTCTGCTAAATTGCAGGAGGTTCCTTTTACCAAGCAATCATGAAGGTGCAACAATTCGAATAAGGACAAATTTTCTCCTGTAGCAACTTCAGCAGACAGACTTGCAGATTCTTCAAGCTTAACTGATTGGCTGTTGCTGCCATTTATATCATCAAGTGCATACATCAGCCACTCAAAGAGGACCAAAACTGGTTCCTTAATTGCATTAAGTTTGTGATAAAAATTTGATGTCTATTTTGAAAAAAACAGAAAAATTCAAAGAGTTTTCTTTATATACGTTTTAAAATTTGTTATTATTAATCATATTCGAATATTCTTTCAAAATTATTGCCTGATTTGAAATTGAGTTATGCAGTTCATGGACCTTAAAAGGCTATTACAAAACCCTGATATGGTTAAAATCAACATTTATTGCCTAGAAAGTATATATTTGCTTATAGGATTTATTGTTTACGCTTGAAAATGCATAATTTATTTCGGATGTGAACGGCAGTAAAATGAACAGTTTTGCATGTATTTCTGCATTTTAATGTATTTATAGGTTACAACTAGTCAAACTAGAAACAATTTGTGATGATGAAGTTTTATACTATACAGTACTTTGTAAATTGCTCTTGGGCTGTAGAGAATGTGTCGGCACGAGACAAATGTTGACTTGAATAAGCCTGAGTCATTAGGTGTACTGGCTCAAGGAATAGTCTCCACCTTGGCTCCATTCCCATTGGCCATTATTACCTTCCTCTCATGTCTACCTGGCTAAAGAATAAAATGAAAGTTGCATCAATTAGATTAATTCATATTATAGGTGAAGGCTGAGGACTCTTTCCACATATATTTGACAAAGCCTTTCACATAAAATAAGACTTTGGAGACTTAAGATAATTAAGACACCACCTAGTATTCTATCATTTGGTCATGAATATGATTTATTTTTGGTAGTATTTGCCATAAAAATGTTCGAAATATGTCATCTGAGTACAAAAAACCAAACTCCATCAACAGTTTAAGGAAAAAAAATAAATCACATAACTTTTGGGAATTTTGAACATGTGATTGATTAATTTTTCAAAAAGTATTGATGCAAGCAAATATGACAGATAATAATACCTTACATTCCAAACATTTTTCCAAAGTTGGCACCCTTCCAGTCTGAAAGGGCGAATTCCAGCATGGTAGAACACGTTTTCTACCGATGGGGCAGGACAAAATTTTTTATTAATGGAAATTTCTTGGCCTATACATTTATTTTCTTATTTCAAACCTTTTCTAGAGATAGGTTATGAAAAAATGCACAAGGATGACTTCTTTATGCTTATATATATATCAGTCTACTTGAGCATTGTTTCCTTGCCAAATATTCTTCCCTGTAGTCCCTCATATCTGTTTTAGAGAATCCAAGCTTAACATTAAAGTGAATTTCTATCCAGAAAAGCAAAATGGAATCCCAGCCACTAGAAAAAGCAAAACCAAAACCAAGATACAAGAAGGGCTTATGGTCACCTGAAGAAGACAATAAGCTCAGAAACTACATTCTAAAGTATGGTCATGGCTGCTGGAGCTCTGTCCCTATTAAAGCAGGTTGGTTTGTTTTTTCTTCATTGTTTGTGATCCTTTGACAATCATACCTCTGACCATATCCCTGACATGTCCTGGCAAAGTAGCATTATTCCCTGCTCTGTACTGTCATTATTTAATGAATGAATCACCCTTGGTTTTCTTGAAGACAAGTTTTTCCTCTTTTAATCTGAAAAATGTGCCCATAAAACTTATTTGAACTCGTATTAAGTGATCATATAGAAATAATGTGGGCATGCTTCACTGACTTTTAACACCATTAAATCTGAGATATCTTGCAAAAGTGTAAAATACACCACAAATGAAGGCTTTGTCTTTGGTTGAATTAATTCTACTTTGCAATCAGTTTTATATAAGAAAAGGTTCTATCCCATGATAACTTTTTCTGAATGGTTCAGATGAATCAACCTGGGAGTCCGTACGGGGCTTGTGGCGATAAAGTCTACGCAAATATTTTAACTCTATTATTACTAGTTCAGAGAAAGATGATCAAAATATTTTGACACTACTGGTTTGCAAATTTTTACACCTTATGGTTATTGGTTGACTAGACGGGCATTTTGAGCAACAGTAGATTCTGCTGGCAATAATCAAAATGTTAAAGTGAAAAAGACAAGCATTTGTTATTGTTATTATATTTACCTGATGCTGATGCTGACATAGTACAATTACACGTACGTACAGGCTTACAAAGGAATGGAAAAAGTTGCAGACTTAGGTGGATTAACTATCTAAGGCCAGGATTAAAGAGAGGGATGTTCAGCAAACCAGAGGAGGAGACAATCCTCACCCTTCACCAGGTGTTAGGCAACAAGTAAGCAGGATAGAAAATATACTTTTATTTTTATGCTTTCAATTTTTAAAATTTCATTTTTATCTGCACGTTTGAAGTGAAATAAGTAAATGATTTTTAGTTTAAGATATTGATACAGACTTGTCACTGAAGGAGTGCTATGAATTATAGTGGTGTAATTAGTGCAAATGGAACAAGGAAAGGAAAGGAAAAAAAAAACTGCCGCCATTGTGGAGTCTTAAGTTAGAGAATGAGGGAGTTGTTTTCTATTTAATTCTATTTTATATTTATACAAGCAACTGGGCCGTATTTAAACTACGAATAAAACGAAAAACTGATAGGTGTGTCAAACTATGATTATGGCTTGCACGTTTTTTAAGGGGGGAAGAACTGGGGGGAAAAAAAAAAGAAATACTATTCTAATGTTCCAATTTCTTTTCGTAGAGTTTTCCTACACATATTCCAATCAGTTATTATCGAATATTTTACAATCAAACATACAATTCAGATATAAAAAATTTTAAGTGTTGTTGCTTCTCTTGGGGTGTAAACTCGACAACATCAATTCATAGCTCTGTTCTAAGAAATTTAATAGAAAGTGAAAACTATTTTTTCCAATTAATATGTAGGGGAGGAAAAAAGTTGTGAAATTGTGGGAAGCAATTTCATCATGCTATATATTTCACATCTTTATTTAATATTTCTTTCATCTCTTTCTCTTGTAAACCAAGTCTATTATAACAATCACAAGGAAATGAAGGTAACATTTTCTTTTGTAACCCAAGTTGCAGTGTAATTTCTTTCCTGTAATCCTTTTTTATTCCCTTTAATGAAGACTGATGAGAGTAACTTAAATTGGCCAGGTGGTCTCAGATAGCACAGAATTTGCCAGGAAGGACTGACAATGAGATAAAAAACTACTGGCATTCATATTTGAAAAAGAGAGTGGCCAAAGCTAAGGAAATGGAATCTCATGAACAAATTCAGTATGCTAGCTCAAGCTCAGATACCGTAGACTCTTCACACACTCTCCAAAATCTTGCAACTGAAGGCCCAGAGAATTATAACCTCACCAATGAAACTTATCAAAGCTCCTTACCAAAAGTGTTATTTGCTGAGTGGCTTTCACTGGATCATGTGCATGGTGGGAACTCTGCTAATTCATATGACTCTTTGGCCTTGAAAAATGGATTTGATCAAAACTCAACTTTTCAAGAAGCTGCAATGCATGATATGTCAGAAGGACCCTTTGGTGAAGAGTATCATAATAGTCTAACTCACATTTCAGCCACAGAGCTGTTCAATTCACAGCTTAAGTTCGGAAATCCAATGGTGGGAAATGGATTCATCCATTGTATACCTGAGGTTGATTTAAGTAGCGATTTCAGCCTGAGCAATGATGCAATGTACATATGAGGGCACGATTCCCACGGCAACTCAAAATGGAAAATAATTTATAATTTTACATACTGAAAACATAGCAACATGAAATTATACACTTTCATTACAAATTTTATGCACCATACGTGTTGCCAATTCAAATGAATTTCAATAGGATACCAGGCACGTGTGTAATTACTTGTAATTTTTTCCAAAGTTGCTTTTGCATACATTTATGTAATTTCGTTTCAAATTAAGAAGTCAACATCTTGGGGTAGTTTTTCACTTCTTGTTACTATGTCTGATCGAACACGTATGGCCAATGCCTTGAGTATCAAACTTGTGATTTCAGTTCAACTCGGCTCTTGTAAAAGTAGGATATTGCCCCAAAATCAACATAATAATACACTTGTGCTGAAGTTGGAGGATGCCACGAACGTCACCGAAGGCATATAGTGTTACTTACTAATACATGACCTACTAATGAAAATCTATCAGCACTAATCAAATCGAAGACCTTTTGTCCATAGTGTTCAATCAAATAATTTGATGACATAGGATTGATAATTAACCTTCAGCTTGCTACTAAGCCTAGATGACAAATCAGGACATGAATGCGGTAAAAGGTTTCCCTTAGAAAAGATACTTGTTCAATTGACTTCGAATAAATTGAAGGCATTTCAGGTTCCAATATTATACCAGTATGTTACCACAAGTTTCATTCAACGCATTTAGGGGTTATATAGGGTGGAGTTTTCAAACCTCTGGCTCTACCATCCGCTACATTCACATTCCTAATAGTAAACCACATACACTTATACATCCGCATGCTTCATAAATAGTTCATGAAGGCATTGGTACATTCCCATATAATTCATTTAAAATGACAGATATCACTTTCCAGCTAGAGAGCAGAAACACCAGGACAAATCAGACAGTGGCTCCACATACCATTATTTCCTTCCAACTTCCAAGTTGTATCATATATTTAAACTAGCGGACCATAGCATATCTTAAAGTCCTTCCAATATTAAAATTATGTCATATTAAACCATCATCTCTAATCTTGATCCGAGGAATTTTCACCAGCTTGAAATAATAAAGTCGTCTGTGAGGACTAAACTAGCCCATAGAAGAGCCAATGAAGTAATGACAATGATGACAATAGGTGTCCATTTCAACGCAATCACCTGTGCTCCAAAATAATCAAAATGCACAATTAACTAATCATATTATCTTTGTTTGCTTGCCTAGAAAATGGGGTAAAGAAAATTAAGAGCAATCAAGTTTGGCCTTTTTGTTAGCCAGCAGTATTAGTTTCTGTATACTATACCTCGAGGCGTGGAGAACACCATATTCAAGATGCAGGTTGAGGAGTGACTTGCGACCTTCCCATTGTTTCTGATACTACAAGTTATTGACATATGATCCCAAAAAAAAATTGCATAATTTGATTTTAACTTTGTTCATACTTCCCGGTGTAAAAATGCAGAAGCAACAATATGAAGATAGAGAAGAACAAAAAGTTTTACCTGAAGTTCTTCTCCTTTCTAACATGTTGGACATGTCTTCAGTAACAATATCTGAATCTTGTTTCCGGTTAGCATTAAGTTTTGATAGGTTGGCCTGAGTTCTTGTATCAATATATTGTCTGCTGAAGTTTGCAATTATACCATCTGCCAAAGAAATTGTGGTTTGTTTGGCAGGGAAATATGGTGAAAACAAAAATTTCAAAGAAAGTTATAAGAGGAAAAATGTATACAGATACATGTTAAGGAATAAAAAATAGAACTATAAAATGGAAACTATAAGCATTTATCATCTCAAAAATTTTAAACGTATTTAATACTTTTTAAGTAATTTGGTAATATTAATATAATTCTAATTTCCCCTTAACAAACACCAAGCGCTAGACAATTATATCACTGCAGCAGACTAATGATTCAGGGGAATTACCGAATTTGACAAAGCTGTATGGCCTTGTGATTTTGTCTATGGGGATTTTATCAAACTTCTCAAACTCCTTTTGTAAATCTTGTAGGTAATGGAAAGCCAGTTTTCTTGGGTACGAGGAGTCACACAAAACAATGAAAACAACTCCATTCTCGGCCAAATAGCTTAATGGCAGAAGAGTATAACTATAGTCAATTTTTTTGTATTGCTACTAAAGAACTTAGAAAGATAAAAAAGGGCAAGTTTCATTCAACTCTATGGTCTACGTGTCAATAGGCTTAACACAAACCACTCATGCTTCTCTTAAAAGATCATCAAATTAGCCTGTGATAAAAGTAATTGAAGAATAAAAGCATAACAAAAAAGTTACAAGCATGAGAACAACTTCAGCAATAAGAGAACAAAAACTGAACTTGGAAGAAATTAAAGGAACAGCAAATAAATAAATAAATATTAAAGAAGGATACTTGAAGCAGTAATGATCAACGCGAATTGTCATCTTGGAGGCCGTCAAAGCCCTTCTTGAAATTTCTTGGAGTATGAACTCAGCTTGTTGCTTGTAACATGAAAGATATCCATTCTCTTCATTCATGTATCTCAGTCCTTGGGCTAGAGGCAATCCATCCCTTGCCCTTCCAACTATAGTTACCTTAACCATTTCTATTTTCTTTTAATCTCTAGTGGATTGGTTCAACTTTCTGAATGATTTCAATGAGTTAGATGGAATTTATAAGGCCTTTTCATTGATCATGTGAGGTGAAGGAAATAAGGAAGGAGTCAGAGAACTTGGAAAAGAAGTTATTCCTAGTGTGTTAATAAAAGGAACCATTATGCTAGGAGAAAAAATAAAGGGGTGGCAAGGTGGCAAAAGCTATAAAAGATAAACCCCTTCAACAGAGAAAAAAGAATATGCATTTCCCTTCTTCAGCATCTTTTTCTATCTTTTCAATGTCATGGTCATCGTGCAATGTTATTTATTCGAATCCTTTTATTTTAGATTAGTTTTCATTGCGATGATATCCCCCACATCAGAGCCGTTCTTTCCAAACAGAAAATTGTTGTTGTTATTATTAATTTTTTTTTTATTGAAATCAAAAGAAAGAAAGAAAAGTTGGTGCAAGATGAATATTGTGATTTGGACAACAAAATTTTAGTGCAACCTTTACATCATTGCAATTCTTACGTAAGGAATCAAGAATAGATCTATTTTTCTGCAGTCAGAACTCATAACTGAGCAAAATTAACTAACATCTATGCAGATCAGTAGAGTAAATACTGAAAAGTGGTTTATGTAATGTATTCTTGTATTCAAATAAGATTCCTCTTCCAGCCTGAAAGTAACATAGAGTTCAGCACCAAAAAACAAGTAATAAAATTTTCAGTGGTGAACAACTAAAAATCTAAAATGAAATTTTGATGTTTGAAAATAGTATTGTTATTTAGAGTTGAATGTGTATTGAAAGAAAGTATTATAATTTACTAAAATAAATGAAGCGATCTAAAGCAAACAATTTTCATTTATCAGGTTAAGTAAAAGAGGGTTACAGATTTGCAGGTGAGCCTTAGCTCAGCTCACATGGCATAATTACCTGTTTTGCTTTTCTTGCTATATCCTTTCTACTTTTTTTTGTTTTTTATCTTGACGAATATTGTAACACATCTTCAAATAAAAAAATCTCATTAATTAGGGCTATTTAAATTGTGGATCACAAGTATCGTGAATTAATTTAGTTTGTCATGCCAAAAATTATTTTTCATTTGCATGCTTGAAATTCTTATTTTTCATTTAAGAGTATGATATCACTTTTCATTTAACATGTCATCACTGAACATAACTGGAATAAAATTCGCCTAAGAATAATATTTGATATAATTGATAGATTAAAGGATCAAAATGAGTAAATAAAAAATATAAAAATTAAAATCAACACATAACTAAAATATAAGGATAAAAAATTTATTTAAATTTATTTTTAAATAATATTTAAGAATACTTATTAACAGACTTTATTTTTTGGTATAAAAAAATCTATATCACTCAACCACATGAGCTGTAATTTGGATATACTTTCTTTCCTTTATGTTTTGCTTGGTTAAGGAGAAAATGGAGATAAAGAAAATGAGAGAAAAAAAATGGAAGAAAAAAAAAAGATGTAGAGCTTACAAAAATGTTTTCTGTCCATTTTTGGAGAGAAAACTAAAGAGAGTGTAGTATTATTTAAAATAATAATTTTATCTTCATTCTTTTGTTATTTTCCACTTGTAACAAGGATCAAAAGATCAATTAATATGATTTCTTTTTCTTTCATTCAAGCAATAGGAGAGAAAATAAAATTTTCTCTTTATTTTCTCTTTTCTTCATTTTCTTTTTTTTTTTTATTTTCTCTCTTCATCCAAGTAAAGGGTAATAACATTTTTAATGTTAATAGAATTGTTACACATTAAATTTTGTTGGGTAGCGAAAATACAATAACAAATCCCCTCACACTAGATGTGATATAATGCAAGAAAGAAAATAACATAAAAGAAACAATACATAAAATTTAATATGACTAAGTTACTTTCAATCTATATCTACAATCATAGTTGTTAGTATCATGCAATTCGTGATACGAATCACATGATTCGATTTGATTTATCATCCAACAATACAAAAACATGATTATATCGAAAATAGATATGAATTGCAAGAATCGATTCAATTCCATATTAATGATACAAATTGCCAATTCTAAAGATATAATTTTGATTTACTTTTTTGGCTTTATTCTCGTCAAATCTTCAGGAATTAGAAAGTGTCAAAGAATATAATTGTAAAGAAAAAAAGAAACTAAAGGGACTCGTAAAACTCATGTACGATATATTTATAAGAGATGTAAATAGTCTTTGCTATCTCTCTAGCCTGAGTTATCTTCTCTAAAACTACATTCTGTTTATCTCTTGTTCTATTTTCCACCCCATCTGTTACTCTATTTTGCTTCAATTTGACATGACTTATTATGAGTTTACTTAAAACTAATAGCTTATGATGGTATTTTGGATGAATTTAATTTAGTACTATACTATTTTTTTAATAATATATTAAAATTTAAGTACTTATTTATATATTTTTTAACATTTTCTTTATATTTTAGATATGAAATTTAGTTAATCTAAACTTTTTATTAATATACTTCTTAATCGTATGATATAGATTGATTTACAATTCATAATTCAAAAATTAATCAAACAATTCATAATACGATTTACAATTTGACAATTATGTCTCCAATCTCTTAAAAAGTTACAAAATTTTTTACTATTCACAACTTTTATAAAAATGAGGTTGCAAATTATTTTTGCAAATAAGTACATCACATAAACATCCCCTAAAATTTATCCATACAATTTCATCACTCTCTCTCGTATATGAATAAATAAATAAGACCTTGTAACCAGCAATAAGCAGTCATAAGAACTTCTCGCCAAGTGTTAACATAACCATAGCTGTGATCAGAACTCAGAAGCCACGCTAATGAACCTTTGACTCAGATCAGATATCATAAATGCACCTCGTCAACACCGTCTGCACCTTAACCAATAAACACTCATCAGATATTAGATATGGTCCTTGATGGCATTTTCCATTCATCAGTGTCTTGTCTTTTCTGCCTAGTTTCAGTCCACCGCTCCAAAATTCGTAATAAATAGAGCCCTCAAGCCTGAAGTCTCCTTAACACTTTGTTTGGACATTGAGAAAAGATGAGAGAAAAAAAATGAAAAGAAAAAAAATAAAAAAAATATATTTTCTTTTTTAATATTTGATTGGAAAAAAAATAAAAGAAAAAAAAATATAGTTGTATTAAAATTATTTTTATATCAATTATCATCTATAAAAATAAAATATTTAATAAAAATAAAATTGTAATTTGATAACATAAATACACCTTCTCTCATTTTCTTTCCATGTAATCGATGAAAAATTTATATGTAGAGTCCATAATATTTTTTCTTTTTTTTTCCATTTTCTCTTGTAAATCAAACAAAAAAAATTCCATTTTTTTCTTATTTTCTCCTCTCTCATTTTCTTTTTTCCCTTTTTCTCTCAATCTGAACAAAGGCCAAACCATAACGTTTGAACTCCTCTTCTGCTTTTCCGTTCTACAGTCTCAAACCATGACGTTGCACTCCACGTGTTCTCATACTATTATTAGTATTTTCTTAAAAGAAATGAGTGACCCGTTTACCTTCAACCAAGAGAAATGTTCTTTTACATAATGGACAAATACTCAAATTGAGATATAGTTATCACAACTTTATGTAAATTTGAATTTGAATTATGTAACGTGATATTGAATAAAAACGTATCAGCATTCTTAATAACAAAAGTAATATGTCAATTTACTACGGTATTTATGTAACTATAATCCGTACATAGTTAAATTGTGAGTGGACCAATGCGTCTAAATTTTTATGTAATAATGCTTCAATCAATGCTCTCGTTTTCTGAACCTCCAAAAGTTTTCAAGACCCTCTTTGGGGTGAGGGGTAAATGCGACTTCTGAAGGCTCAGTGGGCCTTCTCCGCAACTTACTATCCAGCTTCCACACCCCCGCCATTTGTTTCTCAGAAAATCCTGTGATCCTGTCATTTTCTTCTTGACTTCACATTCTGGGGGCTGTGATGTGTATTTAGCTTTTTATGTTGTCATAAAGAACCACAGGTCATTGCCTTACATGGCATGTACTCATTAAATGTGACCCTGCACCTCTAAGCCGCCCAATTGTCCTATACATATATGCATTTATGGCCCTTCCTCTCTGCTTTCTTTTATGCCCTTCACTCGGTTTGGCACTGCAACACTCTTCTTCTTCATACATCTTACTCACTTCTCTCTCTTTCACTCGCACAGACCTGTGTTAGTGTTATGATGACTAGACCCTGATCAGTTTTTGCCATCAGTTTGAGCAAGGTTATCAAAAACACAAGGGAAAAAAAATTGGTGTCATTATTATCGTAGTGAAATTATTGTTGTGGTATGGTGATGAGGTTGTGAAGATGGGAAAAGCACCGTGTTGTGACAAGCATGGAGTGAGAAGGGGAGCTTGGACTCCTGAAGAAGATGAAGCTTTAGTTGAGTATATCAAGAAGCACGGCCATGGAAGTTGGCGCACGCTCCCCAAGCATGCAGGTGCAAGTTTCTACTCCTTTTTCCTTCTTATGTATTGTTCTTTTCACCTTTTCTTCTTTCTTTTCCTATGCTTGGTGCAGTACTTGTACGCTACTTTATGTGTGCTTGTTTTCTTTCTTTCTTTCTAGCAGCTTTTGGAAAATTTTAAAGCTAGGGAAGGAGAGGGCTTATGCTAAAAGCAAAATTCTGTACTGTTTTCTTACTACTGCAGTTTCCGTTTTTCTTCAACATTTTATATATTAATTAATTGAAAGACTCTGAAATTGTTCTTGAAGAAACTCCAATCACAAGTCTTTTTCCTGATGAAGAAAACCTGATTGTTGCTTTTGGATGTGTTAGCAGCAATTTCTGCATGTTAAAGTACATTTTTTTTCTGTTAAATACAATTCCTTCCTTCCTTCAGGGGATGATAGTGTATCAGAAATAGGTTAAAGAGAATGTTAAATTTTTAATTTAATTCACTGCAACCAAGTTTGCTGGCATATGCATATAGAGTAGGAGTACTATATCACATAATATTTTGATCAAATTATACTTACTCCTTTGAAAAATGAATTGCAAATTTGTGTTGGATGGGGGATTTGATGTGCTGATGAAAAGAGCGAAAATTTGACACACGACAAAGAAGAAAGATGAAGACATATTTATATCGGAAAAAGATGGAGGAACAAAAAATTGTTTAATTAATGTATGTTTATCGATATGCCTTAACAAGATGTTGAAATTCAAATATACCCCGTATATTATGTTAAATGTTAAAAGTATCTGTTTGTTTGAACTATTAAAAATGCTGGGTAAGCCCGATTGGATATATATATATATATAAAATATTTTTATAAGTTTTTTAATAGAACTTAAAAAAAAAAGTGTTTGTATTAAAAAAAAATAATTTATCACTTTTTTTTAAATTACAAATATCTAATTTCTAAAAAAAAATAATTTTTAATAAAATTATCTTTCAAAAATATTATTTATTTTTAATTAAAATTATAATATATATCCTTCCTTTCTTATTTTTTTATCAAATTTTATTTTATTTTTTTTTGAATTTTTTTATAATTTAACTATAAAAAATTATTTTTATTTTTTTATTTAAATAAATTTAGAAATATTTTTAATAATTAAAATTATTTTTTATATATTTATTTAAATATAAAATAATTTTTTAAAAAAATTAAAACTCTACTTAAAAAAATTTAGAGAAAAAAGTTTTTTTTTTAAGAAGCTTATCCAAACATATTTAATACGGTCTTATACCCAACATGCACACCTAATATAACTACTGTGCTTTTATATGCCTAAGGAGTCACTTATACTCGAAATAATATGCATCTATACGCTGAAATTACATAGCTCTTGGAAAAATTCTAATCATCGAAACTTGCTTGCAATTAGGTCTCCTACGATGTGGAAAAAGTTGTCGGCTGCGGTGGATAAATTATCTACGCCCTGACATAAAGCGCGGCCCATTTACTACTGGAGAAGAAAGTACTATTATTCAACTTCAGGGCATGCTTGGCAACAGGTACTGCTCCATTTGCTGATTTTCTTTTACATGCACACTCATGCATATATAAATATAATCATACTCTCACACCTCTTGTCCCTGAAGGCTCATTTTGCTCATGTGGTTAGATAATGAAGTTAGCAAAAATGTGATCTCTTTCGATAGATAATGTTTCATTTTCGGTATTTGATATTTTAATGCCATTCTTTTAACCAGTGACCCCCATAATCTCTTTGCTTCTACTTAAATGTTTGGTTGCATTGATGATTGATCCGTACTTTTGGTATTGCATTTACATTTGTATTTAACAAGTAACCATGTATTCTTTTAGGTGGGCTGCTATAGCATCCCAACTACCAGGAAGAACAGACAATGAGATCAAGAACTATTGGAACACCCATCTAAAGAAGCGCCTCCATCGGTCAGGCCATTCCGGAGGGGCAAAACAACCATGTCTTAGCCCTGGTTCAAGGATCGTCAGGTCTGAATCTCCGTCCACACGGCACATGGTACAATGGGAAAGTGCTAGAGTTGAGGCAGAGGCAAGGTTGTCAATGGAATCCTCACTGCTTAATTCATGGTCACCAGGTAAAACATGCCCTGATTACTTTATTAGACTCTGGCATTCTGAGGTTGGGCAGTCATTTCGGGTGATCAAGGGAAAGGAAAGAGTAGAGAGTCACAGCCTTGTCTCACAGGCATCATCAACACCACCATCATCAAAATTGGAGTCATGTTCAGATGTCTCACTGCATGTGAAAAACACTGAAACCACCAGTGGTACCTCTGTCAACATTGTTCAAGAACAAGCAAGTAGCTACAAACCAAAGCTCGAAGATGACACAGGTGGGTCAGATTCAGGCAATTATGAATTCCTTGATACTTCTGATTCTGCATTGAAGCACCTGCTGGATATGCCTGATGGTGATATAGAATTCTTGGAACAGACTGACAGTTTCCTGAACCCCCTTGATGGTAGATGTGACTAAGATACTCTTATCCATATTTCATTAGGGAAAGGCAATACTTTGATAGATTTCCTGGTTTGCCTTCTATGATTTCTTAATTTTTGTAAATGCAGTCACCACTCACCATGTAGCTAGTTGATGTTTGCTAGTTGCTAGGTGGTTTCGTGATGGAAAAGGGTGGATAGAGGAAGAGTTGCTACTTGCTAGAGTAGTTAACCTACCACTTCCGGGCAGTAGCAAAGAGTTACATTAATGTCACAGTTAATGATATTGTTCATGTCCTCCGACAACTCGTGCCTATGTGTATGTGGTGACCCCGAGCTATTGCTTCGTTCTTTGATTTCATAGATGTACAGGGCCTAACTATGTTGACATGCTAATAACTAACAATAAACGCAACTTGAGCTTCAAATCATCAAACAAAAAGGGAATTTTCTGCTATGCTGAGACATAATGAAGAAACTGCAAGATTCAAGGGACAAAGAAAATTTAATTTCAATCCATTCAAGTAAAGAATTCTACAGTTCCTGAGTAATTTGTTGACACATTTTTAAAATAGCTTGACTTTTCTGCTGGTTGTCGCAAACTTATTTATATATGTGGTAGCACATAGCGTTTTAGATCAAAATTGAATCCCCGGAAAATTCTTTTTTGGGGGCTGATGAAAATATATTCGATCAAATTGGCCAATAAGGCCTAGTAATTACTTGGATGAATTGCCCGCATTGCAAAATTATATGTCAGTGCTAAAAATGCAGTCATCAATCTCTCTCTAGTCTTTGTTCCACTCTGAAACTGAAATGGGTTTTGTGGCCCAATGCTCCAAGAAACTCGTATTACCCAAAATCAATAATTCAATTTCTTTATGAACAAAGTAATTGCTATATACACTAACACATCACTATGCACACATGATAAACAAACATGAGATAAAATTCACCCCCAAAACAAAAAAAGAACAACCAACCACACACGACACATGTACTGACATTCGAGCTGTTAAAGAAGAAAATAGATAATGATACAACATTTTTGTTTTGGACCAGCCACGAGGATTCCAGCATTAGAAAAAACCAAAGATTTTCTTTGGAGCTGTTCCAGTTGCTCTATACTTTGCAGCTGTCTCCTCTGCCTTGAGGAAATCTTCCTCTTTTTTGGCCTCAATAAATGCCCTCTTTTCTTCAGCTTCCCTGTGGATTGCTGCTATTTTGTTTTTCAATTTCTCTTCATATTCTGCCTTTTTCTTCTCTAGTTGTTTCTACTCCAACACAGTGAAAAACCATCAATTATTTTCAGACGACAAATAAAGTACTGGCTTGCAGCAGAAACGCATTTAGTACTTGGGAAAAAAAAAGGGGGGGTACATGGACAAAACTTCTGAATAGTATTCACAGAACACACTATAGTTACTAATGCAATAAATGCTTACTTCAATCTTTTTCAATTCAGCCTCCGTTGCAGCTTTTTGACTGTTCTCCCATGCTGAAATGGTTGAAAGCTTTTTGTGAGCTCTGTTTAACAGATCCATTAAATTAGCAATCAAAAGCTTGTTTAATAACACCAAGAACCAAACTTCCTGACAAAATAACATGAATATCTAATGTCATAACAACATGCAAATTTAAAAAGAGATTAATTTTGACACACTTTCATTAGTCAACAAACTATATAGCATCATGTATATGATTTTTGAGATAATTATTGTAGGAGCCAAATATTTTTAATGATATGACAATACATGGTTGAATGTGTATATAAATAACTTTGTTTCTAAGTGATAACGTTGCAATGCCCAAAATATTTGCTTCCTGGAGGCACTGGCCAACATAGCCAAAGACTAGGCCTAGACACTAATGGTTAATGGTTTCTATTTGAGCCGAAACTGGAACGTATTGAATTACTATGATAAATTCGATGTTTTCTATTAGTTTAACTCCTAGGTAAGTGGCTATTCCAACGACTTTAGTGGTATTTCCTTCAAATGAAAAGCTTCTTTTCCCTTTTTCCTTCCCTCCTTAATTGTGGATAGTGACATTGCTATACAAGACACTTTCCACATATTTGATTGATTAAGATCTCCATAGTTATGGTGACTAGCTCCACATAAAATATTAAACAAGCACAGATATTTGAGCAGGTGGTGCAAGTTCTTACTTGTTCTCTGCTTTTGACTTTTCACTTTCTTCCCACGCTTTGGTTAGTGACAGCCTCTTCTCTGTTGCAACTCTTGCAAGCACTGCATCTGAAGATGAATGCGATGGCAATATAGTGAGTAATGTCAGCATATGAAATTCACATAAAGGGAAACCAAGTTTCATAATGTGACAAATGACATACCTCGGTTGGCAGAGCCTTCAGTTTCAGATGGTTTCTCCTCAGCAGCTTCATGAGTCTCTGGAAGTAACCACATTAAGTGATTAACAATAATAAACACAGTGAAATCAATGCAATTATTATGTTTATGGTCGTAACTATGATGAATAAATAGGAAGGTATATGCACCAGAAAAAAAAAAAAAAATTAAAAAATATGCAAAAAAACTCAGTACGTTTATGCTAAATTACCCATGTACAAGGCTTGGAATTTAATGAAGGATCAGTCTATTTGATAATAAAAGTTAACACGCAAAGCAATTTGATCATATTACCCTGTTTCTAATAGAACTGCAACAGGGAAGTTCCGGCAAAAGGAAACAGATACAAATACAATAAAATAAGAAATACGCAAAAGCAGTCAAACATACCTCTATACTCACAGAAAGCTGAAATTAATTAGTACAGAATGACTTTTACCCTTTCTTTGTTAAAATTTTTTTAAAGCACCTTTTGAAACTCGATAGGACAAGTGAAATATATTTTCTTTTTCAAAATAAAGGGAAGGGACACAAAAACCATCCAACATAATTTACAAATATTGTTTATGATTATTAAAGAAAAACAGAGGTAATATTATTACCAAAAGACAAAGAGGAATAAATATTACATATTTTCACCAAAATTCAAAACTGTTAAATATGAGATATTAAACATGCAAAGCATTGTACCAAAAAGAAACATGAAAAGCATTTCAATTATTTCACTTAAAATTCAAAAGTGGCTACCTTAATTGATGGAAAAAGACAAAGAGAAACAGATAGATAAATCATAAAACATAAGCACAAAGGAATTTTTCTTGTTTCTTTTTTCCCCATGCTGAAGTCATTTCAAGAGATAATATCACCCTTTTGGAAGCGGATAATGATAAGACAAGGGGCAGTAGTGTAATACTCTCAACAATGGCAAGGGCTTTGGATTCATCATCAGGCTTCTTATCCGGAGTAGGGGGTTGTGGAATTACAGATTTCTCCTCAGTCACATCCTTTGTGGCTTCATGAACAATAGCTTCATGTTGAGGTGCTGGACTCTCAGTTGGAGCAGGTGGTGGAGGATCCGATGCTGATTCGGTCTCCACCTTTTTGGGTTGCTCCTCTGTCATTTTTCTAACACTGAGGATTCAGAATTCTCTGCACAAAGTGATGCAAAGAGTTATAACTAGATTCTATCACTTTATTTAGGAAACATGAAAAATAAGATAGGAGAGAAGAAAGGGCTAGATATAGAGGAAGAGAGTGAAAGAAGGAAAGACAAGGGTTGGTTGGAATATTATGGTTGGAGGAATGTAACTGTTATTAACTACAAATTCTTAAATCATAGCTAGGTGGGTGTGTTAGGTACATGTGGCCTCTTATGAGTTGGCACAGCAAAGGAATAGAGACACAGCCCTGCCAGTGATGGTGATCAAGATCAAACTTTAAAGCAGTATGTGCTTCCATTTATACAACCAAAGTAAATGAATATAATAGTCATCATACGTGTGATTTTAGGCAAATTTTATTTGTAAAGTTTGAATCTGAAAATTATTAGCCTATAATGTTATTTCAGACTAGATTTACATCTTAGAATTATAAATAATTAAAAAATCAAATGTAATTGAATAATAAATTCTATAAATGTAAAATAACATGTGAGTAGTCTTACTATTAATAATAAAAATGTTAATGCTAATTCGTATCCATGGATATGCATGAAATGAAAAAACGAGAACAACCAAATGCTACTTGCTACGTACATAATCTTCAATCTTTAATGGTTCCAACTTATGACTTTAGCATCCATGTATCATTATTGAGAGGAAAATAAACAGCATTAACTTTATTTTTGTTGTCTAAACTAATTTCATTAAATCTGACTTAGATTTAACTTGCATCCACCTATTACGAAGATAAAATTGTCTCATTATTCTTCATTAACAAACTCAAAATATGAAACATTATTTATTTATTTATTTATTCATGTTTAAGTCAAGTTATATGAAAACGGCGTGTCTATAGTTATGAATTGGAACTCTGTCAATGCCGTCGCATGCACATTATATCGTGCCCTACTTTTTTTCAGGTTCGAGAAACATTGATTTCATCATCGAGACATTTTTTTTTTTCTCAATTCATCTAGACTCTTTTTTTTTTCTTATTTTGCTCATTCAATCAATCATAATCATATTACAATGGTTTCGTGTTCACCTTGTAAAATCGTGAGTTTCCATAATTTATATTGTTATTTTTCTTGCAATGGAACATATTAGTATCATTATCTTGAAGATTGAGTTTCCTATTTTCTTCAACAAAGCTGAGACGAGATGGGGTTATTTAAATTTACTTACTAGACTAAGAGCTTGTTAATTTTGTAAAAGAAACGTATGAAAACATATATTTCAATGCTGAAATTCTAAATTTTTGAGATGCCTTATAAGAAAGGAGTCTTATCCCTCCTTTCATCAAAATCGATTTTGATTACAGAAATAAACTGACTATAATTGTGCCCTAATTCTTTTTTACTCGTTTTAGAGTCAAATTTGTTTTAATTAAATGAAATTCATAACCTTTCTAGATTGTGATAATTCTCCTAAATTATTCTTTTTTAAATGATTAACTGACTAGTATAAATTAACAATTCAAAGAAACCAAACATTTTCAAACGGTTAGCTCCATAATTTATGAGAAAAAAAGGTTACACTTAGTTCAAGAAAAGTAATGCCAATATTACAAGTAATGCTCTTTATACAAAGCAGCCTTCAAGTTTGATTTTTAAGTATGGAATTTCAAACCTTCGGATTAACTTCTTAAAAAGTGAACTTTGGTTTTTTTTTTTTTTTTACTTTCATATTGGGTTTGATGACCAAATATACCAAGATGGTGGTGGTAATGCAAACTTCATTGTTAATCGACGCAAAGAGTACCAAAGACAACAAAAAGCTTCTTTCATATAAACTTTTTTTTTTTAAAAAAAAATACTAACTCAAATGGGTGTTTTCATAAACAACATAGGTAACGTACTCGAACTCTCTTTGAAGTAAAATAACTTAGGACGGTTTACATCATAATCTTATAAGGAGGCCAAAGTTGTGACCAATCTAACTGGCAAAACTATAGTTTATTTCTCACGATCCGGGAATTGTGTTACTTCCCTAACCTTCTTCAGATTAATCGCCTTTTAAGCATCATGTCACTTAAATTGCATTTTCAAATTGGAGTAAAAGTTAAAACAAGGCACTTTTGTTTTTTAACCTCTTCTTAATAAAATCGTGGCAATAGATATGAAGTGGACTACAAGGGTGCAAAACCATGAAAATTAGAAAGTGATACAGTCAAGCCCAAGGAAAGAGAGAGAAGAAGGAAATGTGGGACAAGGTTTGGTCGAACAAATCAATCCAAATTGCGAAATTGGTTGTAAAAATTGTCCCTATACGCCCCTTGTATTGGCTCCTTGCCTCCTTCTTCTAGTGAGGACAAAAACATCTTTTTGGTTATTAATGTCTTCGTTGGGATAAAGAAATTGCACATGAATGCATCATCAAGTTCCTTGATAGTCTTGATTGAAATAGTATTTTCCGAAATGGAATGATTCATTCTTGGCCACTCAGAATGGTAAGATAGGATAGTACCAAAGATAGGATAGTACCAACTGAACTAAAACTTCTATTGCGGTAACAAAATAGAAAAATCAATATATTATGAAGTTAAAAAAATAAAAAACGTCTCATGTTAATAGCTTATGCGGACGGTAACAGCGAGAAATATATAAAAGGAGTAACCTAATTTAATTTTTGCATATCTTTTTAATTAAAATTTTCCTTTTCCTCTCTCGTGATTAGGAGTTTCTTACGACCCTCACTCGAAGGCTCCCCAGAGCTGGCATGTAACATTAAAATATTTCTAGATGAGATTTTAAGTGAAAACACAGCATTGTAACATAAAAGTTAGAGTTTTTAAGTAGTTATTGATGAGATTTCCGCTGCTCTATATTATTTACTTTGACCCTTGTATTAAAATTACTTAAATTAGAGAAACTTCTAGTTACTTTAAAAGCAATACCCTGATATGCTAAAACGTTATTTAAAATTTATTAAAAAATAGTTACGTTTAATTTAACAACTAGTATGATTATATAATTTATGTGTTGTATTTTTATCAGTAAAAATTTCTCGCTAAAACAGAAGAGAATGATTACTCAATGAATAATAATAATAAAAAAAATAAAGAATGATTACTTAAATATCAGAGATGGTACTATCAAATGTGCCGAGTAAAAGATTCTTTTCCTCAGTACGTAAGAATTAAATATGCGACTTAGAGTTTGCCTGGTTAAGCTTTTGTGACAAATAAAAAAGTGATTTTTTGACTAAAAATATTATTTTTTATACAAATTATTCATTTCAATTTCTACTTAAAAGTTTTTTAAAAAATATTTTTAGTTTTTGAATAATAGTTAAAATCAGTAACTTTAGTATAAATTGATTTTTTTAATAGTTAAAATATTATTTTTTAATTAAAAAAAAGCTGAAAAAAATTTTGTGACACATTCCTATTGGTCTTCAACGATAAAATGTCAGCTACGCTTAACATGGGCTCACCAGATTGAACAAGTGGACAAGTTGGTGGCCTTATTAAATAGGTCATGGGCCATTAGTAGCCAATGAAACGTTTGTTTTGACAGACAAAAAAGGTTATGGGTGCATTGCAAGGCATAGTTGAAGTGGTTAAATGACGGCCTTTGCACAAATGCACCCAGGTAGATTGGGCTCGATTGGGTTGTTGTTGACATTTCTGTCATTCACCGGTTTCCCTTGTTGCTTCTTGTTATTAACTATTTTCTTTTTTGACCTAAAAAAAACACTATTTTCTTTTATTGGTTAGGTTAAGTACATTCTTTAAAGTGATAAGGTCTGATCATAATTAATACACTTTATTAATACATTTTTAAAAGTTTTAAACTCTTTCCATAATTAAGATCCTACGAAACTACTCCTTGCGGACCCATTCTATAATTAAAAGGAAAAAATGAGAAAAAAAAAGAGGGCAAAATCCAGCCATGGACCTGGACAGAGGCATGTCTCGAGACATTAACATCTTGAGCATATTTTTTTGTATCTCAAGGCAACTAATTTCCACATATGTTCACACTTTTGAAATTTGTACTTACATATAAATGAGAAAGAAGTGAAAGCAAATGCATACAACTGCAGAATAGGCTGAATTTTCAATCTTCTAATATGAACTAATCTCAAATGCCGACCAAGGGAAAGATGACAACTAAATTATACTAATGTAAACCGATCACCAATTTCATGTTTTAGGGACAACATTAATGATTAACTACAAGCTCTGTCCAAACATAGAAACAGATATTATTTCCTTCTTCCCACTCCAGCACAGGTTAACAGCAAACACGAGATTAATACACAAAAATATGATGTGAAAAGAAATCTAGATGGGTGCGTAGTCATCTTCTGCAGGGGGAGCATCAGACAAAGCAGATAATACAACAAAGGCACCAAATAAGATCGTGATCACAGCAGTGAAGTTGACAAGTAAAGCCTCAGAACCATATTTTGCCAATCCTGAGTTCTCCAGGAAAGTGAGTTTCTCTAGAAACCCAAGAGAAGCAGTGCCAATAGCCAAGACATACACAAAAAGCCCAAATAGGACATGCCAAGGAAGTGATGCACGTCTAATTTCTGGAGTCCCACCAGGGAAGAAAAAGATCACAAATCCATATATCCACTGCAAGTAACCAAAACGATGTTAGACAAAGTTAGAAGATAGCTGAGTAATAATACAACTGATATATGATCAAAATAATAATAATAATAAGAAGAAGAAGAAGAAGAATACAACTTATAATTAACAGTGAGCATAGTGTCAACACAAGGATTCATTTCGACATAAGCATAGTCTTGATTTTCAATTCAGAGTTGGAACCATTGAGTTTATGCCTGAAATTTAAATTGTCAGCCCAGGCTCTCAAATTTCAGAGGGTTGAAAGAGCAATGCTGCAGTAGCAGAGCCAATGGCATTATGAAACCATAAACTTAATCATATCTAGTTTTAAGGGAATACTATATTTGTAGGGTAGTTTAGTCTTATCCAATGGCTTACCTGAATGCCATAAAGGGAAATAACACCAATTCCAATCCATGAATGCAAGCTGTACAGATTAGCAAGCCCACTTTCATTATGATTCTTGAAAGCAGCACAGATTCCAAATATTCCAAGTGCTAATGCCATGGCGTGGAGAACAAGGTGTATCAATTTCTTCACTTCCTTCTTCAAAGGAAGGGATTTGTAACTTATAATAGCTGCAATTTGTTTAAATTACATGTGACAAAATCGGAGAAACAATTAGTAGGTCATTAAAATCAAATGGCATTGGTTCATAAAGCAGTAACTTGTTCAAGTAGTTTGATTACCTTCACCTCCAAGAAATATGAAGCCAAGTATCATAAGAACAGGATGGATCTGTATAAAGTAAAAGATACATAAGATATATAGGGGACTTCACAAAAATTGATAGCACAATTCAACCATATATACTTTACACACATTTTTGGAATGACAGGTCACTAAAATATTATAATAAATCAACTTGTCTTGTAAATACTATATAACTTTCATTATCCTTATGATCCATGAAAATATAGCGATTCAAAGGTCCCATATCTGAACATCACGATTTTTCAATTACAAACTACTTGATCAAAATAAGCATAATAACTTTATCCCAGAAGAAAGCGACACGTGCAAATGGCATGGTCAATTGCTTGTAGACGTGAGCACTGCAAAACTCTAGACTCACATTATCTGGAATAAGAAAACAAGCAAGGTTTTCACTGTCGTATATTCACGAATCACGATAACTCAAAGCTTAACGATAGCAACCATAAAGGAAAAGCTAAGAACAGGTAGAAAAAGTCTCGAGGGTTTCATTTGTCCACGTCTAGTGCTTGAGCTTGCACCACATAGAAGCAGTAGCACGTGAAAGTTCATTTCCCACTCAATCCCGAAACAGATAAGCATGTCTAGTGTCATGTCCATCACGCAGATTAGAAAATTTGGACCCCGTTAATTCTTAATTCAAAGATGGTACGTGGGAAATGGGGCCAATAATTGATCATAAACGTTTAAAAACAACAAATAACAATAAAATCTTCCGAGGACTAGTTGTATCCCTATAATGAAGAATCAAGGTAAACCTTTAGTTCTAATCATGCTATACAGAAAAGCAGTTTCCAGGTGACTCCTCTGAAGCTTTCAAGGTAGAACTTGTCCCCCCCCAAAAAAAAAAAAAAACTGGGGTCCAATTTGCTATTGCAATACCAACAGTCACTAGAAGAAAAGGGGTCCAATTTGCTATTGCAATACCCTTTTTGTTCAGTCATCAATGGTCCAACATGCAGAACAGAAGGAAATAAGAAATATTGGGATAATTAACAGAACAAGCACATTCCTTCTCCAATTCTTTTGGACAACCAGAGGAGATTTTATATTTTCACAGCTAATTTAGGCAGCACATGGTAGCTATTAGCCAATAACAAGTAGAACTTCTGCGTTCTTAATAATTTATAACACAAAGGGTATTTGGCTCTAATATAATATATGAGTGACTTTTAAATATGTGAAAAAAAGTACTCCATTAATTTACCACAAGTCGCAGCAGCCTCGTTGAGATTTTAAATATATCACACGAGGTCCACGCACTACATTCAAGAAAAAAAATAAAATAAAAAAGTTTTGAATAAGACTTAAATTTGGAAGAGCTTCTATTAAAATTATACCCCCCAAAAATGATCACAACTTTGTAAAATTAATCTCGTGATAAATATTGTAAATCTAACACACATGCACTTTACAGTTGGTGTTAGGCACCAAGATAGACACTAAAGTAGACCTCAGCTACCCATTTACCCTGTACCGCATATATGTATGGTAAACAACAAAAATAGAAAGGTTCCACCTCCCCCCGTCTTAAACATGTGGTTCCAGAATTCAAGAGTAGTAGTAATTCACCCCCATCCCAAAACAAACTTACAAGCAGGAAAAACTCCATGTGGTTTTTTAAAAATGCAAAATTGTACAGACCCCCAATAGGGCACACATTAATTTGGAGACTTGGAACACAATCGGACCAACCCCTAAATTTCTGAATTAAAATTTCCAAATCCACTAAAGACCCATTAACATTCAAATCCCCTGAAAGAGTGAGAAGCAGAAAAATAACCCAACTGAATTTTTTTAAAAAAAAAAAAAGAAAGAAAAGAAAAGAAGTGAGAGAGAGAGAGAGAGAGATACATTGAAGATAAGGTTCTTGTTGGAAGATTCCCAAGCCAAGCCACCCCTAAAGTGTATGTTCCAGACCAAGACCAAGATGATGGCAACGACACCCAGAACGTGAACCACGTAGGTGAAAGGAACAGCAGGTACACCCAACGCCATCGATCTTCGCTCCTCTCTCTCTCAACAGTTAAGTTTGGGTTGTGTTGTGTTGGGTTTGTAGTTTGTAGTTTGTAGTTTGTAGAAGAGAAGAGAAACACGTGGATAGTGGATACAACGATTGTTGAAGGGAGTGTGGTGTCTGAGTGGGAGCGAAACAGTTTCCCCTAAGAACAAATGGAACCTCGTAACGTTAGGCTATAACAATAGGCTTTGAGCTTAGTAGTAGTTATTTTGAGCTGGGAGGATAGGGGGCGCGTGTGCCGACCAACAAGTCATCTCTGACTCTAACTCCCCATTTTCGACCGTCCGATGAAGATCTTCTTCGTTTCAGACGTAGATGCTCGCCACGTAGCTCTCTCTTATACGACACTTTCATCGCCGATTTCTTTGCTTCGTGAGTAATTCCTTACCTTCCTCCGTTTCTTTCTCGTAGGACACCCTCATTAGTTTTTTTTAATTAATTATTTATTTCTTCTACGTCTTGTTATATTTTTAAATTAATATATCTTACAAATATAGGTATATTTAAGATATATTAATTTAAAAATATATCAATTTATCTAAATTAATAAATAAATTAAAATAAAGAAGATAATATATATATATATATAAAAGTATAAGATTACTAGTTTTTTTTTTTTACATGAAAAGATATTTGTTATAAAAATTTCTAAGAGTGATCTAATAATACAGAACTTAAATAATATGTATAAGATTAAAAATTTGAATTTCATTATCATTAATATATACTCAAAAAAAAATATCAATTATAAGAACGTTATTGAGATAAAAAAGGACATAAAGACTCTACTTTTAAATTTTTAGGACCAAATTAAAAGTTAGATATAATTTTGATTTATACTAAGTATAAAGGATTTTTATATAAATATTTAATTATTTATTATCATATTATTAAATAATATTTTTATAATAATTATTTTAAAATTAAATATATATATATAAAATTAGATAATTAATTAATAATATAAAATATTTTATACTGATAATATATTAATATTATTTAAAAAAATTAAATAGCATGTAACTTAATAAATTAATTTAATCTTTTATTTAGTGCATGATTGGGAAGTCATGAAAACATTTTTTTCCAAAAAAGAAAAAAGCAGTTTTGTAAAATGTAAAAATATTTAAGTAATTTGGATTGGCAAGATTATAATATGAATCAAATAATTTAAATTATTTTTGAATAAATAATCATGAGTAATTTTTTTAAGTTTATGATTATAAGAAGAAATTAATTATTTTGAAATTATTATATTTTTATCAAAGTAATTTTAAATATAAAATATTATATAATATTTTATAATATAAATAATTTTTTCATACATTTTTTAATAATTATATCTCGTAAAAATAATTTCTTTATATAATTTAAATAAAATAAATTATCTTAAAATTATTTTAAACTAAAATATTTAAATATAAATTAATTTTTATATAATTAATTATATAAATAAATAATTATTAAAATAATTTTAATCTTATAATTTTTTTAAACACACACTTACCCTCCTAAATCGTATGACTAAGATTATAGACAATGTCAAGACAGTGGCTTCTGCAAAAGTTGAAAGCTTTCACACGTTCTGTTATTTTTATTTTTTTTAAGGGTATTATTTTAAATAGGTTATATATTGTTTAAAAAAATTAATTTTAATACGCTGGAAGCATTTTATATAATTAATTATATAGAAATTAATATTATATGTATGATCTTTTTAAGATAATTATTGTAAAAATTAAATATTTTTAATGGTGTAATAATATATTTTTAATGTATGTTTAAGGTGTAGAAGCGAATTTTTTTTTTTAATCTTTAAGGTATTTGTTTATTTTTTATTATTAATGCATGCTTTTTAAGCCCTCAATAATTGTTTTTTTTTTTTAGAGTTTGTATTTTGATTCTCTTTTTAATACTGTAACTCAATTGCCTTTGACCCAACTCTTAATGATTGTAAGAAGAGGTAAATATTAACCAATTGCAATTTTTTTAAAAAATAAAACAAAGCGTGCAGTTAAATATTCAATTATTCATACAAAACTTTCTTTCTCCTATAGTAAAATTATTAAATACTAAAATTAACTCACAGGTTGAGAATTTTATTACATTTTGTAAAACTTGCACAGAATCTGGATCATTAATCCTTCGAAAGGAGTAGAAAGTTTCCCTAAAATGTAGACGCAGAAACTATGGACAGCCTTATGGATAACGATTACGAGTTCTATCTCAACGTTTTAACTTTGAAGTCAATCAGTCCTTGTTACACATCACGTCATCGCTAGGTTACAATTACATGTACTCACATCAGCTGGAATGCCGCCGAGACTAGTTACTTTTAGACAATTTATAAAAAACATTGCAACTATAATTATTAAAATTGAAGATGGACTAAACTCATAAATTGTCCAAATGATTATAAGAAATAGTTTTTCTTTTATACTCAACTATTGTAACATTTAATACACTCTATTCACGTTTAAGAATATAAAATTTATAAAAATGATCCAAAAAGAAAAAGAATATAAAATTTATAAAAGTGACATATGCAAATGACTTTATATCAAAATTTAAGATAAATTTTAATATTATATTAAAATTAATAATTAACTACATCTAACTCAACTTAAAAACTAGCTAAAGTAAAATTTTACCTAAGCTATCATAATATTAAAAAACATGACACATAAATGAATCAATGTAAGATTTAACAATCGTAAAATAATGCATGTGTGAATGTGTTCGAATAAAACAATTTTTTCAAAACAATGTTATCGATCGGAGCTATTTAATCATACCTGTAAACGGCGCCGTATCTTGGATGTCGTTAATGAATATAGATTAATTTTTATGTATTTACAGTATCAATTAATAAAATTTAAAAAAATTATCAAATCATATTAGGTAATTATAATAATGAGTTATTATTTATTATGATGTTGTAATTTTCTTAAAACTTTATTAATTAATAATATAAAATTATTTTATATTATCAATATATAAAAATCAATCTACAATAATGCTCTTTTTGTCGCTACTCTTAAAATGAATTTGGACGTTGAAAGCAACAAAATGCAGCTAAACTGCTGAACTAAGCAATGACGTTCACCCTCTTTATCTTTTCCTTATGCAATTGGCTTTTAAGACGAAAACGAAACTGGCAAAAAACATGGGCCCTAAACAGAAAAAGAGGGAAAAATTATAGATAGTGCGTATATAGAGAATAGAATAGCACATTGTTGGTTTAATTTGTTTATCAAAATAACAATATAATTGTAGAAAATAATCTGAGTAGGATTAAAACATCGCTTTACAACCATGATAAAATGGCGAGTCGAGATTAGTTTCATATCTAAAAAGCAGTATAATTTGCGTTTTCTGATTTACAGTTGAGTTGTGTGGTTAGTTTTAATCATTCTTGATTGAGATGATGACAAACACTAAAATATATGAGGATTGACAACAGCGATAGATATGGCTTGAAATAACACTTCTAATTGTCCACTTTCTCCAAGTATAGGTACTGCAGGATGGCTTCCTGATCCACAATAAATTAGACTGGGTTGGTCTGTAATTTAAATGGATCAGTTAGTAGACTACTGTGTTGCGTTTGCAAGCTGACCCATGATCATAACACTTTTTTGTCTTTTTCTTTTTAATGTTTTAAAAATATTTTGAGCTAAATTATTAAGAGTTTAATTGGTATATACTGAAAGTGTAAAACAGTTTTATACTGTTAACTAATAGAAATAGAGGAAAATGAAAAATTATGGTGGATCTTTTATTATAATTGATGGTTATTTATATGAATTAATATATGCCACTATTTCTATTAGTTGATAGTGTAAAACTATTTTATACTGTCGATATATTTAAATTAAATTCAATTATTAAATGGATTGTTGAATTATTTGGTCAAGTCACCCTTATTATGTTATATGTTTATATTATTATTATTATTATTTTCAAAAACAAAAGGTATATTAGCAAGTTAACTGGTTGTTTGGTTCAATTTATTTTTACAGAAAAATTAATTTTTTAATCTAAAAAATTATTTTTATAGAAGTTATTTATTTTAATTTTTACTCAAAAATAAAAAAAACCTGTTTGGTTTATATGTTTATATTATTTATTTTTCTTTTCAAAAACACAAGCAGACTAGCAAGTTAACCGGGTAATGTGTAAATCATAACTCATTTATTTCGTAGATTAAAAGATTGAGCGCAACTGCCCAAGGAAAGAACAACAGCTGAAATTTTCGTTTTGGGCCTCTGGCCCTGTTGTAAATATAAAAAATTGCAGCAAAAATTTGGGCTTTATGGATTGGGCTGGACACCTCTATTTTCTGTATATCGAACTCTATCCATTATCCACCTAAAGCAAAAAAGTGAAAAGAACTCTATCCGTTTATTGCGCCTATCATTGAGGCCGAGATGTAATGATCTGAGAACAACTTGTGAAGCTTTGAAGTTTGATCATAATACCGGCCGAAATGGGGAAAAAAATGTTTGATCATAATGTAATAAAATTTGCTAGGATGACATGCTAAGAATCATCCAAAGCCAAGCTATGCCATCAAAAATTAAGTATGATAGGCGATACGTCGTGACCCTGGAAGTTCCACTGAGCAAGACAAGAAGCTTAGCACAAAGCTCACAAGCAACCAACTTCCCTTTGCCACTCTCAGAAAGAGACATTTAGAGGGCTTTCTTTTCAAATTTGGTAATCTTAATTATTTGCCTATACACAAGTATTTCTCATAGACTTGTCCCTTCTACACATAAGAAAAAGAAATAATAAAAACAGAGGTTCACTTTCTTTCCATTTCTTTCTTTCTTTTTTCCTTTTTTTTTTTTTTTTGAAAGAGTGATTAAGAAAGCTAGATATAATTGTTGAATCCTAGTCGCTTTTGTTTTATTCTGTATTATTATTTTGCCTTTTGATTTTGTATATCAGTATGTATGTACTTTAATTATAGTGGCTTTGCGTGGATAGTTTATCTACGTCTTATTGTTTATTTATTTATTTGAATCTTACTACAAATATATCAATAAATTAATAATTAAGTAATTATTTTAGTTCTATTTTTTAATTTAAATAAAAATATACAAAATATAAAGAATGTTGATGTGTCCGTTAAAACTATTGAAAAATTTATTGAATCTTTAATGTTATTTATTTGACTCCTCCAGCCTTTTTAAATACGTAGCATCGGAGCTGGTAGTAAGATGGAAAATGACAGGATGTCAAAATGTTAACGGATTACCTCTCGTTTTTAATTTGTTATATGACAAGATTCTTGTTCTATGAAATATTATATATTTCATCTTATTTTAAATATGATATGAAAGATTCATGTTAACAAAAGAAAATCTCCACCTCAGTTGAGTTCATTCAGAAAAAAAAAAGCATCATTAATGATTTAAATGATTTCGATATTTATTTTTTCCAAGTACATTTCGATAATTCAAATATTAGTAATTTATAAAATAAAAAAGTAGGGATTTTTTTTATACCCTTATTTTTATAAGAATATTGGTACTCTTTTTATATTTAATTGTTGTGATTTAATTATAAGTTTTATAAATTCAAAAAAATAAAAAAATAATTTTAAAAATTTAATAGTTCAAATTAGTGAAATATATAGTTAATTCTTAGCCAAATAAGTAAAAAGTAGGGTTAATTACAGTTTACCTCCTATATTATAAGCCATATATACTTTATTCCTATATTTTAAAATATATATCCTAACTACTTGTATTTCTACAAATGTGTATTTTGGCCATTTTTGTTGATTTTTTCATCTTATGAATAAAAATATTACATATTCAAGGTGTCGAATTACATATTTAAAAAAATGTAAATGATTAATTTATATATGATCTAAAATTCAGAAAAATATAATATACTTATTTAGGGTAAAGTATATATTTATGAAAACACATATACTCAAAATACACATTTTAAAAATATAAGGGATAAAACGTAGATGGCTTATAATAGAGACGGAAACTGCAATTAATCCTAAAAAGCATTGCTACTCTTGAATTTTATACAGGTATCAAAGAAATCTCAAAAAATTATGAAGTGAAAACCAATGGAGGCCCCCTTTTGCAAAACCGATTTGATTATTTTATCAAATCTGAAAACAATTCTCAAGTCCCCTCTACTGGCTTATTATTGCCTGAGATATGTGAAAGTGGAGACTAATCTTACGTTAACCTTTATTCAGGCCTTGTCTGTTTTTGGTTCTGGAAGCCTATCAGTCCAAGCACTTAACTACCAACTGATGACTTCTCCGCACCATGCTTTGGTCATCAATGATTTGGTATCACTTTTGAAAAGGTCAATCGACTTTTATTTTATTATTATGATGATGCAAAACCGAAAGTCTGGGACCGGGGAGAAAAGTTGCGGACTTGTAGCCCTCAGTGTGGTGAGTGTGGTGGAGAGAAAGGGAATTGAAATAATGCTTTCGACAGGTAAACCGAGAAAAGAAATTCAGGTTGAAGAATGAAGATATCTTTTTTTACAAAAAAGAAAGAAAAAGTTGACTCTTGATTTTGGCTAATGAATGACTTCAAGGATTACACACAAACTTGACAGTGATATCTGTAATGGAGGGGCAGTGTTGGAAACCAAACCATTAAAAGAAAGCACACAGCAGCAGCACCAAAAATGTGAGTCTACCATTAATATATGGAGCCGTATAAGCATGGCTATGGAATTTGTATGGAGCTACGTGGACAATGTTTCTCATTGTTAAAAGAAAGCACACAGCAGCAGCACCAAAAATGTGAGTCTACCATTAATATATGGAGCCGTATAAGCATGGCTATGGAATTTGTATGGAGCTACGTGGACAATGTTTCTCATTGTAATTCTACCCACCTAGGCGTTCTCTGCTTGTGGTCCACTATAGCCTTTGCGTAGATAGCTTAAGGTTAGTATTTTAGACGATACAATTATGTACATAACACATTTGGCAAGCTCAGTTTTGGTGCACCCGAAAGGAGAGCGGTGTTATTTGAACACCTTAAAAAATATGGACATTTAACATTCTTTCTCTGCTTTTTCTCATTCTTTCTCTGCTTTTTCTCTTTCTATCAGATTTTTTACTTTTTTTTATTTGTTTTTATAATTTTTTTCTCCCCTCACTTAATGTCTGGGTGTCTGGGAATGCAACGGTTAAAGAAATATTGTTGGTGACAATTTTTTTATTCGATAACATAATGTTGTGTAATGTCGATTAGTTTTAAATTGTTATATATAAATAATACAACTCTTTGAATAATAAGAAAATTTTATACATCTAACTATATTCAGATAAAATCTATAAAAGTGTTTTTTTTAATGTCACTTGATAATGATATACATCAAATAATGCGTGAAAAATATTTTTCTTTTTAAAGGGGTTCCACCTTATCGTTGCTGTGTTAATTGCTTATTAATTAATATTTAATATACATAAGAAAAAGAATTTCAATCTGGTTAAGACCTGTTTGGCCGCCGACAATGGCATGTGCTAAATGTGCGTACACAAATGCCTAGGTTGCTTTGCTTTGTTTTACAAATTTGATTAGTTTTTTTAATTATTTTTATTTGCTTGTTGGCACTTAAATAGAGGTTGAAGATGGCTAAAGATTGGTGGGGACCAACGGTTTTGCATTTACAACTCATTTCTGATTAAACTTTCCTCATCATGTCCTTGCAGCAGAAAGGTGCTACATTTATGTTTTGGTGGGTTGTTACTTATCAAAGACAGCACAGAAGCACATGGACATTGCTCTCCCTCCTTACTTAAGCCTTTGGATACTGCTTTGGTAAATTTGGTCAAATAAAAAAATGTCATTCTTCTGCCTACTTTCACATGTTTGGACTTGGAAAAATTACAATCTAGCTGTCGATTTGAACCCGTGTTCCACACTCCAGTTCTTACCCCTATCAATGGGTTCTCATTTCAAACTTTAGTTAGTAACATGTTTGGAATATTTTTTGGAACTCAAAAATTATGGTTCGAGAGTAGTTTTTACCTAAATCATAATTTGAAGTTTTCTAAACAAAAAACCAAACATGCTATAAATTATTTGAAGCCGCATTTCAAGATTAATCTGAGTTTGATAATAGAGTAACAGTAATTATTTCTTTGGAATTTTAACCCAAGAAAAAAAACATATATTTGTTTACCGTGATTAACACTCATACAATTGCATGAGTCGGTCAATGTTGTAAATTTCCTCACTCCCTTGTCCTTTGCTACAAAGCAAAAAAGTGGACCATTATGCGATTCAGCTGTTTCCTTTACATTAATCTTTGGTTCATGAAGTCAAGCTGAGAAGCTTCTAATACCGAATTTATTTTCTTTATTGCTTTTTTCTAATAGTTTGCTAATCATGCAAGTTCAGTATCTTAGAGCCAAGCAATGAAGCGGTACTTCACAAGACTCTTGGCTTTCTGAACATTCTGATACTCCATTCGCAACCATTAACTTGATCCGTCCACAAAATAAATTTTCAAAGTTTCCAATCAACACAGCATTTCCCACCAATGAGGTGCAGCTTATAAGAGGCTTGTCTGGCATCTACAACACTGCTGCTACAACATTTAAGCCTGACAAAATGTTCAAATCATGGAGCAAGAAGAACAAGATCAAAGGTGTATTCAAACTGGAATTTCAGGCAACTCAGGTAAGACAAAGACAAAGACAAAGACAAAGGAAACTTTAGTCATATGCTAGTAAATCTGAAAAATGGGGTTTGGTTTAGCTGTGATAATTTAAACATATTGGCCAGAAAATTTGAAATTTACACTGTATCACATAGTTGATTTTGGTTTGAAGAGTTAGAGAGTTAGTTTGTGTAGTGAGGGGAATGTTGTCCATAAACAAATGTACAGATTCTGCAGGCAGTGTCTGACCTTGTTTTGCATCTCCTTTTCTTTTTATTATCAGGTGCCAAAGATGAAAAAGTCTGCACTGATGGTATCTTTGGTTCCGGATGATGTTGGGAAGCCAACAGTGAAGCTGGAGAAAACTCCTGTTCAGGATGGGACCTGCTCATGGGAGAATCCAGTTTTTGAATCAGTTAAGCTTGTTAGGGATGCAAAATCAGGAAAAATCCATGAGAAAATCTACCATTTCATTGTTTCAACTGTAAGTAGTGGCTGTAATTTCAGAGAGTCATTTACCTGAATAGGATGTTGTTGGTTGGAAAGTCAAATTTTTTTATGGCTTCATGCAGGGATCTTCAAAATCTGGCTTTCTTGGAGAAGCCTCAATTGATTTTGCTGATTTTGTAGCAGAAACTGAGCCAATGACTGTTTCTTTACCCTTAAAATTTGCTAATTCAGGCGTAGTTTTACATGTTAGTACCCTCTATCTCCCTCCCTACTTTGCATCTTGTCTCACTCTCAACATGCACACTCATGTCATTCATCTCTTACTGTTTCGGATGTCTTAAGAATCTGAGCTTATTAGGAGCTTTGTTTCCTTTCATATCTCAAAATACTTAGGTACCATCAGATTACAAACACCATTCATAATTACTCACATAAGAATTGTTGAGACAGGTGACAATTCAAAATGTGGAAGGACATACTGCTGAAAGGTGAAAATGAATCATAACATCCAGTTACTTTAACTTTTGCAAATTTCCTTTTGTTTCTTTCTGATTTTACTTCTCTCCTATATATGCTTACAACCTCATAACTTAATTCCAGAAATGGGGAAGATAATGGAGCTGAAGAACTTTACAATGATGGAAGCTTGAGACACCAACTGAGCTTTGGTAGTGCAGATGAAAGTTATAATGTTGATGAAGTAAGGTCTCAGAAGATACCTTTATGTGGCTAACAGTTCTATACTCTTTTGAAACTTGCCTAAACATAAACTTCTTAAGAGGATAAGTTATGAAATGAAATAGCCCAATTTATAAAATTATAGTCACATTAGTTTTGTTGTTATCTTATAGAATGGACACCTGGCCAACACCAGATCTGGATATTCTGAACAAAATGCATCTAATGGCATCAGTCCGGGGGTAGCTTCCTGGGATGATCCTTATAGCTTCAGACAGACATCAATGCCATCAAAAGGAACTGTTGAGGCCATTGCTACAGAGAACCAAGTGCATAAGAGGTCAAACACAAACTGGTCTAT
The DNA here is from genome assembly GCA_031439585.1 of Pterocarpus macrocarpus. Lineage (NCBI taxonomy): Eukaryota > Viridiplantae > Streptophyta > Magnoliopsida > Fabales > Fabaceae > Pterocarpus > Pterocarpus macrocarpus. Next base: position 58,525,755 of record CM062516.1, on the reverse strand, counting down.
AGGTTCAGCATCAGAGGGAAGTTCAAACAGCTTGGAAGATAATCTTCCAAGAGAAAGATTACAAGGTCATTCATATAATGCGACTGAAAAGCTCAAAAGTGAAATTGCTTCTCTCAAGAGGCAGGCAGAATTATCAGAACTGGAGTTACAATCACTTCGGAAGCAGATAGAAAAAGAAAGTACTCGAGGACAGAATCTGTCGAAACAAATAATCAGTCTCAGAGAGGAGAGAGATGTGTTCAAAACGAAGTATGAGAAACTCAGGTCCCTGGAGAATTTCGATGATGAGGCCAAGATCTCAAAAGCCTTCAAGTCTGAGATTGAAGATACTAGGCTTCAGTTAGAGGCAATAAAGGAAGAGCTTGTTTATGAAAAAGAGTTGAGCGCCAATCTTCAGTTGCAACTGCAGAAGACACAAAGCTCAAACTCTGAACTGCTTTTGGCTGTGACAGACCTTGAAGCAATGCTGGAACAAAAGAATAAGGAAATATTGGATCTCTCTAGCAATGTAAAATCCCGAAACATTACCAATGTGCAAGATGATGCTGTGATACTAGATCTCTTGAAGCAGAAAATTGCAGACCAGAATGATGAAATAGACAGTTATTGTAAGCAACGCGAAGAGCAAAGCGAGCATTTAAAAGAGCTCACTTTGGAGTATGACCTTCTCAAGAAGGAAAACGTGGATATCTCTTCGAGATTGAAGCAAGATGAAGCACAGCACATTTTGTTACAAAATGAACATTCAGCTGCTTTGGCTACAATACAACAACTTGAATCACAAGTAGAGAGATTAGAAGAAAAGATAAAGATGCAAGAAGATGAATTTTCAGAATCATTGGTCTGCATCAAGGAACTTGAAAATGAAGTCCAGTCTTTGGAGAAAGAACTGAAAATGCAGGCTGAGAAATTTGAAGATGATCTCCGTGCTCTCCAGTGTGCAAAAACTGAGCAGGAAGAAAGAGCCATCCAAGCTGAAGAGGCCTTGAGAAAGACAAGACACAATAATGCTGTCGCATCTGAGCGCTTTCAGGAGGAATATAGATTGCTTTCGGTTGAAATGGCGGCCAAAGTTGAGGAGAACGAAGATATGACCAAGAAAGCAGCTGCTGAAGCCGATGAGTTGTGGCAGAAGAACAAACTTATAGAAGAAATGCTCCAGAAATGCAACCAAGAGCTCAGGCTAATTACAGATCAGCATGAATTGAAACAGCAAGAGCTCTTGAACCAGATAGATTCAAAAGGAAAAACAATAGAACATATCTCACAAGAATTAGAAGTTAAGTCCAAGCAACTTGACGAGGCACAAAGGCACAAGGATGAAAAGGAGGCTACATTTTCAAAGCAAATTCAATTGCTCAGATCTCAAATTAAAACATTGATGGCAGAGGAATGTGCATTGTCTAAACCCAAGCTAACGAAGAACATAAGGACGGATACAGAAACAACATGTGAAGGATTGACACTAAATGATGAGATGACACTTAGCACACTGCTGTCAGAAGTGGAAACCTTTAAGATGCAGCACAACGAAATAAAACATAGCTTGAACAAAGAACAAGTGGAGAAAGAAAGTATGACGAAACAGATATCTCAGTTAGAAGGAGAGTTGAAGAAGAAGGAAGCAGAGTTAAGTGCTCTGGAAAAGAAGCTCAAGAATAACAAAGGACGAGAGTGTGCCACACCACCGTCTTCTGCTAAGGCACATATTAAAAAATCGAAGTCAGAAATGCAAAAGGTAATTCTTCAGCTTCTAGACTTCAAATCAGAAATTAAGAACATAGTATTACTATTGCATATTAGGACAGGTTAAATGGTAGCACCACTTCTTTTTGACTCATGCACACTAGAAAATAAAGAGAAATTAGTAACAATGTTAGGATCCAAGCAGAGCAGCACAAACTTTGTGGGAAATGAAATGATATTTGGAATTTTTTAAAGCCTGTCAATCATAAACATGTTATGAATAGCAACTAGTTATATGCAGTATAGCAAACACTTGAACTAATCAGGGCGGCAGTACTTCTCATGGTGTGATTCTTCTCATTGCTTTTAAGCTAGCAGTTTTAGTCTACTTCTTGTTTGGGTAAATCATCAGTTGTTTCAAAACGACATTTGTTTTTAATTTCTCATGCCAAATACGTATGCAAATTTGTTGTACTTTATAAAAATATGGCAGACTACAAAATAAGAGAAAAAAGAAACTCTGCATCATATATCAATCAGTATCCACAAATAAATTTCAAAAACCATTTCTTCTAATTATGGAATCCACCTTTTATCAAAAAGAAGGAATAGAAGTCTCCTCAGTCCTCACTGAATTCATTTGTAGTGAGGCTGGTTATAATACATGCAGCTTAGTTAGATCCTGTTTGGATGTATTTCAGAAAAATCTATAATTTCTTTGTCACATACACAAGTTAATGTGGCTTTACGGTTTACTTGTGACAAGTTAATACTTATTAATGAAACATGCCTGAAAACCAACTCTTAGGTAGTGTTTGGAATGGCTAAATTTTGGAATTGATTTGATTTAAATTGAATTAATTTGAATTGATTTAATTTATGAATTAAATTTTATGTTTGAATGATTGTATAAAAATAGGATTTGAATTGATTTAGAAATCAATTTTTATGTTTATAATATATTATATTGTGTTTGGCATGACTAAGAATAGAATTGATTTGATTTGATTTATACTTAAATTTTAAAATCAAATCAATTCCTATCAAATCCTTTCAATTTTGATAGAATTTCAAATACAAAATAATTAAATTCCATGGAAATTAAAAATTATTTCATTTCTTATTTTTAAAATATTCAAACACAAAATTTAATTTCTAAATTAAATTATTTCTATTTTTTTAACATTCCAAGGAGCCCGAAACACACGGCAAATCTTATGTACAAAAAGCAAGCACAATTTTCAGTTATGGAGCTACAGGAATAAGAATGTTAAAATTTTTCGCGTTCATGAATCACGATCACAATATATGGCAAGGTCAATAAGCTGAAAATCTCACATATAGTCGTGCTAAAACAAAATATCTGATCATGATTTAACTTTACTTTTGCTTTGCACACATTAGTTGATGCCTTAATGCTCTTGAATAACTCAGACTGTTGTTATATTTGTAACATGAAAAGGGAACGGATGCTGCAAGCAAGTCTGAAGGAGGAACAATAGGCAAGTCAGCTAAGAACCAAGTTTGCCAAGCTCCCGGAAGGTGTAAATCAACTCATTTCTTTCATCTGAGTCCCTTGTTCCCTTAAAAATTAATCATGGACCTTCATATCATTCACTTATCCTTCTAATGAAAAAAAATGGTGCTTCAGATGTCTAACTTGTAGTTATGTACCACATCTCATCCACTAACTCACTTTTATTACTTTATGTCTCCTTCTTACTCTGACAGTGATAGTGAGTGTCGTACAAATGAATTGTTGAATGAAGTGGCAGCCCTAAAGGAAAAGAACAAGTACATGGAAAGTGAGCTAAAAGAAATGGAAGAAAGATATTCAGAGATTAGTCTGAAATTTGCAGAGGTAGAGGGAGAAAGACAGCAGCTAGTTATGGCTCTACGTAATCTCAAGAATGGTAAGAAGAACTAGAATATTCATTTTCAGGGGTGGTGCCTCATATAAATCATACATGGTTTACGAAGGAAGCAGGATATCATATGCAACCAAATTTAACCAGTGCTTTGCACTTCAGCTGTGAGACTAATATATGCCATGTAGCCAATGATTTATCAGAGAAATTCTTTGGTGCTCTCTACATCTCAGTTTTGTGGTAATTTCTGTCTCCCACTTTAATTATATTTTTAATACAATAACTGAGATGTCGAGCATTTAGTGATACAGAATCAGAACTTTTTCTTTATTTGTCAGCACTTAAGAATTTCTCGGTTTGCCATCAGTTTAACATTTTTGGCGGTGCAATATTGGATGCAATGTGACAGATAAGTAAGACGTATAGCTCTATTTTGCAAAGAAGAATTGTTTTTAATGAGAAATGGACATAATCAAGAAAACACAGGCTAGAGACTATCGACTCCAGATATGTACAAGCAACTGTTAGCTTACCTTTGTTCTACTCGTGGTTCTCAAAAGCTATTGCTAGAAGCTAATTTTAGAAGTGCCTAGTTTATTGACGAATATAAGTGTTTGAAGTTTGAAATCACATACCCTAGCTTCTAAAGCACGTTGGTTCTTTCATACCAATATTTGAGTAGTTTACATTGTTGAAAAAATTATGAGGGTATAGTATTTCCGTTTTTATTACATTTGATAATGGCCTCTCATGTCAAAATTAAGAACATACTGAGTTAATCTCAAAAGCTACCCCATGGAAGAAGATTGTCGTCATTTTGTTTTAAATTCCTACCATCAGAAGAGGAAATAACTTGCATCCAAAAGTACATTGAAAGCCAAATTCTTTCTTTTTCCTTGGAAAGAAATTAAACCAACCGTACTCTCAATGTGGGACTTAACCTTTTTTGACAATACTAAAAATACAACTAGCACAAGAGAAATTATTACACGCTTCGTGAGTATCGCATAAGATTGCGTTTACTCTATTTAGATTAATAACATTTCAGTAACACATTATGGTAGAGACTATTATCATTATAAGTTAGTAGTAGATTCTACTATGATGTGGTGCTAGAATGTCATCATCTGAAAAGAATGAGCAATCCTACATGATATTTTATAACATGCAATAATCTTTTCCTAAGTACATGGGTGGTCAATTTTTTTTTTCAATGAATAAAAAATTTTAAAAATAAAGATATGATTAACACTTGAGTAGTTTGTAAAAGAAATCTTGAGAAGTAATTTCGTACTATTTAACAATTTTCATGCTAAAAATCATCACATTTTATTTTCATAATTTCGACAAAAAAGAGGGGAAAAAAATGCACAAGAATAACTTAGACGGTTGCCCAGCAACCTAGTAAAAAAGGTCAAAGTGTTCAGGATCTTCTACATTCCCGAAAGTCGGGCCCAAGACTCCAAATTTCCTTGCATAAGCAAATTTCAAGAGAATTATTGCTGCGTTTGAGAGGTTGGTCCAGTGGAGGATATGTCGGCTTCCATAAAAAAAAAATAATAATAAAAAAATAAAAAAATAAAAAAATAAAAAAATCTATTCTTGACGATTCATGCTATGGCTGGTCACCTGATTTCTCACAAGGCCTCAAACCACAAGAACCCTAAAGCGAGAGCCACCATTCACACAGCCCTCTGGCCATCCAGGTTGTAGGGAGCATGAACAACGAAGTCTCACACAGGACTTGCGCTGTTACCTACAATTGGTGCCTGAATAAAGACAAAAGAATAGCATCGAACCTGGGACAGTGGTTTTCAGGCTAGTCATGCCTTTTCTATTTTTTTGGTTAAATTTGTGAAAATCCCAATTGCTGAAGGACAGTCTTAACTCCGACAGTTAGATAACTTGGATCAAACAAAACATGTACATTCTAGTTTGAACTATCTAGTAACATCTTACTGCCACGTTACTTGGAAAGTGGCACCAAATATAACTGCTAAGTTTTCTAAACTACTATTCTTGAAAGCACCTTTGTGCCCCCCGTCCACCCATTTGGCATAAACAACAATGAGCCTTCTTTTGTTGACATTTATATATGTTCAATGAGTTTGTCCACATATTTTCCTAATTCTGATCCATAATAATTAAAAGAACCAACTAGACACTTGTCTTTAACGCATCAAATTCAACGTCGGCAAATGTGAATTAGTTGTGTATTACGTACGTCAGTTGTCACTTGGATAGTGCCCCTAGACACTTGGATAGTTTCATACGTGTAAAGAACAGTTTAGGTGTGTAGATTACTAACATTTGGATGAACAGTTATCCTTATTCTTCGGATGGGACCTCTTTCTATATCTAGCATTCCAATCAGCATGGCAAATGACGGCGACAATATTTTGTTTTGTAACAAAGACGTCCACCTTTTGTGTGCAAACCGCTCAACACGTGTCAAATGAAATAGACATGTCGGCAATGTCCACGTGGCTCCAGTTACTAGATGCCACGGCCATGCAATGAATGTCATGCTTTCTCTATAAACCGTAAAGCCTTTACTCTCTCTCTTTGTATCAACTATCAATAACGATCAAGCAGTTTCCTTTTGTTCTGTATTCAATCATGGATTCTGAAGTAGTTCAAAGTCGAGTGCATGAGAATGATGAATATCAACCCCACAATGGTGGTTCACAACTAGGTAAGAATCTCATTTTCATGCAAGTTTTATCATAGTCGAAGGCACCTTCGCTAATTTCCCTCTAATGTGTGCTTTTTTTTTTCTTTTGTTGGCAATTGGTGCAGAAGATCACCCCTCTGATCATGAGAAGAAGTCTGTTCTGAATAAGGTCAAGGCAAAGGCTAAGAAGATTAAGGATACAATCAAGAAGCATGGTCATCATGTCCTTGATCATGGTCGCGAGAACAACAATGAAGATCAGAATAACCCTGATGATCATGACTTGGATGAGGATGAAAAAGTGGCTGAAGATCGAGAAGTTGATGGAGCACCAGGTATGCTCAACCCACCCCCCCCAACAAACAAAAAAACAAAAACAACCAACAAAAAAATTCATCTGCAACTATGTATGTTAAAATATAAGGCATAGTTGCATAACTGCATTCCTTGTTCTGTTCCTTATCCATCCTCCGGCGAAATAGAATATGGCTTTTAGTTGTTGTGGAAAATTTTCTTCAAGATTGAAGAATTCGAAAACTTTTTTTTTTTTTAAATGGAACTTTTAGTAAGGAGAATTTAACAAATGGGGGGAAAAAATCTAATTTGAGTTGGATTATGTGCTTGGATATTCTGCAGTTGATGAAAGTGAAGATGTTGAAAGTGTTCCACCAACATATGAGCAAGTCGAAAATTTTGTTAAAATTGCTACACCGGCAGCTGAGCAAGTTGAAAATTTAGACGAGTTAGGAGTCAATTCTGGAGGCACAACAGTTAAGGGAGAAGAACCTCATGACGAGACAAGAGTTGTAGGTGCTTCTCCAACTACTGAAACTAATCAAAACATAGCCACTGAACAAGCCAAAACATATGCTGAGCAAGAGAAGCCAGGTCATTATAGGGGCAATTTGGAGAGGCCAACAGGCTTGGATGAAGATCTGCTCACGCCAGGAAGTAGACATGAGGCAGACACTCCTCCCAATTATCAAACCAAAGCCACTGATCCAACTGGGACAGGTAAGTTGGATGATTGAACAAAGTTGTAGAACTCAATTTTTCTGTTGTGGATTCTGCATTATGTTCTAACTAGTATTTATATCATTCTTTAGTAATGGGGCATACTACACATCAACATCAAAACTGTAAATTCCTTTAAATAATTTTTCATAAGTTGACTATACATTGACAAATAGGTTAGAACAAAATTGAAACTCTTATTAACTTTGTAGGTGGATATATGGGAAGAACATCCATGAAATAGAAGAAATATAAGCAAAGTTTCATATTAAGTTGTATTTATTCTTGTTACTGTCAATGAAGTTATTCACAAAACCTAAAAATTAAAGAGATCGAAACATCATTTGACATCATGAAACAACAACAGTTTAGCTTTCAAGTTATTCATTATTCCTTTAAACAAAGAATTTTTATGCAATAATACTAATTAAGAATTTTTATGCAATAATACAAATTAAAAGGAAGCAAGAAGCAGGAACAATAAACATTCAGCAACAAAAGTATTTAGCATCTTACCTAAAGGGTGAGAAGAATGAGAATAAAGAGGTGGCAATAGGCAGCGAAAGCAATGAGCAAGAGGGTAATGGTAGTAAGGATAAAAAAAGGCGGGATGACAAGAGGGAGAGAGGACAAACTAAGAAAATGAAAAGTGATCAATTGAGTGAACTATACAAGGTGAGTTGCAAGGTAGAAGTAGCAACCAGAGTGAGGGAGAGGGTGGCGGCAATGAGCAACAAAGGTGAGATAAAAGTGGCAAAAATGAGTGGCTATAAAAAAAAATGTAAAAAGAAATTAAGCTAAAGTAGTATGAAAAAGTTATTTCATGTCATGTTTAAAAATTTTTTGTAAGAAGTTAAGCCAAAATCCAAATTTTCTTGAACTTACGGAGACAAATAAAGACATATAGTGCAAAAGTAAACGTAAATTGAAATAACAAATATGTAGTTTATTAAAATAATAATTTTATAATTCTAAAATTCAATACCTAATTATATTCTGCCCCCACAATTTTCAATTCCTTGGTAGTAGAAAATTCAACATCATGCAATAACTCCAAGACTTCTGCGAAAGTTGAACCAACATATGAATAACGATCATAGTCATCGCTAATTGAAAGTAAATCTAGGAAATAATATAGGTTAAATTATAAAGAGTCATAAACTTAAGACATGCAATGGCAAAACAAATAAAATTTACACAAGCAAGAATAAAGTTTTTGGCATTAATAACCTTTGATAAACATTTAGCACTAGTAGTACTGATACTCATATTAATAGGATTTCCTTGTGAAAATCAAATCAAAACGAAAAGTGTTATATTTGCCATTCAATTACCAAATTGAATGAATCAAATAAAAATAAAGTAGGAAAAATAAAACATATAATTGTCCATCTCCCTTTAGAAACAAATTAAGGATATCTCTATCTTCAGTTAATTTTTTGATTGAAAAAGTTGCACATCTTTTAGTTGTGGATAATTTTCTAATTCCTCTTTCCAGAATTTTTTCTTCAAAATTGAAGAATTCAGAATTTTTTTTTGGAAAAAGGGAAGGAAAAAAAAAAATCTAAGTGAGTTGGATTTTGTGTTTGGATGTTCTGCAGTTGATGAAACTGAAGCTGATAAAAGTGCTCCACCAACATATGAGCAAGTCGAAGATTTTGTTAAAAGTGCTACACCAGAATTTGAGCAAGTTGAAAATCTAGACAAGTCAGGAGTCAATTCTGGAGGTACAACAACAGTTATGGGAGAAGAACCTCATCACGAGCCACGAGCTGTAGGTGCTTATTCTCCAGCTACTGAAACTATCCAAAACATAGCCACAGAACCAGCCAAAACATTTGCTGAGGAAGAAAAGCCAGGGCATTATAAGGACAATTTGGAGAGGCCAACAGGCTTTGATGAAGATCCACGCACGCCAGGAAGCAGGCCTGAGGCATACACACCTCTCAATTATCAAAACAAAGTCACTGATCCAACTGGGACAGGTAAGTAGGATGATTGAACAAAGTTGCATAAGTCAACTTATCTGTTGAGGATTATGCATTGCGTATTAATGTATTACAGTATTAGTGTTCTATTTGAAAAATTTCATGGTTAAATTTGATAGAATGGCCACTTGATAGAGTTGATTTTTTTGGTGTATATTCAACAATATATGATTTAGTTCCTTTTCAAATTATGCCTTGAATTTTAGCATAGAAGTGTAGCGTTTGATTTAGGTATTGGTGACGTGATGTGGTTCGAGACTTAAGTGTGCCCAAAATAGAAAAATAAATTAATGTACTTAGTGTAGGTCAGACATTTGTGACGTGCATGATGATTAGATTACAATTTTCAATTGGTGATGGTTTACAGGTAGTGATGAAATAGACATAACACCAGTGGAGAAATCTTTTGAGAGAATGAATGTCCAAGATGAGCCTAAACCTATGCCAGAACCAAAAGTCTTGCAAGATTTTGCTGAAACGCAGTACCCTTCTGATGGAAACCAACACCAATTTGTGCCAAAACCAGACCCAGAACTCTATAGTGCAACCAAAACTGAGCACCCTTCTGCTGAAAGCTATGACCAAAACTTGCCAGAGCTGTCAAGTGCAACCGAAACTCATTACCCTCCCGAAGGAATCAATGAACAGCTTGTGCCAGAGATCTCTGCTTCAACTGAGACTGAGTACCCCTCTGTTGAAACTCATGACAAGTTTGCTTCACATGTTATATCCACAAGCACCAATAACACCACTGAAAATTCCGAAGTAACTGGACAAACTTTCAATGACACCAAAGCCACAGTTGAAGGAAAACCAAGCTATGAACCAGTGGAGAAGCCAGCAAACCAGGACAGTTACACAGATAAAATATCAACTGCCACTTCTGCAACTGCTGATAAGGCTGTCCCTGCTGAAAATGCTGTCGATTCTGAGCTTGCTTATGGCGAGAAAGGTGATGGAGACAACAAGGTGACGACCCTTGAAGAGGAAAAAAGTGAGGGTGCTTCTAACAAGTCAGGGTCGACTATAGAATATGGAAAGAACATTGCTAACTCTTTGACAGAGAAACTAGCTCCAGTTTACGGGAAGGTTGCTGGGGTGGGAAGTGCAGTGAAGTCCAAAGTGTCTGGAACCAGAACAGTTGATAGTGTTGGAGTTGAAAAGGAAAATTTGGGTAAAGAACAAGACAAAGGGGTGTCTGTGAAGGACTATTTGGCTGAGAAGCTAAAGCCTGGTGAAGAAGACAAGGCACTTTCTGAGGTAATTTCAGAAGCTTTGTATAAGCGTAAAGAAGAGCCAAAAAAGGCTTCCGGGGATGAGGATAGGGATGTGACTAAGGTGGTCTCGGATGATATACACAACCAAGAAGAGGAGCCAGTGGAAAAAGAGCATGGACACTTGGGTAGTGGGAAAGAGAAGTCAGAGACAGTGTCTGAAGAGAGCAATGTGATTGTGAACAGTCCAGGGAAAAGTGTGGTTGGTAAGATTAAGGGTGTTGTTGGCTCTTGGTTTGGCAAATCAGAGGAGAATCAATCATCACAAGGTAAATTTATTGCCTTGATGAGCCCTTTTTTTTTCCTAGTAGATTATGCAAAATGTCGTGTTGTATATAATTCTGATTTTGAGGTGGTTGTTATTGTTGTAGGGGGTCAAGTTTTACCAAAGAATAAGAACACTGGCGTAGAAGTGGAACAGGTCAGCCAAGCTGAAGGTGAAAGAAGATTGCAGGAGTAATCCAATTGAAGAATTACTGTGCGCGTGACACGCTAAATTTCTTCATGGATGATAGATCTGTGTTCCTGTTACCTGTAGTTACATATACTTGTGCATAGTGGATTCTTGTTGACGTTATTACATGTTTGTGTAGATGTGGAGTTTACATTATGATATTATTGTTGGGGAGTATAAGACTGTATTATTAAGTAAAATGGACAAAAGAAGGTGTGTTAATAAATGATTGTATTCTGTCTTTTATTTTAATTAATACTTCAATCGAATGTTCAATTTATTATTATATAAATACTTTTTTGTTACCGTCTCCTCTGTTTTTTTCCATTGTTTTGACCTCTCATTAGTTCACATTAATTTCAGATTACATATCTTGAATTCCTAAAAAAGTAGTGACAATTTTATTAAATAATATGTGGTGGTCAAGCGAATTTTGTGTAATGTGAGAAATTTAAATGAGTTTAATTGGGGTGCATTGACAGTGTAAAATTTTTTTACACTGTCATCCAATCAAAATCTTCCATTTATATGACCATTTAAGTAGTGGGTGGTTATATCTCAGACTTTTGCTGATGTAGCAATATATGATTGGATATGCATGTAAAAATTTTTACACCGACAACAGATTCAAATTAAATCCAATTTAAATTCAGAAATTGTCATATAAAGTAATGTTATTTATATATAAATTATGGGCATTAAAAATGGATATCTAAAAGATAGAGTGACAAAAGTCTTAATCTCATTTATTGTTATTAAATATTTTGTGTCACTCTCTTTTATGTATCTCTATTTTTTATATCCATAATCTATGTACATATAATAATACTCAATAACCAATGCAAATAAATGCTTAAAATTATTATAAAGTTTTGCTTAAAGAATACACAAAAATAAAAAGTTAGAGAAAAACACTTTTATTCTGTAAATCCTTCTTCCTCTTTCTCGTCACTTTTATGTTGTAGTTGTTTTGTATTATCTTCCCAATCATGATTCATACCAAATAGTATTGTTGATCAATATAATGGTAATCTACGCTAGCATCCTAATCTAAGCATGTATGTTCATATACTCTAGATGAATTTTATTTATAATATAAAAAATTTAAATTTTGGAGTCGAATTTTGTCTAACCACGACCTCATCTGAAATTACGTGAACTGTTCTTATAAAAAACCATCGTTTGGTATATAATCTTGGGGCGTTTTGGTCGGTCTACTAATCATTGGGTTTTTTTTTCCGTCAGGATCTTGGGTTCAACCCAGGTATTATGTACGGCCATAACTCTTTTTTTGGGTCTTGACAATAAACTTCTTTTGCGTATGAAGGGCAATCACATTAAGTTTTGTCGGAAGTTGGCCCAAACTGCAATGGACGCAGCTTTAAAGCCTAAACTCAAAAGCATTGAACCAAACCAAAAAAACAAAAAAAACCGAAAAAGAAAAAGAAACAACATGGCTAATGAAACGATGCGTTGGACCCAAAAGTAAAAACGTAAGAAAAAGAGTGTCTTCTTCTTCCTTCATCCACCGTGTTAGGGCTTTGCAGAGTTCCCATTTTCAATTTCTTCACCATCACAGCTCACTCACACCAGCGAAAATGCCTTGGAGCTCCATATGATGCTATTCTCCGACACCCACAACGTTGTCTCGACCGAAACGCCAAAATATCGTTCGACACGGTACGATATTTTGCCCCTTCATGTTTTTCTCCTTGTTCTTCTATATTCAATCTGTTCCCCGAAGCTGGGTTTTTCCTTTCGATGGGTATCACCCATAAACGCGCTAGCACCATGAACTTCTCGGAGCTTCCAGTGCAGAGAAACTCCGTTATAGTATTGGGTATTTCAAAGTTGCTGATATAATGGGTTCGAATTTAAACCATGAATTCAGTAACCCTTTTAGGTCCAAGGATAGTCCACAAAATTTCACATTGCTTGATTATCCCGCGGAAATTATGTGACCGTATGTTTCATGGTGATGATGGGTTTGAATGCGTTGAGGAACCTTTGAAGAAAATAGTTTCAGAATATGATTCCAATGAGGATGAAAGGATCCATGTGGATGAGGATTGGAGCTGTAACCAAAAACAATTTTCACTTAGAAGAGGCTTCTTAGACACTATGAAGTTAGATGCCAAGAGGGTCCTTGAGGTTCTTCGACAAGACGGTCCCGGCCTTGATGCTAGGTTGGTTTTAGATGAGTTGAATGTAAGGCCATCAGGGCTTCTCGTGAGAGAGGTTCTCTTTGGAATCTTGAAGAGCATAAATTTTGAGAATAAGACCAGGTGTGCCAAGTTGGCATACAAGTTTTTTGTGTGGTGTAATCAGCAGGAGACTTACAGGAACACCACGAATGCCTATCACTTGATGATGAACATATATGCTGAGTGCGAGGAGTTTAAGGCGTTGTGGAGGTTGGTTGATGAGATGATTGACAAAGGGTTTCCTGCTACTGCTCGTACTTTCAACATTTTGATTCGAACTTGTGGTGAGGCAGGCTTGGCTAAGAAATTGGTGGAGAGGTTCATAAAATCCAAGACGTTTAACTATAGGCCTTTTAAGCATTCCTACAATGCAATTCTGCATGGTCTTCTTGTTTTAAACCAGTACAAGTTGATTGAGTGGGTTTATCAACAAATGTTGCTGGAGGGTTTTTCATCAGATGTTTTAACTTATAATATTGTCATGTATGCCAAGTACAGACTTGGAAAGTTGGATCAGTTCCACATACTGCTTGATGAAATGGGTAGAAATGGATTTTCTCCAGATTTTCACACCTACAACATTCTTCTTCATGTTCTTGGTAAAGGAGACAAACCACTTGCAGCTCTTAATCTTCTAAATCTCATGAGAGAAACAGGCATAGAACCAACTGTGCTTCATTTCACCACATTGATAGATGGACTCAGCAGAGCTGGGAATCTGGATGCTTGCAAATATTTTTTTGATGAAATGATAAAGAACAGGTGCATGCCTGATGTGGTGGCTTACACTGTAATGATCACAGGATATGTAGTGGCTGGTGAGCTTGAGAAAGCACAGGAAATGTTTCATGAGATGATTTCTAGAGAACAAGTCCCAAATGTGTTTACATACAATTCCATAATTCGGGGATTATGTAAGGCAGGAAAGTTCAATGAAGCATGCTCATTGCTCAAGGACATGGAGACCAAAGGTTGTAGTCCAAATTTTGTTGTCTATAATACATTAGTGAGTAGTTTGCGCAATGCTGGAAAGACCACTGATGCTCATGAAGTGATAAAACAGATGATGGAGAAGGGGAAGTATGCCCACTTACTTTCAAGGTTCAAAGGGTATAAGATATAGTCATATGGTAGAATGTCAAATTGGATATGTGAACTCATGTGGCATCTACATACAATCTGGTTACCTGAGACCAATTACCTGCTGCTTGTTCAGCTGGTTCCCCCCTCCTCTAATATATATTTTTTCCAACATTCAGTAACTGACATGTAAACCTGTACGCCCAATTTTTTTTTTCCATAATGTATAATTAATATTACTTGTTCATTTTTTTGGTTATGCTTCTTTTCATTTATATATGCCTGCATTTTCCAAAAAGCTTACTCCTCAAGACTAAGGTGCATAAATTGTCTTTATTTCTTTTATAGTGTAAACATTATGTGCTTTTGGTAATAACTGCTATTTTGGGCTTAAGTAATATAAATTCTAACTGCATATGCAAATTAATTCTTTTGCTTTTACTGTGACTAGTTATAGGTGCATAAGGGATTGATTATGATCTAGAGGGATGTCTTACAGTCAATCAATTCTCTTCAGCTTTTATAAATGATAGATGTAATGTACCCCTTTTTCCCCTTAAAAGAAAGAATAGTGCATCAGATTTTAAAGGAAAATAACATCTTTCTGCTTGTTTGAAAAACTTTTCTCTTTGTCACTTGGTAAGTCAATGATGATCGGTTGCTATAAAAAGTCCTACATATAGTTTATAGCATGAATATTTGCCGTAATCTTTACCAACTGTAGCCTTTGTTTCAGGATTTTTTTTTTATTTTTCTTTTCAAAATACATGACCCATTGGTTTTTTAATTATTGTGTGGCCCTTTTTCTTTTGATATTTGATTTGGCACCATTTTCATTTGCAGATGCCTATGGTGTCAGGCATATTGAAGTTTTTTTGTAGATAACAACTCTTCTTGGCTTACACTCCCATCTGTGTAACTAATGGCATAAAAAGATACTGAGTACATATTTTAAGTACTCTTATGGGATGCCATTTTCCAAATTGGTACTTCTGTTAATCTTTAGTACTGCTTTCATTTTGGACAACTAATTGCAGTTGCTTTTTGTTGTAGGCCAATTTCCATCTTCATTGTCAGTTAGAAATTCTCTAGGTAGAAATTACAAATGTCAGATTCATGTATTTTTCCCAAGGGTTACTGGATAACGGCTTACCCTTTTCAATTTCACATGCATACAACTTTCAGTTTAATTTTATCTGATTTATCATGCATGCGATGCTTTCTTAGGCTGGAATAGTCATTAGTATAGTTATCCCTGCATAGGGTTTTGGGTTGCTAAATCTGTAAAGAATGCAATGCAAGCTTTTTAATGCTCTATGTCATCGTTTCTATAAAAAATTCTCGCATATGTAGAAATTAAACACCATATATTTAGGCACATGCACAATAAAGTTGGTGGGGTGTATAAATAAGTGAGTGTATTATGAAAAAAGCTGGTAGGGTTAACTTTATTTCAAGTGTGCTTAACCATGAGGTGTTAAATTTGTATTCATGCATGAATGTATCTGTTTCTGTCTACCTTTTGGCCTTCAAATTATTTACACTTGTTCTTTATGTTGGTATGCGAGTTACAAAAGCACTTGTCCTTTATGAAGATTATTAAAACTCTGGAACATGCGTGTTTTTCCTAACATCCTTAAGGCTTCATTTATTTTTGTTATTAGATTTACTTTTGAACCTGCACACATAAAAGACTTACGTTTGTTGCAATTGACATTATTCCAAGTAGGCCTGTAAGTTATTCTTTGTGGAGGAGCAGTGCTGCTTCATACATAGAGGTACAGTTAGTTCAATTTTCTGTTTATGGGATTGGCAACCCATAAACCTGAAGCCCTGAACTCAAGTGTGTTCATCATCTGAGTCTCCAGGTATTTTCCTGTTATGAACATGAGCATTGCTCTTTCTTTGGTCTGTTGGCTTAGCCTAGGGAACCTTTCGTTTTGGGAAAATGAAATTTTCGGCATGTTTGTAAAAAAGAGACGTTTTCCAGTTTAGTGTCTAATTAATTATTTGCCAAACTGATTTACTTAACAATTTACAGTTAACTGATTTTGTTTTTTTTCCTTCAAACTTACAGTTAACATTAGGTAAATTACTAATCAAATCGGCTTAGTAAATAGTTAATTAGATGTTCAAAACCCGAATGTACCATCTTCAACAGCAGACATTAATACATTATTGGTGTGGGTTGCCCTAGTTTTTTTATTCCCTCATGATGGTTTTTATTTGTTTTCATTATTATTTTTTGATTGTCTTGGTCAGTTATAATTGACCAAAAGCAATAAAGAATTGGCCAGTTATGTACTTTACATGTTGACAGGGTTACATTCCTCTAAGTACAATCAAGTCATGCAGGCTTAACAGGACGATTGGTCAATGCAATTTAAGTTCAACTGTCGGTGTACCATTACGGGCAACAAACCTTAAGTGGACTATAATGAAGATTAATCATTTAAGTGTCAGAACATCTTTTGGAATTTCCTTTTCTTCAATGCAGGAGTCATGTCTAGGTTTATTGTTGATACGATTTCAGCACCATATAGAAAATTGAGTGATTCATGTTCTTTATATCTTTGACCTTGTCAAGTACAATATCACCTATCAGTCATAAGCATTTTTTGTTTTTGGTCAACTACCTATTATAAGCTGGAATTTACGACACAAAGAGCCTCTGTTATTTCAAGGCATTCCTTTATATAGTTCTTAAGACCTCTCGTGATTTTTGCTGTCATCACACAGAATATATCAATCTTTGCCTGTAGTTGTATCACTAGTCTGCAATATGTGAAGCCACTTCTGGTTTCTAACTATTTACTCGACACGTTGAACACAAGGTCGATAATTACAAATTTACAATTCATTGACGTGCCACTTGGATTCAGGTTAGCATGCGGGTCAAGAGCATGCCATATGTTTTAATGAGACAACCTATAACCTCACCTGGTGTAGTAGAGTGACGAAGTTTCATATTCTCATTGTAGCTTATAGAAATAGAAAATGTGTCATTGTTGCACATCATATATACAGCCAAACCGAACTAGATGATTCAACAAAATGACTGACGAAAATGCTTTGCTCATCATGCAATCTTGTGTGTATGACTCAGCTCTCGCTCTTGGATAAATAATCTGAAAACCATATTTCTCTCCACTCATTTTTTCAATTGTCGTATGGACACCGTAGCCCCTTGGCACTTTTGTTCCACTCACACTCAGTTTATAGAAAATGACCCACAAACGAATGAAGGAGGAATTTTGTGATGCCAAAAAAAAAGTTCGGCCTTGTACCCACTTTATACACTTTACACGCATGAACACTAGGCATAGATATTGTCATACATTTGCACCATGAAAATGTACTTTATTCATAAACATTTGCTGCAATCGAACGGCAAATATTTAGAGTCTTATCACCATGAGAGGGAAAGCGTGGCCGCAAGTCGCAAGATGACGATCATACCATTTCGTCAATGCTTACCCCCATTCATAAAGTAAAGATTAAAGAAAATTAAAATCCAAAGCAAAATTTGTCAATGCTCATCTAAAAGCTTGTTTCTATTTTAGCAATCAGTTACTGCAGTAAAAAAGATTGTGACGACATATTTGAAAAGAAACCAAAATGAAAAGAACTATATGAGCAACTTTGCACCTTACATAGTTACCATGGCTTCTCCATATAGGAAAATATGAAAAAAGGAAAAGGGGGAGGATTTTGAAAAATCCGATGATATCTATTGTATTTATTTTTTCTCCTCATTTTTCTCTTCTTTCTTCTCTTCCTTCTGTTCCTCTTTCTTTTCTTCTTTCTTTTCTTCCTTGGCAGGTCCAACTGATAGTATATCTACCTTCCCTACTTTCTTCAGCTTCTTCACTACTGCCACTGTATCCATTTGACCAATCACTGTTAACTTCTGTTCCTTTATATCTGCAGCGATCGAATCAACCCCTGTTTGATCACAGTACCAAAAATTGGACACATGGATCCTTAGTTGCATTGCATTAATATGTATCCAAGGACCAAAAAAAAAAAAAAAGAAAAAAGAAAAAAAGAAAAAAGAAAAAAGGGTTTTCAATGAACAATAACTATTGTTTCAATAAAAGGAAGAAAATGAAATTTTACTAGCAAGCTAGTAAAGTGAACACCCACCATAGATATCCGCAGCTGCTTCTATTGCCTTCTTCTTTGTTTTTTCATCAATCATAGTAAGGACCTTTAACTCCACCTTCTGCCATGGATCCAGCGAGGATAGAGCATGGAGATAGAGATAGATGAGGATAGAGAAAATGATAAAGAAAATTTGAATATAATAATTTTAAATTCTTACGTGAATCATACTTATAAATATAACCAAACAAGCTTGCACATGTGCATGATGAAACAACGTAAAAAACATACTCTGCAGGAACCAAAATGTGAAATTCGGTACCTGAGCCATTCTGAAGTGGAAGTAAGGTGTGGAAACAAGGAAAAGGAGAATGAAGGCTTGAGAATTTGTGGCCTCTGTAATATAAGCTGAGGCGTGTTCTTGTGGGCTTCTTTAACTTGTGGGCGTCACTGTGAGAGTTACATCCACAAGATGGACACTGTAAAAGCAAATTTCTGGCCAGCATGGCGCCATTCAATAGTACATAAAGGACAAATGTTTGACATGGCGATGGCATGTTCTGAGCTATTTGAATTTTCTTTTATTTTTTCTCTTCATATTCTTGTTATCTTTTCCTACCTAAAGAAAACAAAATTTGATTACCTCAAGTAATATACATTAACAATATGTAAAACATAAGTGAAATGGAAATTAGAAGAAAACAATTTTGTAATTTTTCTTTAAAAAGTTGGATTCTCACTTCTGACTAATTAGTGGTCACTTAGAACAACCATACGATGCTATAAATGTTGATATTCAATATATATATATATATATATATATATGCATTTAGATGTCTGCCACGACCTTCGAAGTGATAAGCTTTTCTTCATGTTAGTTTTTTATACTAGAATTATTTGTACTGATAAGGAAACATTGGGTTGGTGCCTCATCGAAGGTCGTGGCTGACATCTAAATGCATATATATATATATATATTCTTTCATGATTGTCGATTCTATAAAATCCATTCACCATACTTTTTTGTTTTGTCGTCCCAGAACCTTTGTAAAGGAAAGATGATACAATCCTAAAATCCACTACAAGCAATCAAACATATGTCTAGAACAAGGTAGGATCGTACAAGAGTGCAACTTTTCAATTTTTCCTAAATATTTTCCTCCTTGTGCTATAGGAATCCAATTCAGGATGATGCGCCATATGTATCAAAGAGGTTTACCCTTTTTCTACTAAATTCATTTCGTTAATCTTAGTAGATGACAGATATGTCAAAATATTACGGGAATCCATCTCAGCCACGTCATGACAGATAGAAAAACACACAATTCTGAATGCATGAATGTAGTAGATGAGAATTTCTTTTTCTACTTCAGGGTGAAGTACTCATCCACAAAACATCATTACCGCCACTTTTTCAGGGTCTTACAATTTATGCAATTCTTACAATTATTTTCTCCTTATAATTGACTAGAAAAGAAGTGTTGATATGTAGGAGCTAATGCTACATAAGCTCTGTTTGATTGTTGAATACTGATGCAAGATTCATTTCTCTAGTGCCTGTCACTAATTCACTGAGGAATTGGATTTCTTCTCTATTGCCCAATGCCCAACCTTGGACTGAACAGTAAGTTCAAAAAATATGACCGAATATTCTATGGAACTTGAAAGCAATAACAATTGATCAAAGCATAAGCCCCTTCACGTAATTTCACAGCAAATATGTAAATCTTCATAAACAAGAAAGCCATATAACATACTATTCACAAAAGACAAAACTGGTACAAGAAAGCAAATACAAAAAGTAACATAAACCTAATTGAAATTGCCACTGAAACAATTAGCATAAGAAAGATAGAAAACAAACACACGATCAACCATGAGCACGATTTCTCACCATCCGCTTCTTTAGCTTCTTCATTTTTATCACAATTGTCACATAAATTGTGTCTGCTGCATCTTCCACCCATCTGAAGTAAGCATGCCTCCAACTCTTCTTGAGCACCAAAGTCCCAATAACTCCCCAAAATCCTGTTGCAAAGCCAATTGCGACGACAAAGTAGAACCACCATTTTTCCAATTCATTTCCTTTACCGTCTTCATCTTCCAATCCTCTGCTTCCTTGAACTTGATGTGAATCGTTACCAGGGCATTTATTTGGTAGTGGAAGTCCACAAAGATATGGGTTGCCAGCATAAACGGATGGGTCATAAGTTAAAAACTCATTATCCCTGGGAATTGGTCCTGAGAAGTTGTTGTGTGACAGATTCAAATGGCTCAGTGAAGTTAAAGCCGGCATGTTGGCTGGAATCGTGCCTGAGAGTTGGTTATTAGAGACATCAAAGGATTCCAGTGACTTCATATCCCCTATCATCTTAGGGATCTCTCCTGCCAAATGATTATTTGATAGATTCAAGCCATGCAATCCAGTTAGCAAAGTTATTCCTTCGGGAATGGATCCAATCAAATTGTTTCCTGACAAGTCCATGTTGACTACAAGATTCAAGATTTTGATGTAGTCAAATTCTCTTCCTTTCGTGACTTGTTTGGCATCCTGAGATGACCACTCTGGACCCCTTGGCGGAGAGGGGGGACCCACAGCGGTACCCGGGGTACTCCCAGTGGAAGTCAATTCTGCAGTAGGTTTGTCTGATGATTTGCCAAGAGTCATTCCTCTAAGATTGCCTATGCACCGAGGTATTGAACCTTCTAAACTATTGCAAGAAAGGTCCAAAATTTTAAGGGATGACAAGTGGCATATTTGTGAAGGAATCCTACCACCCAACTTGTTTTGACGCAACCTAAGAATTTGTAGTGAAGAAAATGCATCTGCAGTCCCTAATGGGATGCTGCCAGAAAGTTGATTCTCTCCGGCATCCAAAATGACCAAGTATTTTAAATTTGTCAAAGTCACTGGAAGCTCCCCTTCAAGACTGTTATTATTCAAATGCAACCAAGACAAAAGAGAAAGACTCCCGAATGAGCTTGGGAAAACACCCGATAGTTTGTTGTATGACAAATTTATTTCATCCCACCCACGATTATCCTTCCAGCAATTTGGAATTTCACCAGACAATATGTTCTTTGAAAGGTCAAGTCTCGTCAGCTCAATTTGGCACAATGATTTGGGAATTGAACCATTTATGAGGTTATTTCCAAGAAGCAACTCCGACAGCTTAGGCATTATATGGCCAATGTGTTGAGGAATTGAACCACTGATTTGGTTATTGGAGAGATTCAAATTCCACAATTGCGGCATAATTGAAGACCAATTTTTTCCCATTGTAATGGTTCCGTCCAAGTTGTTTGAAGACAGATCTAATACATATAGATTCACAAGTTGATCAAAATTGGCAGGAATGCTCCCATGTAATTTATTTCTCGAAAGCCGGAGGAATCGTAGATTTACAAGTTGACCAAGACTTTGAGGAAGGGTGCCATTAAGATAATTATATGAAAGATCAAGGCTTTGTAGATTTACAAGTTGACCAAGACTTTGAGGAAGGGTGCCATTAAGATAATTATTTGAAATACCAAGGCCTTGTAGATTTACAAGTTGACCAAGATTTTGAGGAAGGGTGCCACTAAGATAATTATTTGAAATATCTAAATCAGTTAGATTGACAAGTTGTCCCATTATATTGGGAAAGTCCCCTTCTAACTTGTTATTGGATAGAGATAAAATTTTCAATTTTGGTAATTTTTTGAAAGAAAAAGAAATAGGACCATAGAATAGATTTTCTTTAAGAGAAAGGAACTTTAGATTTTCAAGTTGCTCCAACCAAGATGGCAAGCGGTCATTAAATTCATTAAAACTCAAATCCATCATCTCTAAATCATGTCTAATGCATGCAGACAGTTCATCACGTCCAATTGATTCTTCTTGAAGCTTGTTTATTAAGAAATTGAAGCTTTTTAAGTGACACATGTTTCTCAGAATTGATGAAAGGGAACATTCTATGAATGTCAATTCATTTTCTGAAAGATCAAGGTGGACAAGTGTCTTTAGTTCCACAAACCAAGATGGAACTGAAGTGAAATAATTCTGAGAAAGGCTGAGGACTTCAATGGAAGCCATGTTTCGTATGGCATCAGGAACTGGACCCCGAAACTTGTTGCCTGAAAGGTCAAGATGCTTAAGTTTTTCAAACCTATGAAACCAGGATGGAACAGAGTCAAGATTGTTGCCATAAGGGGGAAGATAGCTGCTATAAAGGTACAACGATTCAATGGAAGTTAAGTTTTGGAAAGCATCTGGAATTGGGCCATAAAGCCCACAATTTGAAAGACTAAGATACTCTAGTTTCTTAAAGTTGCTAAACCACGAAGGAACTGAAGTAAGAATGTTCCCTGAAAGATCAAGATGCACAAGAGATGTCATGTTTCGTAAAGCGTCGAGAACTGGCACTGTAAGTCCACTGTAAGCAAGAAGAAGGTCTTGAAGTTTAAGAGCATTATTAGTGAGATTAACCTGAGGAAAGAGCAACTTGTCAAGTCCGCAAATTAAACCATCCAAGAAAATACGTAACAAAGAAGGAAGCATGTTAAGTACCTGGAACAAATTGTGCGCTTTGTCAAGATAAACACCGCTCATGTCAAGGTGCTCCAGTGATCGAAGTCCAGAGATCCAATTAATGTCACTGGTTTGAGAAAAATAATTCTCACTCAGATCAAGAAAGTGCAGGTCCGTGAGATTTCCGAGACTGCTGGGAATTCTGCCGCCAAAACCAGCAAAAGAAAGAGACAGATACGTCAGCCGTTGCATAGAACCAATGAACATGGGTATTGGACTGTGATTGAAATAATTTCCAGTCAAGTCCAAATAAGTCAAGTATTCCAGCTGCAACAGAGATGGATTAACATTTGCAGCTTTTACATGCTCCATGCCATATACTAATTCCTCACACTCGTCCGTTTCCCAGTAATAGTAGTGTTGTGGTGTGTATGGCTGGGATCTCACGCACTTCGCATAAGGAGTGGCGAGATCAAGCTTGACGACATGGCCAGTAAGATTATTGTCACAGGCGATGCCTTCCCATTGGCAACAGTGAACACCTTGCCAGGAGGAAAGCCAGTTTGATGGGTAATGGAGGGATGCTTTGAGCTCGAGAAGGGCTTGCCTCTCTCGTTCTACACACGGAGAGGGGATGCTTGAATTTGCACACAAGCATAATTGTGCAATTTCAACCACCACGAAAAGTACTGCACATGCAGCACTAGTTTGATATCTTCCCATGTTCGGTGAAAGAACTATTGGAATGCTATTGATGATTTCGGATGATGGATTTCACTACACTCACCCAAGCCATATATATACTAAGCAACTTCATGATTGCTTTCTTGGACTCATCCTGGAATCAACCCAAGCTTTACGTACCGTTTAGGATAAGTTGACAAATTCATGCCAAAAATAAAATATCGTCATTTTTAGAGCGCGGAATTAATTTTAACCAGAACGACACCCGCACAATATGCGGGACAAACAAACTAAAAGAATTATTAAATATTATAAAAATAATTAAAAGTGAAATAACATGAAAATATTATTTATTTGTAATAAAATGAAAGTATAATAATATAGCAAAAACAAAGATATATATCCTTTTATAACCATTTAAAATGAACTAAAAGTATATGAATGTTTGAAATGTGTCATTCTTTAATTATGTAATTTTGGAACAATAAAAATGTCAATTGTATTTGAAGGTTTGTTACATATTTGATTTGTTTTAAGAGTATTTGGGCTACTGTTTAGGATAAAAATCTTTGTAATCATGTAGCTTTGAGACTCTTCTTTCAAATTGTGATTTTTCTTTGTTTCAAATGACTAGTTAATAATAATATTATTTTTAAAAAACATAATTACTGTAACTTTTAAATTAGTTATGTATAATTAAAAGTAATTACTTTATTAAGAAAATGAGCTAAGTGAGCTTAATTTTATCAACACTCTGAAAAATTTTAAGTAATTTAGAGTAATAAAATAGATCCATATAATTAATTAATTAAAAGTATTCATTATAGAGTAAAGATTTAAAACAAAGTTTAATGTACATAAATTAAGGCATTTTTTTTAGGTGAGTATAATATTAAGAAATAAAATAATATAATTTTAATTAATATGAATTTTGTAATTCTTAATATAATAAAAAGTTATCTTTATGTGAACTAATTTTTTGTAAAATATAAGATAGACAAAGAATGAGAAGTTGGTTAAGTAATATTTATTTTCACTTTTGTTAACCTATACTTATATACAATTGTAAAAGTCTACATCATATGTGGTATATGTATAGTAACTAATTTTTGAAAATTTTTTAATAATTTTGTAGTTATATCATATTATAAAATTGAACTTTTTCCCTCTCAATTTCATAATATGATATAACTTTAAAATTATTAAAAAAAAATTTAAAAAAGTTACACTACGCATATAAAATTGAATCTGCCAAAAAAATTATAAAATTGAGTTTAAGATAATAAATTGAGTTCAAATTAAAATATGAAACAAAATATTATACTAATATAAAAAGGAAGCGTTAACTTTGGGAGTGTGAATATGGGATATCGGACTCGGAGTGGGAGTGGACATCCTTTTATTTTTGAAGCATCTTGTGATGTAAATTGGAGAAATAGGGAAAAGCCAGTGAGGTGGGAGAAGAAAAACAAAAAAATTAATAGGAGAGATGAAAAAAAAAAAAAAAGAAGGGATATTAAAGTGGTGGCATGTTTATGTGTCTTCATAAATGAAAAATAGTTACATTAGAGAATGACACCTTCATCCAAAAGCTAATGTGGTACCGTTGTAGAACATCTAATATTTCATTATCTCATCATCTCATTGTGTCATAGCTTGCTTGTATCTTAACTTTAATATATTATAATAGATGATAAAGATTTACATTCATATGTCCTTATTTTTTTTTTATGATTTATTTTTATTGATTGCGGTTGATAATTTGGTTATTAGATTTAAATATTATCTCGGTATTTCATTAGAATGAGATAAATCGGTCATAAATAAATACAATGATAAAAAAAAAAATGTACCAAAAATATGTATGGATCTTGATTACATGTTGATATATAAAATCCAGTCTTTTTGTTTCACTAATTATCAAGAAAGTTATAGCTTCACAAAAAAATAATTAAGCTTGAACCCCACATAATTTATGTATGATTATTGTATTTAAAGCTTGAATCAATATTCTGTTGAATAAATTATAATATTTTTACCCATCAGAAAGGACAACGAAAATGGAATGTAGGGGATACACTATAATTTAATGCACAGAAAAAGAACACTAGGCCAAAATTAAATCAAGTGATTACAACTTTATGCACATTTTGTGAATACAAATGTTGATGTAACATTAATATCAAGTCTGCTAAAAGAACAGTGGCACATATTCAGTGAAAATTGTGTCAAAATTAATGGAAGTACCCACTATATATATATGCTTATGGTTTCGATCAAGAAAGTGTACTCAAAATGATCTTGTCGCTATAGATATTGACGTGCATTTGTTTAGAAGCTTAGTTTGAGATACAAGAGCAAACTTCCTCAAGGTCACTAGGAATAAGCTAGCGATGAGAGTTTGGTACATTATAGGAAATTATAGATTCAAATATAATTACCATAATTAATTCAAAAGGTAAAATGACTGTTAAATAATTTCATGACTACTTGTAAAATCTGTCCCCATAAAAGTCAATTTGCAAATTGAACCAACTCATTCATATTACTGCAAGTGTAAATTAATCGGAGAGAATAATGTTAACCATTATTTAAGTTCCTTCTTTTGGTAATGTTTCCACGTTCTTTTGATAATTTTAGATGCATAAAGTCGATAATGATATATTCCTTTTTCAATATATGTTATAAAATCCATGCATGTAAAGGTCTTTGTCTCCTTTTAGTCAAAATAATATTACACAAAATTTATACAAATATCACTTTATACTTGCACAATTCTTATTATTCAATTATTAGTTTTATTATTATTTTTTAACCCATTCATAGTATGATTTTACCATATAATATCAGTATGAGCAGCACTGCAGCAGCAGGCGGGATGCAAAAATATCATTATTCTTTCATTTTTTTATCATATTTTTTTTTCCGCATAATTTTCATTCAAATTATTGCATAATATATATGCTAATTTTATTTAACAAAAATTAGTTATTTATACCCTAATTAATAATATAAGTATAGCGTGAAAAAAATTTCTTTTAATCACTATTCCACAGCTGCCGTGCTTTGACTCAAGTTTGTGGGGTACACTTTATCTCATGTAACTTGCTCCTTCTCTTCTTAACAACTTGTCTCCAGTGTCCCACTCTCCAGTCTCCAATGTTTAAAGTCTTTGTGGTCTCCATCAATTCTCTAATCACTCGCCAATGTAAACTGAATTGTACGGGGAAAAATTCTGATATGTGCTCGGAGTAAGAAAAACTTCTGGAAAAAACTTAACCATTATTTTCAGTCGTTGCTCTGTCCTTGTCACTCTTCAAATCAATGATTTAGATGTTTTTGGCAAGAACTGTGTTTTTCTTGCTTCCCAAAAATGGAAGAAGGAGCTGTCAGGGCTACCTCACTTTGTTTACAGATTACAGTCAGTGTGGTCCGTTACCCCGATGACTGTCACCTATTGTTGACTATTGACTTAAGCCAACAGGAGCCAAATGCTACATTTTCATTGTCGGAAGATTGATCAAGAATCATTCCTTTAAGATAGCCAAAGCAAAGACGAATAAAATCTCTTAAATTATTATCTGCAAGGTCCAACATTTGCAGTCCAAAAAGACTGCACAGGCTCCAAGGAGTGCTACTTTTCCCAGCTCATGAACGTACAATGCCGAATAATTTGATTATCTCCAAGATCCGAAATTGCTAAACCTTGGCTGTATCCCAAGGCTAAGCTCACCATGGAGTTTGTTATTATTCATTTGCTTACGTCCAACGATTGCAGCATTGGAAAGGAAAATAACCCAAAGCTGATAGTCTAGGACAACTTTTGAACCGACAAATCTTGGATCGTTCAAATAACTCACTTGAAGATACACTCAATGAAATTCAACTTAGTAATCTATCCTCTAAACAAAGTTTGCAAGTTAACTGTCAAGCTTAAACTCGAATTATTACCTGCCAAGAACTTGTTCCCTCGAGTTTGTCAGTTTTTCTTGGAACTGTGGATGGAACCATGGAATGAATTTAAAGCAAGTTGCACAAATTAAGCGGTGAAATGTTTAGTTTAAACAGTGTAAATAGGTAAAATGACACCAAAATACCGTTAAGCAGTGAAAAGTTAAATAACTGTTGAATTGAAATGTAATCGTAGTAAACCTAGCTAGACAACATTTACCATTTGCCGAGTATGAATAGAGATAGTTTTCACATAAATGCACTTCAAAGGATACTGATTATTGAGTAAGTAAATCGCTATCAGGATGATATTGTAATTCGCAGTCAATGCGACTTGTGAATATATCTACAGAGTTGATGTTCAATAGATACCAATCAACACTCTTGTCCGACTCTATTTCAATGTTTAGAACTTCAAAAGTCTTGGTAGTCTTTATCAGTTCTCACTCGCCAATGGAAACTATATTAATTTTATGTGGAAAAACTCTGATATAATGATGGAGTAAAAAACACTTCTCTGGAAAAGTCTTCCACTTTGTTCTCACTCTTTTGCTCTATCCTTGTCGCTCTTCAAATCAATGATTGTTCTTGGCATGAATAGTTTTTCTTCCTTCACAAATACGGAAGTTGTTCTCTCTGATGTTCCTCTCTCTGAATGTTTACCGTCTCTGTGATCCCGTACTCCGACCGCTTTTAGCCTTTGTTGACTACTAACCTGTGGGCTTGTTTATGATGAACCCTGTAATAAGGGTTCAGCTATATTCATCCTTATTTTAATCATTAATTGAAAAACAAAATAATTTATGGCTAAAAACTTCTCCAACATCCAACAGAAAAAGAATCCTAATCACGGCTGGACCTTCCAACATAAACAAACCCCCAACTATTTTTTAGGAGCATTTTAGACAATGTGCAACGTGAACTTAAGAAAAAAAAAATAATGGGCAAAAATGCACTTCTGCTATTTAAAAGATGTAAATTGACTCTCTGAATTTTTTTAATGTGTAAATTAACTATTTTGTTAACTTTTTTTTACATTAATGGAAATAGAGCACATATAAAAAAGTTTAGCGTATCAAAAATCATATTTAATAATATTTAAGAGATCAATTTGCACATAATTAAAGTTCATAGGATATATTACACTTATTTTTGTTAAAATACATATTTAGAAAAGTTCAATAGGTCAATTTATAATTTTTTAAAATATAAGGACTAAAATATACATAATAGTTCAGAGAGATAAAATATCTTTTTCCAAAAAAAATGTACAACCCGATTTCTTGAATTTGTCTCAATATGTATTTTAATTATCTTCCTAAGATTTTGTCCATTGTCAAATATTATTTTTGTTTACTTGTACTTTTCAAAAGAAAAATAAAAACAAACAATGATCAATTTTTTTATTTTTTTTAGAAGCAAATAGAAAATTACTTCTCTTACAAGCAATAAAAAGGAGAGAAATTTATCCCTAAAATTTAGAAACCAAAAATTTACTATTTTATTGTTCAATTTTTTCTTTTTAAAAAAAAATATCACTTTCATTCTAGTTCAAGAATCACTAACTTGCTATTTTAGCCTTCAAATTTTTTTAAAAATTACTCTAATTTAGGAACAGCTAATTTGCTATTTTATCCTTCAAATTTTTTTAAAAGATATCACTGTCATTCTTACTCTCCTTCACCCTTTCACTCTAGCAGTCAAAACAATATATTTTATATCCTCAACTTTAATTTTATAAGAGAAAATTATTTTTTATAACCTTGATACATGAGTCTATCATGTTTTTTAAGAACTTTTTGTAAAGACTTGAAATCACATTAACTTAATACTTAAGATTTAAATTTATATTAAATAAGTAAATTTAAAAATTCATAAAATACTTAATTGTCACAAAAATAAAATAAAATTCAAGAGTGATAATAAAAAAAATTAAAATAGTCTTAAGCATTCAAGTAAAATTAGGAGGTATAATAAAAATAATTTTAAATAATTAGTTTAATTAATGAATAAAGAATTGTATTTTAGAGAAAATGAATAAAATTTAATTGGATAAGAGTGATAATAGACACATAAAAGTAGCAATAGACTCTATTCACCAAAAGAAAAAAGAGTAACAGTAGACTCTCATTAAAAGTATAAGAACTATTGTAGAAGTAAAGATTAAATTTTCAACCTCCAACCTATTTTCATGTTCATGACAATAAATATAGGTTCTATTAAAATTAATTTACTATTTTCGTTACTTAATAATTTAATCTAATTTATTTTATAAAAAATTCTAATATTAAACTTTTTTATTAATTTAACAATATATATATTAGAGAAATTAGCAAATAAATTTGTTGAGCGGAAGTGGTAATAGATAAAAAGAAGTGGCAACAGAGAAAAATGCTAAATCCTCCTAATTGATGTGCTTAAAAATCTTACTAATTCAAAATCTTACTCACACCTATGGAATGGTTCTTGGATGTTGTGTAAATTACAATTCATATCATTGTAAGTGAAATTTTGAATCAAGAAAATATTTAGACACACCATTAGTAGGATATATAAACACTCCAGACCAAATGGAGTGGTAATAACATCTCTTTTTCTTTCTTTTCAAATTAACAACTTGTTTCTAGTGTCCCACTCTCTAATGTTTAAAATCTTTGTAGTCTTTATCAATTCTTAAATCACTCACCACTGAAAACTGGCCTATATGTGGAAAATCTTTACCAATTTGTCTCATTCTTTGCTTTATCCGTGTCGGTCGTTAAATCAATGATTTGGCTCCCTCACCTTTTGTTATTTGTCAACTTAAATTAATAGGAGTCAATGCCCGCATTTTCATCATTGGAAGATTGATCAAGTATCATTCCTTTAAGATAGCTAAAGCAAAGAGGAATAGAGTCTGTTAAATTATTATCTGTATTTTGGAACCACCTAAGGTGCCTTCCAAAAGGGCTCCAGCGAGAAGGTAAAGCACTCTCCATGAGACCCTATGAGAAGGAGAGGTACCCTCCAAGGAGGCTTCTGTGAAAAGGAATGAAGCCCTCCAAGGGGGCATTTGTGAGAAGGTGGAGTGCCCTCCATGGGGCTCCCGCGAGAAGGAAAAGTGCCTTCCAAGGGACTCCCTCGAGAAGGAGAGGGGCCCTCTAAGAGGGCTCTTACGAAAAGGTGGAGTGCCCTCCATGAGAGCTCCCACAAGAAGGAGAAGAGTCCTTTAAAGGGCTCCCAAGTGAGGGTAAGGCGCCCTCCAAGGTGCGCCCAAGAGATGGAGAGACACCTTCAAGGCGCCAGAGAAGAGGAAAAAGGCACCAGAACCATGGAGGAGCCCCCCAAAGCACCAAAGATAGGGGGAAGAGGCGCCAGAACCCAACGGGAGGTGCCCCTAGCCGCCAAAGCTAGCAAAGAGGGGAAGACCTTCACATCCTCTAAAGGGTTCTTGTCCCAAGAGAAACAATGGAGCACCATTACCCATTGAGCAAGAGGCTCCTGTAAGAAGAAGAAATGTCCTTTAAGGGACTCTCAAGGAAAGGTGAGTGCCCTCTAATGAGCACCCAAGAGAAAGGAGAGGTGCCATCTAGTGGGGCTCCTACGAGAAGGTAGAGTGCCTTCCACGGTGGCTCTTGCAAGAAAAAGAAGAAGAGTTATCTAAGGGGCTCTCAACAGAGGATGATAAGACACCTTCTATAAGATACCAAAAATGGTAGGTTTCAAAGACGGGAGGCTCCAAAGATATGGGACTCCAGAGACAAAGGGCTTCAGGAGGCTCTAGAGGTGCTAGAAAGGCTAGGGAAACTAAAGGAGTCAGAGGGGCCAGAGGAGCCAGAGGCATTAGAGGGGCCAAGGGAACCAAAGGAGCCGAGGAGCCAGAAAGGCCAGCGGCAATAGAAAAGTTAGCAAAGTGGACCAAGCCTTACTTCAAAGGCACATGGACCAATGATTGAACACCAATCAAAATGCGTCATCTCAGCCCTAATTACTTAAAAAGAGGAAAATAAAATTATATCCCTTAATACTATCTAGAAATAGGAGGTGATACTTCTCACCTGACAAGTTAAGATTCATTCAACATTTTAGAAAGAGGCTAGAGAGAAGTTAGAAAGAGAAAGTGCTATTGTAATCAAAGAAGAACATTATTCAATAAAAAGGAGAATTTTAGATATCGTTCTTGTCACATTTTTGTAGGGGTGGCAATGGGGCGGCTTGAGGTGGGTTTTAGCTCAACCAGAACTCGTCCTGCAACTCATTAAACAAGTCTCAACCGACCCCTACCTTACCCGTGGGTTTTGACATTTAAAATTTGAACCCTACCCGCAGACAACCGATCTCAACCCGTACCCTACCATTACTTATTTTAAAGAATTAAAAAATTATTTTAAATTTTCTGAGATAAAAATCATTTTAAAATTTAATTTGTATTTGGGGTGTGTTTGATATGGAGATTAAAAATAAAATGAAAATTTTCATAGATTAACTTCATATGGAAAGCTTTACATAACGAAATTTTTATATCTATCTTTACTTCCAACTAAATACAACCCTACCCGCAGACAACCGATCTCAACCCGTACCCTACCATTACTTCTTTTAAAGAATTAAAAAATTATTTTAAATTTTTTAAGATAAAAATCATTTTAAAATTTAATTTGTATTTGGGGTGTGTTTGATATGGGGGTTAAAAATAAAATGAAAATTTTCACAGATTAACTTCATATGAAAAGTTGCACATAAAGAAATTTTTATATTTATCTTTACTTTCAACTAAATACAACCCTAGAGTGATAGAAATATTTAGAAAAATAATCTTATATATATATATAGGGTGCAGGTAGGGTAAGGGCGGGTTTGTCTTAAACCCAAACCTGACTATACCCGTACCCAAACCCGCCTCGGTGTCTACCCGCCCCATTGCAGGGCTGGTTTTAAACCCAACCCGACTAGGTTGGGGCGGAGTGTGTACCCGCGGGTAGGATAGTAATTGTTATCCTTACATTTTTTGTTATTTTATCATTTGATCTTGGTTAATTTGCTTTTCTTGTCTCTTTGGTGTTTATAGAATCCCTCTTCAACATTTCGGCAACTCCACTAAGGAGACGGGGAAATGGCTAGCCATGGCTCACTTGTCTTTGAATCTAGAGAATATCCCAAGTGATAATGAGGGGAGTAGAAGGAGCGATAAGGGGAAGGGATGAATGGTTAAAGATGGACAAGGCGATCCCACCATGGACTTCTTGAGGAAGGCAGGGGTGAATAATGAGTCATCTTTAGGAGCCCAGAATAACATCAACATCCCATTGGAGGTTTGGCAAGCACTCCTCAAGAAGCTAGAGGAGAACTAGGAAAGCAAGCGTGACATGCAGAAGGAGATAAACTGTGCGAGGGGGAGGCAAAACAAAGATATAACGTGGGAGTCTTAAGAGTAGGGTGAGAAGTGGGTGACCCAAGAAGAGGTGATGAGGATGCTAGAGACTTGTAAGGATAAGCAGCTAGATGCCTTTAATTTAGATCCCCCGTACCCTCTGAAGATAGCTCGTAAACCTTACCCATCTAGATACCAAGTACCTGCCTTTAGGAAGTTTGATGGGAGCAGGAGTGCAAGGGAGCACTAAATGGCATTTGTGGATGACCTTGGTATCCATAGAGAGAATAGAGAGCTTAGGCTGAAGGAGTTTTCCAAGTCGCTCATAGGGTAGTACCTTCACGTGGTACGCCAAGCTATGCCCAGGATCCATCAAAATGTGGGAAGAACTGGCCACAGAATTTTGTAACAAGTTCTTAGAAGAGGAAGGAGTAATCCACATCATGGACTTAGGTAGGGTGAAGCAAAGGAGTAACGAAGGGTTGACCGCCTTCATCAAGCGTCATAGAGACAAGCACTCAAATGCAAGGAGACGTTACTTGAGGCGGACCTCATATATAATTGCATCTAGAGCATTGAAAGGGAGTCTTAACCCTCCCTATCTATTGGTAGATTATCCATGTTCACCAAGCTGTTGAAGCAAATGTCTCCGAATCACTTAAATGTCAAGGGAAGCTCTTGAAGGATGCGGAGCTAGTGTATGAGGTACATGCAGTGGAAAGTAGGAGAAAGGATAGGAGAAGAGACTATAACAACCACCCGAGGAGAAGGGAGCGAAGAGCAAAGCAAGGACCATATCAAGAGCATAATGAAGAATCTAAGGGGAATTACCTCCAACAAATGGAAGCCCTTCCCTCTATCTTGTTGTCTATAGATGAGACGTGATGGTTGGTTGAGCAATGGCTTGATGAAAAGCTACTTGAGATGAAAACACAGGGGAGGAGATCCATAAATTCAAAAAAATGAGATCGTGAGTTTTGTTTTATTCATGGTTCAAGAACCCATGGACTTAAATATTGCCATCAAGTAAATAGGCTATTCTACAAGCAAGTAAATGAGGGAAGACAAGTGTAGGAAAACCCTCATATAGAAGGAGCTATAAATCTTAATAGGTATTGTACACCCCTCAACTTAGATATTAAGTAAGAGTAAATCCTTTAAATTTCAAGTATTATGCTTAGGAAACTTAGACATGTGAACATAATTATCATTTATGAATGAAATATTTCATAAGATTGATGCCATTTATGTTATTTATGAGTACTTACAAGTAATAAACTAATAAGCAATCAGGTAGACTAAAGCAAAAGCATTTAAAAAAAGAAGAAGAAGAAGAAGAAGAAAATTGAAGACACTCCACCCTAGGATTGCTGGGTGGGAGGCCTCGCCCGAGGATTGTTGGGTGTTGGCTGGCAACATTGAAGACACCCCACCCTAGAGCTGTTGGGTTGGAGGCCTTGCCCTAGGATCATTGGGTGATGGTTAGAAAAGAAAAATTAAAGTCCCCTCACCCCAGGATTACTGAGTGGGAGGCCTCGCCCTAGGATTGCTAGGTGTGACTAGGAAAATTAAAGACACCCCAGCCTAAGACTGTTGGGTGGGAGGCCTTTCCCTATGATTACTGAGCATTGGCTAGCAAAATTAAAGACCCCCAACCTAGGATTGCCAGGTAGGAGGCCTCGTCCTAGGATTGCTAGGTGTAGCTAGGAAAATTGAAGACATCTCACCCTATGACTATTGGGTAGGAGGCCTTACCTTAGGATTATTGGGCATTGGCTAGCAGAATTAAAGACACCCCACCCTAGGACTGCTAGGTAGAAGGCCTTACTCTAAGATTGCTGGGTATGTCTAGGAAAATTGAAGACACTCCACCCTAGGATTGCCGGGTGAAAAGTATCGCCTTAGGATTGCTGGGTGTTGGCTAGCAAAATTGAAGATATCCT
The DNA here is from genome assembly GCA_031439585.1 of Pterocarpus macrocarpus. Lineage (NCBI taxonomy): Eukaryota > Viridiplantae > Streptophyta > Magnoliopsida > Fabales > Fabaceae > Pterocarpus > Pterocarpus macrocarpus. The sequence continues at coordinate 58,490,971 of CM062516.1, read as the reverse complement.
ACCCTAGGATTACTAGGAGGAAGGCATCATTCTAGGATTACTAGGCATTGGCTAACAACATAAGAGTGGAAGCCCTTGCCCTTTGTAGCCAAATGGGGGCTAGCATGAGCCGAGATCCGCCCATCAAAATATGAGCAAATACCCTTGCCTTTTGTGGCTAAGTGGGTGATAGAATGAATCCAGCTCTTGCTTGTCAAAATATAAGTGGAGGCCCTTGCTTTTCAAGGCTGAAAGGAGCTATTACGACCAAAGTGGTGCTTGAAGTATGCTCCATATCCCCTATCGAGCATGAGGCAAATGATAGAAATGCCCCAACACACAAGACCAAGTTAGCTAATGTTCTCGAAGCTTAAGGAGTAAACTAAAAGTAGAAAAGAAAGAAAAAGAAAAAGAATAGGAAGAAGAAAGAAAAAGAAAAAGAATAGGAAGAAGCTTACTCATGAGGCTTAAGAATAAAGAGAGCCCACTTAGAGATGAGATAAGGCAAGGTGAGATGAGAAGTGAAGCGAGGTAAGATGAGAAGCGAAGCAAGGTAAGACAAGAGGCAAGGCAAGAATAGAAGAGAAGTACCCAAAGTAAAGATAACTTAGGAACATCAAAGGAGAGGAAACTCAAGCATATCAAAGCGAAAGTACTGTAAGAGCCAAAGTATTTCAAGAGCCCCTGCACTACAAAGAGCCAAATGTCCTAAGGACCTAAGTGCTCCACTATCTCCAAAGTTTACCATTGTCTTTGAGAACCATCAGCCAGATGCCTGACAATAAAAGAAAAGAGCTAACACCACCCTACACCACAACGTTCGAGAAGATATCATAAACAAGAATGCTCAATGAAAAGTCACTCCCCATTGAGCAGAGGGCTAATGTTTTGGAACCACTCTAAGGCGCCTTCCAAGGGGCTCCTATGAGAAGGTAAGGCATTCTCCATGGCGCTTGCAAGAAAAAAGGTACCCTCCAAGGAGGCTTCCACGAGAAGGAGGGAATCCCTCCTAAGGGGCTCCTATGAGAAGGTAGAGTGCCCTCCATGGGGCTCCCATGAGAAGGAGAGGTGCCCTCCAAGGGAGCTCCTACGAGAAGGTGGAGTGCCTTACCCTCCATGAGGGCTCTCGCAAGAAGGAGAAGATATGAGCTAAGTGAGGCCTAACACGAACGGACATTCACTCATCAAAATATGAGCAAAGGCCCTTGCCTTTTGTGGCTAAGTGGGTGAGAGAATAAGTCCAGCATTTGCTTGTCAAAATATGAGCGGAGGCCCTTGCCCTTCAAGGCTAAAAGGAGCTACTACGACTAAAGTGGGGCTTGAAGTATGCTCCATAAAGAGCTGCTCTCCCTATCGAGCACAGGGCTAGTGATAGAAATGCCCTAATGCATAAGACCAAGTTAGGTAATGTTCTCGAAGTTTAAGGAGTGAATTGAAAGTCGAAAAGAAAGAAAAAGAAGAAGAATAAGAAGAACCTTACTCATGAGGCTGGAGAATAGAGAGAGCCCACTTAGAGATGAGGCAAGGCAAGGCGAGATGAGAGGAAATGAGATGAGATCAGACGAGAAGCGAGGCGCGGTAGGATGAGAAGCAAGGCAAGAATAGATTAGAAGTACCCAAAGTAAAGATAACTCAGGATCACCAAAGTAGAGAAAACTCAAGCACATCAAAATGGAAGTACTGTAAGAGCATAATTATTTCAAGAGCCCATGCATTACAAGGAGCCAAGTGTCCTCAAGACCTAATTACTCCACTATCTCCAAAGTTTACCATTGTCTTTGAGAACCATCGGCCATGACACCCGACAATAAAAGAAAAAGGCAAACACCACCTTGCACGACAATGTTCAGGAAGATATCATAAACAAGAATGCTCAATGGAAAGCCACGCCTCCCCATTGAGCGGGGATAAATGTTTTGGAACCACCCGACGGTGCTTTTTGAGGGGGCTCCAGCGAGAAGGTAAAGCGCTCTCCATGGGCCCCAACGAGAAGGAGGGAAGCTCTCCAAGGAGGCTTCCGTGAAAGGTAGAGTACCCTCCATGGGGCTCCCATGAGATGGAAAGATGCCTTCCAAGGGGCTCCCGCGAGAAGGAGAGGAGCCCTCTAAGAAGGCTCCTACGAGAAGGTGGAGCGGCCTTCATGGGAGCTCCACAAGAAGGAGAAGAGTCCTCTAAGGGGTCCCGAGAGAGGGCCAATGATTGAACATCAATCAAAATGTGACACCTTGGCCTTAATTACTTAAAATAGAAAAAGATAATTGTATCCCTTAATACTACCTATAAATAGGAGGTGATGCTACTCACTTGACAAGTTGAGATTCATTCAACATTTTAGAGAGAGGCTAGAGAGAAGTTAGAGAGAGAAAATACTATTGTAATAAAATAAGAGCATTATTTAATAAAAAAAAAGAATTTCAGATATCATTCTTGTCATATTTTTGTTATTTTATCGTTTGATCTTAGTTATCGTTTGATCTTAGTTAATTTGCTTTTATTGTCTCCTTGGTATTTATAAAACCCCTCTTCAACAATTTGCATGGTCCAAGATTTGCATCCTAACCAAATTGCACAGGTTCCAAGGAATGCTAACATGAAACACATTTCCTCATAGCTTAAGAATTTACTATGAAGGACTTTCCCCAGCTCATGAAGGTATAATGCCAGATTATTTGATTATCTCCAAGATCCACAATTGCTAAACCTGTACTCTATCCCATGGCTAGTGCAAGTTCACCATGGAGTTCGTATATTGTTCATTAGCTCATGTCTAATGATTGCAGCATTAGAAAAGAAAATAATCCAATGCTGATAGTCTAGGACAACTTTTGAACCCACAAATCTTGGATCTTTCAAACAACTCACTCGAAAGATACACTCAATAAAATTCAACTTAGTAATCTATCTTTTGAGCAAAGTTTGTGGATTGGGTTAAACAAGTTAACTGTCAAGCTTAAACTCGAATGATTACTCCCAAGAACTAGTTCCCTCAAGTTTGTCAATCTTCCTTGGGTCTGTGGATGGAACCATGGAATAAATTTGAAGCAATTTGCACAAATTAAGCAGTGGAATGTTTAGTTTAATCAGCGTAAATTGATAGGTAAATTATACCAAAATACTGTAGAAATTAAACAGTGTAAATTTAAATGATTGTTTGAATGAAACGTAATTCCAGGAAACCTAACTAGACAGCAACTACGAGTATCGACAGAGATAGTTGTCAAGTAATGCACTTCTAAGGATAATTAGTAAGCAAAGGGCTATCAGAACGATATTTTAGTTCGCAGTCCATACGACTTGAGAATCTACAGAGTTGATTTTCAATAGATATGAATCAACATCCAAGTTTAAACTAAACATTCCTCCAGTCCCAGTATCGTGATTTCATACTTTTGCTACAAACAAAATTCAATATTTCCATTTAATAATCAACTGATATTCAAATGAATTCTAGAAACATTTACACTGAAAATTTTATTTATATATATATTCCTTTTTTGGTTCATTAATCACCGCTCTGATCAGTCAGAACCGAACTGCTTGGGCCTATTTCATCATGATTCTTACAGCAAAACCAACGGTGGCTGTGATCATGGGCACGTTTATCAAAGTAATTAGGCACGTTGATCAAAGGGCTTCGGTTTATGAAAGATACAGCACTCTGTTGGAGCTCTTATCTTCTGCATGAACTCATTGTCTACGTACAGTGCCTTCTTTCCATGTGACCTCCCTCTTCTTGCGATTGAGCGAGCGGAAAAAGGACTTCCAGTTGCCACTGTTATTCATGCTGAGGTGAAGAGGATGATGAATGGGTCAGAGTTTTCAATGGTTATGGTTGTGGATGCAAAAAAGAAGTAGTTTTTCACTTCAAGTGAATTAAGAGGCAAATACAGTAAGTTTGCGGGATCTTGATTGAGTAATTTCCTAGGTTGCTCTGTATCCTATATTACTCCCTTTCGGTAAAACTTCATAAGAAATCGGAAATAATGTTAGTGAATAGTGATTAATAACCGTGTTTCCTTTGATGAATTTGTATAATGGAACACAACTGCGGTGTATTTGCGTCTTTTTTTTTTTTTTTTTTTGAGGTGTAATATACGTTATCTAATGCATCTTGAAGAGAAACAACTTTGTGGATGCAAGCAAAAAGTTGAAGATGCAAAACCAGTTCCTTAATTTTGATAGGAACCTAAGAATGTGCAAACAAACTACAGAACGTATAATGAACTGATACTTTCCTCTGCTTCTTCACTACTGCCATTGTATATATTTGACCAATCACTGTTAACTTATGTTCCTTCATATTATATCAGCAGCGATCGAATCAATCAACCCCAGTTGATCAAAGCACCAACAATTAAACAAATGGATCCTTAATTGCATTCCATTAATATGCGTCCACGAAAAAAAAAAAAAATCGGGTCTTCAACGGACAAGAAACATTGCTCCTGCGGGAGGAAGGAAATGAAATTTTATTAGCAAGCTAGTAAAGTGAACACCCACCATAGATATATGCAACTGCTTCTATTGCCTTTTTCTTTGTTTTTTCATCGACCATAGTACGGACCTTTAACTCCACCTTCTGCCATGGATTCGGTGAGGATAGAACATGAAGATTGAGATAGAGGAGAACAGTGAAAATGGTAAAGAAAATTTGAATCAAATAATTTTAAATTGTTATGTGAATCATGCTCATAATATAACCAAATAAGCATGAAAATGTGCATAAGGAAACAATCGGGGAAAAAAAAAATATTCTGCAGAAAAGCAAAATATGACATTCAGTACCAGAGCCATTCTGAAGCTGAAGAAGCGTGTGAGAAACAAAACAAGACAAAGGAGAATGAAGGCTTGAGAATTTGTGGCCTCTGCGCTTGTAGACTTCTTTAATTTGTGGGCGTCACTGTGACAGTTACACTTACATCCAAAAGGTGGACACTTTAAAAGCAAATTTCTGGCCAGCATGGCGCCATCCAATTGCACAAATAACTATTATTACAGTATAAGAAACTAACATGAAGAAAAGCTTCTAACTTCCCAGCAGACATCTAAATGGCTTACATGTATACAAGTTTCTTACATGATTGTCGATTCTATAAAATGCATTCACCATTTTTGTTATGTTGTCCTAGATTCTTTGTAAAGGAAAGAGGATACAATCCTAAAATCCACTAGAAATAATCAAACATATATCCAAAATAAGGTAGGGTCCTACAAGAGTGAAACTTATTAAAATATGTTACTGAAATCCATCTCAGCCACATCATGACAGATACAAAAACATACAATTCTGATTGCGTGAATGTAGTAGATAAGAAATTCTTTTCCCCCTTCACGGTGAAGTACAAAACATCATTACATCCACTTTTTGAGGGTCTTACTATTTTTGCAATTGTTTCAATTATTTTCTCCTTATAATTGACTAGGAAAGCAGTGTTGATACGTAGGAGCTTATGCTTACATTAGCTCCGTTTAATTGCTGAATGTTGATCAAGATTCATTTCTCTAGTGCCTGTCACTAATCCACTGACGAATAGGATTGCTTCTATGTTAACCAACCTTGGACTAAACATTGTTGTATATTAAAATTTGTGGGATATTTTAAAAGGTTTGTATCCTACGTTGTTTAGATCAAAATTTTCCAAAGGTCTCGAAAAAGTGCATATTTCGTACGTGTTTAATTGAAAGGTGACCATGTTTATAGTTGTCACAAAAAAGTCAAAACCTACTTCTTTTATTAACTCCATTTATTTTCAAAGGGCCATAATTTATTTTGTTTTAAAAATAGATTTTATACTCATTTCTTCATAATTCTTTTATATTCTTTCCTAACTACGGTCTTTTGTTTCTCTTCTCAATCTCGCTCTATTGTTCTTTCTTTCGGATATGGCTATCTTCTCCTTCTCATGTTTCTTATTCACCTTTTACCTAGTTTTATATGATAATAACTTTGCAGTTCTTGAATTCTTGGCCAAGACAGAAGAGCCTGATATACCTTGGGAAATTTCTATACTGTGACAAAATAATCTTTAAGGGCAATACAAATATACACACCTCAAACTTAATAATTGTTTGCTTGTTTATCTCTTTGCAGGACCTTATTTTCCATCAAGCATTAAGTTCAAAAATTATGACTGAATATTCTATGGAATGCGTAAGCAACAATTATTAATCAAAGCATAAGCTGTTTCATGTAATATCACAGCAAATCTGTAAATATTCATAAACAAGAAAGCCATACAACATATTGTCCACAAAAGACAAAGCTAATAACAAGAAAGCAAATACAAAAAGTAACATAAACCTTATTGAAATTCCCTAAAACATTTAGAATAAGAAACATGGAAAACAAACGCACGATCAACCATGAACATGATTTCCCACCATCTGTTTCTTTAGTTTTGCCATTTTTATCGCAATTGTCACATAAATAGTGTCTGCTACATCTTCCACCCATCTAAAGTAAGCATGCCTCCAACGCTTCTTGAACAGTAAAATCCCGATAACTCCCCAAAACCCAATTGCAAAGCCAGCTGCGACAACAAAGTAGAACCACCATTTTTCCAACTTATCTGTTTTTCCATCTTCATATTCAAATCCTCTACTTCCAGGAAATTGATGTGAACCGTCACCAGGACATTTATTTGGTAGTGGAAATCCACAAAGATATGGGTTGCCAGCATAAACGGATGGGTCATAAGTTAAAAACTCATTATCTGTGGGAATTGGTCCTGAGAAGTTGTTGTGTGACAAGTTCAGATGGCTCAGTGAAGTTAAAGCTGGCATGTTGGCTGGAATCGTGCCTGAGAGTTGGTTGTTAGAGACATCAAAGGATTCCAGTGACTTCATATCCCCTATCATCTTAGGGATCTCTCCTTTCAAATGATTGTTCGATAGATTCAAGCCATGCAATCCGTTGAGCAAAGTTATTCCTGCCGGAATAACTCCAACCAATTCGTTATCTGACAAATCCATATTAACAAACCAAACCAAGTTTTTGGTGTAATCCAGTTCTCTGCCTTTCATAACTTGTTTGACATCCTCAGTGTTCCACGAATGTTCTTCAACTTCGCCGTCGGTAATTACCATAATAGATTCGACTGATGATTTCCCAAGAGTCATTCCTCGAAGATTGCCTATGCACCAAGGTATTGAACCTTGTAAATTGTTGGAAGAAAGGTCCAAAATTTGAAGGGATGATAGTTGGCATAGTTTTGAAGGAATGCTACCAGTCAACATGTTCTGTCGCAGCCTAAGAACTTGCAGTGAAGGAAATGTGATTTCTGTCCATGGGGGGATACTGCCAGAAAATTGATTCTCTCCAATATCCAAAACCAACAACTGCTTCAAGTATCTCACAGACACTGGAAGCTTCCCTTGAAGGTTGTTATTGTTCAAATGCAACCATGCCAGCGACGAAAGATTCCCGAATGAGCTTGGAAAAACACCCGAGAGTTTGTTGGATGACAAATTTATTTCATTCCATCTACCATATTGGTCCTTCCAACAATTTGGAATTTCACCAGATAATCTGTTCTTTGAAAGGTCAAGACTTCTCAGCTCAAGTTGGCACAATGAGTTTGGAATTGAACCATTTATGAGGTTATCTTCAAGAAGCAAGTGCTCCAAATTGGGCATTATATGGCCGAGATGTTTGGGAAGTGAACCACTAATTCGGTTATTGGAGAGATTCAAATACCGCAATTGTGGCATAATTGAAGACCATTTTTTCCCCAGTGTAATGGTTCCGTCCAAACTCCTTGAAGATAGATCTAATTCTGATGGATTCATTGGTTGACCAAAATCAGTTGGAATGCTCCCATGTAATTTGTTTCTTGAAATATCAAGGACATTTAAATTTAACAGTTGACCAAAACTTGAAGGAATGGTGCCACTAAGGTAATTATTTGAAAGATCAAGCCAATATAAATTTACAAGTTGACCAAAGCTTGGAGGAATAGTGCCATTAAAATAATTATTTGAAAGAAAAAGGTCATGTAAATTTACAAGTTGACCAAAGCTCGGGGGGATGGTGCCTTTTAAAAAATTATTTGAAATATCAAAGTGGATTAGATTGACAAGGTGTCCCACACTACTAGGAATGCCCCCTTCCAAGTTATTACGGGATAGATGTAATCTTTTCAACTTTGATAAATTTTTAAAAGAAAAGGGAATGGAACCATAGAATAAGTTTCCTTCAAGATTAAGGTACTTTAGATTTTCAAGTTGCACCAACCAAGTTGACAAGCTATCAACAAATATGTTTTCACTCAAATCCAAACTCTCCAAATCATATGTGATACATGCAGATTCATTGTGTCCAACTGGTCCTGAAAACATGTTTCCTGAGAAATATAAGCTTTTTAAGTGACACATGCTTTTGAGAATTGATGAAAGGGAACATTTGGTAGGAGTAAGTTTATTCCATGAAAGATCAAGGTGGAGAAGTGTCTTTAACTCAACAAACCAAGATGGAACTGTAGTGAAATTGTTATTTAAAGGTCAAGGACTTCAATGGAAGTCATGTTTTGAATGGCATCAGGAACCGGACCCTGAAACGCATTGCTTGAAAGATCAAGATGCTTTAGTTTCTTAAACTTATGAAACCAGAATGGAGCTGAATCAAATTTGTTCCCAAAAAGGTAGAGGAATTCGATTGAAACCATGTTTCGGAAGGCATCAGGTATTGGACCATGGAGCCCATTGGCTGAAAGATCAAGATGCACAAGTTTCTCAAAGTTACAGAACCATGATGGAACTGACATGAAATTGTTTTCAGCAAGATTGAGGGATTTAATGGAAGTTATGTTTCTGAAAGCAAATGGAATTGGGCCATGAAGCTGATTCTTCGAAAGATCGAGATACTCAAGTTTCTCGAAGTTATTAAACCATGATGGAACTGAATCAAGACGATTCTTTGAAAGATCAAGATGCACAAGAGATGTCATGTTTTGTAAAGCATCGAGAACTGGCACGGTAAGTCCATTTTCAGTAAGACTGAGGACTTGAAATTTAGGAGCATTAGTGAGATTAACATGAGGAACCAGCAACTCGCCAAGTTCACAATCATCCAAGTAAATACGTAACAAAGAAGGTAGCATGCTAAGTACCTGGAACAAATGCTGTGCTTTGCCAATATAATTATTGCTCATGTCAAGGTGTTCCAGTGATCGAAGTTCAGAGATCCAACTGATGTCACTGGTATTCAAAGCATAATTCTCACTCAGATCAAGAAAGTGCAGGTTGGAGAGATTTCCGAGACTGCTGGGAATTTCCCCGGCAAAAGCAGCACCAGAAAGAGAAAGATACCTCAGCCGTGGCATAGAACCAATGAACATGGGTATGGGACTGCCATTGAAAAAATTTCCACCCAAGTCCAACCAAGTCAAGTATTCCAGCCCCAACAGAGATGGATCAACATTTGGAGCTTTAACATACTGCCCGCTGTATAATTTGTCGGAGTCACATCCCAAATTCTGGATGTGTCCAAGTGGAGGTGGCCGTAATCTCCTACATGCCATGTAAGAAGGAGTACGGAGATCAAGCTTGACAACATGTCCAGTAAGATTGTCACAGCCGATGCCTTTCCATTGGCAACAGTGCACACCTTCCCAAGAGGAAAGCCAGTTTGATGGGTCATGGAGGGATGCTTTGAACTCGAGAAGAGCTTGCCTCTCTTGTTCTACGCATGGAGAGGGCATGCTTGAATTTGCACACAAGCATAATTGTGCAATTTCAGCCACCACAAAAAGGACTGCACATGCTGCACTAATTAGGTATCCTCCCATGTTTGGGGAAAGAACTATTGGAATGCTATATTGATGATTTTTTATGATGGCTTTCTATTGCCGAACCATATATATATACTAAGCAACTTCATGACTATGCTTACTTTCGTGGAAGCCCCCCGGAATCAAACCAACCCAACCCAAGCTTTGCGCATCATTTATGGTAACTTAACAGATTCACATCACAAATACAACATCGTGATGACTTTCGGAGCACCGAATTAATTTTAATGATAACGAGTTACATTCGTATATATCAGCCTATATCTCTGCACTTTCCACTACTTTGATTATAATTAGGCCCACATTATTTTCTTCATACTTTTAACAGCGGATATAATATACATGCCTAGTATTATTTTTCCTTTTCTTGACTGATAAGTGCCTAGTACTATTCGTGGTAACAAATAACTACTTTTTCATGCTGCCGACCGTCTCGCGCGTCAAGTCCAAATTTCAAAGAGAGAAAATTATTTGATTAATTTTTCCACAATATATATAGCTCGGAATCAAACATTAAATGGTACAACAATTGATTTAATGCTTGATTTTGAGCTATATTGTGGAAAAATCAATCAAATAATTTTCTCTCTTCGAAATTTGGATTTATTTTTTAATCTATATTGTTAATCTTTTGCTTTACTTTTTAAGCCTTGACTAATAAAAAAAAAAATTCTTCATCGATAAATTAACCGATTTAGTTCATATAGGTCTTACCATTAGCATTCACCAGCAAAATCTATGGGTTTAAAGTCAAAAGAGCAAATGATTAAAAAAAAATAAAAAATGAGAAGAAAAAGTCATTAGTAGATGAAAGCTAGACCTAGCAGAATTCAAATCGGTGTTTTGAAAAATTAATCTATAGTGTATTAAAAAATTTAATTTTAATGTAATTTGTCTATATAAAACTTTATATGTCTGTTTAATAATATAATATCACACATTCTTTAATAAAATAAATTTTAATATACTATTAATATAAAGTATTTTAGAATGTTAACTAATTATATGTTGTCAGTGTAAGGTATACATTGGCATCATATCAAAATCAAATTTTTATTTAATAAATTTGATATTTTATATATTTATTGCTTTATAAAATAAAAATTAACTTAATACTAAATGATACTTGTAAAAATTAATTGCTTTTGATTTTTGAAAACAACAATGAGCTTTTCAAAAACAACACCGTACATATCCCAAAGTTCATAGAAGTAGCCGAACTCCTCTGGGCTAGATGAAAATAATATTTTTTTATTTTTATTTTTATTTTTGATAATTAAGTTAATAAAATATCTATAATTGATTAATTCCTTTGTTTTTTATTTTCAAAATCAAGTACGATATATTTCTAATTTTATTTTATATTTTTTATATTTATCTTTAAGTTTAAAAAAATTCAATTAACAATGATAATTTGAAAATTTGCTAATAAAGTAAATTTTAAAAATGATAATTTAAAAAATATTATATTTTATATTTTATATTTTTGATGTTATTATTATTATTATTATTATTATGACACCAAAATACCGTAGAAATTAAGCAGTGAAAAGTTAAATGACTGTCGAATTGAAATGTAATCATAGTAAACTTAATTAGACAACATTTAGCATTTGCGGAGCATGAACAGAGATAGCTTTCAAGTAAATGCACTTCAAAGGATATTAATTGCTGAATAAGCAAATGGCTATCAGAATGATATTGTAATTTGCAGTATGCGACTTGTAAATCTACAGAGTTGATGTTCAATAGATAAGAATCAACACTCATGTCCCACTCTATTTCAATGTTTAGACTTATAAGAGTCTTTGTAATCTCTATCAGTTCTCACTTGTCAATGGAAACTGCATTAATTTTATGTGGAAAAATTCTGATAAAATAATGGAGCAAGAAAAACTTCTCTGAAAAAGTCTTCTACTTTGTTCTCGCTCTTTTGATCTGACATTCTCGCTCTTCAAATCAATGATTGAGATGTTCTTGCATGAAAAGTTTCTCTTCCTTCACAAATACGGAAGAAATTCTCTCTGATGTGCCTCTCTCTGAATGTTTACCGTCTCTGTGATCCCGTATTCAAATCACTAATTGAAAAGTAAAATAAAGTATGGCTGAAAACTTTTCCAGCATCCAACAAGAAAAAATCATAATCACGGCTGGACCCTCAAGCATAAACAGACCCTCAACTATTTTTAGGAGCATTTTAGACAATGTGCAATGTGAACTGATTAAAAAAAAGTGTAAAGCGTGCTTCTCGGAGCTTGTCTCAACGTATATTTTAATCATTCTTTTTAAGTTTTCATCCATTGTTAATTAAAATAGTACATATTTTAAAAAGTTTAGGAAAAATGGTATACGTGATTCAAAAGTTTAAGAGGTGAAATATACTTGTTTTACGTTGACAATATACAGAGGAATCACATTACACCTTTTTTAATTTAAAAATTAAAGTATATATAACCTATAGTTGAATAGGATAAAATAAAATTTTATAATAATAATCATAACAAAATTAGGATAGAAAGTGAGAGAACGGCAGCTTTTTTTCACTTGGATGACATTTAAAGACCTTTTTCTTTTTTATAGGCAAAGACTTTCAAGTCTTTAAAGAACTTACATTTTCTTTAAACTACTAGTATTCAGAGTCATTAAACTACAACTAAATTAGTTTAAGTTAGGTTGGTATTATGAGAATGAACTTTTTAAATTTTTTTAACATTTATTAATTATTAATTATTTATACCTTAATTAATAATATAAGTATAGCGTGAAAAAAATTCTTTTAGTCACTATTCTTCCACAGTTGTAGTGCTATGACTAAGTTTGTGAGGGTATAGGATGCATTTATTTGTGATTTCAACACATAAAAAATGTAAATTCTTTTTAAAAAGTACTTTTTTTTGGTATAGTTAAAAAATTACTTTTAAAAATTTTAGTTATATTTGCTTATGCTTTTTAAAAAACTAGAAGTGAAAAATAACTACTTTTTCTTCTTTTTTTAAGAAATGGATAGGAGATTGTTTCTCTCAAAATCGAAAGTAATAGAAGAGAGCAAAATTAAGCCCTAAAACTTATGAACCACCTTACTATTTTATCCTTCATTTTTTTTTATTAAAAAAAATCACTCTCATTTTTACTGTCCCTCTGCCTCTCACTTTAGCAATATGTCCTTAATTATAATTTTATAAGTTTATATTTCTTATATCCAAATAATTTAATAACTAGATTTAGATCCATGCATTGCACAAGCACCAAAATAAATATATATGTTTTTCTATTAGGGAAGAAAGACAAGTGATATTAATTGGACTAATATAGAAATGATTTAGTAGATGTTATCTTAATAAGTTGATGTCAAATAACTATATAATGAAAGAAAAATATTCTTTGTTTAAGATTAGGTGATAATTTGGTAATACAAGTGAAATAAAAGTATTTGTTTTCATTTTGAATGTAATGAAACCATATACATGTATTATATTTAAATGAATTTCATCCTTTTAATGTCACCTTTGTTTTTACGCTTTTTTTTTACCCATCTCCTATTTTCACACTTCTATTTTTCTTTTCGTTGAGTTGCTTATAGGTTATGCTTGTTTGGAACTATTTCTCTTAATGTTTCTAATTAAGATTGCCTTTTCCTGTAATGATGGTGTATGTTTTATTTCCATGATACCTTTATTTTTCCTTTATAAATGCCCTATTTCATATTGTGTCTTGTGTCTACTTATGATATTTCCTTGACATTTGTATGGATATAAACTTTTCATCTGATGATATTACTAGTGGTAAACATGGTTCTTGAATTATGTTAGAAATAAATGTTAGATTTAAAATTTGCTTGCATCATGTGAAGAATTATATGCTTTCCATTTGTTGTTTTTTTAATTTTGTTATCTTGGAATAACAAAGATGTGACTTCTATTTAAAGGGCAATTCCTGTTTGATTTCTTTCAAGAAGGGTTGGGGTTGAAAATGTTGTTTAAAACAAAAGTCTTTGTGATAGTGTACTTCTTTCAAGTTGATTGCTCATTTTTATTTGGAATATAAGTCTGTGATAGCAAATATTTTATAATAATATTTGTGACATGTCAAAGTTAATTCATATGATATTTCTTATTTGGTGTTGTAATTTTACTGGTTCATGATCTTTTGTAGACTTTTTTTTTTTTGGGTGGTCATGTTGGGCAATGAGACTATTAAAAAGATAATAAAGATAAAAGGAGATATGTTAAATAGTTGATTAACTGTTGGTGGGAGATTGATATTTTTGTAAAAGTGTTTTTTAATATTTAAAATAAATATTTAATTGCAATCTTTTTCATTATTGAAAAATCATTAAAAATTAGAATTTGAAAAATATTAACTTTTGAATTATTTTGATTAAGGAGTTAAAGGTATATAGTTAATTTAAAGTATATATAATTATATGTGTTAATATTAATGGCTGAATGCATTTTATTATAATTAAGTAGTAGGACACTAAAGGTGGATATGGTTGAGTGACAACTTGCATAATAGGATAATGTGACAACATCACGAGATAAGAAATAGATGAGATGTTAATGCCACAACTTATGCTTCAGATTTTATAAATAGATATAAATAGAAGGAATTTTTTATTTTGATAAAAAAATACTTTTACAATTACATTCAAATGCAAAATATTTTCTTGCTCCTACTTTTAATTCTAATTCTGTTTCCGCTTCTAAAAAAGTACTTTTCTTACAATTTAACTAGACAGACCCATATTTCATCTCATATAACTTTTTTCTTCTTTTCTTAGGAACTTGTCTCTGGTGTCCCACTCTCCTTCAATGTTTATTGTCTCTGTAGTCTCCACCAGTTCTCTAATCACTCGTCGCTGAAAATTGACAAATTTCAATATGTTCCTAGAATAAGAACACTTCAAGAACAATCTTTACCATTTTGTTTAAGTTTTTGCTTTGTCCGTGTTACTCTTCAAATAAATGATTTATACATTTTTTGCAAGAATTTTTTTTTTATCCCTTCACAAATACGTAAGAAGTAGCTCCTAGGGATGCTCTCTTTGTTTATAGTCTATGTAGTCCATTACCCTAATGACTTTATCCTTTTGTTGATGAATAAATGTTCACTTTAATTCTTGAAGTTACAAGTGCGAGCCACTTTAATCCCTAAAATTTAAAAATTATTATTTTAGTCCTTGAAGTTTCAAAATTTGAGTCACATTAGTCTCTGACTCTGTTTTCGTTATTATGTCATCATATTTTTATTGATTTGCATATCAAATAATATGATGGCATTCCTCGTGGCCTCTGAAGTGGCATGGATGAAACCTCTTTATTTTCTTAATGTGGCATTATACACACGCAATATATATGGTGATAAACCAATGTCGGTTTCTAGCTACGGGTAAAATGAGTGTGAGTTAGGTGAGTGATTGTTAAGAAGAGAGTAATGCAGGGATAGTATGGTTAAAAGACCATCCTATTTTGATCAACCAATATATAAATTTAGTGTTTAAAATAAAAAAGAAAAACCTGTTATATTAGGTATTGTTAAGTGAACATTGAATGTTCCTAGGAGCATTGTATAACTTTCCTATTACTTGGTCTCTAAACAACTTAGTGCATGTTTGGGTACCTTGTAAAATAGCTTCTTTTTTTTTTTTGAAAAAAAGCTGTTTTGAAAAATTAATCATGTTTGGTTCAAAAAGTGAAAATAGATTATAATCTAAAATTAATAATTTGAAGCTGAAAAATAGCTTATAAACATAAGCAATTTTTTGGAGTTTATATATAAACAGAAGCTGATTGTTTCAGAATTATTATATTTTCACTAAATTGACCCTAAATAACAAATATTATATAATATAAATAATCATTTCATACATTTTTTAGTAATTTTACCATATAAAAGTAATTTTTTTCATACAACCCAAATAAAATAGATTATCTTAAAACTACTTTTCAGCTAAAATATCCAAACATATATTAATTCTCATATAAGCGATTATTGAAATAATTTTAATTTTTCAGTTTTTCTAAACACACACTTAATGGTTGACAAAATAAATAAATAAACAAGTTTATGATTAATTTTGTGGAAGCATCATGGAGTCAAGCCAAGCTTTATCGTGTATGATAAGTTAACAAATTGTATTGAAAATTTGTGTGGTCTAGCATAAATCAATATCATATATTATTTTGGTTCCAAATTAATTAGATATAAAAATAATTAGACTCTATTACTTTATCTCAAAATCTGTGATCCATTTACGGGGCTTATTTGGTTAATACTGTTCATTGGTAGATATGTTTATGGATCCTTGTATATGGACTTTTGCTATAAAAGAAAGACTTAGCCCATCAAGTTATTTTACGCAAGGAGAGGCCCATGCTTGCCATACACAAGGTGTTTAGTTGCTCTTTTGATTTTTTATTTTTTTTGGTACATCAGTGGCAATGAGGTCTGAACATAGAACTTCATACAGATTATCAAATCCCTCACCACTAAATCACTTCTAATGGCTTAGCTTCATTGATGCCATAACACAAAATATCTATTATGGAATAGAAAAAATAACTCTCCTAACATCCTCCTTGGCATGTAACTTTGATTATGGATTCTTCGTCTTCAATATTTCTAGTTAATCTTAGTTTCCCAATCTCTTATTTATAATTATAAATTATTGCACATGTCATACTTAGAGTTAAAATTGATATGCGGAGATTTTGGATTATTGTTGATATTGATTGAGATTCAAAATTCTTTCAATTAGTGTCATAGCCAATTTAATATTTAATTCTGGCTGTAACTGTATTTTGTTATGAAATTGGGCATTTAATAAAACAAAAATCGCACATGCATGAATCCTAAAGAACTCAAATTGAGATTTTGTTATTCCATCGATTAAATTCGGAATTGGTTGACGGGTTTAGCAGTGTGAGGGATCAAGTAAAATAATTTTGTTTTCATTGCCATGGCAGAGAATCATAAGTTGTTGAAGTAAAACGGCAAGTCTATTCCAGTTAAAATAATTAATTAAAATCTAAAATATCGTGCTATCCACGATTGAAATCCAAGAAAGCACAATAAATTCGACCGAGTAGTTGATCCGCAAAAATGTTTGATTCTTGATTAAATTCTGGTTTGATTCTCGATTGCTGGTTTGATGTTGGAAGGTCTGGTGTCGGTCTAAGATGTGGAGGATTGATAGGCAGGCTAAGATGGGTAGTGCTGTTCTTAAGGAGGCTTATACCCTTAGAAGGGATCTGTTAAGTTTTGGACCCTTGTGTTGCTTGTCTCTTAATAATTCGAGCAAGAAGGATAATGTCGCCGGCCGGTATTGTCTTTGTCGTTGAAGTATAAAGGTTCTGATTACTGGATTCGGCTTGAGGATATTGAGAAATTCTTATGTGTTGTTTCTCCTCCTCTTATCAATTATTTATTTGTCACATTAATGAATATTGATAATTAAGATAATAAAAGTGACCCACATTCACTAATATGACAAATAGAATATGAATCATAGCAAGAAAATTTTTTAATTCTAAGAGCACTTAAGAATTTATAGGGATTATTTTGTTTTTACTTTTTCATATAGTTACCATCTTTTATCTTAGCCATTCAAATTGAATAATATTTAATCAATGATATTTAAACATTTCAGCTAATACGAGCATCATGCTCTCAGAAATTTTAAGAGCATATTAGAATACTCCGTTCAAATGCCTCCTGTTGTGTGTTCAGTAAAAGTTAATTCATTCAACAACCGAGACTTGATCGAATACTGGAAAATAAGCGGTAATGCCCAACGTGTGTGTGTGGTAGCCAGGAAGCATAGAAGTTGAATCGGTCAAATAACTCCATCAACTTTGAAATAATAATATAAAATCAATAATAATAATACAACAATAGAACCCGTCAAATTATCATCTGCAAGGTCCAAGAATTGCATTCTAATGATCGCACTGGCTTCAAGTAATGCTACCATGGAACATGTTTCCTCTTGGCCTAAGAATTTGCGATGGTCTTTCCCCAACCCAAGAAGGTATAATGCCAGACAACTGACTGTCCACTTTATCTCCAAGATCCAAAATTGCTAAACCTGTGCTGTATCTCATTAGCGGGATTCAGCATAGGAAATGAAAATGATCTTTGTTTGAATGGCTTCAAAAATTGGAAACCAGAGCTTCCGAACAATGAAACTATCGGGGATTTTACCAGATAGTGGGCTTGGGCTTTAAGGAATGATCCCATTCAGATGAACACTCCCGAAACCTAGTTCCTTCAAGTCAGTTGTCCTAAGGACTGTGGAACGGAACCATGCAGTGAGTTTGAATTTGAAGCAAGTTGCAGAAACAAAGCGCCGGAATGTTTAGTTTTTTTGGTACGTAGTTGTAAAGTAAATGTATGATATGTAATAAACAAATGGCTATCAGAACGATGTAATTCGCAATCAATACCACCGGTGAATCAACAGAGTTCATGCGCAATAGATATGAATCAACACTCCCAATATCATGATTTCATACATTTGCTACAACCAAAATTCAACAATTGCATTTGCTAATCAGCTTAAATTCAATGAATTCCAGAAACATTTCCGATCAATTAGAACCCTAACAGCTTGGGCCAGCTTCATAATGATTCTTACAACAAAACCCACTGTTACTGTGATCATGGGCACCTTTATCAGAGTGATTGTGTATGTCATCATCATCACTATCATCTTCATCGAAGGGCTTCTGTTTATGAAAGATACAGCACTTCTTGGAGCTCTTCTTTTGCATGAACTCATTGTCTACAGTGCCCTCTTTCCATGAGACCTTCTTCTTCTTCCGATTGAGGGGGAGGAAAAGGACTTCTGGTTGCTGTTGTTGCTCATGCTGAAATGAAGAGGAGGACAGGTCAGAGTTTCCAATGGTTATGGTGGTGGTGGCAGTGATAGAAGGGGAAGACAAGGCCACCGGCCTGCTGGCACTTGAGCGTCTGTCCATGGTTTGGACAACAGAACCAGGTTTGTTCAGCTCAAGAGAATGGATGTAAATACAGCAACTTTATGGGATCTTGACTGAGTAATTTCTTAGGTTGCTCTACATCCTGTTTTACTCCCTTCCAATCGAACTTTATAGGAAATCTGAAATAATGTTAGTGTTTAGTAACTGTGTTTCATTTGACAAAAATTATATAATGGCATATGCTGTCTAATTTTCTTTGAAGTGTAATATACATTATCAAATGCACTATATTGAAGAGAAACAGTTTTGTGGATGCAAGCAAAAAGCTGAAGATGCAAAACCAGTTACTGAATTTTGATAGGAACCTAACAATACACAGAACAAACTATAAAAAAATATAATAAACTAAAAATATAATGAAAACTTATTAAGCAAGGGTCAGAAATGAACATTCACAAATGACAAACCACAACTACTAAATGAAAACACAAACACGAACATAAGGCATCATTATTCAAAACAACTCACCAGCAACTCAATAAGATCGCAGAAAAGGGAAAGAAAAAAGAGTTCAAAGATCAAGTTTATATCCATTCAAAGGGCACTCCATGTGCAGATCCAACCTTTATTCATACTTTTACATTCATCAAGGGAAATGGAGAAGTATCAAACCAATGAACAGTGCCCACTTCCTAAACAAGAATGATCACCTATCACCTGGAGGGAAGGATAATTCATCAAATACAACCTGAACAAGAACCAGCATTTCCTACATCCAATCATGTTCAATTTAAAAAGAAAACATCTATCTTATATTAAACACCTAAGAGTTACAAAGAGCATGGAGGACAAGAGATCCTCAATACAAAAAGTAGAACAAACAAACAATACATCAAGAGAGCAATGCTCTCCAATCTCTTTGCATATTAGAGAGAGACATCCCTCTAAAAAGATCATGCGTCTTGCACCAAGTAGAAGCAAGGCACCTAATCCTATCCCACAAGACCTACTTGTCCAAATGCCTGCCAACGTTTCAACCAAATACACCAAAGAATGACATAGGCCACCCACTACCACAAATTTGGCTTCTTTCCGCCTCCAAAAAATCACCAAACCTAGTCGGCAAGAACTGATCCATAACTTTAGGACACACCCAACACTCACCAAAGATATCAAACAGTGCATTCCATAAAAAATTAGCCATAGAATAGTGCAAAAAAAGATATGTAGCCAATTCTGAACTAGCACTACACATAACACACATATCAGGGGAAATAGCCTTCTGTGGGTTTCAAACTTGCAACATATCATTGGTGTTAATTCTATTAAGCACAACTATTCAAATAAAGGATTTGATTTTCAAGCGAGCTTTGGAGTTCTAAATGGGTTTATCAAGGCAAAAAGGAGTTTCGTTCAAATAATGGGTTAGGAATTGAAAGTAAGATTTACAAGAAAAAACTCCAAAGGACTGAAGAGACCGAGACCTTTTATTTGGACAAGGAGACAAAATGATAGAGTCAAGAAGACTAAAAAAGGATTACTAAATCTAAAGACTCTCTATCATTTAAGTTTCTAAAAAGTGCAAGTCTCAAGATTAAGTGGATTCTTGTACATAATAAAAGTTCTAGACTGGGGAATTGTAGAGAGAAGATAAGCGATAAAGACATAGAAAGGCTATACTAAAAGAGGAGGAGTCTCCTATCAAATAGTCCTCCCAAAAGTTGACTCGGGAGCCATTGCCTACCTTCATGGTAAGCAAAGTATTAAAGGTAGAATAACCTTGGGAAATGAATTTCCGGGGGCTAGAATGAGTAGCATGTAGCATCCCACCCATTCCTGTCAAGACCATACTTACTTCAAAAAACCTGGTACCATAAGGAAAGCGGTTCAAGAAGAAAATGCCATAGTCATTTAGCTGTCAAGGCAACATGTTTAGAGACCCCAAGTTTCCTATACCCAAACCCTCTTCCTTCTTAGGATGGCAACATACCTCCTAGCTCACCAAGTGATCATGGCTTGTATCTAAAGCACTTGAGCAAAGAAAGTCCCTCATAATTTTTTTGATGAAAACCAAGGGTTTGACATCTCTATAAAAGAAACAAAATTTGCTAGCAGCAGTAAACTAGCATCTTGATAATGCCAGTACATAAAGCACTGTGCAGTTGTTATTGTTACCAATTATCTCACAATGGCCCATATAAGCTACTCAGAACAATTGTATTCTTAGCTTGAACTCAACCACCAAAACCCTCAACAAATTTGACCAAAATGAATAAAAAATTTCAGTCTACATATCACAGGCTTGTTTGGTCTAAATTCACATTTCAGGTCAAATGTATGTTGAATCATCTTCGAAAATCTAAAGGACATTCAATTAGAAAAAGGAATATATATTCAGCCAAGAAAACAATGTCCAGTAATGAAAGCAAATTAGTTCTCAAAAACTAAAGCCGGATTAACTCACGAATCACGAAAGTAGCTTTCTATTTTCCTTGAGAACACAACATTTGTTAGGATAGACAAATGATCAAATTCGGCAATGACTGAAACTATAACCATCTTCACACCTTGAAACAGCAATAAAAAATAAACCCAACCCCAAATTAAGCCTATAAAAAGATCAAAACAAACAAGCATTAAAAGGGAAGACATCAAACGCACAGAATGCACCACACAAGTGTTGTTAAGGCACACCCTCATGTTACATCAAACAACGATCCTCCAAGTCAATTAAGCTAAATAGACACAAGGTGAAAGGATAACATAAAACACAAAAAAACACGTATCAAAAACCTAAAACTGAAATAAAGCCCATTTTTTTTTTCCTCAAACCATAGGTCACCTACGCCCTTACTAAAAAAACCAACTAATAAACGATATTTCCAATCTCCATATTCCATCAACGTTATTCCCAGAAGGACCCAAAAAGAATAAAATCTGATGCATATGACACATGACCCAAACAGATTTAACAGAATAATCACCCATTTCACTGATTTCAGCAATTGAAAAACGGAATGCTGAAAAAGGCATGAGGCCGTGGGAAACCTTCGAAGCTGAATGCAGGACAGATTCAGAGAGATGTGCTCGCGGCCTTGCACGCGTGAAAGAGACGAAGACCTAACGCCGAGGCACAGCCAAAACCGAACCCTGGCCCTAAGAAAAAATTAAAAAAATTAAAAAAAAAAATAAAGTGAAAAAAACTTATGTGATTTTAAAATTTAATTGTATCTTATATCTCATTATTCTTCGTTAATTGTGGATTTATTTTTCACTAGTGATTGACAGGCACCAGTAGATTTAACTAAATCCTATTAACCTATATGGGATTAATTTTGAGATATTATCGATATAAAACGAAATTTACACTATTATTTGACTATATATTTTTATTTGTATAATTTTTAAAATAATAAATAATTAAATTAAATATTTTTATTGATGTAGTTATATATGATTAGATGTATATATAAAAAAATTTTATATTAATAATCTAATAAAATAAAATTAATTTTTATTTTATTATAAATTCATAAATTTATTTTTATTTGTCTTTAAAAAATTAAATTGAAGTGAGTAACTATTTTTTTTATTTTAGTGTCTAAATTTTAATATTTTTTAAGGATTTAATTTATATATACTATTATTATTAAAATATTTTATATAGACATCTAATTATATCTTATTACATTAATAAAAGATTTTAATTTAATCACTCAATATCTTTAAAATCTTATAAATATAAATACTTGATTAAATTATAATATAAAATTCTTTTATATTGACAATACATAATAATTAAACTTATTTTTAAAATACTCATTAAATAAAATTAAAAAAATTGAAAAAAGTTAAAAAAAAATATAAAAATATAAAAAATAAATAATAATAAAAAATAAAATATGACTAATAAAAAAATCAAAATAAGCGAACCCCTTTTTATAGTAGTTTAGATCATAGTTACCAAGTTCGCAATACTCTTTGGTCAGGGTACGAGTATGCGGCACGTGGTTCGCTACTTTGTTAAATATATGGTATGCTAGGGTTATACTTAATTGATACATTATGGTATGTTTTAATATATTAATTAATATATTTTTAATATAATTTGTTAAAAAACCATAAATTAAAAAAAATAAAAATAATATCACAATAAATTGAGTAAAATTACTAATTTTCTCTTAGTTATTAAGTGAATAATTAAAAAGTTGTAATACTTCATAATACAAATGAAACTCAAAATACTTAAATGTTTAGAAGATCATAAATCTATTTCAGATATTATGTATTTTAGTAGAAAAAGACCCAATAGGAAAGACCCATTGGGGATTTTTTATGCTCCCATAGACCCACAGCCGCTTAGCCTCCTTCTTTCACCGTCTGTGCTCTGCTTTTCTGCTACTCCATCAGTACAACCGTGGCGATTCGGCTGGCGTTCCATGACGTCCCAGTTCGCCAAAAAACCCGCGAATTGGTACATGGTACTTAGGGGTAAGTAGCGAGTCTGGTAACTATGGTTTAGATATTATTATTATTATTTTCGCGGTTTTTGTTATTTTTTAAATTACTTTCTTTGTATAATAAATATTCTAATTTAACTTATGTCACCTTTTCGGCCCATGATCAATGGGAGGAAGGAAAGGAAAAGGAAAAGGAAAAGGAAAAGGAAAAATTACAGTGTCAAACATAACTTTTGGGAAAACAGAGGAAAAAAGGAGATTATGTTAATTTGGAAGAATAACTAAATTATTATTAATTTTAATATAAAAATGAATCACGTTGTTTGTAACAGTTTTTCAAGATTTAAAAACAATTCATTTTTATAGATTTGGATATCACGATACCGGATTAAGTCAGCAAAAATCAAAAGATACTAATATGTAAATGATTCAAATCATACTTGAGTTTTGTGTCAATATTTATAGCAAGTAGTTAGAGAGGACGATGTCTAATTTGGTTTGGCCTATCTTCTAGATCACTATATGGTCCATTTTTATATACCATTAGATTTATTTTAATAATAATCCTAAAATTAAGATCAAATATATGTCTATATAGACCCTACTTATTATGGAACATATTAAGCTTTATAAATGTACCCCATCTCTCTCCAGAGACCTTCATAGCTTCACTAGTGAGAATTAAATCTCCATTTGCAAGCTTGATTTAGCAACTTGGAACAATAAAATATTCAAATCTAAGTAAAAAATTACAAAATCAAAAACATGAAAGGTAAAGATCCAAATTTGGTTTCAAAAGATTGAAAGAGAAATCGGTGAACTTGTCAAGCCCCTCGTTGAGAATTCATATGAACCAGCCTGGAGTTCAGTGGAAGAAGAAGAAGAAAGTGGTTATGGATTTGGAAATTGGTGTTGAAGAAAATAAAGATGGAGATTAATAGGGTTGGTGTTGGTTTTGTTGCTAGCGGTGAAAAGTAGTTTTTTTTTTTGGGTCGAGAAATCAAATCTTGAGAAGCCTCTTCAAAGATTGAAACACAATAACTTGTCCCTCCACTCAGGGATGGTATTTTGCAAATAGGTCTTGAACTCCTTTTTGAATGTCGTCGTTTTTTATCATCGCTGAAAACTTAACAACTTGGGTTATTGTTGCCTCTTCAATATTTGGGTTAGAGAGAGAGAGAGAGTGTGTGTGTGTGCAAGAGTGCAAGATTCCAAAATGGGATGGTAGGGGCAGTGATGGCAAGCTGGTGCTAGCAGCAGTGTCCTCCACTAGTTATTGTGAGAGAAGCTTTGGAGGAAAAGGGTGTGGAAGAATGGTAACACCTGCCATGTTCTGTGTTAATTAGGGTCTATATCCACATATTTTATCTCAAATATCAAATTGTTATTAAATCGAATCTAACGATTTATAATGATAGACCATATAATGGTTCAAAAGGTGGGTAAGACTAACTTAGATATCATAATTAAAGATGGGATGTTCCACCTTTCTTAGAGATTCAATAATTACTTATCCCAAGATAAGCGGGGTCAAGTAACCACTTTCAGAGAGAGTGGGAATCCTTCTAAAACCATTTCTCGATGGAAAATACTCGAATGTTATGAAAAATTGATGTACGAAGCAATTACGGATTGATTTGTCATTCAATTATTAGTTATTATTTTTAACTTTCTCTCTTCTTTGAATGGTCACCCACCCCACTACTGTACTAAAATGATTTTCATACAAAAAAATTATTTTTTTATTGAAAAAATTAATTTTTATATATTTGAATAATTTTGTTTAAAATAATCAAATTATTAAAAAAATTTATTTTCAATTTTTTTAGAAAAATTAAAAAATATAACTTATGAAAAAAATTAATTTTTAATTTTTTAATTATATATAAATTTATATGAATTTAATTTGAATCTGTTTAATCGTGTAAAAACTTTCTGTGAGACATCTAATCATATATTGCCACATCAGCAAAAATTTTTGACATAACCACCCACTACTTGAATGGTCATACAAATAGAATGTTTTGATTGAATGACAATATAAAAAAAATTTATACTATCAATACACTCTAATTAAACTCAATTTATATTTTATAATTATTTTTTTTTTAAATTGAAACAAATGCTATATGTATCGTATAATAGTACTCTTTTCGATGAAGTGGTTGAGATAATACTAGCCGTCTTCCCGGCTCGGGCCTATCTGAAGGGGCCCTTCAGTCTTGGCGCCATCTATAGTGCTCCATATTGCTCAAAGAATATGGTGCATCTTGTAATCTGATAGTAAGATTATGAGGTATATCGATGCATCAATCACTTATAATATATTATAGTAATATCTAATTTTAAAAAAATTTAAAAATATGATTAAATATATTTTAAAAATTAATTATCATACACTAATAGTATAAAATTATTCTAGTAGTATAAAATAATTTTATATTATCAATGTAATCAAAAATATTTTATCAATATAATTTTACTCTATCAGTGTAATTTTACACTGATAATGTAAAATTATTTTATATTATCAATATAATTTTACATTATTAGTGTATAAAAATTAATTTTTAAAAATTATAAAAATTTTATTAATATAATTTTACACTATCTATTAGTGAAATATTACATTGATAATATAAAATTATTTTATATTATCAATGTAATTTTATAATTTTTAGTGTATAAAAATTAATTTTTAAAATATATTTAAGAATTTAATTTAAATATACTAATAGTGTAAAACAATTTTATACTATCAATCAATAGAAATAGTGAAAAGTGTCAACTCATATAAATAATCATCTATTATAATGAGGGATCTACCATAATTTCTCATTTTTCTCTATTTTTATTGATTGATAATATAAAATTATTTTATATTATCAATACATACCAATTAAATTTTATATTTAATTATATTTTTTAATTTTTTTTAAATTAATATATTACTATATTATATTATAAATAATTAATATATCAATATATTTCATAAATTTTCATCATTTAATATATTACAATTATAAGGTACACTAAGCACTTGACCTGCAAATCGCATTGCAGATGTTCCCTTCAGTCTTTGCCGTCTTGAGGCCTTGGGTATAGTTTGTAACAGTACGTCGTTTAATTTCGAAGTTGTCTTTCGACCAACTCAATAAATAAATAAATTTCAAAGTCGTCTTTACCTCAGGTGTGGAAAGTGAAAATTGAGGCACCTTTCATGATTCCAAGTCTTCACAATTGCCAAGATCTTTGGATGCGAGTGAGAGTCATTGTTGAATGTTGACTTCACAAAATCCAAATCTAAACTACCTCCCACTATGTACTGAGAAAGAACGTGAGAATCAACAACATAGTTCTTTCCTTTGGAAGATTCTAACATACTGATTAAAGGTGTATTAATTTAAGATTTTTTGGACAAAAAACTATTTTTTTTATTAAAAAAATTAATTTTTATATATTTAGATAATTTTTTAAAAATAATTATTTTCTTAAAAAATTTTATTTTTAATTTTCTTTGTAAAAATTAAAAAAAATAACTTCTAAAAAAATTAATTTTCAATTTTTTTTAGTAATATATAAAATTTAAATTTAAAAATTATTTTTTCAAAAAGCTAAAATAAACGTTCCTAAAATTTGTTGAGCTTGCTCCGTAAAAGTTAACCGCCCATAGCATGTCATTCCTTTTTATTGTTTATATATTTTAACTTTAATATACTGTATTCTATTCCTTTGTATTTTTTCAATTTTCTGCCTTTCTATTTTTTACCTCTTTCTGTCATCCCTTTTTTCTTATTTATTTTTCTTTTCTGGTTCCTCCTGCATAACCCCTCTCTGCGATGACGGTAGTGCTGCCTTGCGGAGGGACTAGAGTTTCGAGTCGGAAGTCAATTGAAAGTAACAAGACAATGTAGAAGTGGTTGCGTTGTAATTTGTAGATGAAGCTTCTCGCCGCCTTCTTTCTTCTGTCTTCCATTTTGAGAAGTGGTGAAGCTGTAAATAGGTGATTCATACACCAAATGCTTGCATCTAAGTCCGATTATATGAAAAATACAAATAAACAATATTGAAGTCATTAAACTTTTGAGAAATACTTTTTTATTTATTTATTTTTAAAATTGCCTTTTTCATTTTAAAATCACAAACAAACAAGCTAAAAATTGCAACTGCTTATGGTCCGGTAATTTAGCAGAGGAAAGGTATATTTGATTTAATTTTCAGAAGAATTATTTTTGAAAAATTTTTTTTTAAAAGAATTACTTTTAAAAAATAAATTTTATTTAGTTTAAATATGTCAAAAGTAAGTTTAAAATAATAATTTTTATTTAGATATGATAAAATAAAATTATTTATTATTATTAATATGAAAGTAATAATAAGATTCCCTCTCAAAATATCTCTTTCTAAAATAAAAAGTAACTTCAAAAATAATTCTTTTAAAATTTTTTATAAAATTTTAAAAATAAATAAAAAAAAGACTTTTATACACTTAAATATATTAATTATTATATATTTTTATTTTCATATTAATGGAAAGCCTTTTAACCCTCCAAAAATATATCCAAACTTACCATAGCAGAAAGATCAATGATATAATCCTAGTTCCTATATAGTATTTTTTTTTTTTTGGGTATTTTTGTGGGGTGTGATGACGTTCCTATATAGCTCATTTGGACCTATGCGTGATTTGTGCCCAAGTAGAATAGTAAAAAATACAGCCCAGATATGATTTTCGAATGAAGTCCAAATCAAAATCGAAAGAAAGTCAAAGTCGTGATGGCTGAACTCATCCTTAAGGAGGAAGGAGCATATCTAATTTCACTGGACACCGGGATCTTAGGACAAGTAGGCTATACACTCACGTACATTTTTACCTTTTCAAATCTATGTATTTATTGCACCATAATTTTTTTCTACTACAATTGTTACGCGATATTTGAGGAATAAAAATTCTCTCATTCATAATTTTGATGACTTTTCATCATTTATAATTTTTATTTTTTTCAAATAGTAGTAAAAGTATTTTCAACTTTTAATAGATCAGAACATGTATATTTTATTCCACAAGTCAATCTTAAAAACCTAAAGGTGATTTGATCATGGGACTTTAATTGTTAGTATTAAAAAATTTAGACTAATAATACATTAAAATTTCTCATATATTTTTAATGGAAAATTAATCTCATATATTATTATAAGTAAGAAATAGATATGAGACCGGGGGCCATTCTCTTACCATGTAACCCTGGAAGTTTCCATACTGCACTTGCTTCAATCTCATAGATTCTTCTGCTGGGTGGAATATCATCCCAACACCGAAACAATCTTCTTATGCCATCAGTATGGATGTCTCGCTCTACCATATTGAAATTGTTTTGCTTTGGCTACTGTTTACAATCATGTTCAACTCAGTCATGTACAATTTGAAGGTTCATTGTGACAACAAGGACATAAACACACTACTGAACTTTAAACAAGGAGTTACAGATGCCACAAGTGTGCTCTTCTCATGGTCCACTGAAAAAGATTGCTGTCAGTGGATAGGAATTCAGTGTGACAACACCACAGGCTGAGTAACTGAGCTCAGTCTCCCTTGCCATGCCATGCCCTTTGCTTATAGTGACAAAGCCGACAGACCACACTACTTGACTGGTGAATTCGAGCTATCTTTATTGGATCTTGAATTTTTAAGACACTTGAATTTGAGCAACAACCCAATATAATCCAATGGGTAGCCAGAAATGTAATGTCTTGTAAATAGGTACACCTCCCCTTCTGTGTAACAACTTCTCCAAACTCCATTATCTTGATTTATCGCATAACAATGATCTTGTCATTGATAATCTCCATTGGGTTTCTCATCTTTCCTCCTTGCAATATCTTGACCTTAGTGGTATTCATCTTGACCAGGAAATTAATTGGCTTCAATCAGTGATC
Source organism: Pterocarpus macrocarpus (assembly GCA_031439585.1). Taxonomy (NCBI): domain Eukaryota; kingdom Viridiplantae; phylum Streptophyta; class Magnoliopsida; order Fabales; family Fabaceae; genus Pterocarpus; species Pterocarpus macrocarpus. The sequence continues at coordinate 58,461,868 of CM062516.1, read as the reverse complement.
ATGCTCCCTTCACTTTTAGAGTTACACTTGGCAAGTTGTCAACTTGAAAACATCTATCTATCTATTCAATATGCCAATTTTACTGCACTTGAAGTCTTAGATATTTCCGCCAATGATTTTAAACCTGAGTTGCCTGGTTGGATATTCAATCTTAGTTGTGACATCTCCCATATTGACCTTAGCCAAAATCATAGGCCAACTACCTAAATCACTGCCAAATCTTCGAAGCATCAAATCCTTGGATTTTTCTGAAAATGATTTCATTAATGGACCTATTTCGGACCTATTCCAGATTGGTTAGGCCAACTAGAACAGCTACAAGAACTTGATCTTTCTTATAATTCATTTTCTTGGGGGATACCCGCAGTTTTGGGAAATCTCTCATCCTTGATTGTATTGCATCTAGAGTCAAATCTCCTTAATGAAAGTCTTCCAGAAAGTCTTGGACTGCTTTTCAACCTGGAGGTCTTGGGAGTTGGTGATAATTTCTTGAGTGGAATTATCTCCAAAAGAAATTTTCACTCTCTCTCAAATTTGAAGCACCTTTTCTTGAGCTCACCGGACTTGACCTTTGAATTTGATCCCGATTAGATCCCCCCTTTTGATCTGCAAGGTATACGATTGGGATATGTGGGTCTTCCTTCATGGCTATTCACACAGTTCTCTTAAAATACTAACCATTACAAACTCAAGAACTTCATTTGATACTAATGACAATCTTTGGAACTTTACGGAACTTGAATATTTTTGTTTAGACAACAACTTAATCGACGCAAACATGTCAAGTGTGTTGCTAAAGTCTAAAGTCACACTATTGTCTTCAAATTATTTGAGAGGTGGCTTGCCTCAATTATCATCAAATGCGGTTATTTTGGATTTATATAATAACTACTTTTCTGGATCCATTTCTCCTCTGTTGTGTCAGAAGATGGAAGGGGAAAGCAATTTAGAGTACTTGGATATCTCTAATAATCATCTATTTGGAGGACTTACAAATGGTTGGATGGAATGGAAATCATTGGTCCATATTAATCTTGGGAACAATATCTTATCAGGACAAATTCCTCATTCAATGGGCTTGTTGTCTAATATTATTTTATTGCATTTGTATGGCAACAATTTCTCCGGAGAGGTACCTTTGTCACTGAAAACTTGCCAAAATCTTTCTATCCTTAATCTAGAGGAAAATAAGTTTTCTGGACCTATACCAAACTGAATTGGGCAGGGTGCAAAAGCTCTCAATTTGAGATCCAATGAATTCACTGGTAATATCCCTCAACAGATATGCCAACTTAATTCTCTCATGGTGTTGGACTTTGCAAATAATAGATTATCAAGACAAATACCCAACTGCTTAAATAACATGACAGCCATGGTTTCCCATGATGTTCCACATTAACCCATCTTTTGGATTAGCAGAAAACAAGAAGAAAGAAAATAAAGGAAGAGAAAATAGAAGGATTTTACATTTTCACTACATTTGGATGAGTGATGAAAAGAGGGGAGAAGAGAAAAAAATGTTGTGGGTCCCACTATTATAATTTCTCCTCACCTATACGCAGAAAAGAGAGATGAAATGTTTTTAGATGTTATTTGCCAAATTTGCCCTTATTTCCAATTGGCTTTAACAAGTGTTATGTTTTTTTTTTCTTTTTTTTTTCTATGTTTACCACCTGCTATTCTTGGTTTTAAAAAAATATATAATAGTGATGATAACATACTTTTTAATCTTCATTACAGATATTTATTTTATTTATTCATGTATTTATTTTTATTTATAAAAAATGTGTTAAAAGTATAAAAACAAAAATTAAGATTATAATTATAATAAGGTTATAAAAGTTATTACATAAAATTACATTTTCTTTTTTCTTACTTTTCTTTCCACTTTTCCTCTAAACCAAACAACAAGAAAGAAAAGTAATTTTTCTCTTCATTTTCTTTCTTTTTATTTTCTCTTTTCATCCAAACAAACCATAAAGTAGCAAATATACCACGTAAGTTTATTTCTCGTTTCAGGATGTTCATTAAAGGCAATGAATTGGAATATTACTATTTAATGTATGCCTTTGATCTTTCAAATAACAATTTGTCGAGAACAGTGCCTTTAGAGGTATTTAAGCTCACTAGTTTGCAATCCTTGAATTTGTCCAACAATCAATTACAAGGAATGATACCAGAAGAGATTGGTAACTTGAAACAGTTGGAGTCCCTTAATCTCTCAAGGAACCAACTTTCGGGACAAATTCCTCAGTCCATGTCTGGCATGACTTTTCTTAGTGCCTTGAACCTCTCATTCAACAATATCATGGGCCAAATCCCGTCAGGGACCCAATTTCAGGGTTTTACAAATATTAGCAATATGGGTAATCCTGAACTTTGTGGACCTCCACTCACAAAGAACTGCCAACAAGATGAAAAACCCCACAATACAAAACAGATGGGAGAAGATGATGGCGGTGAAGAATCTGACGTACATTCATGGTTCTATATGGGCATGGGAATTGGATTTGCCACAGGATTTTGGGGAGTATTGGGTGTCATTTTCTTCAACAGAAGATGCAGGCATGCTTATTTCAGATTTCTTGGTCAGTTATACGACAACGTGATCGAAAAGATTAACTCTGTCTACTGGAATCTCCGAAACTGCAGCAGCAATAACTAGTAAGTTTAGAAGCAAATTCTTGTTCAGCTTTTAGTTATGTCTGATTCTTCTTTATATATTTTTCCTTTTATTCAAGCATACTATCTGGTATCTAGAAAGCAAGTGTTTTCCACTCTGTTTGGCTTTATATATATACACATGATCATTGGGAGAGTGTTGGCTTAAATGGTCATGATTCGAAGATAGTTTTGTACAAGCAACATTAAATTTTTATTAAATTGAAAAAAAAATTAAAGAAACGTACTAAAATTATATTGAAACAACAAAAAATACATGTGAAAAATTGAGGCCTATTTTCCTGCCCATTAGATGAGCTGTGGATGGATACATTATTAACATAACATGCTGTATCTATTTTTGTAATCTAACCATAACAAACCTTAACTCATTTTATTGAAGTTAGGAATGAAATTTCACACTCTTAACATTAATTTAGTATGTTGGATTATGCAAACTCATGTGCTAATTCTTGATCCAGGTCTACACTGAGCTTTAGATGATATTATCAAACATTGAAAATAATCGTTACTTACCCTTGCAACCACTTTGTACATAATTTGCAGGTCCTTGGTGTGCCTGCATCGACTAGTTGCTTCACCAAGAGGTTACCACAAAGTTGCATGTGTATTACTCCGACTGGTTAATGTCTCGACTATATATATATATATATATATATATATATATATATATATAAATAACAAACCTAACTTGTGAATTCGGGTTTTTATTACTTAAACCAGTTGCAAACCATTCTGCATCCTCTCTATTGGATCTATGCTCTGTGCTAAAATTGTACTTCTCTTTACCCTAGATTTGTAAAGTATAATTGAAAATGCTTCCATACCAGATCTTATTCCAGAGTATTAACAAAGCGCATATAAGTAGACACACATTATTTATCAAGTAACTCTTCCTTTCTGGTTTTGACTTGTAATAACCAATAATGACAAGATATTCAACTTCAACCTTCAGTTGCCAAAAGGAATTCATTATATGAATAGAACTATCATTCAACCCATTACGCAGTCGGCTATGTCATCCTTTTTATTTTTCAATGTTTTTGAACTGTGAACGTTTGCATATGAAGAGGAAAATGGTAAGGAATTCAAAGGTCATAGACTCAGAGTAAAATGCAGTTGTATTTTCAAAAGCAAAAAATTATGTAAGGTATACAATAAGCCAAGCCGTCTAATATTATCTAAAATAAATGGCAGTGTATTTTTTCATCATATCAAGCTACAGGTTTAGAATGCAAATCTTGGACCTTGCAGCTAATAACTTAACAAGTTATATTCCTCTTTGCTTTGGCCATCTTAAAGGAATGATACTGGATCAATTTTCTGATGATCAGAATGTCGGATTGCCTCCGGTTGGACAGCCTCCTATGGTTAATATGTTCGCAATGGCTCCAGCATTTCAAGAATGGAATAATGAGGACGTAAAGCATGTCATCCAAAGAAAAAAGAACTTGATCATACCAGAAATCTGAAGTTTTTAATCAACATGGACTTGAAGAATAATATAAGTGGAACTATATCTGAAGACATCACTTTTCTTTTTGGATTAATTGGCCTGAACTTGTCACGCAATTTTTCGCCCGGAAAGATCCCAAGCAAGATTGAGAAAATGAAGTCACTATTCACAAGACTTCAGTGATATTTCAAGCCATAAACTTTCAGGCCCAAATCCAGACAACATGCCCAATGTGACTTCACTTAGCCAGTTGAACTTGTCATACAACAATCTCTGGCCCTGTTCCAAGTTACATTTAATTTCTCGCTTTCAGCGGTCCATCTAATCAGGTTGGGAATCCATTACCGCGAGGTGTAATCGAAGATAAACATGGAGAAGAAGATATGATGCTTGAATACTGTTAGATGGTTGTCCTACTCGTATCTTATCCAATACCAGTACTGTTTGGATACATGAGTACATACTTAAAAAAAAAATTTTCAAATTTTTCTATCAAAAATATGTTTAATGTGATGGATAGGTAAAGCCTTTCCCAAAATGATAAAATACGTTAAAATTTTGGACTGGGGTAATGATTAAGTAAAGCACAGTTTTGATTAGTTAAAATTTTCACACTACTTGACCAAAAAAAATAAAAAGAAAAAGAAATTCCACACTACTTTTACATTAATAATTAGTATATAAATAATTTATAATTAGGATGTATCATATGGTGATAGGACGTTAGTACTTCAATTATAATCCTCAATTACTATGTACAATGCATGCCAGATAAAGTTTTGTTTGGGCTAATTTTTTAATGTGATGGTTAGGTAAAACCCTTTCCTACGAGTAATAACTTAAGTTGGCTTAGGTTATTATTGTAAGTAAAGATTCCCCACGACTATTTTTTTTTTTCATCCACCAATTTTTACTATATCTTTTTATGTTATCTGTATGAAACTATTTATATAAATTTAAGAAATTATATAATTTCTTTTTTAAAAAAAGGAATCTTAGTTAAATTGAATTAATAATATTTGTGAACCTAATTTATATTGAATTTGGATAAGCATATATAAATAAATCATTTGAGTTGTACTTGTCAAAAAAGAAAAAAGGATGAAGATGGAAGAGAGGAGATATTTCGAGGTTTACAAAATTTCAATTGACTGTGTTTCGTTATATACACGTTTTCAAAATCTCATATGAATTGTGAAGCATCACTTTTTCCACCTTTTCAGAAGTCATTCGCATAGTAACAAAATTCATAGGCTGAATTTATTAAAAGGAAAATTTAAAGGGCTTGTTTCGCTTATTTTAAAGGGTGTGTTTGGTATATTATATTAAGTATTATATGATAAGATAATATAATATGTTATGACCTTATCCATTATTAGGCGTAATTAACGTATTGTATAAAATTATTCATCAAACATCTTTTATATGTCAAAATGATAGATAATTTAATCTAGTTTTTGATATATAAGGACTCTTTCACTTTTTTATTTTTTAATATATTTTAAAAAATAATTATTAAATAAATGATAAAAATATATAAATAAAAAATAATATTATTTTATAAAAATTTAATAATAAATAAATATTTGTAAAAAATAATAGTTATAAAATAACTATTCAAACTAATATAAAATATAGAAATAAAAATTTATTATTAAAATATATAAATAATAATAAATAATATTTAATATAAATCTAATTATATGTAATAAAAATAATTGTACGTATATGATATTAGGAATACTTGATTTTTGATATATAAAAACTCTCTATTTCTTTCTCTTTCTCTCTCTCTCTCTCATTTTTTATATTTATGAAAAAACATTAAAAATATATAAATAAATATTTTTAAATATATAATTATATTTATATATAATAAAAATAACTAAAATAATTATAATTATTAGTTAAATAGTTATGTTAATTTTTAATTCAAAATTTAAAAAATTATATTTATTATAATTTCTTTTTCTGGTTATATTTTATATAATATAGTATTTTATACAATGACATACTAAATACTGCATAATATTAAAGTTTCATCAAGCTTTATACTATCAGCTCTTATCCTTTCAGGTCTTATACTATCAACTATGCCAAACGGGCCTTAATAACAAAATTCATACGTTGAATTTAGTAAAAGGAAAATTTAAAGGGTTTGTTTGTTTTTTATTTTACATAGAACCACTATTTTGACACTTAAAAGATCAACACGCTAATAAATTAGTTCTTAAAAGATGTTTTATTTGTCTATAATATATCAATGATTAATATATTGACAAATTAGTTCCTAAGAAATCAGCATATCGACAAATTATTCCTTAAAAAAACTAATGTGCTGCAAATTAGTCTTTAAAACATTTTTTTTTTTGGCATTAACGGAGCCCATTAACAATAACGAATTTTCATCATTAGAATACTATTGGCTAATAAAATATTTTTTAGGGACTAATTTATTAGCGAACCGATCTTTTAAAGGTTAAAATGGTCGTTCTTCCTATTTTTTACCTTTAATTTTTAATTGATATATTTTTATAACTAATTAAAATTTTCATATTGTTTTTATTTTATTTTTTGTTTTTAAGATTTATTGAAAGAAACAATAAAATATTATTTACACAATTTTTTCCTTAAAATTTTATAAACAAGAAATGTAATAAAATTGAGGAAATTTCATCAATATGCCTATAAAATTTAAGGAAATCGGTATTCTTTGGTTATTTATGGATAAAAATTTGTTATGCATCTACACTAACTCAACTTACTAAATTTTTAAAATCATTTTTAATTATACTTAAGTTTATGAAACTTGTGATTAGATATAGTCATTGAACACAAAAGTTATCGACATCCTTATAAAAACCAAAGGTACTGAATGAAATCTCTAAAATTAGTTAAGGTGGATTGCATTTGTAGATATATATTTTTTAATAAAATCATACAATAAGAAATGAAAAGTAAAAATAAACCAAGTGCCATTTTAAACTTTTAAAGATAAATAATGTTCTTCAAAATAAAAAATTAGAATTTAATTGCAATGTATCATTATTATAATATTTTTTTATATAATCATCTAATTATGTATAATTATATTATTAAAAGAATTTGACTATTTTCATAATTATATAAAAATAATATATAACTAGTTGGCAGTATACAAAAGTTTACACTAGTGATGTATTAAATTTAATTTAAAAAAAAAATTATCTTTAATATGAAATCATCAGTCCTTGACTTGTTAATTGTTATTAGAGGTTTTATCCGTGAAAGCATAGCAAACAGATCCTATATGCAGTAGCTTTATTATTCAATAGCCTCTTCAAATGTCTGCTGGCTTGGCGTGAGAAACCTGAACTGCATGGTATCCTGGTTAATTACCATCCTCATCTAGTATGGGACCAGACATTGCAATCATCAATTCATCAATGTAGTGGAAATTATAAGAAATTTTAAGGTAAACAATTCCTATTATATTAGTATTTATATATTTTATTCATATTTTGGCACATATAGAAAGAATATTATATATCACAATTTTTATTAATATTATAGCTTTACATTATATCTATCTATTATTAATTACTAATGCCAAAATATGGTAATTATCTTTTTTAAATTATCATTAAACCACTAAAGTACAAAAGCATGACTATATAAAAACGTAAATAAATGTATACGTTCGAATGTATAATTAAAATATTCATATATTACATGTATTACAATATTCAAGAACACATTACGATTATTATATCCATCTAATAATAATAATATTATTATTAAAATATTAAAATTATAATTTTACATAAAAACTTAAATATATGAATATTACTAATTAATTTAATATTTTTAAGACATTTGTTAACATAAAAATAATAATTATCATTATTTAAATTAAATTATAATGATATAATAAAAATTAATTAAAATCAAATAATATATATTTAATTTTTATTTTAAATATTTAAAAAATAATTACTTCTAATTTGTGAAACAAAATAATATGAAAATAATGTGAAGATGCAAAATGAAATTTGTTTTTAAAAATATACCTCCAATAGGGAGAAAAAAAAATCGCCCCCTCATTTTTGTTTTTTGTTTTTCCGATATATTGTTAAAATTGTTAGCGTATACATTTATTTAAGTTTTTGCATGTATGTATATACGTATATGTGGTTTAATGATAATTTAAAAAGGATGATTATTATATTTTAGTATTAGTAATTATTAATAGATAGATATTATAAATAGAGGGTAGTTAATAAAATTATAGTATTAATAAAGATTTAGATATGTAGCCCCTATTTTTACCTGTAATAAAACATAAATGGGATGCCTAAACACAAATATGATAGAAAGTGCCTGTCTAAGAATTTTTTATATCATTAAAAGTACTTTGCAAGCAATTATAAGTATTTTGGTATAAATATTCTTGAAATTATTTTTATTTTAAAAAAAGTATTTTTGAGAAAAAAATTTTATTATTATTTTTATATTAACTGTTAGAAGTAATTTTACTTTATCCTATCTAAATAAAAATTATTCTTTTAAACTTATTTTTAATATACTTAAATCAAGTATAAATTAATTTTTTAAAAAATAATTTTTCTAAACCTTTTTTTCAATTTAATTCTTTCAAAATAATATTTTAAAAAAAAATTAAGAATATTTACTTTTTATGAGACACTGTATCAACTCACAATGCATTCACCATTGGCGAATAAATAGTAAACAAGTACGGTGCCACGTAAAAAATGAGTCTTCTGTCATTTCTATTTTTTAAAAAATTAAATCAAACATACCCGTGATGGGGTTCCATCATATGCTGTCGATACCCTCGCGGAGAGCTAATTACATGCCGATTGTCACCTTCCTTCTCAGTCATCTGCTACCAATTGTGAAGACTTGATTATTGTGGAGTCGACGGTCACTCCCACTTTCATCAAAAAGACTTGGGAATTGCGAAGTCAGCAGTCATCTTCTCTCGCCAATGTGCCGCAAGTTCCACTTTCCACCCTTGAACTCAATTAGCTTTGCCTAACTTAGCTTACACAAGACGCACAGGCGACTTTGAAACTAATTACAAGATGCACGTCCAAATCGTCTCGTTTTCATTTATGAATAGGAGAGGGACACGTGTGATTGCAAGCAGGAAGATCGACGCGAAGTTCAAGCATGCTTTGTTGAATTGATCCATGGTTAGGAGACGGGCGTCCGTGACCGGCGTGCAGGTAAAGGTCAATGCGATGGTCAAGTCATGCCTGACCTGTAGGTTGGATAGACCCTTGAATAGAAGCATATATGCGATCCCAGTTCCTAGTTCATAAGAACATATGCGTGATTTACGCGCAAGTGGAGTGGTCAATAGATACAGCGCAAGTATAATTTTCATGGAACTCATCCTAGAGAAAGAAAACAAACTTAATTTGAGCGGGACGAGAGACATCCGCGATCTATGCGCGAGTAAAAACTTTTATCACATACATAAGGGTAAATAACACAAAATTTCCTACGCGGGGACTTTTCCTAAAATAGTACTTAATTCTATTCTTGTTTAAAAATTACATTTCATTTCGATATGAGAATACTTTCATTTATTTAATCATGATTAGTTCAAAATATTTTTTTGAAAAAAAACTTAATCAATTTTAATTCATATAATCTCATTTTTTTATTGCCACTTATCCTTACTAGCATTTATTATATCTCTTATTAAAAATTCACAAAAAATAAGATGGAGCACTTCAATCTTATAATTTATCTTTATTCTTATTATTTAAGTTATGCTAAAATATGGAATTATATTGATTAAGATCAATATAATTTACTCTCTCACAACCAAAACAAAAAAGATAATTTTCTCGTTCCCACTTTCTCTCTTTTTATGCAGATAGTTTATTCATTTTGCTTATAAATAAATCAACTGTTTCAAAACTAAACTGAATATTAAAAATTTACTATATATGTATTATAATTTTTTGACTTTTCAATCAGATCATGAATATTAAATGTCTCATAATTGTTTGAATTATACTTTATTAAAATTATTTTAGCCTCCTTTACATATTAAAATCAAGAAATATACCATCTTTATTTTTTTAAAAAAAAAGTTAGAACATTAGAAAAGTATTTTTTAAGGTATTCAATAATCATTCATTGAATATCCTGTATTTTTAATAAATTTCACGGATTCCAAAGATAAAAAAATTCATAAAATAAAAGATATGTAAAATTTTTCAAAAATAGAAAAAGATTGTTAAAAAATTAAGAATATAGAGAAAATTAAGATGAAAGATATTCACTTTATTTCTTGTGAATTTTTAAGGTTTGTGAGGATAAACGATGATCGAAGAATGAGATTATGTCAATTAAGGTTAGTTAAGTCTTTTTTAAAAAAAAATTATTTTAGATTAACCATATTACATAAGTGAAAATATTTTGTTAGACTATTCTATGTTAAAATATTCTATTAATGTGGTGGAGTGTAATTTTTTAACAAAAGTGGGGTTAAGGCCATTTTAAAAAATTTCAAAGGGAGTTTATGCTATTTACCCTATTAAAAGTTATATCTCTCAAAAACTTGTTAATTAGGTGAAGCCAGAGTTCTATACCGTTCAATTCATTGCCGTATTGATCCTTTCAAGTCCCTTAAAATATCATATTTACGTAATTTGTTGGCTCCAACCTTGAAAAGTTTGGATGGCATACCCTGTCCTATACTTGACTAGCAGGTGACCTTGAATGTTAATAATCCCATCATAATAACAACGAAAGGATAAATCCAACCAAGAACCAAGTCAATTCAAATGTATTTACGCACTTATTAGTGAATTTGTATAACACCATTATAATAAGTCTAAGCACAACGACATTTACAGAAGTGAGAGGGAAAAAAAAGAAAAAGAAAAAGGATAGATATCATTTGAACGGTTCAATAGCATACAATATTAACAGTGAGTGAGACGGACCATAAAAAATGCGCTAGTCGTTATGGATTTTCTTATCCTAGCTTTTACATATCCAAATCAGCATATGATCTAAATTGATATACGATTGAATTATGTGTAAATAAATATAAATTTCAGTTATATAAATATTGAATATGATATTAGATAATAATGAATAAGAGATGTTATTAATTAAAGGTATATGTCGATTTTGATGACTAAATTACTATGGTGAAATAATAGATTAAAAAAAAATTCCGATGGTGCACTTTAGAAGGACATATAGTATATAAACAAAGCAAATGCTGAACATGAAAAACAAAGCAAACAAGTTAAAACACAAGTATCGGTAGCAGTTATGGCTTTGATGAATGACCAAAATGAAACTGAGCTGTTCCAAGGACAAGCTCTCTTGTACATGCAGATATTTAGCTACCTAAGACCTATGTGTCTTAAGTGGGCTGTCCAACTAGGCATAGCAGACATAATACACAACCGTGGCAATCCCATCACACTTCCTGAGTTGGTGTCAACTCTTCATGTTCCACCAGCTAAAACTAGTTTTGTTCAAAGGCTCATGCGCTTTCTGGCACACAATGGAATCTTTGCAATCCAAGAGAACCAAGAAGAGCGTGAAGCATATGCTCTAACACCTGCATCAAAGCTTCTTGTCAAAAGCAGCGACCATTGTTTGTCTCCAATGGTTATGTTGTTCACTGATCCACGTCAGCAGAACAAGTTTCATCATTTGGGGGAGTGGATTCGTGGGGAGGACCCCACATTATATGAGACAGCCTTAGGAGCAAGCGTCTGGGAGTTCCTTGATCAAAATTCTGAATACACAAGACTCTTCAATGAGGCCATGGCTAGTGATTCTCAGATGGTAAATTTCGCACTGAAAAATTGTTGTTCGGTCTTCGAGGGGCTAGATTCTATTGTGGACGTAGGCGGTGGAACTGGAACCACAGCCAAAATTATCTGTAAGGCATTTCCTCAGTTGAAATGTGTAGTGTTTGACCTTCCAAGGGTTGTGGCTAACTTGTCAGACAGCAATAATTTGAGTTATGTTGGTGGGGACATGTTCGTATTTATCCCACCAGCTGATGCAATCCTGCTAAAGGTATATACATACATGATGAGATAGTGAATTTGTTGAGTTATTGCAAATGAAAAATATACTTAGAATTTTATTGTCAGAATTTTTGCTTGGATGAATGGATAGTTTTTACGTACTCTTTTAAATTATTCAACCACTTCTTTAAATTTTGATAAATTCTGACAATTAATTCTGATTATATAGCATCTCTCATTGCAAATTAGTTTATTTCATTATAATATATTATCTCTCATGTTCATTTGCTAATTTGATTTACAGGGTCATGGAATGAATATCACATGACGAGATAAAGCGAATATTTATGACCTTCGATTATTATTTTTTAACTTTATTTTATTTTGCAGTGGATTTTACATGATTGGACTGAGGAGAATTGCATAAAAATTCTGAAGAAGTGTAAAGATGCTATTTTAAACAAAGGCAAAAGAGGAAAGGTGATTATCATGGATATTGTAATAAATGAAAAACAAGATGATCCAGACATAACTCAAATAAAGCTCAGTATGGATATAATCATGTTGGCTTTTAATGGAAAAGAGCGAAATGAAAAAGAATGGAAGCGACTCTTCAGTAAAGCAGGATTCAAACACTACAAAATACTTCCCATATTTGGTTTTAGATCTCTCATTGAAGCCTATCCTTAGATAGTGTTACGAATTAGGATCTGTTTGATGAGTTACATGTTATCAACAAACATCCTATAGACATTGTTGTGCTGTATTTGATAGTTCATATGTCATGAATTGGATAACGTTGTCGCGATATTTTAAACTTCTGGTGGAGTTATCTTTATGTTCCTCCACAGCTATGTGGTTATATATATGTATTGTCGAGAATAAATTGAATAAAGTTTGCAATGGATCTAATAGTTTCAAATGTTATGAAGAAGTTTCCCACGTTTTGCAACCCAAATAAAGAAAAAGTTTCCCACGTTTTGGTGTGGCTCAGTTTTCACATGTGATTCTTTAGGAGGAGGTTGTCTACGATACTCCCAACAAATCTGGTAGGATTTGTACCCACTATTATTATTATTATTATTTTGCATAAGTTGGTAATGAATAATAATGTGGGAATTAAAATTCATTTTGGGGACTTTTAGTTATATAATAGGCAGTAAAAAATATTTTTTCTACAATGATGGTTTATTCTCTATCTAACTTTCCTATCATATCATTGGTTAGATGGGATTTACATATAAAACTTGGAGGATTCTTAGTTGAAGAATGGGGATTTTTATTATATATTTGAATAAATAGTTGAGTACAAGCATGTATATAAAAATCTCTATTGCATAACTATAACTCTCTAAAATTTTGAACATTGATCCCCTTCATGTATTCGATTACAAACTTTAAAATTTTATCCTTCTTCATGCTTGAAAGAGAGAAAACACTAGAGAAAGAGAAGTTTTTATTCTCTATAACATAACTAAAAATTCCCAAAAGGTTGTTCATTAATCCCTCCCAATGTTGCTGTTCATATCAATTCCCCCCGCTTACAAAAAAAATTTTCGACGATCGAATTGATCCTTGTAATTAGTTTGGGAGTACCATAGCCTCTTCCCTTTAGGAGTTGCTTTTTCTATATTGCAAGGATGGATCTACATCAACATTGTAGATCCTTCTTCTCATTGAATGGGAAAAAATGATTACACTATTTTTCAAGACAATTATACACAATGGTATTTTTTAATTAAAAAAAAAGGCAATGCGAGCATTGGGATAAGCTGTGAAAATATATTATTTGTACCTCATACTTATGTATTAATTATTCCAAATTTATATTTTTCAATATGATAATTTTCCTAATTTATTTTATTTTTTATGCTAGTAGTGAGAAAGAAATAATTTTGAGCTTAATTGACAAAGATTCTCACTAGATTTGTTTGATTGTAGAATAAATATAGCACCAATAGATGGAAGATCGAGGGAAATATTTTGACGGAGATTTGAAGATTTTGATAAAGATTTGAGGATTTGAAAGGATTTGGCTCAAATTTGAAGAGAATCAAGATGAAATATTTGACTGGAATATCTTAACGAAGGAGAAAATTTGGGGATTTTGATTCTGTTCGCCAACATTGGTTTAGCTACTATAGCGTGGCATGCTTAGCCCTAGACAAGTTTTATTTCTTTTATAAATAGTTGAAACTTAGGGAGAAGGTTTTATCCATTATTTTGAGAGAGAGAGAAAGAGAGAGAGACTAAAGTTTTTGTGGTTTTTGAGAACATTGTGAATGTCAAAGAGAGGAAAACATGAGGAATCAAGACTCCACTTCGAGGGTATCACATGCGTATGCCAAATTACATGACTCCAAATTTTATCATTTTGTAATATTTCAGCTTTAAATAGGCCTTATAACATGGATATTAGGCTGGGTGATGGGTAGAATGAGTTTAGTCTTAAGAAGACTAAATAAGATTGTATTTTATTAGTTTTCTCATTTCTTATTTTCTATTTCATCATTGGTTTCACTCACTTGTATAAAAGATGTGAGGAAAGCAACTCTCATATAAATAAGGAGCTTTGGTTTGTACTTAGGCATCCTTTAAAATAATAAATGTTTTATTCTAGAGAATTATTCTCTTTGAGTGTAAGTTAGTGTTGTGCGAAGGTCTTGCCGCGTGTTGACCTTTCTTTAGTTCAAAATTTTATGCTTACTCGCTGTGTCACCAAGAGGCTACCATTGTTAAGCTTTGGAGATCGAAAGTGATGTTTGGGCAAGAGACTCAAGGTTCTCACCACCTAATCCTTTCGTTGGTTTCGAAAGTAATTTCTAATCCAAATTTCATTTTGCATTAGTAGTTTTCTATTGTTTTCTTTAAAGATTATTCCATGGGAAGGGTTTAGAAAGCCTAAGGCTTGGTAATTTATAAATTGATGATGCATTAGAAAAAATTGGGTTAATTATCAAATTTTAATAGTTTCTAAAAGTTATGTTGTCATATCAGCTTCTTGTTAGGAGCATCCTCTAAGTTCCATAAGCTTTGAAGAGTTAGAACGTCATCTCTTTAGTTAAGCACTATGAGCGGATAGTGTGTCTATAGCTTAGTTTATGTAATATATCTATTTTATGCATATTAGAACTCTTATGAACTTACTCTTCAATATTATTGTGAATTTTAGAAATTATGTTTATGAGTATCATGAATTATTTTTAGAACTATCAAATTGTTTACGAACTGATATTATGTTTTTAAGAAAAATGGCTGTAAAAGATTTATGAGCTAGATTTTTTTATAAGATCTCTATTAGGGGAAAGAGCAGAAATTATGACATTATAATTCCTAGTTATGAGAGTGGCTAAACAGTCACAGTTTTGCAAGCAAGGATGAATTTTTTGATATAATTCTATTATTTTAGAAAAATTGTTGTTTGTGGGAGGAAGTCTTTAGCAGAAACTATAAGTTAATGGCAGTAGACATTAATCTTGATATACCATGATCATCATCCTTAGCTAATAGGGGTTGTGCTAGCCGGAAATGTAGGCCAATACGTCCAAACAAATTGATCACACAGGAGAAAGGGCTATTCATATAGATGAAGTTGTCCAATGTGGTCTCAAAGTTATCGTTCACACTAAGAAAAGGGCTACCCTGAGTGGTGGAGTTGCCCAAATGTGGACCCAATTTATTATGAAATTGAGGAGCTCCCTCATGTTTGTTATGTTTAATAGTTTACTGATTGTTACTATGTACATATGTAGACATATATCTATGTATTATGTGTTCGACAAGTATAGAGTTATGATTTTAGAAATGTCCCATATGTACTATGGATATTTTGTATGTTCATTGAGTTGTATAATTCACCTCTCATTGTTCCTCCTCTTTTTAGATACAGGTTTTGACACAAATCCTGCTCCTTGAGCTTTGTAGGACATGAGTTTCCATTTTTTGATGAGCCCTTTACTTTGGAGTAAGGGCTAGTATTAAAGCCTATTTTGTTTATGTTTAGAGTTGCTCCATAACACTATAGATAGAGTCCTTATTTTTTGTTATAAAAGAAGGATTATGCTATGTTTATTAAGTTCATGTTTTCCAAAGTTTTCACGAATTTAATTACCATTATGTACAAGTATTTGAGGTTGTTTTTCCCAAGATTTTATGGAAACTAAGTTTATATTTGAATAAGCATTTTATTTATTTGGATTCTTTTTTTAGGGAAAGAAATCATGTAATTTTTAGAAAAGGACTTTGAGTAGAGTTGTTAGGGAACCAATGTCCCTTACGTGCTGATCACGACCAAGTTGGGTTGTGCCACATTTCCTATTCTTTGATTAGGCATGCTAAATTTCTTAAAGTTTAGGGAGATGTAGCTTAAGGGAACATGTTTTATATTCCTTTTATTACTTTAATTTTCTTTTTCAATACATTGTGTAATTTCTAGTATTCTTAATATTATTTTTGACCTAATCACTTATTAACTAATGTATAATTTTATATTGCCAAAAGGAATTTCACCTTATTATAAAATAAGCCAATTAATTTAGAAATTACCATAGGTTAGAATACCTAGTTACTCACTTATGCAATCTTTGACTTCTCGTTTTTCATTCTTAAAATAAATTTAGAATAGTCTAAGAAATTAAACTATTTAATTTATCTTAAAAAGGTCATAATATTGATAAATTGAATTTTGACTATTAGTTTTGAGAAATTTGACCAGCAGTGATGTTGTTGATAAATTAATTTTAATATTTGAATAATGCCAAACTAGGGAACTTGAATGAAATTAACCCCTAACACCTTCCATTATTTCTTCATATTTTCTACTGCTCATTTGTTTACATTTTTCTTGTATTATTTTTAAATTCTTAAATTTCCCCAATCTCTTTGCATGAATAGTGATGTGACTGAATTTGGTAATTAGTTTTGGTTCTCAAGAAAATGACATTCCTTGCTCCCTTTCGTTACTTGTGGCCTGGTATATTTGTCGAAACTAATTTCAAAAATTGGCTATCAATTTGCCAATGTTAATGTGATTGTGTGAATGTGAGTATATAATAATATCAATTTTGAATACACCATTTTGACATATGAAGAATTATATATTGATAATTAAGAGATTTTGGTTATGTCATATTATAGGTGAATTTTCCTGTACAAAATAATATGTTAATACTTAGATATTTTAGTTATTTTACTGATAAATTTGGTAAAGAATTTCACACATTATTAGTTATATTATCAAATTTATCAATATGATAACTACAATTCTCAATTATTAATGCATCACTTCCCATGATTTCTCATAGGCAAATTCGTTAGTAATATAAATAAAATTCTACATGATATCCCATTTGCGAAGGTGGTATCTGCAAAGCTTATGTTTACCCAAAAAAAAAAGAATTCTCATTATGGTTATATATATATATATATATATATATATATATATATATATATATATATATATATATATATATATATATATATATATATATATATTTTGAATTAATGTAAAACTTTATCATATACGTATATGTCACTCCACTAATTATTCTAAAGGCAATTTTCCACTTTAGTAGCTAATTTTCAATTTTCGTAATATATCTTTATTAATTATTCATTTAAATATATAAATAAAATTTTAAAATTTCAAATACACCGTATTAATTATTTAAAAATTCAAAATAAAAATATTATTAATACCTAATTTAACTAAAGACTTAACAATAAATACAATCACTTAAACGTATTTTTATTCACTAAATATAAGTATATACATGAACTCATTAATTTTTATTATACAATTATAATTTATTTTAAAACATATTTACTTTTCTTATTTTATCTTTGTAATAAAAAATATAAAAATAGATAAACAAAATATGTATAAAGTCTCAAACATTAAATTAGAAACTGCATTCCCTGAAATTATTTTTAAAATTGGGGAGAGGATACACACGTACATACATAACATAACATATATATCATTTTAGTTTTCTCTATTTAGTTTTTTTTCCTTAAATTTACTCCTGTTATTTGTTTGTATTTAAAAATATTACTTGACTTAATTATTCTATTGTCTTTTTTGTTGTTGTATTTCTTTATTTATTATTTCTATATACATACTTAATTATTTAATTGATTTAGATAACTCACAACAATAATTTTTTTTTAAAAAAAACTTTACTAAACCTCAAATTAACAGAGTCTAGTAACAATACATGAGACAAAAGTCCAGGGGCTGTTCTAACCACAACTTCGACAAGGAGTCCTTAGCACAGAGCATCAGCCAACTATACATAAAACTTACAACAATATTATTAATCCTCTTATATATGAAAATAATGTTTAAAAGTATAAACATAGGAAGGAGCTATTACCACTCTTTATTATCTATTGTCACTTTCACTCAGTTAGTTTCTTTAGTATTCTTGAAATGCCCTTCTTTCTCTTTCATAAATAAACTAATAGTGTATCAAAAATAAATAAATAAAATAATAGTCTTTTTTGTTTGGTGTAAATAATATTTTCTTATTTTTAGTTTTATTTAAACTCATTATTTTTAATACTTATTTTAAAAAATTCTTCTAATATTTCATTATTTTTTACTTTTGTATTTTTTGTGAAAAACTTTTCATTTTTGGCTTTTTTTTTTCAAAAAATATATTAAATTTATTTTTTCACATAAAAATGAAAAATTATTATTATGCCACAAATTAATTCCATTAATATTAAAGATACTTTATAATTGAATTAATTTTTTCACATTTTTTTTATCTTTAAGCATAATATTATTTTTATAATTATATATATATTTTTAATATTCTATAAATATTATATGAAATGAAAATAAGTTGAGTAAATTATTATTAACATAACAACATTTTGTATTGAATAAAATAATTCTTGATAATAATGTCATCAGTGTAAGAAAATTTAAACTAAATTTAAACTATCATCCAATAACGTTTGATCACATTATTAACGAGTGTGATATCTATCTCATATATTGTTGAGAAACACCTTACTTGATGTCAGAATACATCCTCAATGGTTAGTGTAAAATTTTTATTCTAATTGTATATACTAATTAATTAAATAGCTAATTTGATATATTATATTACCATAATTTTTAAAAATAAAAATAAATTTTTAAAATAATAATAATAATAATAATAGTTAGGAGATCGATACTGAAATGCTAGTAACAGTAATAACTATATAATATATTTAATTGATACTATATTAAATTATATATACAATTATGGTACGAACATTGGATATGTATTGCATATTACAATTTATTTGTTCATTTTTCTAATTATTATATTTTATCTAAGATACTTTATATTATAAATCATTTAGATAATTGTTATATTATAAAAAAATTAAAAACCTAATTTAATAGTTATGTTTAAATAATTATGTTAAGTACATTAAATATAAATACTTATAGTATTTACTGCTCACATAAAAATAAAAATATAATTAATATTAAAATTAAATTAATTATCATTTATAATAATAATAATAATGATAATTTCACATGAAATTATTATTGATAATAAAGCATTAATAATAACTATTATTCTTATTAATAAAGAGTAGGATGGATATTTTAGAGAAACTATATTTAAACTAACAGACTAGGAATAGTTATAGACATATTAATATGTATCATAATTAAGTTTCTATATTTTTTAAAATATTGGTACAGAATTTTTAAAGTTATTCTTAGTCAGTTCAATTAATATGGATAGATCTATTTGGTCCTAGTTATACATTAATATTATATTCGTATCCCTATCCTTTTCATACACTGCTTAATTTCCCCAGGCATGTATGACTTCGACCCATTTAATTAGTTTGCTGTTTCTGTTTTTCAGATGCATGGTAACAAAAAAAAAAAAAAAAAAGACTTTGACCAAAGTGTTTTCCATCAATCATATATAAGAAGCATGAGAATCATTGTAAAATGAGTGAACAAGCAACAAAAGAAACAAGAAAGAGATTTGAAGGTTATCTTCATATGATGGCCAGCAGCATCAGTCCAAACTATTTTGTGGGGATTCTATGCATTGTTTTGATTCTGACTTCAGGTAATTACAATTATTTCACAACTTAATTAAGTTTTATTTTCACAAAAAAAAAAAATAACAGTAATATCTGTAAAATAAGAACTAGCAAAGCATGACTATCTTATATCATTTCTTTTCAAAACTATGATGTGCACACCATATATATAATATAAAGTTTATACTCTTGTAGAATAAAAAATTTCTTCCATTATAATTGTTACATGATAATTTTTTCATACATTAATTTTTTAATTATTATTATTTTCTCATCCTTTATATAAATTTATATCTTTTATGACCTTAAGGATTCTATAACTAGATTAAGCGAAAGACTCATTTGACTCTAGGTCAAGGTAACCTAATGAGCATTTATAGATGTACTTACAGATAGAGAAAGTAAAGCAAGCCAACCAATTCCGCCCCACCCTACCCCACCAAAAGCCTGCCTAAAAAGAGGTTGGATGGGCTATCCCGCCATAATAAAATGTGTTAATCATGACAGCTCGCCACATTTATAGGCAAGTTGGTGGATTAACCTACCAAAAAATTAAAAAAATTAAAAAATATAAATAAGCATATTTTAATATTTTTAATGAATTAAATCACCTAAATAATTTTTAAAAAATATTTAATGAAAATTTTGCCTAAATAAAATAGAATAATATCTATATAAACTTTAAATATATATATATATATATATATATAAACTACATAATTTATGTCTAAATTCAAACACAAATATAATAAACTAATAAATACACTACTCTAGGATATAGGAACTAAATAGGAGGATAGTACTTTAATTATAACTTAACAACTTTATAACAATCAGGAAAAAGAAAGCAAAAAACAATAACTTCAATCTTTCTTTTTTTTTTTTGTTTATATATCGATGACAATGAAATTTGAACCTAGAACCTCATGCATATTACCCAAATTTCTCAACACTAAACCACTCATAGTATTTTATTTTTTTTTGTATATATATTCTGTTTATGCAGTGAACACACAAAAATGAAAAGTACGTTGTAAGCAAAACCAAGATAAAGTCAATTTGGTGACAGTGATACATTAGATTCGCAGTGCGTTCAAATTTTTAAAAATCGAATGATTATCTCTTTTAGTTTTCAACATATTTTTTTTCTTACCTAGAACCAGATTAATGGGAAAAAAAAAAAAGTGAACGAAAACAAAAAACTGACCTAAAGGGATTAGAGACTAGCCTATAGGCTGAACCCATCTCGACACCTCATTCCGCAGGTTAGGCAGGCTAAATATACTAACGCACGAAGTTTGCTATTTTTGGCGGATGAGGTGAGCCAACCGGTGGGTTGGGTACATTTTACTATCTTTATTTACAAATAACTTACAACAAAGAAATCCAATAATCAAATCTATTATATTCTTTGAAGCTTTCTTTTTTTTTTTTAAATAACAGTCGCTATATATTTATTTTTAATATATATATATATATATATATATATATATATATATATCTACAAATTAATATTAAATAAAAAATTAAAATAAAATTACCAAATACTCTTTAAATATCTTTATTCTACATATTTATAAATTCTATTATCTTTTAATTTTAATATTGTAATTTCTAATGATAAGGATATGATATTACGCGACTCTTCCATTATAATATTGATCTTGATTTTTTTTTATTTTAATTTTTATACATTTTAAAGCATTAGTCTTTAATTTTTTATTAAGAATTAATTTATAATTTTACATTATAAAAATATTAGCATGGAAATCTAATTTAATAAAATTATACAAACAAAAATATAAAATAATCAAGTATAAAAAACCAAAATCTAAATCGAATAAAAATAAAATACTAATACTTTGGTTTAACCAATTTTTACTTTATCCATTATGTTAATGAAATGATTTATATAAATTTATGAAATTATATAATTTCTTTGTTTCTGGAGCAAAAGCTTATTTAAATTGAATTAATAACATTTGTAAATCTAACGTACATCGAATTTGGATAATATAAATAAGTTAATGAAGTTATATTTATCAAAACAAGGATGAGGATCGAAGAGATTTGTGATTTACTAAAAGAGAAGACTGAAGAGAGGGATTCGTGGTTTTCAAAAATTCGATTGATTGTGTTAACTTATATACGTTTCCACCATCTCACTCCAGCTGTGGAGCCTCGCTTATTTACCACCTAATATTCACCTTGTTAGAACTAACTAGCACAGTTATCCGTGCGATGCACGGGGAGATTACACAGTTTAAATGTAAAAAGGTTTGTATAATTACACTATTGAGTCAATTTAAATATATAATCATTATTTATACTTATTTTATATAATTTATGTTTTGAATAAAATTATATATATTTAAAATAATAAGATTATTGTAATTATGATCACATACAATAGATTAATTTGATCAGTAGTATTTTTTCATTAATTATTAAAATTATATGAATCTTAAAATCAAAATTTCTAGTATTAACTAATGAAAGATATTATGTTTAATAGAAACTTTAATGAAGAAACTATCTTATTAGAAAAGTAGTTTCATTGAGACTCCATTAAGAAAGTTTAGTTCATATCACGAATAAATTAGAAAAATTAATTAACAGTAATTTAAATATCTAATTAAAAAATTGAATTAACATAATTAACTTTAGAGTGTATTATAAACTTTAAAGTTTAAATATTTAATTTTAAATTTGATTTTAATTGTTATTATGAATAATTGTAATGTATATTAATCACTATATGTACAATTTCTATGTTTGTATTTCCCACGTAATATATGTTTAGTATCACTTTAAAGTGGAATTTTTATGTTTAATCACTCGTGCAATACATATTTAGTATCATTTGTTTGAGATATCAATATTAGTTAGAAAATCAATTTGTGAATTTTTTTTGTGTCATTAAATTTCCTTAGGTTATTTAAGGATATTATCATATTAGCTAATCTATGAGTAAGTTTTAAAGGACTTATAAAATTCTTTAGCATATGCTTTCCGATCTATTAAATCTATGACATTTTTATTAATAAAAAATAATATTATATATTAAAACTTCAAATATCTAGTCTTAATTATTATAAATATAAATACATGATATAGATATAAAATTTGATCAGTGTTATAAGATTAGAAAAATTAATTAACAATAATCTAAGTCATTAATTAAAAAAACATAATTCATATAGCTTTAGAGCGTATACTATAAACTTTAAATTTCAAATATTTAATTTTAAATTTGATTTTAATTTCTAATAATTATCATGTATATTAATCATAATCTATGCAATTTGTTTGCATCACCTGTGTAATATATATTCAGTATCACATCAAAGTGCAATTTTTATATTTATATTATCTGTGCAATATATGTTTAGTATCACCTATTTGACATATCAATATTACTTAGAAAACCAATTTATGGCTTTTTTTTTTTGTCATTAAAGTTCCTTAAGTTATTTAAGGATCTTATAAATTTCCATTCTATGAGTAAGTTTTAAAAAACTTTATAAAATTCTTCATCCCCTGCTTTTCAAGCCATTAAATATATAATATTTTATTAATAAAAAAATTAATAATATTGCATATTAAAGCTTCAAATATCTAATTTTATAGATATTAATATATGATATAAATATACACTTTGAGTATTATAAGATTAGCAAAATTAATCAACAGTAATTTAAATCGCTAATTAAAAAATTGAATTGATATAATTTAAATGTGCTATAAGCTTCATAGTTCAAATATTTAATTTAATGTTTATTTTTAATTATGAATAATTACAATTTATACTAATCGTTCTCTATGCAATTTATATATTTGTATTACTTGTATAATATATGTTAGTATCACCTCAAAATCCACTTTTTTTTTTGTTTGTTTGTATCACATATGTAATATATGTTTAGTATCACCTATTTAAGTTATCAATATTAGTCATAAAATAATCTTTCGGTAAGTTTGAAAGAATTTATAAAATTTTTCATTCCTTGCTTTTCGAGCTATTAAATTTATGGTGTTTTTATTAATAAAAATGTAAATAATATTGTATATTAAAGCTTCAAACATATATATAGAGTAATTCAAATTGCTAATTAAAAAACTAAAACACTAAATTCATGGTATTTTTATTAAGCAAAATTAAATTACATTATTTATTAAAACTCAAAGTACCTAACATAATAGATATAGTTGTAAAATATAAATATACAATTAAAGTGTTGAAAGATTTAAAAAATTAATTATAATAATTTAAATTATTTATATTATATTACCAAAGTTTAAAAAATTATTTATTATAGGATTAACAACATAATAATATAACTTTTTAATTCAAACCTAACATAAATTGATAATAATTATATGGTAGGTAAATCAATGCCCAAGTAATGAATGTGCTTAGTATCACACATATGATATATATATTTTGTTTCATCCATTTGAGATATCATCGTTTGTAAAAGAAATATTTCATGACATTTTTTTTTTAAATGTGAGCACCATTAACTTGTAGTATAAGTTGTAAAATCCTTATAAAAAGCTCATCCCTTACTTTTGCAAGTCATTAAATTTATAACATTTTTATTAATCAAAAGTAAATGATATTATGATATAGAGATATGAGTGCAATTGTAATATCTAATCTTATGGATCTAATTGTAATATATAGATCTATAATTGAAGTGTTATATATAAGATTAAAAATAATTAATAATATATTAAAATATTTATCTTTTTTTTATCAAAGTTAAAAAACCATTTATTATTTGATAATATATATATATATATATATATATATATATAATTTATTAATTTAAATTTTATAATTAAAAAAATAGGTAAATTATAATTGGTCAAAATAATGAGAAAGATGAAAAGAAGGTATTAGGAAAGAAAATATGTTAAAAAAAAAAAGTTTCTCATGAAAGTTCGCTTTTTATTTTTAAAAAATTTCTCAAGTAAGCATTAATATTTAAGAAAGAATAATAAATAAATAAATTATAATTGGTGAAAAAAGATAGCTAAAACATATGATTGATAGATAAAGTGATTAAAAGTCATGATTGATAGGCTGAAATTTATGATTGGTAAATATAAAAGGCAGAATGTGATTGACCAACACCGTAAATATTTAATTGGCAAGAATAAATGACTAGGGTTGTATAAGAGAGAATGAAGTTTTAGAGGGAAACAAGACAACTCTCATGTTGCGATATAATCAAATGCACTTTCTCATCACCCTCTTATATAGCGTTGTCTTACGTTTAACCACATTTTGTAATGGACCCAAAAATGTTGTAAATAGATTTAACCACACTTCCACAAGTGTTGCTAAATGATAATGTGTTTAGTAACATAAGGTGAATTTAGTACAGGAGTGCATTTTTACCCCCGAAAAAAAAGTGAAAGAAATAATCCAAACAATAAAATTTATTTGCACCATTTTTTCATAAATTTTATAAAA
The DNA here is from genome assembly GCA_031439585.1 of Pterocarpus macrocarpus. Taxonomy (NCBI): domain Eukaryota; kingdom Viridiplantae; phylum Streptophyta; class Magnoliopsida; order Fabales; family Fabaceae; genus Pterocarpus; species Pterocarpus macrocarpus. Next base: position 58,436,166 of record CM062516.1, on the reverse strand, counting down.
AAAAAATTCATAAAATTAAGGTAATGTTTTTATAATTAGAATTTAATTTAAATGAATTGACAGTGTAAAATAGTTTTACACTGTTAGTCAATAGAAATAATAGAAAGTGACAATTCATATAAATAATCACTCATTATAATGAGGAATTTACTATGATTTCTCACTTTCTTCTATTTCTATTGATTAATAGTATAAAATTATTTTACACTGTTAATATATACCAATTAAACTCTTATAATTATTGAAAAAATCATTCAATAAGAAATGAAAATAAAAAACAAACCAAACACCATTTTAATTTTTAGACTTTTTAAGAAAAAATAATGCTTTTCACAATAAAAAATTGTTTATAACCTAAAAGCATCGGACCTTGGCTTGTTAGTCCGACCCTGTACGCTGTAGCTCTCCTATTGCATAGCATCTTCAAATGTCCGCTGCGCCAGCATGGCGCGAGATTGGCAAGAAACCTGAAACCCCGAAGCATGGTATCCCGATTAATTACTAAACTGATCTAGCGACTAGTGAGGGACCAAAATTGCAACCATCATATCATCATTGATTCCTCAGCTTAATCTGGTGGAAATTATAAGCTAGCATTTAAAGTGATCACCTAGTAAAAATAAATATTTAATATTCATCAAATTTTTAATTATTAATAAAAAAAATAAATCTAACTATTAATATTATATAAAATTAATTATGTTGCAGTATATATACTCCTTTAAGTTAACGGGCAATTTGATTAATAATAAAAAATTTATAACAAATCAAATTACTTAATTAACCCACCATCCTCTCAAATTTACAAGCTTACCAAAATCTTCACCCACCCCGCCTGCCGCCCACTTCACCACCACCCGCTGCCGCCGTCCTCACCACCGCTTTTGACACAACAGCGATACAATAGTGCCATCTTCACCAATCACCACGTATCCATCCCAAAAACGGTGTCACAAATCCATCATGGCAAGCCTTGGACCCTTGTTCGTCTCGCATGGCTATTCTTAGTGGAGCTACATGGTTGGGTTTCCTCTTCGTCTTCCAAGTCTTTATCACCATCTACCCTGAAGCCTAGAAGCTTCTTCGCTACCAATCCCTCCTTCCAAATTTTCAATAGGATCTTTTTTGACACGAAGCTTGAAATGACATCGCAGCTGTTCGACTTCGTCTTCAAGTGCCTCACCCTCGCGACTATTTGTCTTCGTCTCTGGCACGGCTGAAGCACGATGGCGGTGGTTGTGACTGAGAAAGGGCTAGGCTGGAGGTGAGTGAGTTGACAATGGAGTGGTGGTTGAACTGCGCGTCGATTGCTCCGTTGCGGTCATCGGTGGTGGTGGCGTCGCAGGATCAGTGGGTGGGTGGGAGCGTATTCAATGGAAGGGAAATTTGATTTAAAGGAGGGGCAAAATAGTCTTTGTACATTTATTGGATAAAAAAGAAAAAACAAAAAACCTGTTATGACATGTAAAACTGGACGAACATTGAATGTTTAGCTTTTTGGGGCGAGCATGTTAAACGTTACCAAATTGTAATCATATCTGTATGTTTATTACTACTCCTACATTTATTAATTTTTATTTAGTTTTATCAAAGTACCCTTCCTCTAAAAGAATAGGCCACATTAATTATTTATTAGTCACCAAATATTATCAAAAGTTATTATTATTAATTTAATTAAAATTTATTTTAATTGTTTAAAAATATTTACTATTTATCTTATTTTTAATTTTTATATAGTTACTGGAAATTACGAGTATTGATAACTAATTTATTTAAAATAATTATTTAAATCTAAGTATTAATTTTTTGAATTTTTTGATATAACTAAATAATATAGTATTGAGTATTTTTTTAAAATAATAAATAAAAAATGAATCATAATAAAGATGTGGTAATAAATTATAGTAGACAACTACCTTATTTTGTAACATCTAGTATTTATATAATTAAAAACTATTAAATAAACAATTAATACCATAATTAATTACTAATGATCATTAATTTTTACTATTGTGTTTTTTTATTCATTATTAATGTTTTTAAAAATGAAAGTAATTTGATACATTAACTAACCTGCATCAAAGGGAGTTTAAAAGGGGTTAAAATTATTCTTTTATCAACACTCACAAAGACTGCTTATTGACATGCATATATGCATCTTTCAATAATGTTGCCATCACAATTATTTATATTCACTAGATTGCAATCCCTGGATCTCACAAGTAACCATTTTTTCAGGACAAATTCCATAGTCCATGTCTAGCATGTCTTTTCTTGAAGTCTTGAACCTTTCATTCAATAATTTTGAGGGGAAAATCCCATCAGGGACCCAATTTATGGGATTTACAAATCTTAGCTACATAGACAATCTTGAACTTTGTGGACCTCCACTCACAAAGAACTGCAAACAAGATGGAAAATCCTAGCATACAAACCTAATGACAAAGGATGATGATGATGATGAATTCGAAGTACACTCATGTTTCTATATGAGCTTAGGAATTGGATTTGCCACAGTGTTTTAAGGAGTGTTAGGTGTCATTTTCTTCAACAAAAGATGCAGGCATGCTTATATTAGACTTCTAAGTCGATTATATGACATAATGATCTTGAAGATTAACTTTATCTATTGGAATTTTAGAAACTGCTATAGTGGTAAATAGTAAGTAAAGAAACAAGTTTTTATTGAGTTTTTAGGTTTCTCTTTTTTTGTTTAAGATTATAACATAAAAACTTTTTTAATCAATTATGTAATCTTTAAATAACTTTTAATCTTAACTATCTATATATGGTTATATATTCAATATTTATTCTACTCACCTCTTATATAAAAACACCCCTCCTTTGTTCTTCTGCATGCCAAAACTTTGTTCCTGTGCTCCCTGACCATGATGGACATAATTGACTTTTTCTTCTTTCATCAAAACAAGAAAACAGACTAAGATTATATTGCAATAATATATAAGATTCCTTAATGCGTGTTTTAACTGTGCATATTAAAATTAAAATATTAGGTATTTATTTATTTTTAAAATCTTAAAAAAATAATATTTTCGTATTTAAATAACCAAAAATAAATAATAAATATTATTTTTATTTCTTAACATGTGCTCATATAACACAGCCAAATCGTATATCTGGGACTTGTTTCCTAGACATTAGATGGGCTCTGGATGGGTACATGATTTTCATAACTTGCTGAGCTATGTCTATTTCTGTAACCTCGCCAACAACCTTAACCCATTCTGTAACTTCAATTTAACATGTTGGATGCTGAGTTTAGTTATGTTAACAAAACAATTATTAAGCAGCAATATTCTGAACTTGAAAAATAAAAATTAGATGGAATAATGTCAACCTCTCCCCCCCCCCAAAAAAAACAAAAATAAAAAGTAGGAAGAAAACGGATTCTGCAAGAAGAAACTGAACAAGCAGTAATAGCGCTAATTCTTGAAATCCAAGTCCGTACTGAGCTTTAGATGGTAGTATTTTAGTAATGTTGCATACTATGCACCATCTTAAGAATGGTGCACCACGCACCTGGCAATCCATTGATGAAGATCAGTTGTGTATCAATACTCTGATCATTTATGATACACTATAGCAGGCCCTCTCCTTCATATTTTGGCCTGCAACAACTCTAACAACTTCGATCACCTTCATTGACGAAAATCACACCCCCACCGCTATTCTGCATGTAGCCAACCATGAGCCGCCTTGCCATCTCAACCTCTATTGTACTTGTAGATCTTTCTCCCAATGTTCTTCCTGCTCCTCAGGGACTGCAACAAAAATCACGACCCAACGGAACGCATGTTTGGTGCATAAGAACAAGGATTTGGGGATGCAGAGCAAGAGGCGCGTGCGGAGGAGGAGTAATGGTGACGGGATAAAGCGCGTGGTGGTGGTGGTGGGGGTTGGAGGCGAAGCGGTTGTCGAATTTGAAGAAATCGAAGAAGCTTGAAGAGAGGAATTGTTGTTGTTGTTGGTTTTGGTTTTGGTTTTCGAGGTCAACAAGGACGAGGTTGCTGCACGATGACAGTGATTGAAGTGATGAACAAATGATGCAAACAACAAATAATAGAAAAAAGAAAGGGAAGTTGTGTTTTTTTTTTTCTTTGTTTGTGTTAATGTTGTTATTTTTGGTGTTTATGAGGTTGCGGTTTCTAATGAATGGAGAAAATGTTTTTGTTTGTGTTACTGTAGCGATCAGCGGTAAGGCAGAGCAATGGCAGTGGCTGGATTGGAGGTCGACAAACAACATAGTAGTGGCCACCGCTGGAATCCCATGGAGTTGGGGGGAGAGAGAGAGAAGTTGAAAAATATTATAGTATCACAAGGAAAAAGTATTCATACACCTACAATTGTGAGATTTAAACAACACATAGGTGCTTCAAACACCATCTTTGATGGTGGTGCATCATGGGTGGAGCCTTTAGTAATATTCAAACTTGAAAATGATCCTTACTTACCCTTGCAACCTGTGTGTACATATATAATTTTGCAAGTCCTTGGTGTGTGTGCTTGGACTAGTTATTTCACCAAGAGGTTACTTCAACTAGTTATGTATATGGACTATAAATAAAAGGCCAAGCACCATAAAAGGCAAACCTAACATGGAAGTTCAGCTCTTTATATTTAAGTTATGGTGATTGCTCCTATGCAGATTTGAAAAAATCTGCACCATGCTTATTTGATGCGGAGCAAGGAGATAGGAACACGTGGATTGCACTGTTAGTGGGCCATGATATTTGGGACTAAATTAGGAGAGTATAATTAGGTCACTTAAATAGTTAATCTGCTAATAGTGTGCTGGTTTAATTTAAACCATAATTGTTTGACGGTGTATTGATGTAACTATCACCATGATACACCGTAATAACACCTATGACTCCACTTTTCTCCTTCTTCCTATTCCTGTTTTTGAAGCCATTGCGGCCCCTCATCACCTCGAATGCCATTCCATTTGGCCCCATGCTTGCCCACCACCACTACCTACCGGTCGTCGGCGACACCACCTATCGGTCGCCGGAGCCACCACCACCGCCATCACGTTTTGCAAGACCCCGTTCTGATGTTCGGTGGCGCCACAGACGAACAGGACGGCAAGTACTGTAGCCTCCTCCCCATTGCCACCAATGAATCAATCCTCTGCCTCATATGCGAAATAGTCGTCATTCTTCTCTTCGATTCCTTCATTGAGAAACGCTCCGATGCTACAGAAATTACGTAGGGTGGAAGCTGATTCTAAAAGAAGGTTGGGCACTGTTGCTTTTGAAACTTCTAAAGGAAGGGAAAATGGATAATGTGGCAAGGGTGATTGGCTTGGATTTCTTTTTCTTAACCCTTTTTTTTCCTGCAATTATAAACTTAAACCCCATAATTAACTTTGACATTTTCTTTAATACACTTGTTAAAACTCTACCCATGTGGGCCCCATCAATGCCACATGCCTTCTAGTCACTACCGACAACTATGATTAGCATGGTGTAGACTTTTGCGAATCAGCACCAGAGAATTGCCCTTAAGTTATTTAGCTCATTGTGAATAGTTTTGTTTCCTCTGCTACATCTATGTTGTTGTAAAATTGTATTGTTTATTTACACGAAATTTGAAAGTACATATATGCCTAGAACTTATTTCGGAATATTAATATCACTTTGCGCAAATAACAAAATTTATTTTATTTTTCTCCCTCTCCCTTTTATTCAACATCGTATTAACAATTTATTGAAATCAAATAGAAGAAAAATTATATATTAATCATTAAAATTAACATTTAATATATGATATATTCCTATAATATTTAAGTACAAATTTGACCCCAAAAAAAAAGGAAAAAAATTGCTTGTCTTTCTACTTCCATCTCTTTTTTTAGTATCATAATAAAAATTCTTAAAATTAAAGTGGAGCATATCTATAACATCTATTTACAATTTATTTTGTTTGAATTCAATATAAATTGTGTATAAAAAAATTAATTTTTTTAAATCCTATCCTCATACCTTTTAATTTAATTATATTTTATGCAAAACTTTAGAGCTCATATATATAATAATATAAATAAATCTTTATATTATATGATAATTACACATACTTATAAAATATTATTGAATACATTTTTATGTATAACCAAATTAAGACGAAGATCATAATTTTACAAATTAAAAGTATAATTGTGACATCATTATTGTAGAAAATAAATTACTTCTAGAAAAATTTGTATAAAATGCATTCTTTATAACAATAGTGATTATGTTATATTAAATTTGAGTAAAAAATCTTATAGATAGATTTATGGATATGCACTACTTTAATGTTTGATTTTTTTTTTCAATTAAAATACCAAAGAAAAAGATGGAAGTGGGAAATTAAACAATTTTTTATTAAAATTTTACTTAAATATTATCAAAATATATCATATATTAAATGTTAATTTTAACAATTAATATATAAATTTTTTTATTTGATTTCAATACATTGTTAGTAAGATGTTGAATAAAGGGGAGAAGGAAAAAAAATAAATTATATTATTTATATAAAGTGATATTATTACTTATATATAAATAAAAGATAAAACAATTGACATTAAAACAAAAATGATAGCAAATAAAAAAGAAGGTGTAGAGTAAAAGTAAAACAAAAACTATCCAATAGCAATTGGCAAATAGAAGAATTAAGAATATTTTATATTTTTCTCCTTTTCCCCTTTTTATTTCTGTTTTCGTTATTTGAAAAAAATGGAAAAATTGTGAGAAGAGTAAAAATAGAAGGAGAGGATTTGAACTCGCAACTCCAGAGTTATGGACACGCAACCCAACCAAGTGTACTACGGCAGCACGTTTGAGAGAGGACGCACACAAAAAGTATATAAAAGAAAAGAAGAAGGGCACCAAAGGCAAGCACTTACAAAGACACCAGAATAGCCACCATAAATAAAAGGCCAAGCACCATAAAAGGCAAACCTGACATGGAGGTTCAGCTCTTTATATTTATGTTATTTAGCTCATTGTAAACAATTCTGTTTCCTCTGCTGCATCTATGCAGTGGTAAAATTGTATTGTTTATTCACACTAAATTTGAAAATGCATTTATGCCTAGACCTTATTATGGAATATTAATAAAAACATATAAGTTGGAATGTATTCTTTATCAACTACCTCTTGCTTTCTGGTTTTTCACTTGCAATACACAATGACAGATTCAACTTCAACCTTCCGTTACCGTAAGGCATTAATTGCATGATTACAAGTATTACTCAACCAATTCCATCAAGGATATCATCTTTTTTAATGTTTCTGAATGTTCACGTTTTGCAAATTTAAAAAGAAAAAAAGGGTGGGAAGAAATCACAAGGTCACAAACTCAGTAAAATGCAGTTACATTTTTAAAAGCAAAAGAATGTAATGTATACAATAAGCCAAGCCATCTAATATAGTCTAAATATGTGGCAGTGTGTTTTTCTATCATATTAAGCTACGACTTAGAATGTAGACCGTTCGACAAAAAGAACAAAGAAAACAACAGCAGCCCCCCCCCCCCCCCAAACAACCAAAAAAAAAACAAAAAAAAACAAAACACAAAAAACACAACCACAAAACAACAACAACAACCAACAACCAAGAAAATAAAAGAAGAAGTATAAAGAAAGAAAGAAAGATTTGACCCCCCTCCCAAACAAAACACAAAAAAACAACCACAAAACAACAACAACAACAAACAACCAAAAAATAAAAGAAGCATAAAGAAAGAAAGAAAAGACCCCCAAAAAACAAAACACAAAAAAAACAACAACAACAACAAACAACCAAAAAAATTAAAGAAGAAGAATAAAGAAAGAAAGAAAGAAAGAAAGAAAGAAAAGAGGAGTGCCGCTAAAGGTAGGGAACTTAATGAAAGATGATTGTATGAATAATTGATGGCACTATTATATTGCCCAGGCTTTTATTATGTCAAAGCTCATCTCGCTAGGATCCGTTCTTGTAACAACTTGAATGCCATCAAGTTCCCTCTTGAATCTGTCCTTGGAGCTGGCGTACACCATTTTTTTGTCTCAACTTTGACGTATACGTTGACCTAAACGTGAGAAACAAGTGAACAAAATTACATGTATGAGAGGAATCAGTTATTCTCCTCTAAAATTTGACCTTGTCCAAAGAAAGCAAACTACAAGCAGCTCGTTCCTGACATGTGAACTAATATACATTAGAAATTGATAAATCCTTGTATAGAGAAAATTGTATGTTTCTTTTTTACTTAACACATGACACTATATGTTAATAATGAAAATAAGACTACTTAATTCCTAGAAAAACAGAATTTCTGTTGAGCTGCACTCTAATTTTATCAATTTAAATAAATATTTGCTCTCAGTCGGAGAACTTGCACCAAACCTAAGATTGTTTGAGTTCAAAACTAGAGATCTCAAGATAAAATGTGTGCCTTTGTTTGTAATTGAAAATGGAGCTATCTTAGCAGTGTTTTCCCCGCACTTGGTAGAATTACAAAAACAGGCATTCTTTTGTAGACTAAGCATCGTATACTGTAATATGTTATTATTATTAACATTTCTACATATAGCTAGAAAGAACTATGATTTTATCCTGCTTAAATAAACTTGAGGAACGTCAAATTACGATGCAATGGAGAAAATTTTGCTTTTCTGACAGTTCTCATCAGTAGTGAAATCAAAATCAAAGACAGCATAATGGCACTCATTAGGAGGTAGATGTGCAGTGTCCTTACAGGTTTCTTGTGGGCTTCCAAGTTTCTCCACCTCCACTTTTCGGCTTTCAATCTTAAACACAATGTAATGGTGGTTCCTCTTTCCCTTTAGCTCGAGGAACTTCAATTTATATTGATTACTAACAGCCATCCAAATGTTGCGTTGGCCCTAACTCAGCACATTATTTGTATAAAAGCAAAACAAACACACATAAACATATGACACATTCTTCATAATGGATAATGCAATGTACATTATGACCGCATAAAATAACTAGGTTACTTAACGAGGCATTTTAGAGTCCAACACCGCAAAAGAGACGGACATGAAATAAGACTTTGATCGGAAAACTAATTTAGTTTCCTGCCTGCGTAGGAGAAATCTGGCCTAATACTCGTGAGATACAGGCCCAATTGTGAGGATGTAGGCCCAAACTCCAAGCTGCCCAAGTTGCAGAACACAAGAGTGGCCCATGTATCATAGTCTTCAGCTCCAGAAGCTTCAGCAGTCACGTGAATCAATTAGCCGTTTCTAGTTAGTTAGAATTCTGTTAATTAAGTTTGTTAGATTAGTCGGTTAGAGTTAGTTCTCAAGTCATCAGTATATAAACTTGTACGTAGTGTGTAAATATTCATTCTTGAAGTTCTACAAGATTGTTTCTCCGCTCTTTCTATCTCTGTTAGCATTCATTCTTTTTCTTCTTTCGTTTATCTTTTTGTGTTATTTCCTTCTCACTTCTTATTACTTGCTATCCAATATATTTGCCAGAGTTGATAGTTTCGAGCTAAGTTGAACAACTTTAAAAAATATTCTCCCAATGCACTTAAACATGAGATATTATTTTTAAAAAAATAAATATTAAATCACTTAAATTAATGGGCTAAGTGTTAGTCAATCTTATGATGGATGGGAACATGTTAGGGTGAGTTAACCCATTTTATCATCTTTATGTCAATCCTCCAAAAGATATTAGGAGCAAAATAATCATCCTTTGATGCTGTAGCTTTGAATTGTTCGTACCATATAGTGGTACTCTTCTTGAAATGTCTGATGGCATGGTGTGAGGAACTATCCTGATTAATTACCAACCTTATCTAGTAGTGTAGGCCCAGAAATTCCATTCATGATTGACTCCCCATCAGTTTAATGGATTGGAAATTATGCGATTAGTGGAACAATGGTCAAAACTGGTTCTGCTTTTCTGGAGGTTCCATTATCTCGTGGATTCATTCAAGAAAAAGCTCTCAATTTGTTTGGTTGCTCGTTTGAACCACTAAAAGGGTTTGCAACTTTTTCAAAGGGGCTTTTACTTAAATAAATGTTATTAATTTGATTACACCGTGAGTCATCCTTCCAAACTCACTTTAGTTTTAAACTAATTTTTAATTAAAGCAAAATGAACTTAATTTTACGTTCACATAGTACAGTTTACTACAGATTTCTCCATTCCCTTTTTCACAGTGCAGTACTGTTTATTGCTAAAATTTCCATAGGGATTGTGCGACATGAAAGGGTAGAAAAACAGCTCATTGAGTTCTTGAGCGATATCGATAGGAATGGTTGTCATGTCACGCAATTCTTGAGCCCATGTGTTTGGGTTTTTTTTCCGTAATTTGGCACTTATTTTCGATCCTTCATTAGCCAGCTTTGTTCATTACTGTTTTGTCACTCTTTGGCTAATGACTGGAAAAAGGCTTATGCGAAGTAGATTTCTTGGGTAGGTGCGTTATTGCTATGTATTGGTATGATCATTTGAAAGAAGCACCGTTGCTTCGTCTTTATTTCTACAGTTTATTATTTTAGATCTCTCTTTTATAACTCATATTAATTGGATTCAAGGAGTATTTACAGCAATAAAGTAAAGGTTATTTGAGTTTTTGATAATTTTATGTAATTTATTTTCAATATATAAAACTATCTAAAGTATAACCTTTTAAAAATGCAATAACTTTCATCCAGTAAAATATTATTAATTATTAAAGAAGCTCATTCCATCCAAAAAAAAAAAAAAAAATTGAAGAAGCTTAACTTCAATAAATTTTGATAAAATTTAATCTTAAACTATGTTTGATATGAGGTAAAAATGGGGGGACAAAAGTGGGGGGAGAGAGTAAAAACTTTATGAATGAACTTTGGGTATAATTTTACACATAAAATTTATCCATAAAATTTTATCTCCTATTTTTACTCTTATATCAAACATGTCATAAATAGTAAAAATTAAAGTAAAAAGTTAAATATATAATTTATTCAGAGGAGGAAGAGATTGGAAGATTGTTACACCCCCCATAGAGCTAAATCTGGGCTGCAAAGGCTGGACTGATTTTCTCCTAGAAACTTCGACTACAAGATGTCTATTTCGAAGGAGACGCAATGGCGGTATATGACTGCATCAGAAGAGACAGAGATGATTACACACACAATGGTTCTGTTTTGGCTGATATTTTTATGTATTCCTCTTGGTTTAATAGTTTTGAATCTTTTGATTGTCGTAGTACTAGTAGAAATGGTAATAAGGTGGCAAATTGTTTAGTAGATGAGGCTAAGTTAGGTATATGGGGGACTCAGACTGATATCCCTCCAGAGTACGTTGTCAAACTTTTAGCTGATGATTTGATCTTTGAATAAAATTCATTTCCAATTATATATCTATATAATTTATTCAAGTATACTTTGAAAAATAATAAAACGAAATTAAGGTGTAAGCACCATATAAACCTTATATCTTTTCAATAATTATATATTCAAAAGTAATTTTAATTAAAATTATCTAAATAATATTTATTTGGTTAAAATTACTTTTTAGATGAAGGCAATTAAACATGAATCACATTGCCATGAACATATTTCTAACTAAATTCAAATTTATAAGATGATTTTTGTAAATTTTTATTCAAACACATATTAACTACGGCGAAAGGAATTTTTTCTTTTTATTTCCAAACTTCACCTTTAATAAGCATAATTTTCAGAAAAAAAAAACTAAAAAAAGCTATTTTAGTGTTTTCTTATGGGCTAAAAGGATTAACTTTTAAGAAAACACTCTACAAAAAGTTACATCGGAAAATTTTCTATTCTGTTGAATTAAATCAATGTATTCTTAAAAGATATATTGTTGTAGTTTATCTTGATTATAAGGTGTCATGAAAGAAATTAACAAATAGTTCATATAATTATAATAATTTGAATTATAACATTTGTAAAAATATAAAATAATTAACAATATAGACTGTAAAAACTTTAATATGTTTAATTAATGTTTAACTTAAACCAACTAACGAGTGTTTAGGTAAGGATAATTTAGAAATTCAAAGTTATAAGTAATTAATAGGAAATACAGATAGAAAATTGAGAATGTCAATAGCCACACCCAATAAAATTATCATCTAGTTATTAAAGAAGCATAACTTCAATAAATTTTAATAAAAATTTAATCTTAATACTAAAACTTAAAGTTAGAAAATTAATAATATAATTTATTCAAGTATACTTTGAAAGATAATAAAGTGAAATAAAGGCGTAAGAACAATATAAACTTTCACTACCAAAAGAAAAATATATATCCTTTTCAATAATTATATATTAAAAAGTAACTTTGGTTAAAGTTATCTAAATGATATTTATTTTGTTAAAAAGTACTTCTTAGATGAAGAGACTTAAAACATGAATTACGTTGCTGTGTGAAGACATTTCTACCTAAATCCAAATTTTAAAAAAATGAAGTTTGTAAATTTTAATTCAAACTCATATTAATTACGGCGAAAAGGATTCTTTGTTTTATTTCCAAACTTCACCTTTTAATAAGCATAATTTTTTTATTTTTCTCTTTTAAATAATTTTTTTAAAGATTGGCATTAATAAAAGAAAATAGAATAAATATTCATTTTAATCCCTAAAATTACACTTATAAGTCATTTTAGTTCCTCAAATTTAGAAATTAACTTTTTAACCTCTGAAATTGCAAAAAAAACTTGAGTCACATTAATCCCTTCATTTCCATTACTCTTATGTCATGTTTTTGCTTATATGTTATGTTAAGTAACATAATGCCATTCCACATGTCTCTGAGATAGTATGAATGAAAAATAAGTTCAAATTAGTTCCTACAATTTATGAAAATGTGTCAAAAATGCCAAATAAATCAACTAGGATAGTAATAGAAATATCATCTTAGTGGATCAATTTGAACATATTCTTCATTGATGTCACCTTATAGGTCATGTGGAATGTGATCATGCCATTTAATGTGACACATCTGCAAAAATGTAGTGACACATAGAAACAGAAATAGAGTCAAAGACTAATATGGCTCATGTTTTGCAACTATAGAAACTAAAAAGCTAATTTCTAAATTTTAGAAACTAAAGTAAATCACAAGTACAATTGTAGGGGCTAAAGTGAACATTTATTTAAGAAAATAATAATCATCAAATCGCATCGTATCTTTAATAATTAAAAGTCTCACTTTCTTTCAAAGTTGCTAAATGTGTGTTTGATTTTGCGTTTGTAAAATTGATTTTTGATAAAATTGATTTTATCAAAATCAGTTTTAGTTTAGAATTTAATTTGTATATACTATCTGTCAATAAGAATGCTAAAAAGTACTAATTTATGCAAGTAATTTTTTACTATGATGATGGGTCCATCATGATTTATCATTTTCTTATATTTTTATTAATTAATAGTATAAAGTTATTTTACATTGTCAGTATATATAAATTAATATCTTTAGATAAAAATAATTTTGGATTAAAGTGATTTATATTTGATAATTTTATCTGAAAAGTAATCTTGATACAATGTTATTTGAACAAAAATAACAGAAATTATTTTTTGGCTGTATAACTATTGAAAAGGTTATGAATTTTATGTTTTATTTACTCTTTTATTTCACTTTATTTTATAAGTCTATTTGCAAAAAATTATACAAGTGTCTTTTTCTTTTGATTCTAGTATTAAGATTAAAAACGTTAAAAATTTGCTAAGGTGTATTTTTTTTAATGATTTAATAATATTTTATTAGCTAATAATATAAAATATTAAATAAATTTTGGATGTGTAATTATATTATTAGATAATAATATTTCCTTTTTGTTTGAATAGTATTAGTTCAAATTGATTTAGATGCGTAATTATTAAAAAGAGTATAAAAATTAAAAAAAAATCTATTGAAAACACACATGTACAGATTAACTTAAAAAATAAAAAGAAAAAAGCGGCATGATTGATTTATAATTCTTATTTAATATGAAAATAGTAGAGAAAATAGCCTGAAAAAATGTTGGAACAAGTTGGAACAACAATTGTGAATAAAAAAAATGAAAAAAAATTAATTTTGATGTACTATCAGTATAAAAGAGTTTTACACTATCATCTAATTATATATTTTTATTTATAAAATTTTTAAGATAATGAGTGGTTTAGTCAAATAATTTTGTTGATATAATAATATATTAATATTTGTGTAAATTTATTTTTTACAATAATAATGTATCAAAATTAAATTAAAAATAATAAAAAAGGAGTTAAATAAGTTTAGTATGTCAGAATCATGGTAATTGAATGGGTAATTGCTTTCTTTGAAACCATAGTTTGAAATCAAAATCAATTTTGTAATATTATTCAAACTTAAAAAACCGAACATCTATGTAAAAAAACAAACCCTGTTTAATCAATAGTGAATATAAGGCGTACGAACACGCACCCAAACACACTAGAATTCATTTGTATATATATATATATATATATATATATATATATATATATATATATATATATATATATAAGTGTGGGTAAATATCAAAGTTGATATACATAGAAACAAAAAGGTGTTGTGTATATTTATATAAAAAAGATGTTATATAAAAAATATTAAGATATTATTGTTATGTATATTTATATATAAATAATATAACTCTTTGTAATAATTCAGATAAAAAATAACTCTTTGTGATAATATTAACTACAATTAGAAAAAAATACGTCAAAAAGAAAATTACAATCAGAAAAAAAGGATAAAATTTTCAATCCAAAATCTAGGTTGATTCTCACTTTCCCTGTATCTAATAGTAATTGTGGTTGTTGTGAAGCCAACAGAAACTCTAGCTATCGTCAAAAAGTCAAGTCACCTAAGGTGACCAAAGGCAACACTATGTTCCACTTTTCATTTTAGCTTTTCACTTTCCACCCAATCACTTTTTTTTTTCCCCATTTTTCCCCCACTTTTTCGGTCCACTTGTATGGACGACCTTTTCTTTATCTTTTAATATAATACCTAGACGACTTTGAAGCCAAAAGGTGGACGTCTAAATTGCCTCGGTTTATTTGTGGATATATAGGAGCGAATATTTATTTTAGTTTTTAAAATTATATGTATGAGTTATTTTAATTTTTGAAATTTAGAAATTAATTTTTAGTTTCTGTAGTTGTAAAAAAAAAGTGAGTTACATTAATCTCTTACTTTAATTCTGTTACTGTTATATCATGTTATATCATGTTTTCACTGGTATATTATATTAAGTGATATAATGAGATTTCATATGGTTTCTGAGATGACATAAATTAAAAATAGGTTTAAATTAATTTTTAAAATTTCTAAAAATATGTCAAAAAGTTTATATAAATCAAGTAGAATACTAATAGAAATATTATTTTAGTGTATTAATTTGAACATATTCTTTGTTTATGTCACCTTAAAAGTCACGTGGAATACTATATATATCATGCCATTTAATGTGACATATCAGCAAAAATATAATAACACACAGTAATAAAAATAGAGTCAAGGATTAATATAACTCACATTTTGCAACTATAGGAATTAAAAAGTTAATTTCTAAATTTCGGACATTAAAGTGAGATACACTTATAATTTTAAGGATTAAATTGAGCATTTACTTAAGAAAATAATAATAATCAAATTGCATCATATCTTTAATAACTAAATGTCTCACGTTCTTTAAAAGTTGTTGAATTTGTGTTTGGTTCTGTATTTATAAAATTGATTCTTCATAAAATTGATCTTGTTAGAATTAGTTTTAGTTAAAAGTAATTTTGGAAAAGTGGTTTTGATAAAATAAATGTTATTTGGACAAAAATAACAAAATTTACTTTTGGATAACAAAATTTACTTTTGGATGTATGATTATTGAAAATGGTATGAATTTTATGTTTTATTTACTCTTTTATTTCACTTTATTTTATAAGTTTATTTGCAAAAAAATTATATAAGTGTCGTTTTTTTTTTATTCTAGTATTGAGATTAAAAAATGTTAAAAATTTGTTAAAGTGAAATTTTTAATGATTTAATAATACTTTATTAGATAATAATATAAAATATAAAATAAATTTTGGGTTTGTAAGTATATTATTAGACAATAATATTTCATTTTTGTTTGAATAGTATTAGTTAAAATTGATTTAGATGTGTAATTATAAAAAGAGTAGTAAAAAAAATACTTAAAAACATACATGTACAGATTAACTGAAAAAAAAGGCAGTATGGCAGATTTATAATATTTATGTAATATTAAAATAATAGAGAAAATAGCTTAAAAAATTGTTGGAACAACAATTGTGAATAAACAAAAAAGAAAAAGAGATTAATTTTAATATATTGTCAATGTAAAAGAGTTTTATACTATCATTTAATTATATATTTTTATTTATAATATTTTTAAGATAATAGATAATTGAATCAAATAATTTTATTGATATAGTAATATATAATTTAATATTTATGTAAATTTAAATTAAATTAAAAATAATAAAAAGTATTAAACATGTTTAATAGTTTACAATCTGATAATTGATCGGGTGATTGCTTTCGTTGAAACCATAGTTTGAAACCAAAATCAATTTTGTATTATTATTCAAACTTAAAAACCAAACATTTATGAAAAAACACAAACCCCGTTTTGCTTGATCAACACACTAGAATTTAATTGTAATAGATAAATATTATTTGAATATATTATATATAGATATAATATGAGATGTAATATATTATTATGAGTGTGGGTGAATATTAAAGTTTATATGTATAGAAATAAAAAAGCTTTACATATATTTATATAAAAAAATGTTAATATTTAATATTTGAGAGTTATGTATAAATAATATAACTCTTTATAATAGTTTTGATGGAAAAAAAAATCTCTTTGTAATAATATTAACTACAACTAGAAAAAAAATGATAAAATTTTCATTTATCCGAAATTTAGCTTGATTCTCACTTTCTCGGTATCTAACGGTAATTGTTGGTTGTTCTGAAGTCAATAGAGACTCTTGCTTTCATCAAAAGACTCTGTGAAGTCAGAAGTCAAGGTAGCACTATGTTCCACTTTCCATTTTTGCTTTTCACTTCCCGTGAAACCACCTTAGCTCTGTTATGCACAAACGTATTCTTTTTTCCCCGCTTTTTCGGTCCGCTTGTACAGAAGACTTTTTTTTTTTTCATTTTTTCTTTTAATATAATACATATACGACTTTGAAGCTAAAAGCTGGACCTCTAAATTGCCTCGGTTTATCTGTGAATATATAGGAAAGATTGTAAAGAAATATTCAGCTCTGTTTCCCCATTGTAAAGAAATATCTGTGAATCATTTTTTTTTTGGGTCAGCTTCCCCTTCTCATTATGCTGTTGCTGCTACGGGCCATAACGTTGGACCTTGTTTGGCAAATGCAGTTCCAGGTTCTACAAATAACCAACTTCAGAAATTGAGTACGGGGAATCTTTGATCCATCAAGGGTCACATCGTAGTGAGGCGGAGTGCAAAGTCTCGGAAAGACAGGTTCAAAGACGTGCTGGTTGAACTCATCCTTAAGAAGCAAAGAACTTATTTAATTTCATTCGGAGAAGGGACATCCATGGTCCATGCCCGAGAAGAAACTTTTTATACATACAATATATTTACATCTATGCTTTTGGCTAATTCTATTTATTTATTGTATAATATAAAATTCCGTTCACGGCAATTATTATGTGATATTTTATTAAAACTTATTTTTTAGTTGATATTTTTTGTTTTTCTTATTTTTGTATTTTATAATTTTCATCTTTTATAATTTTAGAATTATCTTTTTATAAAATAGAAGTTATAGTATATTTATTTTGAGGTATGTTATTTGTACATTCAAAAAGATGGATACCCCAATGCATCCTCTCTATTTTTTTTCTCTTCATCAATTATTTCGTTCATTTCATTTTCTTTTGTAATTTTTTTTTCTCTTCTCTTTCTAGGTGTCTAAGAGTGTCTAACAATTTAGTGGTATAAAAAATATTTCTTATTTATTTTTAATAAACTAGAAAATACATATTATAACATCGATTCATACTAAAGCTAAATGATTGAATTTATGCATGAAGTTCAAGACTAAACATTAATATATATAAATAAAATAAAGAGTTTGTGAGTAAAAGCAAAGCTCTATTGAATATAGGCTAAATATCTTTAAGTTAATAAAAATAAATTATAATTTATTTAAAAACAAGTTCATATGTTTCTAATGAGTAGAGAAGTTTGCCTTCCTCTTTGATATTATTTTGACTAATCTGAAATTACTAGAAATAAAATGAGAATTGAAAATTCTCAGTAGAAAATATACAATTCTAAAATATTTAAATTATGGTAGTTTCAGTCATATCTTAATACGAAAAATCACATAGCTATTGTATTATAATCACATGAAAACACCCTTAGGGAAAATAATACTTCAAAATAATATAAGTAATAAAAAGTATGTCATGTAATTCAAAATCCAGCAAAACTTATTAAGGTTATAATCTCTTTGCTTTACTTTCTATTTTTCTTTGTCTACTTATCTCACATATATTTGAAAGCCTTTTTTTTAAATAATTTCCATTCTTTGGTATGACTTTTACCCTCATAATGATAAAACAAAATATGTACGTCATACTAACCAAGACATGTATTATAAAAAAATCTTACATATATGTTTATCTTCTTAGTGGTTAGTAGCAGATCTTAAGTATTTTCTTTTTAAATTACTTGTTTGTTATTATGCATAAATTTATAATAAACAATAAACTTAAGCAATAAACAGAACTTAAATAAAAATTCAAGTAACATAAGTTAAATTACAAGAAATTTGAATAATATAAATTCATCACATAATCATAATAACTTAAATAGCAAGACATCAAATTAAGCAATAAAAAAAATTGAATAAAGTGCACAAATTATAAATTAATTCATAAACTTAAAATAAATAAGCCACAAAAGAATAGGAAATAAGATAAGCTTAACCAAAATAAATAATATAATATTTTAATAAAATTTCTTAAAATATATAATTATCAAATCTAAATGTTAATTTTCTAAATGGACCAAATTAAAAATTATTTTTATTTAATTTCTTTTTAAACTTTCTCATCATAACCTATAAATCTGTCTTTATCATTATAGCATATTTAGTGCATTAAAGTCATGTCCTTATAAAGGTTATTATAAAGTCATAATAATTATCCATAAGTCAAAGATCATCATCATATTATTATCCTATCCATAGGTTAAGGTATTAAATTCCAAGCAAAGGTATAAATAGTTTAATAGGTCAAGTTCATATATGATAATTTTATTAATTTTATTTGTTTTAAGAGTTAGATAAAATATTTTATTCCTAATATTGACCTCTTAGAAAAATTATCATAAAAATTGACAATTCAAAATAATATAACATGATATAAACAATATCATAATATGATGATGATGACGACGACGATAATAATAACCAATATATATCTTGTAATAATAACCAGAAAATTTAATACAAAAGAATAATAAATAAAATAATTTACAATAATGAATAATGATGAGCAACATTAATATAAAATAATAATAAATAAAATAACTTAAAATAATAAATAAAATAAATTAAAATAATAAATAATAATATAAAAGAATAAAAAATGAATTAATTTAAAATAATAAAATAAATTACAATAATAAATAATAGTTAACAATAATATAAAAAATATTAAATAATATAACTACTTACAATAAATAAATATAATCATAGTTATATTTTATAAATAATTTCATTATAAGGTATATTATTTGTATACTTAAAAGGGTGAATACCCCAACACCTTTTTCCTGTATTTTCTCTTTTTATCAATTATTTTACTTATTTCACTTTTTTTAATAATTTTTTTTCTTTTTTCTATCTTTAAGTGTCCAAAGTGCCTACCAACCCAATGTTACAAAAAACATTCCTCTTCCATTATCTAAGTAAAAAATCTTGTAAAGACGAAGATGTTGCATATAAACTAAGCTCTGAGTCTCCGTCCTCTTGCTTTTTCTCTACTTTTCTTATGGTGCTTCAAACAATTACAGCCTTCCTTCGTTTTACTGTCATGACCAATTCATCCACCCCAACTTCCCTTTTTATAGAAATTATGAGAGTTAGCCCAGACTTAGTCGAGTAATTAACCTCACTAGTGACGTGATTCTCATTTTCTTCTTCTTCTTCTTCTTCTAACCTTAACATTTACTTATTTTTTCTAGCTGTTTGTAAGCACCGTAATACTTCCTTTTTTTTTTAAAAAAAAAAATCTTTTTAACTTTTTGACTTTGCTAGACTTATTCTGTTGTTTAGTCGTTTATGCCCAAATTTTACGTTTCATGATTCTTTCTTTTTTTCATTATTATTATATTATTATATAATTATTTGATAAAAATCTAATCAAACTATTAACCTTAATAAAAATTTACTTTATTAAATTTACTTTTATGAATGTTTTATCTTACTTTAAAGATTTAATATGTAATACTCAACTATGTCATTAATTTTTAATCATTAAAAATAAATCAATGAAATATATAAATCATTTAAAAGAACCAAAGTTATTATACACAAGGTATTTTTATGAAAGGGGATGTTATACATACTTTATCCTATAAACTAATTAATCTTGAATAGAAAAAAATAAAATATGCATTATTAAGATACCATTTAAATATTATATATTATCTTACATTTTTATAAATTTTATCATCTTTTAGCTTTAATCTCACAATAATTACCTTAAAACTCACCTAAAATTTATTTGTTTGACTAATGATGTAAAAAAAAAAAATTACATTGGCAATAGATAAAAAATTAAGCTGATATTATTACAAATAAGACATAAATATGAGCCCGAGTTCCCGTGCTATGACAATATACTCCTGGAAGATTAGTGAGTTTCCCATATGCTCCAACCTTATAAATTCTTCCGGTTGATGTCAATCCCTTCCTACCATCGAGTTGGGTAGTAAAGTGATAGAGTCATCGAAGTATTAATACTTTATCAAAATAAAATTAAGAAAATGAAACTAACACAAAATATTTAATGTAAAAAATCTTTAATAATGTGAAAAAATTACAAGATAAAAAGAGTGTTATTATATAGAAGAAAAAACTACAACTTTTTAAAATACAAAAATAAAATAATAATACTCTCTTTCAAGATAAGAGGATACATCTTTTCAATAAGAATCAAGAAAACTTTCAGACAAGACCAAATATTTTTTTAGACCTAAAGTGGTGTGTCGAAACCATTAGCAAATGACGCTATTTATAGTCAAGCTCCGCTCGTTAGTCCATCCAAAGGTGAGAAGAAAGCAAGCATTATTCCCGCCTACCATAATTCCATTTTCTTAACATTTCAAAACCAAAAAGTGGCATCATCATTTTCTCGTTCACACGTCAAACAGTCTTCTGTGATCATTATGGGTGCCTTTCCTAGCCATATGGCTATCATTTTGCTTTGGTTACTATGTATGATCATGTTCAACTCAGTCACATGCAATTTGAAGGTTCACTGCAATGAGAAGGACATGAACACATTGCTAAACTTCAAACAAGGAGTTACAGATCCCTCAGGCTTACTCTCCTCATGGTTCACCACAAAAGATTGTTGTCAATGGGCAGGGGTTCAATGTGACAACATCACAGGCAGAGTCATAGAGCTTAGTCTCCCTTGTCATACAGTTCCTTCTGCTGATAGTGACAAAGATGACAAATCAAACTGCCTAACAGGTGAGCTCGACCTATGTTTGCTGGATCTTGAATTTTTAAGCTACTTGAATTTGAGCAACAATGACTTCAAGGCCATCCAATATAATTCTATGCGTAACCGGACATGTAATGACTTGTCAAGTGGTACACTTCCCCATCATTGTGGAAACTTTTCCAACCTCTATTATCTAGACTTATCATATAATGATGATATTCTCATTGACAATCTCAACTGGATTTCCCATCTTTCCTCCTTGCAATATCTTGACTTCAGTGGTATTGATCTTCACAAGGAAATTGATTGGCTTCGGTCAATGACCTTGCTTCCTTCACTTTCAAAACTATATTTGGCGAGTTGTCAACTTTAAGACATCTATCCTTCTTTTCAATATGCTAATTTTACTTCACTTGAAGTTTTAGATCTTGCTGGCAATGATTTTATGTCTAAGTTGCCTTGTTAGATATTCAATCTTAGCTGTGGCATCTCCCATATTGACCTTTCCAATAGTAATATCCATGGCGAGCTACCTAAAACATTGCCAACTCTTCGAAGCATTATTTCCTTGGACTTGTCTAGAAATAATCTGGATGGACCCATTCCAGATTGGTTAGGCCAACTTGAACAATTGCAAGAACTTCGTCTTTTTATTAATTTTTTTTTTGGTCCAATTCCCACAAGTTTGGGAAACCTATCATCCTTAACTATATTACAACTCCATTCAAATCGCTTGAATGGAAATCCTCCAAAAAGTCTAGGGAAACTCTTAAACTTGGAAACCCTTGATGTTAGTTATACTTTGTTGACAGGAAACATCTCTGAAATAGATTTTCACTCTTTTTCAAATTTAAAGTGTCTAGGGTTGATTTCACTAGGTTTCATCTTCAACATTGCTCCACAATGGATCCCACCTTTTCAACTTCAAATTTTGTGGTTGGGATATGTGGGTCCCAAATTTCCCTTATGGATATATACACAGAGCTCTCTCAAATTGCTATACATGACAAGCTCATGGATTTCATTTGAACCTCTTGACAAATTGTGGAAGTTTGCTGCTCAACTTGAATTTTTTGGTTTAGTAAACTGCTCGATCAATGCAAACATGTCAAATGTGTTGCTAAATTCCAAAATGGTAATGCTAGCTTATTGTAATTTGAGAGTTGGCGTGCCTCGAGTATCACCAAATGTGACTATGGTGGACTTATCACATAACTCTTTGTCTGGATCAATTTTGCCTCTCTTATGACACAAGATGAAAGAAAAAAACAATTTAGAGTATTTGGACATATCTTACAATACTTTATCTAGACGAATTCCAAATTGTTGGATGAACTGGAAATCATTGCTTCTTGTTGACCTGGAGGAGAATAATTTGACAGGCAAAATTCCTCACTCAATGGGGTCCTTGTCTAATATAATTTCATTGAATCTAAATGGCAATAAGTTATTTGGGGAATTACCTCTCTCATTGAAAAATTGCAAAAACCTATGGCTCCTCAATCTAGCTGAAAATATGTTTTCTGGAGCTATACCAAGTTGGATGGGGCAGAGTATAAGAGCTCTCGTATTGAGATCCAACCAATTCAGTGGTAATATCTCCACTGAAATATGCCAACTTCATTCTCTCAAGGTATTGGATTTTGCAAATAATAGATTGTGGGGACCAATACCTAACTGCTTACACAACATGACAAGCATGATTTCTGAGTATGCTTCATTTGATAAGTTCTTCATTCGCATTGTTGGAGTGGGCATATCATCAACATATACTTTTGATCTTACGCTGCTTATAAAAGGCAATAAATTATCATATACAAATTTGATGTATGCTATTGACCTTTCAAATAATAGTCTATCAGGAACAGTGCCATCGGAGTTATTTATGCTAACTAGATTACAATCCTTGAATTTGTCTGACAATCAGTTAGTGGGAATGATACCACAAGAGATTAGCAACATGAAACAATTGGAATCCCTTGATCTCTCATACAACCAGTTCTCAGGACAAATTCCTTGGTCCATGTCTGGCATGTCTTTTCTTGAAGACTTGAACCTCTCATTCAACAATTTCATGGGCAAAATCCCACTAGGGACCCAACTTCAAGGTTTTACAAACCTTAGTTACATGGGCAATCCTAAACTTTGTGGACCTCCACTCACAAAGCATTGCACACAGGATGGAAAATCCCACAATACAAACCTAACGACAAAAGATGACGATGATGAAGAATCTGAAGTACATTCATCATTCTATATGGGCTTGGGAATTGGATTTGCCACAGGATTTTGGGGAGTATTGGGTGCCATTTTCTTGAACAGGAGATGCAGGCATGCTTATTTCATATTTCTTAGCCGATTGTATGACATGATAATTCTGAAGATGAATTCTGTTTTTTGGAACATCAGAAGCTGCTACACTGATAACTAGTAAGTAAATAAACAATTTTTATTTTTTTCGTGTGTTGAGCTTTTAGTTGGGTATTTCGGCAATATATTTCTTATGTTCTTTGCATGCCAAAACTTTGTTGCTGTGTTTCTTGACTATAAGTAGATGGTGTTGCCTAGAATAGTCATAATTGAAGATACAAGATTTATACTGCAATAATATACAAGATTTATTCGTGCACACTAAAAAATTAAAATAAAAAATACAAGTATTTATTATTTTAAAAATCTTTAAAATATTCATATTTTATTATGAAAAATGCTTAAAATTAGATAGTAAATATTATTTTTATTTCCTAACATGTGCTCTTATAACACAACTTAACCAAATCCCAATATAAAATACTTGTCAAAATTTAGGACCAATTGCCTAGCCATTAGATGGACTATGGATGGAGACATGATTTACATAACTTGCTGTATCTATTTCTGTGAGCTCGCCGACAACCCTTAGCCCGTTTTGTAACATCAATTTAGCATGTCGGATGCTTAGTTTAGTTATGTTAACAAAACAATTATCAAGCAATAATATGTTGAACCTCCAAATAAAATCAGATCAAAGAATGTATCCTCAAAAAGTCAGTATGAAGAAAACGGATTCTGCCGAAAGAAACTGAAGAAGCACTAACAACATTTCTTTTCTCATGCACTAATTCTTGAAATCCAAGTCTGTACTGAGCTTTAGATGGTAATATTTTTGATAATATTCAAACTTGAAAACAATCCTTACTTACAATTGCAAGTTGCTACCTCTATGTACATAATTTGCAGGTCCTTGGTGTGCATGCTTGGGCTAGGTGTTTCACCAAGACGTTACCACAAGTTGCATGTGTGTTACTATAGTTATATATATGGACTATAAATAAAAGCAAACCTGACATTTGTAAATTCAGGTTTTCATTTTTAAGTTCTTTAGCCATTGCAAACAGTTCTATTTCCTTTGTGGGATCCGTGTTGTTGTAAAACTGTACTGTTTCTTTACGCTAGACTTGTAAAGTATATTTGATTATGCTTTTAAAGATCTATTTCAGAATATTAACTAAAACATATTAGTAGGAATATATTCTCCATCTAGTACCTCCTGCTTTCTGGTTTTTCAATTGTAATGCAATATGGCAGATTCAACTTCAACCTTCCATTACCATAAGGCATTGATTACATGATTACATTTTATTATTCAACCAACTACATCAAGGATTATCTTTTTTAATCTTTCTAAACAATGACGGCTTGCAAATTTGAAAAAGTAAAAAGGGTGGGAAGAAATCACAAGCTCACAGACTCAGTAAAATGCAGCTGCATTTTTAAAAGCAAAAGAATGTAATGCATTCAATATGAGCCAAGCCCTACAGTCTGAAATACATGGCAGTGTGTTTTTCTATCATATTAAATTACAGCTTACACTGTAGATTGTTTGGCAAAAAGAACAAAGAAAACGACACCCAGAAAGATGAAAATATGAGGACAGCTAAAGGTAGGGGATTGAATGAAATATGATTATATGAATAAGAGATGGCACTATTATAGTGCCCGCGCTATTATGATGCCAAAGCTCATCTCACTAGGATCGGTTGCTTGCGACTCAACTTGAATGCCATCAAGTTCTTTCATGAATCTGTCCTTGGAGCTTGCATACACCATTTTTTGTCTCACCTTTTGATGTACCTGGTGAAATAAATATGAGAAACAAGTAAACAAAATTAAATTCATGAAACAAGTCAGTTATTCTCCTCTGAAATTTAACCTTGTCCGAAGAAAGAAAAGCACAGGCAGGTCGTTCTTGACATGTGAATTGTGAACTTATATACATGGTACATCAGAAATCGATGAATCCCTGTGTAGAGAAAATTGTGTGTTTCTCTTTTACTTAACATGACACTACATGTTAAAAATGAAAATGAGACTATTTAAATCCTAGAATACAGAAATTTCTATTGAGCTGCACAAAGCCGATTTTATCAATTTAAACAAATATGTTCTCTCAGTTGGAGAACTTGCACCAAGCCTAAGATCGTTTGAGTTCAAAACTAGAGATCTCAAGTTAAAACGTGTGCCTTTGTTTGTAATTGGAAATAGAGCTATTTTAGCATCTCCACGTTTTCCCCACACTTAGAACCTAAAAAACTGAATTCTTTTCTAGACCAAGCATCATACACTGCAATATGGAAATATGATTCAAATAACGTATAGAGTATTAAGAAAACACTTAAAAGTGATTGATTACAGCGATAGTGAAACGTGATTCCAGCAAAGTTTACTTGTAATGTTAGAACTTCAAGTTTTAAAGTTGCTATTCAGAGAAGACTTTACTTAACAACCAACACCATGAGCATAAAATTGCATAAGTAATTTCTGAGGCCAATAAAATAAAAATAAAAATTACGAAAAAAAAACAATAAATACTTAATGTAATGAAAAATAATATATAGAACTGGAAAAAGGATAACAAAAAATCATTACATTAATGGAAAATAGAGTAAGAAAGGAGATTATTGAGGAATAAATAAATTAATTATCAATTTTCCTATGGAAATGAATTATAATGTTTGTTACAGTTTTCCAGATTTCTAAACGGTTATTTTTTACAGTCTAACTTGGTTTTAACTTTGATTTTTGTATTATATTTTTTTAATCTTAGTTCTTATTAGTTTAAATTTTTACAATTTTGACCTCTGTCACTATAATATTAATCTTTTTATTTTTTATTTTTCAATTTTACTTTTATGCATTTTATTTGTCAAAGTATTGGTCTTTATTTTTTAGGGTTAATTACACTTTATTTTTTATATTTTAATAATATATAAATTGACTTCTTGAACTTTTCTAAATGTGTAAATTAATTCTTCTGTTAATTTTTTATCAATTGTTAATAAAAATATCATATATTCAAAAAAATATAGAATATTAAGTTACACATTTAAAAAAGTTCAAAGGATCAATTTGCATATGATTCAAAATTTAGAGGGACAATTTGTATATTATTTTTAAAATATAGAGGTTAAAGTATATATGACCTATAATGCAAGAAAATAAAATACAATTACTCCTATTTTTTATTAGGATAAAGCTCCCTTTTACCTCGCTCATACTTTATGCAAGTTTTGATTTAATTCTAGAAGTCGTTTTATTCTATTTGTACCCTAAACGAGTAAACATTTCCAAATTGTATCAATGTTACCTTCCATTAGACAATATCTAATTATTAATAGATAGATTGTATTTGCTGTCTTCTGTATTATTTGCTCGAAGTGAATACCGGAAAACCATTTTTTCTCCTAAAGTAACAAAATTGATAGGGTGGATTTAGTAAAAGCAAAAAATCAGGGTTTCGTTCGGTTTATTTTTATTTTTAATTTTTATATTTTAATTATTAATTAACAATGTTTCAGTATGTTTATTTTTTAGGATTTAGTGAAGAAAATAATAAATATAATAAAATTTTATTTACACCATTTCCCATAAAATTTTATCGACAAGAAACATAATAAAATTAAGGTAATATTCTATAATTATTAATAAAATCGTAGAATAAATGAAAAAAATTAACCAAACACCATTTTAAACTTCTAAAGACAAAGAATACTTTTCACAATAAAAAAACTATTTATAACCTTACATCATTAGACCATGACTTGTTAAAATTGTTATTAAAGGATTTTTCCGTGGAGCATCAATACTGCAAAAGATAATAAGAGCATATAAACGGATCCTATATGCGGTAGCTTTACTATTAAATAGCCTCTTCAAATTATGCCTGCTGGGATAGTGTGTCAGAAACCTGAACTCCCAAAGCATAGTATCCTGATTAATTACTAACTTGTGAGACCAGACATTGCAATCATCAATGCATCATCGATTCCTCAGCTTAATGTAGTGGAAATTATATGATGAAACTTATTCTGCTTTCCTGGAGATTCCATCATATTGTCAATACTTTCACGAAGGAGCTGAGTTGTTGATTCTAACTTTCTTTCGCAGTATCTACTGCTAATTGTTAAGACTTGGCTATTGTGAAGTCAACAATCTCACTTTCATCAAAGGAGGAGCTAGCTACGAAAAATAGCTCTCAGTCACTAAAGGTGGCCGCAAGTTCCTTTTCCAGTTTCCGTGCCCTTGAGGCTTGAAGTCAGTTCGCTTTGTCTTGTACACTAGACGACTTTGAGATTAAAAGATGCAAGTTCATATTGCCTCGTTTTCATTTATGGATTGGACAGGGAGTATTCCGTGTGCAAGTAGAAAGATCAAAGCAAAGTTCAAGTCATGCTTTGTAGGATTGATCTGGATAGGATAGGGACATCTATGATCCGTGTGCAAGTAGAAATTAGATCAATGCGAAGTTCAAGTCATGCTTTGTTGGATTGATCCTTGGATAGGAGAGGGGGACGTTTGTGATCTCTGTGCAAATAGAAAGATCAATGGAACATACTATGATAGTGAGCTGATCGTAGTTCCAAGTTCATATATAGGGACATATGCGTGATTTGCGCGCAAGTAGAATGGTCAATTGATACAGCGTAGGTATGGTTTTCGAATCTAGGCCAAATCGACATGGAACTCATCCTTAAGAGGGAGAGAACATATGTACTTTGACTGAGACAAGGGACATCATGTATACGTACGAGTAGAAACACTTAATTTGTCGTGTACATAATATAAAATTGTTATTTGTATATTCAATGCGCTTACTTCCCTATTCCCTGTAATTTTTTTTTTTAAAAAAAGTAGCAAGGTACAACACTTGTTAGAAATTACAATTTATAATAAAAAAGGTAGAGTCTATGATAGAAAAATTACTAGGATGATATCAAAAAATTATGATGGTACAACATGATTGATTCCCACCGCACTTTTTCTTCATTTTTGTTCTACTATACGCATTTTAATTTGCATTGTAACAAATATTTTTAACGTTATAGTTATTATATAAAGATTAATTTATATGTATTGTATAAGTAAAAAATTTTATACTAATATTCAATTATGATATTATAAAAATAAAAATAATTTTCTTTTGAGATAGTGGATATAAGAATTAACTGTATTTATCTATATGATAAAATATAATTAAATATTAATATAAAATTTATTTATATTAATAATATATATAAATTAAACTCTATTATATATCAAAATATAATTTTTTTATTGAAAGTTGCAACTTTTAAAGGTGACATACCGTACTATATCTTTTGAATGTAGTACCAAAAAGGATCCCTAATTTTTTAATATTAAATATAATATCTCTCTTATATTAATTAATATATACAACACTTTTCACTCTAATACACATATATCATTCTTACATTTATGACTATACTATGTCCATATATTATATGTTCAAATAATATTTCTGTAAAAATTTATTCTCTTGTATAGAAAATAAAATTTCTTCCATTATAATGGTAACATGATCTTTTTTCTTAACTTCTTTATTTTTTTTTCATTCTTTACATTTATATCTTTTATTACTTTATGCCTTTTATAATTTTTGAAGCAATTATTTTTTTTAACAAAAAATAAGTGTCCTTTACCTCCTAAACTTTAGATTATGTGTACTTTTAGTCTTTAAACATTTTTTTTAATAAAAAAAACTTGAATCCTAATTATTAAATGCATATTATTTGCATTAGCAATTGATATAAAACTTAACAGAGGACTAATAAAGTACACATTTAATAAAGTTTAGAGTTCAAGTTTTACATTTTAAAACTCTGTGATAAAATGCAAATAACTTATAAGTTAGGAGGTAAAATTAATTTTTCCTTCTCAACTTATAAGTTAGGTGGTAAAATACATTTTTTTTTCCTTTTTTCTCTTAGAATAATGTCTTTTCTTTTTTCCCCCCTAAGACTGAGATTGACAAAAAATAATAATAACAATCAAAGCGCATCATATATGTAATAAACAAATGTCTCTTTTTTCTATCTGTAATAAGTAAATGTCTCTATTTGTCTTCAATAAAAAAAAAAAAATTGTCTTAAAGTTTTTGAAATTGATAGTAGTAAAATATTGACGTCAATAGGAAAATTCTTATATTAATAAAATTTTCATGGCTTTCACTTCGATACTCTATTTTTTTTCAAAAGGAAATGTTGTATTATTACTTCCTTCAAAGGCTATATTATGGGATAGAAAAGTTATAGTTGCAATATTAAAAATTTATCATGCGACGAGTATTTGTTACATCTTGATCGACATGGTTTGAGAGTGCAATGTAGGAGTTGCTATCATTTATGTCACGCCGTTTAGGATATAATAAATACTGTTAACTTGCTAACATTGGACATCACAACTATAACTTCTTTAAAAAATGAAGTACAATACTTCTTTGAAAAAAAGGGTGTACCAAAAGCGCCTACTTTCTCTCCAAAATATGTAGTACGCTGCATTATTTTTTAAAATTATAGTTTAAGAAAGTTTTATGCGGGGATAAAAAAGTTACAATTATGATATTCAAAGTTTTGATGCTGTAGCGTGGACTGATCCACCAGCCAAGTACATTTTTAAAATTTTTGTACCATCGTACGTAAAAGCCTTTTCTGTAATAAATATTTCCAACGCTGTAAAATTTTTATACCAAGGTGTAACTTCTTTATTGCAAGCTGGAAATTTTAAAACATGTTGCAGCATAAAAAAGTTAGTATCAAAGTAAAGCGCCAAATTTCGTGTTTGCAAATTTTAGTGCTACCTTTTTTTGGAGTAATACTACAACATCTTTTAAAAGTTACAGTTTCAACGTAACAAAAAAAGTTACGGTTTCAAATAGAAAAAAAATTAAAGCTTGGAATAAAAAAGTTATGACATTAGAAATATTTATTACAGCATAAGTTGAAAAGTGCATAATCATCACGTGCTTTGAAAAAAAAATTATTTGTCCCACCATGTGCTTTCAACGTACATCATAATATATACTTCTACGATTGTAACTTTTCTGTTATTTATTCCTAATAATGAAGGGGATTCCTTTCCATAACTATTTACTGGTGTCCAATTTTTACATTCCTATTTTACGCATATATTTCAGTTTGTATATATTAAAATGGTAGTTGAAATTATCTATTACATAATGCATGTTCTTTGGTAGTTATAGGACCATTTCCTGATAACTTCCAACCAATTATTATTCTATTTTTTATTTTTTAAATTTTAATTAAGAAATAAAAATAGCTAAATGAAAACAAATTAAAAACTTAATATTTCTATATATTTAAATTAATTCAAATAATTTTAAATTTAATATCTTCAAGAAATAAATAAAATTAATTTTTTTAAATTGCATTTAAAATAAAAAAAGTGGCAATCCACTAGTATACTATAATTTTTCTATTCCACATAGTAGCTTTTAGAAAATATTGCGCATGCACATCGAATTAACCGTCTACATTTATCCAAATTTTATGTTGATTCTCGCTTTCGTTTGGACGAACTGTAACTGTAATATAGAATCTTAACTTTAATTATAATTCTTTTAGAATTACAACGATTTAAAATCTAAAGTTTATGTCCAAATTTGCTAAGGAATTAGAATATAAAATATAGTTCTAATTTTATTATTTAAAAGTGTGATTCAAAATTTAAAATTTAATAAAATATCAATATAATAAATTATATTATAATACTATACTTATATTTTATTATAAATATTTTTTAAAAATATTATTTATATATAATAGCAAATTAGAATTTAAGAAATTTTTTGTAGCATAATATTTTTTATAAAAATATTGAATTTCAATAAATATAATTGTTAATAAATAAATAAGAAAGAGATGGAATGCTCGAGACTTTAATGAGTAGATATATATTTGATTTTTAAGTTTTAAAAATTGATAATTTTTAGAGTATAAGATAAGAAATAAGGAAAACACATCATAATTATTTTTTCAATTCAATGATATTAGTTTGAGGAATTATAATTCTAATTATATATATTATTCTAAAGCTAAAAATTAAAATAAAGACTTTAAATTCTAATTTCCAGCTCTAGTTTTACGCTTAATTTTAAACGCTAAATGGGACATAATGGTAATTGTCTAGACTTGGTTATTGTGAAGTCAATCATGACTCATTTCATCAAAAGACTTGGCTATTTGTACAGTCTCCTGTCACCTTCTTGGACAGAAGACTCCGAAACTAAAAGATGCACGTCCAAATTGCCTCGTTTTATTTTTGAATAAGAATCATAAGATTCTAACGACATATTCAGCCTTGTTTTTCTATTGTTTTAAAATTAGCATAAGATCATTTTAGATAACAAAAAAATATAAAAGATCCCCTTCAACTACGGTCCATTTGCTTCTTAGCTGGGGTATAATCCTTTTCTCATCTTCTTATTAAGACCCTTCGTTCCTGTGTGATCATGGTTTTATTTCCCTTCCCCTTCTCCTCAAAAATCAACTTAACATTCTAAGATAAATATAATGACTTTTTTAATTTAAATTATACATATAAAGTTTAAAAATACTTTTATATATTATCACCAAAAAAAATATAAAATTAAGTCACATAGTGATTAAATTTTAAATTTAAGTCTCTCTATTATACTTTATGTTCAGATGATTTATTTTGTATTAAAAACATTTAAACAAAAAAATTATCTTTTAAATATGTTTACCGCAGACTTTTTTTAAAGTAAAATAAATTAATTCAAATATATACTATATATTTACTTGATAAATAAAACATTAATATTGACAGATATTTAATTTAAATAAATTGTGTGATAGACGAATAAGATAACTAATATATTACGTGTTTATCGTTTTGATATATCCATAGTTTAAATCATTTTTACATTATTATTTGAACATGTATTAACACGTTATCAAATGTGTCTTATTTGCACCATTTTTTCATAAATTTTATAAACAAGGAACATCATAAAATTAAGTTGATATTTTTATAATTATTGAAAAAAATCATGCAATTAGAAATAAAAATGAAAACAAACCAAACACAATTTTAATTAATTTTTAGACTTTTAAGGATAAATAATGCTTTTCACAATAAAAAATTGTTTGTAACCGAAAGCATCAGACCTTGACTTGTCAATCGGATCCTATATGCAGTAGCTCTCCTACTGCTATAGCATCTTCAAATGTCCGCTGTGCTGGCATGGCGCGAGAAACTTGAACTCCTGAAGCATAGAGACCACATGCTGCAACCATCAAATCATCGTTGATCCCTCAGTTTAATGCAGCGGAAATTATATGATCAAACTTGTTCTGCTTTTCCGGAGGTTCCATCACATTGTCGATACATTCACGAAGGAGCTAAGTTAGTCGATTCTAACGTTCTTTCTCAGTATCCACAGCCAATTGTTGAGACTTGGCTATTGTGAAGTCATCAGTCACCTTCTGTCACCAAAGATGCCCCAAGCTCCACTTTCCAGTTTCTTAGCTTTGTTTTGTATGGGCGAATTTGAAATTAAAAGAAGCGCGTCCAAATTTCCTTGTTTTATTTATGAATTAGAGAGGGACATCCGTGATCAATGTGCGAATAGAAAGATCAACGCGTAGCTCAAGTCGTTCTTTGTCGGATTTATCCTTGGGTAAGAGACGGACACATATGATCCGTGTGCAAGTGTGCAAGCAGAAAGATCAATGAAACATACATGTAAGTGAAAAGATAAACGGGCTGATCCTAGTTCCTAGTTCATATTTAGGGACACGTGTGCGTTTTGTGCGCCAGTAGAATGGTCACACAGCCTAGATATGACTTTCGAATATACAGTCCAAACCAAAATTGAAAGAAAGTCCACGTCATGCTGGTTGAACTCATTCTTGAAAGAGAGGGGGAGAGGATATGTAATTTCTTTGGGATAAGGGACTTCCACAAGTAGAGAATATTATTAATTTATTATATACGCTTCATGCACATTTTTACTTTTTTTTTAATTTATCTATTTATTGCGTAATATACATATTTTCTACTACAATTCTTATACATGTTATATTTTTTAATTCTTATTATTTATTTTTTTTGCTATTCGTACTATTTATCACTTTTTATCTTTTATATATTTTTTAAATAGTATTTAAAATATATTCGTTTTTAATAAATAAAAAATTGCATACTTTATACATTAATCTCAATTTGGTCCTGGAAATATACATATATCAAATTAGTTCTGCAAAAATTCTTTGTATATATATATATATATATATATATATATATATATATATATTCACTTTGAGTATTGAGTAACCAATTCGATTGTTTACTCATAAATATCCTTTAAACAATATTATGTTACATAGTTAAAAGTTCTCTTTTCTTTAAATTTTAATCTTTCAATTTTTAACAACAAAAGTATTTAAATAGTACTAATAACTCTTTGCCAAGTACACTGAGTCATTTAAGTAATAATCACAGTAAATGGGTATCATCCTATAAGAATTGATGTATCAAGCAATACTTCACTAATTAAATTTTTATTTTGATTATAGCAACTTGTTTGGATTGAAGAAAGCTCTTAACTCAAAATTAAAACAAAGCATATAATGAAAACAAGATAAAGAACAACTTAAAACAAGCAAATGATGATCTCAAAGTTTCAAAATACTAGAGATCAGGATGGTCTAAATTTTCTTAATTTTTGTTTGAATTCCTAAAACACTTGAGTTGGAAATTTTAGATTAATGTAGGATTTTTAGTGAATTGACCTCAATTCCTTGTTGAATCAATTATCTCACTTATGTTAAAGTATGACAATTCCTTGCTATATTTCAACATAAATATGGATTAAGCATAGAAATCAATTCACAGATCACACAAAACAAGATATATTCCTAAACATTAAAATTTATGCAGTTCACTTTTAGAGTTAATTTATACACAATTTTCCCTAATCATATAAGAACCCTAATTCAAATCCTGAATAACAACTCATAATTTTTTGCATATAAAAACAAAAGATGAATCAATAATCCAAGAAATCCAACATCAAGTATCAGAAAATTCAAATGCAATGTAACCATTTTAGACTTAATCTCGTCTCCAAGTTATGAAATTTAGCAACTCATTCTATGGAAGAACATAGAAAGAAAAAATGAAGAAAAACTTATGAAGAACCCAAGAATTGGAAAGATAAATCTTTAATCTCTCCTCTTTCTCTTGTTCCCAAGACATTCCTGTAGCTTGAAAGCTTCCTTCTTGTGTTTTTCATCAAGTTCCCCCTCCTAAATAACCCAAAAGTCACATTTTATTTCTATTTAAATGAAGCAGCATTGCTGTCAGTGCCTAGGCGTTGGGTGTTAGGCACCTTGGCACCCAATGACCTTGAGAACAAAACAATTTCAGCAAAACCAATGCCTAGGCACTCAAATCCAGCATATCACTTGGGCTTTTCTTCAACTTGCCCATGTTATATTACACCTTAAAAATACACCAACATTTCCATGCATAAGCCAAAATATCCAAAAAACATGCTAAAAAACATGCAACAACATAAACTATTAACAATCAAACACTAAAACCACTCATCAAAGAAAATTTTATAGAGGTTTGAATGATTTTAAACTCTTAAAATCTCAGTAATTTGATGGAACATTAATTACTATATTAGTTTACTTAACTTATTTTATATTCAACTTTATTTGTCCTAATAGAAATAACATAAGATGCGTTTAAATTTTATAAAAATATAAGATAACGTTGTAATTGAAGAGCAACATGTTGTCCTTAAAAAGAATTATCAAAATATAATTAAATTAATTTAAGATATTATTTTTTATCTCCTAAAAGATCAACTTAACATGCTAAGATAAATATTACGGCTTATTTTATTTAAAGACATATAAAGGTAAAAAATACTTTTAAATAATATTACTACTATAATTAATAAAATTAATATAAAATTATATACTTTCTTGTATATACGTATCTTTGGATGATATGTTTACCACAGAATTTTCTTAAAGAAAAATAAAATAAGTCAAATATATACTACATATTTATTTAATAAATTAAAAATATTAATGATAGATATTTAATTTAAACAAATTGTGTAATACCCGAATAAGATAACCAATATACCCTGAGTTTTTCGTTTTGACATATCCATTATCCATGGTGTAAATCATTTTTACATTATTATTTAAACATGTATTAACACGTTACTAGATGTGTTTTATTTTCACAATAATTACTTTAAATTCCGCATATATGATAATATATTTTAGATTTAATTTGAATACATTGTCAGTGTAAAATTTTTTTACACAAACATCTAATCATATATTACCACATCAGCAAAAGTCTTTGATATAACCACCCACTACTTGAATGGTCATGCAAATGGAAGATTTTAATTGGATGACAGTGTAAAAAAATTTTACACTATCAATGCACCCCAATTAAACTCATATATTTTTAGTTAATAGTATAAAAAATTGGAGACTAATAATACCTTAAAATTAATCTCATATATTATCATGAGTAAGACATAAATAAGAGCCCCAGCCGTGCTCGAACCATATACTCCATGAAGATCAGTGAATTTCCCATCTATACTAGACTTGCTAACGTTATAAATTCTTCCAGTGGGTGGTAATACCTTCCTATCACCAAAACAATCTTCTTGTGCAATCAATATGGGTGCCTTTCCCTACCATATTGAAATCGTTTTGCTTTTGTTACTGTGTACAATCATATTCAACTCAGTCACATGTAGTTTGAAGGTTCACTGCAATGAGAAGGACATGAACACACTGCTAAACTTTAAACAAGGAGTTATAGATCCCTCGGGCATACTCTCCTCATGGTTGACTAAAAAGGATTGCTGTCAGTGGACAGGAGTTCAATGTGACAACACCACAGGCAGAGTCACCGAGCTCAGTCTCCCTTGTCATACAATTCCTTCTAGTTATGGTGACAAAGAAGACAAATCACACTGCCTAACAGGTGTGCTCAACCTATATTTGCTGAATCTTGAATTTTTAAGCTACTTGGATTTGAGCAACAATGACTTCAAGGCCATCCAATATAATTATTCTATTCGTAACCAGACATGTAATGACTTGTCAAGAGGTACACCTCCCCATCAGTGTGGAAACTCCTCCAACCTCCAATATCTTTATTTATCAGATAACGATAACTTTCTCATTGATAATCTTAACTGGATTTCCCATCTTTCCTCCTTGCAAGGTCTCGACCTTAGTGGTATTGATCTTCACAAAGTAACTGATTGGCTTCCATTAATGACCTTGCTTCCCTCACTTTCAGAATTATACTTGAAGAGTTGTCAACTTCAAAACATCTATCCATCTCTTCAGTATGCCAATTTTACTTCACTTAATGTTTTAGATCTCTCTGACAATGATTTCATCTCTGAGTTGCCTAATTGGATATTCAATCTTAGTAGTGACATCTTCTTCATTCTCCTTGCCTCTAATCAAATACATGGTCAACTACCTAAAACATTTCCAAGCCTTCGAAGCCTTAAGCTCTTGGAATTGTTTGAAAATAATTTGGATGGGCCCATTCCGAATTGGATAGGCCAACTTGAACAACTGCAAGAACTTGATCTTAGTTCTAATTCATTTTCTGGTCCAATGCCCACAAGTTTGGGAAATCTATCATCCATGACAAAATTGTATCTTAGTTCAAATCATTTGAATGGAAATCTTCCAGAAAGTCTAGGGAATCTTGTCAACTTGGAGGTCTTAGAAGCTGAAAGGAATTTCTTGACAGGAAATATCTCTGGAAGAAATTTTCACTCTCTTTCAAATTTAAAGAGTTTATTCTTGAGCTCTCCAAGCTTGATCTTCGACTTTGATCCTGAATGGATCCCTCCATTTCAGCTTCAATATATTCTATTGGGATATGTAAGATCAAAACTCCCTTCATGGCTATACACACAAAGCTCTCTCAAAACTTTAAAAATTTGGCACTCAAGGGCTTCATTTGAACCTCTTGACAAGTTTTGGAAGTTTGCTACTCAACTTGAATTTTTTTCTTTAACAAACAACTCAATCAATGCAGACATGTCAAATGTGTTGCTAAACTCCAAAGTTGTATGGCTGAATTTTAACAATTTGAGAGGTGGTGTGCCTCGATTATCACCAAATGTGGTTCTTTTGAATCTACTTGGTAACTCTTTGTCTGGATCCATTTCTCCTCTCTTATGTCACAAGATGAAGGAAAAAAGCAATTTAGAGTTTTTGGACATCTCTAACAATACTTTATCTGGAGGAATTCCAAATTGTTGGATGAAATGGAAATCATTGCTTCATGTTGGCTTGGAAGCCAATCACATGACAGGAAAAATTCCTCACTCAATGGCCTCCTTATCTAATTTGATTTCATTAAATCTAAACAATAATAAGTTATATGGAAAAATACCTTTCTCATTGAAAAATTGCAAACATCTGTCGATCCTTGATCTAGGTGAAAACAAGTTTTCTGGAGCTATACCAAATTGGATGGGGCAAAGTACAAAAGCTCTTCAACTAAGATCCAACCGATTTAGTGGTAATATCCCCACTGAAATATGCCAACTTCATTCTCTCAAGATATTGGATTTTGCAAATAATAGATTGTCAGGACCAATACCAAATTGCTTGCACAACATTACAAGCATGATTTCTGAATATGCTTCAATTGATGATTTCTTTGTTCGCATTCTTACAGTGAACCAACTTGTGACATATAGGTTCAGTCTTCTGATGCTTATAAAAGGCAATAAGTTACCACATTTTTATTCGATGTATGCTATAGATCTTTCAAGCAACAGTTTGTCAGGAATAGTGCCACAAGAGATATTTATGCTCACTAGATTGCAATCCTTGAATCTGTCCCACAATCAGTTACTAGGAATGATACCACAAGAGATTGGCAACTTGACACAGTTAGAATCCCTTGATCTCTCAAGCAACCATTTTTCTGGACAAATTCCACAATCCATGTCTGGTTTGTCTTTTCTTGAATTCTTAAACCTCTCATTCAATAATTTTGTGGGCGAAATCCCATTAGGGACCCAACTTGAGGGTTTCACAAATCTTAGCTACATGGGTAATCCTGAACTTTGTGGACCTCCACTCACAAAGAATTGCCTACAAGATGCAAAACTGCACAATACAAACCCGATGACAGAAGGTGACAATGATGAAGAATCTGAAATACATTCATGGTTCTATATGGGCTTGGGAATTGGATTTGCCATAGGGTTTTGTGGAGTATTGGGCGCCATTTTCTTCAACAGGAGATGCAATCATAAGTATTTCAAATTTCTTAGTCGACTACATAACATGGTGATCCAGAAGATTAATTCCATCTACTAGAATCCCAGTAATTGCTACAGTGGTAACAAGTAAGTAAAGAAACAAATTTTTGCTGAGCTTTTACTTGGGTATTCCGGAGATATATTTCTTCTTATGCCAAAATTCTGTTTGTGTTTCCTGACCATAATTACATGGTATTGACTTAAATGACCACAATTAAAGAATTTTTTATTTTTTAAAAAAAGACGATAATTACATTGTAATAATATATAAGATTTGTTAATGCGTGTTATAAAAGTGCATATAAAAATGTTAAAATAAAAACATATGTATCTATTTTTTTTTAAATCTTAAAAGTAATAATATTTTCTTGTTTAAATAATTAAAAATAAATAATAAATATTATTTTATTTCTTAAAATGTGCTCTTATAACACAACTTAACAAATCGTAATATAAAATGCGTGGGAAAATTTGGGTTCACTTGATTTACATAACTTACTGTTTCTATTTCTGTAACCTCGCCAACACCCCTTAACCCGTACATCAATTTAGCTTTAGCATGTTGGATGCTTATTTTATTTATGTTAACAAAACAATTATTAAGCAGTAATATTTTGAAATTTCAAATAAAAATCGGATGGAAGAACGTACCCGAAAAAAAAAAAAGAAAACATAGGAAGAAAATGGATT
Organism: Pterocarpus macrocarpus; assembly: GCA_031439585.1. NCBI lineage: Eukaryota > Viridiplantae > Streptophyta > Magnoliopsida > Fabales > Fabaceae > Pterocarpus > Pterocarpus macrocarpus. The sequence continues at coordinate 58,396,062 of CM062516.1, read as the reverse complement.
CTGCAGGAAGAAACCGAAGAAGCACTCACAACATGTCTTGTCTCATGCGCTAACTCTTGAAATCCAAGTCTGTACTGAGCTTCAGCTGGTAATATTTTAATACTATTCAAAGTTGAAAACAATCCTTATTTACCCTTGCAGGTTGCAACCTCAATGTACGTAATTTGCAGGTCCTTGGTACGCATGCTTGGACCAGTTATTTCACCAAGAGGCTACCATAAGTTGCATGTGTGTAATTTCTTCTACTAGTTATATATGTCGACTGTAAATAAAGCAAACCTGACATATGTAAGTTCAGGTTTTCATTTTTAAGTCATTTAGCCTTTGCAAACAGTTCTGTTTCCTCTGTTGTATCTGTGCTGTTTCTTTACGCTAGATTTGTAATGTATATTTGAATATGCTTTTATGCTAGATCTATTCCGAACATTATCAAAAACATATTAGTAGGTATGCATTCTCTATCAAGTACCTATTGGTTTCTGGTTTTTCACTTGTAATACACGATATGACAGATTCAACTTCAACCTTCCATTACCATAAGGAATTCATTAGACGATTACAATTATTATTCAACCAATTGCATCAAGGATTATCTTTTTTAGTGTTTCTGAACGATGGCAATTTGCAAATTTAAAGAGGACAAAGGTTGGGAAGAAATCACAAGGTCATGGACTCAGTAAAATGCAATTGCATTTTTAAAATCAAAAGAATGTAATGTATACAATAACCCAAGCCGTCTATTATAGTCTGAATTACATGGCAGTGTGCCTTTCTATCATATTAAGCTCAGCTTAGAATGTAGACCGTTCAACAAAAAGAACAAAGAAAATGACAGCAAACAAAAAGAAGAAATAAAAAATATGAGTGCCGCTAAAGGTAGGGAATTGAATGAAATATGATTATATGAATAATAGATGGCACTATTATATCGCCCGGGCTTTTATGATGACAAAGCTCATCTCACTAGAATCCGTTGCTTGCAACTCAACTTGAATGCCATCAACTTGCCCCTTGAATCTGTCCTTAGAGCTGGCGTACACCATTTTTTGTCTCACCTTTGATGTATCCGGTGACCTAAATATGAGAAAAAAGTAAACAAAATTAAATGCATGAGAGTAGTCAACATTCTCCTCTAAAATTCGACCTTGTCTAAAGAAAGAAAAACACAAGCTGACATGTGAACTTATATACATTAGAAACTGATGAATCCCTATATAGAGAAAATTGTATGTTTCTCTTTTACTTAACACACGATATGTTAATAATGAAAATGAGACTATCTAAATCCTAGAAATCAGAAATTTCTATTGAGCTGCACAAAGCTGATTTTATCGATTTAAGTAAATATGTGCTTTCAGTTGGAGAACTTGCACCAAATTTGTTTGAGTTTAAAACTAGAGATCTCAAGTTAAAATGTGTGCCTTTGTTTGTAATTGGAAATAGAGCTATTTTAGCATCTGTGTTTTCCCCATACTTCTTAGAATTGCAAAAACTGGCATTCTTTTGTAGACTAAGCATCCTATGCTGCAATATGTTATTATTATTAACATTTCTACATATAGCTAGAAAGAACTATGATTTTACCATGCTTAAATGAACTTGAGGAACATCAAATTACCATCCAATGAAGAAAATTTTGCTTTCCTGACAGTTCTCATCAGTAGTGAAATCAAAATTAAAGACAGCATAACGGCACTCATTACGAGGTAGAGATGCAGTGTCCTTACATGTTTCTTGTGGCCTTCCAAGTTTCTCCACCTCCACTTTTTGGCTCTCAATCTTAAACACAATGTAATGGTGGTTCCTCTTTCCCTTTAGCTCGAGGAAATTTAATTTATATTGATTACTAAGAGCCACCTAAATGTCGCGTTGGCCTAACTCAGTACATTATTTGTACAAGAGCAAAACAAACACACATAAGCATATGACACATTCTTCATAATTCAATATACATGATGACAGCATAAAATAACTAGGTTATTTAACGAGGCATCACAAATTAATATCACTCATATTTAATATTTTTAATATGTTCATCACAAATTATTATCCAATCATTAAAGAAGCTTAACTACAATAATTTTTTTTAAAAAAATCTTATCTATATATATATATATAGAGAGAGAGAGAGAGAGAGAGAGAGAGAGAGAGAGAGTAGAGGAGAGTGCAAGTACACGTGGCAAAATCAGTTAATCTGTTAGAGGAAGTTAGTTCAGTATTGCTAGAGCTCTATTTGTGTTGAGTATATATATATATATATATATATATATATATATATATATATATATATATTGAACCCCATGTATCTTGTAAGACAAGCAATGATAATCATTTCAATTTCATCAATTTACTTCCTATAGCTCTCCACTTTTCTTCTCCTTTCAGCCTAGCACTGATACCTTACATGGTATCAGAGCCACAGTGTATCCATGGCATCTGTGAGTTCTTCTCAGTCACCTCAAAGCTCATGCGCAATGCAGAGCATGGTTCAAAATTTTTCGAGTCCCATAGCCCTGAAACTCGATGAAGAAAACTACTTGCCTTGGAAGCAACAAGTTGAGGCTACAATTGAAGGCTATGATCTGTTGAAGCATGTCACTGGCGAAGAAATTCCAGAAAAGTTTGCATCCGATGAAGATCGCATCAAAGGATCTGTAAGCCGAGACTATCAGAATTGGAAGAAGCAAGATGCTCTCTTGAAGTCTTGGTTATTGGCTTCGATGACAAAACCGTTCACAACACGCGTGGTTGGTTGCGACTTTTCTCACTAGATCTGGAAGAGATTGGAAACTTTCTTTGCATCACAAATCAAAGCAAAGGTACGGCAACTAAAGAATAAACTTGGCAATACCAAAAAGGAAGGCTCAGTGTGTGATTATCTGTTAGAAATCAAGAGAACTATTGATGCATTGATTTCAGTGGGAGCGGTTATCAATGATTTAGATCATGTTGAGGCTATCCTAAGTGGATTAACTGAGGAATATCCTTCTTTCATCACTACAATCAATGCTAGATCTGACTCCATTTCAGTTGGTGAGCTTAAGGCCTTGCTTATGGCTCAAGAAGAGATGATCGAGAACTTCAAGAAAGGTGATGGCATAATTCAAGCAAACATTTCTCAATTTCATCAGCAACAAAAGTTCAATCCAAGGAATCAAGGTTATAATGATCAATCCTCACAAAGGTTCAATCCTGGTGCTAGAAGTCAGAATTTTCGAGGAAGAGGTGGCGGCAGGCATGGCAGAGGCCGCGGTTCCAAGCCTACTTGTCAAGTAGGTGGCAAGATTGGCCACATAGCTCTCTCTTGCTGGTATAGATATGATTCCAACTTTGGTGCCAATTCTGGCAATTTTGGTCCTAATCCTGGTTTTGAGGCCTCAGTTGCTGCAACACCACAGAGATATAATCCAAGGGCGCACCTATCTATTGGCACTGCATTGGCAACGCCAGCTATAGTTCAAGATCTGAATTGGTACCCAGACTCGGGTGCTACACATCATATGACCCCAGATCCAATGAATTTGATGGAAAGATTAGACTATGCAGGCTCAGAAAAAGTGATTGTCGGTAATGGTTCAGGTTTGTCAATTCAGCATGTTGGTAAATCGGTCTTTAGGTCTAATGCCTCATTACATTCATTTACTTTACATAATTTGCTTCATGTTCCAAACATAACAAAAAATCTTCTCAGTGTCTCTCAATTTGCCCGAGACAATCATGTCTTCTTTGAGTTCCATGCTGATTGCTGCTTTGTAAAATGTTAGGTTACCAAGGAGATTCTTCTCCAAGGCACCCTCAGCAATGGCCTTTACAGATTCAATAATTTCCTTCCTACATCTGGTTCAACTCCTGCTGCATTAGTAGGCTCAGCACAGGCTAATTTGAGTTTCAAACTCTGGCACTCCAGATTAGGTCACCCTGCTCCAGCTGTAGTGTCCAGAGTTCTCAAGTCATGTAATCTTTCTTTTTCTGTCAATAAGTTTTTGTGTGAGTCTTGTTGTATGGGAAAGTTCCATCAGCTACCCTTTCATGATTCTACCACTGTGTATAGCAGACCCTTAGAACTTGTTTACAGTGATATTTGGGGTCCTGCAGCTTTCCCTTCTTTAAATGGTACTAGATACTATGTCCACTTCATTGATGCTTATTCCAAATATACATGGATTTACTTTCTTCAATCTAGATCTGAATTGCATTCTGTCTGTATGCACTTTATCAACATGGCTGAATTACAACTTGGTACCAAACTCAAAACCTTTCAATCTGATAATGCTATGGAATACAAAAGCCTAACAAAGTTCTTGCAGGGCCGAGGTGTCATTCATAGGTTCTCATGCCCTCATACTCATCAGCAAAATGGTGCTGCTGAGAGGAAACACAGACATATAGTCGAGATGGGCTTGACACTACTGGCTAAAGCCTCATTTCCACTTACTTACTGGGAAGAAGCCTTCATTACTGCTGTTCAGCTTATTAATTCCCTACCAACACCACTACTCAATAATCTCTCACCCACAGAGGTCCTATTTCGCAAGAAACCACCATATGCCTCCTTCAAAGTGTTTGGATGCCTCTGTTTCCCTTCACTAGACCATTCAACAAACACAAGCTAGACTTTAGGTCACTCCCTTGCATCTTTTTAGGATATGGAACCCAGCACAAAGGTTACAAGTGCCCAGCTCCATCTGGGAAAGTCATTCTCAGTCGTCATGTACTCTTTGAGAAAACCAAATTTCCCTTCAAAACTAATCCTTCTCTCTACCTCAAAACTATAACTTCATCATCTCCTTCTGATTCTCCAGCTTCTGTTCCCACTATTTCTATTCTTTCATCATCTCAGCCTTCATTACCCTCACCTCAGTCCTCATTAACCTCACCATGCCCACGCCCTATACCTCACACTGATCAAGGACCTCAAATAGAGATTGTTCTGCCCATTGAGCCTATAGCAGCACTACCTACTCCTGTTGCCGCAACTAATGCTGCTAGCCAAAGGCCTCAACCACAGCAACAGCACAGTATGACCACCAGGGCCATGGCTGGAGTCTTCAAGCCCAAGGCCTTTCATGCCCAAGCTGTGCCTAAATCAGTCAAAGAAGCTTTGTCCACACCTCACTGGAAATAGCCAATGGATGATGAGTATGCTGCACTCATGAGAAACAAGACATGGGAGCTTGCGGAACTACCTCCCAACAGATATGCCATAGGTTCCAAGTGGGTATTTCGAGTAAAATATCACTCAGATGGCTCCCTCCAGAAATACAAAGCAAGGTTGGTAGCCAAGGGGTTCAACCAAAGACCTGGATTTGATTTCAATGAAACGTTTAGCCCGGTTGTCAAGCCAGTTTCCATCAGGTTGATTCTTTCCATAGCTGTTTCTAATTCTTGGCTTGTTTGACAACTAGATGTGCATAATGCTTTTTTAAATGGAGATTTGGACGAAGATGTCTATATGACTCAACCTCAGGGGTATGAGGTAGGCAACGGCAATCTGGTATGCAAGCTGACTAAGGCCCTATACGGTTTGAAGCAGGCTCCTAGGGCCTGGTACCACAAGCTCACCACAGCTTTGCTTTCTCTAGGATTTCATCCTACCAAATCTGATACAAGCCTTCTTATCAGAATCACTCCCCACTTTGTGACCTATATACTTATCTATGTTGATGATATTATAGTAACAAGCAATTCTCCTTCTTACATTACTGAACTCATCCAAAAGTTGAATAGCTCGTTTGCATTGAAGGACATGGGAGAGCTCCACTATTTCTTAGGCATTGAGGTGCAGAAAACTGTCTCGGGTGGCCTAGTTCTCTCCCAGTCCAAATACATACAAGACTTACTACAAAAGGCCAATATGGTTAATTGCAAACCATGCGCCACTCCATTGCCTTCCTCCATCAAGCTCTTTGCTTCTGGTGGTCCCTCCTTTGATGATCCAAGCCTTTATCGATCCATTGTTGGCAGTTTGCAATACCTCACAGTAACTTGCCCTGAGATAGCATACTGTGTCAATCGAGTATGCCAATTTATGCACCATCCCCTTGAGACTCATTGGAAAATAGTCAAGCGAATTCTGCGATACCTCCAAGGAACCAAGTCTTTTGGTCTGCATTTCCAAAAATCATCAGATTTTAGACTCACTGGCTACAGTGACTCCGATTGGGGCTCAGACCCTGATGACCGCTAGTCCACAAGTGGATTCTGTCTATATCTTGGGCCTAATCTCATATCATGGTCATCTCGAAAGCAACATGCTGTTTCTAGGTCCAGTATAGAAGCAGAGTATCGAAGCCTTGCTGCCCTTACTGTTGATCTGTTCTGGATTCGAATGTTACTTGATGAACTCCAGCTCCTTCTTCCCTCCACACCTATGCTGTATTGTGACAACTTGAGTGCAGTTCTCTTAGCTGCCAATCCCATACTTCACTCAAAGTCCAAACACTTTGAGCTAGACCTACACTTTGTTCGGGATCACTTAGCCAAAGGGAGAGTTCAGATCAGCCACGTTCCAAGCCATGCTATGGTCGCGGATATTCTCACCAAACCCATTAGCTCTGCCTCGTTCCATGAATTTCGAGACAAACTCAAAATTGAGGATGCTCAATTGCTGAGTTTGAGGGGGGATGTAAAGGAGAGTGCAAGTACACGTGGCAAAATCAGTTAATCTGTTAGAGGAAGTTAGTTAATCTGTTAAAGGTGGTTAGTTCAGTATTACTAGAGCTCTGTTTGTGTTGAGTATATATATATATCGAACCCCATGTATCTTGTAAGACAAGCAATGATAATCATTTCAGTTTCATCAATTTATTTCCTATAGCTCTCCACTTTTCTTCTCCTTTCAGCCTAGCACTGATACCTTACACAGAGAGAGAGAGAGAGAGAGAGAGGTCAAAACCACATGTATCCTCCTACGGTTGGAGGCAATCCTGCTTGAGTCAAGTAGAATCACTTGAGCTACAAAACTTTTCCTTTTGAGTTTTAAATAATGCAGCTGCATATCTAGGGCTCGAACTCGAGATCTCTGGTTACCAAATGAGCTACACGCTTGTTGGGGTGTGTGTGTTTATATATATATATATATAATCAAAAGTAATTTTTGTTATAACTATCTAAATAAAACTTATTTTGCTAGAATTTCCTTTAATTAGATAAAGACACTTAAACATGCATCAATATGACTTAAATTCGAATCTTAAATTTTTCCATTAGTAGATGATCAATCAATACTTCTATAAATACTCAATCAATTTAAAGGTATGCTGTGACCGTTCGATCTTTCATTTGCCAGCTTTGTTTATTACTGTTGTCACTCTTTGGGAAGTGATTAGTAAAAGGGCTCATGCGAAGCAGATTTCTTGGGTGGGTGAGCTACTGCTTTATCGGTATGATCATTTAAAAGAAGCATTGTTGCTTTGTCTTTATTTCTATAATTTTTTATTTTAGATGTCTCTTTTATAACTTATCTTAATTGGATTCAAGGAGTATTTACATTAATAAAGGTTATGTGAGTGTTCGATAATTTTATGTAATATATTTTCAACAAAAAAAAAAACACTATCTAAAGTGTAACCTTTTAAAAATACAGTAGCTTTAAAAAAAAATTAAAATACCATTCATATTTAATAATTTTTTATATTATCATCTAATAAAATATTATCTAATTATTAGAGATGCTTAACCTCAATAAATTTTAATAAAAATTTAATCTTAATATTAAAAATTAAACTAAAAAGATTAATTATATAATTTATTAAAGCATACTTTAAAAAATAATATTTCCCACAGCAGGGAAATAATAAAATTAAAAAAAGGTGTAAGCACATAAAATTTATATCCTTTTCAATAATTATATATTCAAAAGAATTAAGTGGTTAAAGTTATTTTAATGATATATATTTTGTTTTCTCTCTTTCTCGAGTTTCTCCATTGTGTAAGTGTTGTTCATAAAGGTTGCCATCTTTCTTTTTTAATAGTAGACTCACCATTTTCTTTTTCCTTTCACTGCATAAAGTTTTATGTCTTTTGTTTTGTTTTAATTATCCCCTTTTTTAATTATCCCCTTTGTGGGTGCCTTCGTTATCCTACTTGTGAGTGTTTTTGTTATCCCATTTACTTTGTAGGGATTTTTGTTATTCCTTTTTGTTAGTAATTCTATTTTGATAATTTTACAAATGATAAAAATATTTAGATTTATTTTAAAAGAAGGCATAATTCATTCTTCAAATTTTAGCACTTTTTGTGTTAAAATACAATATGAAAGATGTTTAAATATTGATATTATTCGAGCAAGAGTTATAGATTGGTTAATTTAAAATGTAGAATATATTTAATATTTTATTAAATTTAAATTTAATATATTTTTTATTTGAAATGCCGTTAGACGACTTCATAAATAAAGTTTTCTTGTAAAAAAAAATGATATTTCTTTTGTTAAAACTACATTTTAGATAAAGACATTCAAACATGAATTAATACATTACTGTGAACACATTTCTAACTAAATTCAAATTTTAAAATCAAGTTTGCAAATTTCAATTTAAAAACATATTAATTAGGGCGAAATGAATTTTTTGTTTTATTTCCAAACTTCACCTTTAGTGAAGTTTTTTAAGATTGAGATTGATAAAAGAAACTAATAATATTCAAATTGAATCATATCTTTAATAAGCAAATGTCTCTATTTCTCTTAAAGTTGCCGAAATCATTAACAATAGCATTAACTACAATGGAAAAACAAGCATGAAGATTATGTCAAACAGATTTTTGGGGTTAACTAGGAGAAGAGAGATTTCGTGGTTTACAAAAGTTCAGTTGACTGTGTTAAGGAGTATATACGTTTCCACAATCTCAAGCGAGTTGTGAGGTCTCGCTTTTCAACCACCTAATATCACCTTTTTAGAACTAATCAGAGGGTAAATTTAGTACAAGCATATTATTTTTTTATTTATATATTTTTTTACTAATTAAAAATGTCACATTTTTTTATTTTATTTTTTGCTTTTAAAATTTAGTGAAAGAAACAATAAAATAATTAAATTTTATTTACACAAATTTTTCATAAATTTTATAAACAAGAAACATCATAAAATTAACATTATATTTTTATAATTATTAAAAAAGGCATGCAATAATAAATGGAAACAAAAAATAAACCAAGCACCATTTTTAATTTTTGAACTTTTAAAGATAAATAATGCTCTTCAAAATAAAAGATTATTTACAACCTGGAATCAGCAGACCTCGACTTGTTAATTGTTATTAAAGGTTTTATCCGTGGAGCATTAATACTAAAAAAGATATCAGGATCATAATAAACAGATCCTGTATGCAGTGGCTTTACAATTACATGGCCTCTTCAAATGTTTGCTGGCATGGTGTGAGAAACCTGAACCCCTGACGCATAGTATCCTAATTAATTCAACCTCACCTAGTGTGGGACCAGAAATTGTAGGCATCAATTAATCATTGACTCCTCAGCTTAATGTAATGGAAATAATATGATCAAACTATTGGTTCTGATTTTCTGGAGGTTCCATAATATACTGTCGATACCTTCACGGAGGAGCTAATTAGATGCTGATTCCCACTCTCCTCGGTATCTGCTACTAACTGTTAAGACTTGGCTATTGTGAAGTCAGCAGTCATCATCTGTCACCAAAGGTGCCCCAAGTTCCACTTTCCACACTTGAAGTCTATTAGCTTTGTCTAGCTTGTAAGAGACGCACAGACGACTTTGAAATTAATTAAAAGATGCACGTCCAAATTGTCTCGTTTTCGTTCATGAATAGGAGAGGGACACATGTGATTGCAAGCAGGAAGATCGACGCGAAGTTTAAGTCATGCTTTGTGGAATTGATCCATCCATGGATCGGAGAGGGACGTATGTGTTCGGCGTGCAAGTAAAGATCAATGCGAAGGTCAAGTCATGCCGCGGAACTGTCCTAGTTCCTAGTTCATAGCGACATATACGTGATTTATGCGCAAGTAGAATGGTCAATAAATACGGCCTAGATATAATTTTCGGAGAACTCATCCTCGAGGGAGAAAACAAACTAATTTGAGTGGGACAAGACACATCCATGATCTATACGCGAGTAAAAACTTCTATCATATAATATACATTTTATACTCTTGTAGAATAAAAAATTTCTTCCATTATAATTGTTTCATGATAATTAATTTTTTTCTCATGCTTTATGACCTTAAGGCTTTTATAATTAGGTTCAAGGAAAGACTTATCCAATTCTAGGTCAAGAAGTGCCTCTGAACCTAATAAACTCTTGTAGAAATACTTATAAATGACTTACAACAAAAAAAATCCAAGAATCGAATCTAATATATTCTTTGCAGTTTTCATTTGTTTTTTAAATAACAGTCATACTATATTCATTTTTACTATATTAGGAAATGCATACTTCTATAAATTAATCTTAAATGAAAAATTAAAATATAAATTAGTCAAATACTCTTTAAATATATTTATTCTACATATTTTTAAATTCTATTATCTTTTAATTTTAATATTGTAATTTCTAATGATAAGGATATGATATTACGCTACTCTTTCATTATAATATTGATCTTGATATTTTTATTTTTTAATTTTAATTTTTATACATTTTATTTACAAAATCATTAGTCTTTATTTTTTATTAAGAATTAATTTGTAATTCTAAATTATAAAAATATAAGTCCGGAAATCTAATTTACTACAATTATACAATCAAAAATATAAAATAATTAAGTATAAAAATCAAAATCAAAATCGAATAAAAATAAAATACTAATAATTTAGTTTAACCAATTTTTATTGTATCTATTATGTTATTTATCTGAAATGATTTATATAAATTTATGGAATTATATAATTTTTTTGAAACAAAAGCATATTTAAATTGAATTAATAATTTTTGTAAATCTAATGTACATTGAATTTGGGTAATATAAATAATTTAATGAAGTTATATTTATTAAAACAAGGATGAAGATCGAAGAGATTTGTGGTTTTCTATACGATAATTAGATATAAAAACGAAAATCTAAATCCAAAAAACTATAAATACTACTACTTTATTTCAACTAATTTTACTATATCTATTATGTTATTTGTATGAAACAATTTAATTAATTAATTTATGAATTTACATAAATTTTTTTAAACGAAAGCTTAGTTAAATTGAGTTAATAATATTCGTGAATCTAATTTATATTAAATTAAGATAAGTATATATTAAGCAGTTGAATCCACAGCTTAGTGGTTGTCTCTTACATATCTTATTGAACTTGAGATATCCTATATTCGGCTCCCATTCCCCTTTCCCCGGCTTTCATATAAAAAAAAAGAAGAAGATAAGTATACATAGATAAATTATTGAAGTTATATTTATTAAAAATAAGGATGAAGATTGAAGCTACTTTTTCGTTTATTAAAGAAAAGATATTATGCCAACAAGGGTGGGTTCACATTGTTGGCTTTCCACTTATCTATCCCTGTGATTTGGGTCTAATTGATCATAAGTTTTTCTATTGTGAGTAATTTATAAGTAGCAACTTTGTAAATGCTCGATGAGATTGGAGGCATATCCTAACCCTAGATTAGGAGTAAGTTTTTCCTTCAATTTAAACTTTTAATCTTAAAAATAAATTAAAAAAAAAAGAAGAAGAAGAAGGAGAAATTACGTGGATTACAAAAGTTCAATTAGTAGTTTCTGCACACTCCACGACCTCATATGAGTTGTGAAGTGTCACTTTTCAACATCCTAATGTCAAATTTTCTGGGGCAATTCTTTAGTGCCCGCGAACATAACTGAACATTGATTTCTGGTTGAAATCGTTCAATCAACGTTTACCATGTAGCAGTGCTTTTTAACAGTAAAAATAAAATGAAAAAAATAGAAATAAAAACTATAGAATTAAAATCTAAAATAAATTCCTTTATTCTTAAACCCTAATACTGATTACTAAATCTCAATTACTAAACTAATTAGACTTCATCTCTACCTTCTACATCTACTTCGTTGCTCCATGAACTTGATGCTCCATTTAATGACCATTGAAGGAGCCAGTTTTCGTCCTACGATTTCGACTACAACTCCTTCGAGCATTTTATGAGGGTGCAACGGCTGGTTGGGAAATGAAGCAATGAGGTTAAAACAGATTAAACTAAGGCAAAGATGAAGTCGAGTGCTGCTCTTACCAAAAGCCGGACGTGAAATGGAGTAACGAGATGGAGGTCAATAAAACAAAGATAGAGATGAAGTCGAATAGCGCTCCTACTGAAAGATGAAATGGAGTGGGAATGCTAGGATTTCATTTTAGGAAGAGCTAATCATGGATTTAGTAATTGGGATTAGGATTTAAAAATAAAAAAATTTGTTTTAAATTTTAATTCTATATATTTTATTTTCTATTTTCTATTATTTTTCTTTCATTTTTGCTGTTCAAAGGCATTGCCATATGCAAATGATGATTGAACCATGCCCGGTTATGTTCGCGGGCAACGTAAAAAGCATCCCTTTTTAGAACTCATGCATTTATGTGTGGTTTGGATAGTCTTACTTTTCTTTTTTTCTTTTTTTCTTTTTCTTTTTTTTTGAAGTTTTTGATAGTCAAAGTTACATTGCAATTGGTTAGATGAAATTGGCCGTATAATTTGTCACTTTTTAAAATGTCATTTTAAGTGCTTTTTTAAAAGTTAAAATATAAAAAATTTAAACAAAATCAAAGTCTCATATATAGCTTTATCACAACAAGCACCACAAACTTAAAACAAGTATTTCTATTATTGCACATTTAAACATATAATAACTCATTCATAAGTTCCTTGGCATATAAGATCTTTTGTTAAAAATTCCTTTCACAAAAAATCTTATATTAAGCTATTTACCTAAATACTGCCTTAGTTAGAAAAGTGAGAGGGTGGATTTAGTAAAAGCAAAAATTTAAGGGTTGTTTGGTTTAATTTTTTATTTTTAATTTATATATTTTTTATTAATTAAAAATTTTGCAATATTTTTATATTTTTAAAGATTTAATTAAAGAATTAATAAAAGTAATATTTCATCCATTTCAATATATTTGTCAATTTGATTATATCCCAATACCTTGATTCGAAAATATAAAAATTTGATTAAATTGATAGATATATTGAAATAGAGGAAGTAAAATTTTATTTATACCATTTTTTTCATAAAATTTTATTAACAAGAAACATAATAAAATTAAGGTGATATTTTATAATTATTAATAAAATTGTGACAATAAAATGAAAAAAAAAAATTAACCAAGCAACATTTTTAACTTTTATAGACAAATAATACTTTTGACAATAAAAAGCTATTTATAACCTTAAATAATCAGATTTTGACTTGTTAAAATTGTAGGATTTTCGCGTAGAGTATCAATACTGAGAAATGTATTAGGAGCATAATAAACGGATCCTATATGCAGTAGCTTTACTATTCAATAGCTTTTTCAGGTGCCAGCTGGCATGGTGTGACCTGAACCCCTAAAGCATAGTATCCTGATTAATTACCAACGTCATGCAGTGTGTGGGACCAGAGAGATTGCAACCATCGCTCTGATTTGCTGGACGTTCCATCATATACTGTCGATACCTTCGCGGAGGAGCTAATTGGATGCTGATTCTCACCTCCCTTCTCAGTATCTGCTAGTTATTGTTAAAGAGTTGGTTGTTGTGGAGTCAACTGTCACTCTCACTTTCATCAAAAGGACTTGGGAATTGTGAAAGCAGCAGTCATCTTCTGTCACCAAAGGTGCCCCAAGTTCCACTTTCCACACTCGAAGTCAATTAGCTTTGTCTAGCTTCTACGACACGCACAGACGACTTTGAAATTAATTAGAAGATGCACATCCAAATTGTCTCGTTTTCATTTTGAATAGGAGAGGGACACTATGTGATTGCAAACTGGAGGATTGACGCGAAGTTGAAGTCATGCCTTGTTGGATTGATCCATGGATAGGAGAGGGACGTCTGTGATCGGCGTGCAAGTAAAAGATCAATGCGAAGGTCAAGTCATGCCTGAACTGTAGGATAGATCCTTGAATAGGAGAAGGATATATGGGATCTGTGTGCAGGTAGAAACATCAATCAATGGGCTGATCATAGTTCCCAGTTCACACGGACATATACGTGATTTGTGCGCAAGCAGAACGGTCAATAAAATGCAGCCTGGATGCCATTTTCGGGGAGCTCATCCTCCGGGGAGAAAACAGATTTAGGAAGTGTTTGAATTGGGATAAAATTATATGGATGGAATATATGAAAAGTGGCTGGTATTCAGGCGGTGATACTATTAACATCTTCATGGTTGTAACGAGAAGATGACATCTGTTTCATGTGGGGTTCAAGAGATGCATCACGAGATGCATACTCTCTCAATTCCTCACTATATTTCCGATATTTGAGTTTCAAGCTCCGAGTTCATTTAACATGAGAGAGTTCACCATTTCAAAACTTGAAATTCGGAAATATAAAAGAAATAAACTCTTTTACATGAAGTGAAGTCAAAATTTGGAACTGGGACACATGACCTAAAACTCAAAGATTAAATATGGGCTCTACACTAAATGCATGTTCTCTTCTAATTACAACTATATTGAATTTTCAAGTTAAGATTTTAATAACATCTCCACCAAAATATATACCATGAAAATTAGCCTTTTATCTTTACCTCCAAACAAAACATACCCTTAATTTGAGTGGGACAAGAGACATCCATGATTTATGTATAGTAAAAACTTTTATCATCTATATAATATAAAATTTATACTCTTGTAGAATAAAAAATTTCTCCCATTATAATTGTTACATGATAATTTTTCCTTAAATCAATTTTTTAACTATTATTATTTTTTCTCATCCTTTATAAAGATTTATATCTTTTATGACCTTTAGGATGCTATAATTAGATTGAGAGAAAGACTCATTTAACTCTAGGTCAAGACATGCCTCCAAACCTAACGAGCAGTTGCGAAAATACTTACAAATGGCTTACAACAAAGAAATCCAAGAATCAAATCTAATAATATATTCTTTGAAGTTTTCATCTTTTTAAAATAACAGACACAGTATATTCATTTTTAATATATAGAAAGTGCATACTCCTATAAATTAATCTTAACTGAAAAATTAAAATATAAATTAGTCAAATACTCTTTAAATATCTTTATTCTACAT
Source organism: Pterocarpus macrocarpus (assembly GCA_031439585.1). Classification (NCBI taxonomy): domain Eukaryota; kingdom Viridiplantae; phylum Streptophyta; class Magnoliopsida; order Fabales; family Fabaceae; genus Pterocarpus; species Pterocarpus macrocarpus. Next base: position 58,380,863 of record CM062516.1, on the reverse strand, counting down.
ATTTATAAATTCTATTATCTTTTAATTTTAATATTGCAATCTCTAATGATATGATATTACGCGGCTCTTTCATTATCATATTGATCTTGATATTTATATATTTTTTTAATTTTAACTTTTATACACTTTATTTACAAAGCATTAGTCTTTATTTTTTATTAAGAATTAATTTTTAATTTTAAATTATAAAAATATTAGTCTGGAAATCTAATTTAATAAATTTATACAAATGAAAATATAAAATAATTAAGTATAAAACCAAAATCTAAATCGAATAAAAATAAAATACTAGTACTTTACTTTAAACAATTTTGACTGTATCTATTACGTTAATGAAATGATTATATAAATTTATGAAATTATATAATTTCTTTGTTTTTGAAACAAAAGCATATTTTGAATTAATAATATTTGTAAATCTAATCTGCATTGAATTTGGACAATATAAATAAGTTTATGAAGTTATATTTATAAAAACAAGAGATGAAGATCGAAGAGATTTGTGCTTTACTAAAAGAGAAGACTGAAGAGAGATTCATGATTTTCAGAAGTTCAATTGATTGTGTTAACTTATATACGTTTCCACAGTCTCATTTGAGTTGTGGAGCCTCGCTCTTTCACCACCTAATATCACCTTTTCAGAACTAATGCACTAAGTAACAAAATTCATAGGGTGAATTCGGTACAAGCAAACATTAAAGCTTTTTTTTTTATTCAAAAAAAATTATCATTAATTGATATATTTTTATTGCTCCTGAAGCATAGTATCCTGATTTGTTTATATACCAACCTGATCTGTGTGGGATCCATCATATCATCATTAATCCCTCAGCTTAATATAGTGGAAATTAGTGATTATAAACTTTCAATCTTTCAATCTAACAGTTAGTTTTGGAAAAAAGAAATTTCCTTCAATAAAAAAGTTATTCAATGGTATAAATATTGAGTGTAATTTATATGATGAAGCGTGTTCTGCTTTTCTTGAGGTTCCATACATTGTTGATACATTCACGGCGGAGCTAAGTTGTCGATTCTAACTTTCTTTCTCTGTATCCACAGCCAAATTGTTAAGACTTGGCTATTGTGAAGTCATCAGTCACCTTCTGTCACGAAAGATGCCCCAAGCTCCAATTTCTAGTTTCCAACTTGAAGTTAATTGTCTTGTACAGACGACTTCGAAATTAAAAGAAGCACGTCCAAATTTCCTTGTTTTATTTAGGAACTAGTAATTTTACCCGTGCAATGCACGGTAATGTTACATTGTCTTAATAAAAATTGGATGATATGAATAGAAGTCTTAATACAAATATGTTATATCATTTATTTGACTTTATCAAAAACAAATACTTGTCCACTTTATACATTAATTTTAAAGTTCAATGATAATAAAATAAACATGAGTAGTTCTACAATAATTCATATAATATGATGGACATGAATACTACACAATTATACTTTCTGCAAAAATATGATGGTTTTGGTTGCATTTCGTTTCAAGAATTTATATGCATTATTTTGAACAAACTTTATAAGATTTCAAGAAATTATAGTAGATCATCAAAGATATAGTATTTCAATCAATTCAGCACTTCTTGTCGACAACCATATGCAATGTTATAAACTAATAAGGAAAAAAAGAAAACTAATGATCAGTTTTGCACTTCTAATCTTTGTGAATCATGTAACATAGATATCAGCATGCATGGTCTCCAAAATAGAAAGATATGTGAATATTAGTTAAAGCATCAAATTTACATGAAATAAATGGATATAGGCCATATATCAAAATGAAGTATATAACAAACAATCTCCTAACTTACAAAATGAAGTATATTTACCATTATTAGTTTCATTTCCTACTTCTTCAAGTCATTCTAATACTTCCCAATATTGCTTCTTTGAAATATAAAATCCATGATATTTTTATTAATCAAAAGACATTGCTTATTAAAATTTAAAGTACCTAACCTAATAAATATAATTGTAACATATAGATATACAATTAAAGTACTATAAGAATGAAAATTTTATTAATAATAAATTTATTTATTTACATTTTATTATCCAAATTTAACAAAATATTTATTATAAGATTAACAACATGTGTGTGTGTAAATATATCATTTATTGATCTAATTTTAATATAAATTGATAATAATTATAAAGTAGGTAAATTAATAAATTTGTGTCATATATATCGGTATTACCCGTGCAACATATACCAGTTGAAGTATCAATTTCTATAAGAAAACTATTTTATGACTAATTTCTTTCATTATGTGAACATTATTATCTTAAATAAAATTTTAATATGAACTTGTAGTATAAGTTGTAAAAAATTTAAAATTTTCTCTTTCTCAAAAAAAATTAAAGTATCTAATTTAATAGATATAGTTGCAAGATATAAATCTATAATTAGAATATTGTAAAAAAATTTAAAAAAATTAATTAATAATAATTTAACCTTTTTTATATTTTCTTATCAATCTGAGTTTTGTAAAATTAAAAAGATTAATAAAAGTGAATAAAATTTATCTTTATAAGATTAAAAATATACAAATACAATTTTAATATAATTTGATAAAATGATAAAGTAGGCAAACTATTATATGTTTGATATTATCTGTTTGAGATACCAATATTAATAAAAAAAATTGTTCTGTGACTAATTTATTTTGCCATGCAAACATTAATGTTTTAAATAAGATTTTAATATGAACTTATAGAATAAATTATAAAGATCTTATGAAATTTCCTATATCCTACTTTTTCAAGTTATTAAATCAATAGTATAATGTAAATATAATTTATTGGTTTAAATTTAATATAAATTGATCAAAGTGATAAGGTAGTAAACTATGACTCGTGTAATATATATGTTTGGCAAATCCTATATCATGTATATATTTGGTATCACCTGTTAGGTTCGTATGGTATCATCATATAACATATATATTTGATATTACTAGTTAAAGTATTACCTTTTGTGAGAAAATTATTTTATGGCTAATTTCTGTCATCATGTGAACATTATTATCTTAAATAAAATTTTAATAAGAACTTGTAGTATAAGATGTAAAAAATTTCAAAACTTCTCTTTTTGAAAAAAAAATAATCTAATCTAATAGATATAGCTATAAGATATAGGTTTACAATTAGAGTGTTGTAAAAATTTAAAAAATTATTTATTATAAGATTAAATATTACTTATTAATTTAAACTTAATACGAATTGATAAAATGGTAAGGTAGTTAAACCATTACTCATGCAATGTACATATTTAGTTAAACCATTACGATGCATAGGGACACGTCTCTAACAAGCCTATATTAAACCATTTCTAAAGAAAATTGGGCAGAGTTTCCTCTGTATTTAGGATTATTTCCAAATGAGGATTCTCTACCTGCACAAACAGTACAACCACACAAAATCATTGGGGATCCAAATATTCTCAAAATGCACCCCACAGTACACAACAAAGGAGTATAAAACACAATCATGCTTATGAAAATGAATACAAATCTATAGTCATTACTAATCAAACTGATCATAACTAAAATAATTGCACTTTCATTTCAATACATAAACCCATACAGGAGGGACCCTACCTGTAGGCTAATGGAGTATTACTAGAGATATACATATATACACTTGTATACAACAAACATAATCTCAACAGGGATAACCTTAGGAAACCATATGAACGACAGTGTGGAACCCCTAAAAATCCAATGGCTTTAGCAAAACGGAGGCACATAGACATAAATTTGTACCTATCTAAAAATATGGAGAGAGAAAAGAGTGAGTCATATAGACTCAGTGAGAGATAATATATCTATAACAGGAGTGAGACAAGCTTACATATACAATTTTAATAACATATAATTTATAAGCTTTTTCAAAAACTTATACATAATTTCTCAAGTAAAATACTTTGTCTATATAGTAAAATTACTATAAAAACTTCTGGTAAGGTATATCTGATATTTAATCTATCTTTAAAATCTCTCTATGGCTCATTAGAGCACCTTTCAGTTCAACTGAATATAAACCTCATTATATCAATTCATATGTATCCTTGCTCATGACTTTAAACACATGATAACTTCAAGGACTTTCCTTAAATTTCAATTTCAACTAAATATAATTTCAACTAGTAAATAAGGATCTTAAATATAAATGCATAATATAGAAATACTTTCTCAAAACATAGAAAATAAATACTTATTCAATCTAATAAAAAAACTTAGGGGAGGATTCTATTTCAGAAAATAACTGTCTGACTGGGCTTGCCAGTAGTAACTGATCTCACGTCTATGTGTGTGTATATCTACCGGACATGATGGTTGACATGTCAGGCTAGCAATCGTCTTGCTAGCTGGATTATATGAGGTGCACCAAGGTTAATACTGTTGCTATTAGCAAATAGTTCTATTACAGTTTCCCTCTTTAGAAAGGCACTCACACTTGCTGAGTCTTCGCCATGCCTCAGGTGGGTCCTTAAAAACATATTTCCTTTCTAACTCCTTGACAATAACACTTTTCTTTATTCCAAATCATATAGTTTCTTGCTCCTAACTTTAAATGCATAATAAGGTTCAAGAATCTTCCATATTTTTAGCAAACATAGCTATCAGACTTTTCAAATATGCAAAATAACTGTACTATCAAACATAGGTTCAAGCATAGCATTTTCAAACTATTCAACTTAAAGTTTTTAAAGCTCTTTCTCAAATTATTGAAATGTAACTATTTCTTTCTATCAAACAGTTCATAACCTTTGCTTTAAAACATCACAATTTCTATAAAAGCTTATCCCACACTTCAATGCTCAAACGTACAAATACATATACATACGCATAACTAGCATGATCACTTCAAGAATTCTATAAATACAAAGTAAAACACATCAAATACATTCTTTCATAGAACTTTACTAAAATATGATTTAGACATGTATTTAGAAAATTAAGGATAAGAAGCATGCTAAAGATATATTATCACTCACAACTTGAAACCATGAGGAGGAGATTCAAGCTTAACGTGTCATAGAGCCCATAGTCGATCCTCACGAGGATCTAACATCATAAAGAACACAAGTCAAGCGCCAATTAGTTTCTAGAGTGATCAACCTAAAATATCTCTAAAAGTTCAAAATCCCCAATTTGGAACCCTAGGTTCCCAATCTCAACCTTAAACTTAATTCTCCAAGAAAATTCTTCTATACCCAAGAAATAAAAGAAGATTAGAGCTTAAGAGAGTTATCTTGGGTTGTAAAAGAAGGAAGAAAATTGATGGAGGATGTGGGTCTCCTCCCACCTGCACTTTCTCTCACTAAAAGAGGAAAGAGAGAACTCCAAGAGAGAAAACCAAACCCAAAACTATGATAATGATGAGGAAAAGATGGATTTGGTGGTGGATTTAAGTAAAAATTGATGAAAGATGGATAGGTTTCATGTGGGGAGAAAAAGGATGAGAGAGAAAGAAGAGAGAGAGAGATATGGTGAAATGAGGAAGAAGGGACGAGATTTCTTCTTTAAACTCATCCAGCAGGCGCCTACGCACTGTGGCTTGGCTGCATAGGCGGCCGCTTGCCTGAAACTCAGCAAATCTTGCAGCACAGCCAGCACCTGGGCACTGGCATTAGGTGCCTAGGTGCCCAGTCCAATTTTTTTTTTTTTCTCTTCTTCACCTACACCTCTCAAATATCATCATATACTTATTAAGTTAATGCCCTCATTAATTTTTACTCTCCATTAACTTTAAAACATAAATGTAAATAAGAGAATATCCCCATTTGAATCCAATAAAAATATTGGAAAAATTAAACTGTTTAAGAATCAAAATCCAACTTTTAGATTTTAGTACAAACTTTCAAAAACTTGCATTTTCTTAAACTTCAAGGTTGAAGACGAAATAGTTAATAACTTTCAAAAATTCGCTAAAAATCGCTCTTCAATTCTTTGATATCTAAGGAATAATTACCGAGATTTTTGATCTCATAAAAATGTCTCAATCATATAATCCTACTAGGAGGCCTAGGATCCAGACTTGGAACTTTGTTGGGTCCGACAGTGCAGTGCATCACGATTTTATGTATTCTTATACCTAGTTATTACATTAATATCTCTTATGCTATGTATATGTTTGGTATTATGCATTTGAGGTATAAGTATTAGTAAAGAAAAAGTGTTCTATGACTAATTTATTTTATCATGCAGGTATCAATATCTTAAAAAAGATTTTAATGTTAACTTGTAGTAAAGTTGTAAAGACCTTGTAAATTTTTTCATTACCTATTTTTTTTCAAATCGTTAAATCTATAGTATTTTTATTAATCAAAAGGTAAATAGCATTCCATATTAAAGATTAAAGTATGTAAACTAATCGATATAGTTGCATAAGATAAAAATCCACAATTTGAGTTTTGTAAAATTAAAAAGATTAATAAAGTGAATACAATTTATCTTTACAAGATTAAAAAATATAAATATAATTTATTAGTTTAAATTTAATATAAATTTATCAAAATAATAAGATAGGTAAATCATGACTCGTGTAATGTATGTGTTTGGCATATCCTGTGTCATATATATATATTTGGTATCATCCATTAGATATATCATTGTAAATTAGAAAGTAAATAACATTTATATTAAGAATGTATTTAATTTTTATGCATTATTGACAATGTAAAATAACTTTACACTATCATCTTATAAAATTTGAGGAAAATATCAAATAATGATGAGTAACTATCCACTATAATTTGTCATACTCCTAAAATTTTATTGGCTAACATCACAGAAATATTTTCTACTATCAATGTATAGTAACTAATCTCTTTTATTCAAGCTTATATTATGTAATCTAGTCAATATAAATCGATAATAAGAATGTTTCAAGATTTTAAAAAATTAATTAATAATGATTGAAATTACTTATGTTTTCATCATAAATTAAAAAAAATATTTTATTATATGATTAAAAATATTTATGCAAATATAATTTATCAATTTAAAATTAACATAAGTGCATAATTAATATTACCATGGAAAAGCTTCTTAGAGAAGCATCCAATAATCATATATATTTAAAAAAATAGAAAAATACAAAAATTGTGATTTGCTGATATGATAGCATAATATGAATTTACAACCAATAAGTCATTGTCATGTATAAGATGCCGTAAATCATGAACCAATAATAACAAGGTTGACTGTAGAAGTCTAGGTGAATTAATAGAAAGTAAAACAAAATAAATGAATAAATTTAATTGAGTATCATTGGTAATAAAAGTTTATGATTGAATATTATGGGTGATGAAATTTTTAAAAGAAAATAAAAAAACATATTTTTATCATTCTTACAAAGAAATCTGTAAAAATACTTCCTGCATAGCCAATCAAATAAAAAAAATATGTAGAAATCAATCATAATATTGATTGGTTAGATATATTAAACATATTTTTATCATTTGTTAAAAACTTTTTAAGGAAGCATGGTGTCATGAGCATTAAAGAAAAAAAAATAAAAAAAATAAATTTTGATTGGTCATTATTGATGATGGAATTTTTTGAAGGGAAAGTAAATCAATCTCATCATGCCATCTTATCAACGCATAGTTGAAGCCATGCTTTGTCGGGTTGATCCTTGTGTAGGAGCCACGTGTGTGGTTAATTTGTGCGCAAGTAGAATGGCCATGCAGCCTAGATATGACTTTCGAATATATTGTCCAAGATAAAATTGGACGAAGAGAAATATTTTTTGTATATTTATTTTTTTGATATAGTTAATATTTTTTTTTTATTTTTATAATTTTTTTAACTTGTTTTAAGATTAGATATTCGAGATTATCCGACTTTAAAGTGATACAAATAAAACACTTTTAAAAGTAATCCAAGTCATGGCGGTTGAGCTCATTCTTGAGAGGGAGAGGGGATACGCAATTTCACTGGGATAAGGACATGCACAAGCAGAGACTATTATTAATTTATTATATATATTTCGTGCACATTTTTACATTTTTTTCAATTTATCTATTTATTGCCTTAATATAGATATTTCCTACTATAATTGTTATATATGTTATATTTTTTAATTCTTATTTTTTCATTTTTCTTTTTTTCTATTCGTACTTTTTATCACTTTTATCTTTTATAATTTTTAAATTTTTATATATTTTTTATAATAGTAGTGAAAGTGTATTCATTTTTAATAAATTAGAAAAATGCATACTTTATACATTAATCTCAATTTGGTACTTGAAAAATACATCCATCAAATTAGTTCTTCAAAAATTCTTTTTATAGGTATAGTTCTTTATAATATTAAGTCACCCAATTAATGTCTAAAATTTTTATAGGATCGATATCGCCTATTTGATTGTTTACTCTTAAAATATCCTTTAAATAATATTATTTAGCTCTATTTCTTTAAATTTTAATCTTTAAATTTCTAACTATGGATAAAAGTATTTAAATAGTATAATATTAGTTTACTTAAATATTTTATATTCAACTTTATTTATCCTAATATCAATAACATAAGAAATGTTTAAATTTTATAAATGTATAAGATAACAAGGTAATTTAAAAGTAACATCTTGTCTGTAATGTCCTCCCCTGTATAGTATTATGTTTAAATTATAGTATTACACTTGGAAGTTATTACTACTAGCTGGACGGACCTTGTCTGACAGCTACCTCTGGCCATCGTCAATAGTCCTTGAGCTATCTTGAGATAATATAGAAATAGGAGTGAGAATTGAAAATTCTTAATAAGATTTCTTATTCATTATATACTATATTATCGTTAATATCTCCAGCTGCTTCAATTTATTAAGAAAAGGTGAACATGCTATATAATTTGCCCAATTTAACAGTTTCGAAAACATATTATTTGAAACAAAGTTTATGTTATTCAAGCACTAATTGAATCACATTGCAATTATATGATCATTTCATATCTCATAATTAGCATAGCAGTCACAGCACTCACAAATATAGTAAATTTTAACATAATAAGCAAATCATAATATACATATGCAAATGCACTTGTATTTTTATTTAACCTTCCTTTACTTTTCTATAACTCTCTTCTTTGACACATTTATGTGTTACATATCGCCGTTCTTAGAGTTTTTCTTAATTGCCTTTACTTGTCCTGCATATTCTAAAGTATGATCACCATGTCACATTTCTTAGGATGTGCCCATCATGCCACATGCTAGAGTATAATCGTCATGTCATGCTCCATTGGGATATGATTGCCATGTCACACTCCTTAGGCTGTGTTCATCATGTCATATTCCAGAGTATGATAACTATGTCATACTCTATCGGGGTGTGATCGCGATGTCACACTCCTTAGGAATATGGGACCCTCCTCATATCTTTTAACTATCTTTACAATGAGGGATCCAAATAATTGTCTTCGAGTGAAGGGACCAAATCTCACATATTCATATATCTTCTTCTTTTGCATGCAAAGATGTCGTCTTTCATAAAAAGAATCATGGTCATATCATCATGCAATGTTTATATAGATTATAGTGCACTTACTTTCAAACACTCTTGCATGTCGAATTTCATATTCATATCATAAATATTCATAACATAAGCTATTATAACTTCATAAGCTTCTGCCGAAAATTCGGTAGCATAACGGATCAAGTCTACTTCCCCATAAATCGTGCTAGCTAGACAGACAATCATTTAGACAAAAAGCCAACATAATATATCAACAATTTCGATACTCATATAAAACTTGTAGCCTTTGCATTTAAATTGATTTTCTGTTAATTTCTTCAATTCTGCCCATTTTTAGAAATTAAGCCATAAGTTATGTGTAACTCCTTTAAATCTAAATTTTGGATATGTTATAGTGTTATTTGTCTAGTTTCTAACCTCTTTAGTCCCATTAAGTTTTGATATATATAACTCAAGTTATTAACATTTCACCTAGGTATGTCCTGTTATTGGGCAGATTTGCCTACCAAAAACTAAAAATTCATTAAAAATAGAAAACTGATTGAAACTATACAACCTATATTATTGTAAAGCTAATTGACCCAGTTTTTATTTTCAATAAGTTTCATCTCATTTGAACAATTAGAACTCAACTTATGAGTTCTGGAATTTGGGTAACCTGCACTGCCCTATTCTAGACTAGTTGGAACTTAGGGCAACTTTCATGAATTACTGGGAGCAACAGGGATTGAATTTGGTTTTGAAATTTTTATGCAATATTGCCCTATGTATAAGATTTCTAACAAAATTAGTTACACTCAATTTCGAGTTGTATAGGATGAGTTATACCCTTCACAACTCGTACTGCCCAGAATAGAACATGGGATTCCTATGTAAACTTCAAAAAATCATTTCTCTCTCTATACTAACCCAATGATCTTATAATTTATATGGATAAAAAGCTCTGAAAGTCTAGTTTCATTTAAAAATAATATCTTTAAATTTTAATGGCCGGATGATGGTCCGTACATCACAACAATACAGATAGTGTAGGATTTTCCTAGGAATCTTGATTCTATTTTTGGATATTTCTAGTGATTATCACTTAAGCTTCAAGCTAACCCAAACAAAATCATACCAAATCAACCTTAAATCACCCAATAAACATCATACAATATCATCTTCATGAGAAAAGAGAAATCAACAATAGCCAAAACAATTGGATCTTACCTTCAACTTGATACAAACACTAGCTAGTTTGGGGTTTTTAAGGCCAAGAGCTAATAGAAATTGATGATGGAGTGGAGAGGGGATAAGTTGAAAGGAAATTTGAAGGAGGAGAGAAAGCTGCAGGTGGCGTTTCAAAAAGGATGGAGTTGGAGAGAATTGTGTAATTTTTAAAAAGCAAGAAGTAGTTGGAAGGAAGGCTTATGATTGGAGGAGAGTTGAATGGCTAAGGTGAAGCCAAGTTCCTCCTCTTTTTGGGGCTGCATGTGGCGTCTCAAGTTTGGGTGAGAGTGGCTAAGTTTTAACCACTCATTTTAGGGTTTCATGTGCATAATTTTGTTGATTCGATTTTGATAATTTAAAATACCAAATCTCTATCTCCCTCAAATTGGTAAAACAATTTGGAAATTTTTTTGTGAATATTTTTATATGTCTATTCCAATTCCCTCAAGTCTAATCTATTTAATTAATATCTAATTAATTTTAATTAGCCTTTAATTGACTTTTAGTTAAATATCTAATTAATTTGACTGATTCGTTAAAACTGAACAAATCAATTAAAATGATAAAATTTTTTTGACGTTACATTGTCCTTAAAAAGAATTATCAAAATATAATTAAACTCATTTGAAATATATATTTTTTCATCTCCTAAAAGATCAATTTAACATGCTAAGATAAATGTAATGGCCTTTTTTTATTTTAATACAAATAAAGTTTAAAAAACACTTTTAAATAATATTACTATTAAAATTAATATAAAATCAAGTTACATAATTATTAAATTTAAAATTTAAGTCTCTCTATTATACTTTCTCGGATATACGTATATTTGGATGATATGTTTACCGCAGAATTTTCTTAAAGTAAAATAAAATAATTCAAATATATACTATATATTTATTTAATAAATAAAAAATAATATTGATAGATATTTAATTTAAACAAATTGTGTAATACACGAATAGCGTAACTAATATATTATAAGTTTATCGTTTTGACATATCCATCGTGTAAATCATTTTTACATTATTATTTAAGTATGTATTAACACGTTATTAAATATGTTTTATTTTCACAATAATTACGTTAAATTCCGCATATATGATAATATATTTTTAGTTAATAGTATAAAATTGGAGACTAATAATACCTTAAAATAAATCTCATATACTATCATAAGTAAGACATAAATATGAGCCCCGTGGCCGTGCTTGAACCATATACTACATGAAATTAGTGAACTTCCCATCTATTCTTACTCTTGCTCCAACCATATTAATTCTTCTAGTGGGTGGTAATATACCTTCCTATCACCAGAACAATCTTCTTGTGCAATCAATATGGGTGCCTCTCACTAGCATATTGAAATCATTTTGCTTTGGTTGTTGTCTACAATTATGTGCAACTCAATCATGTGCAATTTGAAGGTTCAATGCAATGAGAAGGACATGAACACACGGCTAAACTTTAAACAAGGAGTTACAGATCCTTCAGGCTTACTCTCTTCATGGTTTGCTGAAAAAGATTGTTGTCAGTGGACAGGAGTTCAATGTAACAAGACCACAGGCAGAGTCACTGAGCTTAGTCTCCCTTGTCATATAATTCCCAATGTTTATGGTGACAAATACAATAAATCACACTGCTTAACGGTGAATTCGACCTATCCTTGCTGGATCTTGAATATTTAAGCTACTTGGATTTGAGCAATAATGACTTCAAGGCCATCCAATATCATTATTCCATGCATAACCAGACATGTAACGACTTGTCAAGTGGTATATCTACCTATCAGTGTGGGAACTCCTCCAACCTCCATTATCTAGATTTATCAAATAATCATGATATTCTCATTGATAATCTCAACTGGATTTCTCGTCTTTCCTCCTTGCAGTATCTTAGCCTTAATGGTATTGACCTTCACAAGGAAATTGATTGGCTTGAATCGATGACCTCGCTTTCTTCACTTTTAGAGTTAAACTTGAATAGTTGTCAACTTCATAAGATCTATCCATCTCTTCAGTATGCTAATTTTACTTCGCTTGTTGTTTTAGATCTCGCTAACAATGATTTCATGTCTGTGTTACCTAGTTGGTTATTCAATCTTAGTTGTGGTATATCCCATATTGACCTTAGCCAAAATTATATACATGACCAACTACCTAAAACATTGCCAAATCTTCGAAGCCTTAGTTCCTTGGATTTGCTTAAAAACAATCTTGAGGGACCAATTCTAGATTGGTTAGGCCAACTTAAACGACTGCAAGAACTTGATCTTTCTGATAATTCTTTTTCTAGTCCAATTCCCACAAGTTTGGGAAATCTATCATCCTTGACTATATTGAATCTCGATTCAAATAATTTGAATGGAACTTTTCCTCAAAGTCTAGGAAAACCCTTCAACTTGGAGGTCTTACAAGTTGGTGACAATTTCTTGATAGGAGATATCTCTGAAAGAAATTTTCATTCTCTTTCAAATTTAAAGTATTTAAGCTTGAACTCACCAACCTTGATCTTTGATTTCGATCCTAAATGGGTCTCTCCTTTCCAACTTCAAGTTATTTGGTTGGGATATGTGAGTCCTAACCTTCCTTCATGGCTATATACACAAAGACCCCTCAAAGCTCTAACCATTGACAATTCAAGGGCTTCATTTGAACCTCTTGAAAAGTTCTGGAAGTTTGCTACTCAACTTGAGTTTTTCTCGATAACAAACTACTCTATCAATGCGGATATATCAAATGTGCTGCTAAGCTCCAAAATTGCATGGCTGAATAGTAATAATTTGAGAGTTGGTGTGCCTTAATTATCATCAAATGTGACTTATTTGAAATTAGCTAACAACTTATTGTCCAGATCCATTTCTCCTCTCTTATGTCACAAGATGAAGCAAACAAGCAATTTAAAGTATTTGGACATCTCTAATAATATTTTATCTGGAAAAATTCCAAACTATTGGATGCATTGGAAATCATTGCTTCATGTTGACTTATGGGATAATTACTTAACAGGAAAAATTCCTCACTCAATGGGCTCCTTGTCTAATCTAATTTCATTGAGTCTAGATAGCAATAAGTTATCTGGAGAAGTACCTCTCTCAATGAAAAATTGTAAAAATATGTGGAACCTTAATCTAGGTGAAAATAAGTTTTTCGAAGCTATACCAAACTGGATGGGGCAGAATGTAAAAGCTCTCCAATTGAGATCCAACCAATTCAATGGAAATGTCCCCATTGAAATATGCCAATTTCATTCTCTCAAGATATTGAATTTTGCAAATAACAGCCTATCAAGGCCAATACCTAACTGTTTGCATAACATGACAAGCATGACTTCTGAGTATTAATGTCATTTCATTTTGATCTTATGTTGCTTATAAAAGGCTTGACATTATACTACTCAAATTCAATGTATGTTGTTGCCCTTTCAAGTAATAGTATGTCAGGAACATTGCTATCGAAGTTATTTATACTCACTAGATTGCAGTCTTTGAATCTTTCCCATAATCAATTAATGGGAATGATACCACAAGAGATAGGCAACTTGAAATAGTTGGAATCCCTTGATTTCTCAAGCAACCAACTTTCGGGGCAAATTCCACAATCCATGTTTAGTTTGTCTTTTCTTGAAGTCTTGAACCTCTCATTCAACAATTTCGTGGGTCAAATCCCATTCGAAACCCAGCTCCAAGGTTTTACAACCCTTAGCTACATCAGTAATCCTAAACTTTGCGGACCTCCACTCACAAAAAGCTGTTCACAAGACAAAAAGCTGCACAATACAAAAAAAATGGGAGATGATGATGATGATGAATCTAAAGTACACTCATGGTTTCATATGGGCTTAGGAATTGGATTTGCCATAGGGTTTTGGGGAGTGCTGGGTGCCATTTTCTTCAACATGAAATGTAGACGTGCTTATTTCAAATTTCCAGGTCGATTGGATGATAAGGTGATCCTGAAGATCAATTCCATCTATTGGAATTTCAGAAATTGGTACAAAGGCGACTAGTAAGTAACAAATTTTTATTGAGCTTTTAAGGTTTAGGATGCCCCTCTCTCTCTCTCTCTCTCTATATATATATATATATATATATATATATATATATATATATACATTTCTTATGTTCTTTGCATGCAACGCTTGTTTTAACTGTGCATATTAAAATTAAAATATAAATATTAATATTTTCATGTTTAAATAATTTAAAAAATATTCTTAACATGTGCTCATATAACACGACCAAATCCTGGTATAAAATACATGTCAAAATTTGGGACCTGTTTCCTAACCATTAGCTGGACTTTATGGATGGATACATGATTTACGTAACTTGTTGTATCTATTCGACCTCCCCAACAACCCTTAACCCATTTCGTAACATCAATTTAGCATGTTGGATACTTGGTTTAGTTATGTTAATAAAAAAAAATTATTAAGCAATAATATTTTGAACTTCCAAATAAAAAAACAGATGGAAGAATGTACTAAAAGAAAAAAAAAACAAAAAGAAAAACAAAAATCAATAGGAAGAAAACGGATTCTGCCAGAAGAAACCGAAGAAGCACTAACAACATTTATTTTCTCATGCACTAATTCTTGAAATCCATGTCTGCACTGAGCTTTAGATAGTAATATTTTAATAATATTCAAACTTGAAAACAATCCTTATTTACCCTTGCAGGTTGCGACCTCTACGTACATAATTTGCAGGTCCTTGGTGTGCATGCTTGGATTGGATTCGACCAGTTATTTTACCAAGAGATTACCATTGGTTGCATGTGTGTTACTTCTACTAGTTATATATATGGACTGTTAATAAAAGCAAACCTGACATATATAAGTTCAGGTTTTCATTTTTAAGTTATTTAGCCATTGCAAGCAATCCTGTTTCCTCTGTTGTATCTGTGCTGTGGTAAAATTGTACTGTTTCTTTACGCTGTATTTGTAATGTATATCAGAATATGCTTTCATGCCAGATCTATTTCAGAATATTATCAAAAACATATTAGTAGGTATGTATTCTCTATCAAGTACCTCCTGCTTTCTGGTTTTTGGCTTGTAATACAATATGACATATTCAACTTCAACTTCAACCTTTCATTACCATAAGGCATTGATTACATGATTACAATTATTATTCAACCAATTACATCGAGGATTATCTTTTTTAATGTTTCTGAACGATGACGGTTTGCAAATTTAAAGAGGAAAAAGGGTGGGAAGAAATCGCAAGATCACAGACTCAGTAAAATGCAAGTGCATTTTTAGAAGCAAAAGAATGTAATGTATACAATAAGCCAAGCCGTCTAATATAGTCTGAATACATGGCAGTGTTTTTTTCTATCATATTAAGCTACAGCTTAGAATGTAGACCGTTCGACAAAAAGAACAAAGAAAATGACAGCAAATAAAAGAAAAAAGTAAAAGAAAAGAAAATATGAGTGCAGCTAAAGGTGCGGAATTGAATGAAATATGATTATATGAATAATAGATTGCACTGTTATATTGCCCGGGCTTTTATGATGTCAAAGCTCATCTCACTAGGATCCGTTGCTTGCAACTCAACTTGAATGCCGTCAAGTTCCCTCTTGAATCTGTCCTTGGAACTGGCGTACACCATTTTTTGTCTCACCTTTGATGTATCCGGTGACCTAAATTAAATGTGAGAAACAAATGAAAAAAGTTAAATCCATGAGAGAAATCAGTTATTCTCCTCTAAAATTTGACCTCGTCCAAAGAAAAAAAAAATACAAGCAGCTCCTTCCTGACACGTGAACTTATATACATTAAAAATTGATGAATCCCTGAATAGAGAAAATAGCATGCTTCTCTTTTACTTAACATGACACTATATGTTGACAATGAAAATGAGACTAATTAAATCCTAGAAAACAGAAATTTCTGTTGAGCTGCACGAAGCTGATTTTATCAATTTAGATAAATATGTGCTCTTGCACCAAACCTAAAATTGTTTTGAGTTCAAAACTAGAGATCTCAAGATGAAATGTGTGCCTTTGTTTGTAATTGGAAATAAAGCTATTTTAGCATCTCTACGTTTCCCCCACATTTCGTAGAGTTACAAAATCTGGCATTCCTTTGTAGACTAAGCATCTTATACTGCAATATGTTACTATTATTAACATTTTCTACATATAGGTAGAAAGAACTACGATTCTACCATGCTTAAATGAACTTGGGGAACATCAAATTACCATGCAATGAAGAAAATTTTGCTTTTCTGACAGTTCTCATCAGTAGTGAAATCAAAATCAAAGACAGCATAACGGCACTCATTAGGAGGTAGAGATGCAGTGAAGTCCTCATAGGTTTCTTGTGGGCTTCCAAGTTTCTCCACCACCACTTCTTGGTTCTCAATCTTAAACACAATGAAACGGTGGTTCCTCTTTGCCTTTAGCTCGAGAAACTTCAATTTACATTCATCACTAACAGCCATTCCGGATGCCGCGTTGGCCTAAGTACATTTTTAGAAAAACAAAGGAAACAACATATAAGCATATATATGAGACATTCTTCATAATGCAATATGATGACAGCATAAGATAACTAGGTTACGTAATGTGGCATTTTTTAAGTCCAAAACCACAAAAGAGATGGACATGAAACAGAGATTTTAATGCGAAAATTCATGCTCTGTTGAGATGAAACTACTGGAAGCATTCGTGTTAATCAATGGGGACATGAAGCAAGTTCTTATGTTTGATGTACTTAATTCTTTAGGTATGCCTTCCAAAAGGATTAAATTTACACCACCTTTTGAAAAATTATACTGTACAGCATATCTACCAAAAATTTTTGTTTCTACCCCAATTATTACAAATAACTATTGTGTTTACCAACATTCTACAAAGATGAAGTCCCAAAATCAGAAAATCTCTGAAATTCAGTAAGCAGATTAAGCAAATTAAATTGTTGAATTAAGTAAATCCAATGGTGCTATAAACATAGAAACAACGCCATCTCTGCCATTGACCATGTGTGCAATAGGCATCAGCAATTTTAAATATCTGCTTTTACATTCAAATTAATGTGTCTCCATGAAAAGGAGTGTTCAAATATAATTTGCATATTTCTCTATTCACCTACCATTTCCTCATTCAGTTTTTATGTTCTGAATTTCTTCTGGCACGTTATTAAGCTTAGAGACTTTGAATAACCTATTTATTATTTGAGGTAGAAGGTGAAAGAGACATAAAGAGAACGTACCATGATGTCGTCGTTGATAGAGGAAGCCCAAGGAGAAATGAGAAAGAAAGTAGTTGAGATTGAGAACGAAACAGAAAATGAGAGAGACAGAGGAAGAGATCCTTATTCTGGGGGGACTAGGGAGGCTATGAGAGCTTAGAGACAAAAACGGAGAACAAGAGAATTTCGAGGAACGAAACAAAGGTCGAAATCATTCTAAACGTCAATGGCTGTTAGCATGCACTAGGGTACAACGTACCATGTTTTACCCGCGGATTGCATGTGCATGAAAATGTCCTTGATAATTGTAAGAGAAAAAGGCAACCCTATAATACATAAGTGATGAGTACTTTAACCCTTATATTTTAAAAATATATAAATTAATCCCTTAAATTTTTATAAATATGCATTTTAGATAAAATAAATGTATTATACTCGCATAAACTTTGGATTATGAGCAAATTAACCCCATAAAATTTTCAAAACATGAAATATAATATCTTAAACTTTCTTGAATATATACTATTTTTATTAAGAATTGATAAAAAAAATAAATAAAAAGATCACTTTGTATATTCAAAAAAATTTAGAGAGTAAAATATTTTTCCCTAATTTTAACGTCTTTAAGCGGCAGCAAAATATCATGATATGAACACATATAATGTACAATAATAGGAGGTTAGTGTGTCAATATTTATATCATTAACAAATTATATTCTACCATGTGATTAAAAATATTTAATTTTTACAATAATTATTTTAAAAATCACATATACAATATTATATAATTAATTAATGGTGTAAAAAATCTTTACACAAATAATAAAACAAGTTAAACTCTAATAGAAATTTAAGAGTACTTTGCATACAAATTTTACTTCACTTTTTGTATTAATTACCTCCTTTTAGAAGTTTATTTTATTTCCCTTTTATTATACGTATTATTCTTCAGTCTAATTACAAGTATTTCCAAGCATAAGATTAGTTTCGTTCAAACTACAACTTGACCTATACAGAAAACTCTTTTAGCAATCTTTTTTCATACGCAGCTCAAAGTCTCAAACTAAGATAACATACTCTTTACACTTAGATCAACAAACTCAAGCTTCCTCTTATCATAAATAATAACGTGATTCCAATTTTTTTCGGTTAACAATAACTAAAGGGAAATACGAACATTGTTAAAATGGTGAAAACACAGATACCAATCATCCAAGTACCTCTGTTTTATTTGTCATCAAATTAATCCTCTACGTTCTGATTAATCAAAATTGTGGACGAAAAGAATGGTAAAACTTAGAACATTTTCAATTATTGCTCATACAGCCATCGACTTCAAACTTGTAAATCCCTAAATTTCCCCTGTTAACCTTTCGGGGAAAAACGAAAAAAGGATTGTCCCTAATTTGGAAACGATTAACACTCATTTTATACTTTTTGTTGGAAACATCCCCGAGGGACTCCCAACTGAATTCTCCCAACAATTATCACAAACTGAAATCAGAAATTTGCACACCATATCGCCTGTGTTAACTTATTACTTCACTATCTTAATCTTTGTGCCACCAATTAATCCCGATATAGAAAAGTGACATAAAATAAATATGAAAACCCAAAATGGAGTGCAAATATTATTACCGCTTCTGCTAGATAAATATGGGGGAACTGGAACCTACAAAATTGGGGTTACCATGCCTCCCAGACTTGATACACAACCATGCATGTAATAATGTAAATTGACATGAAGTCACCCCCAAGATCATCCCTGCTCACTATTTGTAACCTCAGCGACAGCAATGGGCTTTCCATCAGCTTCAACAGCTGCAAGGAATAACCAACAACAGTTGTCAGACATATAAAGATCACCCTTCCTTCACATCAATGGAATGCTTAGCATGATAGATCAGACGAAATTAATGGCACGAGGAACCTAAACAGTAGAATAACAAATATATCCCTCGGGATTAAATGCACGTGATCAAGGTAGCTAGAATCGAGATTTTACGTAGAATCGGAAGGGAAATACAAAATCGTAAAACGTAGAATTGTAACACGGATCGAAAGATTCTACTAGAATACATAATGATAATTATATAAATGTATATATCATATAACACAATATAAATTAGCAAATAAGTCACAACCAATATAATTAAACTTCAACCAAATATGCATAAAGTCACAACTCATAACTTAGAATTCAAAAATAATATAGCTACAAGCCTACAAGTCCATGATTCATAACTCATAATGCAAAAGACACAACAACTCACAAGATTCTTGATATCATATAAACTAAAACATTAAAAAAAATAACTAAACTACTAGAATGACATCTAAAGCAAATCATGAAGGCCATGATCATCATATTTACACATTATCTTTTTAGTATTTCCATCAACAGAAATTCCATGATTCCACGCTATATCACTTCTGTTTCCAGGAGCATTCCTAGAAAGCTTCTTATTTGAACTGCTTCCCCCACCAACACCTCCACTTTCAGATTGAGGAGTAGATGCAGGAGCAACATCCCCCTCACCACTAGCAGCACTTGTAGACATTTGTTTACCCAAATGATAATCTAATTAAAACAAAAACAAGTAGCCAACAGCCCAACAGCAATCACAAAAGAGAAATAAGAAAAAAAAAAAAAAGGGACAATGTGCTGCACGAAAAAGAAACAGAACAAAAGCTTAAGGAAGGAAGAGGAACACCACCTCACGGCTTCACTGGACAGCAATGGTGGTGGTTGGCAGAGCTTGGAGAGAAAGAGAGCTCCGCGAGACAGCCAAGACTAAGAAGCAGGGGTCGAGAGAGGGAGAGGGAGCTCGAGAGAGGGGAGCCGGAAACAGAGAGATGGAGATGGAGAAGCAGAAGCAGAAGCAGAAGCAAAGAGATGGAGATGGAGAAGCAGAAGCAGAAGCAAAGAGATGGAGATGGAGAAGCAGAAGCAGAGCGGTGTGCGAGAGGGAGAGGGTGAGAATCATGCGGAAAGACACTCACCTAGGGCTCCGTTGCAGGTCGATGTGCGATGGTGGGCTGGGTCACTTGCTGAAACGGGTTGGAGCCCACCCGACCCTGGATGAGAGAACGCGATGGAAAATCGCGCTTCCACCGCTTCCACGCATTTTCTCGGCGATTTCACGGCGATCCCATGGAGGCGACTCGAGGGGTGGAGTCGGGATCGCCCACCTGCTGCAGAAACGTGAAACCGCACGATTTCACGATGTATAGCGCGATTCTAACTACATTGCACGTGATGCCATATATCATTTGTAAGAAATTACATCCAAAGCACATAATATAAACTAACTTGGAAATTATTTTCCATTTCCGCACGAGGGACTAATTTCTGACACAAAACTTGTACCCTATGCTTGAACATGCGTCCAAAGTCCAAACATTTGGGAGAGGGGGGAAAAAAACATGTACAAGTTCCCTTTGTAATAACTACATCTGTCAAAGGACGAAACCTCAAACAACAATATATAACAACGAAGAACACTCGTACTGATAGACAGACCACATTTAGTTAGATCAACATAAGCAAAGGCGGGTGAATTATCCATTTCTACCACTAAAGCCTACGATTAAATCTTTTCCCTAATATTCTATTACTGAAGACTAGGTTCTTAACATCATCCACGCAGATGCTTATTATATGCAAACGATGCAATGCATGTATCATGGGGAACGCTGGAGCACAACCTATCAGCCTACTAGCAGTGACCAAGGGGAATTTGGTAGGGTCAACAACCTAAGATATCAATAACATCTAGCTTAACCAATTCAATAATCTATTTCAAGATGTCCCACGGCTCCATAAGTAGTATATATTTTAGTACCAGGATGCAACATTCCAAAATTTTTGGAGCAGATGTAAAATCCCCAAACGAGAAAAGGAACCGAACATGGTGCATCTATACTCCTTTAAGTTAAGATTTTGGCCAAAAGTTTTATATCTTTTATACAAATAAATGCAGCTCAACAGCCGCTAGAGGTATTAGCAGAAGTACAACGTTTCGAGAACTGCATAGACATAGATGATGCACAAAAAATATCAAAAGCAATAATGAAAAAGGAACAGACTTACTTTTGTCAGTAGACCCATCAGCAGCAACCACCTGAGGAATACAAATTGTAAGAAAATATTAGACTTGACTTACTAGGGAGATGTGAGAAGAATGAATCAAAAGTATCCATATTTTTACCAGGATTCCAGAAAAATGCCAATATGACAATATAACAATATATAAAATACAAATAATATATAATACCTTCAGATCAATTACATGAGGGCACTTATTAGTGAAGTGTCCATGAGCATGACAGAATAAGCACCTAGCAAACCGTCCTCCCCCTGCATCATCAATGAAACAATTTTAAATCACAGGACAACAGATGAAAGAACACAAATGAAAACTGTTATCATAACATATTTATGAAGATTATATTGTAGCAAAGGAGGAACTAACTGTCCCCTCTAGGGAGGAAGTAAAAGGCCTCTTCTGCCAGTTAAGCGCATGATAAGTGTCACAGTTTCCAGAATTACCAAAAGAGGTAATATACTTGTATAGTTGCCAAAAATCTATTTAAAAGACTAACAGTAACTATATACTTTCAATTTATAAAAGAGAAAGTAATGTTACTGACAAGAAATATACAGTCCATAGAATTCTGATAATGAACAGAACAGCAAAGAAGCCAAAAAAGAATCAGAACAATAAATCCCTTCAATTACGTTCCATAACTAAAACAGAAGTCCTAGATAATACCCACTAGCAGAACACCAATGCAAAGCCAGGTACACAGCCCTTATCTCAAAAGCAAGGATAAAACTAAAAATTGCTGCTGAAATATTCGCATAAACAACTTTCCTCCACAAAGTTGCTAAACAAAATGCCTCGACAAAACCTTTCCCTCTTCTTTATTCAATCCAAAACCACTGAAAATAATCAACAAAAATTGCTACATATCCCAAGAGGCGACCAAGGAAGCTCAGAAAATACCAAAGAACCTGGTAGTCATTAATTTTGATTTTTTAATCGAAATTTAATCCAATATAATGGTTATCTCATCTAATTCAGTCTGTTTTTTGAAAGAAAAAACCAAAAACAAGAAAAAAGGAATTACACCATATCAAAGCCTAAAGCAATACAAATCTTCATTCTTCACTAAAGCAGAAACCCATAATTTGCAACCAACCAGAGGCAGAAATTTAGACAAAGCATAGTACAATCACTCTTCAGATGGATCAATCCCTGTAAAGGGCAGCTTTAACATTGAATTTAGACAAATGGATGACAAAAAAAAAATTCTTACAACAATAGAAGTGTAAAATTATGCCATTTTGGGAGTGAAAATGGTAAATTAACAAAGTTATTGTTTCCTTAATATCAGTGCATCAAAGTACATACATGCATACTGTTAGAACTGGATCAGAAAAGACACGAAGAAATAGTATTTTTCAGTGGAGATCTTGATCAATATGATCCAGGAACCCTAAACTCTACAAGAATGAGAGGCAATTCGAGAGTCCTCTCTACCTACTCTCCCCAAGACTCACTCCACCACTAACTCCAATTTCCCTCTTGCTCCCATCTCAACAACTAGTAACTAACTAACTAATAGTGATGGTCCTATCACATACATACATAAATACAAGCATGCATCTCTCAATCTACAAATGGATAATGTCATGGCCCTATATTAACCTCTGAAACATGTCATAATCCTAGATGAATGGCGCAGATACATGAGTGCAAAATTCCCATATCTACCTATCGCTTTCTTAGAATCGTATTTTAGGGAATGGTATACCAACAAAGTCAAAATATGACCAAAGCAAGAGGTAAAAAATTTATTCAAAAACAATTTCCTATAGGAGGAAATGAAAAGCTCAAGTGAGCTTTATAGCCACCATGTGTTCTAAAAATAACAATCACTATATATACTTTCATCGGACATAAAAATATAATAGGAAGTTTGTGAAGCTTGTAGGAAGCACAATGAACCAATCTTCTAGAAAATCATCTTATTCTGTAAAACAAATCTACAGTTTAAGAAATAATAGATTATTTTTTAACCATGAAATCATTCCAAAAAAGTTTAAACTTGAGACAGTCAAATTCTACAATCTTCAATAAGGTAGCTATTCAAAGAGAATGGCTAGAAATTTGCACTGATTGTGCAAAATATTTATCAGTCAGATAAGATCTCACCAATTGCAACAGTATTAAGTTATGAACTAATTTAAGCAGGCAGATATATACATCACTAAGATTATAAACTCTGTGCATTGATGTTTTGTAAATTTCAATCAAAACTGCAAAGTTAATGAAACCTCGTGCAATAATATGGTTCTTAAATTAAAATGGAAAACATAAGCAAGTCTTGGAAAGCATGAAAATTTAAGCATACCTGCTTGAGACACTGAGCATTTTCCAAGTGAGTGGCCAATTTCCTCACAAAAGAAGCAAATTTCCTCATCATCGGGGAGACATTTCACCCTTGGGCAATTTTTGAATTTGTGACCAGGCTGTTGACATGACAGACACCTCTGGAAACACCAAGTTAGCATTTATACGGTACAATAGGCTATTCATAATTGTATCACTTTCAAAGAAAGAGGGCAGAGAGAGAGAGAGAGAGAGGGGGGGGGGAAGACCATTCTTTGGAACTTCTTACTGTTATTAGCCTACAGCAACATAGAATATTTTTTTGATAGAAGAGCAACATAGAATATAACTATTGAAACTAAATCTATGGAGCCCATTACATACCATAGAGCTTTCACCATGCCGTTTACAGGAAATTTTAGTGACTTTGAGTCCTTTAGTTCTCCGAATGCGGGTATTGGCAGGTGGCTCAGCATTGTGTTTGCTCTGGAAATAACAAATTAGTTATCATTTATGCACTACAATGGACTAATTCTAATTGTATCAATTTCAAAGAAAAAAATTAGCATCATTCATTAGTAAATGCTTATGGAAATATAACAGGCCAGAGCAACATAGAATACAATTGCTGAAACTAAATTCATGGATCTCATTTCATACCACAGAGATTTCAGCAGTTGACTCAGTATTGCGCTTGTCAGATTCTGACCCTTTGCTTTTGAGTGCACTCTTACTTTTCTTCCGCTTCTTTTTCTTTGCCATTTTCTGTTTGGGGCCAATTGGGTTTGCTAGGTCTATTGAGAGTTTTTGGTCTGTGGAAATTGTTTGGTCTGTTTGGGATGCTGCTATGGGACATATAGACCTCTGAACTGGGATTTCAGGTGGCTTGCCATTGTGCTTGTCGGGTTCTGCCACTATGTCTTTTAGCGCACTCTTCCTTTTCTTCTTCTTCCTCTTTCTCTTTGACAACTTCTGTTCTGGGTTAGTCGGGACTTTTGGGCCCATTGGGATTACATGTACTGGGGGTGCAGATTTAGGTTTAGAGCAGACTTGAGCATGCTCTGCATTATTGGATTCCTTTGGTTCTGCCCCTTGGAAATTGAGCACATTCTTCTTTTTCCTCTCCCACTTCCTCTTCTGGGGAGTATCTTTTGGGGGTGTTGGATCAGATACAGGGAGAAGAAGTTTAGGGTGCTCTTCAGAAGCTTCATTTGGTCCTGCACCTTTTCCCTTTTCTGCATTCACTGGGTTAGGGCCACTTTCATTTGATTGTACCCCTTCTTTCTTTTCTGGGACCATTGCGATTGCTGGTTCATGTTTAGGGCAAAACGGAGGCTGCTCTGCATTAGCATCATCTGATCCTGCCCCTATTCCCTTCATAATCTTTGGTTCTACGCCTATTGGGATTGCTGGGTCTACATTGTTGCATGGTTGAGGGTGCTCTGCATTAGGTCCCTTTGGTTCTGACCCTTGCTGATTGACCACATTCTTCTTTTTTCTCTCCCACTTCCTTTTCTTGGGGGTGTCTTTTGGGGGTGTTGGATCAGATACAGGGAGGGGGAGCTTAGGGTGCTGTGCAGAAGCTTGATTTGGTCCTGCCCCTTCTTTCTTTTCTGCATCTACTGGGATTACCTGTTCATGTTTAGGGCCACCTTCACTTGACTCTGCCCCTTCTTTCTTTTCATGGACTATTGGGATTGCCGGTTCATGGCATACCAGAGGCCGCTCAGCGTTAGCATCATCAGGTCCTCCCCATATTTCCTTAACAATCTTCGGTTCTACGCCTATCGAGATTGCTGGGTCTACAGGGTCACATAGTTGAAGTTGCCCTGCATGGGGTCCCTTCAAATCTACCCCTCGGCCACCGAGCACATTCTTCTTTTTCTTCTCCCACTTCTTCTTCCGAGGCGTATCTTTCGAGGGAGTTGAATCTGGTACAGGGACTAATCCAGGGTGCTCAGCAGCACCTTCATTATTCCCTACCCCATCATTCTCTTTCCCAGGCTCTACTACTTTAGTCACCACATCGTGTTTAGAGCACACTTGAGGGTTCTCTGCAGCACCTCCGTTTGCTTCCACCCCTTTTTCCTTTCCAGGGTCCACTACCACCATGGGTGCTAATTCCTGTTTAGAACACACTTGAGGTTGCTCTACACTAGTTTCCTTCAATCCTACACAATTTTTCTTTTCCTGAGCTACTGGGGTTGCTGTCTCTACTACAGTTGCAACTTCATGTCTATGGCATACCTGAGCCTGCACTGCACTAGCTTCACTAGGTTCTGCCCCCTTTTCCTTCGAATTCTTCTGCTCCGATTCTACTTGCAACGCATTGTGTGGTTCATCTTGGTAATAGATCACAATAACATCCTTCTTATTCTTATTCTTATTCTTCCTTTTCCGGGTGGTTGAATCAGATACAGGGTGCTCTGCATTGGCCCCATTCGGTTCAGCACCTCGTCCCTTCTCTGCGGCAATTGGGATCGTTGTTGCAACTATTCGGGTTACTGGATTAGGGTTAGGGCATACTTGATGCTGTTCGTTTGGTTGTGCGAGTCTTTCATTGGGTTTAAGGCGCAATTGAATGTGCCTTACATTGGGCTCTGTTGTGACGGGTGGTGGGTCCTGTGGAATTAGGGCACCCTTGTTCTTCTTCTTTGTCCAATTGCTCTTCTTCTTCTTCTTCTTATTGTTGCTGTTCTGTTCAGGGGAAGATAGCGCATTGGGGTTTTCCTCCTCTCTGCACCTCTTCCGGCCGGGTAACTCGCTGTGGCTATTCATGCAGCTCGATTGGTGAGTTCGGAAACTGGAAAGGCAACAGCGAGAACTCGCTGTGGAATCTTTGATCGGAACGAAGACGTCTGCGTGTGTGTACGGAAGCTCTTCCTCCTGAGGGATGCGGCGAAGCAACTTGGATAATGCAACTCATGGAGACCAGGGTCCAGGGTTAATGCATTTGCTTTGACAAAACGACGGTGTGTGAAAAAAAGATGCTTGTTTAATTATATTCAAACATTTTTTTCATACAATTATATTCATATATTAGGTAAGGGGATGGATTTTTTTTTGAGAACTGATAGAGGGAATGCACATATATTGGATACATACGTGATCTATACTGAAATATGAAAAAAATTATAAAAATATGAATTTCACGTAATTATTATTATTTTTATTTAATTTTTTTATTCAAAAATTTATTAATATATTGTTAAAAAATACAGGTAAATTTTTTAATTAAAAAAAATAAACAAAAATAATAATAATTATGTGAGATTTATTCAAATATTTTTATCATTTTATTTACTTCTTATTTTGTGTCTCCTTCTGTATCGCAAAATATGCGTACTTCAAAATTTTTTTTTTTCTAATCGTATTATTCTTTCAAATATGGAGTGACGAGATACTGTAGAAAATAAAAAGAAAAAGTATGGATGTATTACTTTTTTTTAAAACAAAATCTTTAGTTTTATTTTTAATTATAATTATAAGGCGTGTTTACAAATTTAATTCATTTAAGTTGTTTATAAGATTAACTTTTATTTAAGTCGTTAGTATTTTCTTCTTAAAGAACTGAGGTTGCCTATATCAACTAAATCTAATTCTCTATACGTTTTAAATTTGTTAGATCTGATAAACCTACATAACTTATGTTGAAATTAACAAAAAATTCTAGCTATATATGCTTTGATTTTACTTAATAGCACCCAACGTCTTAGAGGATTAATTTAATGATATTGGTTCTTCTTTTTGTTTTTCACAAAGAATAAATATACCAGATCAGAAAAAATAAAAATAAAAAGGATTGAATCGATGACCCTGAGCGCCAATTTAGCTTGCCGCTGGCGCTTGCCTTGAACTAAATTCAAGTTGCCATTTGATGTTGAACTCGATTCTTGCTAAATTTTATAGCTTTCAATTTTCATTTCTTGTATCCAAATTTCAAGCCTTCCTCATAATTTAAGAAATAAAATTCTTTTGAATTTATTTAATGAATTAGTACAAATAAATTTTCTATCAATAATCAATACTACCATCATTTATATGAAGGATTTTTTATTTTATTTTTTGATGTCCGAAGATATTTATTTTGTCGAACATGTAGGGCATGTGCTCAGTATATAACAGCCGCTTGTCTTTTTTATACCCTCGAACAAACAAACATAATTAATGACCAAAAAGAAAAACAAACAAAAAAAGCAAATTTATTCATGAATTTACCTTTTTCTTTCCTTGGCTCACGAAATTTCTTTGGCCATTCAAAGATATGCAAAATATATTTATATAACTTAGCCATATCAAATGCAAAGCATGGAAAAATCATGCAAGAAAATCCATCCTCAAAAAATCACCAAGGTGAAGACAATAAACTAGATTGTATCAAAAAACTATGGTTACATTTTATCTTTCCCTTTTCAAAGCACTGTAGGATTCATGATCATCAATAAGAAACGGTACTTCAAGTTATCTTGCACTTCTTCTCCAAACTTTCAGGCAACTCGAGACATGCAGAAGCGATTCCATTCATTTTAGAAGTGATTCTGCAGACTGCAACAAATAGGAGGGGCCTTGTCTCCGGTGAGGTATAGAAGAAAGAAAATGGTAAAGTGGAAGCCCATATCCTTAAGACATAATTATCATTAGTTGAAGTTCACAACTTTAGGAACCTTCTTCTTTGGTTTCATTACATTGCTATCTTTTGACTTTGAGGACTTGCTCTTGTCGCCACTATATGTGTCATCTGTCATGAAGTCATCCTCAATATCATCCCCACTCACAAATTTAGTAACCTGACCACTGGGCCTCTCTTCAGTTCTCACTGCTGAAAGAAGAAATGGAGTTATCAGCAATATTTAATAAGCACCATTCTTCCATATATGAATGCTTAGCAATCCAGTATATCAGAAGAAATTATAACTGAATGCAGTTAAATTGGAGAAATAAGAAGCTCAGGCTTAGGCAAGAAAGGCCACAGCTCACTTCCAAGAATCACATTTAAAGGACATACTTCAAAGATTTATGTTCTATTTCTACGATGAACATTTGTTTCTTAGAAAACACTTTAATCCCATGTTTGGCATGGGTCCAAACATTAGCCAATCATGCATATTACTTTGCTGTGTTGCGTGACAGCTTTTCTTCATGGATCGAACCTCAAACAAGGATAGTAACAAATGCATTGATCATTTTGAATAGGAACACAGCACAGTTAGATAAATTAGACAAAAATAAATTAAGATCAACATTCAACTAAAACAAGAAAGTTGGACTAACTATCCGTGTCCTCATGACTATCAAGTTTCAAGCCTATAACAACAGACAAATCATTTCCCTAATATCCTATATTAATGCTTTAAGGGGTAGACTTATAACATTTGTGATATGCAATTTGAATTCCCAGTGGAAAACTCAAGCATTATCTATCAGTCTACCACCACCAAACTTGTGTAATCTTAAACTTCTCAGATATGAAGAACCCATATCCAATTTGATTAGCCACTTCATGACATCCCATGGCTCCAAAGTCCAAAGTATCAATTTTAGAACCCAAAAAAAAAAAAAAAAAAAAAAGAACATAAAGAGAAGAGAGAGGAGGAGAAGTTATATATTTCAGAGCAAAATAGCACTAATTTTGGAGCAGGAGCAACTATTCTAACTTATC
This sequence comes from Pterocarpus macrocarpus, assembly GCA_031439585.1. Taxonomy (NCBI): domain Eukaryota; kingdom Viridiplantae; phylum Streptophyta; class Magnoliopsida; order Fabales; family Fabaceae; genus Pterocarpus; species Pterocarpus macrocarpus. Next base: position 58,350,903 of record CM062516.1, on the reverse strand, counting down.
CTAAGGTGGCAAAGGAACAAAACCAGTGCACCTCCAACACTTGCATTTAGCTGACATTATGGTCAACAGTTACTATATTTGTAGACTGGATCTAAGTGCAGCTAAATAGCAGCAAAACACGACTAATATCATCAGCCATATGTTTAGAAAAGCAAATAAAGGAAATAGGGATGCCATACATATTAAACGAAAAAATGCAGCATTTGATATCAAAGCCAGGAATATAGTAGAAGAAAATTCATTAAGTTTCTTTTGAAGACTCTTACATCCATCAGCAGGCCCATTAGCAGCAACAGCTCCTTTCTTCCCTTTGTCAGGACAATCCTTCGCCAAATGTGTCACACCACCACATATTTTACAACAACCACCCTAGTATAAATAAATAGTTGTAACAGATTAGACACAGCTTACAAAGGACAAGTTTTGTTGATTCAAGTTTTTCAACGAATATGTCACCACCTAATTGACAAGGCCTACCATAAAGGGAAATAATAATACCTTCGGATAAATGCCATGAGCATTTTGAGAGCAGTTTTTACTCAAGTGTCCACGTTGATTACACACAAAGCACTCAGCAAACTTTGTCCCTCCTGCATCACCAATGAAACACTCTATATCATAAGAAAACAAATTTAAAAACTCATAAGCATGCCACCAAAATCAAAATTCAGTGAGATTTTATCAAAGGCAGGACATTAACAATGTTTTCTAAGGTAGAACATTGTTGGAACATCTTCCGTGATGCAGAGAGCGCTAGAGGATCATTAGAAATCTGTGCTAAACAACTATATAAAAATTTTATGTCTCAATTGAAAACTCTTAAAACTAACAATGTTCATGCTACATCATACCCAACTTATGAGATTTTAACATTTCAAGCTCATAAATAACGCAAAAACATCATAAATAACAAACCTTCTTGAAGAGGCCGGGGACATTTTGCAAGTGAATGCCCAGTTTCCCCACAATTATAGCAATACTTCTCATCCTTATTGCCGCCTTGCACCTCAGGGCAATTCTTGGCTCTATGGCCACGCCGTCGACACCGCAAGCATATCTACAAAGACCACACCACAATTTCATCACAACAATGTGGGTGGCTAATCCATTTTATACCAACTAACTAATCCTATCAATTAATGTTAATCAAAGAGCATATTCAATATTCAGGAACTTATTCTGATCATTCCACATACAAAGAGCAATGTTAAAATGCATTGGGCCCCTTCAACCACTTAAAAAACGAACCAATTAGAGGTTCAACCAATGTTCCATGACCAATAAGCTTGATAATATTTCAAGGTAAAATCTACTAAGAACCAAAAACAAATAAATAAAGAAGTGAGCATGGCCATGTTCAGTTGGAGCAAAGAGAACCCAGACGAAGAAACAAAACAAAACCTTATTTTTCTCCCATTCAGCTTTTTGAGGACATGACTTGGCAATATGGTCCTTGGCCTTGCAGATGAAACAGCTGTCACCGGGCTTCATGCCAGGGACTCTAAGAGGGTGTTTTCGGTAATTGCTCTTGAAAGGTTTTTTGGTGACGCCGAGTTCATTGGAGTCAGCATTTTTGCGCTTGAACGAGCTCTTGTTAAATTTCGTCTTCTTCTTTTTCTTCTTGTCGGGGTCCTTCGGGGGAGTGGGCTCGGCCTTGGGGAGGAGCTCAGGGTGCTCTGCTCTGTATCGCTTGCGAGCAACTCGCTGCCTCTGGCTCACCATCTTTGCTGCTGCCTGAGACTCTCTGGTGTGGGTATATAGGTAATGGGGGTGACTTCGAAGAAGCGGCGAAGGGCGAGTTCGATCTTGACATGAACTTTCTTTGTCTCTTTTTTTTTTTTTTTGAGAGCTGATTTAAACATCTTTGATTATGGATATAGTAGGTTTACCTGTTAAGGCCCAACCAAACCTGAAGTTAGGCCCAACTAAACTCAACTTGCTATGTTTACCTTTTCAATGGCCCAAAATAAAAGTTTCCAGTAAAACATGAAAGTGTATCTTCGCTATCCAAAATTCAAAATCCAGAAAAAATAGCTTAGTTGCTTTCTTTAGTTCGACCCATCAAAAAAAAAAAAAAACAAATGATGCTTTCTCTAGAGAAATTATAAAAACATACGGCTCCAATCATCATTTTGTAATCAGTCACCAAAAAAAAAAAAAACAAAGGAAAGTAAAACCTTTTGCTTCATAAATTGCCAAGGTTTAGGTGCCTACGAATGTTTGATATTCTTATCTGGCTGATAATAGAATTAGACCTTCGATAATTGTTGGATAAAGTTAGATATAAATTTTAATGATAAAAAAAAAAATTAAATTATGGGAACAAAATTGAGTTGCTCTGGTCCTATAAGCTGTCAGAAATCTGAGCTGAAAATGTTCCAAGTTGCAACGTCTTTTTATAATTTAATTGCGGTCCATTCACTTTAGATGGACTTCTTCAACCCAGAATTTAGTGTACAATAGCAAATGTGATTCATTAAAGTTGGCTGATCATGTTTGCCAACCTTTTATGAGTGACAACGAATCAAAATTCCTTTAGTCAAAGTTTTACAATGCATAATTTGGTTATTTCATCTGATGTTGAGAAGATTTGGCAGTGAGCCTATGAATCTAATTGGACTAAAAGCATCAGCATTACACTTTTTTATGTATAGATTTAATCTACATTGTTTAATGACATATTACTTTTTTTTTAATTAACTTAATTTATACAAGTTGTATAGATTAAATCTATAGAAAATTTTATGCCAATGGCGAGTTTACATGGGATTCAAGATCTGTATTTTCTTTCCATTTTAAATTTCTTATGAAGTGGGAAGTGAGAAAAGGTTCTTTTATTGTAGTTTCCAAATGGCGGGTGCACTAATGCTTGGTAGACTAATTCAATTTATAATAATATATATTGCATGTTACTTCCTTGGCTGAATTGGATAGTCTTTGACCCACGATTGGATTTAGGAATTAAGACACACTACTCATATTCTATATACTTGGAAATCCCATGTCATAACGTTGCTTGTTTCGCCAGCATAGTTGAATATTTTTATCAGCAGATATAGATGCCTACAATGGTCAGTTACAAGTTATATCACATAGCTGTTGATTAGAAAGTACAACCTGATTCCAAAATTCATTTCTCAGTAGCCATATTGCCTTTGCTTTTCACACATATCTGGCAAAGATAACCATAGAAATATTTAGAACAACGAAGACTTAAGTACGCAACTTAGTGGTTTAAAGTCATAAAAGCGCACCAACTTCCCTTTGTGATGATTACTTTATAGTTGGGCATTGGATCCATGAAAAGCAATGAAAGGAGGTCATAACTTTGTCATGAAGGGTCTTTGTGATCAGTACCCCTGCTCTCACTTGATGTCACTCTTGGATGACTCCTTTGCTTCTATTCTTATCCATATGGAAGAACACTGGCCCTACTTGTTTTATGGTATTCTCGATGGGTCCACCATCAATCTTTGGCTAGAGTGAAAGAAAAGTTTGCACACCCTGTGTGGAGCCTTGAGTACACTAACTGCCAAATTGATGATAGTTGCAAACAAAGGAATCCGGATATAGAAAAAAAAAAAGAAGATAATTCCAAATGTAGTTCATCTGGGGTATCAATTAGTACCTGCGTGATGCGTGCAACGCTAATCTAAAATTTAAGCTTAGGGACATAAGTGGATATGAAAGTACATTTTTTGGTGAAATTGTGTATCAAATATTATGGCATAACCCGGCAAGGACATATAATAATTGGAGTATCGTTGATAGGCTTGCTGCACAATTGTGCCTGCTTCATGTTGGATCATGAAAAATGGTAAACTAGAGTAATGAAAAAAAAAAGAGAAAAAAGAATCAGAACTAATCAAGAAATTTGGTTTTATGCGACAAATATCACCAATCAAATAGCCAACAACTAGTATGTCAACTCTTTCTTTTAAATCAACTTGAAGTAGGGATTGATTATGTTACGGTGCATGCATGAAGTAAACCACTGACATGACATCAACCACTGATTCCCATCGCCAACATATAATAAGTAGCTATAATAATAATTTGGATATTAATTCCATAAGAAGATCCAATGATATTCGAGTAGGCGCAATAATATGAAATAGCAATGAAAACTATCACTATACAAGTAGACAGCAAATGAAGATTACGTATCCAAGAAAATTTAGAATTTTTTTATTCTATAATTTGAAGAAACAACTCAATATTCTGAACGCTAAAAATGTGTTAAACAATTCCGAATCAAAATATGACAAAATTAAGAAATATTCTGGAGATAAAGCAGTCAACTCTTCAACGTGAAGGGAGAATATACAACAATGCACGCAATGCTTTCGAAGCCTATAAGAAGTGCAGGCTGTGCAGCTCACATGACACGAGCCCGCAATCACGTGCAACCGATGCCAGCTTTTCATGTGCCCCATGGCCCAAAGGCCGAAAACCCCACAAGCAAAAGGCGCGTCTCCTTCACTCGCCAACACCGAGCGTCACCCTCCCACTCTCCAAACCTTGCAGGTCTCGATGCGACCACTTGATTCACTCCTCCAACGCATTAACGGCCGGAAATTCACGAAAGCTAGACCCTCCACGTGTCCAAAGTAATAATCTCTCTAAAAAATCAACGAATAGATATGACGAGAACAAATAAGCATGGCCAGACGGGATAATTTCTTAATCGGATTCAAAATTTCCGTTGGCTTTTCAAAATTTAAATTCCCCCTCAAACCCAACGGCACCGTTAATTCGCCCAGTTAACTGACGAGCCCCACGTAACGCCGTCACGAATCCGTTACCTCCCACCTATAAAAACCTCTCCGTCTTCTTCCCCTCATTTAACAGACGAGGGTTCCACATTTTGCTTCTCTCTCCTTCGTCCTTTTCTTTCTCACTCTAAAACTCGTTCGTTCCTTCGTCTTCTTCGAAAATGCGTGAGATTCTTCACATCCAGGGAGGGCAATGCGGGAACCAGATCGGTGCGAAGTTCTGGGAGGTGGTGTGCGCGGAGCACGGGATCGATTCCACGGGGAGGTACCAGGGGAACAACGACTTGCAACTGGAGCGAGTGAACGTGTACTACAATGAGGCGAGTTGCGGGAGGTTCGTTCCCAGGGCGGTGCTGATGGATCTGGAGCCAGGGACCATGGACAGCGTCAGATCTGGTCCGTACGGCCAGATTTTCCGGCCAGATAACTTCGTATTCGGGCAGTCCGGTGCCGGGAACAACTGGGCCAAGGGACACTACACCGAGGGGGCCGAGTTGATTGATTCGGTGCTCGATGTTGTGAGGAAGGAGGCAGAGAACTGTGACTGCCTTCAAGGTAACGTTTGCTTGGAGTTATGGAGTTAGGGTTTGAGTGATTGTTGCTAGTGTTTTTCTAGATTTTACGTCATTTTCTGCAATTTTGTTTGTGTGTGTGTGATCTTGAAGTTTAATGGTTTCAGCTTTCATTATCTATGGAACATTGCAGGTTTCTTTGGTTCGTTTTTTCAATTTTTGTTGGTTTATGTGATTCTGATTTAGTGGCTTTTGCTTTTGAGTGAGAATCGGTGGTCTCTGGTATTTTCAAAGCTGTGGTGTGAACGCGAAGAAATGATGTTGAAGTTTAGAGAATATTGATTTGGAAAATCACGTGTTCTTTATACTGATTTCGATGTGTGATACTGATAATATAAACCTTACTTTGTTCTGCAAATTGTGTAAAACTGCGTCAGCTTTTTTTCCCCTGCTCTGTGTTTTGAAAATGAAATTAGGAGAAGCAGGGACACGTGGTTCCTATTCCCAATTTTACTCGGTACTTTTCCATCTGCAATTGGTGTGTGAAGACACGATTGAATATATAATATATTTTAGTAATTAATTAGCATTTGAATTAATTCAACAGGTTGCAAAACAGCTAATGCTAAATCATGCTTTGTGCCTTTAATTAGTGAATATGATTAGCACATTCCATCAATTTGAATGGGGTAGTGTTCATTGTTTTACCCGTAATTTGCTGATGGCATTTTTTGTATATTATTTCAGGGTTTCAGGTTTGCCACTCCCTTGGTGGTGGAACTGGTTCCGGAATGGGAACCCTCTTGATCTCCAAGATCAGGGAAGAATACCCTGACAGAATGATGCTCACCTTCTCTGTGTTCCCATCTCCTAAGGTGTCTGACACTGTCGTTGAGCCTTACAATGCAACACTCTCGGTTCACCAGCTTGTTGAGAATGCCGATGAGTGCATGGTTTTGGACAATGAAGCCCTCTACGATATCTGCTTCCGCACCCTTAAACTCACCACCCCAAGCTGTGAGTTCATCCCGCATGCTCATACGCAATATTTTCCTTATAACTTAATGTTACATCAAATTTCAATTTCGTTAATTCCTTACTAAAATTGGGTATTGTTTTTGTTTGTAACAGTTGGAGATCTGAACCATCTAATCTCAGCCACCATGAGCGGTGTGACATGTTGCCTTCGATTCCCTGGTCAACTCAACTCTGATCTCCGCAAACTCGCCGTGAACCTCATTCCCTTCCCACGTTTACATTTCTTCATGGTGGGTTTTGCACCACTCACATCCCGTGGATCACAACAGTACAGAGCTCTCACTGTACCCGAGTTGACCCAACAGATGTGGGATGCCAAGAACATGATGTGTGCAGCTGATCCTCGCCACGGTCGTTACTTGACCGCATCCGCCATGTTCCGCGGCAAGATGAGCACCAAGGAGGTTGATGAGCAGATGATCAATGTCCAGAACAAGAATTCGTCGTACTTTGTCGAGTGGATCCCCAACAATGTCAAATCCACTGTCTGTGATATCCCTCCAACTGGCCTAAAGATGGCATCCACCTTCATTGGAAACTCCACATCTATTCAGGAGATGTTCCGCAGGGTGAGTGAGCAGTTCACTGCTATGTTTCGTAGGAAGGCTTTCTTGCACTGGTACACTGGAGAGGGTATGGATGAGATGGAGTTTACCGAGGCCGAGAGCAACATGAATGATCTTGTCTCTGAGTACCAGCAGTACCAAGATGCAACCGCCGATGAGGATGAGTATGGCTATGAAGATGAGGAAGAGGTTCCCGAAGAGGTTTAAATAGTGTAGTGTTTTGAACCTGTTTTATTTTTTTGGGTTTGTGTTTGTTGTGACTTGACAATGTTGTCTTTTTCTCCCTCAACCTGAATGCCTTTTTCGGGGGTTTATGATTGTTTTTGGGCGATCTGCGTTGTGTGGCTATGGTAGTTTTTTAGGATTTTATTTTTGTGCATGTTCACTTACATTGTTGCTAAAATGTTGCCCTTGGTTAATTTCTGGTAAATTGAATTCTAGATATATTCTTGCAATATTTGAATATTTTTCAAAAGGTTCTGGACCTTCCCTGTTAGTTTGATTATGGGTTACTTTAATATTCTATTGGACTCTGGCAATTGCTGTTTTCAATATGCACAAAATTGACAAATGATATTTCTGGGATGGACTTGAAATGTGGCTAACATTTCGTAATCCAATGATCCAAGTAACTGTTTTTGGCCTGCACGTTCTTGTTAGTATGAACCATGCCCCATTCTAGTACGTTGACCTATATAGCAGAGGCCCACAAAAGATAACTGTGACTCCAGTCCCGGTGCTTAATTGACCAATGGGATATGGTGCTGTTGCAGTGACCCACAACCCAATGTGAAAGTCAATCCCTCAAACGCATGTAAGAAAGACAGGAAAAATTAGGATGGTCTATCTATAAGCATCTAGTACGTTCAAAATATCAAGAAGCTTTTCTGTGCTATTTTAATATTTTTAACTGATTTAATTAGGATTAGTTGTTCTCAGAAAGTCTCTGTAAAATGTTTTGTCCTAGTTTTTTTTATTAATATAATGGAGTAACAGATAAACTCAAAATTTGAAAAAAGAAAAAAGTTAAAAATTACGAACTTATCTATGTATACAACAAAGACTGTTAATTACAAGTTTGGGTTATGTGGCAGAAATTTCCATTTCCTTGTGTTTGTGTATCTTCCCTGAAGTTTACAAAGACTGTCGATCAAAAGAGTGCACCGTCATTTATCCCTAAATTAAAAGGATGCATTGTGGGTTGGTTCAATTAACCTTTATTTTCTCATTTTAGAAGTACCTAATCCATTAGAGTATATATAAGGATTTTCAAACAAAATAGTAGATCTTACTAGGAAATTTGGTTTAGTCTATTGGGAAAGATATTTGTTTTCAAATTTTGGCTTTGCAAATGGAACACTGTTAAAATATCGTGAAAATTTATGGTTGGCCGACTCCAACCCTTTGTTGAAGAGGTATCTTGGCTTCAGAGTTGGGGAGTCCAGCAGCTCAAATATGAGAAATGAAGTGTTCTGCCACAAGACGCCGTAGAATCTTGCCAGTGGTACTCTTGCTAAGTCTTATCACCTCTGCCTCATCAACAGTTGATCCTTCTCTTGTGATGATCAATAATTCAACAACATTTTTCAACAAACTAACCAATGCATTATTTGTGCAATATTATAAGAGTTTAATTGATATATATTGAATTTTACATTGTCAATTAATAAAAATACTGAAAAATGAGAAATTATGGTAAACTCCTCGTTATAATAGATAATTATTTGTATGAGTTGACACATTTTATTATTTTTATTAATTGATAATATAAAATTATTTTATATTATCAGTATATTTAAATTAAATTTATATTATAATCCCAAAATTTATCAGTTCTCTTTCTATTGACAATGCCATTGGCCTACACATTCTTGGCAATTACGAAAAGGGCAAAGGACTGTCATTTCCCCGTCCTAGTGCAACCACACATGGTGAAACTTCTGTATCCGAAAAGCAGGCTTTTCCGGCAATGAAGGCCAACTACTTTTTGTGCAATTATGATTCTCTGGAAATGTTTTTTGTTAGGAAAATATCTGAATATTGAAAAGCTTTATCATGTTCAGATTGAGTTGCTAGATAACGGGCTTTATCTAGAGAATGATAATCAAAACGTTAGAAAGTAGTCAATAATCAAGTGACACCTTTTCCGATCTTAGTGATTAAGGGGTTGATTTAATTTGGATGAGGAATTCTATCCTCATCTACCCATCTCATCTCCTCTCCCCTGCCAGCTCCTCTATAGACTCTTTAAGTACCCAAAAAAAAAGGGTTAATAAAACGCTTTTTGCGTTAGGAACATGAAATTTTGTTTTCTTATGAGTTGTTTGGAAAGTCTTAGGATTGAATTTATTTTTTAGTTTAAAATCAATTAATAGTATAGAATTAAAATTTATAAAGAATTTAATTTTATAAAAAAATTTAAAAATAAATCAAACCAAAATAGATATAATTTATTGCAATAACTTGACAAATTAAATGTTAAAATTTAATATATTAAAAATACCCTTAATCCTATCTAATATATGCTCTCTTTCTCTCCTCTGTGCTGTCGAGTCTTGACACATATTCTCCCCTCTCTTCAAACAGGCCTTTATTGATAAAAAAACAAAATAGTCAAAATAAAGAATTTAGTTAATTTTTATATACATTTTAACCAATATAATTGAATTTAATTTTATAAATTAATGATTTATTTTAAATATAAAAATTTAAATTATAACACAATTGAATTTAACTATCTATCCATCTAATTTTTTCATTCCAAATAAAATGTAAGAGAAATTAAAGTTTTTTATTTTTGATAGCGCGGCATTGGAAATAGAAATCCATTTGCAAAACGACGTTAACATACAGGCGCAACGTTCTCGCGTCGTGTTTTTCTTAAATGCTACAAAATTGTTGGGGACGGAGATCTTCGAGGGCCTAAACAGATGAATATCAATATCCATATAATGTTCACTTCGGCTATCAGTTAGACGTTACCCTCATGGTTGGCCCTCACTCATGTGGGTCATGAGAGATCGTTAATTAATTGGTTACCAACCAATACTAAAGTATGTTATGGAATAAATAATGTAAATGCACGGACCCAAGGACAATGGAACAGGATTTATACTTATGAGTTGTGTGACCTTTCCCTATCTGACGGATTTATTGAGGCCATAGTGTGACCGAAAAGAGACAGAAAATAACGGACATAAGTAGTCTGAAATGAAATGAAATGATGTAAACATAAATTTTTTGATATTAATGATGTAAAAATAATGTACATATATAATTTAGAACAATAAGAAATTGATTCTTCCGTATAATCAAAAACTCTAATTCTTATTTTTTTCCTCTGTGATCTTTTTTTTTAAGAGTATTGTTGAGAAAATTGCTATTTTTTTTCTTTGATGGCAGTCCCTTTGTTTTGTTTTTTTATTTTTATTTTTTTCCTTACTTGGATTTTCTTCCTTTTGTTTTGGTTTTATTGTCCTCTTTGTAGGAGTTTTCATTATCCTTTTGTGGGTGTTTTTATTATCGACTTTATGGGTATTTTAATTTCTTTCTTTGTGGGTATTTTTATTTTAAAAGGAGACGTAATATATTTTTTAAATTGTAGCATTGTTTATATTGGTATCTGATATAAAAGATACTTAAACATTAATAATTTTTGTATCATTGGTTAATTCAAAATATAGAATACACTTATTTTTTATTAAATTTAAATCTGATGTGTCTTTTTTCAATTTGCAAGTTTTGTTAGAGTTTTTATGAAAAAAATTTTCTTCCCCATATAAAAAAAGAAAAGAAAAGAAAAGAATCTTTCATTCTACTAGCTGACAAAACTAGACACTTAAGAATGAAATTAACATGAAACATTATTCACAAAAGAAAAATGTTATTTAAATTTATATTTTCTCAACATTTATATTAACTCATTCTCATTTCTATTGGATAAAATGTGAATCTCACTTGATATAGATTCCACACCACATCCAATAATAAATAAAAATGAATCATCACAAAAATTAAGAATGTGAGTCCAAATAATATAATACTTCCTAAAACAGGTGCAGGTGCAATGAAATGAGGGAGCTTACGGCATCTCGAGCCACCTAGGTAGAAGAACTCATGACCTGCACGAATAGATTGCCTCGTGATTCATTAACAAATATCTACCATAGATCTTTGATTACAAATCCATACATCACAGCACACTTATCAAATGATGACATTAAAATATTCATAGCACCAAATGTCAAAATATTCTTTTCTCATTTTCATATGAGGTAAACACCACACATGTTTTTTATTATTATTATTATTATTTAAAAAAGCAAATTCTTAAACAAGCTCCACGGTGAGCAAGCTCCTATCCGACCCACGAGATGCAAATAAGCTCCTAGTGAATACAACTTTTATGTACAAATGTGCCCACAAGATTTTATCTAAGAATAATTATAATAGAATCAATTATTATTTAAGATTCATTAATTTTACTCTTGTAACTTTCTCTTTTATAACATAATCTTCTTATTAATGAGCAACGGGAGATCTTGAATTCTTGATCCTACTCATCTGTTCTAAAAGCCACTTTCTGTTGAATGCTATTTATCATAAAGAGTTGTCAATCAATGTTATTCGCCGTTTGCTCTTTTTTTTTTTTTTTGGGTCCTGCATTTGGTCTGATGGTTTTAAAACTTAAAATGCATAGGCCTACGAATGAAAATTTGTCATCCATTACCGTGGAATATGAAATGGGCCACTAGCACCTTTTCTCATAGAAGTATATACATTTCGTTATTATATTTGAACTACTGCGAAGCTTCTGACCAAAAAAAATTATTCCGAACTCTGACAAGAAAACGTTCTTAAAAGCCCATCTTACGGAAGCCCGAAGTTTATTGGATTTTGGGTGCTAAGAAGGAGTTCAACGCCCTCTTTGGTTTATTCAATGAAAGCTAGAACTACTTACTGACCAAAAGAATAAAAACAAAAGAAGAACTTGAAAACATCAGACCCAAAGAAATTATTTTTAAATTACGGGCCTGTTTGAAATTATTTTTATTTTTTAAATTTTTTTAAAATAATTTTCAAAAATAAAAGAATAAAAATGTTTGACAATAATATTTTTAAAAATAGTTTTTAAATGGTAAAAAATAAAAAATATTTGAATAGTCATTTTTAAAAAGAGAATTGACATAAAAGAGCGGAAGTGATGTAAAGGAGAAAAAAAATAAAAGAAACAAAGAGTAGAAAGAGGGAGAAAAAAGTTACTGTCGGAGTGAGATGAAAGAAATAAAAAAATAAGGAGAGGTGTGTTATTTGAGATTCGAAAAGAGTGCATCCCCTTATTTATAAAGATGTCATCGTGTGTTTTCCAAAACAAAAACCTGCTTTCCAAAATATTTTTTATCTGTTTTCTAATTTTTGTTTTTAAAATACAAAAACTGTTTTGTTTTTTTTTTTTTTAAACTAATGTCAAAAAAAAATCTATCAAACAAGCTTTTTTATTTTTCTGTTTTTAAAATTGAAAACAGTTTTCAAAAACAGTTTTCAAACAGTGCCTACCATTTTTCAAAAAGGCTTTTTAAAAATTAGAAAAGTGTATACTGGCCAGAAAATTAGAAAGTGTATGAACAAAGTATGATGTTAACACTCATATATACACGAATTTGAAATTTGAAGTCGTACAAGTTTAACTAAATTTGAAGGATGCTCCGAATGCAACTCACATCTATCTAACCTTTATATACACACGGATGCTTCCTTATTTCAATTAGTGACATGGCATTGGCCTTAGCACCAAGCCATTGCCTAGTCCTCAAATTTTATATGCGGGGTAGCGTATGTGTACTGATTTTTTAAAATCTACTTTGTATGCTTTTGCCATAGGAGTAAGAATATAAATAGACGCTGAGCCATTCTTATTTCATAGTTGGAGTCCAAAAAAATTAAAAAATTGAAAGGTGCTTTGTTAACAGAAAACGGAAGTGGAGGTGTAACAGATAGTAAAAGAATGTTGACCTGGAATTAGCATATCTAGCCTTCTTAAGACTTAGGAGAGTATCACTGGTGGCTCTTATAAATGTTCTGAATTTGATCGGAAAAGGCTTTCTTTTTAAAGTATAGCAACCAAATTTATTCATATCTATAATCTAGTGAAAGCTACACCATATTGCAGTGTGAAGTAAGCCACACAGTGTACAACAAAACACACGCGATATTAGATTCCAAAACAAATATATGTAGGTGTAACTCGATTATTACAAACTCAAACATATATATAATATCACACTCTTAATCCATTTCTCTGTTCTAACTTCTAAAAACTAGCTACTTAGAATGGTGGGTATGCTGGGGCAGCCGCGGGTTCAAGCGTGAACTCCACAGGGTGCTTATAAGTTTCTGGAGGAGTAGCTGTGAACTGCACAGAGTGCACAGGTCCTGGTGCCACAATCCCTGAGCTTTTGAGTTCAGCCATTCCTCGACGAGCATTTGCACCTTCAGCTACACACAACTTAGGAAGAAACACACCTGCACATTTTTTTTTTATTGAAACAAAAAAAAAAAAAAACCTCAAACTTAGACATTTTGGGGTCATAAAATTAGGATAAATATAACATGTGTATGGTATATGTCATACATGTATGACAAGCTTCAGATTTATTTTAAAGTGAAAATATAAGAGTGTATTTATTATTTTAAAATCAATAAAGTAAGATATAATCAGAACTTACTAAATGATCCAAGTATATAAATAATATACACCTAGAAAAAGATCATCTCATCTTATGTGAAAAGTACACATGATCTAGTCATATGCGCATTTTCATGGTCACATTAAAAAGTAAAAAAAATCAATAGTGAACATGTGTATATAATTAAATTATGTGTAATTTTCATGTGGGAAGACCATTTTTAAATACAATCTTAATCTTTATTTTTTATTTTTTTAAACTTTGAAATGATTCATTATGTGTACCTTCACCAGCTGCGAGATTGAAGTAGAGGTCAACAACATTGGGGCAGCTCTGGTAGCACTGTGGTGAGCAGAGCTTGTGTGTGAAGCGAGAGTCGAGGAGAGAGTCTGATGAGATTCCGAGGGACTTTCTGTCCAACCCGCAGGCCTTGATGCATTGGTCAGTCTCAATGTGGTCCTTCAGCTTATCAGCTTCAATCTCTGATGTCCTGCATGTGTATGCCTCCTCTCCACTCCTCTTCACGTGCTTCTCAAGCACACAGCGTTTGCCCCCAGATGACACAGCGAATGAGCACGTCTCATGGCTCAGATGCTCACATTCAATCCCTCCTGCATTTCACCATTCTCATATTAATTGATGAGGATTTTCTTTTCTTTTTTTTTTTTTTTGAACATTGTATATAGATATTGATTGAGATATGTGAATCATAGTTCAAATAAGTGTGAATTTTAGTTATATAAGTGTCGAACAAGATGTTAACTAGGTATGTATTTATGCTATTAGTAAAGGCGAAATCAATGTTGATTTGAATTACATGAAATCTACACTTATTTCATGCCCAATGGGTATGTGCAAATAGAAGTGTTGTTAATTAATTATTATAGGTTCTAAGCTCAAGAAGCATATCATTATACATAACATAACACAAACAACTTTTAATTATGGAGGGAAAATGACTTCTGTAGAGCTTGAAAGGTTTTGGAAACTTACCAAGAGTGCCTTGCACGGCTAGAGAAAATGCAAGGGCAACTATCACCAAAGTTCTCAAGCTAGATGCCATAGCTTAAAGCAGACGAAGATGCTGGGGTGACCAAAAAAAATTGATGAGAACTTTGTTATTGTGATTGGCCTTGGAGGAATTGAATGGTGTGAGGCTTGATGGCTAGTTTATTTATAGGGATTTTTCAAAAGGCAATTATGGGCTTTTGGCAGAAAGAGAGGACAGTGTGGACTTTTCAGTTTTCAATTTGAACAAGAGGGAGAAGAGAAAAGAAGACTACCTTAGATGTCATGGAAGCTTTCCTGAATTCAAAACTACTTTCGTGTTTTGATTATAATTGTAAAGCACTATTTGACTAATCAAAAAGCAATTTATTTAAGTCATTGGCAGTGATCTTATACCGAGGGATTTGGGTAGTTTACATGAGATTTTAGATTCAAATCTCATTGTCAATGATGACCAAACAAAAAAAGTAATTTATTTTTATTTATATTTAAAATATCATTTTAGACTAAGTTGTATTAAAATATAACTCAATTATGATTTTTTTAGAACATGTATAAGTAGATTGAAATTTAATTTATACTTTTCAAATCGTGATTTTGGGTGCACAAACTAAAATCCAAACAAATTTTATGTGGTGTGAATATATATATATATATATATATATATATATATATATATATATATATATATATATATATATATATATATATATATATATATATATATCTTGAACTTGATGGTGGTCTTGATTTCATGCGAGACACATGGTTGAACCCAACATTGATTCTCAACGAATTGGGTTCAGACAGAACTCAACCAATTACCGCCATCAGTGGCGGACTCTACTCTAGTCTTCTACCACTCTGCATCTGCCACCACCATTACCACCATCATTATGTTTGAATTTAGAAACAAAACAAAAGATTGCTCCTTATTGGGTTCGTAAGGAAAGGGTCGTCACATTGAAAATTACATTTTGTTGTTGTTAGGTCACAGTAATATGTTGTTTTTTATTCTGATAAATTAAAAAAAAAAAATAACAAAGTTATAAACTTTGACAGGGAATGTTAATGCTTACAATTCTAATTTTCAAATGTTTTCTTGCATCCACTGTTTGTGAAATGAATGAAACTGATATTGCGGGATAACTTGACACTGGATGATACGTACGGCAAAAAACACTATTTCAACTATTAGATCTCAGCGTTCGATCAACATAAAATAAAATAAAATATTAGATCTCAGCGTGTTTGTACATTCGGTTTATGAGTCAGTAACGCAACGTTTGGATTTCAATTCTAATCATTCACGTACTTGTTTCTTGGCAGCTAGCGCTTGCAAAAACAAAGAAACTCACTCATGGTCATGGGGATCAAAAAATGACAAGTCCAATTTGTAATTAATTTTCTTTGTAACTTGTAAACTTGGCAAAAACAAAGAAGAAAAAAAATATTATCTGAGAATTTTTCATGCGGTATCCCCCGTTGTTTGCGGAGGAGATCCTATGTCATGGCATAGTCTACGGCAAGGGAATCGGTTATGTATTGACCACAACAAACCTTGCCATGCGTTTATCAATCCCACGATTAAGGAGATCTTGGCCCCTTTTTGCCACCTCTTACCCGTCGTTAGGACCCCAAACTTTATGAAACTTGGAAGGTGGGGGCGTGCCTAATTTTTCAAAACTTCTCTTTCTGCATCGTGTCTCTACAATACTTTAGTTTAGCGAATCATGCTCTTGACTCTTGAGAGAGTTTGGAGCAAGGAAGAAAAATTACCACCCATTGCTTTTTGAAAATTGTTAAGAGAACAAAAATTTATTTGCTAAGATGATATGGTGTTGGACCGGACCTTTACCAACCTATGTGGGCGGATGGGCCATAGTGTAATTGGACTGGATAAAATAATCAAAGCTCTTCTTCTTCTACTATGACCGCTATGTTTCTTTTAAATTACTAGACTTTAAAGCTACATTTAAATGATCAATCGGTGTTTTAAGTATCCAAACGGTGCTTTAAGGACTAATAATCATTAGCTCAGATATTGGGCACCTCTTGATTGTCTCACTAGACACTAAATCCCTATAAAACTCTCTAATTCGAATGGATTCAAGTATGTTTGATTCTAACCTTTAGTACTCATAATATTTGAGATTCTTAACATATCTTCTGTTCGATCAGACTTATTATATGGCTAGTTAGATTCCTTTATTTTGCAAAAACATATATATTTGTCGATTCTTGAATAATTAAATAGGTTATACTAACTTATTTTATCTAATAGCTATCTTTATTTTAAAAAAAGTTTTAATTCTTTTAAAATTGAGTTGCATTGCTTTTCCGTTAAATGATCAATGTGTGCCACAACATAGTAAGCCATTTTCAGTTATTAGATGTCGTCAATTAGCGATTGAGTGGTATAATTTGACTACTTGCTATAGCTAGGAAACGTCCTAAAGTGAAAAGAAATATATTATTGTAACGTATTTGGGGGAAAAAAATCAGTGTGAACACAAATTATTATTTCATTCGTGAAATTAGTTAAAATGAATATAAAAAATTTGATCTAAGTTTTTTTTCAAAATTGTAAGGCCTCTCTGGTATATGTGTTTTCTATTTCCATTTTCATTTTAAACAGGAAATAAGGGTGAAAATGTGTTTAATTAATTTTTTTCAAAGCATTTTCGGAAAATGTTTTTTGAAATGGATGGAAATTTTGAAAACAATAAATCCTTATTTTCAACGTTTTCCTGTGACATTTTGAAAGCAAAAATTGAGAATGGTAAATATACGGTGGCATTTCTGTAATATTAATGAAACATATATTTCTTTTTTGTTTCTTTCCCCCATATGTTGAACCGCATAACCGGATGGCAAGAACCACTTGACATTAGACCCCTCATCCACTGCAACACCGTCGCACACCAACAGTTGTGCCTTCCCTCCCCCGCCGCCGCCGCCGCCGCCGCCTCAGCTATGTGCTCTGCTGGCAGCTGCGTGACCACCACCACTTTCAGGGTTTCCCCTTTTTTTGGTTTCTATTTTTGTACAAAGAGAATAAGCTAAATGGGTTTGAGTACATATGGGTGTTATTGGAGGAAAAAAAAAAAAAAAAAAGCTTTTGCTTCAGTTCAAAGAGGCTAGGTGGAGATAGACCGATGGCTGGAACAGTGTATATTGTTTCAAAGTTGGGGCTGCCTATGGGGCAACGGCTTATGTTGTGATCGACAGTGCTATGTCATTTTTGCATCATTTGGGTTTGACTTGAATGTAGTTTTGGGTTTCTATGTATGATTTTTTATTTGTAATTATATGATTGTTTTGTTTTGGTTTGAGCTGCTCAGTTTTATGGGTAACGACCTAACTATCAGTTTGGCTAATTTCTTGGACTTGTATTGACTGCTCTGAAGGGAATTTATTGTATATTGCAATGCTACCAAGTGTTTGTTCTTATTTCCCAGTTAATGCTAAGAAGGTAGAACTTGCTAGAATGCTTTTGTATTTATTGCTTAGATAATTTTGTCTGTAGAAATAATAGCAAATATGTGCGAGGAGATGACAGTGTTAACGGTTTAAGATTAAGACGATGATAATGAAGCATCTACTTAAAAGTTCTGCATTGATGCTCGATTTTCATCATATGTTCAATGAATAATTGATATATTATATTGCATTATTTATTGGATGAGTTGTTATAGGTACGTATTTATGTCACATTACTTTATTTGTTAAATTCCAGATTAGTACATTGCATTATAATTTTAATTTCAACATCTTATTTATTTTGCCCTTTTGATTTGTACTGTGAATCTAATGTATTCGTCCTAATTCTTTTAATGGGTAGTAATTCACACCAAATAAGCTTTTTTCATGCAGGAGGTACCAATTCCACTCATTTTTTAAGCTTTTGTTGATTGTTCAAATTCATGTTATTGGAGCATTCAATGTTGTACATCCAAGCAAACAAATAATTGTTAATTATGTGGTTTTGGCTACGAGTTATTGGTTACAAATTATTGTGATGCTGCCTATCTGTTGATTATGATTTTGATTGTATGGTTTTTTTGGCTACCAGGTATTGGTTCTGATTATTAGTTTATCTTATTTTATATTAACTGATTTCATCTCTAGATCTTCTATTAGATTCATCTATTCCTGTCAAAGTTCCTCTAAATTTTATCTTTGTTTGCAATAGTTTTTATAATGTTAGTTTTCCCTCGGTCATATGGCTCTTCATGAAAATTATTTGGTTCTTTCATTAATTCTGATTATTGTAAAGACTTAAATCATGCAATAAGTAGCTGATTTAGCAAAGTGTGTGGACCAAAGCAATTGAATTGCTTTTTGTGCAATAAGTAACTGTTTACCAAGATGTATCAAAAGTGAACGATGATATAAGTGTTGTAGGCAAAGGTTGAAGCAGTCCAATTTCAGTGATGTATCTGAATTTTTAGCCGTGGTAGAATGCTTGTTGTTTTGCTGCTATGAAACTCATACTTACATGTAGATCAAATGGATTAAGGTGCTCAATAGGTCCAATTTCATGGCGGCTAGTTCTACTAGTGCCGTGTCTTTTGGTGTTATTGAATAGGTTTGTCTTGTTTTAGCCGGATGTATATGCTTATTCTTGTATCTGTTTTGCTTGTAGATTGCAGCTTATTCTTGTACTATGAATTACCATCCTGGGGATTTTATGAAGATGGTCTTGATTGGTTTAGTGGCATTATGTGAAGGGTGATCTCTTGGTGATTCTTGAATGGTTTGGTGGTTGGTGTTTCTTTTACTATCTTCAATAATTTGGTGGTTTGATCTTTCCTTTTCTATCTTAAGAGAGTTTGTTTTGTTTTTCTTTTTGGATCTATTTTGTATGGACCACGTTGAACTGGTGTTACCT
Source organism: Pterocarpus macrocarpus (assembly GCA_031439585.1). Taxonomy (NCBI): domain Eukaryota; kingdom Viridiplantae; phylum Streptophyta; class Magnoliopsida; order Fabales; family Fabaceae; genus Pterocarpus; species Pterocarpus macrocarpus. The sequence goes on along the minus strand of CM062516.1, from coordinate 58,331,424 downwards.
AAGCTCTTCTCTTGTTGAGAGTGTTTGATCTCACTTTAATTATAAAAAAAAAAAAGAAATTGCAGGTTTTTTTAAAAAGAATTATATTTTAAATGTCTAATGACAATTTAGGGGTGAAGTGAATTTAAGTTAACTTGCAAGCTACTTATAGCTGGATTGGTTAGCAACTCAAACCAAGTGCTGTCATAACAGAGTATATTCATGCATGTCAAGAAGTTAAAACACGGGAAGTAGTGTGGTGCTAGAATCACTGGGTGTATTTGTTTACACTTGTTTTATATAGAAAAGTATTTTATTAAGAAAAATGGAACTATTCAACCTTTGATGAGAAGAGACAAATGGAGAATGACTTTCTTGCAAAAGATGTGCATGTTTTTTATTCATTGATGTTGATGATGAAGATGTTCAAGAAGTTGGCAACAAATTGGGACTTCAAGCGAGCACCGATGCAGAGAGGGAAAAAATTCAAGGCTAGAAGGACTTGTAACATATAAGACTTGTATTTGGATTTTTTTATGCTTAGTTTTGTTTAATATAGAATACTTGTATTTAAATTTGTTTATGTTATAATGATTATATTGATCAAATAATACTTGTTATTTGTTTTCTATGAATAAATATTGAATATTAGATATTAGACACTAGATACATTAAAATGATTAATGAGCAACAATATATAATAAAGGAATTTCTCTCTATTTTTTATTTTTTTTTATGTTGAAGAAAAATAAAAAATAGAGATCAATATAAACATACTAAATGTCAATATGCCAATACCTGTATATAAATTAATATAAAGTTATTTTAATGTCAAAATTAATTTTGAAGTTTATATAAAATTATTTTTAATATTTTTTAATTCATTGAAAACAAACTAACCAAATAGAGATTTCTCTTTATTTTTTATTATTTATTTTTATCTTTAAGAAAGAAAAAAATATCAGTATAACTGTATTAAATGTCAATATATCAATATGTATATATAAATAATATAAAATTATTTTAATATTAAAATTTATTTTGAAGTTCATATAAAGTTATTTTTAAAATTTTTTAATTTATTGAAAACAAACCAATCAAACATATTTTTAATATTTTCTTTTTTTAAAAAATAGAAAACATGGAATCAAAATAAACATTTTCTAAGACTTGAAAATTGGAGAATGAAAATATTTTCAAGAAATGAAAATAGGAAATAAAATTTTTTATTATTTAATAATAAATATAATTTTGTTATCTCAAATTTGATTTTGAAAATTATATTTTGAAAACAAATAAATCAAACATATTTTCATTATTTTTACTTTTTGAAAATAGAATCTATTTTTATAAACTAAACGCATTTTCTAAATTTAAAAAATCTGAACATAAAATTTTTTTTATAAAATAAAAATAAAAAATAAAAACAAAAAATATTTTCACAAACTAAACACATCCTTAATTGCTCTATGAGCAAGAAGTAGTTTTTGCTATAAATCATTTAATGTTCAATACTTCAGTTTTGCAGGCCATTATTATTTTTCACTTTAACTATGTTTTTAATATAATTATTGAGTTGTTGAGTATAAAATAATTTAGAGCAACAACTTTTTCTTACTCCAAAAGCATCTAAAAAACTCTCATGTTCAAGATAGATGCACTTAAATTAAAGAGAGTGTGAGAGTATCATTCAAACAAAACTTAAGAGAAATTATAACTAAAAAAATAGACATATAGTTTCTTCTCCCTATCTCTCTCTTTCTCTCTATATACATATATATATACCATTTTTAGTCAGAGTTGTAATTTTTGAATTTTTTTAAACAGTGACAATATATTAAAATTAATAATTTTTTAAGTAGAAACAAATGCACTTTTTAAGTAGTGTAAGTAGAAATGAATTGACATCAATCTGTTATTATTTTTTTGGCATTAGACATTCTTCTGATCTTAAAGTATTAAAACATAAAATAAGTGATTTGGTTTCATTCAATTCACCCAACTTAATTAATAACCGTAATTGTTTTATTTTTGGATGAAACTAACAATATGTTTCAAAAATTTATACTACTACGCATTAATTTTAGAAAAAAATTGACAGAGTATAAATTAGTTTACAATAAGTATACTGTCGAAACTTGACAAAAGAAAAAAAAAAATAATGGTTGAATCTTGATATCAATAGAATGTGCGGCTAAGTAAACCCCAAAAACAATAAAAAAGAATATGTGGTTATACTTTTAACTTTTATGATTGTAATGTTGTGAAGTTTGTGATCATAATGATCGACACGAGCAGAGAAGGAGAACAGTTAAGGGCAGGGCGGGAAGCATAGAAAATGAAAGAAAGCCAACATGATAGGACCAAGCTCTGAGCAAGTTGCAAGAATAAGACAGAACAATATAACATAATGTCACGGAATATATAATGGCGTTTCTGAGGCGTTTCTTCAGAATTGCATTTCGCAAAAAGCGAAGCAAGCGAGCATGCAGTCCTCTGTTTTATTATATACTTGTGATATTATTGATAATTATGACTTACAAGTATTCTATTCTTTGATAGATTTCAGAAATGATAGATGATAACAAACTATGGCAAATTAAAATGTGATTCAGTCGTGGTTACGGATAAGCTTTCTTTTTTATTTTTATTGAAAAAAATGCTTATAGTCTTATTCATATTTTAACCACAGATATTTTATCTACATGTACTTTTACAAAAACACAGTTACTTCTATGCTTATATTACTGTTCAAAAAACTAGTGAATATGCCCATCGTATTATTGCTACATATAATACACATTTGGAATGGTTAATATGAAATATAGGATTACTGGATAAGTGTTTTACACATAAACACTTACTTTTATATTTATTTATATTTTGTTTTTGTCAAATTAGAGATTTTACTTTTTATTCATTGGCAATGTAAAATTTGAGTGTAAATTAATCAAATATAAATTAAAGAATTTTTTTGATATATTATATGTATAAAAAAATTTGCAAAAATTATTCAGTTATATTTTGTTACGTTGAAAAAGATTTGATTCTTATAATAATTACTTTTAAAAAAATTATATATATAATGATATATAATTTTATAATTAATTAATTACTAGTATTAAATACTTTATGTTAATACTGTGTATAATATATTCATAAAATGAGTTAAAGAACCCGAATTTCAATTAAAAATATAAATTTCACAAAAAAAAATAGTCATATTCTCCTCCCCTCCTCCAAAAACAAAAAATTCTGAACTTAACCTTACCAAGTTTTGAAATTAAGATCCAAATCTTTGTAATAAAATCAAATTTATTAGCCAAGAAGCTATAGTTCAAGGGGCATCTCTCTTAGTCTCTGTGCCAAGGGATTGATGGTGTAACATCCTCTTAACTATAATATTATGTTAAAGTTATTACATCATATTTAAGAGTTGCTACTAATAAATTAGCAAACTTTGTTTGATTATCTATTGTATTTTAAAAAAAATATCATAATATTTATTGCTGTAGTGTTGAGTAAATATATAAACAAACTAATAGAGATAACAAAAATTCTCTTACAAACACAAATATTTACATTACAATGACAATTGCTAAGTTACATAACCAAACCACTAGCCTTGCATAACAACCCTTCAAATACATAAATGGATCTACTAAAAGCTCTAACTAATGAAACAGCCATTTAGTAGCCAATTCAGTCTTGGTTAAATTCTTCTAGGATGGTCATTATCAAGATCTCCTAAGTTGTTTGGAGATGACACAAGAACATATATAGGAGTAAGAATTTTACATTCTTAGTATACATCCTAAGCTATTAGGCAATTAATGTCATCATCATCATCATCTCAGCTGCTTTGATTTATTAAGAAAAGTGTAATCTCATACAAACGGATAAAGATTCATTTATTAAGTTTCAGAAAATATATTCTTCCAAAGCAGGTTAATTTTAATTCATACACTTAGTTCAAGCATGAAAATAATTATACAACTGATAGTGATGCTTTGTTGTAACATATTAAACTATCAAATAAAAGCAAATAAGCTATATACTCATGAACGCATGACTTGATGCACTTTCTCATTTACTTTCTTACTTAGCACATGCATTTAATCTTTACTACCCTTAGATAGACTAATTTAAGAAATGAGATCATTCCGTGACCGTCATCACACATTACTAATTGACAAGGGGATCTACGTGTCTCTAAATTTGAGGGATATCATCTTGGCCAACTATCTCTAAAGTAGAAGGATCTCATAGTCTTAATATAACTATCTCTAAGTGGAGGGATCTCATCTTCTCATATTCTTAGTATGCATAGTTTGTTCATGTGATATGTTATATACTTCAATCATGCTCATCAATGGAGAAAACAATCTCCATCATCTATAATAAGTCTTAATCACTTTCACAGTTATATGAGACAAAACTGCCTAATCTCAAGGGTGCAATTAAATGGCTATATCATGGCATACATATCAACATAGCACTAAAATTAACATATATTCATCAACTTCTCAATTAGCTTGGGTCCCATACAGTTTGGAGACTGCTAAGTTAAGGTATGGACCATTTAGCAACAAGTTAGGTGTAGGTCTCTCAATTCTGCCTAATTTTGTAAATTATATCAAAATTCCATTTTAAACCCTTTTGATCTCAAATTTTATCGAAATGTTGTCCGATTAGTCTATATTCAAACTTCTTTGATCCCACTATATTTTGGTAAGTATAACTTGAGATGTTTATATATGATTCACTACTGCCCTACTTTAGGATAAACTGGAACACCTAAAAGTGAAAAATCACGAAAAATTCATTCTTTATCATTTTGCCCTAGTATTTTATATGCTTACACTTACTTGAGCTCTCGCTCTCTTTCAAACAAACTAAGTTCCACTCAATTTGGCCAAGCGAAACTTAAGTTATAAGCTCTACATTGGGACTACCTAACACTTACAAAGTATGAGGTAATTTTATGGAATTACTAAGAGCAATTTAACGGGAGTTTAAGTTTGAAAATTTACAAACTTGTTATCCTATATGTTATATTTATAAAAAAATTGGTTGCATTTAAATTGAAGATCTATAGGATGAGCTATGCCTAATAGAAGACATCATGCTCACATTTGAGTTACTCTGCCTATAGCAAACTTCAAAAAAACATAGCTTATTCATTTTAACTCCAGTGACCCTCAAATTTTTTATACTCTTCTATGAATTAGGCTTCAATTAAAATAGGTTTCACTTCAATTGGAGGTTCCTAACTCAAGATATAGTCCATGGATCTAGTACTCTTCAGAGCTATCCTATTTTCCTACTTTGTGTTTATGAAGTCCTTTGGCTTCCAAACTTATTTCTCTCATTAACTTGAGTTCTACTGGTTCTAACTTATTAATATGAGCCTAAAATATATCATTTCTAGCCAAGAAATATGAGAAATAAGAGAATACAAAACCCTAGCTTATCTAGCTATACAACCACATATAAGGTAGTCTAAGAGTCCACCTCACTTCCAACTTCAAGGGTGCTTCAAATCTTGTTTCTATCAACTCAAAAACCTTCTTAGAATCACAAGACTACATCTAAACTCCTTCTTTCTCTTCTTTAGCTATAACTCAATATGGCTCAAGAGGACATATTTTGGCTCTTATGTGGTTTAGAAAATCACAAACAAGCTTATGAATCGAGTAGATATTTAGGGAACTATAATGAACCAATGGTTTGTGAGCTTTTATGAACAAAAATGGGGGAGAAGGAGAAGGGGAGAGAGTTCGGCTGGGTGGCTAAGGAGAGGAAAAACGATAAAAAAAAAATTTAGGATTTTGGGGAGATATTTAGGGAAAGTGAGGGTGAGTCACCATATTAGATATGTGGCCCACGTTGCGTTGTGTAATTTGGGCCATGTAGCCCATTTTGGATCACATTTAATAAGTGTAATATCTTAATGACTAAACTCTCTTATATTTTATGCTCCTATCAAATCAATTTGTTATGGTCTAAAAAACTATTTTTAAAATTTTTACGGTACAGTTAAAATTCTATTTCTGTAAAAAATATTCCATTACTATTTATATTAGTCTACATTTTCATCTTTATTTATAAATTTAGTGTTAGTTAATCTCTAATAATTTTAATTTGTAGATATGGCTAAATCAAAATATTACAGTTGGTGTTGGATCAGAAATTTGATCCTTATATACCCATAATTTTTCCATCCCTCAATTTTACTAGAAGTTTCTTAGAACAAAAGGAAAAAAAAATCAAATTTCTTAAAGCACAAAAAAAATGCATCGAAAACACAATGGTACCTAAGTTAAATTCATAATGTTAAAATTTGGATTTTAAATTTTCTAAAATAAAAATAATTATAAAATAAGAAAATAAGTAGTTGATATGAAATTAAATTAGGGGATCCGAATCCTCGGATTTCACCTCGCGCTGCACAAGAAAAGGGACTAGCTAGAGAAATGACATTCGAAATCTACACAAATTAAAGGACAGGAAAAGAGGAGGTGGTTTTCACCGATACTGTACTCACGGTCCTGCTTTGTATTCTTATCGTTCTGTGGTTATGTGGGATCTGTCACAACAGCTGACGCATGTAATTTTAACCGCCGCCACGATTGCTAGGCGTCGTGTCCTATACGCCAAGCTTTTTGAAGGATTTTGCTGTAAACAAATGATGCATTTGATGAATAGGTAAATATTATATATTGATGTAAAAGTACGTGAATATTGACACAGTATATTTATTGCTAGAAATATATTATACTTTTCATCTTAAAAGAGAAATACAATCCCTTTTTCTTTAGAGAGATAGACATAATCATAAATTTATGTAAAAAGCGTAAAACTATGTATAAACCATGTAAAATTACTGTATAAATTTTTGTATTAAAATAAGAACATCATCTTAAAAACCAAATTTTGACAGGTTACAAATCAGATCCGCGCCTCGAGTTAGATGCACTTAGAAAATTACTAGAGATAATTATAATGTTTTTTGGTCAGAAATTTAATGTTAAAATAATATTATATCAGAAAAAATTGATTCTATCATTATTATATATATAAAAAAAAGATGCTTTACAGTAATGTCTATTGACTTATATACAGTTATGATTTCAGTTACCTGTAATGAAGTAGCAGCATCACACGTGCATGGTCACGAAGGTTTAACGCGTACAAGTAGAATGGAGACACATCACAGACTGCAAGCAGCAAATGTTTGTTCGCAAGTGTGCTATACCCGTGTGAGCAAAAATTTGATTAACCGACATGTTTGATTGATGGTTTTGTCTTTGTCAACTGGGGCACTCATGTTGAAAGTTGATGAAATAAAGATCTCGCTACTAGTTTTTTCCTAACACATCAATGAATTAACTAAAATATTATAAATCAATTACTCCCTCCACCTATACATAACCTTTAGTTTGATAAAATTAGTATATTCTAAAATTAATGAATTTGGATGCCACCAATTTTATCAAATTGACAGATATTTGTGGATGAAAGAGTATTTAATTAATCTGTCATTTATTAAAAAAAATATGATTATTTATTTCACTAAACCAACAAGTACATCACTTCAAGGATACGAAACTCATCAGAGATAGCATGCAATCATCCTTCATTTATATACGGAAGCTTAAATCACAGTGATCAAACTTGATAAAAAGTAGTAACAGAGACTTGAGAATTACTAACGATCCTCAAAACATTGAACAACAAGATAACTTGCACCTAAATTATAATGTCCATTTTAATATCTCATGAAAATTCTGCCATGTCATGTTTATTTGATTAAATATTGAAAAGTATTTATATTTGGATATATGAATAAAAAATCATATTAATTCTAAATTGCATCTTATGTTTGGAAGACAGAAAGGAAAGAAAATAAGAGTTATATGTTAAACGCATGAAAGGAAAAGAAAATACTGGAACCCGTTTCTTATCCATCTATAATTGAAAATTAAAGCTAAAAGAATGAAAAGCAGAAGAATAAAATAGGGTTAGAATGTGATTTCTTTTCATTTCTTTAAATTATCTGGGACAAAATCGTAATGTTTGGATAGGAATGGAGAAAACGAGTTCCCTCTTTATTCTCCACCCCTTTTCTTAAAATAAAAATTCCTTTCCTCCTCATCAATTGCCCTCTTTGGGAATAAAGAGATGATGTGGTTGGCTATCATGTATAGGTAAACAGCCAACCTACTTTTTATTCACTTGTTATATGCACAAAAAACCAGAAAAGAAAGCGAAATACGAAATGGACAAATCAATATGTAAAAGAATTTGATTATTAACGAACTTAGTGGATGTTGTAGGCAAATGGATGTTGAAATTATGATCAACTATATATGCTGGAAAAAATCAGGTTTGCACACCCAAAGTTGAAAATACCTTAAAATAGTATTAGTGATAATTTTAATATTTATTATAAATTGTACGTGTTTATTTAAAATGACTCTTATCACAATAATCCTTAATAAATAAACCCAACAAAAGAAGAAGAAGAAGAAGAAACGAGAATTCAAGACTAACACTGCAAGGGACAAAAAGAGAGTATTCCTTAAATCTCTATAATCAACTTCGCTGTGTTTCTTTCTTGAAGTTCTAAAAAAAAAAAATCTCACGGATTATATGTCCTTGCTTTCAAGCAAATTCGCTCTCAACGTACATCTACCACAATTTTCCAAAATTTATCTTCTTGAAATAGCATAGTTTTGACAAGAATAACGCTAGCATGATGCTTGAACCATATATACTCGTTTGTGTCTAATATGGAATCAAATCAATCGGTACCAGAAAACTAAAAGCTAAGAAATTCAAGATAACAAGGTATACTTGCAATAGATAGAAGGAGAAGAAGATTTACTCAGAGTAGTTTCACTTAGGAAGGTGTAGACGCTGTTGTGGATCCTACATCAAATGGATCAAGATAAATTTAGTGATGATGGAAAATTCCTAAGGGATCGCATGATCCAAATCAGCGAATCAGTAAAACGAAGCCCAAAACCAGGAACTGCATGTGAATCCAGTGAAAACAAGAATCAGATCAATGCGATCCCTTTGGAACTCTCCACCCACACTAAGGCACAACCTTTTAGCCAAAGAACTTTGTTCGCCGATTGAGGACCAGAACACCAGCTTCTATTGGATGGTCGTTGTAAATATGGTGGCCCAAAAAGTGACTGTGGCCTTGTTTTCTGATTTATAGAAAAAATGGAAAGGTGGGGCTATCCATGCCTTCCATTGTGTTGTTTGTTTCAATTCTCACATGCGCTTGGAGTGACATGAAATGTAGATGAGAATGAAACTGTGTGGTTTGTGAAATTACTAAAGTAGCTTTCATGAGCATTTAATTATTAAGAACAATTTTTGATAATATAAAATTATTTCAATAGAAATCAAGAAAACCATAGTGTTATCTCAAGTTTATATGATTGTCCAACATAATATGACAATTTTCTTAATTTCTATTAAATGACAATATAAATTTATAATTTAGGGTATAGTTTTTATATATTTTATATAGAAACATTCTCCTTATCACATTTTCTTGCCTTATTAAGGTTACATGTAGGATAGAAATGTGCTTAAATATTGACAAAAGAACATTATTATACTTTTTTTTTGTTATTGAAAGTGTAAGTTGAGAGAAGGCTCACCCCAAGTAAGGTCAAGGTATGTCTTTAAATTTATCGAATATTTACAAAAATACTTACAGATCGCCTATTAATAAGGGGATATGAAAATCGAATCTAAGTTATGATGATATATAATCAGAAGGTTGATCAAGTGACTCAACTTCGTTGACAAAAACATTATTATATATCAAAATATATTCTCATATTTTACCATTTTATTTTTCACGTCAACTAAACATCATTGAAAAAAAATTAGAAAGGTTTCTTTCCAGCAAACTTAGCTGAAACTTAAATTTCAAGCAATGATTTTCACTTTTCACCTTTGATTTGTATAATTATTAAGAGCTCTTACCAAGGCATCAATCACGATATCTAACAGATCATCAAAGAGTCATGTCTATTTAGCTGATGCTCAGATGCATCAGTTTCTTCTGGTTTAAGAATGGAAACAAAAAACTTTGTGTGGACCTGAGAGCAGATTAGGCAATGAAAGTAACGCTTTGCATATTTTCTTATGTGCGAAGTAAGATTTCCTACTTTTGGGCTTTTGGCATAACCTCGTTTAGCGAGACTTCATTCATTAAGCATTATTCCTATAATTTCGTCCTCAATTAATTATAATATTAAAACAGTATTTTAAACCATTTTTACGCCGTTTATTTTTTAATAATTTCCCTCTCATACAATACCTCAACACACTAATTAAAAAAAAAATTATTTTATCAAATCACTTTTCATAAAACATTCTCCCCACTAAAACTTAATCTTAGGGAATATTTGGTATGAAGTAATTCATCTGAATTACAAGCAATCTTTAATTAAATTACCTAAGTTCACTACATTACTTTGTTTGATATAACATATCATCTAACAATATTTTGGATTAACTAAATAATCTAGATTGCTTCTAAAAGGGCAATCTTCTATTATTATTATTATAGCAAATAAGATAGTGTAAATTATCAGATAGATTATTTGTGCATATTAAACACTACAATATAGCATCAATTTAAAAAGTGGCACTATTTTTAAATAATAATCTGGATTACTGTTAATCTAATTAAATAATATGTCAAACACCAACTTAAAACATTTTCTACTCAAATTATTATACACAAATTGTCCAAACACACTATCAGAATGTGTGGCTTTCAACATGTCTTTATGGTCATGTTCCACAGCCACACCGGGGCGTTATATATATTTTAGCACGAGGAAGTATTATGTTTATTTCCTTTCATTGATGGGTAAGTTGCCTGAATTCTGCTCGAGTGTTTTAAATTTGTCTCAGAAAAAAGTTTGAGCATTATTTCATTGCAAGATGAAAGCAAAAGAAAGGGAAATATTGTCCATCTTCTAATGCATGTTTTTGGGCTAAATTTTAGAATATATTTTACTTATATGTAAACTAAAGAGGAGTATTATATATCTTTTCCCTCTTTCCCTCAATACTGGCAAATAAATGTCCTTTAATTTCCTTCTCTTATATCCTTCATTTCCACTCATCAAACACATTACAAAAGTCCGAATTATTACTTTTCGATGCCAATGGTTGATCATGTCCATTTGTTCTGAAGGATAAAAACCCCATATTTCCAGGTTCAAGATCTGATCCTTAGTCTGACTTTTCAAAAATGTTTGGGCCAACAGATTAATTATGTCAGTTTATACGTTTATACACAAACCATGGGTCCATTTAATCTGCAGTGAATTGTGTTAATAATTATGGGGCCGACAAATAATGCAAGATCATTTGGTTTTTAAGGCTGGTGAAGGTTGCAATCAAACAGCTAATGCTGCTTGGAAGAAGCTAGGCATATAGTCAATTTTTGAAAATGACACATATTGCTCCTATGATTATAATTTTCCTTCATCATATGGTTTTACTTTACAGGTTTTTTTTTTTTATCCTGTATGTTAAATTCAAAACCAGCTAGAATATTCAATTCCTTACACTCAGTGAAGCACAGTGATACACTGATTGTCTCCACTACAATTGGCTAGCTTTAGTCGCCTCAGTGTTTAAGAGCTGCTCAATTTCGTTCATTTATTTGTAAGGATATAGAAATAAAAAAGATTAATCACATCCAATAAAAAGAACATGTAAATTCTATCTCATCGTATCCCGTTCTGCTTTGCAATATTTGAGAATCACCGTCAATACCTCAGTGTAGGATCGGGATACTCCTTTGTTCCACAGTTCGAGGCTATTTAAACTAACCAATTCAGAATTCTTAGATGTACTAGTACTAGCAATAGCAAGTGCATCTTTGATGCAGTCATCAATTCTCCCGAGAGGCTACAATTGCCGCGAGCAAACATATTAATGATGAGGAACGCATTTTTGCTATGCTACTAATACTTTACTTGTTCTGCTATTCTGCACAAGTCTGGCTGAGGAAGAATTACGAGGCGTAAAAATATGCGGATTAAAAGATTAGGACATACTTTATTTATTTAAAAATATCCACCATTTACGAAAATATTTTTTTTCTTTTTTTTTTTTAAAGAAAACAGTAAGGTATGGCCATTCCATTTCGACAAAATACCCACACCCAAGTTCCATAGCTTTGGGTCCGCTAGCCCGATCATGATTTTCCTACCCCCAGAGGAAAGGGTCCTTACCTTTTTGGCCGGTTGTGGGTGAGGAGGGATTTGAACCCCCGACACCGTGGTTCGTAGTCACGTGCTCTAATCCTTTGAGCTACAGGCCCCACTCCGTCTCCACTGGATCTGTTCCCCGGAGTACCCTAAAACTAAAAAAAGGGAACATTTCCTCTCCCCAGCCATTTCGGTTTAAGGAGATGTGAAAGCGCCTCTCTCTCTCTCTCTATAAGAACGTTACAACAATTTTATTTATATCGGTTTATATAGTTCTAATGAATCGACAAAAGCCTTGTATAGCTTCTTCAATTTCTCGATAAAAAGAAATATGACCAACGGTAGTTCGAATGTATATACAACGAATTTCTTTTTTTATACTTCTTACTACTATATAATGACCATAAATCTCATGATAGGTACCCAAAGTTTCATAATGAACTTCGATAGGAGATTCTCTTGACGAAATAACGCGCTGATTTAGTCGCCACTGGATCCACAAAGGGCTGTTGAAATTTATTCTTTTCCGTCGATAAGCTCCAATTGCATCATAGGAATTACAAAAAAAAGGTTTTTTTTTTGTATACTTATTGTTATTATCGTGAATTCCTTCATTTTTCAAACTTTTGCGATTACGCGGACTATACCTATTTGCACTAATACCTAGACGATTCCCACTCGTAAATATGTAAAGTCCAATAAGCATATCTTGAGTTGGTATGGAAATGGGATCCTCCATCGACAGAGACAAGAGGTTCATATGAGTTTTTCTATTCGAATCAAATTCTTAAAAAAAAAAAAAAAAAGAAGAGGGGGATTAATCACAGATATTTGACTGGATCTCTAATCTTCTTCACCCCTTCCCGTGCCATGAATAGTCGGCACATTGAGGAATATCTAGAAAGGCATTTAGGGAATCGCTCTGATTCTATCTCTGTTCGTTCCGTTTGAAGAACGGAAGGATCCCAACAAATTAAAGAATCGATCTTTCTTTTAGTTGTTGAATCTCTCTTTGATTGATCAATGTGTGATATTCTGAATCCTCATTCCTAATGGAATCGAAATGATCCCTGGATTGATCAGAAGATCCTTTCAATTGGCTAGAATCCGTTACTTGAATGAAACTAGATCTCGTAGAATCATATTGATATTTGATGATACATTCCGTACCTTGCTAAAAAATCGATCATTGTTTACCAACCACACATTGTCTAACCAAATCCAATTCTCTCTCGATATGCTCCTCAAAAAATCCGATTCGTGCGGATTCTTCCCCCAACTAATGAAGAGATCTTGGCGGAATTGCCACATATGAAATTGAGCACAATTTTGCAAAGAAATAGCCCGCTTGTTTCTCAAGAAGAGATGGGAAACATGCTCAATATCATTTGATTGAGCAGTTGACCCAGCCCCTTGTTGTTTGAAGAAACCCTCCACTTCAATTGTTATTTTTTCACGAAAAGCAAACATGAGATAATAAATCCAATCTTTCACTAAGATTTCGAATAGCTATCCCGAATTCAAGTTGATTATGTTTCGCCTCTTCCTCGAAGAAAGACGATCAAAAAATTCCCAATCATGGTCCTTGCGGATCGGATCATCCATATAATATACAAAAAGAAACTCCAGATATTTGATATCTTTCTCTTTGAATGAGATCTCAATTCCAGCGACAGTTTCATTAGATATCTTACAACTAAAATCCCTCTTTTTTCCGATCCAGTTCCTCTACCATCGCGAACCCCAGTTAAATTCAAGCATGATACACGTTTTAGTTATTGGGAGAACCCGAGTACTCTTTTTCGGATCCAGGAAAAAGCTCTCAGAGATCTTTTTTCCTTTTGGAAGATACAGGAGCGGAACAATCAACCTATTGATATTGGAAGAATCTTTTGAGTCTTCCAATGTATCATTTCTGGGTCCAATGGAATTCATAGGTATAGGAAGAAGCCCTGTCAAATAGAGATCTTTTCTTTCGACCATCTTTCGATTATTAATACGATATATAAGGACCGCTACTACAAAGAGTACTACATCCTTGATCGTGAAATATTGATTGCTTGTTGAACCCTGTGAATTGCGTGAAAGTAGGATACTCCAAATTCGTGAGTCCAAGAGTTTTATAAAACTCTCTTGATGGAAAAAAATGTGAATGAAAGGTGCATATTTATTTGCTTTCCCGCAGTTCTTCTGAATTTCGAATAGTCTTCAGGATTCTCTGTTTTCGATTATCTAATAAATCACTTAATAAAAGTAGATTCTCTTTCTATTCATTTTTAAAAACGTCTATGATCTCTTCCCAAACCAAACATGAATCTTTCGATTCATTTGGCTCTCACACTCAATTACTTATGGGAAATTTCCCTATCTTTTGTTTTTGTAATGAGCCTATCCTCTCCTCTCTATTTGTATTCCAAATATATTGAAAGATATTGAAATTGATAACTAATACAAGACCCGAATTTTTAGAGGACTCTTCTGAACAAACAAATACTTGTCAGCAAAGTTGTTTTTTTTTCTTCAAATCCAAAGAATTCTTATTAATTGATACATAGGTCATCGATTTCGCATTGTATAAAAAGGGGGTGCGATAAAATATCCATTTTTTTTATAACCCATTTTTCGAATTTTTTGCCGTAAAGAGGATTCAAGCTATTTTATCGACATGAGTGTTCTAAATAGAAAAAAATTCCAATGATTTTTTTTATACCATTTTTTGTATTAACATAGTGGTAGAAAGAATACTACACAACTTTGGCTCTTATCTTACCTTATAATTTTGAACCTTTTTTTTTTTGGATTCTTCGTTCTTTTTCTTGATTTAATATGGAAGGGCTTCGTTTTTTTGAATCCCTATCGAAATTTACAGTAGCAGGACAAATTTAGATAACTATATCTATAGTTAGTTCATATAAAACTAGTTAATATCTAATATCACATATACATGTATTTCTTCCATACCGTAAACAAATTCTTCGTGTCTTAGATTCAATTGGATTTGCGAATCATTCTTTGAAACCCCCAAAAATAAGGAGTTGTTTTATAGCTATTAGATTATATACACCTAGTTCGACTCCCCTTGCTACTACTATTTTTTTAATCTCAAGTTTTTTAAAGCCCTAGCCCTTTCTTCTTTTTGATTATATCCACGATAATCAATCTAAAAAAAATTAGTTAGATCAAATTTTTGCATAGAAATATTGAAATTTGAGTGATCTAAATGGAAATTTGATTTATTTGGAAAATTGTTGAATGGAATATGAATGAAACGGAAATCCGTTCTAGTTTTATGTAATATCCCTTTTAATCACATGTCGTAAACGTAAATATCATACAAAGTTAAAGCTCTGAATATTTACAATATTAATATATCCTAATCTAATAAATAATATTAAATGAAATATATATATATATATATATATATATATATATATATATATATATATATATATATATATATATATATATATATAAAAACAAAATCATTTATGTTATAGATTTATAGATTGAATGAACAAAACAAAATACAACAAAAACAATACAAAAAAGAATATTCATTGGAAGGGAAATAGAAAAATTGGTCAAACAAAGAGTATTTTTAGTAAAAAAAAAAATAGGAAAAAGATCTTTTAAATAGATCTTCTTCTTCCTTTTTTTTTTTTTCAATTTCCCGGTAATCTTTTTTATTTTACTGTTACACAAAATCATATACTTATTTTATTTATACCTTATTTATTTTTTATTTATACCTTATTGATTGTATTTGATTTAACCCTTTATTAAAATAAAAAGATTTCAAAACTTATTTCTATTTTTTGTATTTTTGTTGCCTAAGTATATTATCTTGAGCCGCACATACATTGTGGCGAGCTAAACTATAAACTAAAAAAACTAAAAAAAAAAAAGACTATTTCATAAATCTTAAGACCAAAGAGTCGGGCAGAAAGACGGAAAGGTTAATCACATCCAATAAAAAGAACATGTAAAAGGATTGAATAAGAATGTGTATACGGATTCTCTTTAGCATGTGATATGAGACGATGAGGTTGGGCAATAATTTTAATAGCTGATATAATTGTCTCTGCGAACACTTTGGCTTCTAGAAATGGATACATCTCAAGTAACTCGTTCAAAGCCTAATTACTTACCTTGACACCCCAGCACAAAAGGTAGGTCATCAAAGGCACAAGGTTTTCTTAACGAAGTGTTTAAGCAGAGGTAGCAGTGGCATGGAAGATTCATTTCACTGGTAGAGTTCATCAGCTAATGAATTTTCTTTTATCTCACCATTCTCTTATACAATCACCTTTCATAACAAAAATGTTTGTAAACAATCTCCAAGAAAAAATGAGTAGTCATGTATCAACCCTCTTTTCAACCAAAGGAAAATAAACTTTGGTCAATTAAATGGAAAGATATGATGACTTCTAGAGAGCAATTCGATTTGGATTACGAGCCTTGGACATTGATTCTATGACTTGTCTCACCCAATTGGCATCTGTACACAAGGCCAAAGGCCTCTGGGTCACAATTAGTAATCATATAACAATGACACTTTAGTCCTGACAAGGAAAATCTAGCAATTCCACTCTCTCCTTTTGCATGGAAACAACTCTTCACCCATCACCTAAAAATCAAAAACTGCTTCGGATGGCGGTCTGGTTTTCAAAGTAACAAAAACGTTTGGAGAAACACTAAAATCAGGGACCCTTAGAGCTCATGAACCTTAAAGGAATAGCTTCATATTACTGTGAATGAAGGATTTAGTTGATGAGAATGAAATCTGCAGAACATTGAAAACTTCCACCCTAATGGATTCTTGAAGTAAATCATGGCTACCCCTATCCCAATAAATTGAAGAGATGACAAGCTTGTTTGCAGTAGTGATTCCTAAGGTGTATTTCTTTTTTCAGACAGGTCCACCGGCAACTTAACACACAACTTTATCCTATGACCCACTCTACGAACTATGATTGGTGCAAGTCTGGAGTATTTTCCTGGCTCATATCCTATTTCTTTTAGGCCAGTTTGGCACATGTGACAGTATAAGATTTGATAAAATTTTAATATAATATTTGGTATGTCACTATATAAAATATTATATTATATAAAATATCAGAAAAGGAGATTATAATCAATATAATTTTTTATTTATTAAATTAAAAAAATAAAAAATTAATATAATTGTTTAAATATTTATTATAATTATTTTAGTTTTTTTTTGTTATATATAAATATGATTTTATATTGAAAATTATTTATTTATTTATTTTTAATATTCTTTTATAAATATAAAAATGAGAGAGAGAGAAAGAAATAGCAAGGGAGTTTTTATATATCAAAATCCAAGTAGGTCTAATATCATATTCCTATATTTGATTGTGTTATATATTATATAATTATTTTTATTATATATAATTAAATTTATATTAAATACTATTTATTATTATATATATTTTAATAATAAATTTTAATTCTTATATTTTTATATTAGTTTAAATAGTTATTTTATAATAATTATTTTAAAAATATTTATTTGTTATGCATTTAATAATTATTTTTCTTTTAATTAAATATATTAAAAAATTAAAAAGTGAAATAGCTTTTATACATCAAAAACAATTAAATTAGGCCAATATGGTTTCCCTGGGCTAAATTAAATTATCCATCATTTTGACATATAAGAGAGGTTTGATAGGTAAATTTATAAAATATATTGACTACATCAAACAATAAATAAGATTATAACGTATTATATTACCTTATTCTATTATATCTAATACGATATTGCCAAACACACCCTTAGTTTTTCTTTAAAAGGTCAATGTCAGCTACTCAATAAAGCAACTCGGTAGACACTGCCAATTGGTGTCTGAAGATATTAGAGTCCTGTATTATGTATTATGTGGTATCTTCGAAAATTTAGAAACTATGTAAAAATAAATAAATAAATAAATAAAAGTTAAAATTTATCGGCCATTTGTTTGAAAACTATCAAGAGTTTTCCTCAAACAAGTGGTTGGGGGCTTTGGTCCTTCCATTTGCAACAAATCCTGCACATTACCTTGCACCTTAAACAAATTGATAGAATCAAACTTAAGATTAGCTTCTACCCTTAAAATTATCTTAGGTACTGATAGGTTCAAGGGGAGTCCAAATAGGACAATGTTATATATACATCAATATATAAAGGATGGGCATTATAGAGAGTAATACATAAAGTCTTGACTCTACTCACTACCACCATCAAATATTTTATGTCTTTTTATAATATCCACTTTTTATGTAAATTAAAATTATTATGTAAAAATAAATAAACAAAAAGAAAGTTAAAAACTTTCAGCCATTTGTTTGGAAACTTTCCAGAGTTTTCCTTAAACAAGGAGTTGGGGGCCTTTGGGCCTTTCACTTGCTAAAGAAAACCAGCACATTACCTTGCACCTTAAACAAATTAATAGAATCAAATTTAAGATTAGCTTCTACCTTTAAAATCATCTTAGGTACTAGTAGGTTTAAAGAGAGTCTAGATACAGTAATGTTATATGTACATCAATATATTAAATATGGATACTATGAAAAATAATATATAAAGTCTTGACTCCACTCATTACTATTATTAAATATTTTTTTTTCTATAGTATACTTTTTATGTCCACTTTTAAAGTATAAATAACATTGCTCACCCAAATAACAGCGGGGTGTGATACCACGTTTCAACTCAAAATCTTAAAGCATTATGTTCATGGATTTTCAATGTGAGATTTCTTTTACTCACATGATCAGTTGGAATTTTCAAAGTTTTTACTTCCGACAGTCATGGCTATCAGAAGTCCAATAGCAAGCATAAAACTTGTTTATATTGGTTATAGCCTTTTTTGTTTGATACAATGTAGGCTATAGCCTTTGGCTACCAATAATCAGCACATTTATCAGAATGAAAAGAAGTCATGCATGAACCTGTCATGTTCCACTCTTATTGCACAAAAGCAACTAAAAGCAAACCCAAACCCTTAGCCTAAACAAAGTTTAATTAATCTCAACTCCTGGCCTCACCTTCAAAATTGACTGCGGCAAAAAGTGTTAAGAAACTGGAGGAATTTGGTGCAGCTTTATGCCAAATCATAGGCACATGAAGCAATAACATGGCACAGGGCAAGGCTTCACGACTAGGCCATAACAGTAGTAAGACATACGCATTCGGGTGAGCACATCTTGCACTTCTTTCGGACAGAACAAAGCTTAGAATATTATAAACAAAGTGAATTAAGTTATTAAGAGATAAAAATAACTTATTTAACATATGTAAAATCATATTTAATAAAATAGTATATATATTACAATATGACAATTGAATAAAAATTATTATAAATAAAAGTATAAATTAAATAATAAAAATATATTATATTATATTATATTTATCAATCTGAATTGAAATAGATTGATTTTAAAAATTAGAAATGAAAATTTGATCAAATCTACTTAATTTTTTTAAAGCTTAGAATAAATTTAAGGATGTATTTATTTCAACTTTTGAAAAGTTGAAAGTTGATTTTTTTATATATAGTTAAAAAAATTGAAAATTATTTTTTTTTACACTACTTTTTTCAATTTTTACAAAAAAGTTGAAAATATATTTTTTTTGAAATTTTGATTATTTTTAAAATTTTATTGAAATATATAAAAATTAATTTTTTAACAAAAAATAATTTTTTACCCAAAAAAATCATAAACAAACATATCTTAAATCAATTTTTTTTAATTTTAATCAATTCTCAATCTTTTGAATCAATTTTCTATTTTTATTCGGATTGGATTGAGTCTGAACCCTTATACTAACGAACCTAAATGAAGTCGCATAGAACAAAATCTTGAGAAAGATCAAAAGAGTGTACAAAAAGAAACTGCGACATCGATTAGGTTTCTAATTTACAAATAACATGAAATGGAACTCTGAAAATCCTTAAGTCTCTCTGATCCCATTAGGGATGAAAATAGGGCAGGTTGCACCCGGTCTTGCTTGATATGACCTATTTGAAAACAAGATCTGACCTAGGCCTACTTAATGAAAAGCCTACTAAATTTGTCAGGCCAACATTGATTTGTTAAGATATATATATAATTTACTAAAATATCAAATTTGAGATTTAAATCCATACCATCAAGATAGAAGACGTGGAACTTGACCACCAATCCAATGCGTATTTTATATCTTTATCTTTTTATTTTATTGCTTTTGAAAGTCTATCCTAATGGTTTGTATGAATGAGAAGGGAAAACGAGAAAAAAAAAATATAAAGAAAGAAAATAAAGAAAAAAATATGTTTTATTTTTATATATTTAAATAAAAAAAATAAAAAATAAAAATAAAAATTATATTAAAATAATATATATATCCTTATTATAATAAAAAATAAATTTTTTATTTTAATTTAATTTTTAAGTGCTTCTTATAAATTAAATAAATAAGTCACTTTATAATAATATTAAAAAATAATTTAATTTATTAATATTTACATTATAAAATTTATTTTGAAATTAATTATTTAAGTAAAAGCAGATTTAATATAATTATCAAAAGTTTATTATTATTTAAATATTTTAACCTTTTAGTTGGGATTATAAAAATAATTTGATGTATATAACACCTCCTCTTTCAATTTTCTACGCAGGTGGGACGAGAAAATTTTTGGAGTGGGTCTCAGCTCATTTTCTCTTCTCCCCTATTTTCTTTGCTATCCAAATAGGGTGAAAAATACCTTTTCAACCTATTTTCTTTCCTTCTACTTCCATCCTCTTATTTTCTCCCAAACCAAAGAGGCTGTGAAAGTGTCTTGTTCCCTCTTGCTACAGCCGCTCGGTTTCTTTTTCTTTTTATAACCCACACTCTCTCTTTCTCTCTCACAGTAGCAAACCACCACTGAGCTGAAGACCTCATTAACAAGCCACCGCCGCTGCAACTTCACTGACCGCCTCGCTGTGGCTCATCGCGCCAGATCGCCTCGCCGTGCCTCACGGCTCCAGACCGCCCTCACTGTGCAAGCCGCCGCTTGTGGGAGCATCGCCGGTTGCCCTCTCTGTTTCTGGTATCTGTACACAACTGTCCGAGTTCTTGACTTAGAGCTAGGCTTATCAAAATGCTACCTTAGCTTATTTTGATCTAAATCCATGAGATGGTTTTTTAATTTGGAACGCTTTGTGTTTATTTTCATTATTATTTCAATGTTTGATCTGAATCCATGATGGTTGAGCTTATGTCAGTCTGAATGTGGATATAATATTGGCTTTTTTGGAAAAACCTGTTTTTTCAATTTTTTTGCTTTGCTCAAAATTTTTAATAATTAATTTTGGTATTTTAAGCAGTTATCAGACTATGTTAACAGTCTTCAGGCCAGGCCCGCCTTGTAAACAGGGCAGGCTCAGGCCTATTCTTTAGAATACAGGCCTGGCCTGTTAAGGTGAAAACCTGGCTTGGCCTGTTTCCACCCCTCCCGCGCCTTTCCCCGTTCCTCTCTTCTACGCCGTTCTCTCTCTGTCTCTCTCACGAAGAAGATGGTTTCACAGTACGGCATCAAATTCGCCGTCCACCTCATCACCAACCACTTCGGCAATCTCGTCGCAGTAACTCTCTCTCTCTCTCTCTCTCTCTCCTTTGCCATTCACTGTTCTGTAACTGCCATCAATTCAACAATTTCAATTTTTGTATGTGTGCAGAAAGTATGCGAAACTCTGCTTCGAAAGGGACCCCTCCCTCTGGGACAGCTCATTAGCTACACCGAGCTCACCCCCGAGCAAGTCAAGAACTCACTCCTCGTCTTAGTTCAACACAACTGTGTCCAAGCTTATGTCCCTGCCGATGAATGTACCATGCCTTATCCCTCTTTTGCAATAATCATGTTTCAGTGAAATTCGAAAAAGAAAGAAAAAAAGAAAAGAATTTTCTGAATATATTATTCTATGAATGCAGTTGGGAATGGGGACGGATCGAAGGCGACGACGGAGTACCTGGCATTGTTCGACAACATAATCCATCGGTTGAGGTTTCCCAAGTTCTTGGAGATCGCGAAGCGCCAACTAGATGATGAAGTCAGCTTCTTTGTCCTCCTCATTGTTCTTTGAAGTTTTTCAATTCGGTGCTTCCAATGCTGAAAAAAGTTTTTAATTTTTATTTTTCGGTCCCTCACTTGTATTGCAGTGTGAAAAGCTTCTTGATGGATTGCTTCGTGATGGTAGGCTTAACCTGAAACAGATGGTTGACAGAGTAGTTCAAGGAAAAGGCTAGTATTATTTTTGCTTCTATTAGTTCTAAAAGAAAAAGTATGTTATTTTTTGTTAGTCTCTACACAAATTGACAAATGTTATTTATATTTACAAGAGTTGTGTAACCTACCAACTAAATCATATGTGGTTAAATAATTATTAATTTTTGTGAGCTGAGGGAATTGTAGATGAGTTATGAAACTATGATAAAAATCATCAAAGTTTGGTTGGAGTGGGTCAAGATATGTACTAGGAGTGTGGTATGCTTTGTAATGGTACAGGGTACATGACTAAGCTCAATCTGTGTTACATAAGGAAAGGGCTTGGTTGGGTTGCTGAGAGTGGACCTATAATTGAATAGTATACTCAACATTTAGTCAAACATTTACTTGATTCTCTGTAAGATGTGGAAAGTATTATATTCAAAATGTGGTTCGGCTCACTTATATGCCACAAAATATTAAACCCTCTCAAATTCATCTACTTTTTACTTTCAGAAAATCCTGTGGTTATAGAATCTGCTGTACGAGAGGCCCTTCTCAAACTTTTGAAGGCTAGATATGTTGAGCGCTGCCCTGCACCAGAGCCAGTTGTTTCTACACTCATTAAGGAAGAAACTACTACTAGAAAGCGGGGTGCTAAGTCTGCCAAGGTAATTGCTGGTTCATGTCAATTTCTATGGCCAGTTGGGTTATTTTTTATTAAGAATTAATAGCTTTTTTTTTTTTTCTTTTCCCTTATGCAGTAACCATTTCTTTGTAAGTCTGTAGTGTTAAAACAGTAATGATTTATCTTATAATTAGATTGAGATGTCTGGATATGTACTGGATTGGAAATGCAATAATCGGACCTAGCACAGCCCAACTGTTGAGATTGGTGTTCGATTGTTAGAGATGCCAATCACTGCGGTATTGTCATGACTGATGCAAACAAGTTTTAGCTGCAACCTGTTTGGTTTAGTCATTTCAATAAACGAAAACAAAGTTTATCTTAATCTTTTGCTTCTTTTTCTTTTGGCTTTTGAACAAGGCATTGGTCCTGCTAATGACCCAAGTTTGAGATCAATTTTATGGTAACATTAATTAGAAAGGAAGTAAGGTTAAGGTAATGTGATAGCAAGTACAATTTGCTAGTTAATTATTGGATTTTGTGTATTCACTTATTGCTTGTTGCTTAGGATGCTTACAATAAAACTTCTGGTTCATCGGCCATATATTAGGAAAACAAATGAGTGCTAAATAGTGGATAATTAATGACCATTCAATATCATCATTTTGATTGAAGTTGCAACAGCATAGTGTTCACTCTTGTAATGTAAATACGAATTATGTCAACATTGTTTCTTTTGATAATTTGTTTTGATAGAAGAACTTTGTTAAGATAAAGAAATGAGTTTCTTTCAATAAATCATGCTTACAGAAATTTGAAGCACCAGAGACCATAGAACAACGCGTTCTAGAAGCTGCCATGCCTGGGGAGGCAATCAGATTTTCATTCACAACGTATACACGGTGTGATGCTGATAGAGAAACAAACTCAGATGATTCCCCCATGATAAGTGCTGGACAAAATGCTGGTAAGACTGTCGTCATCTCATGTAAATCAGACTCAGTACTAATTTACAGTTAACAAAATTTACTGCTCTAGTGTGAATTTTTTTTTTTTTTCCAATTTTCAACTTGGACTCGAGCAGGTACAGCAAAAGAGGGGTCAATTCTTTGGCGTGCAAATTTTGAGGAGTTTATGCGTCATCTTAGGCATAAGGTTGGTTTTACTATGTGTGTCCATTGTGACTTCATTCTATTGCTACCAATTTCTACTTTTTCCCGTGAATCCTTGGATTATATTATATATTTATATGGCTTGCTTTTTCTTTCTTTCTTCCTTCGTTTCTTTTTCTTTGTTGTCAAATCTTTATGATTTAACAAGCTGAGAAAGGGAATTGAACTTGGGAGTTCTAACAAGCTGACTACATGCCCAATGATAGTTGAATGTTTTCATGTTTTGAATGAAAAGCACAAATATTTATTTGCGGAAGCTATATTCTAGAGTGGTATATATAAGTAATGGAAGTTAAATTTGAATCTCCCCCGTCTTTCAGAGGGCAACAATGCTGTTGTTCACAATTTTGTCAAATGCATACTATTAATGATAGAGTGTCAGTCTGGATAAATATAGCATAAGATCCCATAGATTACTTACTGGTTGGAACTGTACCGCAATATTGGCCTAGGTCAATTTTAAGGTGATAATGTCTTTGGAGCTTTGTTCAATGGCCACCTTTGATGTAAGCTAGCATCGATCAGATTCATATGTTGCCTTGACTACTGTACAAAGTTACAATGTTCTACAGAATCAGCTAAAGAAAGCTCACTTATTTTTTCTTATGATTTGGGTGGGGACTATATCCACATCACTGGATCATTATGTAGTTCCTCTTGTAAGGCATTTTTGTCATTGAATTAATTTTCCCTTGATGCCACCGTATTTTCTCTTGCTTGTGTGTTAAATGTGACGACAGGGATTGTCCCTTTGTTTCTGTGCTCTTGTTTTTCTTTTTAATCATATCTGTGTAATATCTTCATGGATCTCTCACCATAAGATGGTGTTTATATGTGTCAGATGATTTTTTTTCTCCATCTTCTCTTAGCATTCTGTATATTATTATTGGAAGAATACACTTGAAATGTTCTATGCATATTATAGGTATTGATTGAGAATGTAAGAACACGACTGGATGATGGAGCTGCAACTATCTTAGGTGCAATACTGGAGGCAACTAAAACTGTAGAGAAAAAAGTTAAAATAGAGAATTCAGGTTAATCAGGTTCCTTGCTTTATGAATTTGGAAACCTATGATGTTAATGTTAGAGCTTTGATTTAACTAGTGCCAATAACGCTGATTTTGCTTTTGAAACCTAGATCTGATATTTGCTGCATTGGTTTTCTCTTTTTCCTTGGTTGTTTTCTGTTTTGTTCTTTTCTTAAGCAGGATTGCTTATCCTCCCTTCTCTTTGTATATCTTTCTCTTTTTCTAATTAATTTGTCCTTTTATGAAAAATGAAAAGAAGTCCACAACTGCTATCTCATGCACTCTCTTGGCTTACAGTATGTTATCCTATATGTGTTTCAGTTCCCCTGTCGCTGGATACAATTTTCACTGAAGTGACAAAGTCTGAAAATGGTCGTACTATGACCATAGATCGTGTTAGAGCTTCTCTCGTCCAGTTGGGTTGTCCACAGAGGATGTTGGATGATTCATATAGCATCGGTACCAATATCTCTTTTCCTCATGTTAGGCTATTTTGTGTGATAGAAAACATCCTCCTTTTCTTTTGTTATCTGTTTATGCCAATGAAATCTATCCTAGTTCTGGTTCATGATTCTTTTTGATAGTTTGTAATACTGAATTATTTTCCATTTCCTTTACAGATTTAAAGAGCATTATTGAAATGGCTCGAAATGAAGAGGTTTTTATATCTTTACATCCTTTTCAAGTTACATATATAAAATTATTCATGTTTTGCTCATGTAGAACTGTCTTGTTTCTTGTACTATGCTTCAGGTTGAGTCAATTGTATTGAAAAGATACGGACGGGATGCCTACAGAATGTTCAGGCTACTGTCAAAGGCTAATTGTTTTCTTGAGACAGATAAGGTGATTAACTCCTGTTGATGATGTAGTCAGAAAATAGTTTTTCTATTAAACAGAGGAGAACCTATTGATCTCCTTTCTTTGATGTTGCCATTTTGAGATTCTTGTCCAGTTAACTTGATGTTTCAGGTTTACTGTTAGCTGCAGTGAGAAACTTGGATTTTGAAGGATGAATTATTAGAGTAACATTTATTGTATGTTTGATAAAAGTGAAAATTGATGCAATGAAAATTTTCTAATGTATTGTTGAAAATTTTAAACAATGAATCTGTAATGTGTAAAGAGATTTTTATTTGTATTGCCAAAAGAAAATTTCAAGCCCTGAATGTATATGAAATGGTACTATTGGCATTTAATAAAATCAATGGGGCTGTATGAAAGGAATCTATAATACTTGCTGGTGTACTGAAATGCATTAAAGTGCTTTATAATCTCATTTTATATTTATAAAAATAAATAGATATACAAAATAACTACACATTGATTTATAAATCTTCTCCATAATTCTTAAAATGCACCAAAAACCAATTAAAGAGATTGCTAAATTGGTATTGTGTGTCAGTTATTATACATTCCTCCTTTCTTTTTTTTTTTCAAACTGAAAATAAAGAAATTCAGATGACTCAAATACTATTTTACCCTTATGACCTTAAATTGTTCTCTTTTGTTTGTAGATAGCAGAGTCTACTCTTGTCGAGAAAAAGGAAGCTCCTAAGTTACTATACAAGTTATGGAAGGATAACTACTTGCATATGGAGGTGACCGATCTCATTTTTAATATTTACAAGCACTTTAGAAATCAGTTTATATTTGTGGCTAGATGTTTAATCTTTCTGCAACCTAATCTTCCTTGTAGAAATTACTTGTGCCAGCAACGAAGCAATCAAAATTTTTGTTGTGGAAAGTTAATAAGCCTCAGCTTTGGGAATATGTACTGGACGAGATGTACCATGCTGCCTTAAATTTGAGCCTAAGAATGGCTTTTGAGCAGGAAAAGGATGAGGAGGTTAGTTACTCTATAATTTTCTTTACAAATTGACCTAAGTCAATTGATTTATAGTATGTTATTTCTCCTTGTTCCAGCTTTTAAGTGTTCCCGCAGACAAGTTTAAAGATCCAGGGCCACTACAGAAGAAATACAAACGATTACGAGATGTCTGCTTACTCTTGGGATCATCATTGATGAAACTTGATGATGCTCTAATGCTTTTCCATGACTTCTGAATATATAACTTATGACTGCTTTTATTATGATTTCTTCATAAAGGAATATAACCATTTTGACATCTTAATAATAAAAAAGTACTACGAATGCAATTCGATTGTTCAGGTTACTTAATTTACATGCAATGATAGCATGCAACTTTGAGTTGAGCAGATAGTTATAGTAACTAGATGTGGTGGTTTAGTTGATGAGAGTGAAACCTGCAGAAAATTGAAAACTTCCATCCTGATTGGATCTTGAAGGAAATCATGGCTACTCCTATGCTAGTAAATTGAAGAGATGACAGGCTTGTCTGCAGTAGTGATTCCTAGGGTGTATTTCTTTTTCAGACAGGTCTACCGGCAACTAAACACAACTTTATCCTATGACCCACTCCACTTACTATGATTGGTGCAAGTCAAGAGATTTCCCTTACACCCTATCTTTTAATGTTTTTCTGAAAAGAATGTCAATGCTGCTCACTAAAGCTACTCACTAGACACTGCCAATCGGCAGTTATATACCAAGGAACATCTTAGAATCCCCTATTATACGGTGTCTTTGAAACTCACATAGAAAGTTAGAACTATCAGTCATCTGTTTGGAAACTGTCCAGTGTTATCCTCAGACTTATCTAGTGAATTTGAACAGTTGAGCAATCCTAATGACTACCAAGATATTGATGGGATTCTTGTCGAGATCGGGGTGCACATGGATCTATCCAATTGTCCTTTCAACTCAACCTAATTTCATAGATTGTTGGGTTGGTTTGCATCACTGGGTTAGTTCAGGCCGAATCTATTCAACATAATGAAAAATTGGTTCTGATAATGAGTATTAAAAATAAATTCAATGACTCCCAACTTATATTGCACTATTTGTATATTATGAAGTATTTATATTTTTTTAATAATTTATTCGGATAGATTGATACTAGACTATAAGTTTATAATACAAATTTTAGTACATATTGGTTGCTAAGTTATATATATATATTTTAAATTGTCTTTTTAATTTTTGTTTTTCAAATAACGTAACCTCTTAACTACTTGATCCGATCAAACTTGTTCTTGATTGGGTTGAGTTGGTTCAAGTTACACAATTTTTTATTTTATAAAATTGATCAAACTCAACTCGACTTAGTGCTAATAATGGTTTTTGTTTTTTGTTTTTTCTGTCTTTAGGACATTTATAGAGATATAGTTGTGAGATTAGTTTTTTGAATAATATGATTAAAAAGTTCACTCAATAATTAATTTGTTTAAAATTTGAACCTTAGTCTTCTTCGTAAAATGTGGCATGCTTATCACTGTAGTAAATCCTTGATGGTCGACGGTAGGCAAAGTATGCCGACAATTGTTGTTAGAATACAACATAAGCTAAGCATTGAAAGTAATATAAACTATTTACTTTTAAGTATGAAAAACATGACTTAGAATTGGAATTCTAATTTTAAAGTTAGTATTAAATAAGATAACTTAAATGTGTTTTATTAATATGAGCTCTTAAAAGTATATATCAAGAAAATAAAAACAAAAGCACACAAATAAGTATTATTTTAAAAATTTTAAAAATATTTTTTTTTTCTTTAAGTAATCTAGATGTACTCTTTTTTTTTTTTTTTTTTTTAATTTTTTATAGGTAAAGGAAGTTCAGGACTCTCAATAGAGAGAGGAGCAAAAGTGAAAGAAGGGAAACCCAAGCCAATGGGTCCCAAAGAAAACAAAAAGATCAGTCACAAAGCACAAACAATCCCAGCTACCCAGGGATTCACTAAACACCAACTCAACCTCCCCAAAGGGCAACAATAAACTCTCACACAAAGCAAACTACCACGAAACAAAACCCCCAGACACTAGAAAAAGCACCTCAGTACTCGATCCCCCAAAACAAAAACACTCCGATGAGCCCACCCTTTCCTATGCACCCTTCTTTTTCCTAGGCTTTTTTTTCCTCCCCCTTCCTCTCTTAGGTTTGCTTTGCTCGACATCGACGATCTTTGCGGTATCACCTTTCCTTAAACTGCGACATTAGAACACATATTAGCAAATTTAATTTAAATTGGGAATACTAGTTCTAATTCCAAAACTCGATTCCAATTCCAAGTAATTGTACCTATTTAGAGTTTTAATTATAAGAAATTCTAAGCAAGGAAGTTATATGAAACTTCATCTGAGAACGTCTTTGTGCAATTTCAAATAAAAGAATCATTTATTCAAGTTTTGAAAACACGATGAAGTATTGATGCTTTATGTCCAAGTTTCATTGCAGCAGCCTCAACAGCGGCACTTACTTAGAGGATAACTTCACAAGAAATGCTAGAAAACAAATAACAGTTACTATTTTCCTCTGGAGCAATGTTATATAGTCAAAAAAATATTTTGTTATCATTTTTATCGGAAATTATAATGATTATTGAATAAAATGAAATAGTATGATGCACTTATTTACCTAAGAGTCAATAAACATACCTCATTATTTATACAACTAGATTCTAATAAAATTTTTGGCTCTCTAATATTTTTTTGTATAGATAAATTATAATTTTTGTTTGAATA
The DNA here is from genome assembly GCA_031439585.1 of Pterocarpus macrocarpus. Lineage (NCBI taxonomy): Eukaryota > Viridiplantae > Streptophyta > Magnoliopsida > Fabales > Fabaceae > Pterocarpus > Pterocarpus macrocarpus. The sequence goes on along the minus strand of CM062516.1, from coordinate 58,301,508 downwards.
AATAATTGAATAACAGTTAGTCAACGACATCATTATGTGAAAATTTTTTCGTAGGGAATCATAATTATCAGAACATCCTTTTCTTGACGGGCAGACGAAGTCATGAGTTTGGATCATATACACAAGATATTGGCTGGTTTTAAAATTAGAATTTAAATCATGCCTTTTTCTTTGAAAGGTAATCATGTTGTCAGGTACCAATATGATGCTCTAAAAGAGAAATTTTTAGTTGCTCTTGTAGCAATAAATTTTTCTTGTTTTGGTCCATTCTTTGTTTGCTGTATCAATAAATATTGGTGATTAACAAGATAAGGGTGGCTGACATTCATTAATATGCCTAATAGTGTATGGATAGAGTAAGCGAAATCTCATGCTCCAAGAGCACTTAAAAATTTCTCATTCCAAAATGGTTGGATAGGAATATCAATCATGAAAATTGATGCATCTATGCTAGTGCGTATGTAATGAAAGTTATGTCAATAAGAATAAAGTTTAAGCTGCACTATCAAATCATGCCCTTTTTTAGAGAGACAAGCAGAAACTATTATCAAGTAAATCTCTCTAGAAATGATCTACCAAATATTTGATTATGGCCTGGTATGGACGTTGGTGCTTTCGGATTTGTCTATTTGTATAGCCTGAATTCTATCTGTGTTAATCATCAGACAGAAGAAAGATGTTCAAGACACCATCAAAATGTGTGGTAATGGTTTTCCTCAAACTCAGATCAGAAGACATAATAATGTAGCAAAGCAAAATGGATGATGAGAATACGAGAGAATTTAAAAGTCTAATTACTCAAATATATAAATAGTCCCATTATTTCAGCACAAAAAACATTTCTCATATATGAAAGACCTTACCGCTCATGATGACATATATGTATACAAATCAACTAAGCCAAAAGCAAAAGTGAAAGCATTGTCAAATCTATATAAGCACTACTCTCGATGTGTTCTTGACAAATGAATCATTATTCGTTATTTTACTCTTGTTTGTCCAATGCTTGTGTGTAATTATAACTAGTGGGCTGCAGCCAAATCTAATATTTCAAACAATTCAACAAGTTTGTGGTTGAATTAACACGGTTCAAATTTTTAAAATTGGAGTATAATGATGATATTGTAGGTTTAAACTTGGTTGAAGTTTTAAAAAGTTGACTTTAGCATATTTTAACATCTTTTTCAACCGATTCTCCTATTTGGGCATGAAGTCTGCATTGAAGTTTGGTCAATGTTAAAAAGGTGATTTTATAAGATAATTATAAATCTGATCCCTTTAGCATTTACGTGTATTACAACAATTGAACATGTGTTATATGTTCACATGATTTAGGTTCATTATATTGCACTTCAGTATAATAACTAAAGTCTTTAAGGGTAAATAACAAATTCTTTGGGTATCAGTGATAGTAGATCCTATCTTTTCATTATTTACATGCATCCATAAATGTTGTGCAGGTGCCTACCAAAAAAATAAATGTTGCGCTTTTGAATAGGGTTTAGTGATGGGGGAAAAAAACATGAGGTAAAATGAAAAACAGGGAAAGCGTTAAACCATGTTTGCGCAACATGTAAAAAATAAATCTTATTGAAGTTAATAATGAATTGAAGATTTTTAAACTTATACCAAATATAGTTAGAATATTGACAATATAAGAGTTAAATATTTTTAATAACTAGACTTTTTAAACTTGTGCAACCACGGGATAAAAAATATTTGACAAATACAAAAAAAGTTTTTGTAAAATTTTTGGCAAATATAAAAATTTTGTAATAAAAATTGCATAATTTGATCTGAAACTAACAAAATTATTGATAAACATAAAATTTAATATGCAATTTCATTACAACTTTAATAACTTGAAAAATAAAATATAATATGAAAGATAATAAAAAATAAAAATAAAAAATAGTAAAATAAATTTTTTATGTTTGACATTATGTTAAAAATTCAAATTTATTATAAGACACTAAATTCAAATAAGTATAAAATTACATATTATATAATAATAAATTATCAAATAATAATAATAAATAAATTTATAAATGATTATTAAACAACTCAAAAAAAATTTTCATTTTTTCTCCTTCCCTATTTTTCAATATTCTGGTAAATTAATTTTAAAAATAAAATTATATAAAACTATTTCATATAACAATTAATTATTGGTTTTGACTTATTGACAAAATAATTTTATTTAATTATTATTAAAGAATTATTAGTTTACAACAATATTTCAATACAAGATCGTCCATGAGTCAACTTTAGATTCACATGACGTCCTTATTAGAAGAAGTGCATTTCAAATTGAAGATACATATGAGATAAGAGAATTTTTTGTTGAATGTAAGTCTAATATATTTTATCATGTTAGAACAGCTGTAGTTCTACTTCTTATTAATTATATGAGTTTGAGATGAGATAACGTACGCAATATATATTTATTAGATACTTCTAAAATTTATATAAGATTTTATTTGTTTTATTCGCATATGTTAATGTTTTAATATGAAGTAATTATAAAATTTATCACTTATTTACATGTTTATCATTTTTAAATAAAAATAAAAATAAAATAATCAATATGTGACAAAAATAATATCTTTTATTATTAAGTAAAATTAAGACCTCAAATTGTGAACGACGACATAAATAATTAGTTATACTTCACCCAAAACCGATCCAAGAAATAATTCCTGTTGGTTTAGTATTACTCAATAACTATACATGAGAGACTCTAATTCATTAAAGACAAAAAGAATTATCTCGTTATATATTTATGGAATCTCAATAAACATATTCTTAATCACTAACATGTAATATCTAGAAAAAATTTTACTTTTTTTCTGTGAATATAAAATCTTTTACTCACTCTAAAGACAAAAGATATGCCCTGGTGACAACTCAATATCAATTATGCATTCTACGTCTTTGGTCACGTTTTTAAATATATTACTAAACAAAAATATAATTTTAATTTGCTAATGGGAAATAAATTTGAATTTATGAATTCTATAAAAATTACTAAAATTTCTCATTAGTGCTAGTTCAATCCTGCGATTAATATTGAGACTTGGGATTGAAACAGTTAAAATCCACCTTTTAATTTGCCAAGGAGAAAAAAAAAAAAAAAAACCTCAAAAGAGTTGCGATCATCTTTCAGTTTGCCGTAGATATAAAATCAATTAATTAAACTATAAAACTTGGTTAAAAACTTGCTAACCGTTGCCAAAAAAATAAACATCAGCCTCTGACCCAATTATAGAGCCGAAAGAATCGACTTTTTAGACCTATATATTTTATGATGGACCAAACTCATACCAACTAGTTGATTGTGAGAAGATAAAAGTGAATTTGCGTTGTTACACCTGCTGCATGCAAGATAATTAAGTTCCATGTTTCTAATGTCTGCATTGTAACGCTGAAGTCATAGAAATCCGATTAGAAACGATTCTTACCACTCGGCATCGGGAATTTTGCGCTACTTGGGCCGCAAAGCCAAGTCAATGCTTATATGGCGATGCACTCATCTCTAGGGTTAAATGATAAAAAGGTAAGTATTATTTTATACATTTGTGAGAAATGTTCTTTTAACATAACTTGTAGATGCCCGAATCGATATTTGGTAAATTATATATAAATAAGTATATATTTTAATTATATAAGTGCTAACTTAATTTTAAGCAATAATAGATAAAAAATATTTTTAAAGACACTAAATTAATTTAATACTTATATAATTGAAATCTACATTAATTATTTATACATAATTTACCAAACAGGTTCCCAGAATATCTTGGTGATAGAGATGTTTTCTTTGCTGAATTGGTTGGCATTAAATCTGGTCTTTTGGCAGCCTGGCAGTTAAATTACAGGGATGTATCAATGGAAACGGACTCTAGAGAGGCTTGGAAGCTGGTTACAACTCCTCAACAGCCTTTTCACTTGTGTGGCTCCTTGCTTGCGGATATCAAGAGCTTACTTGGGAGACATCGGAATGTGGAGATGGTTCATATTCTTAGAGAGGCTAATCAATGTGCTGATATGATGGCGAAGGTTGGTGTGAATGAAGGCACCGTCTGCAATGCCCTTCGCAGTTGAAGAGGCTTAGTGCACCTTGTGACAGTGGCGCATCGGATGGTGGAGATTTGTGAGGTGTATCAATGTACCAATTATCTATGAAGTATTATAGTAATATATTAATTTAAAAAAAATTAAAAATATGATTAAATATATTTTAGAAATTAATATTTTTATACTAATAATATAAAATTATATTAATAATATAAAATAATTTTATACTATCAGTGTAATATTACACTGATAGATAGTGTAAAATTATATTGACAGAGTAAAATTACACTAATAAAATTTTTATGAATTTTAGAAATTAATTTTTATACACTAATAGTATAAAGTTACATTGATAATATAAAATAATTTTATACTGTCAGTGTAAAATTATATTGACAGAGTAAAATTACACTGATAAAATTTTTTTATTACACTGACAATGTAAAATTATTTTATATTACCAGTATAATTTTATATTCTTAGTATATGATAATTAATTTTTAAAATATATTTAATCATATTTTTTAATTTTTTAAAATTTGATATTACTATCGTGCATCAAAGGTGATTGATGCATCAATGCACCTCACAATCTCACCATCAGATTATAAGGTGCACCATGCTCCTTCACCGGCGAGGACACTCTAGATGGCGCGGTGAATCAATCAGGTTCTATGCCTAGTTGGCTTACTCCTCCTGCTGATCTGCATCATTTGCTTGCTGCTGACGCCGAAGGAGTGATGTATCTGCGTTTCTAGCTTGCTGTCTGCTGTTGGTTTTGTTTTTCTTTCTTTGTTCACCAAAAAAAACATAGTTTACCAAACGTTAATTTCAGTATCTAAATCATTATGTTGAAATGATGGATCTTACCTTTTGTTTTTTTCTTTTCTTACACCACGCATCTTGTCTGTTATTTCTTAGAAGTTACTACTTTGATATGTTATTCTTTATTCAGTTTAGTCTGATTTTGACTAGTAGGTTAGTCGATTCACAAACGGATTTGTAGAAAAAAGAGATGAACATTCAATCTTCAATCTTGTTTTTGGAAACTTAAAAAATAAAAAAGGGTAAATATATAAGTTATTAATAATTAAATTTCATCATTAATTTAAACAAACATATTAAAGTTGTGAATGAAATAAATACAACTTAACGCGACACAACTCATTTTAGAATTTCAAAAGCAGGAAACGAACTACTAAAATTCCTTATTATTCACAATTGCGTGTCATATTCGTTTAAATAGTTTCATAATTATTATTAGATCGAAAAATTAACTTTAAAAATAAATAGCATCTTATAAAAGAAATAATAAAAGATCCAACAATTAACTATATACATTAAGAGATTAAATATATCAAAATTAAATTCATATATAGATATAAATGGCAAAGTGAAACAAGTTTCCTCGCCTCTAATTTGCCTTCACCTTAATTTTCCTCATCTCTAACTTGCTACATTATTTTTTTTTTTTGAAAAAAAAATCAATATATATACATACAAAATCAATATTTGCAGTTTCTTTGATTAAAGAAAGAAAGAAAGAAAGAAAGAAAGAAAGAAAAGCTTGTTCTTGAATTGGTTCCTAATTGAGCGAAATCCACTGCAATTATTTGTTAAAAAAAAAGTGAGTTTATAAACTAAATTTTATGTGAGGGATTAACTTTTTTTTATTATTATAATGGGTGGTTGAGTCAAATATTTTTATTAATGTGATAATATATAATTGAATATTTATATAAACTTTTCTTTTATACTGACAGTATATATAAATTAAATTTTTTATTAAAATAAAATTTGTTTAGTTGTTTGAATATAATAAATATAAAAATATTTTTTTATAAAATTATAATTAAAGAGGAAATTGACTTATGAATAAAAAGAAGAGAAGAAGGTGACAAGAGTATTTATTATATTTTTAAAATTATTTTAAGATAATTTTGTAAAATTTAATTACCCTGTGTTTAAGTATATTTCTCTTTCTTCTACTATAATTTATAAAAATTGGAAGTAAATTATTATCTGGTAAAAGTAGAAAACTAATTAATTTATATTTCTGCTATTTTTGAAAAACTTGTCCAAAAATACAAAACAAACTTTAAAAGTAATTAGTTTTTTTTCTATAAAGAAAAATTGAGCTGCACAAGCAAACACTTCCTAAGACATGTGTATATCTCTTTTTGATGACCTCTGTAAGGTATCAGAGACTGGTGAGAGGAAGAGAATGAGAAAAACAAAGAGAAAGAGTTGTGAGAGTGTTTTGTAAGAAGGTATGAATGACTTGTTATCTGAGTGTGATTGCAATGTATATATACATGGATGAAGAGTGCTAATTAAGCACGCTACTGGTCACAACTAATACAGTTAGTCGACTCAACGGTCCATAACAGAAAACGGTTATAGTTACGCACGTGATTAATTATGATCCTACACTATACTCCTAACATCCCCTACAAACTCACGAGTTGAATTGTTCAACTCTGAGTTTGGTTCACAAGAAAGGGAATCGAGAGCTAGACACAGCCTTTGTAAGAACGTTAGCGGTTTGCTCTTCTGAGGGTATATGATGTACAACAATAAGACCTTGAACTACCTTTTCCCTAACAAAACGTAAATCAAGTTCGAAGTGCTTTGTTCGCTGATGAAGGATATAGGATTCGAGGTGAGCAGCACTGTACTCTGGCGCTAGACCTGGACACGACAGCTTAATTGCTAAATAAGTTTAAGGTCCTTTAAGGTAAATATCTTGTTGAGAGATGTAATGAGATTGGTGATAGCAATCTTGGAGGATCCTGTAATTAGCACATCATCAACGTACACTAGAACATATAGGGTAACTTTGAGTTGTGACTATGACAAAGAGAGAAGAATCACACTTAGCTAAGATAAAGCCAAGTGAGAGAAAGGTGCAGCTGAGCTTTTCAAACCAATCTCGGGGGTGCTTGTTTGAGGCCATACAACGCTTTGTTAAGGCAGCATACTAAATGAGCACCACCGACTTGGAAGCCTCCTGGTTGAGCCATGAAAACCTGCTCCTTCAAGTCGCCATTCAGAAATGCATTGTTGATGTCCAGTTGATGGATCAGCCAATTTCGAGAGAGAGAGAGAGAGAGAGAGAGCAATAGTAAGCATCACACGCATATTCACTGGTTAACAACTGGGCTAAATGTCTCATGATGATCATAGCCTTTCGCCATGAGGCGTGCCTTGTATTTGTGAATGGATCCGTCCGGATTGTATTTAACACGAAACACTAAGTGCACCCAATGGCAGAGCGATCAAGTGGAAAGGGAACAAGTGACCAAGTGTTGTTGTGTATTAAATCTGCATATTCATTGCGCATGGCAGCGAGCCACTTAGGATTAGCTAGCGTATCCTTAACCGAATGCACTTCAAGTGCCGCAATATAGACCTTGGCACCTTGGGTTTAAAGATGCTGTGTTTAGCCCTGGTGGTCATGGAGTGTTTAGTAGTAGGCTTCGTTTTGCCAGGGCTAGTAGGAACCGCGGGTGCAATGGCAACCGGGGCTGAGGGAACTAGAGCTAGAGTAGGAGCTGATGGTTCCTATGAGGCTAGGGCCCTAATAGGAAGTACAATCTCTATTCGACCAGAGGGAGCTGGAACTGGCCTGCCAACATGAGAAGCAACAATAGAACTAGAAGCAAAATTGCAATTAGTATGCACATTATCATGAAGGGCGTTCATATGCGGTATGAGAGGAATTTTAGCATCAAGGTACAAATCATTATGCCACATAGATGAAGATCGTGGTGTGGATGCAAGCTGCTTATAGGGAAACTGGTGTTCATCGAAGATAATATCTCGGGATATATACACTCTTGCTACTTTTGCTCAGACACTTGTAGCCTTTGTGTTGTGGGCAGTAGCCAAGAAAGGTGCACAATCCAGATCGAAAGCCAAGTTTGTGTTTGAGATAAGGACGAATGTGAGGGTAACAGGCGCAGCCGAAGATCTTATGGAAGTGGTAGTCTGGCTGTTTTTGTAACAGTTTTTCAAAGGGCGATTGGAATTTGAGTGTGGCTGCGGGTAGGTAATTGATAGAAATTTTTTTTATGATAGACGTGTATATCTCTGAAAGATGTTCTGGTTAGGCCCAATATATTTCTATCTAGCTAAATTATGTTATGCGGGGCATAGACTGCACCTTTTAACAAAGATATATCTTACTTCCGGTCATTTAATTAATTAATCATAGTTATATATAACAAAATTTTATATTTAATTCTTAAAAATTAACTGACCAAAAGAGTTGAGTTACCAAATGTATAACAAGTCATTGGAAGTGGATTAATAATGAAAGATTTGAGTAGTAGTATACATGAAATTATAATTAAATTTAAATCTTAATGGAATCAGTATATATATATATATATATATATTTTTTTTTTTTTTGGGGATTTTTTTTTCAAATTATTGTTTTATTACTGTAAGTTCTTGTCAAATTCTTCTTTGTAGGGAAACATGAAAAAGAGAAATGTTAAATAATCATAATCATACATATATTCGTTTGGGCTGGTCAGCTTATAGGTTCAGAATTCTCTTTATTTACTCCAGACAGTACCTTTATTAGCCGATCAACAGATTTAGGTGGCATTATAGATTATCCGACCATTTAGTTTTGTGTCCTCAACCAATTTTTATAAATTTCTTAGAGACTAACAAGAAAGGGCATATTCCAAGCTTGGCTTTACTCTTAGATAATTAAAAATTACACTTATTTAAATTATAATAACCATATCTCAATTTAAGTGTCTAAATTTTCATGCATAAACAATGAAACTTCAAGGAAAAATCCCGAGGTGATTTTTATCTCAGTGAAGGTAGTCAAATTGACTGTGTGCATCGTTTATGTGGTGTTAAATGCTTCCAGTTGCACAGAATTGGGCATACGCTCCAATAAATGACCCAACAACCCCAACGTAAAACCGTTCACGCCTCTTGAAGATGAGACCAACAAATCAAACATCGATTACATATGACCCGCCGCCCAATCCCTGGACTGACAAAAAGATAATTTTGATTAACATACAGAAATGTAAACATTTCTTTCATTCTATTTTTTAATGGATTTTTAAGTAGTTATCTTAGAGTATAAGGTTCATCACACAGAAAATATATATGCATGCACTACGTGGTAAACTATAAAATTAATATATTTTAGGAAAAAATTGTATTTTAGCCCTGAAATATATGTACACTTTAACTCCTAAATTTTAAAAATATACAAATCGATTTTTTAAACTTTCTTAAATATGCAAATTGACCCTTCTATTAATTTTTTTATCAATTATATTAATAAAAATATAACAAATTCAAGAAAGCTTAGGATGTTGGGTTGTACATTTAAGAAAATTTAGGGGATCGATTTGTACATTTTTAAAGTTTAGGAATTAAAGTGCATATGACTTTTATTTCAAAGGAATAAAGTGTAATTTTTCCTGTGTTATAAATAAATAATTATTAAATGTAATGTAAGGAATGTCTGTTAAAATATATTATTGTTTTAAAGCAGTTCCATGCAACATCTGAATGTGGCAGAAAATAACCATGAGTTTCGATCTCTGCTAAGCTAAGCAATATTGAATCATTTATCCTCTTATTATGTAATGGATAAAATTTTTAAAATAAAATTCAATAGTTGAAGGTGGAAATTGGAAATAGAATAATAAATTTAATTTGGATACATTATCAGTGTAAAATTTTTTGTATAAATATCTAATCATGTATTGCTATATTATTTGAATTAACAATTTATTATCTTAAAAATTTTATAAATAAAAGTATAATTAAATAATAATATAAAATTATTTTATAATAATAATGCTTCATAATTAAATTCATAGAACAGTAGTTTGAAAAGTGTCACTGTGCCAATAAGTAGTCCGACCAAAACAATGGAAAACCAGATATAAGGTGCGTTTGTTTTAAATTTTTAAAAAAATGATTTTAAAATTTAAATTTTATATATAATAGAAAAAGTTAAAAATTAATTTTTTTTTCAGAAGCTATTATTTTCATCTTCTTCAAAAAAGCTGAAAACTAATTTTTTTGAAAATCTGATTATTTTTAAAAATTTATCGAAAATTGATTTTTTTAAGGATTTAATTTAAATGCATTAACAGTGTAAAATAGTTTTACATTATCAGCCAATGTGAAAAGTGCCAACTCATAAAAATAACCATCCATTATAATGAGGGCCTACCATGATTTCTCATTTTTCTTTATTTCTATTGATTGACAGTATAAAATTATTTTACATTTTCAGTACATATCAATTAAATTCATTTTTTTAAATGAAAAAAATAGTTTTTTACTAAAAAAAATACAAACAAATGCATCCAAAATTAGATATTGGTCCGTCCAAAAAATAAAGCCAAATAAACGCACCCAAAATTAGATATTGGTCCGTCCAAAAAATAAAGCAGACACATAAACAAAATGTGGGTCTAAAGGGCTAAACCGAGAACCCTTCGAAAATGTTCAAACTTATTACCTACTAGGTGATTTTCACAGTCAAAACTCAAAAGGCACGCATTCTCGTACCCCATATCCTCCTCTATAAATACCTCTTCTGCACTTAGCTTCCCACAATAAGCACAAACAATTGAGCTGCTATAGCTGTAAGTGTTGAAATCAGAAAAGTAGAAATATGGAGGTTTTAGTGTTAACTAGGGCTCTTGCCTCCATGGCAATCTTAGCTCTCTTCTTGCTCTTGAAATTAACGTTTTCTTGGTGGGTTTCTCCAATCCACACATATCAGAAGCTTAAGAGATGTGGGTTTGGAGGACCACCCCCAAGTTTTCCTATTGGAAACATTCAAGAGATGAAAAAGAAGAATAACGTCAATTCTTCACTTGGCTCCTCAAAACTTACGCATGAGATTCACTCCATCGCCTTTCCCTATTTTTCTCGGTGGCAAAATTCTTACGGTATATATGCTTTACATATACATGTAAAGAAAATTAACATTTTTTATTTATTATGAACACAATAGGTGAAGTGGTATTAGGTATGAAAAATATTCATAAGTCTTTTACCTAAAAACTTAAGAGTCTGTTTGATTTTATTTTATTTTTTTTAATATTAAAAGTATGTTTGATTTCTATTTTCATTTTTTATATTTATTGCTTTCAAGATTTTGGGAAGGAAATAATGAAATTAGAAAATAAATTTTATTATTTTTACTGTTTTTATTATTTCTTTCATAAAATTCTAAAAATAAAAAAACACAAGAAATGAAAACAAAAATGAAACAGACCCTAAATTTTTGAAAGAGTTAGTTCTTGTTACATATATAGCCTGCATGCATGCTTTTTTTGTGTATTTTTTTTGGAAGAGAGAGAAGAAGAAGGGGGGGGGGGGGCGGAGAGGGTGTTCAAAATATAAGAAATGTATTCATGATTTTTGTTCTGCAGGGAAAGTGTTCATCTACTGGCTGGGTACCGAACCATTTTTGTACATTGCAGACCCAGAGTTCTTGAACAAAATGTCCACAGTGGTGATGGCCAAGAGATGGGGTAAACCTCGTGTGTTTAGAAATGACAGAGACCCCATGTTTGGCAGTGGTTTGGTCATGGTCGAGGGCAATGATTGGGTTCGTCACCGGCATGTTGTCGCCCCTGCATTTTCACCCGTTTACCTGAAGGTTTCTGTCTCTCTCTAACTGGGCTATAGCCGTTTTTGTTGTTGCGTCACATTAATTCAAATATCACATTATTTGGACCAATATATGGCATCGTAGCAAAATGGTGACACGACATAATAGTGTATTTTGAAAGCTAACTCTATAAATTAGCAAGAAGTGGTTCAAATTTATATGATGTTCATAATTAGACAGGCAGCAATATGAAAAGAGTTATATTATTTATATATAACTTTTTAACACCAAATATAACATACCTCTTTTATATAAATATACATAACATTTTTTCATCTTTATATACATATATCTCAATATTCACCCATATTTATATTCATATATTATATTTATACTATATTTATATACAATGTGTTCAAATAATATTTTTTTTTCTATGATCATACATACTAATCGGTTGTGTGATATGTGAAACAGACAATGGCAAGCATGATGGCGGAGTCCACAAATCAAATGATAAACAGGTGGGCTACTCAACTTAACTCAGGCAACCCCGAAATTGACGTGGAGAGAGAGATTATAGCAACGAGCGGAGAGATCATAGCAAGGACAAGCTTTGGAATGCAAGACAAAGATGCTAGGGAAGTGTTGGAAAAATTACGAGCCCTACAAATAACTCTTTTCAAGACCACCCGGTACGTTGGGGTTCCCTTTGGCAAGTGTTTCAACGTTAAGAAAACCCTAGAGGCCAAGAAACTCGGGAGGGAAATCGATAAACTCCTGTTGTCCATCATAAGGGCTCGGAACGAATCAATCAAAGCACAAGATCGAAATGATTTATTAGGGTTGTTGTTGCAAGAGAACCAAGTGGATCGCCGGTTAACAACACGAGAGCTAGTGGATGAGTGCAAGACCTTCTTCTTTGCCGGGCATGAGACAACAGCACTGGCTATCACGTGGACTTTGCTGCTTCTAGCTGTGCATGAAGATTGGCAAATCCAGTTGAGAGATGAGATAAGGGAAGTGGTGGGTGATAACGAAATCGATATCAATGTGATTGCTGGGCTGAAAAAGGTAAGACAAAATTAATCTCATTATATAAAAATCATACCATATATATATATATGTGTGTGTGTGTGTGTGTGTGTATAGTAAGAAGATTAAGTAAGAGAAGTGATTAATTATATGAATAAAAAATGAGTAAATGCTGACCATCAAATTTTATATGAATGGTTAATATGAGAATATAAAATCATGTAATTTTTTTTATATATAATGTTTAAATAATTTTTAATTGTAACCATTCATTTTATGATGTAAGTAATGTGAATGAAAAAATTAATATTGAGAGAGTTGGTTCTTATAATAAACTGGCTATTAGATATATAATAAATTGAAAATGCTAATAATTTAGAAGGAGGGGGGGGGTGGGGAGTCTAATAGATCTCGTTTTTGAGAGAATTAGAAAAGGTCTAAAATGACTTCACAACATTCTCACCCTTAACTAGTTCTTTTTTTCTTATAATTTTCTAATGCTATAAGTAGTATCGTAATATATATAACACAAGAAAATACAAATATGGTCAGTAATAAAAAGCATTAACTCATTAAAAAATGTGTCATCTCATGTCACCCTACTTTGTGCCCTTTGGGTGCAAGGTTATTCAATGTTAATAACGATCCAATAATCGAATGAAAATAATTTGAACAGAGTTTTATTGCTTTTAGAGAATGTTTTGATTTCTGGTTGTGTTTTATTTTTTCTCCCTTGATGTAGCCATGGTTCCTCCCATTCTTGAAAGTGTTTTGAGCCCCTTTTCAATTATAAAAAGAAAAAAGAAAAGAGTTATTGTTTTTAAGTTTATTGTTTTTTGGGGGGGGGGGGGCGGGGGTGGGTGGTATATTTATTATAGGTATATATTGGTCTGCAGTGCTCCACGACAAAGTTAAGTAATCAAATAATTAATTGAAGAGTTTAGCGACCCACACGACAGATTAAATGCGTGTGAAAACTGCAACATGTGATTTACTGTGCATGCCGCGCTGGGAAATAGGTACCGCTGCATCAATTTATACCTGTACATGTACGGATAAGGGTACAAGTAGGAAACAAAGAAAAGAGTCACCTTCTCTTTTGGTTTACAAGAAAAGAATCACTTTAGCATTTGGATCTTGGTCAGTGGATTGACTTTGAATCTTTTCATTTCTATTTTATTCCTTTTATTCATCTTGACCTAAGAAAAATCAAACGGCTAATATGCTTCTTTTAGCCGACCAAGTATAAACTCGCGGAAGATCGAAAAAGTAAAGTATCGGAATTTGACTAGGAATAATTGCAATTTTCAGAAAAAAAATGTTAAAAATAAAAAATTTTGTTATAATTTATTTGTTAGAATAATATGATATAATTATTAATATTTGAATTAATAACTGAGTCCAATTATTTATTTTATTTAATAACTACTATAATGTTAGCTATGGGTCAGCATTTTGTCTTTGCAGGGCTCAGTTTGGTTGGAGTTAAATAAGACGATAGCCCTTTGTGACGGTTAATATGCTTATGTCATAGGAGTTGTGCCCAGTATAGTGATAAGTTTTGATCCTACAATTGGTGTTAAAGCCAAGGTCATAGGTACATGCAAAAAATGCTTTCAGTTGTTAGAGGGGAGGATGTCGATTGAAGGCTAACATTCAGCCTTGGTAAGATGTAGGTGGGGTTAAAGTTAAATTAGGTTGGAGCTTCAATTCCCTAGAAGATAGGTGTTGGGGGCATATTATTGATTATAAACTAGCATCCTGCCTTACTAAAGCTCGATTTGTGTCAAAATCAAATCAAATTATGGCACTTGATAATAGTCAATAGACTTAAATAATAAGAATTATGCTTTAATTTATAGCTATAATTTTTTACTTAAAAGTAAGTGGTTTATCCTACTCATAATTTGTGTAAAAATTTTTATTATGTATATTCTTCTAATAGTATAGGTATAGCATTATTGCAGAAAAAAGGTTTGAATAGATTGGTTTAAAGGTGTGTGAACTTCGCTTTAGATAAATAAAGTTTAGTTACTAGTATTAAAAGTATTGATATATTACATTCAAACGGGACGCGGATTCATAGGCCAACTATGCATTTATGTATGGTCAATGGTTTTGGACAGAAATGTCCGCTTGTGCTGTATCATATATGCTATTATAGAAAGTCATTTTTCCGATAAAAAAGAAAATGTTGATACATTAACTTTTGTCATTATATATTAATTAGGATTTGCATGCAATATTGTGTTGATCCTATATATGCAGATGAAGTGGGTGATGAATGAAGTTCTAAGACTGTACCCACCAGCACCAAATGTGCAAAGACAAGCAAGGGGAGACATTCAAGTTGATGATTTGACCGTGCCTAATGGAACCAACATGTGGATCGACGTCATAGCGATGCACCATGACACTGCATTATGGGGAAAGGATGCTAATGAGTTCAGACCAGAAAGGTTCATGGATGACGTCAATGGTGGCTGTAACCACAAGATGGGGTACTTGCCTTTTGGGTTTGGTGGGAGGATGTGTGTTGGTAGGAACTTGACCTTTATGGAGTACAAGATTGTGTTAACCCTACTTCTCTCTAGGTTT
This sequence comes from Pterocarpus macrocarpus, assembly GCA_031439585.1. Taxonomy (NCBI): domain Eukaryota; kingdom Viridiplantae; phylum Streptophyta; class Magnoliopsida; order Fabales; family Fabaceae; genus Pterocarpus; species Pterocarpus macrocarpus. The sequence continues at coordinate 58,286,180 of CM062516.1, read as the reverse complement.
AGTTTCAAACTTTCACCAGGTTATAAGCATTCACCGTCTATCATGCTCTCCCTAAGACCCTCCTATGGCCTTCCTCTCATAGTTCAGCCCCTTTAAATTAACAAACATTAGTCTTTGCATAATAATAGCATCGATTTAATTAGTTGTACTAATACTAGTTTAGGCTTAGTCGTATTCTTCTTTCCTTAGAAAAAAAAGATATACTATATATGTGTTGCTCCACATGAAATTATTTTAGAATGTCAATTGGGTATCTATTTATGACTTGTTCGAGTTTCTTTATTTCACACACATGGCCTGTCTTCTGATCTATAATCAAATTCAAGAAACTTTCAAGTAAGAGAATGTGGATTTGACTATCTGCTTCACCAAAATGAGAAGCCGACTATCGATATGTGAGACATCAAGCCAAATAAGCAGTTTTCTTCTTCTGTCATTATAACTCTATCAAACTGAAAAGGACGTCGATCGACTTACCATTCCGTACGAAGATAGCACTGTGTTGCTCACCTACACATTGTTTGAAAATTTTATTTGAAGGTTCAAAAATAATATTTCATCAATACAGTAGAAGTAAAAAGAGAAAGATACAAATTTTTTATAATGATTGATATTGAAACAGAAAATCCAAGAGCTTGTGTCTTCCTCTTTCTAATATGTATATAGGATATCTCCATTATATAGTCCCTGAAAGAATTCGGGTTTAACATAATAGTCTTTTAAAAGAAAATTTGGCAACACTTTCATCTCTAAATCAAATATAGTGTATTGATTAAGTTAGTCGTTTTGTCTAATAATTAATTTGAACTTTTGTTAGTGTGTTCTTGTATGTATGTTTGAAATGTAGCATTTCAGTTAACTTTAGGTCAAATACGACTAGGAATTTAGTAGATGAAAGTTGATAAAAGAATTAAATTGTTACAATATGTTTAATGTTACGGATGAAAGTGTTGCAATTTTTTTTTAGGGACTAATCTATTAAGTCTCGATTCTTTTAGAGACCATTTTTTTGTTGAATTGAGCGTTTACAAAATTGATTTTAAATGAATTTAATTTTATAAACATAATTTTAATTTAAGGAATAAATTCATTAAAAAATTTAAAATATCTTACTTTATTAATTTTAAATTAAAAAATATAATAGATAATATATATATATATATATATATATATATATATATATATATATATATATATATATATATATATATATATATATATATATTATCACTCTTAATTAAATCTAAAGTAAATCATTCTCTTTTTTTCATTAAAGTAAATTGTTATCATTTCCTTACTTTATTACATTTGATAATCCTAAATTACTGAAATATCTTTACCTATAAGTTACTTCATAAAAAAATAATTTTCTGTTAAAATTTATGAAAATTATTAACCTCCACATTAAATTTTTGAGGATAGCTATCCCCATTAGAAAAATATGATAGACAACTCTCTAGATTTATGTAATAATTTAGCGGTGTGCATGGATGAAGATTATTATTACTTTTGGTAAAGACGAAGGTCATTCAATGTGCAACATGCCAACAAGAACCCGTCTGACCGCATCGATCAGGTGCAACTCAAACAAAAAGGCTTGAGGCCCATTGGTACAAATGATAATATTCTACGCTCCTTGACTTGGAGAAGGGTCCATAGAACCAATAAGGAAATAGCTTGGGTAGTTGTTTTAGTGCGTGAGAAAAGAGACGAGCTACTTTAATTTTGTCGAGAATCACATTCGTATGGCTAGGTCGAATCATACATACACGTGTAAAGTACCCATGCGTTAGCAGCCATTTGACATTGGAGTTAATTTGTCATTTGTACGCAACAAATCTATCATACTCAATGATATTTACATAGAAAAAAAAAATGGAGTTCAACATTTTTTATCACTCTTTTTCATTGATGTTCCATGTTTAAAAAACTATGTTCAAATATCTTTTCTCATGGCATTATAGCTTTGATTTCATCCTAGTTGACACTTTATCTCTCTCTTCTTTTGAGCTGGTGTACCTTTTCTTTTCTTTCTTATTCTCAATAATTTTCTTTGAATTCCACGGAAAAATGTTCATTCCGTATATTAATATACGGAATAATGACGGTCAAGCATTTTGCGTGTTCAAAGCTAGCTAGCTAGCTGCACCAAATTCTTATATGTCGTGCTGGCTAAAGGAAATTTTCTTTTGGTAATATTATTTACACATCATTTTATTATTTTTATTAAAAATATATTCTAGCTAAGACATTTTTTTCTCTTTTTTGGCCCCCGCAGACAAAAAGGTGTGGGGAATAATGTGAAGATATGAAAGGATTATTCATTTTCTATCATTTGTAGGTTCAGTCTATATGGGGGAAATTGCATAGCCATCTAGATCTATAGCATATCTATCATGACAGAATTATCTATTTATAGGCACAAAAACATACTACTTGATCTACTATGAAACGGGACCAATATAATGCAGTTAAAATACACTTGGACGTGCACCAAAAAGAAAAAAACACTTTGAATTCCGGTTCATTAAATCACTATGGTTTTTACGCATTGCTATAGTTTCATTCACTGGTCAAGGCCTATAGTTATTTATCAATTTATTTATAGTAGAATTACACTGATTTCTCTTGAGATTTAGTATAATTACACTCGACACCCTTCTATTTACACACATGATAAAAATCACATTTGGTACAAATGAAAGTTGATGTTGTTAAGTTATTGGGTGTTTTGTCCAAACTACCCTTTCTTACTCACCCCAAACATTTATTAATGCGAGTTCTAAATTCTGATTGATTCGAGTTCTGAGTTCACGTGACAAAAGATAAGGAAGATGAGGTTGGACTTGGTACAAATTTCAAGTTCCTTGTTGACTTGAGTTTCGGGAAGATAAGGCTGGCCTTGATATGAGTTTTAAGTTTTTGAATTATGTGTTTATGTGATAAAAGATGAGAAAGCGGAGGCTCGACTTGATACGAATTCTGAGTTCCTCTTTCATTCAAGTTTTGAGTTTCACTTTGATGCGAGTTCTAATTTTGATTGGAAGAAGACAACGATGCACAATGTGACAAGAGTTGAAAGAAGAATTTTAACATACATAAAGAAAGTATTTTTGTCATTTTGTAGATAAAATCTACGTTGTCCTTCCCTATTAATAATAGGGAAAGACAATGTAGATTTTTGTAAAATTTAAGGATATGTGAAAATAATTTTATAAATAAAGGGATATCGAATATAATTACATTAAATCTTAAGGAAGGTCAGTATAATTATCCCTTTATTTATTTTTTATATTTACAAATTATAACACCATATTAAATATTTGAATTATACAACCTTATTTTCCCCATTACTTTTCAGCCTCATGTACATCCCTTTTAGGCTTTTAGTGAGCAAAAATAAAGTGTGATGTCCCTCGTGCTTGTGCGCAAGCCGCGTATTCACAATGCACGAAGTACACAATTTTCTTCTTTTTCGGTCCTTTTTGAGGCAAACACGGTGGAGTTTCTTACTATTCAATATTGCGTTGACGAAAAACATAGTGATCATCATTTAACAAGGATTTTCTCTCTCTCTCTTCCCTCGCGCTTTGCCCTTTCATCCTTAATTAGCCGAAATTTGCCACTTCTAAACTAAAAGCTCCATTGTTCGAAAAAATAAAGAGCAAATATATATTCTGATCCTCAAAGATATATTAGATAATTTTTAAATTTTTTTTATGTTAAATAGGTCTCAAAAAGTTTAAATATAATACTATATTCATTTTTAATTAAAAAATTTTGATTTCAAATAGATCCAAAAATTAAAATGTTGACATCATTTTAATTTTTTCAAGAATTATTTGACATTAAATAAGTTTCTAAAAATTTATATTTTATCCAAAAAAAAAGATCAAATAGGGATACATATTATATATATTTTTTAGGAGTTAAACTGATATCATATTTTAATTTTTAGAGATTTATTTAATATAAAAAATTGTTAGAGACTAATATGATGCCATAGTTTAAGTTTTAAAGGCATGTTTGATATTAAAAAACTTTCAAGAACTAAGTTAATGTTATATATATATTTCAAAAACTAATATATTTTTTACTCAAAAATAAAATATGTGAGGGGAAAAAAAAACCGACCAAAACATTTGAAACAAGAAAAACATAAGTTGGACCAAAAAGGGATGATATTCAAAACCTAACACAAGGGTCAAAAGGTAAAGCAGCGGATCAACACAAAATTAAAAAAATATCGTTCAAAATCAACTATACGTGTCGTTTTTGTAGTCAAAATCAACGCATTCTACTACTTAATACCTTCTTCTATAAATACCAATGCATAGAACTTGGCTTATCACAACACAACCAAATCCTGCATAGAATCTTAAGAGAGATACAGAGAGAAAGAGAGACAGAGAGATAGAAATCTTTAGAGAAGGATACACACAAAGAATATATAGATGGAGCTTTTAGAGCTATCTGGTGTTCTTGTTGCCTTAATGGCAGCGCTTTGCCTCATGTTGCTCTTGATACTAACATTTGCTTGGTGGGTTTCCCCAATCCAAACACATAAGAAGCTTAAGAGATGTGGGTTTGGAGGACCAACCCCAAGTTTCCCACTTGGAAACATTAAAGAGATGAAAAGAAAGAATAGCAACATTCATTCTTCAGTTGTATCTTCAAATATCACCCATGATATACACTCACACGTTTTTCCCTACTTTTCTTGCTGGCAGGAATCTTATGGTAAGCCTATCAATGAAAAAGTAGAATCATATATGCTCAATTATTGAACACTAATTTGCAAATATATATATATATATATTTTGGGCCCATGTTAAGAAATGCATTTTGCTTTTGTTTGTGTAGGTAAGGTTTTCGTTTATTGGCTAGGCACGGAGCCATTCTTGTACATTGCGAACCCAGAGTTCTTGAAGAAAATGTCCACAGAGGTGATGGCCAAGAGATGGGGAAAGCCTAGTGTGTTTAGAAATGACAGAGACCCCATGTTTGGGAGTGGCTTGGTCATGGTCGAGGGCAACGATTGGGTTCGTCACCGGCACATTGTTGCCCCGGCATTCAATCCTCTTAATCTCAAGGTTTGATCTCTCTCTCTCTCTCTCTCTCTAGCAAGTTGCACTTGTACCACATTAATTTCAACCATGGAATATGGACCATTATGGCTCCCAAGTGAAAATATATCCACACACACATAGTGCAACATGTCGTAATTTGAAAAGTACGTACGCATGCACTTTTGTAAATTAAAGTAGCTGTGTAGCATTTCCTATTCGTTTGCTAGATGTAGTTGATATCTCTTTTTTCTCCTTGTGATGTGTTAGATACAAAATGGAATTTCAACCCAGTTGAACGTTTACTAACTTTCTAATAAACGACCAAAGCATAAAATAACCGCGTAACGATACACTTTCCTACAGGAAACTACCACGAAATGGGCCGCCAAACAAATTCAATCCTTTTACTCTTTCCCCTTGACGTTAAATGTTTTGATTTTTTGTTTTGGCCGAAACATACTGTCTAATTAGTTTTTGCATTATCTTGTGTGATTCAATAGGCCATGGCAAGCGTGATGGCTGAGTCGACCAATCAAATGATAGAGAGATGGACTACCCAAATAAACTCCGGCAAACCCGAAATCGACGTGGAGAGTGAGGTTATAACAATGGCTGGAGAGATCATTGCCAGAACAATTTTCGGCATGAAAGACGACAATGCTAGAGATGTGTTTGACAAATTACGAGCGCTTCAAATGACTCTCTTCAAGACCAATCGATATGTAGGGGTTCCCTTTGGTAAGTATTTCAAGGTCAAGAAAACGCTAGAGGCCAAGAAGCTTGGAAGAGAAATCGACGAGCTTTTGTTGTCCATCATAGAAGCTCGCAAGAAGTCACCAAAAAAGAATTCTCAACAAGATTTGTTAGGTTTGTTGCTGCAAGAAAATCGTGAGGTTGATGGCCAGTTAGGAAAGACACTAACAATGCGTGAGCTGGTTGATGAATGCAAGACCTTCTTCTTTGGCGGCCACGAAACCACGGCACTTGCTATTACGTGGACTTTGCTGCTTCTAGCTGCGCATGAAGATTGGCAAAACCAGTTGAGAGATGAGATCAGAGAAGTGGTGGGTGACAACGACCTTGATATCACCATGCTTTCTAGTTTAAAGAAGGTAAGTTCATGTATATATATAATATTCCTTGACTATTTATTCTTTTTTCAAATATTATATATTATGCCTTCGTTAGAGTTGAATAAAAAATAGGTCCCTATTATCTTTGTTTTAGGGTAAATACATTCAGATTGTGTGTCAAACTTTTAAAAGAAAAATCTATAAATATCTAAATATTTTTCTACACCAACCCCTGTTTGCTTTTAGTCACAATAAAAGATTACGTACTAGTTTGAGAACAATTTGGACTTTAAGTTTTACTGTTATTACATTTAATTAAGTTCTTGAACGACAGTCCAATATTTAGTTGGTCAAACTTTATACATAAGATTCTAGTAAGGCAGTGTTGGTATGTAATATCAGGCAAATTATTAAAAAAAAAAAAAATCATATCCACGCGACAAAGCGTGTGTGCATTTGAAGCATGTGAACTTTTTGCTTAGTAATTATATTAAAAAAAAAAAAAAATTCTTTTTGGCTGGATACAAATATGGTGTTAGGAAGGTGATGAGTAGGGAACATATTGAACCCACGTCGTTATCCAAAGATGAGTGAATCGTGTACCACTAGGGGTGAGGCCTTATAGCACTATACGCATGTGACATTGACATCCTAACAAAGCACACTTTATATTTGTATAGAAAATACAAAATTAAAGAACCAAGTGTCACTTTCGTTTTTATTTTTTAGTTTTCTACAATGCGTCTTTTTTCCTAAACTTACATGATGCATCTTTATACTTCAATGTCTTCATAAGGATTGAGTAAATATACCCGCCAACAATTTAAAAAAAAAAAAAAACTGAAAAATGTAGATATTTTGATTTGAACTGAAATATCAATTGAAATTTTAAGTTAAATTAATGGGAAATATATCTATATTTGCTAACTTAAGCTTTTTTATGTTCTAATATTTTCATGTGAGCTTGTGTTTTCTACATTAAGATCTCACACGTAAATGACCATACTTGCAGATGAAGTGGGTGATGAGTGAAGTTCTAAGACTATACCCACCAGCACCAAATGTGCAAAGGCAAGCAAGAGAAGACATTCAAGTTGATGATTTAACGGTGCCTAATGGAACCAACTTGTGGATCGATGTCGTAGCAATGCACCACGACCCGGAATTGTGGGGAAAGGATGCCAATGAGTTCAGACCAGAGAGGTTCATGGATGATGTCAATGGTGGGTGCAACCACAAGATGGGGTACTTGCCCTTTGGGTTTGGAGGGAGGATGTGTGTTGGTAGGAACTTGACCTTTATGGAGTACAAGATTGTGTTAACCCTACTTCTCTCTAGGTTTAGTTTTAAACTTTCCCCAGGTTACCATCATTCACCATCCATCATGCTCTCCCTAAGGCCCACTCATGGACTTCCACTCATAGTTCAGGCCCTTTAGACTATTCAATTAATTCAGGCCACCCCAAAAAATGAATATTCAATTAATTTCTTGAAAAAAAAAAAAGAATATCCAACTAATAATTTCACAAAAGTAGATACAACACGCGGGCTTCTCATAGTTTAGGCAGCCCCTGGCCCCCTGCCTTCAGAATACACAACTCAATTGTCCAAGTACAGTTTACAAAAATTGTCAGTATCCCCACCCCCGCCCCGCTGTTGGTTGTGAATTAGAGTAGCCAAATTTTTGGGCGATACATTTGTTTGCTTGGTGTTGTACATTCTGGATATATATGTTTAATGAGATCAATATATATTGGTCAAAATTAGTTTACTATCTATATATTTCATATTCAACTGATCTTAGTTCTTCAACTGGATACTTCTGACATAATTATGGAATCAGAATTGCTATGTGGTACGAAGTTGAACAGTATGAATGTATTAGGAATCAAGGTGATTGGTGGCAATAAGCAGATTTTATGGAGTAATATTTGAAGTTTAACAGCACCGCTGTGTGATGCAACTAAAAACACTCATTCGTACTTATTTCAAGAAGAGTTCTTCGTATCAAAAATCTTTTCTCGTATGAAATTCATTTTAGGTTGGTGTTATGAAATGCTTGGGCATTCGTATGCACCATCATGCAATTGGTTTATAATGTACTAGTGCATTTATATATGTGTTACATGTTTTATAATTATCATTTTTGTTTCGATAAGTATTACAACAGAGTCAAAGGCTCTCCAAGGAAGAGGAGCAGTACACCAATAAGTCATACATCAGTACATCACATAAAGAATAAGCCAGAAGGAAAAAAAAAAATCACGGCCCCCTCAACCATACCTGGTGAAAGCCTTCGTGCCCCTTTGATTTTCTTCAAAACTTTTCCAGTATATTTTACTTCAATTCTTTTTTGCAATGCATAAACAACTGATATTCTTAAAGCATCTTCTAATATATTACAATTTATTCCAAACAAAACGTAGCCTTTTAAAACAATTTTCTCATCACCCATCCAAGACATAGTTATTGAAGAGGTAGCTCGCGCCACTATTGGAGCCTCAACAAGTTAAGATTTGCAGAGAGACATCTAAAGGACACTAACAATCACTAAAAATTCAGCTTCAATGTTCACATCACTTGATTCCACATAATCCACAAGAATGAATTGAAATTTTCCATGTTTAATTAGTGAGAACATCACCTAGCTAGCATACTTTTCCATATCACCTTTTGTAAGCTACAAAAATATGCCACTTCAACAAATACTTCAAGGGTAAAAGGTAAATCAATGCACCATCCTCTCACCTAGTATTTATAAATTCCAATTCAAAAAATTAACCCATTTAAGCTTGTGGACTATCCTTAAATGGATTGGATTGACATTATGTGACTCATTTAACTTGCAGGTCTAATGAACAGGGTCTAAATGGGTCAGGCCAAGCTATAATTGTGTTAAGAGTGTAATAGTGTTTAGAAATTATAGTTTGAAAAAGTTGGTCTGTTTAAACTCATGGATTAGCTTTAAACAAGTCGGGGCCCACATTATACTGACTCATACACTTTTTAGAGATTGGCTCAACCCATGAAAGTTATGTGATACATGTTCAGGAGGGTAATTTGATCATTCCAACACTGGAAAAGAGCTTGTTTCTAACAAGTTGGTTTTGCCTTGGATATCAAGGAATCAAACTTAATTAAAATAACTTAGAGAGTAAGCAATCTAATCATATTGGAAATATGTTTATATTGTGTCTAGATTCATTTTTTATTTGTTTTGACTTAGTTTAGATTTGTTTAGATTTAAATTGAATCAGATTATCTTTTAAGATTTAAATCAAAATGATGAGGAACCCCGTGGATATAAAGATCCAAAAATCCCAAACACACACTTTGATAAAAAATAAGATTTAGAATAAAGATCCTCTCTACTAAACCCCAAGGAACTTGTCCTTGGAATAATAAGAAAAAGATAGAAGATTTTGTATTATACAAAAACAAAATGAGAAAAACCTCACAATTGTATTAGTAGTCAAACTATAATAAATTATATGACAAATTCTCTATGATTGTTTATAGGTTAAGTTGCCTATTTATACATAAATCCTAAAAATAAAAACCATCTAATTCTATCTAAAATATTTGATTTGAAATTGAAATTTAAAAATTAAATATATGATTCTGTCCTAAAAGATTTATCTCTAACAAAATTAAATCAGATTTGATTTTTATATATTAGATCAGATTTGATTTAAATCTTAAAAGATAAATTGATTCAATTTAAATCTAAAAAAAATCTAGATTAAGTCAAAACAAATAAAAAATGAATCTAAACACAATCAAAATATATTTCCAACATGATCAAATTGCTTGCAGCTTGCTCTCCAAGTTACTTTAATTAAACTTGATTCCTTTAATTAAACTTGATTCCTTGATTTCCAAGTAACTTGAAATGAACTCTTGGATTGCTTGATCTCCAAGGTAAAACCAATTTGCTAGAAACAAGCTCTTTTTCAATGTTGGAATAATCAAATTACCCTCTGAGCATATATCATTACGGGTCTAACAAGTCATGTCTAAATGAGCCAGGCCGAGCTATAATAGTGTTTACAGTGTAATAGTGTTTAGAAATTCTAGTTTGAAAAAATTGACCAGTTTAAGGCCATAGGCTAGCCTTAAATAGGTTGAACCAATATTATACTAGCTCATTAATACTTGCTATTGATTAATTTGACCTACTTAACTTGTGAGTAGGTCCAAATAGGCTGAGCTAAGATTTAATAGTGTTTAGGGTGTTATAGCATTTAGAAATTCTGATATGAAAAAGTCAAAAAAATTGGCCCATTTAATCTCACAAATTAGCCTTAAATCTATTGAGCTAATATTATACTAGTTTGTTAATATTTGTAATAGATGTTAGAGGTTGACCTGCCCATTTAACTCGCATTGCTAATGGATTAGGTCCAAATAAGTCAAGTTGAGCTATAATAGTATTTAGGTTGTAATAGTATTTAAAAACTATGATTTAAAAAAATTTAAAAATTAACCTATATAAGCCCATAATCCAACATTAAATGGGTCAAGTTGACATAATACCAACAGGTTAACAATTGTTATACGGTGACTCGACCCATTTAACTAGCTAGCTTAATGGGCCAAATCTAAATGGGTTGGGTCAAACTAACCTATTTAATAGCACAATGGGTCAATCCAGCCTACTATGGATCAACATGCATCGAGGCAGGTCAAAACAGATTGAGTTAAATTAATGAGGTTATAAATACCTTTACTTCAAATTTATTGATTCGGCTCATATTTTGTTGAATTATTCAAGTTGACATATTTGGTTTAACTCATTTTGATATCCCTACTAATAACCCTAAGCTATTGTGATATTTTTATAAAAATAAAAATTGCAATCTATTTTTTGTAAATTCTATTTCTTCAAGTACTATTTTACAAAATTAAATATTAACATAAATCTAATTTACTACACGGAATTTTTTTATTGGTCCATTTATGCAAGAGTTTTGAAACCCAAAATTATTGCAAAGGTACCCATAAAATTTCCTGGAAGGAAAAAAAAGCCTTTGACTTATGTTCGCATGTTCACGAATTTAATTAAGTACATCAATGATTTAAACCTCAAAAGAAAATGAAAATGACTTCCTATTCTAGTATTTAAATGAAAAAGAAGATCTTCACTTAGGTATTTCTTCTTTTGAAGTAAGTAACGTGTTATCTCTGTTATACATAAGATAAAAAGTTATAATTATATTATAAACATTATAATATTGACAGTATTTGTTACATCTTAAAAAGGGTGAAATAAAAATGCAATATAAAAATTATCATATCCAAACATATGATCTAGAATATTTTAAAAGAAAATAGTTATACGATATTCTTTTTTAAGGGAGACAAGGAGAATACGAAAATTGACAAAAAAACAATTAATCAAGCTTTGAATGTAAATTTCTACGCACTGTTCCAAAATTGTTGTAGCATCAATGTCAACCTTCACATTGTTTGTCATGCATCCAAATCTAGGTGGATTATGATGCAACCAATTGGATTTGACAACCAGCAGCTCAATCAATATTCGGACCTTACGGGGCATGCAGGAAAGAGAGGCCGTTTTCTTCTGTCTCGTTTCAATGCTTGCAACAATTCCAATTTTCTGGCATTATAAAGTCAATAATGCAATTATAAAAATAATAAGTAATAATCATTTGTCCAAAGGGACTCCTGTATATGCTTAGAGAAATGTTTTTTATACATCTTACCAATTGATATATTTTGACACTTTGTATCTATCTCTTTTCTCTCTCTTTTTGTTTTTTCATTTTTCTTTTTCTTTTATAATTTTATTTTCTAATTTTGTCTCTAGGTGTTTGAGTGTCTACAATAAAGAATGATACAAATAACAATTCTCATATGCTTATGCACCCATGACATCCCCCCTTTTCTCTCTCTCTCTAAATGATCAAAATTTAAAATTTATTATACTTCAACTATAATTTAGTTTGGATTAAATTAATTTATTAAATGATCAAAATTTTCTCGACGCTGATTTTGTTTATTCACAAAACTTAAATTTAATAGTTTACTTAAAAATATAAGTGCTAAATTTCTAAGCCAACTAAGCGTTGGTTGCACCTATGACTTGTTATCACGTGATCGTAGCCTATAGAAGTTATTACGAAATGTAATGATCTATTGATTGTATGGGAACTTTTGGAGCTACTGAGTTAGGCGACTCCAGGCTTTACAGTATGATATTAATCAATGATCCAATATACTGAGAATTTTGAAAGAAAATGTGTATTATTTTGCGTACAAGTAGAAAAAATGAATTTTTAAATCTGACTGAGGCACTTTTATTTCTATTGAGAAAAAAAAAAACTGAAAACTTACTTTTTGATCTATTAGTTGTATGAAAATTGTTCATAGGTTAATTTGCAACCATTGATTACTATACGAGATATTTTCTCATCTAACTATGTTATTTTTTAAAAAAATATTCAATTATTAAATTCCCTAAACCTTGTTGGTGTATATTGTCATTTTAAGCTTTAAAATATAAATTCTCATTATAAAATATAAATTTGAAATTATCTCAATTATTTCTTAGAGTTTAATTGGTATACACTGACAGTATAAAATAGTTTTATAGTGTCAACCAATAGAAATAGAAAAAAGTGAGAAATCATGATTGGTCCCTAATTATAATGGATAGTTATTTGTGTGGGTTGATATTTTTCATTATTTTTATTAGTTGACAGTGTAAAACTATTTTATATTATCAGTGTATTTAAATTAAATTCTATTTCTTAAACTATAACTATTTACTAATAGGATCGCTTTTATCTACTCTATGTTAAATCATTAACAGAATAGGTACAGTGGCGTGCTTAAATCTAAACCTTCCATTTTTATGAAATCCTGACCGTTAACTTATTTATCTTTTAAATTGTAATTTTACTTATTTTTTACTATTTCCTTGGTTGAAAATATAGAACACATAATTATATTTAAAATTAATATAAGAATATAAACAGATTGCTTTCATTCTGTTGTAGAGAGAGAGAGAGAGAGAGAGAGGAAAAAGAAGAAGAAGAAAAACAAATAGCTGCTGTGAAAAACAAATTGGTTGGTTATACATCACATTGTATGTTTGAATTCCGTTTAAAGCTCTAAAATTATGACTTACATTAAAAATAATTTTTGTTCAAATTATAGTCTAGAATTTTTTCTTTTAGGGGGGAAAAACATCCTACTCGATTTATAACGGAGATACTGACGCTGGGGAAGATGACAGTATAGGGGATTCGTAGGTTGGAATGAAAACCATGAACCCACGCAATCGTATCTGAAAGCTTGGGTTTTCTGCTTTTGGGTGGATTTTATTTTCTTCAAATTAAGGTTTAAGATAGATTTGGTGCATATAATCTTTACTCTGTTTTATTCTTGTAATGTTTTTCTTACGTGCATTATCCTAAATTTTTCCTCCATTAAAATTTTGAGGAATGAGTACTTAAAATTGAATTATAGAGACTACTATAAGAATATGTTGAACTTGAAAATAGTAATAAGCCAGTTGGTTTCTTTTGACAAAGATTGATTTTTTGGGTAGAAACAAAGGTTGATGTTTAATTCTTAAGAAATTATTAAGAATTTTTTTATTATTACAGTAATTAAGATGTTAGTGTCATAATAATCTCAGTAAAATATCATATGTAAAGATTTAAAATTTTAAATGACTTTTTTTAATGAAAATTAAGAATTATATACTTTTGATAAATAAAAAATATAAAAGTTCAAATTAAAATAAACAAAAAAATGAGAATTAATACTTAATCATAAAGGTCAAAACTCAAAATTAAAATATAAAGATCATAACTCAAAAATGTTATAAGGAACAAAATCCAATAATAACAACAATAACAAAGTCTTGTTCATTATCTCAGATCGGTTATATGGATTAGATGACACTATAATGTTCTGATATAAATCATGTTTATATTTAAACTATTAAGATCTAATTTTTTTTTAATAGTTTCATCTATATATGGTATTTTTAAATTTTCCTCTATATCTAACTATTGGATTACACTCTATATATCTAATTTACCCTCCTTATTTGGGCTTCGACATGTCTTCTCTACACATGTCCAATATCACCTAAGACAGAATTATACCATCTTTACCGCAATAGACGTTACCCCAATTTTTTCTCTAATGCATTCGATCCTAATCTTATCTTGTCGAATATGTCCATTCATCCATTGCAATATCTCATCTTTGCAATATTTAGCTTTTTTTTTTTGTTGCTTTTTACTGCCTAATATTCAATCCTATATAAAATAAAATCCAAATTAGTAGAAATTATAATTACCAAAAAAAAACCTACTTTAACACCTTTAATTAAGTTTCAAAAATTAAAGAAAGAACAACCGCCCATCCCTCTCGAATTCCAGCACACTTCCATCAACCAACCACGAGGCAGGGCCTTTGATAAACAGCACTCCAGAGTTCATACCAAGATGGTGCAATTCACTTTGAAGTGCTGCTCATCAATTTCAGCGTTCCACCGCAAGTCAAGGGAAGGAGGCCATTGTGAAAACCAAGAGTTGTGTTGAGAGAGCTTTGTTGTTCTTTGTTGATTTTATTTGGGTGGAGTGATTGAAAGCTATGACTGAATTGATTGAGAACGTCATTTATCTGTTAGCGATTTAACGGAAGGTAAATAAATGAAAGAATTTATTGATATAATTATAATAATATAAAGATTCATTAAGGCAATTTCTGAATTTATGATGATAATTTATAAATAGACCAAATTATAAGGTGTGTAGGTGCACCATTTACTTATATTTTTATTAAAAAAACTCAATTGCATTTAATCATTTTGGAGGAGGAAAAAAAATAACAGACCAAGATCAAACAAAAGGTGAAATTGGTATATAGAGCAAAAAATGCAATTAGATGAACACAGTGTGTTAAGTGGATGCAAAGCTAACTTTGTTCAGACTTTGATATTAACTTAAAAATAATATATTATTTATTAGTGCATATTTTGTATGGATTTAAAAAACTCAATTGCATTTAATCATTTTGGAGGAGGAAAAAAAATAACAGACCAAGATCAAAAGGTGAAATTGGTAGAGCAAAAAATGCAATTAGATGAACACAGTGTGTTAAGTGGATGCAGAGCTAACTTTGTTCAGACTTTGATATTAACTTAAAAATAATATATTATTTATTAGTGCATATTTTGTATGGATTTAATTTTAATACTTTATAAAGTAAAATTTTGTATATTATCAATTAATTATGCATTTTTATATCATTAAAAATGCTTCATGCATATAATAATTAGTTCAAAAGTCACACATATAAATATTGTCACATTATTAAAAATTCTAATAATTGCTACTTCAAAAACCATATAAAAAATAATATATAATTGGTTGTTGGTATAAAAATTTTATACTAATACTATTGGTAGCTCAATCACTAAGAGTTAGAGACATGTAAAAAGAATAGCAGGATTTAACTTCAACACATGCTATTTATTCTAATTTTCCTTTCCCAATTCTCCATCCTTTCTCCCATGCTCCGTTGGGGAGGCCCTTAGCTTCCACAAGACTCACTAAGAGAGTCCTAGGCCTTAAAAAAATAGATGAGTTTGACTTTGCATATATTATTGGTGTAAACATTTTTATATTTTACACCATCCGTATAAAAAGTTAAGATCCCATATGTAAATGATAGTTAGTGACAAAATCTTACATGTGAGGTAGGATGTAACGTAGATGAAACAATTATATCAAAAAAATTTTTACTTGTCTAGTCCAATTTCAGCATATTTGGGGAAATATGTTTAAATGGATTATAATTATTAGGATAGCTATGATGTTTATAAGTTTTCAATTTTATTATCGCTAATTGGAACTTATCTGTCAATATGATGATTCAAATTTAATTATGATCTCTTTGGTTTCATAAACAATTGGCATTTTTATTGTGAAAAGCATGAGCTTTTCCATATAAATTAAGATAAAGATCTTTTGATAAAGTAGGCGCACTAATTAGCCTAATTATTCTAATCAACACGATTAAAAGAGGTTACTCAATTGGCAGCAGACTATATGCTGAGAGCTTAAATAATTTGCATTACATATTTCCAACTTGAGTTCGCACTAAATCTGTCTGCGTGTGAGATTTAATTTCTATATGACTAGTTTCAAAAGATATAAAAATAGAAATTAAATTCTTTTAGAATATGTATAAGATAAGATACAAAAAAAAGGGATATATTATTAGCGTTGTTTTTTATGTGCTCTGAATTGCACCAAAAGATTAAGAAAATAATTTCAAATATGTTGTCGTTGAATACTTTGAACCCAATCTATAAATACATTTAACTAATATTAAGAAAGCAAAACCAAATTAAATGCTATGATCTACTCAGAAGCACCACTGCAGAAAGGAAGAAGCTTTTGATTATTTTGCCAAACATAACATGTGAAGAAGCAGAAGATGCACGTTTGTAATGTTTTCTAAGAGGCACTGAACAGAGATAACTCCCATTGAAAACGTTTCTCGCTGTTCCAGGGAAAGGTGACTGGCCGACCGCATTATGAGTTTCCGTGGGATTAGATATACGCCTATTAACTGGCAACAATTTTATTTATATATATACTTACACCTATATAAATTAAACATAACGTTTATGCCATTAAATAATTTTTATTGAAAAAATTTTACAAAACTCACTGAAGTTTCATATTTTATACATTATATATATAAAATTTCATATTAAAGCAAAATCTTTTAATACTCCGTCCTTTTCAATTTATCTGTCCAAATGGATAGATAAATTGAAATGAAAAAAATACATTTTTTGTATGCATTAATAATATGATAAATGTTTCTTAAATATATACAAATAAGAACTGTTTGATGGGATTTTTATTTATGTCCATTTTTTTTAAAAAAATTGACACAAATGATTATTACGATAAGTAATTATAATTTAAGAGTTGGTTCAATAAGAATTATATTCTATAAAAATATATTGCTGGTATAACCATGTCAAATTTTGCATTGGTATCAATCAATTTCTCTCTCTATAATTTTTAAAAAAATCAAAATAATGTGATGAAAAATGTACAAATAATATTATTGATCCGAATGATATTAATATAAATTTGAATTCATAATAAATTCTACATGTAATAACATAAAAAAGTTTATTTTCATTCCCAATCTTTTAGCAATATTTTAATTTTGTCACAAGTTTTTTTTTTTTGTTTCAATTTTATCCTTAACATTTTGATAAAGTTTTAATTGATGCTATCAATTTTACTAATTGATATTGTTAACCTGGCTACAACATGTTTGTTTTTATCTTATGTAGATGTTATGTTATAAATGAAAAACTCTATTTTCATTGCTGATGTTCTAAACTTTAGTGTTCAAATTTAGGAGTTATCTATAAATAAGACTTAGCTCTTGTATGGGATAAATAATTAATTTAATTTAGGCCTTATGTGAAAAAAGCTTATAACAAAAGGTTTTGTTGTGCAAAAGCTTTTTTTTTTTTTTAAAATTTGATATTTTAACTTCTCAAAAAATACTAAATCTGATTTTTGGGGAGGTGGTAAGTTGTATTGCTAATTTGGTCCAATCTACCGTTGCTATATGACTTTTGACTACCAAAAAGTTAAAAAGTCACAAGTAAAGCTATCCAAATGGCACCTCAGTTCATTTCAATAAACATAGTTAGACGAAAATAGAATCTTTGCATATATTAATATGGCATTCATGTGAGGTAAAAATGGACACCAAAATCGGGTTAGCAATTTCCATTTATAAAATTGATAATGCCAACAAAAAGGGTAACATTGAAACTATCAAAACATTAGGGATGAAATTAAAAAAAATGAAAAAGAAAAAAGGCTTTTAAGATGAAATTGAAATATCATGTTCAACATTTATATAACTTAAACTTACATTTATTGAAATTGTGATCCACATATGTGGATGATCATATCTAAACACAATGTACAAATAACATTTTTGAAATTAATAATCTTATGTGATGCATGCTATAGATTTTTTACCACCCCAGTAAAATAAAAAATGGGTTTTGCCAATCATCAAGGGTAATGGTTAAGGAATCAAGAAAAAAAAATTGAAGTTTTCATTGTATTTATTGTTTTGAAAATTTAAAAATTTCAATTTTTTAATAAAAAAAATATTTCTTTAATTCTTTAATCAATATCCTTAAGATACTGGTTAGGTAGCTAGAATAATAAATAAATAAAAGATATAACAAGTAGAAAGATTAAGTGAAAGTGGTCTTCATTTCAAACTAGAATTACTACATGGCCTTATATCTTTTGATGACAAAAAACTCTCCAATCATAACAAAGTTTCCACGACGACGAGGCAATTGCACAATTGAATGCTGTTATTTCATGCTTTAAATCACAAAGAAGTTCAAAGCCCTCTTTCTTTTCTATATTTTTATTGACGGACATAAAAAATTAAAAGCATGAATAGATAAGCTTACAAGGGGAAAAAATAAGGTTTTTTTATTAAGTAATCAACAATAAAAAAATTTCAATTGACAAGTAAATTTTTTCTAGGTGAAATTGAAAAATAGATTTTTAAATGAAAAAACAAATTTAAACACCTTTACTAGACAAAAAGAAAGGATACTGATTTATCTCATTAAAATAAATTATAACTTTCAAATATTTTAGGAAGATTTTTATGAAAAGTAATTTTATTTTCATAATGGAAATAGGTTTGTTGTGTTTTATCCTTTGTTTTTTTTTTAAATTAAATCACTAGTATATATCTCAAGTTTACCGGGTTCCATTTAATCTGGTTTGAGTGGAGTCAGTCCACTATAAATAAAGCTTTTACCAATACTATTCTTTTTTCCCCATTCACAAGATCACTTGAACCCAATATCTTGCAAGGGAATAAGTGCCAAACCCGAGATCTTTCTATCAAATCTATTTTTAGGTTTGATAGGAACTTTAAATCACAAATTATTCCTAAAATATTTGGTTGGAGTGGTAGGGGGTTTTAACTTTTTAATTAATGATATCGGATTTAAACCCTAGGAATGGAGAAATCTATACTAAAAGAGGCTACTATCTTAATGAGTTCTTTACTTCTTAAGCCAAACAGGGTCAAAGGTTATTCGGATATCAATTGTCAAAAATTAAAAAAAAAGTGGGGAAAAATTTTACTTACGTGACTTTCAGATAAATCTCCCTGTTATTTCGTAAGCTAGATCCAATAAAACTAAATTGTGCATTTTTTAATATATATATATATATATATCCACGTTAAGTTTAAAATTTACTCATAGCTCAACAAGGACAACAGTTTAATGGCGGATTCTGAAATACATCCCGTAAAATAATGAGTGTCATATGCATTAGAGTTGTCTTAATTAAAATGAAGAGTATTGGTGCACCTAAATTCTGGTGGTACACTCCAGTAGCCCCCAGATTTCTCAAACTCTTCCCCTTAACTGTAAGGTTATCTCGATTTGGCCGGTGCCATGGACTCATGGAGGAGGACAATCGGGACAGCCTCACACTCAGAGAAGAGTTTGAGAAATCTGGGGGCTACTAGAGTGCACCACCAGGATTTAGATGCACCAATACTCTATACATTTTAATTAAGACAACTTTTAAGTGGATGACACTCATAATTTTATGCTGCGTTTGGTATGCGGAAATTTTTTTATTTTTTAGAAAATATTAAATATTCTCATATTTGATAGGAGGTTTGAAGTAATATTTTGGAAATATTACATTTTGAGGAAGGAGTTTCACCCCCAAAATATTATTATCTCCCCTATGGGAATCCAACATTCCCATGAGAAGGGAATGTTTATTATTGTGAAAAGGTCAAAATACCCCT
This sequence comes from Pterocarpus macrocarpus, assembly GCA_031439585.1. NCBI lineage: Eukaryota > Viridiplantae > Streptophyta > Magnoliopsida > Fabales > Fabaceae > Pterocarpus > Pterocarpus macrocarpus. The sequence continues at coordinate 58,266,142 of CM062516.1, read as the reverse complement.
ATCATCACTCAAAGCCACCTACCACCGATCACCACTAGCAACCACTGGTCGCTGCCACCTTCGCCAGTCACCGTCACCGGCCACCCTCCATCGCCGGTTGCCATCGCTGCCCACCCTTCGCCACCACTATTCGCCACTATCGCCACCACCGGCCACCCTTCACCACATCCGTCGGCTAGCCTCTGCCGCCGGTTGCTGCCACTGCCCACCCTTCACCACTGCTAGCCGCCGCCACCATCATCGGCCGCCATTTGCCAATGTTGGCCACCGTCGTCGCCGCCGCCGCCGCTAGCCATCGCCGACCACCCTTCTGCCGTGACCATCCCTCATACGCCATCATCATCGTCGGCTTCCACCTCCATCAAGGGTATTTTTGAAGATTTATCAAATATTCTCAGAAATTCAATTTGCATACCAAACATTCCTAAAATATCATATCCAAGAGAATTATTTCCGAAAATAGTATTTTTTGAAATCCTATTCCCTAGAATGAAAATTCATTGTATCTATGAAATGCCCCCTACAAGTGTATTGCAGAATCTGCCACAGTTAATCGATTTTTTTCAAAAGGTTTTAAAAGTTGTAGTACTATATAACTACATTTTAAACCCTTCTTTTCGATTATTTTGCAGTCTCATGTATTTCTTCTAGTAAAAATAAAGCGTGATGACCCTCGTGCCTGTACGGACCCCGCGTCTTCACATCGCACGAACTACACAATTTTATTCTTTTTCTTTTCTTTTTCAGCAAAACACGGTTGAGTTTCTTTCTCTATAAATATATATATTTGCGTTGACGAAGTACATATATAGTGGTCCACCCCTTTTGTCATGGATAGGAGATTGTTTCTTCTTACCCTTTCCTTTTCATCAGAAGCCACAATTTGCTGCCAGATAATATAATTCCAACACTTTATATTTATTCATAGTCGTAATAAAAATAGATTTTATTAACTTTATTTAAGATACATTCACTTATTTATGGATCCTACAAATTTTATTGTGAGTATGCTTAAGCACAGGTTGCTAAACTTGTGTCCATCCAATACTTTTTCCAATTTACCACTTCCAATTAGAGATGTATATATATAATTTTGAGAATAACTTATATACATCAATAATATAAAAATATTTTATACTGTTAACTAATAAAATTTTAAGAAATACCATATTATGATAGGTAACTAACTATCCACTATAATAACTACCTATCATGATTTGTTGCTTTTTTAAAATTTTATTGAGTGACAGTATAAAATTAATTTATTTATATTGTCAGTATATGACAATTAATCTTTTTTTTTAATTGGACAAAAGTTTAAGCTTTAGAGAGAGCGCGCTTCAATTTAGGGTCAAAGCATATTTTTGACCTCATCAAGCACTTATAAAGGTGTTTATAGATCACCATACGAGAGAATATAGGAAAAATTAAATTAAAATTATGGCAGCATATGAGCAAAACACTGACCATCTAAGCCAAACCTTGTTGGCATTAGAGATGTATTATTTAAATATTTTAATTAGACATCAATGTGAAATACTATAAAATTTATATGATAGAAAACTTTTATTTTTCAAAATTTTGATTTTATTTAAATTTTACCCGCTCAAGTGATATATTTTTTTCGATACACTCAGGCGATATGTCTAATAATGATGTAAAATAATATTTCTGTTGTAACTAAAGCTCTATGTTCCGACCAAAAATTTATTGGAATTAAAGAATCTGACTGCAAAATTTGAAACAAAAAACAAGAGTTAGACCAAAAAAGCGAAAATATTCAAACCTAATGTAAGGGTCAAAAACCCTAAATATTAATGATATAATAATCATATACATATATATGTTCCAAATCAGCTACTTGTCGTTTTCATAGTCAAAAGACACGCATTCTACTACTGAATGCCTTCTTCTATAAATACCAATGTATAGCACTTTGCTTTTCACAACACTACCAAATCCTACATAGAATCTTAAGACATATAGAGAGAGAGAGAGACCGAGAGATAGAAGCTTAAGAGAAAGATAGATATGGAGTTTCTAGGGCTATCTGGGATTCTTGTTGCCTTCGTGGCAGCGCTCTGCTTCTTGTTGCTCTTGATACTAACATTTGCTTGGTGGGTTTCCCCAATCCAAACACATAAGAAACTTAAGAGATGTGGGTTTGGAGGGCCAACCCCAAGTTTCCCACTTGGAAACATTACGGAGATGAAAATAAAGAACAGCAATATTCATTCTTCGGTTGCATCCTGTAGTCTCACCCATGATATACACTCATACGTTTCCCCCTATTTTTCCTGCTGGCAGAAATCTCATGGTAAGCCTTCCATTGAAAATATAATCAAATATCCATGCATGTTGAATAAACACTTGACAAATATAATAACTCATTTGGTCAAGAACTGAAGATATATATGTTTATTGTCCACGTACTTGGGGTCCTTGTTAAGAAATGCAATTTGCTTTTATATTTGCAGGTAAGATTTTCGTCTACTGGCTGGGCACGGAGCCATTTTTGTACATTGCAGACCCAGAGTTCTTGAAGAGAATGTCCACAGAGGTGGATGCTAAGAGATGGGGAAAACCTAGTGTGTTTAGAAATGACAGAGACCCCATGTTTGGTAGTGGTTTGGTCATGGTCGAGGGCAACGATTGGGTTCGTCACCGGCACATTATTGCCCCGGCATTCAATCCCCTTAACCTGAAGGTTTGATCTCTCTCTCTCTCTCTATCAACTTGCAATTCTACCCCTTAAATCTCAACCTTCGAAATTGGACCATTGTGGGTTCAATGAAAGATATATTATACACATAGTCGTGATTTGAAAAAATACGCATGCCCTTGTTTAAAATAGCTAGCTGTGGAGGATTTTCTTTTTTTGGGCTAGATATCTATGTTATCGTTTACATATGATTTTATTAGATACAAAATTGGAAATTGAAATCCGGTTGAACGTTTAAATTTTTACACACTCCATGACAAAGCATAACCAAGTAATGAGTAATGACACATTTAATTTCCTACAGGAAACTATTACAAATTAAATGTGTCACCAACCGAATTCAATTCCATTGTTTTTCCTTGATCGATTTTCAAAAGTTTTGATTTCTGTTTTGGCCACACAAACATGCAATCTAACAAGTCTTGCGTTGTCTTGTGTAATGTGATGATAGGCCATGGCAAGCAAGATGGTTGAGTCAACAAATCAAATGATAGAACGATGGGTTACCCACATAAACTCAGGCAACCCGGAAATCGACGTGGAAACGGAGATTGTAGCAACAGCTGGAGAGATCATAGCAAGAACAAGTCTTGGCATGGAAGACGACAACGCTAGAGAGGTATTTGAAAAATTACGAGCCCTTCAAATGACTCTCTTCAAGACCAACCGGTATGTAGGGGTTCCCTTTGGCAAGTATTTCAAGGTCAAGAAAACCCTGGAGGCTAAGAAACTAGGGAAAGAAATCGACCATCTCTTGCTGTCCATCATAGAAGCTCGCAAGAAATCACCAAAAAAGGGTTCTCAACATGATTTATTAGGCTTGTTGTTGCAAGAAAATCGTGATGGTGATGGCCGTACAGGGAAGACACTAACAATGAGACAACTGGTTGATGAATGCAAGACCTTCTTCTTTGGCGGCCATGAAACCACAGCACTTGCCATCACGTGGACTTTGCTGCTTCTAGCCATGCATGAAGATTGGCAAAACCAGTTGAGAGATGAGATAAGAGAAGTTGTTGGTGACAACGAGCTTGATATCACTGTGCTTTCTGGTTTAAAGAAGGTAAGCTGTTGATATATAATATATGCTCCTTGCCATCATTTTCTTTTGTTTTTGTCTTTGGTAGAGTTGAATCAAAATATAACCGGCCCCCATTAGTTTCTTTTTAGGATATATTAAAGATTAATATCGTAATACATATGATATATTGAAAACTTATCGTATTAAGCAAATAATTGAAAAATGACGTCCACACGAAAAAGGGTGTCTGCTGCTGAAACATGTGATAAGAATTATAATCATTATTTGCTTAATATATATAATACAACTCTTTATAAATGATATTTGTACTATCATGGTAGACATATTTAAAGAAACTATGTGAGTGGAAGGTAGGAAATAAAAAGAAAAAGTTTTGGAAAAAATTAAAATATTTTTTTACATATAAAAAATGAGGATATTCTATACTATATATGCCTAAAAAAAGAGTGTCCCCCCTCTTCTCTTTTTTTCCCCAATTTCATTAGATACATGCGGTGTTAGAAGTGTGACGAGTTTATGTGGCTGGGAGTATCTTGAACCCACCACCTTATCCAATAAACTCGTTTAGGCCCGATGCCTAATGGCACTGCCCATGATATTGACATGCTCCACTGTAGAAACTCGTATAACTTTCCCCTTCTTTAATTTCTGAAGTTTACAATATACAATATATAAGAGAATGACATGGTGCATCTTTATACTTGGCAATAGGGTACAGGATTGACTTTGAATCTTCGGTTTCTTTCGTGTTTTTCTTTATGTTATTTATTATAACTAATTATTTAAAAGCAGCACATGATTCATCAATATCTATACGATCGAGACTAAATAAAAACACGGCGAAGTTTTTTTTTTTTTTAAAAAAAAAGAAAAGAAAAAAGTTTAAATGTTTGGATTTGACTAGGTTTAACGAGAAATTCAAGTGAAATGGTGTATTTTTTTTTTTTTTGGTTCAATGTTCATATATATTAAGAGCTTGTGTCCCTCCCTACATTAAGATATGATATTTAAATGTCTTGATACTTGCAGATGAAGTGGGTGATGAATGAAGCTCTAAGGCTATACCCCCCATCACCAAATGTGCAAAGGCAAGCAAGAGATGACATTCAAGTAGATGGTTTAACTGTGCCTAATGGAACCAACATGTGGATCGACGTCGTAGCGATGCACCACGACCCGGAATTGTGGGGAAAGGATGCCAATGAGTTCAGGCCAGAGAGGTTCATGGATGATGTCAATGGTGGTTGTAACCACAAGATGGGGTACTTGCCCTTTGGATTTGGAGGGAGGATGTGTGTTGGTAGGAATTTGACCTTTATGGAGTACAAGATTGTGTTAACCCTACTTCTCTCTAGGTTTAGTTTTAAACTCTCCCCAGGTTACCATCATTCACCATCTATCATGCTCTCTCTAAGGCCAACTCATGGACTTCCACTCATAGTTCAGCCCCTTTAGAAGAGTCAACTTGTCGCCCCCGTCCCCCGGGGGGGGAGGTGAGGAAAAAAGAAAAAGAAGAGTCAATTTAAATTTACAAAGTAATATGTGGAGTTCTCGTAATTAAGTCCCTTCAGAAAACAAAGAAAAAAAGAAAGAAGAAAACTCAGTTGTGCTAGTATATAAAATGGGCATTCCTAGCAGCCATCTAATCTTTGGTTCTTAGAGGACCCAAGTTTCGGGGGATGCATTAGTTTGTATGGGATTGTACATGCTGGATATATGCATTAATTAATAAGACCTATATATTAGTCAAATAATTAAGTTAAATATCAACTACGCATTTGTCTATGGCCTTTTTAATATATGCGAAGTTAGCCACGAGGAGACCATTGAGTGAGCGGATTTCCGTAGTTGGCCGTACCATCTTATCGAGCTCTTCATCTCAAAGTGAAAAAGAAAAAGGAAAAATCTTGTCACATTGTATAGAGGGCATCACGGACGAATAAAAAAAATATATAAAGACTTAATTGTTATGAAATGTCACTATAATCCTAAAATACAGCATCACTCATATACCATAGTTGGTTGAAGTGATTGAAATAACTAATTTTCTATTCAATTGTACATATCATCACATTATTCGTGAAAGTGAAATAGCAAAACCACCTTCAGAACAAACCAAACTCACTTCATACCTCGGTCAGGAAAAGAGTGTTATTTGAATACATATTTTGAGATATCAAAAGAATATATGTTAAAAAATTTAGGGAAAAATTTTATCCAAAAAAAAAAAAAGAATTTAGGGAAAAAAAGTAATTAGAAGAAAATATTTTTTACAATAGAAAAAGCAATTATAGCATCTGGCTTTTAACGTTAAAAAAAAAAAATCGGCCACCTGGATTTTACGAACTCACTTCTGATTATTATTTAACTATTGCTAGCTTTGTATACTTTCTCCGAGTTATACATGATGGCCTCACACCACCGATGCAATGACATTGACAGCCACTAATAACATATAAAAGAATGATATTTTGACTAACATATATATGCATTAGGGAAAAATTTAGGGAAAAATTTTATGCAAAAAAAAAAAGAATTTAGCGAAAAAAAGTAATTAGAAGAAAATATTTTTTACAATTTTTTTCTATTCTAAAGAGAAAAAGCAATTATAGTATCTGGCTTTTAACGTTAAAAAAAAAAATCGGCCACCTGGATTTTATGAACTCACTTCTGATTATTATTTAACTATTGCTAGCTTTGTATGCTTTCTCCGAGTTGTACATGATGGCCTCACGCCACCGATGCAATGACATTGACAGCCACTAATGCATATATATGTTGGTGAATTCTATGTTACGTTAGCAAAAGTGTGTATTTTATGCAATTTTTTGTGATGAATGATAAGGATCGTGTCATAGATTATGAGGTGCATCAATGTATTAATCACTTATGATGCATTATAATAATATCTAATTTTAAGAAAATTTAAAAATATAATTAAATATATTTTAAAAATAATTATTATATACTGATAGTATAAAATTATATTGATATTATAAAATTATTATACTGTCAATATAATCAAAAAATTTTATCAGTATAATTTTAATTATCATATATTAACAGTGTAAAATTATACTGACAGTATAAAATAATTTTATACTATCAATGTAATCAAAAAATTTTATCAATATAATTTTAATTATTATACACTGATAGTGTAAAATTATACTGACAGTACTGTAAAATTACACTAATAAAATTTTTTGATTACACTGACAGTATAAAATTATTTTATACTATCAGTATAATTTTACACTGTCAATATATGATAATTAAAATTATACTGATAAAATTTTTGATTATACTAATAATATAAAATTATTTTATACTATCAATATAATTTTATACTGTCAATATATGATGATTAATTTTTAAAATATATTTAATTATATTTTTAAATTTTCTTAAAATTAGATATTATTATAATATATCATAGATGATTGATGCATTGATATACCTCATAATCTATGATACGATCCTCACCGTTTATCATAAAAATACACAAAATATATATTTTTGCTATGGTACCGTAGCATCCACCATATGTTAGTCAAAATATCATTCTTTTGTATGTTATTAGTGGCACCCTTTATATAGATCTCTTCATTTTCAACGCCATTATCATTCCGACATACTGACAAAGTCAACTCCAATGTGCTGTATATGCCAAATGCCAAGAATGTACGTACGAATGACACTCCTCGGTCCTCCATCTTCTAAGTAGAGGCTCTTAGAGGGGATTGTTTTCTCTTATATATGTTTAATTTAAAAGCTGAAACGGTAAATACTAATGGATTAATTCCTTAGATGGATCTACATATTTTTTGCCAATAAACATAAATGATTCCAGTTTAGAACACAATCACCAAGATATTTAGCAATATTTTGACTCTCTTAACCTGTTAATCTTTAATTAGTTTCAACATCTTAACAAAACTATCATGTTTTACCTAGCAAAGTTGAAAATTATCCCCTTTGCTCATTCGATCTAAACGCATTTGAAAAATAGGTCCCATAACCTATTTTTAGGTATAATTGATTGTTGTCACTAGTCTATATCAAAACCATTTATCTTTCAAAATGAAGGATATATATTTTGTTAATTTCATTCGCAAGAGAGTATTAAGCAATACTAAGGGTGTATTTGATATGGAATAAAATCTCATTCTCTTTAATTAAAATTAGAACAATTCCTCTTAATAATTTTAACTTTCTTTTTATCTCTTTGTATTAAATACTATTTTTTAATAATTTTTGATGAATTAACTTTTATATACTATCAGTATAAAATAATTTTACATATACTCAATTATATATTATTATATTAATAAAATTATTTAACTCAATTATCATATTTTAAAAATCTTACAAATAAAATTTGTGATTGGATAGTAGTTTGAAACTATTTTACACTTGACTATATTAAAATTAATCTCATTTTTAATATTAATTTTCCCTAATGATTTCGAATAGATGTTTGCCAACTACAATGTGGTAATGATAAAGGGAGGGTTAAGTGCACACATAGCTTCTTTTTCTTAAGTAGAGAGATAGTCACGGACGACAATTTCTTCATGTGCTCTGGAATGCTCACAAGAACTGCCCTATTTGGGTCCCAAGTTTGGTTACCAGGAGCTCAAGCTCAAGGTGATCAAGGAGTTAACTAGTTTTTAGCCATTATTTTTGGCAGGATCATTTATGACGTATATAAACTCTTATATCATCATTTCCAGTCGTAGATGAATCATTTATTTCACACGCGCGCGCGCACACGACGTGCCTCTCCTTTTACTCTCTGTAGCTTCTTTAGCAAAGGTTCCTTTCAATAAGGACTTGATACCATTTCACAAGTTTGGAAACTTTTTCATGTGAGGATGGCTAGAGACGGGAACAAAAATTTCCTAAAACAGATTCAGAGACAATAGCGGGGATATATTTTAGTCGTTATAATACTGCCTATTATATATAAAGTTTTCGAATTTAATTGGTATACACTAATAGTGTAAGTCAGTTTTACACTGTCAACCAATAGAAATAGGAGAAAGTGAGAAATCATGGTGGATCCCTCATTATAATGGGTAGTTATTTGTGTGAGTTGACGCTTTCCACTATTTTTATTGACTGACAGTGTAAAACTGTTTTACACTGTCAGTATATTTAAATTAAATTCTAAAGTTCTCTATCTCTATTTTTTGGTTTATGGTTTCTTTTTCTTGTGATGTGATCTAATTTTTGGCATATGCTTCTATTTTTTTTATTTTATTATATTTTATATTTTATATTTTAAGAATTCTTTTACTTATTTAGAGATTGCAACAGTCTTAAAGTGGTTAATCTCACAACAATGCTGTAGAAGTACAGTAAAAACTGAACAAATCTCTACAAAAACTTACAAAAAATATGGGAACGAAACAGATGGGGAAAAAGAGAGAGAGAGAGAGAGATTCGAATACCGCAAAGGAATTATACTTCCCTTACCGGAAAAAAAAAAAAAAATTACTCCGGCTCTCATAAGTAGCCTTTCATCATGCTCACACTTCTTTCATGATTACAAGAGAGGTCACGTCAGTGTAAAAATATATAAATAAGTAAAAGATCAAAAATAAATAAAAGAGAGTCATGAGGTTCACGTTAAAAATTAATTAAGTTAAATAAATAAAATAGAAGCCCCCGACCTTGCTTCTCCAATCCTGATACTTTGAATTTAGACTGCTCCCCTATTTTGCACATTTAACTTCAATGATTTTAAGTGGAGGTACAAAGAATTAATGACTTTATATCTCTTAATATGATACCATAAAAAAATTAATTCTGATTATGAAGCCAAGAATCAATTATAGATTGATATTTCCCTGTCAAAAAAAAAAAAAAAAAACGTCATAGATTTATATTTTGGGGAAAACCTATATAAATAGTTTATATTTCCAACAACGGTGAACATTAATGAGTTTTATTTTTTGGATCTGAAAACATTATGAGTTAACCATTAAAATAAAAAAAAATAATTATATCCCACGAAAAAGAATATAAAATGAAAAGGAAATCTTAAAATTTTAAAGCAAGACATACACATGCATAATTTTATTCCATAAGGTCCAAAGGATCCCGTGTTGAAGGCTCATGTCATCTATGCGTGGTGCTGGTCAATCTCATATTCTTCGGATTGACCCAATCCACAAAAATTGGAACAAAATCAAATCAAACCAAATGCAATGCAACAAGATTTATCCTCCGTGTCTGCGGGAGTGTTTTGTCCTTGTCAACGTATGCTTACAAAGCATGAAAAATATGAAGGAAAAGAGACAGAACGATGGGAGAATGCAAATGGCAAGTGGAACACCACTCCTTGATACCTTAATTTTATTAATTTTAATATTTAGCCTTTGTTATTGTACCTTTATAAAGTGATAGAAAAACGGCCAAAGACCAAAATGTCACTTTCAATGTCTCAATAAAATTGACATTCACTATCTTTTTGTTATTATTTTTTTCCTACGAAAAAGAAAGTGAGAGAAAAAGGAGAAGCACAAAAATTGACACCTTATGTCGTATGGGATTCAAGTGCTCATCATTTTATCTTAATTAATTCATGACAACTTAATATAGGAAAAAAAAATTAAGATATGAGAAATTAAATTTGAATCTTGTTTGGTTGTATAACTTTTTAATTGTTTCTCTTGTCTTCAAGTATTATTTGTTTTTGTTGTATCTAGGGCTAATCACCAGACCAAGTTATCGTTGTTCATTAATATATAATTTTTTTATTTAAACTTATTAACAAATTGACAAGGATTTGGTGCAATGCAAGTAAATTGTACTTTCAAAAAAATGACTAAAGTTTGAACTTTTAAGAAGATAATTATTAAAAAAATGTTTTAATGATTTAATCATGACAATACCTGAAAAATTACTTTTGCAATAATGTTTGCGAGGACACTTAGGTCAAAGACCCAAAGAAAAACCCATTAACAGCAATGCCTTTCAAGGTTTTCGCATTCGTTGGCAGAGTTTTTTACAATATTGTTCTTAGTTGTTGATGATAGCCAAACACACAAACCGGTAATCTGATTGTCAAGCCAAGAATAAAACGTTTGTATAATGCAATCTTTTCTAGAATCTTATTCTTTTTAGATTAATACTAGATCTCAATTCTTTTTGTTAACTTTTCTCCAAGACTTTGTTATTCAAATTTTAGACGAACAATTCAACTTTAAAATAGCATTCCAGTAGCAGCTTTGTCTTTCATGCACACTCTCACGTGATAGCTCCGACTTTAAACCCTAGACACCCCGAATATAAGTGACATAATTAGCTTCCGCTTGGATTAGCTATCGTTTGATTGCATTTATGTAAATATTATTTTAGAAATATGTAATAGACAACCCAAGAGATAACACAGGAAATGAAAACTCTGTTGAGTAGACATTGTCAGCTATGTAATTGTAAGTTAAGACCAACAAGATGATCGGTTTGATTTTTTTGGTTTTGATTAATTAAAAATTTAAGTTGAAAGATACTTATATCGACGCATGGCAATTTTCAGTGATTCACTAGTGATAATAACGAAGAAAGAACATATGATAGGGGCCTCCATTCTTCTTCCTCTAGGAAATCAAAGAGGACCAAAGAACAAAGGTCCAAAAACCACTTTTACAACTGGTGAAAAAATTACATTATAAACTACAAGGTATATTTCTAAAATTATATCGACATGTTAAATAATTCTCTATAAATCAGATAGTGTGCGAGTCCTGTAATTTTTATAGGGAAATATAGTTGCAGAAACCACATCTGTAACTAGCATTAGCAATGCAATTGACATGGTTTTAGTTTACAGGTCATTCTATAGTGCACCATCTTCTAAATGGTGCTTCACGCACCTTGCAAATTTAATGGCCAAGATTATTTGGTGTATCCATACACCAACCAATGTAACTCTCCCCCTCCTTCACATCCAGCACCGATAGCAACCACCATCACCTTCTCCGTTGTTTGCTCTGTCATCGCTCCCCAGGGTCTTCGCCTGTGCTGCGGCTTCTTCCTTGCTGCGCATCGCAACTACCACTGTGACAGGGGCTTTCGTGGCCACTGCCTCCTCCACGAGAAGGAACGTTGCGATTACCTCCTCCACCACATTCGAGTTTGCATCGATGATTGCAACTACTGTAAAAGATCCACTGTCAGTCATCACTCGTGAACCATGTGGTCGTGCATCTTCTTTGCGTGACTCCTACTAGCCGTCTTCTTTGCCGCCACGGCTTGCGACACTGTTGTCTCCGTCGTGGTGGTTGAGATCTAGTGGAGCACTTGAGGTCTGGCGCAACCATGACAACAGCAGGAACAGTACTGGCCTTGGCAACAAGATGGCAATTTTTTGTTTTACAGAGTCAAAATTTGCCCGAGAAGAGAAGGAGGAGGGAGACGGATGATGTGGTGATGGGGGTCATGGGTCAAAGTGTCGGCGGCTAAGCGGTAGCAGCAAGCTCACCGATGACAGAGGCAGTGTATGGTGGTGTGGGTGGTGTTTTTCCATTTTGGGAAACTACTAAAGTGTAATATTATATTTTAGGTGCATGGATAGTCCAATAGTTTGAATGTAAAATACCTCCAAGGTGCTCGAAGCACCATGATTAACTAGGTGTATTAAAGACAAACCCTTAGTTTCCTGCTGATAACCCCAGCAAAGAATAGAAAAAGAAAACTCCATTCAACTGTTCTTAAAATAAAGGCACTATAGACATTGGATATTAATTACAACTCCTGGGAAGAACTATCAAGAGAAACAAGAAAAATGGAAAACCAGCTTAATTGTGTAATTATCAAATTAATGTCAACCAGGGTGGCAATAACAAACAAGAATCAGCACTTAGCAAGGCACTTGAATGGCAAGGTTCCCACACCCATAAACAGTGGCCATGCCATGATGTTTAAAATGATCATGTTCTTTTGTTTTTTGATCATAGGAAGTGTAAGCAAGCGGGTCAAAGGTGGCTTGGTGAAGGATCGTAACTCTAATATCAGCATCATATCCAAGTCTCAAGACTCAGGCCGATGCCACTGCAAGCTTGGTGTAAAATGCTCAATTTAATGTTGCATGGATTGTTGTTATCACAGCTACAAAATATCAAGAAAAAGGACATAGCTCCCTGCATCGCTACTCAACAGATTCCCAATGGAAAGATCTTAGAAAAGGGGCAAGTTTGGGGGAAAGCGCACAAGCATCCAGTGTCTCTCGTACGTAGCCAAATGGGTCCATCCAATCTCCTCAAGCAAAGACAGCTTTAGTTCATAGAGTTTCTTCTTAGCAGGCTCGGCGTCGTCTTCAATTATGTCGGTCAAAACCTGAATCGAAGGGACGACAGGTTCAGATAAGATTAATAGATAACTAATATAAGAAAAGTACCTTTCCCAAAACTCTATAATCATCAATACTAATGACACTATAAGAAAAGGAAAGGAAGAAGACAGTTGCTTCATATGTATTGATTGCCAGAATTCAATGACATATCATCTTCCCAAGAGTTTCATCCATTATCACAGATTACAATGTGTGACTACTTTAAAAAGTAAATCTTACCAGTAAGCAACAAACAAAACCACAAGTATACGTACTCAAGTAGTCACTGGTGTCATATGGTTTATTAGAAAATAATAGCAACTAATGATTCTGTTAGATAAGAATCTAATAACTAACAACCCTGTTAGATTAGAAATTAATAAGTTGAATAGTGAGTATCCATAGCAACAATCAACACAAGACTTTGGAGAAGAAAATACCTTCAATGCTGTCCCAAGCCTTTGATTACGCTTCTCGTTCGTCACCAAGAGGATTCCATATTTTGCGCACTTCACATCAACCCATTTCTTCAGCTCCTTAAAGTTCTCTTCAAACAAATTCGGAAGGGTGCCATCATCCGTAGATTGCCCCTCCTTTGACAATATACACCAAGTCAAGTCAGCTAACTTTTATTTGATTAAACAATAATTAAACGCTACGACTATCATAATGAAAAGGTTTGACTTTTCCTAACACCATAGTAACCAAATATACTCAAATTTATAGCTACATTATCATATGCAAGCAAGATCATAACAATTGCAGTTTTACAAATGCAATTCTAAACTTGAATGAAAAGTAGCAATACAAGACCTAATGTAAATCCAAATTTATAGCTACATAAGGCTCATGACAATTGCAATTTTACAAGACCAAATGTATGTTTGAACCAGCTTATTTTGTATTTAAAAAAATTACAATCGGAATCCTACTAAGATTGCTTTTGAAAATAAACAGGCGATTTTCTCACACTTAGTTAAAACCAAGCATGCATCTAATGTAAGTCTAAACTCGAATGAAATGAAGCATTTATTATGCCACACTCATGGTTTGAGCTTAAAAGGGGAAAAAAATTGCCCTCAGCATGCAAGGAAATTTCCATTTTTTGGAGTAACTAATAACTTACTTTTGATAATTTTACAAGATCAGATAGTGATTTAAACAGCTACTAGGTTAAAACAAGTTCTCAACTTAACCTAACAAGGCAAATAATATAACAGGCTGAACAAATTTTGCAATATTGTCTGCAAGGTATTTTCCTTTGTTTTGCACGAGTGGATATTAAAACAGTTGAAAATGTACAATCAATGCTTTAAAGAACATAAAAGCTACCTTCAAAGACTCAATTTCTGCCAGTGCAAGCCCCTTTTGGTAAAGTGCCTCTGCTAATTGGTCACGAGTTAATTCCATCTCTTTCTTGATTTTCTACGGTGAGATTAAAATATCATTATTTTCCAACAAATTGCAAACTGAAAATCCAATGTGTAAGTAGTAGTGTTGTAACAAAATTCATTTTTCCACATGGAATATAAACTTCGATAATAATTTTAATTAATAATTTAACATCTGATAGATGATATGCTATCAGTGTGTAAAAGATGTTTATGCTATTGTATCATCATTTTCACATAAACTTTTGCATAACCAACTTCTATAACTATAAAAAGTCAAGTACCAAAATTATAGTTGATTATGGGATAACTAAAAGTACAGGGGACAAGGATGAGCACCTGTGCTTCCTCATCTTCTTGATCATGTTTTAGGGCCAAAAATTTTGCTAACTCTTCTCTATCAATACTGTCAATCACCTCATTTGCTGCATCAATTACCTGCAAAGCGTATTCATAATTGCCATATGACCAGCCCTTTTATAGGATTCACTTGCTCCAAATTGAATAACTTTTCATCAACATTGAATTTCATCAATCCAACCATTCAATTGAAAGTTCTCATAAGGTATTCAGACCCATAAATTTCATAAAATTATTCATTTTGTATGCATGATCTGCATGATAATATCACCACTCAAACATTGGATTGGCGTAATTTTCATCTTAACTTGAACGTATAATATGCTTTCAAAATATAAATGTCAACTAATTAAAATGGACGTGGATTGGTAAATTATGAATCTCCAAAAAAAAAAAAAAAAGAGAACAGCATAAATGTACAAGACTTATATTCTTGGAGTCAACAAAACCCTGCCCTATGTGTGTGTGTGTATGTGTGCTCTGAGTTCTGTTGACACTACTGTGATAGTTTTATCATAGATACACCAGTAGCAACTCTTTTTATTTTTTTTATAGAAAAAGAAAAATTATTAGCAAAGAAGAGGATATACAAAAGAGGATAAAATATCCTCACAATAGTACAAAATATACAACTAAGACCTAAAGGGATAGACCATGTTGCAATGCATGCCAATCCTTTTGAATGTCAGCTAGAGGAACACTATTAAATATACCATGAGCTGAACACCAAAAGAAGGCTAAAAAGGTGATATACCAAACAAAATCAATAGATAACTCTTCTAAGTTAAACTTTTCATGAAATCCAAAGTTGGATCAAAAGTTCACATCATGTAGACGACGCTCCAAAATTAAATATTAATTTGATATCATATTAATTTATACTCTTTTAATATTCCAAGAGATTATACATAAAATATAAGAAATTAAATTTTACTATTCAAAAAAGTATAAAAATAAAAATACTGTGGATAGGAAGGAAAATCAGAGAGGGGGAAAGGGAAATAATTAATATTAAAGATTTGATTCCAACAATTTTCACCTCTTCATCATGATGGAATTTGTCTTTGATATTACTCCTTGAAACTAAACCTTCCAAAATCTTTGCAAGCAATGGAGTGTACTTTGGGTATTCAGACTGCAAGAAAACATAGCAATTTCGTATTATTTAATTTTAATCTAGAATGCAGCACCAAAAACTAGAAGTTCAACTAAAATTCTATTCTCACTTTTAGCGAGGCAGACAACTTCTTCCATTCTGAAAGATCTTCATCACTTTCTTGTTTTAGGCCTCCAAACACTTTTATTTTTGCATCTCTTACCTGATGGACAAGTCAAGGCCAACTTAAATTACCATTAGGGCAGAAGATATACAATCCGAAATCTATAATATATACATTGTGATGACAAAGAACTATAAGAGAATGTTTGATAAAGAGATTTTGGACATGTAGAGATGAAAAGGTAAAACACAATTGTGACCCTCCCAAGTACACAAGATATTCTTATAATAGCTCGTTACATACAGTACACATATTTTTAAACTGTTATGGACATGGACAGATGCATAAATATCGTCTATCCATTACAGCCAAAGTTATCACTCTTTGATTAAATTATTATAAAAATTATTTCTGATAAAATAAAAATTTTGCTAAAGAGGGAAAAGAAGGAAAGTACAACAATGGCATCCTACAAAGCATTAAAAAAAGGGGAATGAAAAAGCAAAAACAATAGAACAAGAAAAAGATTTAGAATAATTCAAACTATATTAACAATACAAAATTGGACAACAATGCACATGCTTTCAATTTTTTTTCTTTTTTGGTACACAAACACGCTTAAGCAAAAACAGATGCCAAAGCAGCATATCCGGTAATGCCCAGAAAAAGTGGCAAATGAAATACATGATAGGATAAAAAACATGGAAGCTCTTCTGCCGAAGTATGACTCACATACCTCTTCTTCTAAACGTTCAGAAACCGTCTTCTTGGAAGATAAGGAAGAACCTTTTCCCTTGTCCTCTTCAATCTTTCAACAGAAGATGTAGGAAAATGTAATTAGACATTAAATGATAGTAGATACAACTTCAGCACAGCTTGGTGCTTGTTCAAACCAGCACACAAAAGGCCTTAAGACAGGTAGCTGTATATGGTAGAGAATAACCTTATTCGGGGGAACTATATAAGAAACCCGATATGATACGGGAAGCTTCTCTGGATTCTTATGCTCCCCCTGACCAGCAAATGATAGTTTCCCATATGATATTGCTCCCACCAATACAGATCCTTGTGGAGCATTCTGTGGAAATACTTCAAATGCTATTACATACTGCCAATAATCCAATAGAAATACCTAAGCGGTTAAGAAAAGAAAACATGCCTTGGGAAGCTTGTCCTTTGGTGGTGGACCCACATAAAATCCTTCTTTTATACTAACAATAAGCAAACGTCATCACCACAACACAAGATGACACTTAAACCAGAAAGAGGTAGGGACTGTAACTCAATAACATACCCTGGAACTAATGTTGAGAATTTAAAGGAACCATTTCCCATCAGTGGACCATCTGGTTGAGAGAAAAAGCATAACCGAATGACATCCTGGGAACAAAGATAAACATATAAATGATAATTAAATAAATATATAGAAAGAATGAAATATATAAACTGAGTTTTAATGATGTATATAAAGTTTACAACCTCTACAAGTAATTCAACAAGTGTAAGTTCATGGGGGAGTCACGATTTAAGAATTATCATGAAAAAAATATTTCCAATTTAGGAACAACCAATCAAAGAAGATGTTTAATTCTAATTCTCCCTAATTTGATTCATGCAGCAATTCTCCGGAAGGACTTGATTCTTTACTAGATTATGCATTATGACATTACAACCTTTAGCATCCAATAACAATATCATACAAAATGGTTGAGCCAAATTTACAGTTTTCCATGATATCTTTAATAATTTAAAATCAATTTTTCCTTCTATGATTTTTGGTATTATCAAGGTTGCATTCTATGATTTCGAAATTCTATCAATTTTTTTTATTAATAATGCATTCGAAATTTTTAACAACTAAAATTTAGAATTTCTATTTGTAAAACAACTTGCTAGCCACATACTTCAAAAAATTGCACATTACATAACCATTGAGCATTGAGTAGCCTACTAGCAGAGAAATACTACTGAAATCCATTAAAAAAACTTACAACAATGTAATGACAAATGAGATGGTAGTAAAATCAAAAGATAAAATTGGGATAACATAAGATTGTCATTAAGAATATGATGTACTACCTTCTCTTCCAAATTTCGTTCAATGAATAACACCAATTGTTTCATCTTTTCCAAAATCTGCAAGTTCTCATGCCTGAAACAATAAATTATAATGAGTAAAGGACCAAGTTTAAACTGTCTACTATATAAAAAAATCTAGAAACATTCAACTTGCAATAAAAACTCAGCTTTCTTAATGCAGGCATTAATAACTAAATCAAACTTTCGAGTCCCTAAAACAACATCACTGGTTAGTGCAAGTCTGTAAATTTGCAAAATTTATTTGAAATATACTAAAGCAATATAACTATCTGTTGAGTCCTACATCAACTAGGCATATGGCCTAGATAGCCTTTATAAACATTTGGGAAATCCTTCCCCCTTGAGCCAGCTTTTGGGGAGAAGTTAGGCCTCCAATACTAAGATGGTATCAGAGCCTATCCTATGTTTTATGTTGGGCCACCCTTAGATATCCAGTCTCACAAACTTCACACTCCAGATATCCAGTCCTAAGCATAAAGAGTGTGTGTTGAGTCCCACATCAACTAGGCATATAATCTAGATAGCTTTTATAAATACTAGGGCAATTCTTCCCCCTTGAGCTAACTTTTGGGATAGAGTTAGGCCTCAAATTCTAACAACAAGTAAACAATAAGCACCACATAGAAGAAACGAGAATGTGTGGTCGTCTAGTATATATGGTCAGAAAGAGTAGTACCTCAAATATAGCCGTAAATTGTATTCTCCCTTGGGAAGTTTTGTGAAGTTCGGATAGGCATCTCCACTTGAATATACGCGCTATAATCAGAATGTACAAATATGAAAATTAATTACAATCAGCTTACTATGCACATGACTCAAAAATGGTATTTGAATGACAAACTATCCCCACCCCTACTCTCAACTTTAAAATCAAAAAGGAATTTTTTTTTTCTTGGATAAAGAAGAATATTATTAAGAAGAGAAGAATGATACAAGAAGATGGGAGAACAAGAGATCCACCTTACAAGAGAAAAAAAAACAAACAAAATAAAAGGATATCAATAAAGCATAGCTTTCCAATCTCTTAACATGTCTGAGAGGGGAAAAAATAAAATCAGAATACCTTATTCGAATCAGAAATCATATAAAATTGAGACTCAAATTTAGTGTCATATATCCGGTCATTCAGAAATGGAATTTGAGGTTTTACTTCAGCTCCATCTTCCAATTTGACCTTGTATCTGAAAAAGCAGAATAACGAGAACAGGCCATCTAAACGTTGAAAAATAAATGAAACACAGATAATGGAATTATAACTACTCACGTTAATGTCAGTGCAAGTATTTGCTTTCCAGAGGGAAGTTTGTCACGATCAGTTGAAAGTGCACTAATCTTAGCATCTATTGGTCGATATGGGATCCTTATCTGTAAGTTTAACACAAATTAGGAGAATAGGCTAACCTCATTAAAGTCACTCATCACAAGCACAACGGCATAGTGCAAAAGGGAGGAAGAAAACTTTACAAGATAACCTTGTTTAGAATTGCTACAGGTGCAAGTTTCTCAGATGCCAGTAGCGCTTCAGCATCAATTCTGACTGGTGCTTCACTCCCATCAAGTACAACTTCCTCTTGGCTGACTTTTACACCATGAAACACAAGCTGGAATTTTATAAAAATTAGCAAGATTATCATCAATGAATAATGACAGACTACATAATATTCCCTCTTTCTTAATTCTCCTTTTACCAGAAGTTGTTTATGAGCCCAAAATTACATGAGCAATCACAGACCGAAAAAGAAAAATTCCTAAATAACTCAGCAAGAGAGACCAAAATTATTTGTCATTTTTAAATTTGATTATTTTTCTATTTTCCTTTCCCAACCCCTATTTCTCTCTGTTATTAATTTTTTTTTTCTTGACGAGATTACTATTATTATTATTGAGGATGAGCATTGAAGCAATGATAAAATTGCTACCTTGTGACCTATAGGTCCCAAATTCAAATCTTGAAATGTCTCTTTGCTTGTAGGGATAAAACTACATATATCTACTCTCCCTAGACCCCACCAGATGAGAGCTTCGTGCACTGGGCCACTTTTATTACTACTACTACTACTACTACTACTACTATTACTACTACTACTATTTCTAATCAAAGCTTTTTTTTTGTTAAAAAAAATTTAATAACTTATATAGCTCTATTTTATTCAATTATTTTACGCTCCTTTTTTTGGTTACTTTCTGCATTTAAAACGAAAACTACCAAAAGAATTTCTTTTGGAAATCACTCTTTTTGGTTCAGCAAATGAAAGACTTAGCCCATCACAAGCAAACAACAACTAAACTTTTTCCCACTCCTTCACAAGCAAACAAAGTAACCCCAAAAAAAAAAAACACTAAGCTGTCTTGCAAACCCAAGATCATCAATAGGCCCAAGTCACAAATAAATAAATAAACTCCATCAGCATAGATAAAACTATGTCCCTCCCTGCTAACTCAGAGCTGATGATGCTTAACAATTGGACTTCACAGCTGGAGCGGTTTAGGTTGTTCAATAACAGAGAAAGAGGTAAAGCGGGTGTCTGAGCCTCACATGGTGGTTGTTGGAGATGTGTGTGCGTGATGAGAGTGTGAAGAATGTTGCCAAATGTGTAGTGTGCAAAGTATATGTAAGATAGAGGGGGAGCAATGGCAAATGCAGGCGTAATACTTAGTGCCACAATGTGCCAAAGGGGAAAACATTCTTCATTTGAAGACCCAACTACAGATACAATACAAGAGTCTCTTGGTTCTTCTCTCAGACATGACCCCCTCTTCTCTTTTTTCTTTCCAAAGAAGAAATTAATTAATTATTTTTTTTCATTTAATTTTATTGGATTAGGCTAAAATGGATTACAGGTTTTGGGCCAATAGAGTTGCCCTCTAATTTTATTTTTTTTTAAATGTCTAATTATAGAGTAAACCCTAAACAAGGCAAAAATAATAATAAAAAAAAATAAAAAATAAAAAATCTGGTGTCACCGGTGAATAAAAGGAATTTTGATACATCCTCAATATCACCTACTGAATGGTGAATAAGAAACAATCATCATGTGGCTTAGCCAAATCAAAAACTTCGAGATCAGCATTTTTTTCCTTTTTGGACAAAAAGCAAAAAAGGAAATTTACCCAAAAGTCTGGAAAGGGAAAATAAGTTCATCATACAAATATGAATTGTGTTACCTGAAGATCCACATTTGTAGTCTCATGACTCCCTATGCCACTTGACCAAAACTGAGCTATGACTAGTTCCAATGTTTGACCACCGACAACCTTAAAGGTGAAGCTTTTGGCAGCAGGGGAAGAAAAAGTCATCGCATTCCTCCATGTCAACGGTCTATGCAATGGACATATCTGGACATAGCAAGCATGTCAAAGAAATGGTCCAGACTAATCTTTACATAGTTTCAAGCTGCAAGTTGTACCTGAACAGCATCCACAAAAAATCTTCGAGTTGTATCAAATCTTGATGTGTTCATGTTTCCTTCAACCCAAGATGCACCACATGGCACTTTAATATATTTCCTTTCTACACGGCCTAATGAAAAAATTTAAGACAACAAGCATTGCTTTTAGGACTAGAGAACAGAAACTAGAGCAGAATTGCAAATGCCATGCAATAAATAAATTTAAGAAAGACTAAGATTTCCGATAACACCTTCAATATTTGGGAAAAGAAAAGGCCACTGGGAAATAGTTCAAACAACATGGTTGTAATGCACTACATGTGGATCTCAAAATTTCAACCCTAGTAAGCCACCAGCAGCAAGAAACATTGAGATTAACTTAATTGACTAAAGCACACCTGGCTGGAATAACATCTTTGAAAATGAAACTTGTGGAGGTCTATTGGTAACAGCCACAGGCTTGGTTATGGTAACTGGAATTCTGAAAAGAGGACCACGCCATGGTGCTTTGCAGTCAATACCATAGACCTCATAATAATGCAGACCATCATGTAAATTGGTAGGATCCACAATTATGCTGAAAGTAGAAGACAACTTGTAAGTCATTAATAAAACTAACTAGAAATTGGCAACATCAAACAGCAACTTAGTTGAAATAAAAAGAAGAAAACAAACATAAACTGTTGATGGAAGAACTACGTTTAAGCAGAAAAGTTTAAGGATGGTGGATATGGAAGATTGGAGACTATAACAAGACAATTTCAAGGATGATGGTAAGTTTGGATAGTGTATAATTATATATGCACTTGAAAGTACCATGGGGAACTTTTTTTTTCTTTTCACAAAATAATTATGTCTTATTTCTGCCACCCAAAATAAAATGTTCATGTGACCTAGGGGGCGTTTGGTAGAGGGTTTAGAATAGGATTCCCGGGAATCCCATGGATATGCCTATGTTTGGTACAAGTTTTGAAAAAATATTCCCGGGAATGTTACATTCCCGGGATTGATTTTGGGGTAACATTCCCCCCAAAATATTCCCATCTCACACATGGGATTATAAGATTCCCATGGCATGGGAATATTTTTCTATGTAAAAAGACCAAATTACCCCTGCTACCACCCACCACCAGTTACCCTCCACTACCGCCCCCCATCGCCAAACTGCCATCGACCGCCGTCGGACCACCGCAAACCACCGTCGGTTACCGCCAACCACCATCGGGCAGCCACCGGACCAACATCGATCGTCGTTGGACCATCGTCATTTGCCGCCGAACCGCCACCATGAACTGCCACCGGCCATGGCCGGACCACCACCGACTGCCACCAACCACCGTCGTTTGCCATCAGACCACCATCAGCCATCGCCGAACCACCATCAACCGCCATCAAACCACCATTGTTTGCCGCCGGACCACTATCGGGCACCGCCAAACCACCGTCATTTGCCGCCGGACCGCCATCTGCCACTGCCGGACCACCATCAGCCACCGCCGTACCACCACCGATCGTCACCGGACCATCGCAGACCGCCACCAGACCACCACCAACCACCGTCAAATTGTGGTGTCTGCTGGACCACCCCAACCACCGCGCCACCGCTGCACCACCATCGACCACCGCGAGCCACTGTCAACCACCGCTGGACCATCACCGTTTGCCGCCGGACTGTCAAGGGTATTTTTGGAAATGAAAAAAAATTTTCTGAGATTTTAATCAAATCTACCAAACGCCAAAGTATATATACAGGAAAACTATTTAGGAATAATATTCCTAGGATTAAGATTCCCAGGAATGAAAATTAAAACCCCCTACCAAACGCCCCCATAGTTTAAGAACAAAATTATGATATCATGAAACAAAGGAATGCTTCACATATATTTCCCAAAAAGGATGAACCCGTGAGCACTTGCATTTTGCAAATAAATGGCCGTGTATGCTAAGAATGAAAGGATAATGGCGAAGGAACACTGACTAACTTGAAGGTACGGCCATTATGAGTGAGCAGTAGATAATCAGGGGCTTTCACAACTGACTTATCTGTAGAATGTAATTCAATACACTCCTCAAACACAACCAATTCTTCAATCTTGTTGGCATCTTCATGAAATTTTGGGTCAATTTGCACTGTCCACTGTCAATAAGTATTACGAGTTATAATGAATTAATGAAAATAGCCAATTGACAGCACAAGCTAAAATTTACAATTAAGTTATACAAATATTACAATACACATAGATTTGACAAACAAAATTGCAATTATCAATAATAGCAAGAGAGTTATCAAGTTTCATTATATACCTCCTGCACAATTTTTGTAACAAACAAAATTTAATCAAACACTACTCTTGTCCTCTATTGTCACCCTAGAAAGCAAGGTAAACTAATATCGGTTGTCAATTCAACAATTTTTCATTATTCTGTCCAAGTAATAGTTCATGAAAATTACATACAATGCAGTCATCACTCATCTTGCCCACAATCCAGTCTTTATTCTTTAAAGATCCGGCTCAAAAATATGCTTTGTTCATTAATGCACACCAAATTGAAGAGTGATCTGACCTCAGCAGATTGTTTGCAAGCACTAGCCTCCCTCAGGTAGATGCCCCGTGATGAAGGATCTGCCATCAACAATCATATAAAGGAATATAATTTTTCCAGTTTCAAATCATGCTCTTACTTTAACATAAGACTTTACGACAATCTCTAACTATGATTTTCCTTCAAGTTACATGCAAACTATACTCATTATATTGCATTTGTGTTTTTCGAACTTTAATTAAGCACTAATTGACAGATTATATCACATTATTTAAACCACTTATGCATAAACATTCTCCTGTTTAGAACTCAGCACTACAAATTTTATACCAGTGCAACATTTATGAACATGCTTGGTTATGCAAATTTCTTTGGCCATTGTCATTCTATTCCTCTGAATTTTCTTTCTTAACCCTGTCTGTTAGGTTGTCATGGTTTGCACCTGAATTATAATACGAATGATTGTAGTCACAGCTTATAACTGAATTTATTTTTCGCAATCAATAGTTTTCCCACAAATGGTGCATTCTATTAACACAGAATAATGGTAAGAGTCATAGTCTTTTAGCACACTAAAAGATTTTCTTAAGTTTCCTACTTGTGCCCCCAATTGAATTAAGATTTCAAGTGACAAAAATGCTTCATAATTTTGTTTAGCAAGCCAATTCTCTTTTCTTTTTTTTTTCTCTGATTTCTTTTAATTTTTATTTTTCTCTCTAATCTTGGGTTATTATAATTCTTAACAAATAACAGAATGTCAAAAACCCTTTTCCCCCAAATAAGTTAAATATTTATAGTACATAACAAGCTGCATCATTTGTACAAGCATGACTAAATTCATAAGGGGAAGTCAAAAGATATGAATTTCCTTTCTCGTTTCTCAAATAGGGAAGGAAGCCGAAATGTCCAGGAGAGAACACAAACTCACTAGTTTTTCCAGATTGCTTGATGTTTATTTGATACCAAATACATGGAATATTTTGACACTGCTGTATATATTCATAACACCTGTCATTGAGTATTAGATTTAGATAAATGCCAAATACTATAAAATTACCATTTACTAAAATTTCCGTGAAAGTAAAGACTAGGAAGAATATCAAACTTGTCAACTCGCATAAGCCCTTGCCCAGTGGATAATTTATCCTCAGGTGAATCAACTACGGGAATGGATGTATTCTCAAGGGCCTTCCTCACAATATATGGACTCACAGGAATTCCCTCAGCCTACATGCAGATCATACACATCAGAAAATTATAGATATGTGGTAACACAAACTAGATCATACGATCTAAATAATATCATATCCTAGAACCTTCATTGCACTTATGAGCAATGCAATTCCCCCGCAGGCTGATGGTGATGCCATTGATGTCCCATTCATGAGCATACGCCGTTGAAGAGTCCATGTAGGAACCGGAGCAACAGCGGCACCAGGAGCACTTATACATACGCCAAGGTCTCCATCAGCTGTTGGTCCTCGACTAGACCTGCACATTATTTCCATCAATCATGCAATGATAATGGTGCAAACCTGTATAGGAAGTCATCCAATTAGAAAGTTTCCAAAGAAGCAGATATACCAAGTGTATTCAAGCCCCTCAGATGGAGATTCAACAACAGAATGAGCACCAGCTGCCATAGCAGGAGAAACATAAGCACCAACACCTATGATACTCGAAGATGTACCACCAGGAGCACCAACAGTGCTCAATGCTGGCCCACTGTTACCAGCACTGCTCACAAATATCAGACGGTGCTTGTTTACAGCCTAGATGTAAATCAACCAAAACATCCATAGCTTAGAGGATGGAAAATAGCAACAGAAAGATATAACAGGCCCAGTTAAAATCAAAGTCTCAGAAGATACTTCATTCACAAGGTCTACAAAACGTCCATAGTCTGGCAGCAACGTTGGCTCGCCATAACTCATGTTGATAAGATCACATTTATGCTGCAAAAGAAATGTTGACAATGCCATTGCTACAATGTGTTATTTATGTCAAGCAATACAAAATCCTAGTACAAAATTAGTTGTGTCAAACACACAGATAACAAAGACAAATCTATTTCAATTGTTGAAATATCCAGTATAATCACATAATGAGGGAAGAACATTTGACGAACCTCCACAGCAGCTATCAGTGCCCGAGTCAAACCAGTTCCAGTTTCCATTGAACCTAAGCGAGAGTCCCCAATTTTACAAGATATTAATTGCGCTCCAGGTGCAACTCCATTCAACAAAGGTTCCTAACAAGAATACCATATATTATACTGTGTAGTGTTCATCATAGGAATTGCATTAAATGGAAAAAATTTCATCTATACCTCTGGGTGGAATGCAGCAGTTATACCAGCAACATGTGTTCCATGAGGGGAGCTGTCTGTTACAATACTTAGGACATTTCCATCATTATAGACATTCACAACAAATGTACAAGCATCTAATTTGCTGAAGACACCGTACTTCCTCTCAATCCTGAAAAATAGGCCGTAATAGTTCAAACCATGTGAAAATTTTAATACCTACCACATTGATAAGAAATAAAATGGTAATTGCTTCAACAGCCAAACCACTTTAATTTATACAGTGCCAATTGACTATTTAATTCAGAAATGTCTCGACTACAATAAAGATGTGGAACCAGTGAGTTCTTCTTGCTTAATTATCAGGTTGCTCCTTTTACAGAAAATAATAATAATAATAATAATAATTTTCTTTATTTGTTTTTTTTTCAGGCATAATTTGTGATAGAGAAGAGATGAGAACCTGAGGTGGATGGGTGATACACAAGATAATATTGGGAACAACTATATCTGAGAAAAAATTGTAGAACCTATTGAAGAGAAGATGATGGACACTTGCCTAAGGTGGTTGGTCATAGGAGAATAAGACCAGCAGAGGCTCCAATGAGAAAAGTGGATCAAATGAAAAATAGTCCAATTAAATGGGGTAGAGGAAGATGTCATAAGGTATTAAGAGAAGCAATTAAAGAAGATCTTGCTAGAAATGGTTTTTCCAAATTTGATAGAGCAAAATGGCACATTGATCCATGTAGCTTTCCCTACTCAGTACAATAGGCTTAAAGCGTGTTTGTTTTTGCGTTTGTAGCCTCAAACGCGAGTTTAATGTTCATTGAACACTGCACCTTGTTGTTTGGATATTTTATGGTAGCTTTACTTCAACAGGATTAATCACCTCAAACCCTAGTTTACATAGAAGCAAAAATTTGTTGCTTCCCTACTGGGGGCTCTACATTCTATGTTCTTACAAGACTAATATTACCATTCTATCCTCAAAACATCAAATGATTTATTTTGTCATATTTTATTTGTTTTTTCAATGTTTATACCTTTTAGGAGTTAAGCATATAAAAGTGATTTTGACCAACACTATCTGAACAACATTAATTCAATGAAAATCACTTTTTAAGTAAAGGTGTCCAAACATAAATCATTTTACTTCGAACTTACTTTTGATCAAAATCAAGTTTACAAAATCAAGTTTTCAAACTCTAAACCAAACACACAGTTGTTGTTGTTGTTGATGAATACTTTTGTTCAGTTACTTAGATTTAAATGGCTTGCCTATAGATATGGTTTACAACAAAACGCAATGGTGTCATTTAATCCATGTGGCCCAACTCCACATACTAGGAAAAGGCTTTGATGCTGTTGTTGATACATAAATAAGTCAAAAATCTTAAATTCCATAAGCTGAGAGCTGCTGTTTCCAGATTGTCATAAAAAATGTTCAATACTACGTTATATACATCACATAACAGTTCAAATGTTTCAGAAGAAAGAAATGAATTAAAAAATAAGACAAGAACTCCATGCATCATCCATCCAATTTAAGTCCTACTCATCATTTATTCAGCTTCAGTAGATAATTTAGTCCTTTAGAAAATTTTAAATTAAAGACAGAATCAACAGTCATTTAACTTTTCCTTTATTTCCCATTAAAAATATATTGTATGTCATTATACATATATAACCGTTACAATTCTGCTTAACATTTTTTTGAAGTATGACTAACACATGAAAACAAAATTCATAAATAATTCAAAGGGAAATCATGGTTTTTTGTTCAATTCAAATAAAAACGATAAAAAGACAAATAGAGGTTGTTGTATCCCATGACAATTGACAAAGTGAAGGTTGATCAAGTTGTGAAGTGTATAGCACATGATGATGTGGACGCAGAAATCCATTGTGCAAAACATAAATATCTGCCAATTTCACAAGACTTTTCTTCACAAAAGCAATCAACTGAGATTAAAACCTAAAATAAATAATAATAACACCACCAATCAAATGTACCTATAATTAGTTAATGGTACAAAGTTAGCAAGCTTCCCACCATCTGGATCATCCTCAATACTCTGTGTGTCAAAAGCAACCCTCCAGACCTCACCATCATACCAGACAACAGCATCTATGACAGGCCCTTTATCATCATAGCTCTAAAACATAAAACATCATTGCCTTTTCAGAGTAAGAAAATTGAAACTAAATACTGGGTGGGATCAAGGGGCAAGTAAACAAGCACAACACAAGTATAAAAGTCTTTTTAAGTGAAAGAGAGAGAGCATTATCAATGTCATATAACTATATGGATAATTGGAATAAAATACGTGTTTCCTGTTTCTACGGGTGGACAGTGCAGCAGCAAAGTTAATGTAACACGTTTGGCACCCACCTCAGATTGCCTTCTCAGAAGATCAACCCTATTTTGGAGATCTTCACGAGCCTTTTTAAGTTCAGCATCTTCCACCTTGGCGTGTTGCTAGAAAACATATCATAGTTTGAGTAATATGGATTAGGAGGTATAATGGAAGGCAGACAAGCACACTATATCTAGAGGAGCATTATAGCTAATTAGCTATTCACAAAATTAGAAGAAATATATCCTGCAACTTCATCAGGTAACAAAAACCAAAAGAAATCAAATAAAAAATTTTCATCTTTGTACATGAGTAGTCAAAGGAAATAATTATGCATCTCAGAATGCTAATTTATATTTGTAGGCTCCATTTAGTCTTTTCTTTCTCATTTTTCTTCTCTTCTGCTCTTAAGGGTAAAGGCAATTTTTCTCCAGAGTATACAATCATAGAATGTTGAAATTCGAAAGAAGAGATAAAACTGTCACCAAAATAAAGGAAGAACTTCTCTTTCATTTCCAAAAACAGCATTTAAATTATGCACGCAAATAAAATGGAGACAAGGGAGAAAACACTAAGAAAAGAAGAATATACGAAAAAATAAATAACACAACACTTGCAGCAGGTTGCCTCTGTAATGCATGATGTCTAGCACCTACTAAACAACATGTTAAGCTGTTATGACTTATGAGTATGTGAACTGAGGTGCAAGCATATAATCAAGCAAATTCTCCAATTAACCTGATCAAAGTCGTCAATTCGTTTTAAAGCCTTAGCAATTTCCTCCTGGTTTTTCTCGTCCCACTTTTTCTTTCTTTCTTTCTGCCGATGAAAATTTCAAGAGGAGAAAAGGGGAGATCAGATCTATTAGCCATAGTTATGAAGCCCAAATAGCAACTACAATGTTTGAATAGACTAAAATTCTACCTTCAAACGAGAAGTCAATTTTTTTGTAAAGAGCTCATAAACCAATTTATAACCCACATGCCATTCACCAGAAGGATTTTTCCACGAAGTATTGATAACCAAAGATGTCCCTGTACAAATTTTGCATTAACATTTAAGCACAGACAAGTGCTTCACATCTTGGTGGTTCACATTCTTCGACTAGGAAGAAGAAAGTAAGAAAAATAGCAGGAAACAAGAATCACAAGAGTTTATGAATATCTGTATAATAAGGGAGCAGCACACACAAATACTCACAGAGAGAGGGAGGGTAGGAGGAAAATGAAAGAAATGCTTCATTCTTAACAGTATTAAATAAATGAAGAATAAATAAGGATTATAGGGCATTCATCAGAATAGTTGATGTAGGCAGACTTAAACTCATAGCTTATTACTTCATTCAGGTACTAGCAGTCAGGTATTCACTGCACACATAATCAGGGGTATTAATTTAACTTCATATTGTTCTACTCAGTGCAGCTAGTTTCTGTTTATTTTGGCCATCCTTTTGGCATTCCAAAATGAGTGAAAACCCAGAATTGTGACTACACTGATGCCTTCAAGTAGGAATTTAAGACTGACAATAAGCAGCTCATCACAAGATGTGCAAGCAGAGCCTGAAGCTTTGTCGTTCCAATATCTCCAAAGTTACTTGCAAGTTGCTACTACTACGATATATTGAAGAATGTCTGAAAACCATTTAATCCCTATTCCCTAGCACTAACCTGACGCTCCAGAAATACAACCATCAGCATCAGCCTTCACCACCTTTGAGGTATCAACATCTCCACTCCCAGTGCTGAAGACAGAAAAAAAAGTTATCACATGTTTATTACTAAACCAGTAAACACTATAGATATCAGATAAAAATGAAGTAGTTTCTATTACCAATCAAGGACATCAAGAATTTTTGGTTTCCCATCAGAGGTAACCTGTAATCCAGCAGCAGCCGGGTCTACACCAGAATCTGAAACAATGCAGATCTTATGACTAAACAAATTTGTTACACGAATCAGTATGGCAGTACCAATTACAGCAGAACACTAACAATTATCAGAATACAAATTAGGTGGGCAACTGGGGCACCAAGCTAGTGACAGAATCAATAAAATCAAAGCAAGGCTCGTTTTATGGAAGGACTGTACAGAGAACAACACAAAAGGCTAATCACTAATATAGTTCGTGAAAAAAAGTACTTTCTAAAGCACTAAATAATCCATTACACTAACAAACTGATTTTCATCCACGCATCAAATCAACCAATTCAACAAATTTGATCAACATTCTAATAAGCAAACAAGACGTGTATAATTTAATATCTAATCCAATTATTCCATCCCCTACAACTATATGCAGCTAAAAGCGCTAACTTTTCAGGCATTCTCAAAAGCTTTTCAACCTCAAAATTCTGGGCCATAATCGCATTTCATTATCTCCCCCATGAAACCATGACCTCAAGCAAACAAACACCAAAATCATATTCACCCATTTCCCCTTCCTCAACAATCCCAATAGCCCAGTACTCAAATTCAAAAACCAACACCAACCAACGTTCGAAAACAACAAGGTAAAGGGTAAAGTTGAGAACTTTTTCAAATGGGCAGTACCGAATATAGCGATGAGTGCACCACGGCCATCGTAGTTAGGGTGAGCATGAAGGAAACGGTCGACGCCAATCTCTTTCTTTGGCATCAGGGAAGCCAAGAAGGTTGACTCGTTCAGCTTCAAGTTTCGGAGAGTGGCAACGTTGTTGTTATTGTTGTTGTTGTTGTTGTTGTTGTCGTCGTCGTCGTCGTTGATGTTGTTGTTGCCGTCACCACTGGCACAGCAAGAGTTTAAGGAAGAACAAGGCATTGCCTTGGGAAGAATCCAATAATTGCT
Organism: Pterocarpus macrocarpus; assembly: GCA_031439585.1. Classification (NCBI taxonomy): domain Eukaryota; kingdom Viridiplantae; phylum Streptophyta; class Magnoliopsida; order Fabales; family Fabaceae; genus Pterocarpus; species Pterocarpus macrocarpus. The sequence continues at coordinate 58,234,543 of CM062516.1, read as the reverse complement.
TCTTCTGATGATAGAGGGTATGTGGGTGTGTCTGTGTCTCCTTCTTTTGTTAATGTTGTTGGTGTGATTGGCGGGATGAAGGGTGATGGGAGATACCAACGGAGGAGAGAGAGTGTGTGAGGGTGGCTGAGAGGGCAATGTGGGGAATCTAAGTGAAAGTGTGTGTTGGCTATGCATAACGTGGATGGTGTTTTGGTAATTTTAGGTGGAGGGCGGGGTGATGGTGGCGTTGCGCTGTGAGAGGGTGTACTGGGGTTTAAGGGCTAATGGCATGGGTGGATTGGATAGGTGGATGTGGTTTGAGTGGTGTGCCTTCATGTTTTTTTTTGTGGAAAGTACATGGTTTCGTCACTTCACTTATTTACAGATGTATAAGAAAATAAGGTATATGAGAAATAACTCCTCTTGTGGGATTACTATATGGTTTTTTGTTGCTGAGCTGAGTAGACTCATGTCTTACATTGTTTACTAGAACAGTGGCAGTGTGCTTTTGTTTCAAGTAGAGTATACGTCTTGCATTGCATTGCAGGGCTGTATTATTTATTGATGGAGGGAAAGTCCATAACCACTTAACTACTCATAGAAGCTGATTATAATTTAGTAATTAGTAATGCAGAACATTCCAAACTTCGTCTGCCACTACACTACTACTGCCTTCAGCCGATTTCGGAGGGTACACCCCAAGGGTTGGAGACTCGCCACGTGGGACAACGGTTGAGGAAGAGGAACTTTGCACAACTTGTCATGTGTATTTATTTTGTTATTTTTCTATTTTTTTTTTTTATAACTTCTTAAGTATTTCACATTCATTTTATAATTATTTATACTTTTGGTAGTCAAATGGTTTATTTTTTTTTTGGGTAAAAGTAGTCAAACTGGTTGGATCGATGGGATCATGAACGGATGGCTGGCCTCACTAATTTAAGGGCATGTTCGATCTTTACGGCGTGCATATACGTAGCTGTTGTTGATTTGTGGTGCCCCCAGAAATCTGGGCTGCGCAGCATAGCTTAAATGCCCAATTAAGGAAGTTTCAAACTCCTTTGGGCTGAAATTCTTTTGTCGGCTTCCATGGATTTCACAGGCAAAATTCTGGGTCCTTTGTTTGTAATCTTGATACTGTTGGCATTCACATCCTCAGAAAACCTTCACGACACAACCCCCCCCCCCCCCCAAAACACAAAAACACAAAAAAAAAAAAAAAAAAATCGTTGGAAAAACCTTACAGAAACTTGTCACATTTGAGGACCTGAGGAAAACTCCTTCTGAACTCGGTATACAAAGACATCACACGCTTATTTTCTGATATTAATTTTACATTGATTATTATATATAAATGTATGATTAATAACATATATAGAATTTAATTTTTAATTTTCTATGCACTGAGCTATTATAATGTGAGAGTAAAACGTAAAACATACGTACTATTTAGCACTAGTGTTCGGATAAAATCTAGAGGGAAGAGGGGTACTTATCAAGGCTCAAGTCAGCATGCAATTGATGAGAGTTTTCAGAGATAAGGGACAAAAGCCAAACGATTTTTATTAAGTAAAAAATAATTCGTAATGAATGCAAAATAACTGAGAAATAATCACTCAAACCACGTTCTCGCCATTCCTTTTTCATCTTTTCTTGTTCCTATCAAAGAATTTTCTATCTGCCTAGCATTCACTGTGTACTTGTATAGCTTTGTACGTAAAAATCTTCCTCAATCCGTTTCTTAGATAATAGCCTCCCTATGAGAACCAGAGAAGCTTGTGGAGAATTGAAAACTTTTCACTTTAATCTTCTATTGACCTGCAACATTTCAAATTGAGTGAGATCAATGGACCTTAAAGTCTTCATGATATCCAAGAGAACTAGTATGTAAATTTTAAGATACGAAGGCAAGGCATTACCACGAGGATATGGTATAAGATTATGACAAGTTGTATCACACGGGTATGGACAGTCTATTTCCTTGCTTCTGTTTCTACTAAAATACCAATCACCAACCGCTTCTGCAATAGTCTGTAAAAGACAGAGCAATTTAACAATGTCGCTGACTAAGAAAATTCACTAGCTGTAAGTGTAAGTTCAGAGATCACTTCATTTCTTAAGTGTAAAATTTATATTTTGGTTTAAAGATGGAGTTTCAAATAATATATACTAAATATTACAATATTGTCACATAGTTCAAAATTCTTTGAATGTTATCTGTTATAATTCAAACTCTTTCCTATACTGCACATATTTTAGGTTTAATTGATCATCACAAGTCAGTTACTGTGTTGCACAGCATAAGTTTTATGCTTAACAAAATCTCGCATACTATAAAGAGGTTTATCATCATGTCTAGCGGTCAAACGAGTAAAATTGATACCTTGTTTATCCTGGGGGAATCATCTCCAAACCATGTATCTTGTGATTCACTTTGGCAATGAGCAAAACATGAATTTATGAACATTCCCCCTCTTCCTGAATATATATAGAAAGGTCTCAAAGCTGCAAGCATGTCGCGCCTAAAACCTGAACAAAGTGCATTGAGTCAGGAAAATCGGTTTTATTCACAAAACACGGATGAATTTTGAACATGTACGGAGTAAACTACGTGGTTCTCTGACAAAATACTAATTTGTCAAATGTTTAAAAACACTAAAGAAACTTCTTAAAGACTGAATGGTTAATAGCTATTACAAAAAATGCTGAGTTGACGGCAGAAAAGCTGAAAAAGGAACCTTGCAATATATTAATTTGTTCTGGTGTGCATGCGGATGGGTCCAGCTTGCACTTGTTCCAGTGTCCACGCATATCAGCAGAAGGTGGCACCAATGTATGATGGAACTGTTGACATTAGAAATTTTATTAATCTCATAATCTGCCAATGATATTAACTAAGATAATGTGCAATATAGGAACAAAATATGTATTACTTGGAATACATCATAAGCGGAGTTCAAGATAAAATACGGAGTTGATATATATCTCAACACATATTGTGGAAAGAAGCACTGCATGAAAGATCACAAACGTCAAAATCTTGTATAATTTTCCAGAGCTAATGATGCAAGTTAATGGGAAAACATACCAGGTCTGGAAAGAACAGCGTACTGGTGCAGTTTCTATTCAGGTTCTGCTCCACCCCCTATTACACAAGACTTTGTCATGTAATTATGTTGCCGAAGATTTGCTTTGAAACCATGGAATTAATGTTCGTTTCTTAAGAATGCAATATGTTGCTTATATTAATAATTGGTATATGCTTTATGCTTGTCTAGCTACTAATCTCTCTCGGCTTAGAACATGAAAATCTGATAGCATATGAACCAAATGCACATAAAAGTCTTGTCTAATGATTGATTGACGAAATTTTCCAGAACACAAGAAAATATATATGACACATTTATTGAAGGTTACCTGCAATGTAACAAGACTTTTGACGAAGTATCTCATAGTGTGGTTCAAACTTACATCTCTTCTGCAAAAGGAGGGGAAAAGGAAATGTTAGCATTTGAATTTTGAAGAAATACAGCTCAAGATTCAAAACATACCCGTCAAGAAAAAACCCAGCATCACTCAAGCATTTAACACTGGAATTCCTTGGCAAATATTTGGCGAAGTTGTCACAATGGTGAAAGGTCGCTAAACCTCCTGCAGAACAGCCTGAAAGCAAAGCCTACACAAGAGATATAGTAGGTATTTCGTTCACATCATATAATATAATCCATTGACTTGAAGTGCAAGTCATATATCTTCGATTGAGAGAATAAGCGAAAGCAAATTCCTCAGAGGGGTTGTATACCTTGCGTGCCTTTCCTAGACCTTTTGGTAGAAGGTCGTGAATAATGGCTTCCCAAATCTTTTGTCCTTTGAAATAAAGCGTTGTTGTCTGATTTTCATCTCACAAACACAAAGAGTGACCTTATTCAGCAAACTGGAACTTATAATGTAAGCAAGGAGGTATATGAAAATTGTCAATTTAATACTAATGCCCGTTGAGCTAAACCATCAGTACGGTACTCTCTTGTTGCAGTTTTCCTTTTCTTTTTTTTTTTTAAAAAAAAAAAGAATAATTTTATATCCTTGCAATAATCCTCCTCATGAAAAATATTGAATATTTTTCTTATTTAGAATAAAAATGATGTTTTCAAAGGATATAACAAAATTCTTTTAAAAATCAGGGTTCGATCGTTTTAACCTGAAATAGATACGAAGCAACTATCATTCCCTTCCCTACCACCATAAATTAATTATCACCTTGATATTGGGTTAAAGATATTTTTCTTCGCACTTCGCTCAACACTGGCTTGTTGAGAACTTGATATTGGGAAGGAAACAGAGAAAGAAAGAAATGAAAATTCAATAGATGCATATATAAATAAAGAACTCTAAACAAATATTTTAGGGACTGTTGTTCTCTAGTAACACTTGAAAATGAGCACCGGACTGATGTCGAACTCTTGATACTGTTTAAATATTTTGTATTAATACAAGTGAGATACTAGAATAGCTAGACCTCAAACAAAGTCTGAAGTTGGCGTTGAGGATGAAAAAAAAAAAGTACCGACCAACTCGATTTAAGCTAAATTAATGTAAGAATTCTATAAATAATATAAGAACTAACATGTTAAAGTAATCATTTAATTATCAATAAAACAGAATAGTTAATTTTGGATAAAATTTTACTAACAAAGATTTATTTAAAAATTATTTTAATTTATACTGGTATAACTTAATCAACATTTTAAAATTCAAAGATTTTACTCGTTGATAATCTTTTTGACAGAATAATAAAAAAGAACCATACGCGTGTAAATAAGAACTTCTTTGATTTTTTATACAAAAAATTGTCGTATTTCCAGAGAGGCATTAAGAAAATTACCCCGTTATCGAACACAGCGTCTCCAGTGAATGAAGCTCCATCACAGTATCTCAGCTTCACACGGTTCCAATTATAGAAGTCTGGTACACCAATCACAGACAGAAGCAAGATTAAAAGGTAAAAAACACATCAAAAGCGATCATAAAGTGTAAAAGTAAAATAAGATAGAGAAAAAAAAATTCTCTTATACATAATTTTACAAAGAGCATCGATACTTATCTTGGTCTGATTTTCATGTTATTTGCTTCAAAAGCAGACTCATTTAAACTAACAAATGGCAATAGGACTAAGGTGTCATAACCTGCGTGACTCTGTGAAGAGTTATGTAATTTTTTTTCTTTTTGGGGGAAAAGAAAAACACCGCTCATGTTTCATTGATTAACCAACTAAATATATATTTTGTACAAAATTGTTTTCATATATGTTTACATATTTATATTTAATGTTTTGTTACTTTTTTCATCCATTCTACGAAGTAGGATTTTTAATGGATAAAAGGAAATAATTAATGCATGTATAACGGATCAAAACACACAAGACATAGATTAGTTCACACCGATGCTCGCATTATCCTAAATAATTGAGATTTTATTTTTGATAGACTTAAGTAAGTAAGAACTGATTATCGTTGTCCAGCCTACCTGAATGTTTGTTCATAAAAAAAAATTAGAAACACGGCATGTCTACCGACAGTTGAGGTGAAGATGTTATTAACATTGAATGGTGACTTCTTTTACTTCCAAAGTAACCACAAGAAACCAATAGTTATGAAACGGGAACGGTGGTATTCATCATTTCACAGCCATAGGCCACGAAGGGCATAGAAGAAAGCTTAATAAAATCGAACCGGATACCAGATCAGTTAAGACACTCGTTTAAAGGCTTAGGAATTTAATCGGGAGCTCGATTGGGATATATATATATATATATATATAATAAAAAATCATATTAAATCATTATTAATAACATAATTAATTCAAAATAATATTTATTATGGGATATTTTATCAAACATGTAAAATTCATTTACTTTAATTTTTACTTATATTTCTTTTAAAAAATACTTATAAATAGCACAATAACTATTTTCACTTTTTCATTAAATTAATTTAAGAATATATAACAAATAAATATATTAAAAGGATTAAGATTCTAATTTGATTTTTATTTTGACTGAATTTTTTTCTCTCTTTTTTTTTAAATAAAAAACAATGTTTTGGCCAAAATTTAGGGGGGAAAAAACTGGTCAACTAGTGTAACCAATTTAATTTGTACCAATTTACTAATTTTACCCAATTTTAGCCGATTCTTTTTGGTGAAGCCGATCCAATCAGCTAGTTTGATTCAATTTTCTTAACCATGCATATAAGAATCAACATTGGAAAGCTTTTTGCAGGAGATAACGTACGTAAAGCAGCTTCAAAGTGAAAAAATAGTAAAGAAAACACTGGGTGGTAGCAAAATTGTAGGCAGCAAGAGCACGTGAAAGGGAATGGAGGTACATGGACACTTTTGTGGAGCTCAAATGGACTCTACACTGGATTGCCCTGTTTGTCCGTGAGTCATAGATTAAGGACAGCTGTGTGTTATAGTGACTACTGTGCCAGCAAAGTACTAGCACTTGCTGTAGCCCGATTGCCTAATATAATACGATGTCATCGAGTGTGAAAGTTATTTTTGAGTAAGAGTGAGAGGGTTGAACCTAAGTCATTAAACTTAAAATTAGATATTATTTAAAAGTCATATCATTTTTTAAAAAATTATGTAATTTTATATTTTAATTGTGATTAATTTAATAATTAAGATTTATTCTTTTCACTTAACACAAATAATTTTTATCATAAATAATTATAATTTAATGATTAGATTAATAAAAAATATATCTTATAAAAAGTTAAAAGCATTATAATTATATTTAAAATTATAATGATATAACTTAATCATAATCTATATATATATATATAGAGAGAGAGAGAGAGAGAGAGAGAGAGAGATCTATTGACACTATTGTAATACTTGACACACTTACACATTAAATAATTATTCATAAAATATTTATACTCAAGCCAAATCAAACAGTAACTGGAAAACTAACATTTTAAATATCCGACAATATTTGGCAGCTTTAGATGCATCTCAACCTACAGATGTACCTTGTTCATTATTGTTCTTTTAGGATAGGTTATGGCCGAAGCATGCACAACGATTAAGGGTTTTATGAATAAATGTTCTTTAAAAAATTAAAAAGAAAAGTATTTTTATATGATAATGCTCTTTGAAAAAGCATGCACAACTATTAGAATTTTAAATTTTATATAATACTTCGTTAATTATTAAACAAGTATTCTGCGTCAAAGGTAAGGTTACTCATGTCTATATCTATACTATTAATAAAGAGAATTGTCCTTATTTGGTATCTAAATTATTTTTCTATTTTTGCCATGTATAAAATCAACTAAATACAAATTAAAAATGGATAAAATTGTAAAATACCTTCAACCAATAACTTCCACCATTACATTCAAAATTACTCAATAACTTCCAATATTTTTTAAATTTTCAAAAATAAAAAATAATTATATAATAAAAATTAATTATTTAAAATTCCACTATTTATATGTATTTGAATTTATTTTTTAAGTTTAAGTTTTAATTTTTTAAAAAATTTACACTAAATTAAAAAAATGTGGATTGATAGGCTGTAAGTGCAATGCACTAGAATTTATATAAAAAAATATTGGTCAAGAACTTTTTCGAGCGAAAAGCATATTAGTCAATTATATATTCTAATAATTATATCACTACCAGAAAAATAAAAATCCAAATTTTGAGACAGAATAGAGACGGAAATAATTTCGTCTCTAAGATGAAAAATGCAAATTAAAGACCAAATAGAACATACTGGTCAATTATATAATCAGACCTATGAATGTATACACTTCGAAAAATGTTTTCAACTATATATTTATATAAAAAAAATATTTGTCAAGACTTTTTTTATTGAAAAGCATATTAGTCAATTATATATTCTAATAATTAAAACGAAGGGACCTTTAAAGTCAAGTTATTATGATGCTTAATTGAAGGAAGAAAAAGAAAAGAAAGAAAGAAAGCAAAAGTTGATTTACCTGGATTGAGGGAGGCATTGTTGCTTAAAATGCCAGAGAAGACCTCCAACTTGGTCATGTAACGTGTTGAGCCCCTGCGAGATTGGGCTCTCTCCACGCATGATGGCAAGTCATTGCACCACCCACCTCCCTGGCATGTACCATAACATTGATGATGATGATGATGATGATGATGATGATTAATGATTTATGAATGCAGAGCCAAAAGGGTTTTCTTCAATCGGGATTAAGGATCCACCAACCTAACTAACGAACTGCAATTCTATCCACTTTGTCATTTCATTTCATTCCATCATTTTCAGATCTCCTTGACTTGGCTTGCATTCAAAGTTTGGTATGAGACCTGAGACTTTATTCTCCTACATGACACTTATGGGTCTACAATGCTCTCTATCTTCTACTCCACGCTTTCGGAGCACACTGCTTTTATAACTTCGGAATGCGGCGAATGCCTCTGGTCACGCATAGGTACAAAGACCCTTTGATTTAAGCGTTGTTAAGTAAACGATTAATTGTATTTTTCTATATTTAAGTTTATATATAATAAAGAACTAATATACTACATATAAATGAAAAACTAATTATTTAAAGATTAGTATATAATTTTAAGTTTATGAAAAATCGTAAACTACAATTAACAAAATCCTCCATGGATGTTATTGTTTCAGGGAAAAAATAAGTAATTAATAATCGAGGTGAGGTTAAGGTAGAATTGGAAACAAGATTCTCCTATAAAAGGTTCCTAGAGCTGGACATGCTATGTTTATAAGGGTGGGTCGTTTTTCAACATAATTTCCTTCCCTCTCTACACGGCATGTTAATTAAGTGTCTTTCTCTTGTCACCATGCGGTTTGGTATGTTCTAGTTGAATGTTTAGACAGCAACAAAGAAACGTTTATTGATTCTGATGATTCGAGAATTTTGGTTGGGCAATCAGTCTTTTTATTATTATTTAGGTTTAAGCCCAGCCCTTGCATGTGAAGGGGGAACAGGAGTCAACCGAAAACATGATACCATGTGAGACTTCGTATCAGAGAAAACATCAAATGTGACATGCATGTTGCCAGTTTGTATTTTTAGTTTTAGTAAACAGGTGCACGCTATAGTTAAAAGCACATTATTAAAAAGAAAGAATTATCTGGTTCAATTTTTATTGATATTAGTTTAAAGCATAATTTGACAATTTAATTATGGTATACAAAATATCAATTCAAACAACTCCTTATTTATTTCATAATATTTGGAAATTATTAGGTCCCTTAGACAACTAGCATAATGATATTTTCAATTATTGAAAATAATTTTTTAAAAAATTTAAAAGCTTTTCTTTGTAGATTCTTAAATTTTCTTAAAGAAGATGAAATATATTGCTTGATTTGGCTAGAAGTATCCTAGTGTAGCTATAAAATTAAAAGTATAAGTAACATTAGTAATATTAATAACTCATTATATAGCTGAAATGACATATATCCAATGATACACGATAAGAAAATTTTCTTACTCTGAAATTATAACAAAACTTCTCTTAATATTTGAAATTTTAATAATGATTTTTTTTAAAAATAAAAAGATTATTAAATTATTTTTTTTAGAAGAATTCAAATTTCTCATAATATATAATAGTCTCGAAAAATTTAGAGTTTCAAATATATAAAAAGGCATTGTTAAGAGAAATAATATTAGTATCTTAATTAAAAAGTAATATCACACTTAAAAAATATAAAATATTGACACTTAAAAAATAACAATTATTGAATAAAAATATATAATTATTATTTAAAAATTTAAAAGTATATTTGGAAATAATTAAAATGAATAATAAATATTTTGTTTGTAATATATATTTTAACATAAACGTTAATAAAATCCAACAAATATTACATGTACGGCAGTAACGAATAAAATAATCCATTGTCCAATTAAGAAGGAGCACGTCATCAGAACAGTGAGTTCGGCGCGGGTAAGTGAAACAGCAGATTGCAGTTGCCTAATGCCTAAAGCAGTGCGCGCGCAAAAGTCTAGGCACACGACACAAAAAAGCACTGTCTTATGCGATTTCGAAACCGGCCAATCATCACTACACTTTCTAGTTTCTCCCCCAAAGCCACGACAAAAACACCGCCACCACTTTTTCAAACGCTACCACAACACAACAACATTACATAAACACACAATTTTATTCCTTGAAAATATTTTTTTAATCTATGAATTGTACACATTGTATAGATAAATATCTGATAAATTTATTTTCCATCAAATATCATACCAATTTACACATCATACATCATTGAAAAGAGTACAGGTCTCACTTAAAATGGGTCCACATCCCATTAATAGTAGATAGGATATAAATCGGTATGGTATCTCATTCAAAATGAGTTCACCTATCATAATTTTGTCATATATTAACTTCATAATGCGTGAATGTTAAGACAAATGGATAGATAGAGAAATACTCTTCAAATATACTAAATCCCACATATATTCTATACCTACGCTGTTTTATTGCTCGCACATGATCTTTTAAATTTTTCTTTTCTATTTGAATTTTTTTTTGTGCACTCTCTCTTTAGATTGTTGTGAGGGAATGAATTCTCTCATGAAAAAAATTTATATAAGCTTATCATATGTTATTTTTTACCATTTATCTAGGACCCACAAATAAATTTAACGAATGATAAAAAATAACACATAATAAAGTCATATGAATTTTTGACATAAAAAAATCCATTTTCCTGCTATGAATATGTCAATGGTAGCGATACATGCGACACTCCTCGAATAAAGATAGTAGATTATATATATTGTTCCTTAATAATATACAAATAACACTCCCCTTTTACAACTTATCTCTCTAAACCATTTTTTTCTATAGATGCAAATATGAAATATCTCATACATAAGGTAGATATATCAATAAAATTAAATTAAATTCTAAAAAGAACAGAGAGAGAATTAAAGTGTACCTCAAATTGTAGAAGCCAGTTATTCTCTCCAGCTCCAAATCCTCTATGCAAGTGATAAGCCGGTAAACTCCCATCCAAACAAACTACAAAAAAAATTTTCAACTCTCCAAATTTTAATTAACAACAATACAAAAATAAATTAACGAACCATTAATCAAAGAAAAAAACTAGAAAAGGCTTACGAGCACCGCTAGCACGAGCGTTCTTAACCAGCGTCATGTTCACCAAGAGCCTCTGTTCTTCCGAGCGAACGCGCCATGGCGCCACCGTCGCTAGATAAAACAACACGAAAGCGACGAAGACGTCCATCTTCAAAGGAAAGAGATTCTGTTTCCCCCGGAATCAGATTCTCTTAGAAAAGAGAAAAAAAAAAAAAAGACGACAAGAAGAAAGCGAGATTCAAATAAAAGCGCGAGCGAGCGAGCTCTGCGTGTTTTTTTGTGGTTTGTCTGGATTCAGGGAAGTAAGGGAATCACAACGGGATTCAGCTTTGAACGATTTGGAACGAAGCGGAATTGAAAATCAATCCACGTAACTTAAATCCACACGTGAACGCCACATTGATTGCCCAAACCGATAGAGTTGATCAATTAAGTTAAAACGGAATTTAATGGCGTCACCATCACTATAACAATAATAATAATAAAGATAAATAATGGCGACAAGGAATGCAAAAAGCTGAAAAGGGCAAAAGCAAATCGTGAAAGGGATGAAATGGGCGGCTTTGTTTGGATGGAGAGTTTGGGAATCGCGGTTTGCAGAAGCTGAAGGAAAACTGGAATCGTGGGATCGAAGGTTGTGTGTTATTTTGTAGTGTTTGGAGAAATGTTGGAATGTGGATTGAGAATGAGGTGAAGGGAGTGAGGAAGGGGATAAGGAGCGTGACGGAAATTAAGGTGCGCGTTGTCGTATTCAGAGGGGAGGGAGGGAAGGAGGGTACAGAAAATCAGACTAAGGTGTGCGATTTGGAAAACAGACTAGATGGAAAAGAAAATAGACGGCAGCTTTTGGGTTTGGGGAGTGTCTATGGACCCACCACCTAAACAGAATTTGGACCAACATGGTTGCTGCGGTGGGGTTTGGATTTTGGTGTGATGCAACCTTCAATCTAATGTTAACTTAATTCAACATTTCTATAAACTAAATTTTTTTAAGTGATGTGATAAGTTAAGTTAATTTATAGATTCATTAGTTTATGTTCTCTTTACTTTCTCTTGAAAAAATAATATTAAGAGAATTTTACTCTAGCTAACTAACTTAAATTGAATCAAATTAGTTATAATTCAATAGATTTTGAATATTGATGGTTGAAATTAAAAAAATATATTTATGTATTACTATTAATTTAAAAAAATTAAGTTACTCTCAACTTTTTATTTAGTTCAAGTAATTCAGTACTTATTTTTCTTAAATAAAATTTTAAGTTGGAGTCTTGTATATAAAAAGAAAAGGACTAAAAGAATTTTATTCTTGTAATAGGCACTCATGGTTTAGGGAAAAAAAATTACTAAAAGAGTAACTATCTATCTTGTGCAGTTTTTACAGGTTTTATTCTATTTTTAATTTTGGTTGTGTTTTTTTTCCCCCTAATTTAAGTAATGATATTTGTCTGCTTGAAATAAATTATGAGATCGTTAGGACAATGTATTTGTCAATGCAAGTTTTGGAAAGTAACGTGAGATATAAGGATCAATAAGTGGGGATTATTTTCAGGTCGTTAACCACTATCTCTAACTCTATCTAGACTTGCATAGCTGTGCGGTCTTTCTGTTTACATGAGCCTGGAAAAAGAAAAAAAGAGGTGTGTTGACTTTGAAGTCTGGGAATCTAATCATGGTATTGGTAGGTCCATTTTGTTGGCCAACTTGTTCGTAATTGGCTCGGTGAGTGAAACTAGTGGGTTGAGGGAGGGCTTATTAGATCAGGAGTACACATGAATAATGTTTTGATTACAGATAAGGAGGTAGAAGATTATTGTTTTTTCTCCCCTTCTTATTCCTCTTGTGAATGTTGTGACCTTGATAAAGATATTCTCGTAAACATGGTTGTAACACTAACAATTTAATTATATATGATCAGAAAGTCTTCTTAACAATTATTATTTTGAAATATATGTATGGTATGTTTTCCTTCTTCTATCTTAAATTTTTCTTATTTACTTTTTTATGGTATATGGTATACAAGAAGCCAAGTTTGTATTCCCATCTACCTTCAACTTCTTTCAGTATTGGTTTTTCGAATGCAGCCAACAAAACTTTTTAAAGACCTGCATATTGCGTCGGTAGCTAGACAAGTTTGTTTATTCTTAAGCTTTTGTATAAAATATTTGGACCGATAGCCCGCTTTGGCTTCACTTTTTAAGATCTTTTGAAGGTGCCTTTAAAAAGCTTTGTAAGAATTACTTTTAAAAGAATGATTTTTGTTTGGTTTGAATATGTTAAAAGACCTTTTAGGAGAATGAGTTTTGTTTGGATAGGATAAAATAAAGTTACTTTTGGTTGTTGATGTGAGAGTAATAGTAAGATTCCTTTTCAAAAGGTCTTTTTCTAGAATGAAAAGTAACTTCAAAGATACTTCTTCTAAAAGGCCTTCTGGAAGAAGGCCTTTTAGAAAATGTTAAACCAAACACTACTATTTACTGTACAAAATCATTCTCCTTCTCCTAGAAGGCCTTCTGGCCATTGCAAACTGAGAACCAAACGGCCACATAGTTTCACTTGGTAGGAACAATATTATTCCTAGGATTTTGAGGGGAAAGTTAATTGGTTGTGAATATACATCACTTGAAATGTATGCTGAATGTTATTTGTCATAGAAAAATTGTTCTCAATTACTCTGATGCATTAAAGCCTTTATTTGAATACTAATTTCATATGAGTCACCATCAATTTAAATGGGTTAAGAAAAAGTTAAAATGTTATTTAAAAAAACTTAAAAAATTATAGTCTACAAAATCAATGTTAAATTCGAGAGTAAATTTACTTGAAAAATGTGAAATAATTATATTGCATTCCTATACATCTGTCTCAAGATAATTGTCTTAAAATTATTTGTGGGATGACTTGAATAACTAAAAGGTATTTAGTTCTCCCCATATAAAATAAATTATAATTTGTGTCACAAAATTAAAAATGAACTATGATATTTACAGAGAAATTATATAAGGTGATTAAATATTGACGAGTTAAGAGTCGTTAAAAGACAAAGTTTTTTACAAAATAAACAAATAAAACAAACCAAAGGCGATGAAAATATTTAGAAATAAAACGGAGAAAAAAAAAGGCATGAATTAAAAGACAATGAAAATAAGGAAAAATTATAAAAAATTAAAGTTTAATTTGAGTTGGGTGGAAACCATATTTATTTCTCTTCTTTTTTTGACTAAACAAAATTGGGTGCTGATGTCTATGATAATTGATAAGTACTTTTTATTTATGTGTCTAATGGTAATTTATTTTATTTACAAATTTGGAGTGAAGTCAACAAATTTCAAAATCATTATCGTTTGCCATTGAATCCTAGTTGAAGAAACATATCCTTAATTATAGTAACTCGGGGATTGATATGGATTTGAATAAAGATTCGATTCTCATCTATTAATCACCACTCCTCTCCCCTGCTAAAACCATTAGGAACTCCCAATGAAAAAAAAATATCTTTATCATTTACGTAAGCTAGTTTAGAATGAGATGGGAGATGGCTTACTGTTTAGTCAGCTACAATTGATATGGATGTGTGTGTGTATCCCCTCATTCCTTTGTTCTTTGTATGAACTTTTTCTTTTGGGCTAGTTCTATTATGTACCAGATTCAATATGGTGTATAGTGCACTAGAAAAAGTTGATAGTATACTATGAACCTTCACCTTATCCAAACCATTTATTGGGTCACATCGACATCCAATGATGGAGATTAAAAATTAACTGCTGGACCACATAAACTCTTCATTTAGACCATAGAGACTACTCCTCCAACCTCCCTTTTCACTGATGTGCTCCATACTTCAAGCCATCTCCAGCATGGCCATGGGGTTGGGTCGCTACACTAGACACATGGGCACTACCTTCATGGTGATAGCATGACAACATTGACACAAGGACAAGTAGTGGCAATGCAAGGATGGATAGTGGATAGTGGGTAGTGAGAGGACGGGCAATGGCGCTGCGACCCAGGATGATAGTGACACTTGGAGTAGTGAACAAGAATAGGATGGCGGTGGGCAAATGTAGACACAAAGACACCAACCTCGACTCCACCCATGCTCTCGCTTGTTGCCACCGCCTCAGTTCGTTTCCATCTGTGATTCATGGCGATCACGGCTGCCCTTGCAATGCACATCTCAGTAGCTCCTCTGTTGGCTGGAGTTAAGGGATGGGACAATTTGTGTTCTTGCTCTAAGTTATATTTTTATTGTATTGTTCTTGTTGTGAGGTCATTGGTTGGGTTAATTTTGAGATTTGAAAATTATTTTGTTATGGCTATTCTTGTGAAACAATTTCTAGGCTCCTTTGAATGAGGAGTTGATAGTGCATTGTGATCATTCTAGCTTGAGATTGTAACTAGAAGGAGAGTGGGTGGTGGATAGAGATGGTGACAGAGGAGAGTGGGTGTGGGTGAAACTTAACCACATTTTCATAATGTGTTTAACCATATTTTTTAAATGTGGCTAAATAACTTACTAGCCAACTCCTTCTCTATACCTTAGTCAAAGTTAAATAGTGTGTAATGCACCATATTTAAATCAATGCACCACAGAATTCGCCTTTCTTTTACACACTAATTCCCTTCATCCCTATCTTTTATGTTGAAATGGCAATGCAACATTACACTTTAAAGCTTATCTATTTTGGACCACGGTCATATCCACCTCAAATTTCTATTTAAAAATGCTGGGACCTAATCATTTTTCAAATTGAATAATATTTTATAATAATTTGTGTAGAAAACACTATTGATATTGGAATTTGCTGGGCTGAACAGAACTTCAAATATACATACCAAGTTGTTAAAACTTCTCTATCCAAGATTTGTTGGTGCAAATTGATAGTGTACTAATGAATATTTGAATTCAATCGGGCTTTAGACCTAGCTATTTCTAGTTTTTCTGCTAGTTTCAATATTGAAAAGAGTTTTCTAATTCAACTTGTTAAAAAAATTAGGGCAATAGTTCGGAGATGCTAGATATAATTAATCGAGAAACTTTTATATATTTTTAGAGCAAGAAAAAAGTTTTATTTTATACTATTCATCACTTATCATATAAGCTATATATTGCATTAAAAATATTTAAAAAAAAAGAAAGAAATAATGATAATTCACAAAACTAATGCATTACACCATATAAATGATATAGAGCACCTGTTTTTTTTTTTTAAAAAATAAATTGAAAACAAAAAGTTTTTCTAATTAATAATTATATCTATAAGCCATTAAGATTGATCTAATAATAAGAGATTTTGGTAGATTGCAAGAGATCATATATTTAAATTTTATTGCCAACAATATAAAAAAATAAAATAAAATAAATACCCGTTTTGAGCAATCTGGAGAGGTTGGGGGACAATAACACTAAGCTGTGCCTGTAAAAGAGCACAAGGTTTTAAAGAAAATTCCCTTACCAAAAAGGACTCGAGCTATAGTCAAAAAAGTGTTCTACTTTTGCTGATAAAACGAAGACTAGCTGCTTCTCTTCCCTTGCTATTTTACATTTCCGTTTTCATTTACTTGCGTGTGGATGTTTTAAGCGCTTGAACGTATAGAATCTTGACTTTTATATTTTACTCTTTTTCTGCTTTTGCTCAATTTGATCTGTTTTTGCCTAGTTATGTTAACTTATTACCATATTTCCAATTTATGTTGTGTTTATGCTATACATTGTTACGGTTAAACTAAAATCTAAAGAGTGTATGAACTATCATCCTGTCATGAGTACTTTAAAAATTTGAAATCTAGATCCGTATGACGTTGACAAAGTAACAAACGTAGGGTATCAACGCAAAAGAATGAAGCAAAAATATTTAACCAAATTTATAGGCTGGCACAGAAGTGATTTCTTGTTGCATATTAGAGCTCCTCCTATTATATACTTTAGAGCTTTTACCTGATTCAAATGAGACAGATCAAGTTTCTAGAAATGATGTATGACAACGAAGATTCAGAGCAAAGTTTGATAGGATTTGTGAAAGTTGAAATTTGGAACTTTTTTCTTAACCTCAAGTTAAACTCATAACAAAATCATGGTAAATAACATTCAAACCTGATTTTTAGTCTTAAACTAACATAAAAGAAATAAAGTTACATTTATATCAGACCAAACCATAATTTACAAACTATAAATGAATATAAATAAATCAATCACCAAATGAGTTATATACGTGTGATTGCGACAGATTTAAATGCTGTCTGTGTCAGAACAAGTTCGCTAGAAACGGGAAGGTAGAGAGAGATAGAGAGATGCAGTAGCAAGTCACATGGATCGATAACAATAAGAACAAATCTGAACAGCTGGAGCTGACACTGGACTCGAGGTAGAGACAAAAATAACTTATAGTTTTGGAGTGCAGATTAGACAATATATAGAGGAAGTGTAGCAAGTTCGAAAGGCCAAACCAGATGTCAAACGATTTAACCACTCCCAACTATGTTACCAGAAGGTGATAGATAGATGCCAAACAGAAAACTATGCCAACTGGTAGTAACTGATAGGTGGCTATATGGACTAATTGGGCCTGTCACTTACCATGCTCAAATTGGTCGATCAATTTGATTTGCTTTGCATGAAGACTTTTTTATTTATTTTTGATGTATAAATAATATTATTATTATTTTTTAAGACTTGATACGTTATGCAATTCAAGTTTAACTATTTATTGACGTAAAAAAAAAAAGGTTTTAACTAATGGGCTAATTCACTAACCTGGTTTTTATAGTTTTACTATTTTTCATTTCAATAAGTCTATTGAAGCAAAAGACAGAGTTAGGCTGTTAGAGATGGAGATGGATTGGGCTAATAAGAAGATTCGTTTTTGTTGGATTTGTAGAAATGTCTTTTCCCTTAAAAAGGAAAATATTGGGTCATGGGCCAATGTGTGTGTGTTAAACAGGGCAGGTTTTATTGACCCGTGTTTAAACAGGTTGATGATTGTTAAAACAAAATAAAATCCCAAAAACTGGTTGATGACTTAGGTGAAAAAAGGTGATCTTACCTCTTTCAGGTAGTTGCAGATGTAGATTAACTTTAATCGATAAGATTAAACAGAAATGGTTTCGGCTTAATTTTAGTGATTCTATATTGGCAAGTCCTTCATAAGTGTCAATTGTAATCTCAACCTTATGACATGCTTAAACCTTTAAATGACATTTCCCCAAGCTGTTTAGTTGAAGTTGCTTTCAAAGAGAAAATGTGGACTACAATGTTTCAGTAGAGTTGCTAAGCATATATATAAGTCATTTATAGCAGGTTTAGTTTTAAGTTTAGAAACTCCAAAACTACAGTTTTAGCAAAAGTTATTCTCCTATAATTTTTACCCAAACCATAATTTTTATCCAAACCATAATTTTGGAGTTCTAAACTAAAAATTAATATTGCTATTAGTCTAGTTACTGAATGGAGTTCAAAGCCGAAGTTGAACTCGAACATGAGGCAAAGAGACTATACAGTTGTTTTGTATTATTGCTAGACAGAGGGTATCCAAATAGCAGAACATATAATATCTTTTTGGTGGAAGGAACATCAGAGTATGTTACATAAGTCACAAGATGTGCCAAAATTAGCTAAGCAAATACTAGAATAAAATCTTAGTCGTAATCGATCGAGGCTCACACTATAATTAGGTTCAATGAACATTTTATTATTCTATGTTATACTACAGGACAAATGTTGGGATATCCGTTCTCTACTTTGCTTCCAGTTTTACACTTTTCCACTTTTATCAACATGACTTTCAGGCCAGTATTATAGGTCTAACCGTCTAAGTAACAGAGCAATAATATCAATGTTACTGTTACAATAAAAAATACGCAGAATAACACAGTGTGCTAGGCCTAAGATTGTATGAACAAGCAAAATAAGAAAAATGAAAGGAGAACAATTTTGAAAGTTAATGTCTTTTGGTTATGTTCTGCAAACAATATAACACTCATGATATAATGCTTATATGAATTGTTTAGGATACTAATGCAACTGATCAATGTTAATTAGAGAAAATCACTAGCTAGAATAATTACGTAGTGGCTATTTTTATAAAATCTAATGACTAGTGTGAACCAGTTAGGATTCTCCTTTCCTTCATCTGCTACATCTTTTTTCTTTTTTTTTTGAGCATGTATAATAATATTTTCTTCATACATATTTGAATAAATAAATATACAAACTAAGTTTTTTTTTTTTAAAAATTATAAGATATTTTTATAAGTCTGGTCCATTTCAATTGTAAAAAAAAATTAATTTTCGTTCAAATATAAGAATACAAGAATTATACAATTTTATTATAAGAGTTTTGTCTCCCGAAAATTTGAATTTATATCCTCATTTAAGGGTCGAGCTGCCTACCATTTTAATTAACCCTCTCTGAGTAAAATATATGTCAAATTAATTAGTTAAAGATTGTCATTCTTTGAATGACCGAATTTAATTATGTAAGCATCTTTTTCTTTATCTTAAATATATTACCTTTCAAACTGTTAAGCAGGTAAAAGATGATGATTTAATATTACCATGTAACTGTTATTACAATTAATGACACTTAATTAGACAGTAGTGTAAAATATAATTAATCATAATTAAATCCAATACAACTCATCCCACCTCCGCAACTTCACGCGCAGTGGAAAAGGATAAGTGGAAAACAACCCCAAAAAGGGGAAATTTTGGAAAACAGCTAAAATATTGGGGCCAAACCGAAAATTCAGATAGGTTGACTGCACTTCGCTTCGCTTTGTCTTTGTAAATTACAGAGTGTCCCGAGAATATGGGTGGTGGGTTTGTTGAGCACAGAACGAAGCAAAAGGGGGTCTCTCAAGCTCCGCCAAAAGTCCAAGGTTAGTCCTTTCACAACCCTTCATCGCTGATTCCCAAAAACCCTAATTTCACAAATTCCAGTTCCTCACTCTTCCAGATCACAGGTCGCTTTGTTAATCGTTGTGGGTTTTGATCTAATTTCGGAAATATTTCACTCTCCGATTTAAAAATTTCATCTTTTGGGCTCTGGGTGAGGTTTTTTTGGGGGGGGGGGGATGTTATTGCGCGTTGTTTTTAGGGTTAATTGATGAAATCGCGAGAGAGAAAATAATGGGGTGATCGGAATTTTGGGTACAGTACTCAGTTTAATTGCTTTATAGGGGAAAAAATAAATCACAGCTTCGATTTAGGGTAAATGAAACGATAATGCGAGCTTGTTCAATTGGATTTTGTTTTTAACGAAAAAAAAAAAATTGTGGTAGGAATTAAGATAGAATTACAGAAATTTAAAAGGGTTAGTTTTTGTTTGACTTTTTTTCAGTGAACTTAATTACATGTCCTTACAAGCTTCTTTTGATATATGCAGGTTGCATGGTTTTCTCTGCTTAGGTTTTTGTTTTTGAAAAAGAAGAAAAAGACTATGCAACTTTGGTTGCAAAGTCTTCGGTGTTAGGTTGTGTGTCTATGAAAGTTTAGTTTAAGATAGCTGTGCCCCTTTTAAGATGGAGTCCCTTTGGAAACTTGTATATTTGCTGGAGCCTGCACCTGTCACGCTCATCACTACAGCTGTAGCTGTGACATTTGCATCTGCATTTCGTGCTCTAAATTACGGGAAAGAAATGGAGCGAAATCGCGACATGTCGGAGGCATCCATTACATTGGATAGGTCACAAGCATTAATGATCCCAGTGATGAGCTCTTTTAGCTTGCTTTTGATGTTCTACATGTTCTCATCTGTATCGCAGCTTCTCACGGCATTCACTGCCATTGCTTCTGCATCATCCCTTTACTTCTGCTTGTCTCCTTATGTTGCCTATTTGAAGTCACAGTTTGGTTTAGCTGATCCATTTGTTTCACGCTGTTGCTCAAAATCTTTTACACGAATCCAAGGACTGCTATTGTTGGTGTGCTCCATTACAGTGGCTGCTTGGCTTGTTTCTGGTCATTGGATACTGAACAATTTATTAGGAATATCAATATGCATTGCTTTTGTAAGCCATGTGCGTCTTCCAAACATCAAGATTTGTGCAATGCTCCTTCTTTGTCTATTTGTCTATGATATTTTCTGGGTTTTCTTCTCTGAAAGATTTTTTGGGGCAAATGTCATGGTATCAGTGGCAACACAGCAAGCATCAAATCCTGTGCACACAGTTGCTAATAGTTTAAGTCTTCCTGGGTTGCAATTGATAACAAAGAAATTGGAGTTGCCTGTAAAGATTGTGTTTCCCAGAAATTTGTTGGGTGGTGTTGTTCCAGGAGAGAATGCAGCAGACTTTATGATGCTTGGTTTAGGGGACATGGTATGACATTCTTATTCTTTGAGATGTTTCTGGACGTCCTTAACTGTTCATAGATTTTAGGTTGTACTTTCATTTGGTTACTGTCACAAGGAAGTTATTTGTTGCATCGGACTTGCTGTATGTAGAATCATTGGAACTATAGAAGGCTGCATGTTGATTGATTTTAATTGGGTTTGTCAATTTTAAATAATGTGCTCTTCTCTCTCTTGTTTTGCAGCTTGACCATTCCTTGCTAAGTGTTATCTGGACTGTCATTTATTATGATTGTTTAATACCTTTGCAGGGAAACCTTCTGCCATATTTCTGCAGGAGCAATGAAAAATAAAAGAAAGAGAGGGTTGTTCCCTTTTTCTGCTTTTTCCTGCTTCAATTTTATATTGGATCTGAATCTTGAAAGATTTCTTGTGCTGCAAGGTGGTTTGATTTGAGTGAAATTTATGTTCTGCAAGTTATGTAGTCATTACACTCTGACATATTATGATAAAACTTTTCTCTGTGCCTCAGTGCGCCATGTGTGTATGCGCTGTATCAATTACTGTGTTTAATTTAGATTTTACAATATCATTACTGTTCTTTGTCAACTTAGGCTAGTCATGATTCCAACAAATTTTTATAGTCTTGTTTCTTTAGAACTTCTGTGTTTGATGTTTTATATTTTTGGTTCATCTTTTTGTAGGCTATCCCAGGCATGCTCCTGGCTTTAGTCCTCTGCTTTGATTATCGAAAGAGCCGGGACACAGTAAACCTCTTTGAGTTACATTCTTCTAAAGGGCACAAATATATATGGTATGCACTACTTGGTTATGCCATTGGTCTGGTAACTGCTTTGGCAGCTGGTGTCTTGACCCACTCTCCTCAACCTGCACTTCTATATCTGGTACTTCTGTTTTCTGTTTCTTCTTGTCATCAAACCGATTTTATTGCCTTCTTCACTTCTTCTCAACCTTTATTAATCATTTATTCCATAACCTATTTTCTTAATCAACAACAACAGCAACAGCAACGGTGCTTTTTCTGGGGAACTTTTGTTCTTAATATCATTCTTTATTTTTATATTGGCAATTTTTAGTTTGTGTATATAACAGATAAATGAAAGTAGTCATAGTGAATGCTTAATCTACACAATTTTAACTTTATTATTTCTCTTTCCAGTCTATAAGTTCAGTATGCAAACTAGAACAATTGTTATCCGTCTATTCAAACTTAATATAACTGACTCTGACTCTAGCGTGACTTTTATCGGCTAATTAGTCAAAACGTGCTATTTTGTTGTATGAGGAGTGGAGATTCATCGATTCATTCATCCGTTGTTCATGCAAAGTGGCTATTGGCCTATTGATGGATCTTTTAAACTGGTCCCTTAGTTTCCCTCCCATCCCTTTAATTCATCAGCATATGTTGCTACTATGATGATGCCCTTTGGATATATAACTCCTTCTGCTCCTTCCTTTGTAAAAGTGGGTTTTCTATTCCTACTAAGTGCACTTTTAGCAATAAACGTGTGACTGTGGTGTTTGCCGGATTTGCATTGGATCAATAAATTGAAATTGTTGAACATTTTTAACTACCTGTTTGTCTCTAAGAATGCTCATTTTCTTGGTTAATGTAGGTGCCTTCTACTTTGGGACCTGTAATCGTGATCTCTTGGGTTAAAAAGGAGCTACTTGAGTTGTGGGAAGGAAACATGCCAAATCTCAATGATAAGGATCGCGAAATAGAAGTTTAGTCTATTATCTTAGTTTCCATAACCGGTGGTTTTATAGCCGACCTGAAAAGTTGTAAATTCACTGAGAATCTTTCATCCTGAGACTCACCAAGAAAATTTACGTTGACAGTTCATGTTGTTGTGTCTGGATGTCTTTATTTATTCGCCTTACACGAATTAACAGAAAGAAATTTGCATGAACTGCTTATGAGTGCGTTGGAGAACAGATAATCTATTTTGGGTTTCTCAAATAACAATGATTTAATGATACTTAAAGAAATTAATCGAGAATAATTGGATAAGGAATATTAGTTATGGATATGCCTTCAATTTTATCTCCGAAATAAAAGAAGATAGGCATTAATTTAGGAGAAAACTATAGACGATTAATGCCGAAGTGCTCGGGGTTAATCTATACTATCGATACTATTATATAAAACGATTGAATCATTTTAACTTTCCTCTTGGCCATATTTCACTTTTCATTATTATCATTCCCTTTTATATCTTGAGTTTAATTGGGATGTCTTCATAGCATAAAATTTTTTTATATTGTTATTTAATTAAAATATTCCATTTGTATGATCATTTAAGTAGTGGGTGATTATATTAAAAATTTTTGTTGATGTGACAATATATGATTGGATATTTGTATAAAATTTTTTTACACTGATAGTACATTCAAATTAAATTCTTATATCTTTTGTCTTTTAATTTTTCTTAATTTTTTTCAACTTCCTTTAACTTTTTTTAACTTCTATTAATTTATCTAACTTTATGAGTATTTTAGAAATAGTGAAATTTGGACACCAAAAAGAAAAAAAAATTAGTTATTCACTTTAATTTAATTTTTTAAAGATGAATAAAAGTATATTTTTAATTTTATAATAAAATAAAAAAAATGTGGATTAATTATTGTACTTCCAATAGTCTCCCTTGCGCCCTTGTGTAAACTATGCCGTAAGAGGGAAAAGCTGGTGTATGTAGAGAGGACTTTGACATCTTGTCTAACCTAGTAACCTCCATCGTCTCCTTGTCACAATTGCTATAACAGTGGCTATGCCTTATGTATAATAATGGGCAGTGATTATAACCAATATAAATGAATATTAATGACCAAGGAAATAAACGAGTAATAACTCATGTAACGGCCAAAAAGGATATAATGGACTTGCTGCCCCAGGCATGCAAAACGAGAGGAATCCCAAATCAACAAGGGAATTATCCAGTGCCCCTGTCACCTTTTGACCTTTCCCACGTGGGTTCTCATGCAAACAGAGTCTAGAGACCTAAAATTAATTTAAGGTTTGAACATATTTTTAGTTTCTGTAAATATAAATTATTTTGATTTTAGTCTCTTTAATTTTTTTTTTTGACTTTAAGTTCTTCTTTTCTTTAATATTATATTTTTTATCCTTATCGTTAGTCAACACGATTAAATAATGATATTTATAAGGATCAAAAGAAGATTATTAAAATATTTATAAGGGTAAAACAAAATTTTCAATATTTATAAATACTAAATATATGCTTTAAAATAATTTTTTGGTTTAAAATTTAAAATGACAAAAACTAGAATGTAATATTAAAAAAAGGAGGAACCAAAAATAGAAAAAAAATTTTACAATGACCAAAATCAAAATAACCTATATTTATAGGGACTAAAAATATATTTAAACCTTAATTTAAGTTCATTTCAATGTCATTTCATGTGAACGTCATATGTTATTTAGTTAGTTATTCCAACTCATCAATCGGTTGGGATGCAACCGAATTGTTACTAGATTTTAATTAGGGAACTCTTTGTATATAAACCCCCAAGTAATGCAATGATAGCACCTAATTCTCATTTTTCCAATTTTTCTCTGAATCTTACTATCTCAAAGAGTTTCTTAAGAATGCACTAGGATTCTCCTTTTCTCATCTCTTCCAGAGACATTATGGAGGCCATGATCATTCTCTGTTAAGCCATGAGGAATTGGATATTCAACCTAAGTGTCCTTTCCATTTTCCCTCTAAAGTATACAAATCCACATTGGATTAGCTTAGTTACACTCTAAGCATCCTCACTATCACATGAAAGAAGTGGTTTATTATAAGAGTGAGAGGAGCAAATCTTGACTATTGAATCTTATATGAATGGTCAAGATTAAATTATAAAATCATGTGACTTTTTTAAGTAATCAAATGACCTTTAAATAACTTTAAATCTTGACCATCCATATATAGTTATATAACCTAGATTTACTCCTCTCATTTATATATATATATTTCAAAAGTGCATGTAAAATGAAGCGAAAAAAAATATTAAAGTGTTGAGAACATGTGCAAAAGACCCTATTGAGCAAACTAATAGGAAAGCTCACACATGATTGTTGTCATCTAGGAAGCATGGATACTTAATATGATATTGACACATATACTGAGATATACTACATTCATAAAATTATAAATTATGGACACAGCATATATATATAGATCAAGGGAGATGAGTGGTTAATTGTAAGAATGAGAGGAGTAAATTTTGACATTGAATCTTACATAAATGGTCAAGATTAAAATATAAAGTCATGTGACTTTTTAAAATAAATTTTTAATCTTGACTATTTATATATGGTTATATGGACCAAATTTGCTCTCCTCACTCTCATAATAAATAATTTCTCTCATGTGATATGCCCCTATATACAGGCAAAGGATCAAGTGAGATGAGTGATTAATTGTGAGAGTAAGAGGAGTAAATTTTAACCATTGGATCTTACATGAATGATCAATATTAAAATATAAAGTCATGTGACTTTTTTAAGTGATCATGTGACTTTTAAACAACTTTTAATCTTGGTCATCCGTATGTGGTTATACAGCTCAGATTTGCTTCTCTCACTCTCATAATAAACCATTCCTCTTATATGATATGTCTCCTATATATAGGAAGAGGATCAAGTGAAAGGAGTGATTAATTGTGAGAGTAAAAGGAGTAAATTTTGATTATTAGATCTTACATGAATGGTCAATATTAAAATATAAAATGATGTGACGTTTTTAAGTAATCATATGACCGTTAAACAACTTTTAATCTTGATCATCTATGTATAGCTATATGGCTCATATTTGCTCCTCGCACTGTCATAATAAATCATTTCTCTCATGCAATATGCCGCTATATATATATATATGTAGGAGATGATCAAGTCAGAGGAGTTGTTAATTGTAAGAATAAGAGGAACAAATCTTGACAATTGGATCTTATATGAATGGTCAGATCCAATAGTCAAGATTAAAGCATAAAGTCATGTGACTTTTTTAAATGATCATGTGACTTTTAAATAATTTTAAATCTTGACCATCTATATATAGTTATATAACCCATATTTGCTCCTTTCACTCTCATAATAAACCACTCCTCTCATGTGATACACCTCCATATATATTTATATAAAATTAGAAATTTAAGAAAGATTTATAATTCATAATATTGTATATAAAACACTTTTAGATATTTATAAATGTTAAGCTACCAATTTTTTTTTTACTTTTTAAACTCCTCCCAAAAAATATGGATTGTCATGTATGCTTCCTATTTCTATGCCCTTTCCAAAAAATATGGGGCATTTTTTCCATTGATATTCAAAAAAATTTCTAAATAAACTTGAGCTTTTGAGTCTTTGAATTCTTTTTTAATCTATCAAATAATTGGTAAAAAAGTATTAGGTCGTATCCTGACCGTATCCGAACTATGTCCATACGATATCTTAGCTGTGTCCAACGCATGTCCAAGCGAAAAAATAATGTTTTTTAAATGGAACACGTCAAACATGTATCATATTGATATCCAATACGTGTGTTGGACACGCAGACACACCGTCTGGTGTGCCAGTACTTCATAAGTTGTCATCATGTATCTACAAAAATACTATACATAATTAACTTTTCAACTCTAGATAATATTTGTTCTGTATATTATTCTTACTTGTGGTGCAACCTTTCTATGATTTCTTTAGTCTTTTATAACTTCATATTTATTATTTCTACGCCATATTCTTGAAACATAATGCATATTTGATGTTTGTTATTAGATCTCATGTTATATTATTATTATTGATATATTTAAAAGGAAAGTGAAGAAAAAAAATGATTCAATCATGAAAGACCAAATAGTCTGCATCCAATAGCAAACAATTTCAAATGGTGGCTATGGTGGTGAAAAGATTGCTGTTATCACCGCTTATGAAAAAAAAAATATTAAATTTGCTTAACACACAAATAAAATTCAATTGTTTAAGAGATTTAATTTTTTAGGAAAAAAAAAGAAGTATCTAAAATAACATTAAAATGTCATGAAAATTCCTATTAAAAATTCACTCAATTAA
The DNA here is from genome assembly GCA_031439585.1 of Pterocarpus macrocarpus. Classification (NCBI taxonomy): domain Eukaryota; kingdom Viridiplantae; phylum Streptophyta; class Magnoliopsida; order Fabales; family Fabaceae; genus Pterocarpus; species Pterocarpus macrocarpus. The sequence continues at coordinate 58,207,033 of CM062516.1, read as the reverse complement.
GCAGAGGAAAAATAAAATAGGCTTAAATATATTTTTTGTCTCTATAAAATTAATATGCAAGGAGGGAAAAATAAGGGTATAAAGCTGTAACGATGAAGAGGACAAAGCCGGTGGCACCACCATGGAGAGGTAATGGTGAGATGGTGATTTTGCAATAATGAAGGTGTGGCACGACAACATGGTCGTTCACAGCTAAACTTGTGCAAGTGGTGCTTGTTGACTGAGTGACAGTGATATAGTCAATAATGAGTAGAGACGACACAATGAAGGAACAATTTATGATAGTGAGGCAATTTCTAGCTAAACAGTGCCTATTGACGGCCTAATTGGACAATGATTAATGACTACATGATGGAGGAGGCTTGGATGACGATATTGCCATAGTAGTTGATGGCTAAGCAGAGAATGTGGTGATGTTGTTGTGCTTGCGATTTCTTCTTAGAGAGGGGGGAAATGGGCAGGGGAAGGTTGTGGAGACTGGAGGGGGAAAAGGAGTTGGGCGGGGGAAGGAAGGGAAAAGGGAAGGGAGGGGAGAGAGGATGGACATGGAGTGAGACTATAGTGAAAAAAAAGTGTTATTTTAAAAAAAAACAAATAGAGGGGCTAAAAATAAGATAATTTATAATTATATGAATTAAAAATATATTTAAATTATTAATTAATAGAGACAAGAGGGACTAAAATCAAAACTTTTAGAAATGTTTGGATCAAAACTACAAAAAAAAAAAATTTAGGGACTAAAATCAAAAGCATAGGGATTAATATCATATTTAAGTTGCCACATGCGAATAGTGATGTGGCTCTCCGTCACTTACGTCATTAGTTAACGGACACAGATTAATGTTAGGAACTAAAACCAAAACTTTTTGAAAATGTTTGAATCAAAATAAAAAAGAAAATTTACAGAGATTAAAATCAAAATTCGCTAATTTTATAGAGACTAAAAACATATTTAAGCGAATAAAAAAACTTGTGCGTGTGTAGTATAGAAATCTGAAGCTGAATCCCTACCTCTTATTGATTTGATCTACCTTCACAAAGCTCATCCTTTGCAGGTGTCACGAGCAAGCACAAGACAGATCCCAATTTCAAATTGAGAAAGAGAGCAGAACCAACCACTCTTGGGCAACTAATTTTGCCGCACACGTTGATAGAAAACTAAAGAAGACCAACTGGAGATGATCACACTCTTATAATAGCTTTTCGGGTCTTGAGATGTTCACATTTTTTTGGGTCTGACACTCTTGTATGTAGTAATTGATGCAGTGGAAATGCAATACTCTTCTTGTAGCTCTTAAGCTTCTATTTTTGCTGCAGACTGTCCATAAAAAAAAAACTAAAGAAGAGCAATAGACATTAATTTTTTTGTTGATGTAAATATTTGAAGGAGATAATTATTATTTTTCTTTTCAATCATAACGATTAACCATGGTTAATAAGTGGTGTTAGTGGCCTAACTAAATGGTCGCCCATTCTTAAATGACAGTATTTGAGTGGAATGAGTATAAGTCTACTTGACACTAATGGAGTACGCAATAATTTTTATTCTGGGGCCCTAATTAGCAAAACCTATAAAATTATTACTCAATAAAAAGTTAAGTAAAAATTTATTTTTTATTCATTGAATATTATAATGTAAATGCTATATTCAACCTTTGACTTTTTAACTTTAAGGGATGTTTGGTAGGGGGTTTCAATTTTTATTTTTGGGAATCTTAATCTCGGGAATATTATTTCCGATAATAGTTTTCCCACGCATATATACTTTGAGGTGTTTGATAGATGGATTAAATTCTCAGAAAAATTTTGTTCATTTCCAAAAATACCCTTGGCAGTTCGGTGGCAAACGATGATGGTCCGGCGGTGGTTGACGGTGGCTGCCCGACGGTGGCTTGCGGTGGTCGATGGTAGTCTGGCGATGGGCCGCGATGGTCCAGCGGCGGTTGGTGGTGGTCCAGGGGCAAACGGCGGCGATTCGATGGTGGTTGGTGGTGGTCTGGCGACGAGCCGCGGTGACGATCGGTGGTGGTCCGGTAGTAGCTGATGGTGGTCCGACTGCAAACAGCTGTGGTTTGGCGGCGGCTGATGGTGGTCTAGCGGCAAACGACGGTGGTTGGCGGCAGGCAGCGGTGGTCCAACCATGGTTGGTGGTGGTTCACGGCGGCAAACAACGGTAGTTCGTTGGTGCCCGATGGTGGTCCGGCGACAAACAACGGTGGTTCAGTGGCGGTTGATGGTGGTTTGGTGGTGGCTAATGGTGGTCTAGTGGCAAACGACGGTGGTTGGCGGCAGTCGGCGGTGGTCCGGCCATGGCCAGTGATGGTTCACGGCGGCAATTCGGTGGCAGCCGGTGACGATTCGGCAGCAAACAGCGATGGTCCAACGGCGATCGATGGCGATCCAGTGGTTGCCCGATGGTGGTTGGCAGTAGCCGGTGGCGGTTTGACGGCTGCCCGCGGTGGTCCGACGGCAGTCGATGGCGGTTTGGGATGGAGGGTGGCAATGGAGAGTAACTGGTGGTTGGTGGTAACAGGGATAATTTGGTCTTTTCATATGGAAAAATATTTTCATGCCATGGGAATATTACAATCCCATATATGAGATGGAATTATTTTAGGAGGAATCTTACCCCAAAATCAATCCCGAAAATATTACATTCTCGAAAATATTTTTCCAAAACTTATACCAAGCATAGACATCTCCATAGGATTCCCGAAAATCCTATTATAAACCCTTTACTAAACGCCCCTTAAATTTATCCTTTTGCTCTTGTTTCATACTCAATTTAGGAGCATGAGCCTTTTTTATTACATATTGTTGTACTATAACTTAAAATGTGAAACTGCTGCAATAGTATGATTAATTTTTAAATGTGCAATTGAGCCTACAAATCAACTAGACACATTGCATAATTCACAATGACGGTTGTAAGCACATAAAGAGATGTGAAGGTTTATGCTTCAACGAACTTCTTCAACTTTTTCAAGTACATCTGTTGTACATGCGGTAAGTTAACAGTGAACAATCTAATGAAGGAACTTTAAACAAATGCAAACAGTTTTGGCAACAACACACGGATCACAGTCATCTTGCCAATAACTTGAAGAAAATCTGTACACCAAGAAACCAAGAAAACTTGAAGAAAATATTCTCAGCAGCAAGTTGAGGATCATGTTTGTTCCAATAGTTGCGTGTGTTAGAAATCTTAAGTCAAAGGTAGAATTACTTAAGCCTTAGCTTTAGTTACATTTATATCATACATTACTTGTAATACTTAGGAGAAAAAAAATAAAGAGGAATGTAACATTAACGAAATATAAAATCATATGATTTAATAAAAAAAAAAATGGCAAACAAGTTTCTAGTTACCAAGTTATCAGGTTGGCAACTTGTCGGATTTCAACAGGAGGACTTAATCATTTAGACTACCAAGTGATAAAATGGGTCATTCATGCCATCAGGAAACCTGAATTAAGCATGTCTCCATGACATAATCACTCCCTGGTTGTTTTTCTCGGTGGGTGATTTGGGAATGCTTTTGAAATTAGCATGCCTTGCTTTGCTAATCATAAGCATGCCTAAAGTTGGATTTTCACTTGTAATGAAATGGGTTAGGTCCAAAAACTCTTTTGGAGCCCAATGAGGACCTGCAATAGCCTAATTTCCTCTTATAGCAGGTTAGGCAAACTTATTCTAATATACATTGACCAAAATAACGATTATAATAATAATAATATACAGGCACATTCTAAATGGCTAAAGTTCATAGCTTCATTTATGTGCCTATGATTTGATTACAATTTGAGAAGGATACGTAATTTGTGAACTTAAAAATACTAGAAAATTATTGGCGTAATTTCACCTTTACTTTCTCCATTATATTCTTTTGGTATAACTTTCAGAAATTTTACTTTTAGTGATTATTGATAAAAACTAAATACTCTTCTCGTTTGTCTTCATCTTTGTCACTCTCTTTTCCGCCTTAAGAGGATATAGTATTGAATCAGTTAAGCATAACTTTATTGATTCTGATGAACAAAAATTTGAGTGGAGATTATAGGAAAAGTTGTAATAATCGCTTCCCAAGATACCGCCTATGACTTATGTATACTTTCATTCCATTGCTTTTTGCCCCTTTCTTCTTCTCACCTACGATTTTGGATGCTTCTGGATCCGGCAAAAGTCCAATCCTGGGTTTGTTCTACGATTTGTACGACTGTTGCTAGCTTTCAACTATTATATGTCGTATGGCTGTGAACGAGGTGATATTGTAAAGAAAAATATAATCCAATGCATAAAACTAAGGAGAAATCTATCAAGTGGTACTAGGATTGTATCACTTCCTTATAATAAATATGTATTATATGTAATTTTAAAAGATATTACAAACAAAAATATAATCCCAGCCGGTATAAAACTAACGAGAAATCTACCTAGTAGTACTAGGATTGTATCACTTCTTTATGTTAAACATGTATAATATGTAATTTTAAAAGATATAAAGAAAAATATAATTCCAAGTGGCATGAAATAATGAGAAATAATATCAATTGTTAACTTGAACTGTATCACTGCTTAGTTTTTGATAATTAAGTACTATATGTAACTCTAAAAAGGTACTATCAATTGTACCAATTATATTGTTTTGCCATCATGGATCATCAATTCAATTGGGGTATAAACTAATATGTTGAATGATGTTCATATCAGATATGTCCATCTATTTTCCACATCTCATGGGTCCTGCATTGAGGGTAATGAATGAACAATGTATCCCACTCACGGTCTCGGTGCGCAATATTGCATATTAAAAAAATCTTTGCAATGATCAATGACCATGTTTTCGTGTTAATTTGATTAAAAAAAGTAAAAAATGTAGAAAACTATTGATTTGGTCAACATCATAATACAACAATCTGATTAAACAAGTGGAACCTGCTGATTCCGCAGTTTAGCTAGCAAAGGGCAGGGTCGGGTGATTCTGGGGTGGTAATATCCAGTGTGTGCCCCATTTGGTGCAGGTGTGATCTCCCGGTTCTTTATATGGAAGAATGTAATCGCTGATTTTAACCTTTTCAGGTCTTTGGTTAGAAAATAAGAAGGATCATTGGAAACTGTTCAGTAATATTGTATAATCATTGATGAATCCTAACAAAAGGTAATTGTACAAACTGTTTGAAACAGTATGTACAAATACGATTTTTGATATATACTTAAGTGCCCAAAATAGGCTTCATAATTTATTAATCTCTAATTAAAAAAAATACTGTCTGGTTGGGCTCACCTACAGCAGTATTTTTTAATTATTATCTTTTATACGATACAAATGTTTAATAACTTATTTGTTTTAAATTGCGTCCAACGATAACCCGCGTTTGATGCAAAGAGGATGCCTACACTTTTTGAAAAAATTGCTTAAAGAAGCCGTTAGAAAAAAAAAATAAAATTCTAAAGACAACCAAACAGCTATAAATCCATTCTCTTTGCGAACAGTTAGACCCTTTGCGGCGTTACCGCATTAAGCCTAGGGGAAACTACACATTAGCCGCGTAAATAACACCATTTTGTGTTTTAATATATTGAGGTATTTGTTAGAGTTTTACGCCACTTAAAGATATGGTACAGACAATCTCTATGAATATTTCGTTAACTCTTTTTTTATGAATTAATTTTTGAGATTAAATTAGACTTATTTAATTTTAAAATAATATTAGCGCAGGTTGTAATTATTATTGGATCATTCATAGATATTTAGTCCTACAAATTTTATTCCCTTAACATATTATCATCAACGTATAAAATGGAGTTTTTTATTTGGTTACTTAGATATAAGGATTTAATTCTAATATATTATTAATATAAATTTTTTATATAAATATCTAATTATATATTATAATATTAATAAAAATATTTAATTTAACTATTTATTATTAAAAATTTTTATAAATAAAAATATATTATTAAATAATAATATATAATTTTTTTATATTAATAATATATCAAAATTAATCACTACTATAAATCCTAAATCGGAGTTGAATGTGACCGAAAAAAAAAAAAAAAAAGATCGCTCAAATTGTTACGTAAAGTAATGACATGCATGTTAGAATCTTTAGGATTTTAATATTTCAACTTTTCGCTCAATTTTTTTTATCAATTATTTTACTTATTTTACTTATTTTATTTTATTTTTTACATTTTTTTCTATTTTTAGATATCTAAAGTATCAACCTATTCCAAAGATACAAAAAAATATTTGGCTTTTTTACTCTTTTAAAATAAAAAAATATTATTTACATATATACACCGTTTCAACATTATTTTTGAAAATATCCTCTTTTTTTGATTGTGGATAAAACGATTTAAATTGCATTGATTTATCAACAGTTACTGATATAAGAAAATCAATGTAAGCCGAATCGATTTATACACTATTCGAATAAATAATATATAAATCGATTTCTCTTAAATCGATTTATATACTATTCATATAAACAGTGTATAAATTTGATTTATTTATAATAAAATAAAATTTATAAATTATTTATTTATTAATTTAGAATTAGAATAAGATAATTAATAATTTTGGTTAATAAATTTTTATAATGATAATTAATTAAAAAATTGTAAATAATTTTTTAATTTAATTATTATTAATTTTAATATTTTAGTCTCGATAATATTTTTTAATAAAAAAATTTAGATATTTGAGTTACCATTAAATTAGTTTAGAATATATTTGTGCGATGTGGACTTTTGACATGTATTAAGATTCGTAATTTTAAATATGATTGTCCATTGATTAATGCTTTTGTTGAGCGACAGTAACATTCTAATATGTCGTCCCGATTTGAGAGTGATCATCACACTCTAGAATGTTGCTTTATAGCAAGGGTTGCATATTGATAGGAAGCCAGTCAGTTGAAGTATTTTGAAGGCAATGATATACTTAACTTATATGGAGAGCTTAGATTCAATTAAGCTCTTATTGGAATGTGGATAATATTATAGTCAAATAAGGATACTTAGGCTATAATAAAAGCACATAAAAATTAATAATACAAATTATATAAAAAATTCATACAAAAATAAAAAAAAGTCCAAAATACCTTTAAATAGCATTTTTTGAGACTAGAAATAATACCAATCGACTAATTTATGTAGTTCAATGAACAATACATTATTCGAATAATGCAATTCTGTGATGCATTCCAAAAGGCCACATCATACAAATCTAAGCTAATTTAATGGTAACCAAATATCTAAATTTTTTCACAAAAAAAATAATATTGAGACTAAAATATTAAAATTAATAATAATTAAATTAAAAAATTATTTACAATTTTTAATTAATTATCATTATAAAAAATTTATTAACTTAAATTATTAATATTTTATTTTAATTTTAAATTAATAAAATAAATAATTTATAAATTTTATATTATTATAAATAAATCAATGTTTAAATCGATTTGAATCAAATCGATTTATACACTGTTTATTTAACACGGAATGGTGCTACTAGTTATTGCTCAAAAGTCAGCACCATTGGTTCCCATTGTAGCTTGTACATGCTGATCATGATGTTCCAAAACAATCATTTTTTTTTAATTTATCCTTTGAATACTATTATTTGGTGCATGAGTAAGAAATCTGCAAAATCAAAAGGAAAAGAATTCGAATAATATACGATAGTATTGTGTGTATTAAGCAGTAAGCACTAGATTAGTAGGTTTCTTGGTCTGTTGAAATTTTTAATTAGACACTGCTTGCTACATTATCTCTTAAGCACTTCATTTAGTAGTTAATATATATGAAAGTAATATTTAAGTTGAACCACATAACACATTCTTTAACACACACAATTAGGCATGTAGAAGTTTTTGGGTGGGAAGTTCTTATCTTAGATTATTCTAACTCTAAATTAATAAAATAAGTAATTTATAAATTTTATTTTATTATAAATAAATCAATATAAAATAATCTAAGAAAAGGGAAGTATTTATAATAAAATAAAATTTATATATTTTGTTTATAATAAAATTTAAGCACTATTCAAATAAATAATATATAAATCGATCGGAAGTCGATTTATGCACTTAAATAATGCATAAATTAATTTGTATCAGATCAAATTATATATTATTCATCCAAATAGTATATAATTCGATTTATATTAGATCGATTTACATGTTTTTTTTTAAATTTTAAATAGTAATAATTCGATGTAGCATAAATTAATTTATTAATAATCCAATAATTCAAAATATTTTAAAAAATAATATTAAAATGATATATTTAGGTAAATAATATTTTTTTATTTTATATAAGTAAAAAAAAACAAAAATATTTCTCAGGACGCCAGTACGAACTTTTCCATGTCTGTGGCACGAATAGAGGCATGCGGCATGCCAGCTGTTGCTTGGTGCAATTTTTTTTTTTCGGTTATTTTTTTGAATTTAATTTAATTACATTAATAATATAAAATAATTTTATACTATTAATTAATAAAAATAATAAAATATATTAATTTATATAAATAATTATCTATTATAATAAGTAATTTATTATAATTTTTTATTTTTTTTATTAATTGACAGTCAATACATATAAATAAAACTCTATTTTTTTGGGGTGGGGCGGTGGTATAATGTTTATTTATTTTAACGTGTGTGGCATGTCCATAAATTACACGTATGACATGAAAAAAAAAGCTTGATTTTAATTCATTTTTAGAGGAAATAATTTTTTAAAATCTTTACTATAAAAAATTAATTATAAATAAGTTAAATAAATTAATCTAAATACTTTTTTTTAGTACATCAATAATAATAAAATTTAAACTCCTAATTTTATGTATATTATCCAAATTATTCATCATTAAACTACTCCTAATTGGAAATACATACCGCTGGTTTTTTGGATTTGCATGAATAATTGAATGAACCGTAAAATAATGTATATTATCAATGAGCTATGGTCTTGAAAAGCAATTTGGCTATTGGGTCCTCATATTGAAGAGAGAAAAGTGTAATACGAGTGTAGTAGTTGGCCTCAATTTATAATTTTTCTCCTGCTTGGCAGTCAAAAATGTTTGTGGACGAATGACATTTGTCTTTAAGTTATATTTTTCTTTAATTATAATGTGAGTCAGCTGGTCAGTTGCATGATTCTACATGTAGATTTTACCTATATAATATATTTGTATGAAATGACACAAGCAAGTTTGTTTATCCGGAAGAGAAGATTCAAGTTTAGAATGAGATACAAATTTTAATGTTCCTCCCTTGTCTTTCTAGCGCTCGCCTTCGCTCATTTTTTTTTGAAACATGCCTTCACTCATCTATCTGATATTGAAAACTTGCCTTCGCCCATCTATCTCGTCTGTCCCTCTCCACTCAATCCTATGTGGTTGTGAGACATGACTTCTTTTACAATCTTGTCAATTTTCTTATTTTCTAAGGTAAAAAATCAGATGGGCATATGTACTTATATTAAAAAAAAAATTGCAGTTTATATGAGATAAAAAAAAATAGAGTAAAACAATCCAAAATTTTGAATATTTGAAAAACATACCTTACACATACCAAAACCAGAGAGAAGATATTGAAAAATAAATAAAAAATAAAATTTTATAGCAGTTCAGATTTGTCAAGTGAAAAAAATTATAGAATATCTTTGATTATGAGCAATTTTAGAGATAGGATAACTTTATACAGATGGTGCAATCTAGAACGGTACCATTAGTGGATTATTTTAGCGATGGGAGGAAGGAAAGGGAAAATGGCAAGTTTTAGTGGGGGAGGGAGAGCAGCTATTGAAATTATTCACAAAATAGTGAATTTTTTTTTGCAAATGAAATTTGGATTAATTTTTAATCAAATAATATGTCACATTTTGATTGATTGACCATGTAAAATGAGTTTATACTGATTATATATATCAATTAAATTCAATTAATTAAATGCCATCATATAATAAAAATATTTTACTTTCACATTAATTATGTCAAAAATCTTATAAACAATAATATATAAGTTGATAATAATATAAATATTTTTTATACAGACGATAATAATCTTTTTTTATTATTTTTGTCGGAGAAAAAGAACTTTATTCGCTGCGCTTTTAATTTTGAAATGAGATAAAACTCCGGGAGGAGTTATGTTTACTTATAATAAGTGCCGTAACCATACGAAACTCTTTTTCTTTTAAAAGCAATGCACTATTTTTATTACCTACAGTACAAAAGTTTGATCTCTATTAAAAACATCTTGTGATTTTAAAGCAAAAATTAATTTCTTATAACAAATATAAAACTACCTTATGAAAGAGAATGTCTTTTTTTTTCCCCTAAATTGAAGATTTAAGCACCAAAATTGGTAAAAGGGCAGAGTGATTTGGGGGGAAAAAGAAGATTTGAGCATTATCGTTACATTACAATAAAAGCATTAGTTAAGGCCGAGGCCAATTTAATTGTAAGTGATTGGCTATAATATTTTTTTGACGTTATTAATTATGTTAAGCTGTTCTTAGATGATAATCCACATTGTCTTTATTTTTTAGATTAAAGTCAAATAACGCTTATGTCTATTTGCTAATGATGCTTGGATGGAAGTTGGACTATTAGGCTTTCAAAAGAAGATGTGGTCCTCCATCTTCTTTATAGCGGTCTGGCCCCCATGAAAAAAACAAGAGTATGAGGATATTTTAAAATGCTGAGGAGACTGAATGGAAATATGAAATAATGTAGATCAAATTGAGGCTTGGTTATTGGATTGATGTAGATCAAATATGATTAATGTAGATCAAACATATATATATATATATATATATATATATCCTCTCACCAAAAGTAATCTTTTTTAATTATATATATATATAAGAGGAAGGAGCATTTACCTCTTCAAACTCATCCGCCTCTCTTAATGAATCAATTATTCAAACTTAATCACTATAACATTGAATTTTACAAATATTTTACTTGTCATTTAATGACTGAAATTATTATTTATATCTGTCTGCAACTTTAAATAATAATAATAATAATAATAATAATAAAACAATGGCACTGACCGAATATACCATGCAATTATTTGTCAATGGAACTTTTTCCAGAATTTTAACTTTTGGTTAAAATTCTGGTTTTTATTATTCTAAACACGTTTTTATTATTCTAAACGTGTGTTTAGATTATATATTTATTTATTTAAATAACCTATAATTAAGATTTTATGCAGACAGTTAATTAAACATCATCAAATATGGACTGTATAAATTTGATATTATTCTTACTTTTTCCAAAGTACTTTATTCGTGGTCAAACTGTATGGACGAGTGTTTATAATTAATTAATCAATGCGCAAGTGTAGGCAAAAACTTATAATCGTGGGGTGTATATTATTTGCAAGTTGACTTGAGATCTTGTTTGGGCATGGGACTATGTTACAAATTTGGCCCGCCACGATTTTCTCGCGTTGCGTCTCGTGTATTAGATTCCTTATCTATTTTGTCTCTCTGGTTCTCTGGTGTACACTTTTTTGAAGGTGTATATTGGGTTAATTTAATTGCACAACAGTTTGGAGTGGAGTTATGTTAATTATACTAAAATTTTTTCAGTTTTTATGTTGACTCAGTTTTATCTATTATTGGATTGGGTATATGATTTAGATTAGGTAGGATTTACATTCTATTCAATAATAAATGAAAGTGAGTTGGGATAAAAATCAAATAAATTTTAATATAAATAATATTTTTCTTTGGAGAATGAGTAAAATTGTATGTGAAAATAGAAAAAGTTGGCATTTGAGACATTAATCTAGTGAAAGATATGTCTGGCTCTAAAAAAGTGCATCCAAGTTCGAGCCAATAGAATTGGAAGTAGTTAGGAAACCTCTTGGGACGGAAAAAAAAAGTCGGGAAATGATTTATTTTCTAAATTATAGTAATATTTAATAAGCATTCAAGTAAAAGTAAGATCGCTTCTTTAAGATATGTTTTGGAGCAATTTTACACAAAAAAAATGCCTTTAATACGAATTGTTTTTATTAAAATAATGAACTTTTTCTAATAATCAGGTTATCAATAAGTTTATAAAACAATTCTCTTGGGAATTGTAGTTATTTTTTTAATTGATGAGCAATAATAAATCATCCTAAATAATTAATTTAAAATATTTTAAATTATTTAAAACAAAAAATTACCTAAAATAAAAGTATTTAACATATTGAAAATATAAAAAAATAAAAATAAAAAAAATAACTATTGATCAGATGCATTAGAAAGTTTTAAAATTTTTCGATGATTTATATAAACTACTCCCCTAGGTCATAAACAAAGGAAGCATCCAGGAAACCCACAAATAATAATGTCGTGACATAGCTTTGCACTTTTGCATTGTCGTTTTCACTCGAAATACAGGAAACCCAGAAATAATAATGCATGCCACAATACAATTACAAGCCACATTCCACTTTTGTGCCTTCTCTGCCTTTCTGTCTTATGCAATACAAGCAGCAAAACTAGGCACAGGAAACATTCCATTATTTACGGTGGAAATGTTGAGTTGAGTGCCTAAACAAGTATAGCACAAATCCAAAGAGATTATACCACAGTTTGAGGCGCCGAAGAAAATTAACTAATTTCATTTAATATAAGAGTGAACATAGACATGTATCCTTAAATTCATCTTAAAAAAGGGTTCATATTGGTCGCCTCCAAAAAAAAAAACTTTTTTTTTTTGCGGTCAAGGGGGAGAGGGAATTGGGGTGTGGAGGGATCAGATGGTTTGATGCAAGGATCGAATCCAGGTGCAATTCCAATAGAGGCTAAACCAAATACCAATGTGCCTCTGGCCTTAACTACCCTTAGGGGGTGTTTGGTATGTTGTATTAGGTATGATAGGATAAGGTAATATAATACGTTATGATCTTATCCGTTGTTTGGTGCAGTCAACGTATTGTATAAACTTATCCATCAAATTTGCCTTATACGTTATAATAATGGATAACTTAATACTACTTGTAGAGAAGTATTAGCTGATTAACTTTTAATGTATAAGGGTTCTTTTATTTTTTTATTTTTTAATATATTTTATTAAAAAAATTAATTATTAACTAAATAATAAAAAAATAAAAATATATAAATAAAAAATAATATTATTTAATAATAAATAAATATTTTTTTAAAAAAATTATAAAATAACTATTGAAACTGAAATAAAAATATAGGAATAAAAATTTATTATTAAAATATATAAATAATAATATTTAATATAAATTTAATTATATATAATAAAAAATATAACTAAATATAAAAATGTGATACTAAGCTTATTTAAATTTTGATATAAAAAAACTCCATCTCCATTTCACTCTCTCTCTCTCACATATTTTTTATATTTATAAAAAAAATAAAAATAAATAAATAAATAATTTTTAATATAAAATTATTTTATATGTAATAAAAAAAGCTAAAATAATTATGATAACTATTTAAAAATTATATTTATTATAATATCTTCTTTTGATTATATTTTATATAATACAATATCTTATACAATGACATACCAAACACTGCATAGTATTAAATTTTTATCAGGTCTTATATAATCAGACCTTATACTATCAGCCCTTATACTATCAGGCATACCAAACGGGCCCTTAAAAAAACAAAAAATTAACTTAAGAGTGTCTTTTAATTGTGACAATGTTTGAAGTGTGAGGCCCACAACGATTTTTGTGTAAATACCCTACTCAAATACCAAAAAAAATGTATGAGAATATGGGATATAACTAAAGTTTAATTTTGAGATATTATTAGTATACATTTTTTTATATTATCAATTAATATTAACAATCATATCATATATATGTAGAATTTAATTTTGATTTATTGTCAGTATAAAAATATTTTATACAAATATCTAATTATATATTATTATATTAATAAAAATATTTGACTCTTATATTTATTATTTCAAAAATTTCATATGTAATAGCATATGATTATATATCATTATTACGTTAATTGTATGTCAAAATTAATTTCTACTATGCATGCATGTATAACTTTTATAATACTTATTATTATAAGGATTAAATACTTTAATAACATAATAATATATAATTAAATAATAATATAAAATATTTGTGTTGATAATATATCAAAATTAAATTTAAATATAACTATTATAAAAAAAAAAATCAACTTCTCTACATTAGTAGCAAATAGCAATAAACAAGTCTCCAACAAAACATGGGCCAAAAATAGTTTTCAATAAAATGAACATTTGTGTGTTTTAGTTATTTGAATCATGGAAGGAGCATTAATATAAACCGAGCAATTCGACCTGACACAGGGATTAGGCTAATTTGAGTTAATGACATTTCCTCTCTCTTTTTGAAATAAAAAGGGTGTAATTTTGCACGTAAAAAAAAAAAAAGACGTTATTTTCTTGAGAAACATGGACATAATTTAATTTGAGGGCAAGTGAAGGGAACAATAGCTGCGAACATTGTCAACAACTTCAAATCAGAGACTGAAATCCGATTGGAGGAAATTAATCGAGATGTTGCATGTCTCGATTGTGACATGCAACAACATTCTTAAGTGTTATATGATATGGTTCCTTTGGTCACGTTTTGTTTTGACTTGCTTAATCTTGTATTTTGGTTGTCTGCTTGCTGCCACTAGCCTCTTGTTTTCTTTCCCCATGGTCATGGTGTATGCTTTTATCGTTGTTGTTTCTTTTCACTATCTTTTGACGGTAGCTGATAAACTCATGATAAGGTGAGTTTTTTGGTGAAGATGTATTTTTACCTTCACATGAAGATTTGACGTGAGTGTAATAAATAGATGATATATGATAAAGGTGTATTGATATATCAATCACTTATGATATAATATAGTAATATTTAATTTTAAAAAAATTTAAAAATATAATTAAATATATTTTAAAAATTAATTATCATACACTTATAATTTTATATTATCAGTATAATCAAAAAATTTTATCAGTATAATTTTATGTAAAATTATATTGATAATATAAAATAATTTTACGTGAAATTACACTAATAAATTTTTTTGATTACACTGACAATGTAAAATTACATTGGTAATATAAAATAATTTTAAACTGTCAGTGTAATCAAAAAATTTTATCAGTGTAATTTCACGTAAAATTATACTGGCAATATAAAATAATTTTACATTATCAGTGTTATCAAAAAATTTTATCAGTATAATTTTAATTATCATACACTGACAATGTAAAATTACACTGGCAGTATAAAATAATTTTACACTATCAGTGTAATCAAAAAATTTTATCAGTGTAATTTTAATTATCATACACTGAAAGTGTAAAATTTTTTTACACTGATAAAATTTTTTTATTACATTAATAGTGTAAAATTATTTTATATTACTAGTATAATTTTATACTATCAGTGTATGATAATTAATTTTTAAAATATATTTAATTATATTTTTAAATTTTCTTAAAATTAAATATTACTATAATATATCATAGATGATTGATATATCAATACACCTCTACCATATATCATCTATTTGTTACACCCACGTCAAATTTTCATGTGAAGATAAAAATGCCATCTTCATCAAAGAACTCACCTTTAATTTAAAGACAAGTAATAGGGGATTTACTTCTTGTGAGATACCTAATTGACTCACCACTCATCCATCTTTAGATAGGGTATGAGCCCAATTTAAATGAGGTTTGCATCCCCTTCAATAATAAATAAATAGTAAATCGACACAATATCTCACAAAAAATAAATCCCTTTCAACATTTCTCTAATTCAAAAGTTAGAGTACGTCACCAATTGAATGAGTGTGGTACGATATTGTTATTGGTTCTACCACCCATGGTGTCTTTTTTCTCCTTCCACACATGAAATTGAGAACTTTTTTAAGTTGGATCCGTCGTGCACCCTATAAGAAGTTAAAATATTATAGATTATTTTATTATGCCCATACATTCTGAGTTTATTTCATTATAATAATGATGAAACATAAAAGTTGAGCTAAAAATAACAGCAATTAATTACTTCTATTCTTGTGAGAAATGCCTGTTTTAATTTATTAGTCAATGCTAGCATATATAATAAATAATGTTATTCATCACCAACGATTTTGTAGACTATAGTGTGACAAATTTCGGACACAATGTTAAATCCCTTTTGTATTGTGTGTTTAATGTTATTTTAAACAATTTTTCTTTTACTGAATACGCAAATTATTTCCTTAAAAATAAAACAGAAACATAATTGTAATTTTCATATATTAAATATAACTAAGATACCAAAGTTTTAATTTATGACTCCTTATCAATATACAAATTCAAGACTATAAAAACAGACTCTTAATGCTTATTAGATATGTCTTACTATCAAGGTATCAGTTATTTCAAATACGAAAATTCTCTGTTGTTGATAAAACTTAAATTCTCTGTTGTTCAAATAAAATTGAAACCAAAAATGAAAAAAAAAAAAATACAACTCATCTTGCATCTCACAGTAAAAAGTAAAATTATACTATAAATTTTGATTTTTTAAGTTTGTATCCTTCGGTGGATAAATTAATAACTGAACGTAAATGCACCAATTTACATTTGAACATTTACCTTAATTTCACTTACAAGGTACAGAAGTGTTAGAATGAGTAATATGATAATTTTTTTTTAATATTCCAAATTTTAAATTTGGGGAAAGACTTGCTCCAATTAAATATAAAGGTATGTCTTTGAGTTTATCAAATATTTATAAAAATACTTATAAATTACTCACTGATAAAAAATTCAAAAATCAAATTTAAATTATGACAATATATAACAAAAGACAGATTAAGTGACTCAATTCCGTTTAGTCTTATGACATTAACACCAAATGTCATTCATCATATATAGTATTTTTATAGCTGGCTTAGCTTCTATCCCTCCTCAACCTCAGGACAGCAAGACAGCCAAGGTATATATGGATGATAATGCAAATTGCACCTGCTCCTGATTGGGACATGAGTTTTATAATATTCAGCATTCAATCATTCGGATCCCATTTTGAGACCCGTCAATAATGTATATCTAATAATTTATAGCCCAACATTTTGAATTTGACTTCCTATTTAGATTTTATATACATTAATTAATCTTTTTTTTTTAACTCCCTCTTTTGTCCTCTTTATTTGTAATTTAAAATTATTGTATGATGATTAGAAAGCATTAAGTAACATTAGAGGTTAGTTATGTCCCTTATTAAAACATTTAAAATATTATTATCATTATATTTTTTACACATATTGATACGATTAAAAGTAAAAAAGAATAATAATTCAGTATTTTTCTAAAATGATAAATAAAATAAGACCAAAGACTGTCGTGAAGAAACTGATACAAGTAGACAGAGAAATTAATTAATTAATTTCTTTATTCATTATGACGAGAAAATCCAACGCATTGCTCATGGAAATTCTTTATTCACAAATAATTAAGACATATATATAATATTATATAATTGATTAATAATATAAAATATTTTATATTAATAATAAATCAGAATTAAGAATTAACTTCATTTTAATATATTGTAAGTATAAAGAATGTTTATACAATTTTTAATTATATATTATCATATTATTATAAATATTTAATTATATAATAACTATATAAAAAATCACATATATAATAAGATATAATTAGATAAGAGTATGCTTTTATACTAAAATATTAAGATTAATCTCCAAAGTTAATCTCATAACTTATTCAATTAATTTATTTCTCGTGAGCAGATTTATGTGATCTAGATGTCCATATCACTAATGATCCATTAACGCCTTAAAAATGTATTTCATTCGATAATAATCAAATAAACAATAATACATCTTAATCATCTTCCTCTCTGGTTTCTTTCATTTCTTTTTTTTTTTTTCACCCTTTGAATCTGCAAAAGCATAAAATAATCCTTCTCTTACAACTCGCAAGCAAGCATATTCCACCATCAAACAAAACAAGCGCCTTAATTACTTGGGACACCTTGAGTGGTTGAATTTGCACATTGACCTTCATGCATTGCATTTTAATATAGTTTTCGCGGTCGAATCCCACTTCTTCAGTCAATAATTATGAGAAATGTTTTTTGAACTTTGCAAATTCCAACGGTACCCCACTAAGATTTAAAAAAAAGTTGAAATAAAAAATTTAAAATATAAAATTAAAAAATATAAAATTAAATAAATTAAATAATTAAATATAAAAGAGTGTCGATAAAATACCCAATTTTAGGTGTTTAAATAACATATCTCTTTAGGGAATAGTAAATTCGTTGTAAAGCTGGTCCTCGTACTCTCACACTGCACCCACAAGTGGGTATTTTACAATGCTTTTTGCTTTGGCCGGTGTGTGAGTGTCCATGTGAGCAAGGCTCCAAAGTTAATTGCAAAGATCAGAGGGCGCACAAGGGATTAATTAGTATAATAATTGTTGCCTTCTGTGGGATTAAGCCAGCTAACCAATTTTAACAAACTTTTTCCAATTAAGAAACTTTATTAATCTCCACTAAGGTCGATCTTTTTTCTCGTTGTCGCATTCGTACAAACAGTGACGTGTTCAAGTAGTTTCAGAATTCAGATTCACCATT
This sequence comes from Pterocarpus macrocarpus, assembly GCA_031439585.1. NCBI lineage: Eukaryota > Viridiplantae > Streptophyta > Magnoliopsida > Fabales > Fabaceae > Pterocarpus > Pterocarpus macrocarpus. Next base: position 58,188,374 of record CM062516.1, on the reverse strand, counting down.
TTTTCTTAAGCTCAGTTTATTTTTTGGAATAAAATTAGATCAATTTTTTTCATATTGATTTATCTAATTTTTAAATAAAATGATGATATGTTTTAATTTTTTTTGTTTAAATAAATGTATATTTTTAGTTTTTAAATTATTAATTTTTAGAAAAATATCTGTATATTTTTATTTAATTTAAGAATTAGATCAAACAAATATTAATAATTTAAATTAAAAATTTTTAAAGTGAAAATTCCTCTAACTTTGATACAAATCTTGTTCTTATTTTTTCGTGATACTTACACAATAACCGATGTGTTCTGAGTTTTAGTTTCTTTTAATTTTCTGACATCATGGCTTACTTGTTAATATATTCATATAAAGTTGATCAAGGGGATAAAAAGTTTATTTTTTAGAGAAAAAAGTACACGAGTTTAAATCTTGAAAGAAAGTAATTATAGATAAGATGAGTGTCACTTTCATTGAGACTTTGTTATCTTTCTATTTATTTTCTACATAAAAGGAAGTACTTCTGGTAAAAAATTATATGATTGATGTGCTCTCATAATAATTTATGTCTCAATATCAAATACACCAACCCATAAGTTTTGATTAAGATATTTTTAGTAAACTTACTTGTTGTACGAGCAATTATTAGATAAATCGTATATAAGAGAATACTGTTATATATGATTTATCACAATAATTAATTTGCGAGTTATCATTGTCTTTAGGTTTGTCTATTACAATTTAATTTTAAAACATAGTTAATGTATTTTTTTTATATAGTCATTCAATTATATATAATTATATTATTAAAATTATTTAATTCTTATTATAATTACATCAACCATTATATAAAAAATAACATATGATTGATATTATAAAATATTTTTATATTTATAATATATCAAAATTAATCTCTATTTATTATAATAAGTTACTAAAAATTTCCAAGTATTCAGTCAGTTTATTGATACTAATATATTGCTATGTCTTGGGCTTGATTCACAAATTCTTTCATTAGTGAATAATTTGTAAATAACTCTCCAAGTATTTGATAAATCCAAAAATATACTTTGATCATGAATTGGGGCAAACTTTCTACTCAATCTATATTTTTATTAAAAAAAAGAATTAATGAAGATGATATCAGTCATATCACTAAAAGAATAATAGGTTTTTTTTTTTTTTTTTTTTTTTATAGAAACTATAGGTATTTTCTTATTAGAAGTAATCTTACTTAAATAGAGAATAATTTAGACAGATAAGCTCTCCCTTTTAAATTTTAACGTATTTACATTCTTAGAACTTAAATCTAAAATATCTAGTTAAAATATGACAGTTCACTCTTCTTCAAAATAGTTGGTAAATAATGAATTTAAATAATAAAAATCTTCAACACCTTGAAATAAAAATGCCAATTCAAATTTTTTATGTTATTGCGCTGGAATTATGAGTGATTTTAGTAGGCTAAAACTATGAAAGTGAAAAAAAAAACATTGATAATTGATGTGAGACGTACTAAAAAGTACTCATTAAAGAAGTAAAGAGGTCTTTCCAATAGATTTTTTTCAATGATACTCTTCAAAAAAAAAAAAAAAGCTCTTGCTTAGATGAGGAAAGAAAATGTAAGGAAAAAAATAAAAAAATAAAAAAATATATTTTTCTTTTTTATGTTTGAATAAAGAGAAAATAAAAAAAAAGAAAATAGAAGTTATATTAAAATATAAAAGAAACAAATTATAGTTGGATGAAAAGATATATATGGTCTATTGTAATAAAAAATAAATGCGCTATTTTTATTTAATTTTAAATTTTTATAAATTAAATAAAAAATAATTTTAAAAATGAATATCAATTTATTAATATTCTAATTACAAAAATTATTTTTATTTAAATAAAAATGAATGTGATGTAAATTTAATTTATAATTTTATCATATATAAAAATTGTCCAAATTTTAATATTTAATATTTTTCTTTCTTTTTACTGTCCTAATTTAGTAATTCATAAGTTTTAAATGATTATAATTTTTTTTTTTAGCATTTTATCCTATGCACAAATATCTAAGATCAGACCTTGTTATTCAATATCTATCAAAGGAAAGGACCATCATATTAAATTTTAGGGAGGTATATACATTATTTCAGCATTTTCTTGCTCCTGTGTCCCATTTTCTTCGTAGTGAAAAAGAGAAAATCTTAGAGGTGGAATTCACATAATTTTTCTTCTTTTTCTCCATTTTTTTTTTGGTTCCAAATAGGATAAAATAATTTTCTTTACCCATTTTCCATCCCCTCATTTGTTTTCTCTTTATTTTTCAAAGATCCAAACAGAGTAAAAGTAAAAGAAAAAAAAAGGAATGACGTAAAAATATATTTTTAAATTTTTTAATATATTAAATAGATTGTTAATAAATTCTATTTGAATAACCTACTAATCATATTTCTATAATTTTAATAATATTTTTAAAAATATAACCTAGTAAGTAGTCTCCCCCGTCCTCGGACTCCAGCTCAACAGCCCTTCACCGACTCATGCATTTCGGTTCTCATTGGCTGGAGTTCCGTCTTTACCAATATTGCACATCCACGCGAGTAATCCAATAGTATTGAAAAAAATTCAATATATTTTTGTATTTAAAATAATTAAGATAATTATTGAGAGAGTTGATTAGAAAATTCTGGAATTATTCCTCTCTCAAATCAGTATCACTCTGTGAAACGAGCATTTTATTTTACAATATTAAATTAAGCATCTTTCCTTTGATGTAATGGCAACCGCTGGCCAGCTAGCAGAGGACCCGATGTGAACATCACCTCGTCAATGTGGCAACAAAACTGTGAGCAGATTTTCATGCAACCTTTCGACTCTAAACCACCCATTTCCCTTTTTTCCATTTATTTGGAAATGCACAAAACAACACAAACAAGTAAGTACTTCTGCGGTTATAACCGGATAAGACAACTGTCATTTTCTCTACATATCTATCTTTTTTTTGTTTTTTTTTTTGTCAACCATATCTTCTTGAACATCCTCACCAAATTTTCCTTTGCTTTCCCTTTCTCCTTCACCCGCATGAAAATGTTGTTAAACACCAAAAATTAAGTTAAAAAAAGAATGTACAAAGACAAGTGCAAGGGCACAACTTTTGTGGTAGTTGGTGGAAAAGGGAAAAATAAATCTTAACTTTATTTTTTTATAAAAATTTAATTTGAATATATAAAAAATATAAATTTATTGTAAAATATTATTCAATTATATTTTATTATATGAAATAAATATAATTAAATTTTATACTTATTATTTAAATAATTACATAGATAAAACAATATGTTAATGATTAATTATATCTTATATTTATTATTTGAATAATTATATAAATAGTTAAATATAATAATAATTAATTAATTATATAAACATCTTGTGTGTCAAAATTAAATTTTTTTAATATTTTATTTTATTGAATATTTTAATCACTCTTTTGTCGTAACTTGCAAGTGGCAGAGCCACTGTAGAAAAATTTTCACATGGAATCACACTCCCTATGCATTCTGCAATTTTATGCATCATCATCGTCAACATCATCGCCACCATCCAACCATTCTATGCTGTTCACAACTTGCCCTTCACATAGTTGCAATCTCTGTCACCCTGCACACACACACAAATTCTCCCCACAACATAGCACTCTCAGAAGAGAACAATGTCAGAATCTGAGGAAGAGAACACAGACTTTCCTCCAAAGTCAAAGCCACCAGCGGAACCACAGCCTGGTTGTGCCATGGATTTCGATCTGGACTTGGAGAGTTCATGGCCGTTGGATCACTTGTCCTTTGTGTCCAACCCCATGTCACCTTTTCTGTTCTCCATCTCATCTGACCAACCTTCCTCTCCTCTTTGGGTCTTCTGTGATGGAGAAGATGACAGGCACAACAGGGTTGCAGCCTCAGCTTTCTCTGATTGCCACAAGATATTCTCTTGTATGTTTTTGGTTCCTTTCAGATTGGTCTCTTGTTGACATGAGTTTTGGGATTTTTCATCAATATTTGGACTTGCTTAATACCCACGTGATTTGATGCAACTAAACTTGCTTTAATTGATTTGAAAATGTAATATGATGTGATCCACAATTGATTTTTGCTATAATTTTTTATATAATATATACATCAGGAACTTTTTTTAGCTTAATTTCAGCTTGAACTTTATGTATATTGAAGATTTATTATTATTATTATTATTATTATTTTAAAAAAAATTGCCCATTACCGTGCTTGAAGCCCTATTTGATTGCTGAGAAACTCGTTTGTAAGGGCATAAATAATAACTTGATAGACTTTATGGGATTCTAGTTGAATTTGTTTTGTCTCCCTCTTTTAAACTCGACAGCTAAAGTTTCATGCCTTCACATGTTTGTACTCCTTTCAATGGCGTTCAAGCAAGCCAATATTTATAGGTCTGAGTGTGGTCTATAATTGCTTCATTGGGGTATTACCTATTGCCAGTGTAGGCTACATTTTTCTTTTAAATGTTTCTTGGAGTATTTATGAATTATAATTTCTATAAAAAAATGTATTTATAAATTATAATGTTTGGAAGTTCTATATATCTTATGATGTTGAGGTCAAAGGTATTAAAACCATAACTGTGAAGTTTTCATAGCCTACTCAAATGCCATCTGGTGCTGAACTATGTACTTTTGTAGTTTTTGCTGGCAAATGCATTTGTTCTGATAGAAGCTACTGTTTTCAGGTGATTCAAATTCAATAACTGAAAAGCCAGTGGAGATTGATGACAACAAAAAACTGTTGCCACCCCTTGTGGCTCTGCCACCATTGGAAATCTTGGATAGCTATTGTGTAATCAAGGAAAGAATGACACAAGCACTTCGCTACTTCAAAGGGTTGACTGAACAGAATGTTCTGGCGCAGGTTTGGGCACCTGTGAGAAATGGTAATAGGTATGTGCTTACAACTTCAGGTCAACCCTTTGTTCTTGATCCACATAGTAATGGTCTCCACCAGTATAGAACCGTCTCCCTGATGTACGTGTTTTCTGTGGATGGGGAGAATGATGGAACTCTCGGACTTCCTGGTCGAGTTTTTCAGCAGAAAGTACCGGAATGGACTCCCGATGTTCAGTATTATTCTAGTAAGGAGTATCCACGCCGAGATCATGCTCAACAATACAATGTTCGTGGGACCTTGGCTTTGCCTGTGTTTGAACCTTCATTGCAGTCATGTGTTGGTGTACTGGAGTTGATAATGACTTCACAGAAGATTAACTATGCTCCTGAGGTTGATAAAATCTGCAAAGCCCTTGAGGTTGGGTTTATTTCAACTTTGCTATTTGTACTAAGTTTTATTCTTTGCTCACGTTAGGTGAGTACCATGAAATGATTATATAAATTATAATATATCAAGATTGATTTTGAGATAGGTAACTTCTGTGAGATTGTTTAACTCATAGTACTAGCATGTTAGAAATTTTATGTGATTACAAAGATATTTAGATACCTCAGTCACCTTCTGTTAGTTTCCTTGCAGGCAGTAAATTTGAAGAGTTCAGAAATTTTGGACCATCAATACACTCAGGTGACTTTAACTATCATGCATGATGCATCCCTATCTGTTGTTATATTTTCTGAAAGTTAGATGTTTCTGTTTTTCTATATCTTACCCTTCTATTCTCACAGATATAACTTGGCAATGCTTTTAAACCAGATTTGTAATGAAGGGCGCCAGAATGCGTTAGCAGAGATCTTGGAGATATTGACAGTGGTGTGTGAAACTCACAATTTACCTCTGGCCCAAACATGGGTTCCATGTAGGCATAGGAGTGTTCTGGCCCATGGAGGTGGCCTAAAGAAAAGTTGTTCAAGTTTTGATGGTAGTTGCATGGGGCAAGTTTGCATGTCTACAACTGACATAGCATTCTATATCATAGATGCTCATTTGTGGGGTTTTCGTGAGGCCTGTGTTGAGCATCACTTACAACAAGGTCAAGGGGTTGCTGGGAGGGCTTTTTTGTCCCACAGCATGAGCTTTTGTGGGAACATTACCCAATTCTGCAAAATTGATTACCCTTTAGTTCATTATGCTCTCTTGTTTGGGTTAACTAGCTGCTTTGCAATCTGTTTACGAAGCTCCCGTACAGGAGATGATGATTATGTGTTAGAGTTCTTTCTGCCTCCTAGCATCACAGACTTTCATGAACAAAAGACTTTGTTGGGATCTATATTGTCATCTATGAAACAGCATTTCCAGAGCCTTAAGATTGCTTCTGGTGTTGAACTCGAGGAGGATGGTGCAATTGAAATTATTGAAGCAGCAAATGAAAGAGTTCATTTGAGGCTTGAATCCATTCCGGTTGCCCAATTTACTAAATCACCGCCTAGGCATGATGCTTCACCAAATGTTGGGGAGGAAGTGCTACACGATCCATCGGCACAGAAAATAATGATGTACTGCGATGACATAAATGATGGAGGGAGTCTTGGTGATAATGCAGGTGGAAGCAATGATCAGATACCCTCCTTAGAGACTAAAAATGTTAAGAAACCCTTAGAGAGGAAACGTGGAAAAACTGAGAAATCAATAAGTCTAGAAGTTTTGCAACGTTATTTTGCTGGGAGTCTTAAAGATGCTGCAAAGAGCCTTGGTGGTATGTTCATACTCTGACATATAGTGATGAACAATACTTTAGTTTGTTATTCCTATGAATCTGCTGCTGGTTGGAAACATACATTTATCCATGAATAATAATTTTATTAGAATACGCATGAAAAGCATACAAATGGTTATTGTTTCCTAGAAATTTGGCTCTACTATAACTAAGTGCATCTTGTGTTTATTTTATCTCTATGAATCTGCTGGTATGCAGAAATATATAATTATAAAAGAATGTACTGTGCATCCAAAACATCCAAAGGATTATTTATTTATTTTTATTAGTAACAGCTCTTTTAAGTAGTAGGTCAAACATATTGTTCTTATATATATCCTTGCTTTACAGTTTGCCCTACTACAATGAAGCGCATCTGTAGGCAGCATGGGATATCCCGTTGGCCATCTCGAAAGATCAACAAGGTTAACCGTTCTCTGTCGAAGCTCAAGCGTGTTATTGAATCTGTTCAAGGTGCTGAAGGAGCGTTTGGTTTGAATCCTCTAAGCACAAGTCCTCTTCCCATTCCTGTTGGTTCCTTTCCTGAGCCTTCTGCTCCATACAAGTTCAGCCAGCAAGCCTCACCAAGCATTAGGCCATCTGAAGCTCAGATAAAAGAAAATGAATTGGATGCCTCTAAAGTATCAGAAACAAACAGACAGGCTGGGACACAAAGTCTCGAGCAACTGATTAATGATAAAGGCGGGTCTATTCAGGAGGGTCCAATAGAACCAAAGAGAAGAACTAGAACTGGGAGTGGCTCAAGTGCAGATAGCACAAATCCTACTTCTTATGGTTCATGCCATGGTAGTCCCCCAATTGAAAGTTCACCTGTAAAAGATATATTCATTACATCCAACAATGATCAATGTGTTGCGCTAAGGTTGCCAGAGTCGACACTGCAGCCAACTAATCCACTGAACTGTCCAACTTCTTACCCTATGCCAGACATTGTGGCAACAGAACTTCAAGAGCCATTTGGAGGAATGCTAATAGAAGATGCTGGTAGTTCCAAAGACTTAAGAAATTTGTGTCCTTCTGTAGCAGAGGCCATGTTGGAGGATCTGGCTCCAGAACCTTGTGGGACTAATCCTCCATGTTCTGATTTGGCTCCTAAGCAGTGCATGGATACCCTTAGGAACACAGTGACACCTTTTGCAGCTAGTAAAGAAATGAAGACTGTGACTATTAAGGCAACATATAGAGAAGATATAATAAGGTTTAGGGTCTCTTTGAATTGTGGCATTGTGGAATTGAAAGAAGAAGTTGCCAAGAGGTTAAAATTAGAAGTTGGTAGTTTTGATATCAAGTACTTGGATGATGATCATGAATGGGTTTTGATAGCATGTGATGCAGATTTGCAGGAGTGCATTGATGTTTCAAGATCATCAGGAAGTAACATAATCAGGGTTTTGGTGCATGACATAACGTCCAATCTTGGGAGCTCCTGTGAGAGCTCAGGGGAGTGAGAAGTGGCTGTATATAGGTCAAGTTTGTACTCAAATATTTAGGTTCTTGTGGTCTTAGGAGTATAGAGAAAAAATAGATTTTGGTTAAGATCTGCTCAAATTGTAAGATAAAGTAGATGGAAGGATTAGCACTCTCTTGAATCCTTAGTATCACCCAAATGTAAGTTATTTATTTATCATGAGAAAAAGCTAGGATTCTTTGGTAACACATTTATTGTGGTCAACTTTTGACTTAAATCCTATTTGGTATTGAAATGGATAATTGTTCAGAGCATATGTAGGCTGAATTGAAATGTATTTTGTTGCAAAATATGTTACTGCTCAAACAAATGCCCATGAGAAATGCCTTTTTTGAACCTAGGTTAGGCGTCGTGGTTAAATAATTATGCTCCATGCTTTGATTATTCGGGTTTGAATGTGAAAGGAGACCCGACACCTAATGAAATGTTCTTTATACACCTTGACTTGGTAGTTGTGTGTTTGCCTTAAGAGTAACAAGAGGAAGAGAAATGATTTTTGTATCATTGGAGTAGGTAGATATTTTGGACACTTAGAAATAGAAAGAAAAAAAAAATTATAAAAAAAAGTAAAATGAGTAAAGTGATTGATGGAGAGAGAAAAAGCCGAGAAAAGGTGTTGGGGTGTTGGAGTTTGAGGTATATATAAATAAGATATCTCAAAGAGTAATCATCCTTAAATCAAACAAAATTTCCCATCCACCAACAAAGTATTTAATTATAGGGTAAACCATATTTCTTTGTAAACGACAACAATTATCAAAGCTTCTATTTCAAGAAGAGTAGGAGCCCTATCCACTTATGAAGCACCAGAGGGACCTGGCTATTTTCCTCCAAGTCTTCCTTTTTGTCATCATATTTTTCACTTTGATTGTGTCGGGTTATGGCCCGAAGTCTCGAAGAAAATGATGGCACAGACCGCAATGTTGTTCGCAGTCAAAGGTGCCGTGTGATTGTATCATATTTAATGAATTAGATTTATGAGGGTGTATTGTATTGATATATGAATTATTTATGATATATTATAATAATATATTAATTTTAAAAAATTAAAAAATATAATTAAATATATTTTAAAAATTAATTTTTATATATTAATAATATAAAATTATATTAATAATATAAAATATTTAAAATTATATTGATAGAATGAAATTATATTAATAAAATTTTTTTGATTTTTAAAAATTAATTTTTGTATATTGATAATATAAAATTATATTAATAATATAAAATAATTTTATATTATTAATATAAAATTATATTAATAGAATAAAATTATAAATTATATTGATAAAATAAAATTATATATAAAATTATATAGATAGAATTTTTTTAATTATATTAAATATAAAATAATTTTATATTATAAGTATAATTTTATATTATTAATATATAATAATTAATTTTTAAAATATTTTTAATTATATTTTAAAATTTTTTAAAATTAGTTATTACTATAATATATCATAAATAATTAATATATCGATATATCTCATAATCTGATTATCATATTATAAGATATATCATATTTTTTGACCAACAAAATGCACTGTAGAGCGTGCAAAAAATGATGGCATACACCAACGCTACATCGGCGAGTACATGATGTTGGTTTTTTAATTATATTATAGGAATAATAGATTTAAAATATAGGAATATGGGTTTGATAACAAAATTACAGATATATGAAAAATTAATACATATTTATTATACTATAAGTAGTATTTATATTTTATTTTTTTTTACCCGAATTCTACATGCTGTAGGGCGAAATTTGACACAGACAAATTGCATAGATTTCGCCTGTAACAAGGCAAATTGTGACACAAACAAAAAATATAAATAGTAAAAAAGTGAAGCACATTTCGCCTTGCAGTATGGCGAAATGTGAGACACCAAAAAGCAACGTATGCATATAAATAGTATACACATGTGTTGAAATATAAACCAAAATGCGTCTGAAAAAAGGAGCATTGTGCTTGATGCTTTCTGCAAATACGTTGGAGGGGCAAAAGTACGTTAGACGAGGAGTTAACATGTGTAAGGTGAAATGAAATAACACTATAGATGGTCGGATTGTAAGTTCTATAAATGAACTTCACTTCTTCGTTGTTTCGAAGTGAAGGGTTTTGTTAACGAGAGAAAGAAGTGTTTGAGTGTGTGAGAGTGTCAGAGTGAAAAAAATTATTTTAAATATATGATCTAATTTAATGTGTGATAAAAAAAGATAGAATGAGATGACAAGAATGAAATAATAAAAGTAATTTTATATTTTAGTGTGTGATCATCTCCTTTTTGGTAAGTATGTTTGAGATAAATTTTTATATATTATTAATATAAAATAATTTTATATTACTAAATAATAAAAATAATAAATAATAAATTATTCTAAAAAATATTTATTATAATAAAAAATTTATTATGATAGGATTTTTTTTATATTTTTATTAATTAATAATATAAAATAATTTTACATGATTTTCCTATTTCTTACCACAACCTATGATCATTGTTTCAAAATCCAAACATACATATCCACGGAAGATTGATCGAACTCCTTTCCATTAAGTTTAATCAACCGACAGTATAGTCACTCCCCTGGTTTCTCTCACGCTGCTTGTGCTTGAAACAAACTAGGGTGCTTTTCGCTATCATGTGTTAATGTCACACAAAATTAATTGAAGACATTAAACAGCTAAAAACAGTAAATTTCCCTCTTCTTACTCCGACAACAACGTACACCTTTGATTCACATAAAAAACCACCCTTCCTCCACAAAATTCCAATTTTTTATTTTCATTTTTTATTTTTGTTGCTTTGTTTCAAGCTCTATTTTGCAACGATCGTTGCTCTCCGTTTCGAAATTGATATACAACGCGCTCATCTTCTGCAAAGGTGCAAACTTTCATAGCCTCGATCACTGCTTCGTGCTCCCAGAAGAAGAAGGAATCGTATGTAGGGGGGAAGTTCTTTGAATTTAGGATCTTTCTATCATTCTGTGCTTTGCAGTAGCAACAATCAATTGTTTGTTTGATTTAAGTTTTTCAATAAAGGTAAGAGATTCTAAGGAAAAAAAAAATTTATAAAATGAAGTATTCCAATTTCAAGTTCTTGAATATTGTAGTTATTGCCGACGAAATTTTGAAAATTGATGTGCCTCTTGCTACATGAGAAATGTTTGATTGCATTGCTGCCCTTTAGTGTGATTATTCATCGAAGACTGAACGTGCATTTTGATTAGGTTTGCCTTGAACCAGAAGACACATGCTTGTGTATTGGTATTAACTGACAGGGTTGGTAATTTGAGTTCCATGAGAGGAGAATTACTGAAAATATAACATTTTGTTGGTGTTGGTAATAATTCCACACTACTTTAACACTTTAGAATTAGTAGCTTGCTTTGAGAAAGTTGTGGAAGTAGGAGTGGCTGGAATCCTCCTCCTTTCATGGCTTGCCTTTGCTGCTGCCATATCTGTCAGCAAAAGAATCGGTGCCAGCAAGTGATCTTCCATCACAAGTTTTCTCATGTGAGGAAGTTTCAATTCCAAGCTTGATAATGTCTTTTCATTTTTTTTTTTTCCGTCAAATTTTGAGTTATGATATGTTTGTACCTTAGTTCTTGAATATTATACTGATATTCACTTATTTATTATTGAATAAAATATAAATTTTATTTAAATTATGATATATATCTCATAAAATGATGAATAAATAGATTTTAATATAATATTAAAAAAATTGGTATACGCATAATATAATATTTTTCTTTTTCTGTTTTTCATCCAAATAAAGGCTTAATGAACATCGAGAGAGTAGTAGAAAAAAGATAGCAGTGAATTGATAATAAAAATCCAAATGACCTGTCAGCAGTCAGCTGTCAAGTCAAGCAGGCTAGAGAAGATAGTAATCATAAGGGCTAAAGGCTATATCCCATGCACAGGTACCTCTATTTGTAAGTACACCGCCCATTCTTTTATTCCAAAATTTAATTAAAAAAGTTCGCCAAAAATAAAAACACTAGAATATGAGTATCTTTATATTGTTTTGCTTTCAGGCAGGAACACCAACTGATAGGGATGCATCTTCTTTGCCCCTGGTTGTGAGGCTAAGCTGGACTTGTCGATTTGCTTCAGGTGCGCTCGCTGCAAGTAGAGTCCCACATCGGCTACACGTAGAAACGACGGTTGTTTATATACGAACATCCAACAGCAGAGGCCGTCCCTTCGGGGACATCCGATAAAATTGGAACGATACAGAGAAGATTAGCATGGCCCCTGCGCAAGGATGACACGCACAAATCGAGAAATGGTCCAAATTTTTTTTTTTACCTCTACTCCGGATTTCATGCGTTGGATTTCCTCTGCTCAGGTATGTTTCCTTTTCTGCATTTTGGCTAACCCTGCTTTCTTCTATGATTCTGGGCACTAGGAAGTAATATTTCAACGACTATGGCTAAAGCACACTTCCATGAAACACACACCACAAACAAGCTTCTATGGGGACATGCAGGCAAATTTGCTTTTGCTTTTATTTTATTTTATTTTACTTTATTCTATTTTACTTTATTCTATTTTTGGTCTTCTGTTCAATAAGCAAATTTGTGCAAGCGAATATTTTTCCTTTTATTTATTTATTTTGGGCCTGTTCAAATAAGCAAATTTTAAAAAATTATTGGATGTCAAAAATGTTGCAAATTTGTGGAAGCAAATATGTTTTCTTTCATTTTTGTTCGGTCTGTTTTTCAAATAAGCAAATTTGCAGAATTATTGAATGACAAACTGGTCTGCTATCTCTTTTTTTTTGTCTGTTTTCGTATAAGTAACTTGGCAAAAATTATGGAATGGCAAAAATGATGGTTTAGTCTGTCAGACAACCGTGCGACCATCCCAACCACACAGTGTGGTGGGAACGATCCTCCACCGTTCAGATGACACGCCATTAAGGGGGTCATCATGAACTATTAATCACGCTCTGATCGCACGGTCATTGTTCATCCACCAGACTTTGGTTCCTGTCTCCTTAGAACTCAAGGATACAGAGGTACGAGCCTATAGAACAGATCCTGTTCAAGTAAGGTCGTGCCTTTCCAATTCCGCGTGTAGATATATAAACGCTTGTCATTTTTTACGTTCTTCCGATGTGGGACTATGCTTATGCGTTAGGAACATGGTTTCTGGCTTTTGTAATAGGGTGTCCACATGGTTATCACGGTCCGAAAGTTGTTAAGGGTCATTTTCCATCACGTTGCTGCCTTAGGGAGTTCAGAACTTCTTAAAATTAAACCTCGTACAACATAGACCAAGTTTGAGAGGTAAATCCTCAAAACGTTGCTGTAAGTGTTAGTCACATCCTTGCTTGCTGGTTTTTCTATTAAAAGGCATGGCCAGTCCAAAAATGAATACAAAGAGATGAAAATTTGTTTTTGTTGCTTCTTTATTCAATCATCTATATACTCTTTTTTTAATTAAAAAAAGTTATTTTGTTGCTTAATTGTTTTTACTGTACTCCTCAACAGCCACTGGTTGCCTAAGTTATTGGGTTGGTTTACCTTCAGCTGCTACTCTGCTAGCTTTGGCTTATTTAATCACATAGTATGACTACTGTTAGCAAGTTGGAGAGTTATTAATCCAATCAATGTATTATACATGTATATATTTTTTATTTATCTCTACTATGGTTGCCATGGACTCTCGTGTTCTTTATTCCATAATGGCTCTCAAATCTCTCCTTATGTCAATGAAATGCGTGAAAAGGAATGAATAAGATGCAACACACAACTTAGGTACAAAAGAGAATATATCCTATAGGTAATAGGAGGATGGAGCATTTTTGGTGCATCATGAAGTAAACTGCGTGAAAATGGCCATTGCAGAGTAATAGTCAGAAGGTCTACAAGGCAATGAGAGGTACCTACTTACCTAGTTGTTTGTAGTTTGTACACCACACATTTTCTGTTCCAGCGCTTTAAAAATGAAACAGACACGCACACACACAAATATGAACATATCTATATTTCATATCCTTTGTTTCACTGCCACCGGAGTCCCACATTGGCCGCACTTGTAAGAGGATGATTGTTTATATACAAGCACCCAAGAGCGCCGAGTGTCCCTTCGGGGACATCCGATAAAATTGGAACGATACAGAGAAGATTAGCATGGCCCCTGCGCAAGGATGACACGCACAAATCGAGAAATGGTCCAAATTTTTTTGGCTTTCCTCTGGGGTCACTGTGCAGCTATGTTTCCATTTCTCCGGTTTGGTTTCCTCCTTCTCACTATGGTTATGGTCACTAGGGGAGGTAATGTTCAGTGACCTTGGCTTGTCTTTTGAGGCTTTTTTCAATCACTGTCATAGTTGTAAAGTGAGCACTCCACACACCTTCTGGGTGAATACCAAAGAATCCCAGACAATTAGGAAGAGGGGCCTTGTGTTTGTATGACAACTTTTAAAATTGGGGGAAGTCTTTTTTGCATTGCTGAAGAATTAAGTCTTCATAGACAACATTACTAAGCTAGCATTTGATGATATCACCCCTGAAGATCCTGATTTTTCTTCCATTCAAGGCCTGAGTAGGACACTTTGATGTTGTGTTTTAACAGTACAGCTTATTAACATGTATGCTTTCCTTCTAGCATATCATGTCTGAAGTATACCGATGTTTCAGGCTTGGCAGAAGCTGCACTTATTGAAAGCAGGTTTCCAGATGTGATATATATTTGTATAGTTGTCCGCAGATGAAGGCAATAGGCCATTTTACTTTTCCCCTAAAAGGAATGCTTTACTGAATTTGGAATCAGAGATCTGATGTGTGGTTATGATATGGATTGGGCCCATAAGTGGCCCTAGTAGTTAGGAATAGTGATAAGTTAGTTAGTTAGAAAAGTGTAGAGAAGACGGTGTTAGAGATGAATAAGCCATCTATTAAGAAATTAGGAGTACGGAAACTAGGAGAGCAAGGAATTAATTGAATGTCCCTACGACACCATTGTATTCCTATTAGAAATAATACACACTTGGTCTATTTTGCTATTTTCTGGTTCAGGTCTATCAGGTTGCCTTTCTTCCTCTGGAGCAATGCAGTTATCATGCAACATTATTGCAATTCGCCCACTTTTAAATTTTTTATGTAGCATTCATATGGTATCAACTTTTCTTTTCATATATAACGCACAGTTGCAGCTCCTTCTGTTTGATATGTTTTGTAGCTTTCTATAGTAGAGCATAGGGTATAAGTGTGATTTCCCTTCTCTGCTATATTCAATTCTTGCAGCCCTTTATCACACTAGGATCTTGTTAGTTGGAAAATGGCCCTAGAGAAAAGACAGCTTCCAGAGGCAGATATAAAGGTTTCTTGAATTGTTGCTTGATCTGTTATATCTATGCTATTCTTGTGTGCATAAAAAACAAATGACTGATGGGCAGCGACTTTCTGGTTTTATAGACACTGATAAGATAAGCCCTGATGCATGCCCTCCACTTGCAGCTGAAGTATCTGCATGGGGCAGGGAATAATTGCTCTTACATTTGGCAAGTAATATTCTCTTTTTAAGTCTTTGAAAATGTCTATCGATCTGCTGTTTGTTTGTTGTTATTATAGCTGATCTGTTTTTGGTTCTAACACTTGATCTTTTTTTATTTTTTTTGTGCACGCGCATGCGCACGCTTGCTATGGAGATGCTTCTGTCATACTAAGTGAAGACTGAAGAGCTTGCACACATTGAAGGAAATGTTTATCAAGGTCCTTTCAGTCAAAGGTTCATGACAGCTTTTGACTTTACCTTGCTATAATAAGTTATTTATCTTATACGTATGGCTGAAAATTCTGTCTCTGGTCAAAGTGCTTTAAAAGTTCAAGTTGAGAATGAGAAGGATATCAATGCAATTTTTGAGCAGGAGCTTCTCATGGAGAGGGAAAAGATCAGTGCTGTTGAAAACATGACCGAAGAGGCAAGATGTGAATTGGAGAGGTTAAGAGCTGAGAGAGGTGAAGATAAGATTGCTTTGATGAAGGAATGTGCTGCTATCTAATCAGTAAGAGGATGGTTTTTCTAGGTTAAGGCATGAGGATGAAGATCAACTACAAAACCTTATGAATAACAAGGAAGGAATAGCTTATGAAAAAGGGTGGATTAGCAAGCTTCAATGTCAAGCAGAAGTTGTGAACAAGAAGATTGCACATTTATGGTACGTGCTAAAGGTTGAACAAAAGCCTTGTCGATAACCAGGTAAATGTATGAATCTTCAAAAAGCAACTAACTATTTCAGTTTTGGTTCTCATCGAGCTCAATGCAATTTTTTTTTTTTTTGGGGTGCTAATCTTGGCATTACAGATGTGGTATGTCCAACGATGATGCTAATACCCTTGTGGCATTGTTTGTTATTCATTGTCCAAAACCAAATTAAACACAGCAGCTCAAAAACACACTCATTTTGGCTCGTGTATAGTCGAGTCATAAAATCAGTGTTCATAGCCTATTAAAAACCCAGCGTTTTGTTCCATATGTATGTTAAATTGTTAATTCTTGCATTCAGAGCTTGGGCAGAGGATGAATCCAAACGAGTGCAATAAACATGCCAAAGCCTTAGAAAAGGCTAGAGATAGTTGGTCAATGTAGTGGTTGACGATGATGTTGGTGAGGATAACTCTAGAGTTAAAAGGCCATGAACTTAATAGCTCAGAAAGAGTGGAAGCAGATTGAAAGTAAAATCTAAGATTCTAGGGATACAATTGACAAGATCGTTAACTTGCTATCAAGGAAGGAGCAAAGGGCGTTGCACATGATTGCAGAGGAGTTGAGAAACTCACTCATATGCTCATTCGGGACAAGCCACCCATTTGAAAGCGAAGACAAGGAATAAAAGAACTTAACTGAAAAATCCTCAACACGCAGACGAAACAAAGATTATAAAACAAATCATAACGCAGATGCAATGCTCCCTTGAAAAAGAATTGAACTCTCATTTTCCGGTAAAGCACAGAAACTAAGCCGATCTTACTTTCCATCATCATGTCTCAGTTAAATAAAACATATGTCCAAAAGTAACAGCTTGAACTAAAATTAAACCAAAAACAAAACTAAGCCAATTCATCAAAACATTGATCCTTTCTGTGAAAACAGAATTAGGTGAAAAAAAAAAAAAAGCTTATTTCTTCTTGTCACCAGCTCCACCAGCCCTGCACAAAAATAAGAAAATAAAATAAGCAACAGAGAAGTTTACGTTGAAGAATGCTGATCGCGTATGGCATGCATAACATTGACAAAAAGAACATGGGATAAACCTCATCTTGCGGAGAACGTTGGACATCTCCTCACGCTTCTTCTTCGCACGTTTGTGGGTTCCCAGCTTTCTCTTTGCAACTTTCAATGCCCTCTTGTCTTTTCCAACCTTCAGCAACTCAGTAATACGCTTCTCATAAGGCGCAAAACCAGCAACCTCACGAATGAGGTTCCTTACAAAGTGCACCCTCTTGCTTGTTTTCTGTTTGAATCACAGTCAATCATTTGATTCAGGGTCGCCAATACAAGCAAGCCAAAAACAAAAGAAACACAATTTGCATCATGACTTGTTCAAAATTAGCTCTATGGAGTACTAATAGTTTATCCCTCTAACAAGTTCCTCTTGCCCTTTACTTCATCTTTCATTCAAGTTTAATTTAAGACAAACAAAGATGAATCATAATCATAAGATGCTTCTAACATATTTTAAACTTAAGGCAGACACATATGCCTCAACAAAGGAACATATCTGATTTATTGATTATTATTATTTAGCAAAGCAATAATGTAAAGCAAAAACCTGACCTTTTTCCTTGTTCTAGCTAGAAAGACAACTACAAATGCTAGACACATGGTAACTACATTGGATGGTATTAAAACCACTCATAGTATAAAAAGTGCAAATATGGGACTAATAATTTGAGCTCACAAAAATTAAAACTTACCCCTTTGCGATCTGAGGGGCGTGGAGGCAATTCCTTCTTGGTGACAATGTGACCTTTGTTCAATCCAACAAACAGACCCGTACTAGGCTGCTTAGGAGCCATTGCCCTGACCCAGAAAAAACACACACTTCAGAATTGTTCGCAGTTTGGAGCAATCAACACGAAATCATAGGTTTGAATGAAACGATAAGCGAGATGAAGATTGAAAGGAAGAGAGAATTTACCTGTCGTAGCTTGCGAAACCCTAACACCAGAGTGTGCGGTGGGAGAGAAGAAAAATTAGGGTTTCTGAAGATGGTTGCACGCCTCGCTTTTTATTGGAGGGGACAAGGTTCCTGTCAAGTTGGGTCATGGATCCACTTTCTGGTTAACGACTGGGCCTGGCCCATAATTGTTTCACACTGAAATAACAAAAATTTGAAGACCAAAAAGAAAAACAAAAGAAAAATTTAAAGGCCGAAAATAAAAAAAAAGAAGAAGGCTTATCCCCATTGTCGGTTTTAAATTTTAATGTATGCTTATTTTCTTTATCAACATGTAGATGTATAAATTTTAAGAGGAAGCTATCATTTAGGGAAAGGCATGTATTTTAATTATAGATTTTGTTTGTACTCCCACATTGGAGTTTGGATTTTTAAAAGAAAAAAGAAAGAAAAATAGAGAAAGAAATTTTTAAAACTTGAGGGTATTATTAGTGTAAATTTTTTTTATAAAGTTATTCAATTATATATTGTTGCATTCTTAAAAGAATTTGATTCTTATTATAAATATGTTAAAAATTATGCAAAATATACAATATAATTAATAGTTAGTATAAGACACTTTATAATGTCCGTATGTTAATACTAATCTCTTTTCTTATTTGTATTAAGATTAAGATAATATGAATACAAATGAAGTGAATATAGAAAATTTAGGAGAAAAAAAAATCATTTTTTGATCTCTTTAGATTCAAAATTTCTCTCTCTTGATTTTCCAACCAAATGGGTAACTCCCGGTTAGGGACGGTCAATTTTTTATTGCCTTGGGTGCACAATAATTCATACAAATCTTTTTAAAAAAAAAAAATGAAAAAAAATGGGAGCATAGATTGGATGAAAGAGGAGGGCCTGGGGTAATCTAACTAGTCAAGGGCCTAATGACAAAGAGAGAAGTATGTTAAATGAAAAGAAAAAAAAAGACATAAGATTGTAACTTAAAGTTTATAACACTTGCAATGCTCGTAAGGTGGAGTTGTCAATCAGAATGTAGTAGTTAAACCACAACCAAATGTGCATTGGTTTAAGGTGTGGTTGAATTGGCTGAGTATAAATGAGTAGGAAGGGTACAACATGATTCCTTTGCAATTTTCATCATCCTTCATTAGGCTACTTCTTATGCTAACATGCATAATATTTCGTGCTTCTCTGGCAAGCTCTTTATTCCTTTATGCTAATCTGCTTTCATTTACGTTATTGAGAACTTAGGTTCCTTATTTTTACTCTTAGTTACCAAAAGAAGAAAGACTACTTATTTTGGACAATTTGGCAGCAAAATCATCGTGTGTATTTGATTGTGATTATTGCCTTAGTCCATAGCCAAAAATGCAGTCAAAGATCGCAGGTCAGAAAATGCACATATATTTGGAATTATAGGAAGTGTAATTTGAAAACAAAACTACTAATTTGGGGTTGTTTATAGAATCAAATTGTCACTTGAAATAATTGACCTTTGCTTAAAAATTCATTTGAGGACTTCAATTTCGATTTTAGGTTGAATGGTCAATAAAAATGGGGAAACTAGCATATGAGATTAATTGCAAAAGTGTGAAGTAAAAATGATTAATTATAATGGTATTATATTTACTTTTGTTTAAATATTATCAAGTAAATTATTAAATCACTTTTAAAGTATAATTATAAAGAAATTTTTAAAATTCACTAGATCTCACAAAAATTGTAATGCTAATTAATTGTTGTGATTTATTTAAGAGACTATTTGTATTAGGTTTGTGCAAATACATCTAGATATTTGAGGTATGTTAAAAGAAAGTAAAATGATACTTCTTTTCTTTTCTCTTAATGTCTAACAAATGACCTTGAAAAGAAGTGAAAAGAAATCAAAACAAAGAGGGCATAAAAAATCATGGGATGCTACTTTTAAGGATTGGTTTTCAAACGGTTATCTTCAATAGATTTTTCAAGTTAGGATATAATTGATTTCAAACTGTTTTCTTCAATGTGAATTTTTTGTTTAATATATATCGAGTGCCCTTGAAAATTAACATTCTAGTTGCATGAAATCTCAAATCATGCCTCAACATTCTAATGTGACTTATAATATCTCGTTTGGTTTTTCCTCCAAATGGAGGCAAGTAACTTTTTGGGATAAATTTAGACAAAAGGAATGTGCATAATCTTTTTTCTCAACACACATTCAAATTAAGAAAGATCTTACTTAAACAAGTGAAATATGTTAAAAGTTATAATAGCAAAAATCATGCACCGTCCTGAATTTTTAAAAAAGAAAAATTTATAAATTTTTTATGTATTGTCCTTATAACCCTTAATGTTTCAAAGATCTATTAGAAAAAGATATATAGGACTACTCTATTTATTTCGTCACCATCACATGTGCCTACAAATATTTTGAAACATTTGTTTCAAATACTTCCTTTTGATATAAAAGAAATTAGTGCAAGTTTGATCTAGCATATTAATGGTAGATAGTGAGCGAGAAGGGTAGGTTCATCTGATAAAATTTGGAAGCAAAATTCTCTTAAAAATTTGAAGTTCCATTTCCACTAGCGGCAACTTTGTCACGTGCAAGTAAACTCAAGCAGCACACTTCAAAACATGGGTCATGTGCAAGACAATATGATATCTTAAGTGTATCCAGCAATAAATGCCACTAGAATCCACAACTATTTACTCTGACGCCACTGCCTCATGAATAGGTAAGCCAATAGTGATAGTGTTCATTCTCCAGCAAGTCATCCTCCCCACACAAAACTCTGCAGCAATTGAAAGCCTAAATCCAAAACCAATTTGTCTTTGACTTTTAGGTGTAGCCACCCCACCTTTTGCTTTGAAAATCAATTGAAAAATAGATTCAAGTTTTTTCTATATAGTAAGTTTACAACTCAGCACAAGGCAAAACCCGCCTTTGTCTTCTATCATCATACATCAGAAGCTCCTCCGAGGTTGTTTTTCCGACCATGAAAGCCTATGACACTGCCAAATTTTCTGTCTCCAGCCAAACTTTCTTCTTTGGTGTTTCGGTTTTCTGGGAGTGAATTTTGGTACCTGGGTGTCTTTACTTTCTGTCTTTTCCCTTTTCTTCGGTGTTGCCTGTTCTTAACTCTTGAGTGTTTATGATCAGAGTGATCATTATTGGCCAGAAGCTTCATCAGTTGCCAAGTTTGAGTTTCTGGGTTTCTCTGGAATGCATCTCCGTTTCCAATTTTGATATTCATCAATCCCCTTTTGTAAATTTTTTTGTGAGTTTATTAGATTCTTCATATTGTATTATTGCTATAATCCCTTGGTGATGTACTTTTGTTGTTTGATTGGAAATTTGGAATCAACTGTTATAACATTTAGCAAGGAAGTTACCATTGTTGTATATTGCCTGTAGTTTCCTTGCTGATCACTTTGCCACTGTGGTTTGGCATCTACCATGATTCAAATCTAGTCTTGTTCATACTGCACAATTTGTTGTTACTGAATTGTATACCTGCAGCTATCCACCCAGTTGACCTTTCATCCCATACTTCATACATTTTTTTTTTTTTTTTTCCCTTTTGGGTTACATGTGCTATCAAAAGTTACAGTTTCTGATCTGTGATCAATATTGAATCCACAACTTTTACAGTCTCAATTTTCTATTTATTGTACAAGAAATGAAGTGCTCTTGTTCCATTTAAGGGTACACTTTAAAGTTTCACATTTGAGGTTGATATTTGTTTCTGTACAAGAAAGTCAGGAAATTTGCCACTACCCCATATTGGTTTTCATCCTACTTCGTATGCCTAGGTTGTAGGCACGATGTCAATCGTGTGTGGCATACCTCTTGTTGAGTGTGTGTACTGTCTGGCTTGCGCCCGTTGGGCTTGGAAAAGATGTCTTCATACTGCTGGCCATGACAGTGAGACTTGGGGTCTTGCGACAGCTGAAGAATTTCAGCCTATTCCTCGCATTTGCCGCTATATTTTAGCTGTGTATGAAGATGATCTTCGACGCCCTCTTTGGGCGCCTCCTGGTGGCTATGGAATTAACCCTGACTGGTTAATACTCAGAAAGACATACGAAGATACACAAGGGCAGGCGCCACCCTATACACTGTATCTTGATCATGATCATGCTGATATAGTGCTTGCCTTTAGGGGTCTGAATTTGGCAAAGGAGAGTGACTATGCAGTTCTGTTGGATAATAGATTGGGGCAGAGAAAATTTGATGGGGGGTATGTTCACAATGGGCTGTTGAAGGCAGCTGGATGGGTTTTGGATGCTGAATGTGAAGCTTTGAGGGAATTGGTGGAGAAGCATCCAAATTATACTCTGACTTTTGCTGGACATTCCCTTGGATCAGGAGTAGCAGCAATGTTGAGCATGGTGGTGGTGCAGAACCGAGATAGACTTGGAAATATTGAGAGGAAGAGGGTCAGGTGCTATGCTATCGCACCTGCTAGGTGCATGTCTCTGAATTTAGCAGTCAGATATGCTGATGTCATCAACTCTGTTGTGCTTCAGGCAAGTTACCAGAATCTTATTTGTTTAGCTGAAGAATCCTGGACATCCTTTGAATCTTGTACTTTGAACTTAACTGCTGTTTTCCTTGATCAGGATGACTTCTTACCAAGGACAGCCACTCCATTGGAAGATATATTCAAGTCTCTTTTCTGGTATGTCTTAAGGCCTTGCATAATAGTAGCTCCCTTACTATCCTGTTTGTTGTACAAGCCTAGAGTATGTTATAATATGCTAAAGTCTGCGCTGTTAACTTTGTTCATCAAGCCACTAAGAACTGTTATCACACCTGGAGCAGTTTTTGGCATTCTGATCTCCCTTCCCAATTTCCTAAGGTTTTTGAGTCTCTGAAGCTTAGTTTTGAGGTTGTTTTTGCTGTTTAAGACTGACAAATAGTGCCTGAATGAATTTGAGATGCTATTTGATTGATTTTGGGCTTTTCTACTGTGCTTTTTTTCCCTGGTGGTACCTTTCCTGTCCTAGCTGTCCAGTCTCTTTCCCATTATGCCACTTTCTAGTGGTGCTTGTTTCGTTTTGGCTGTGCATCATTCTAACTTCTACCCACTATGTTGTCCTACTAGCTAGTATCATTTTCTTTGGATCTGCAAGTTGTGGTTTCTGTAGCATGCCAAGGGCCCAATTTATATGATTTGTGTTTGGTTTTTCCTTTTTTTTTTTTTTTGTGGGGTAAGTGTAAAATATTTGTAACAAGCTCAGAGTTTTGTAAGCATAAATTAGTAACTGACCATCAGACTGTGATTAGTTGACGTCAACAGCTAATTATTGTCAGTGTAATTTTAATGTTTTTATGGTAAGATAATTGAATCGATAAAGTTGTTTTCCTGGGTTGGCAGTTTGCCATGCATATTGTGCTTGAGGTGCATGAGGGATACATGTATACCAGAGGAGACGATGCTGAAAGATCCAAGGAGACTATATGCACCTGGCCGCCTTTATCACATTGTTGAGAGAAAACCTTTTAGGTATGTTTAAGGAGTCCAAGAAGAGCTTATACTGAATTGTAAATGTACTTTTGGAAGTAACCTGCAGTTTGAGTGCAATTGTATCCATTTCAGTTATCTGGCATATGCTTATTCTCTTGTTTCTTTCATTGGAAAACATGTTAATACGGTCAGGTTTGAAAAGTTTTTCATACAACTTTTTCTTTTGGTTTCACATGAATGACTTTTCTGTGCAGAATGGGAAGGTTTCCCCCAGTTGTGAGGACAGCAGTGCCAGTAGATGGAAGGTTTGAGCATATAGTCCTTTCTTGTAATGCTACATCTGATCATGCCATCATTTGGATAGAGAAAGAAGCCCAAAGGGCTCTGGATGTAAGTCTTCCAGCCTAGTAATTGCCCTCTTTCTCTATGTTTGTGTCAACTATAACTAACTAGGCTCTGATTGCAATGGTTTACTCTTTTTCTCCCCAAAACCCAATGGCCTTAAGATTTGAATGGTTTGAGAACATAGAGGAGTTTGAATTTTGAGAAAACTATTAGACTCACATTTCAGTATGAAAGTAATAACAATTTGTATGCTTCTTCTACGTCTCATCATGTGGACTACCAAGAATTTTGAAAGAGCTTTAAATGAACAAGAATCAACATCAGCCAGTTTGTTTCTTCCAACTGCAGTTGATGCGGGAGAAAGATAACACCATGGAAATCCCTGCGAAGCAAACCATGGAGCGGCAGGAAACATTGACTAGACACAGTCAAGAATACAAAGCAGCATTACAAAGGGCTAAGACATTAGATGTCCCACATGCTTATACACCACCATCACAGTATGGTACTTTTGAAGAGGAGGGAGAGGAGAGTACAAGAAGGTCGCAGGGTGAGTCTTCTTGTGATTCAACTACTAGGAGTACAGTGGATGAAAGCTGGGAAGAATTGATTGAGCGTCTTTTTGATAAGGATGAGCATGGCCACATTGTGCTCAAGAAACAATGATCATGTAATTTAAGCAGACATATGAATATAAATTATAGCCATGAACACAAAATTCCTTCATTCTTTTTGTATTTTTTGGTGTTTAGTTGTAAATCAAAGATGGAATAACATGAAATGAAGATCGATAAATTTGTTAAGAATTGTTGGGAATCAGGTATTCTTTTTAAGCTTCTTCATATACGTGATGATAGTCTCTGTCAAGGAATGAATAAATGTATCACCATAGCACTGCAAATCTGCAATGAAAGGCAAAGTCAGTAATCGCTCCACTGAATGAAGAAAATAGCAAATATGCAGCAAGAATTAAATCTCATGTGCTAGTGTATAAATTGTTAACATAGAGTGGAAAGAGCTAGCTCAGTTAATAAATTATTGATTTTTATATTATTAATTTATTATTATTAAGAAATTCTTTAATTAATCACTCTAATAACGAAGTTAACTATTTATTTAAAAAACATAAAGGAAATTGCATTTTTGGAATTTGGATCCTCTAAAGTGAGGAGACTTGTAAAGTGAGAAAGTAAGAGGAGGAGGCTTGTAAAGTGAGAAAGTAAGGGGTTAACCACTCTTGGATCACTCACTTTTTCACTTTACAAGCCTTCTCACTTTAGAGGATCCAAATCCGTATTTTTGTGATGATTAAAATATAATCGGCAACCCATAACTTGTATGGTATCATTAAAAAAGAAAAAAGAAAAAGAAAAAGGAATTTCAGATAATTTGGCAAAGAATTATGTGGAAAGGGCAGCAAGATAGATGCAGAGTAGAGAAAGAGAACCTTCAGTTGCAGCAGTTTTGTTTGTTGGGTTGATGGTTGATCCGTTGTGCTTCTTCCTCCCTTTTGAATTCAGCTATGGCGTCCCTTTAATTTACCATTGTGTTCGTGCTTTTGGTCCCTGCTTGCTCTCTGCTTGGATGTTGTTTTGCAGAAAGGTAAACCCGTTTCACATTTCTCTCTTCATACCAGCCAGTTTTGCTATGGTTTTCTTGTTGTTTTCGCTGTCATTTTTGCAGTTCCAAGTAAAGATCACTCAGTTATAACGTCCTACATGTGCATATGCTCCGGTTAACAATTTCTATATTGAGAAAAAAAAGTTCTGATTAATTAATGGATGGTTTTGGTGTTTTTCTTATTTGTATACATGTATGATGTACG
Organism: Pterocarpus macrocarpus; assembly: GCA_031439585.1. Lineage (NCBI taxonomy): Eukaryota > Viridiplantae > Streptophyta > Magnoliopsida > Fabales > Fabaceae > Pterocarpus > Pterocarpus macrocarpus. Next base: position 58,162,450 of record CM062516.1, on the reverse strand, counting down.
CATGCTTACATGTGCTGTGGAAACCTTGCTACGGTGATTTGTTGTTCATTCATGTGAACTACACTTATGACTTGTTTGGATGGAGAATCTTCCTTTCTATCAGATTAGATATCTTTTCAAATGGCTATCTCATGCTGTTGCAAATCAGAATTTTATGTTGTTCTCATTGCTTGCTTTAGCGGAAGGAACTGAGCCAGGTCACTCAGTTTGTCTCAATAGAATTGACCCATCACATCGCATGTTGTCCAAATCACTTGGCAACCAAGGTCTAGAACTATCTTACACTTGTTCTTTATCCATTTATCTTGTGATAGATAATCTCTTTGGAATGGCTATGCTGCTGATTAAGATATGCAAAATCTTGTATACATATACTTCAATTTGTTTGCTTATTCACTTCTTTTTTCTTGATTTTGAAATCTGATGTTGCCACTTGTTCTATAGGGTCTTCCTGTGCGAAGATTTTGTCACACAAGTAGTGTGACTACCTCATTTCTTTGGCATGGTTCTGTTCCACTGCTTATTGGTTCATAATACTTGGGCTTGGCTATGAACTTTTTTACTCTGGCACAAGCTGAGAAAGAAAAATCCTCAAGCAATTATCACCATTCAGACCGTGTTACTACAAACAAAATGGTCACCTTAGAAATGTCATTGAGTGCAGAAGTGAATAAGGCCATTCCAGATATTTTTCTATGTGCTACTTATTTTGGAAAATGATTCTTGGACAAATAAAATGATTGATCTATCATCGAATGAACCTGTTTTTAGTATTTGCTCATTGAATCCATTCTCAGCCCCAGTAGTAGCCTTTTTGATTATGCACATAGTAATATTCTCAAACCAGTCAAAGGGAATGCAATTATGTTTTTCTGTCTTCACCCTGGTGATCACCAGATGAGAGTAGCTTCCATGCTAGATGTCTTGTCCTCAATGGGCCAAAAAAGTGGTCTGCAATTAAATTATTCTCTCCAAGACCAGTTAGTGGGGGAAAGGTCCCCAACTACATCAGATGATGGTGACCATATTGACGAGGATGACAATTGTCCAACACGGGCATCTTTGGGATTATGTGAACGAAATCCTGCATACATGATTGGCTCTGCTTATTATTATAATGCATGTAGGAAAAGTTGTAATGTATGCTGATCAGAAGTTTTACTATCCACTTACTGATCATAGTTTTTTTTTTTTTTTTATTCCCATCATTACATTCTATGATCTAGAGTTCTTGGTTCCCCTAAACAGTCACTGTCATAAATAAAATTCACGAAATTTATAACTGTGCGAAGCTACAGCTTGAGAGAACATATTATTTTCTCACAAATTATTAACTATTAATACAACTTGATTATCTCTTTAAAGAGACTCAAATCCATCTCCCTTTTTCTTCCACTTTAATGAAAAAAAATGGAAAACCCAGAAATCACAATTCAAAATCAAAGCCACCTAACTTAATGTCAAACACTTGTCTTGAGCTGTGGTGCAGAATCAAGAGATGGGTTTGGTTTCTTGAGTGAGCATGATGATTTAAAAGCCTCAATCTGTGATTGGCATTTGACATAATCCCCCTTGTTCTCTTCCAAGCACTTCTTCAAAGCCTCAACATCACATGATGAAACCTTTTTCTTCACACTGCCATTCTCTGCTTTCTGATCCATAAATTCCTATTATTAAGAATCAACTGGCTCTTCTGCATTTCAGATCAAATTGCACTGTGTTCAATTAAAAGAAAAAAAAATATGGAAAACAAAATAATAACAATAACAGCAACAATAAAAATAAAATTAATTCACTGAATTTTGGACTTCCAAGATTGAATAACAGAACAAGCATTGAGAATCCAAATTCAAAAACTGCTGTATCCTCAATTTCCATACTCTCCATATGATAATCATTCATAAAATTGAAGTCTTCCACTTGAATTGCTTGAAAACATGATAAAAGAAAAAAGGAAGTTTAAGGTTGAATAAAATCTAGGAATCAGCAAAAGGAGCCGTACCGTAAAGCAACGCAAAAGGTGTCGATATATGCGGATTATTTCGTGAGTTGCCAAAACGAAGCAATGGATAAATTGCTGCTATGTTGTTTGAATTGCACTATTGCGTTTGTATTTGAGAGGCGATGTTATGGAAATGAAAGGCAAAGTGCGACACTGCAAACCCTAACACCACTGAGGAAGAAGAAGACGCCGAATATTGATGAGATAGCCAGTGCAATACACATATTAATTTATTGATTTACTTATTAAATATTAATTTTAGAATAAAATACACTTAATTTATTGAGGTATTCAATTTATTATTTTTTATAAAAAATTAATAATGCCCTTCTTTAAAAAAAAATAGAAATAAAAGTAACTTTTAAAAGATAATTTTGGATGTATTTATTTATATTTTTAATAAAAAATATTTTTTTATTTCAGAATTTTTTTAAAAAATTACTTTTAAAATTTTTAATATTATTTGTTTATATTTTTTAAAAAAAAAGAAGCAAAAAAAATTGATTTTTTATTTTTTTTTTAAAAACAGTCAATGACTTATTTATCTAAGAAGAAGAAGTAATAAAAAAGAGGTAATTTTGTTCTTGAAACTCCCCTTTTTCGCTTTTTTTCTTTCTCGATATCTTTTAATTATATTTTTATCAAAAAAATGTACTTCTATATTTAACAAATTCAAATAGTTTAATAATTATTAATTTTGATAAAAAGTACTTGCGTACAATTATATTTCAAATATAAAAATATTTTTTTATTTCTGCTTCTATTGTTGCTTTTACTTCTAATTTTAAAAAAATATTTATTCTAAAACCTTAATCAAACTGGCCTTTTAAGTGGTAAGTTAACTTTTTTTTTTTTGGCTACAGGTATTATTTTTTAAATTATATTTAAACACACTTAAAAACTTATAAAAAGCACTTTTTTTAGAGAAGTGTTTTTTTCTAAATAAAAGCCAACTAAATGCACTCTTAGTAAATTTGGGTGAAGTATATATTTTACAAATAAATTGGGTGAAATGTAATTTCTTAATACCTTAAGAGTGTTAAGTGTATTTTACTCTAAAAATAATTATTTTTTAAGCTTTGAAATAGAGATTGAGATAAATAATTTCTATAAAAAATAATTTTATTTAATCAAAAGATCACTTTTTTGTCAATAAAAAAAAAAGGAAGAAGAAACAAATGCACTCTAAATCTAGAACACAAAGCACCCCTGACTACATTAGGCTAGGGGGGAAATCATATAAGGATTTTAATAAAAGCTCAAAATGTAATCAAATTAGTTCTTGAAATTGGCAACTGAAAAATTCCTCTCTAAGGTTCTTGAAGTTGCCAAAAATTGGTGAAGTTATTCTTTGAAAAGGGCTAACTTGATTAATGTTGAGGAAATAACTTATTGAATTTTACCAATTTTAACAATTTCGAGAGGGATTTTCCAAAAGACTAATTTGTAGTTGCTTGCAATTTTTAAGGATGAAAGTGAGAATTTACTCAAAGTTTAAACCACCAGTTATCATGTTACATGTTTGAAGTGCGGTAAATCCATGTAACAGCTCAATCATCATTTTTCAATTTTCAATTTTAGAGCATTTATGAGAAGAAAATTTTAAAAAAATTATTCTATGTAAAAATTAGACAAGAACATTAACATTATCAAATTGAATTATGTTATGATCTAAACAAGAAACCAACACTCAGTTCATGTGCGGAAAAAGACAAATCATGCATTGCTTTTACCATCAACAGAAAATAGAATAATAATCCCCAATCAGTATCGGTAGCAAGATAAATGGTGCATTTGGATAAGATTTTTTTGCCCAAAAAATCATGTTTTTCACTAAAAAAAATTAATTTTGATATATTTGAATAAATTATTAAAAAAAATTGGAATCTCAAAAAAATCTATTTTCAACTTTTTGTAGGAGTTGAAAAAAGTAATTTCTGAAAAAAAAATTAATTTTTAGTTTTTTTAGTTATATATAAAATTTTAATTTTAAAATCACTTTTTTTCAAAATTTGAAACAAACGCACTTAAAAGCAATGAAAAAGTAGCTAAGGAACATAAATAGATAAGGGTTGTGGAGAGGAGGTTTGAGGGAGAATTAAAGTCCACAAACAGGGGTGTTCGCAATTCGATTTTGGGGGAAAAACCAACCAATCCAAACAATAAATTTTATTTTAGTTCAATTTAGTTTGGTTTGATTACAATTGAGAAATCGAACCAAATCAAACCCATTTAAATCGGTTTGGATTGATTTGGTTTTCGGTTTTTTAATAAAAGATTTTATAAAGTATAAAAGATAAATTTTATTTTGAATAAACTAAAAGAATTAATCGATAATTATAAATTTAAAATATTGAGTTAAGATATAATAAGAATATTTAAATAATTATAATATTATAATATTATATAATATACTTACATGTATATTTGTAAAAGTATAGATATAGATAAGTAATTTATAATATATAATATATCTTATATGCATATATAATTATTAATGTGTAATATATTATCGATTTGGTTTGGTTTTAAAAATTAAAATCGAAAATTGAACCGATCCGATCAGTTTTTATAAAACAAAAACCAATTTATTTCGGTTTGAATCGATTTTTGGTTTTTTTGAATCGATTTTCGGTTTTAATTTGGTTTAGATCGGTTTTGAGCACCCCTATCCACAAGTATCTAAGCTACCCCATATACTTTCTTGATTTCCTTTATATTACTCATTGAGCTCCCACATAATCTATGTGTGTGTTTGGATTAGAGTTTACAAACAGGATTTGGATTAACTTGATTTTATAAACTTGATTTTGATCAAAATTAAGTTGATGTAAATGTGATTTATGTTTAGAAATTTTTATGTCAAAATTGATTACAATAGAATAAATATTATTTATATGATAATAATCAAAATCACTTCAAATGTGTAATTACTAAAAAGATATAAAAGAGTTTCAATAGACATAAATTAATGAATATTAAAAAAATCCAAACATCTCCATAGTAAATTGGGATGAAGTGTATATTTTATAAACAAATGGGGTAAAGTGTTATTTTTTAATACCTCAAAGGAGTTAAGTGTATTTTATTCTTAATTTTATCATAGCTTGAGTGGTTGAACACTTGTTTCTGTTACATAAAGTGTTAAGATTTTATTCTCATGAATTGAAAAATAAAAAGAGAGAGAGAGATTAATTTTGATACACTTATATGTGTAAAAGGGTTTTATTTTATCATTTAATTATATATTTTTATTTGTAAGACTTTTATGATAATAGGTGATTGAATTAAATACTTTTACTCATGTGATAATATATAATTGAATATTTATGTAAAATATTTTTATATTAATAGAACATAAAAATTAAACTCTAAAACAAAAATAATATTGGACGAGTTTTATCAAATCAACTCAACTCGATGTAAAACTCTTTTAGTATTAATTTTTCTCATATACAAAACTCAAATACAAAATCTTATTAAATTTTTTAAACCAACCAATATTATTTGATTTTTAATATGTTTATTTAGCAACATTGATTATTTATTTTCCATCGAAAAAATATTGATTATTTATTCATTATTATTTTGTTATACCAATGTGACGTTGATCAAAGTGACTAAGTGTTTCAACTCCTTAATCAGGTATCTCAAGTTTGAGTCCTGTGTACCAAAAATTATCGTTTTGCTATAATTATAATTGTTCACTTTATTGAACAGTGTTGTTAATCGATATAAATTAGCCAAATTTATACTGTTGGTGCCTACGATGTCCAAAAACTTAAATAAAATAAATCCACTTATACAAGAGAACTAGGAGAATTATTACACAGGAAAAGCGAGTTTAAGATGAACAAATTGTCAAGGAAAATCATGTTATATATACATCTTAGTTCAGTAAGGCATGCATTTCTGGTAGCATCCTTTTTACATTACCAACTCTTCCAGTGTTACTTAACTTGAAAATTTGCCATGGCCAACATACACGTCTTGCTTTATGGCTGTTGCGTTCCCGCTTCTCTGCTTCCTCCAGTTGCCTGGTTAGCTCCTCAACCCTCTGACGAAGTTCAACTGCTCTACTATCAGCCAGCTGCAGAGACCTCTCTGCTGCTTCTTGTGCGGCTATTGCTGTGGCTGCAAGTTCCTCTTTAAGCCTTAATTTCCCATTTGATATGTCCAATGCAGCCTTGGTTTTTTGCAGTTCTTGCTTTAGAGCAGCCACCTTATGTAACACATATTATCAATAGTCAAATGTATAGAGCAATTACAAAATTAATTGATTGGCATCCAAACATTACAACCGGAGAAAGAAAGCTCATTCATTGTTAACTATTGTGACTATAAATTATCTAGTAATGTTATCTGTATATTAAAAATAGATATTAAGAGTGGACATTATAGAGAAAGACACAAAATTTTGGCCCCATCTATTACTATCAGATGTTTTGTGTCTCTCTGCATGAGACTAGGATTGTATTCCCAACTTGGTAACATTCACTGCATAATTAACTTCAATTAAGAAAGTTTTATTTAGAAAATTTTGTTTTATCAAAGTTTATATGCTGTTGTTTTATGCCAAATGAAGGCAGATTTGCCTTAATAAAAAACTTGCTTGGTGCATACTGTAGAGTAGTCTCCTAACTTATGCTCATTAGCCCATGGAACAAGCTCTATTAATGCAGAAAAACAAGTATCTTTTTTCTGTTTTTTTTTTTTTTTTTTGGAATATGACAAAAAGCTGAAAATTCACATATTAGAGGTGGGAAAAGTGTTTACCACTTTGTCACGCTCTTCAATCTCATGCTTTCCAGCTGCAACTTCCAACTCACAAGCTTCCTTCCATCTAGCAACTTCTTCCTCAGCTTCTTTAATTTCCATCATAAACTCCTCTACCTTTCAGCATGCATATACAAAAAAGGATAAAGCTAGTGAGAGATAGAGCTTTTGCTGGGGAATAATTATCCCGTTTATTGATCAAATAGGTTGTTACATTTTGAACCAAGATTCTCTCTCTATCTTCTAACTCCTTAATGTAGAGTTTGTTTTCCACAATTTCCTTGGCTTGTTTCTCTGTGAGACACTGGAGGCGCTCTGTATCTGACCTGTCATAAAGTCCATAATAAATAATCCAAAACCATGATAGATGAACTCAACTCAACATGCTTGTGCAGTTTAGCAGCAAGGTAATTCTGTTTAAGCAAAGTAAGCTCAAATAACCAAATCAATGTGAAGGGGATCATATCTTTTTGACTTTGGGTTTATATAAGGGGAAAAAAGGAACAAATTGCTTTTATTTAATATGGCATTATCAGAGAAACGTAGGAGGCATTTGTGAAAGGGCTTTTCATAAAACTGCATCAAAGCCTTTCTTTCACCCTCTTTCTTGCAAATCATGCAGTCTCAGCACAAAATCATATCACTATGACGTACAAGAATGTATGAAGTCAACATATAATTAGATGGTAAAATACCTTGCTTCTTCCAAGGATCTCCTCAGTTTAGTGATTTCAAGACGTAAATTCTTCATTATCCTTTCCACTGTTGAGGCCTTGGAAAGGGGTCATAAATTTCAGAACATGTTAACCTTTTGGAAAATGTAGGCTACAACTATCATCTATCACAAGAGTCACCTTTTTCTTCATGCAACGCATTAAGAGACCAGAATCGGGAAAACTAAATATGTTGCTGATACAATCGATGGGTACTAGCAGTTAGCAAAAGCAAGTGGCTAGCAAATTCTAACGACAAAAAAATACAAATGAGGATATAACATCTTGGTCATTCTAGTAATTTCACAGGGTTGTCATAATAGGATGTCTGGATGCTCTCAAATGCCATTCATGCTCTATCTAGGAACAGTATTTCCATCATGTTTATGCTATCAATGGACTTAGCTATTACTTAACTAATATTATGATTCCTTTTTGTTTCTGTCTTTCTTCTCCCCTTTCCATAAATATCAACTATAATCCAAGAGAACACTCTTTTGGATGAAAGGAAATGTAGTTTGCCTAATAATATGAAAAAAATATTAAGAGCTTACCAGACTAACAACTTCTTCTTCACACTCACTACTATCTGATTTAGTCCCAGTGTTTGTCCCAGAACTCTCTGTAGGCTGCTCATTAGTGCCACCCCCCATCATGAATCCAAACCCAACTTTCTGCAATCCAAACTCAGCAAACTGCAGAAGGGGCATCCTTTTATGGTCATGTCCCTTCACTCTCTTCTCCAGTGCCTCTTTCTCTATCAAAGCAATCCTAAGCAAGTTATTGACATCCCTATTCTCCTCAGTCAAACTGATCAAGCTACTCTCCAACTCCCTCTTCTCCTTCTTCCTCAACTCCTTGTACTTACCCACCCTTGATTCCACCTCAGTTGAAAGCCTTGACACCAACCATGCCTCTTCCAATAACACCCTTGACTCCTTACCTAATTCTGATTCCACACAAACCCTCTCCTCCTCACCTCCTTTGGCAAAAGTTTCATCATTTTCTCCCTCTAACCCCTCTATTACTCTAGACAAGCAATCCTTCATAGAAGTGAGAGATTCCAAAGCCTTTAACATCAACCCGTTTCTCTCTTCTCTCTCACTCTCCAATCTCTCAACTCTTTCTTTGAGATCTCCCACTGCTTTTCCTTCCACCCCCTCTTCTTTTCCTTTCAAAACCGTTTCAAAGTGAAGAACTTGATCAGAATGAAGAACATGGTCAGAAACTTGAGCCAGGTAGGGTGGATGTGGGTTGATGAGTTTGGCCTGAGGTGATGATCGTTGATGAGAGGATTGTTCCATGTTGCATAGAATGGGGGTTGCTTGGGGATCTTCAAGAAGAGAGAAGCTGAATAAGGTTAGAGGTTTTGGAAGAAGAGGAGAGTTTCCAAACTACCAGTCAACATTGACATGAGGAGAACCTTTCAAGTTTTGGCGGGGACTACTCTACAGTCTCTAGTTCGTTGAAACTAATAGCCAAACACATTAGAGGCTAGCTTTTTACCAAAAAAAAGAGAGGCAAAAAAAAATCAAAGGCTAGACTTTATACTTAGTGTGTGTTTGGCTAGACTTTCCACTGTTGGATCGACATATTACAAGAGTAAATCTCTCTCTGTTAATCTTTTTCATTTACAATGATTTTAATTCAAGACCTTATTTTAGAGAAATATATCCCAAATCACTTGAATTAATTATGCTTATCAAAAAGTGGTATTCAACAATATACTATTTCAACTTGAAGTTAAACTTGGTTTTGAAATGAAAAGAAAACCATCTCATCATCAGGCTGTAAAAAGAGCAATAAGTTCTTATAGCAAGAATGTGAAGCTAGACAAAAGAGTTGCTGAACTAAAACTATAGCATAAAAGCAGGGTTAGGGTACACTAGATATGGAAAAACCTCTTAGGAACCAAAGGATAGTCAAATAGTAGAACAATCAACTTACTTCCTTCCCTACATGCCTCCTCCATACCTAAGAAATTTTTTTAAAAGGAACACTAGAAAAATATAGCCCATTGTAGTCCTGAGAAAATAAGTAATGAATATTTAATGGCCAATAAAAAAAAAATAATGAGTGTTTCTTCTGTATACTTTCTAACGTTGTTTACCTAACATAGATAAATTAGAAGTTCCAAGGTATTTGATTCACAAACATGCCCGCAGCTAGTTTAGATCCTCTTTTTGCTATAGAAAGTTTAACTCCATTATATCTTTTTCTTCATCACTTGTCCTTAATTCTAGCTGAGATAAAGTTACTTTCTTATACATTGGTCGTAATAAGCAATAACAATCTACGAAACTAATTGTTTGCATTAATAAAAAAAAATAATTGTTTGCAAACTAATAATTTTATGTATGAAGAATCATTTTCAAATTCTTCTGTGCGGATTGGATGGCGATGGAGGGGACGCGAACTACATCAAATTTCTTGATCTGGGAGAACCTCCTTCTGCTATTTACAATTTCTTGATGGGTGATTTTTGGGATGTCTCTTTTGTTAGGCTTTAGTTGTCGTCTTTATTTTCCGAAGCATAAATTTTTTTTTTTCTTTTCTAGATGGGGTTAGGTGGGTGTAGGGAACTTGACAAATAATTAAATAAACATAATAACAAATTTGTAGTGTCCGATGTGAAGCTTTGCAGCATCAGTTCTGGAAATTTCTTACAACCGTATTCGCTACAAAATGTGCCACCTGTGACCAATCAAGCAAGTAGATCTGGCTTGAGAGGATGGTTAACAAAATCATCCTGGTCATCATGCCAAATTTGACCTGCCTAGTATCTTATTCACTAATCACTACCACCACAAAAATGTTAGTGAAATGCTCAGCGATTACTTTCTCCCAATCCATGAATCCTAAACTTGTTTAAGAACTTAAAATTGCTAATAGATAGAATCTTTTGATAGAAATTAAATGTCGAATAATGTAACATGATTAATGATCTTTAGACAAAAAAGTAAGCTCTACTATTATATTTCACTCAACTGTTATTATAATTTCTATCAAAATTTCTGGTTATATTATTCCGAGTGGTAATAAATTATTCATGTTGGTGTGGGCTAATCATTTAGGGCAAGACACCATGGTTAAAATGCGTATCTTAATTTGTTATGGTTTTTCCAAATACTTTATAAACATGGAAATAAAAAACTCAAGCTAGAACAAAAATCAGCTGGTGTTGAGCACATGAATGAAGAGATATCTCATTGGGTGCTTGCTCCCTTTGTCTTCTCAATTGATACATTGTGTAACCTTTATATGATATTTAATACATATTTTTCTTTTATGGTCAATTTTTTATTTAATACACAATGATTTAATGATTTCAAAAGTTGCTATACTAATATTTTATCTGTACCAATGTAATAAAAAAACTGCGGTCAAATAATACATTTTAACGATTGATTAGTAGGTATTTTGTTTTGCTTAACAAATGAAAAACGTATGCATCATATGACAGGCAGATGACAGATGGAGAAGACTCACCAATAAACTTAAAACTATATTTGTATCTTAATTATTCAATAATGCTATTCATGTATATTTATGCATACTATGTTATGTCACATATTTTCTTATTAATCAGATGTTAAACCTAGTCAATTAACAATTTCTATTTATAATTAACCACTTAACTATATATATTTAATTAATCACAACTCTCACCACAAATTTTGATACGATCCATTAGTTAGGTAGTTAGAAGATATAAACAGGGATTGCCTCCATTGTTCTTGAATAATTAGAGAAGAAATTTTTGTAGAACTTGGAATTTGTTCGAAAAGTCTTATTAAATATCTTTTAAATTAATGATTATAAATAGGTAAATTATTAATTAAATATGTCATTAATTTTGATATATTATTAATATAAAATTTTTTTTACTTTTATTTAATTATATTTTTTGAAAAAATATTTATAAAATTTAAATATTTTTATTGATATATTAATATATGATTCATGTGCTGTGCAAAAAATATTTACCCTACGAACATTAAAATTAGATTAATAACGGATTTAAGAGAGATTTATTTTTTACATAGAAAGACAGGAAAATCTTTATCTTAACTAGTGGATCTATCAATCCACATTTTTTATTATAAATTTAAAATTTTATTTTTATTTACCTCTAAAAAATTAAATTAATGTGAATAATTATTTTTTTTATGTTTAAAATTTCTTTTTTTAAAATATTTATGAAGTTAGAAAAATTAAGAAAATATAAAGGAAATTAAGAGAAGTTAAAAAATAATAATAAAAAATAAAATATGACTAAAATAAAAGTTAAAATGACTCAATCCTCTTATATATAGATATAGATACAAATATAAATATAAATATAAATATAGATGTAGATATAGAAGTGTAGATAAGGAAAGTTTGGGAGTGATTGATTGCCGTCTATATCAGTTCCTGTTACTTATAAATATTTGTGCCGGAGAATTGTTAGAACATGAGAATCAATGATAAGAAATTGTGAGTAATATTACGTATGAGACTTTGTGACTTTATTTTTAAAATAAGAAATGTTTTCCGTATTATTGGGATAAATAGATATTTTATATACTCAAAAATAAAAAAAAAGGAAAAAATTGTTAAAAAAATAAAAAAATAATTGATAAAGAAAAAAAATTAAAAAAAAATATCAAAATATTAAAATTTTAGATATACACAAATAATATAACCGTTTTAAAATTTTTATTCATAGATGGATTGCAACGTTCTCTTCACCAGTTGCAGAAGGACCGCGATGTTGTCGGCAAAAGTCACCCCTATGAAAGGTTTGGTGTTTAATATTTGTGCAAAATTTTATTCTTATATTTGTTTGGGTGTAAATTACAAATATCTTCATATTGGGTAAGATAGCAATTTTGTTTTACAATTCCATTTCACCTTCTTTTTTTTTTTTTTTATGTGAATTCTATTTCACTATTGATATGATACCCGAGAAGGTATTACATCGATGTTTAGTCAATTTTGGGCTTTTATTGGTTAAAATAATTTAATATTTATTTTATTTAAGTTAAGTTTTAAATTTGAATATTTTGAATAAAAAATTAATATCAAAGGAGATTTATTTTATAATAGGTTAACTCAACTTAAATTAAATTAATTAAAATTTAATAAATTTTGGATACTAATAATTTGAAAAAAAAGAAAACTCATTCTATGAAAATGGGTTTAGATTAGTTATATAATTCTATCTCACTTTTATATATATATATATATATATATATATATATATATATATATATATATATATATATATATATATTTCTTTTTTATTGATAAATTTTTAATAAATATTTGTATTCAAGAATCCAATTATAAATATTTTATAAATTTAGAGTTCAATTCAAACTTTCAAAATATAAAGATTTATTTAAAAGGGACTAACGGATTATTTTAACTTTTTTTAGCTACTGTAGTCTATAGCCGTGTTTTCATAAGTTTATACCTTCATCTTTTACAGCTTGCTTGACACTGTACCTTTGTTTTGATGGATTGGTGGGAGCTTTGAGACGGAGTATGTTATAGTATATATTTTTCTAATTAAATTGTCTTCATTTTTTCAAAAATATTCAAAACTAGTTTTTTTATTTATTTTGAATAATCAACACTAGTTTTTAAAGCCTTAAAGAATTTAAAATATTAAATGCTTTTATTTCTTGTTGTAATTAACTTTAACTAACTATCAATAATTATCGAGTCGTAATTATTTTTTTTTTAAAAAAAGAATACCGAGTCGTAATAAAAAGTAATGAAAAAGTAACCCTTTTTTGTTGTTATTTTTAATTACGATTAAGCTTAAGCTAATGCATGTACCAGTACAGGGAGTCCTCCACGGTTCACCAACACACTATCCATGGGACCCACCCATAGATTGGAGAGAAAAAAAGAAGCACCTTAATTTAACGCTGATTCCATCAAAAGTCTAATCTCTACTCGGTTTTGAATCAAAACGGAGTAGAGATTAGAGTAGAGTGTGATCATCACATCAAACACTGTTTATGCACCGATTGTGTGCAGTTGCATTGTTTTGGATCCATGGGTAGCATCCAAGTAGCACAAGGGCCACTGCAAGCTGGGGAAGAAGACACAGACACAGACACAGACACAGGGACTGTGTATGTTGCTGTGGGGAAGAACGTGGACAAGACCCACCAACTGTTGCATTGGGCATCGCAGAAATTCCCATCCAAACAAATTTGCGTCCTTCACGTTCACCACCCTCACCCACTGAATTCGTTCAGTGAGTCTCTCTTCAAGTCTGGGTCTTCTTTTTTTGATTTTTTTTTTTTTAAATTTAAGACTTTTTTTTTTTTATTGTGGGTGTTTTTCTGCTTGTCACATGTTTGACAAAGTGTGAATTTTTAGTGGAAATTTTATAGGTGGTTTGATTAATTAATTAATTAATTAATTAGCTTGTTGGGTTGTTTGAGACTTTGATTTGAAAATTCAATATGTAAGCTGAATGGTTGCTAATTTTGGATTTTGATTTTGGGCTTGGATCGTATGGTTCTATTTCCTTTTCCTTTTCCTTTTTCGGTTTCTTTTTTTTTTTTTTTTGGAAAAAAAAATCACTTTTCAATTCCCCAAGGCCTTGCTCTCGAAGAAAGTAGATTTGATGATATTGAATTTAACTATTGGAGGGTGATCTGAGGAGACCAACTAATAGTGGATTTGCTGTTTTTCCTATATGGCTGGTCAGTGATGAAACTAATGATGAAACCGTTTGGTAATTCAGTAATTGGAATTGTACTTTGAGTGTGATAAGCGTGTCAAGGATTCAAGGAACAAAGGCTGTTTAACTTGTTTCTTTGGTGTTTGATGAAATTATGAAAATATGAGCAAGAGATACGCTTCTGAAAAATAATAGGCTTTTTGCTGTTTTTCTTACCGCGGGGCGATGGAAAAGAAACTGAATACTTGTTTTATCTCAGATTAAGATACTTGATTTTCTGTCTTCTTCATCAAATCAGCTGATATTGATCTGGTGACATTGAACAATATGAATGTGCATTATTCGTGGAGCATCATTCTGTCTCATAATGCTATATTTTCTGTGCTCTATTCAATGGCATTGTTTGATCCATATAGCTGATTCCATTTAGTGGGAAAGGGCTTTCTTGTTGCTATTGTTGATAAATCTGCTCTACCTGCCATTTTTTTTTCACATGTGCAGCAGACAGAAACCCTTCTGGGGATGAACCACAATATCATGCAATCAATGCATTCCAGGATAGTGCAAGTGAAAAAGTGCATGAACTTCTTGACCAATATGTTGCCACTCTTGTCCTAGCAGGGGTATTATCTTTTTCTAATTATTTCATTCCTCTTGATAATTTCTTTACTAATGTGTACTGTTTATCCACCGGCACTGAATCTGTGTTCAAACTGCACTTGTTTTAAGAACCACTGGATAGGACAATGAAGTAGTGACTACTGTCTCCAAAGCTTCTTTTGAGATTTGAAAAGTTTAACCAGTTAAAAGTAATAGTTTTAGAAGATGCTCGTCCTGTTTAGTAACTATTTATTGAAGAAGTCTAGACTTTGCTTATATCACACCATATACCTGTAGGTACGGGCTTGTAAGTTATTGATTGAGATGGACAATATTGAGAAAGGGATCATAGAAGCTATTGCTCAACACAATATTAGATGGCTTGTAATTGGAGATGCAGCAGATAGATATAACTTGGGGTATCAATTCTGAACCTCTCTTACTCTTTATTTTAACCAGAAAGAAATAGCAAATTTGTGGAGTTGTCTTTTGATTCTGAATTAGAGTTATGTCAACCTGAATCTTTTGTATAATTACTGACATGCAGTGGTTGGAATTACAGTAAACTGGCCGAGCAAGAGTCAGAGAAAGATATTCTTGTACGTGAACAAGCATTTCCATCCTGTAATATTTGGTTCATTTGCAAGGGCAACCTCATATGTACCAGGTACTTGTTGATTTAATACATTGGAGATAACTGTGAATTGCGTATATTGCTAAAATTGTAAATCAAATTGACATTGGTGTCATGATGTGACTGTAATATCTAATGTAGATTAATTGGAGTGCATGCTTGTCCTTGGCAATTTCTTTAAAGCGGTTTATGATATAGAAGGATGAGCTATTAAGAAACAGCATATTTATTCTGTCTGATTTGACCGCAGATTTTTTATATATGAATGACTTTTATGATTAGAAAATAAGAAATACTATGTAAGGAAAGCAGAACACTTTAAAAGTAAGTGAGTAGGGCAATAGAATGATTGAGGATAGGACGAGGGAGAACTTTCCAGGATGGTTTGGTCATATAATGTGCAGAGATTAAAACTACTCTGCTGGTTTCTGAGATGATACCCCAATGATTGAGCACTGGTACACCATCTTGGGGTCCTCGGTTCAAATCCCAGCAACAACGGGAGGGGTGGGACTTATGTGAAAGAGTAAAATACTGACCTGTTGTGTGGCTTCCCATCTACTTAAGCTAGTGTTATTTGAAAAATGATTAATTTTGTTTCGTTAACAATTTGCCGAAAATAGGTTGCATTTTGTATTGGTAGTGTAAATGAGTTAAAATTGCAGACTGGATTAGTGGTGGAAAAGAACACAAGGGACCAAAATCCCAACTATTATTATGTTTCCATTCAGATGCTTTTTTAACAAGTTTTGATCTTCTCTGTTAGCTTCTTCACCACATTCTGTAATGTTGATAGTAACTCATTGCTGCTAGTAACATGATGTCACTTCCCCTTTTGTGAAATGTGAACAATATACAGGGTAGATAGTAAACGTACATATGAAATAGAGACTGCCCCTCCATTGTTGGCGCTCAGATCAAATACAGAAGCCAAACAATCAGAGAAGTTCAAATCTGAATCGATTCCTAATGCATTGAAATATTTAGGTATTCTTGCTGGATGTTTCTTTTCTTTCTCTTTCATTTAATTGATTTCAAAATGACCTGGACAGGTTATTTTCAGCTATTGTCATATATCAGTTTCTATGAGGATTGTTATGGGAGTAACTTGTGACAAGGTTGTGCAGATTCTGGTGATATGGAAGAAATTGAAAATGTCAGTTTCCCCAAGTTGACAGATTTGCTGTTTCGTGAGGTGAGAGGTGATTGTTTTCCTTCAACCTTGGTGCACAAGTTTCTGCTATTTTCATGCTAGATTCCTTTACATTTTCTGGTGTGCTACTTATCCGTGCTTGCCTGCACTTAAAGTCAATTGAAAACAGCCATTAAAATTCATGATTTCCAAAACATGAATGCATGGTTTCTTGTGAATAAGATCAGTGAGTGTTTGAAGGATTTTGGATATTAATCTGTCTAGAAAGATATATTCATTTCAATCAGCAGTTTGGCATTTTCTGTCTGTTTTAAATAACAACAACCAAGCCATGCCCCCCAAGGTGGGGTCAACTACTCTGTCCATTTTAAACCAATCCGTAAATTTTGAATTGTTCATGATTTTGCAGGACAAGAAAGATGAAAGGGAAGAAGCAAGCACAATAAATACTAGACTGGAAAAAACCATCAGAGATTCTAAGAGCATGAAGCGAAAAGAATTTGGAGAGGCATTAAAGCAATGGAAAGAAGAAAAAAGTAATTTGGAGGTTGAAGCAAACCAAATTCTGTCTTTTCTTATTATATTTCTATCTTAGCTTTATATTTGGCCTTGCATGCAGAAAGATCTCTTTGATAACCATTTTCCTCCTCATTTAAGTCAGACATAATGCCTTCATCACCAGCATCCCTATCACCATTACATTATGTAACACAATGGGGTAAAACAAAAGTGTAATTGTCAGATGCAAAAGATCATCAGCTTAATTGGGCAAATGCCTGTGTTTTCCATATAAATGGGCATGCTTGCATATATATATGTGCAGTATATGTGCTCGATGAATTGCTGCCTGATTATGGATGAACTAGATTGATTCCATTGTTCTTCCAAAACTTTGCTAATTCAACTTTTGTTTTGACAGGATGAACCATTAGAAAGCCAGTGTGCTAAGGAGATAAATAGAAGAAAAGAATTTGAAGAACAATTGGCTAGGGAAAAGGAAGAAGTACAGAAAATGAAGAATCAGCGAGATGAAATAATGCATGAGTTGCAAACTGCCCAAGACCAAAATTTGGCACTTAAGAACCAACTTTCTGAGTCCCAGTGTACAGTGACAGAGTTGGAGGAGAAGATCATATCAGCTGTGGACCTCTTGATAAGTTTCAAGGAAAAACGAGATAAGCTAAGGATACAGCATGCAAATGCAGTAAGGCAAGTCAAGGTGCTGAGGGAGTTTAGAGAAGCACATACTGCATTCTCTTATGCAGTAGAATTCCCTGCATTTTCTTTCATGGAGATCAATGAGGCAACTAATGATTTTGACCCATCTTGGAAGATTGGAGAGGGAAGGTATGGAAGTGTTTACAAAGGATTGCTTCGCAACATGCATGTTGCCATAAAAATGTTACCCTCTTATGGCTGTCAGAGCCAATCAGAGTTCGAACATCAGGTAATATTATGTTCTCTTTTATAGTGTTTACTTGGTAGTCTGAAAATTAGAGTATTAATCAATGCTCATTAAAGAATCCCAAAAGTTCTCGGAATGAGTTATGTTTTTTACTTGATTAATACTTATCATCTTAACCTTCTCCATAGAAATGTACAGTGTATTAATAGGAAAAGAGCACTTTTGTAACTTATTCTACACCAGACTCATTTTTGAGGATCTAATGATACATTGATGTATTTTTAGAGAAATAAATTATCAGTATGGAGCTCAGTTATAATTTTTTTTCTTTAAAAATAAGTCTCCGAAGTGCCTTTCTCTTTTCACTTTGTAGCTTGGTGTACTCTAATTGGTTGCAATTATCAGATTAAAAATATATATTCTGAATTCCCAAGTCTCTGATCTTCAAGTGTCTGTAGGAATAAATCATCTTGACTGAATGAATCCATCATCGGTTCTGCTTCCATGAGGAATTCACCCGTTTTTTTAACCCTGGCTATAGTTTTGGTTAAATTTCAGGTAGAGGTTTTGAGTAGGGTAAGACATCGAAACCTGTTAACACTGATTGGAAGCTGTGCAGAGTCTAGGTCACTCGTGTATGAATATATAAACAATGGCAGCCTTGAAGGCCACCTTGCCCGCAAAGACAAGAATCCTCTTCCTTGGCAAATTCGAATATCCATTGCTTCTGACATTTGCTCTGCTCTAATCTTCCTTCACTCTAATGAGCCTTGTATTGTCCATGGGAATTTGAAACCTAGTAAGGTTCTCCTTGATGCTAACTTTGTTGCCAAACTTGCGGACGTGGGCATTCCTGGTTTAGTCCAGCAAAGTGTGGATTCAGATGAAACAACCACAATACATAACAACCCAAATGAAAGTTTGGCATATGTGGATCCAGAATATCTTGTCACTTGCAAGTTTACACCAGAATCAGATGTGTATTCATTCGGAATCATATTGTTACAACTTCTAACTGGAAGACCAATTCTGGGGCTAGTTAGAGATATGAAATGTGCATTGGAAAAGGATAACCTTAAAGCGGTATTGGACTTTTCTGCTGGTGAATGGCCACTTTATCAAACTACACAGCTAGCATATTTAGCACTCAGGTGTTGTGAAAAGACTTGGCTGAACCGGCCAGACCTTGTGTCAGAAATCTGGAGTGTTCTTGAACCATTCAGAACTACGTGCATTAACATGCCGCCGTCTTTGAATTCCAAGAAACATCGCCGCGCTCCATCCCATTTTGTATGCCCCATTTTGCAGGTGAAGATCATAAATTGGTCCAAATGCATTTTTATCAAAATCTTGGTCTTTATTTTTTGGGAAATGCTAGATACCCAGAATATTTTTCTTGGTTAGAACCTTTGATAAAATGAGTTGGCGTACTTATTAACTCTTCATAGATGAGTGGTGGTTACCACTTTATCTTATCCAGTAATCACTCTCAAATCTAGTTGAATTCCATCGCTTTCCTGTTCATGATAATCATAGATTTTGTTTTCTATATTGCAGGAAGTAATGGAAGATCCATACATAGCTGCAGATGGCTTTACCTATGAATCAGAGGCAATAAGAGAATGGTTGGATAGTGGTCACGACACTTCCCCCATGACAAACCTACAGCTTGAGCACACAAATTTAGTGCCTAATTATGCATTACATAATGCAATTCTGGAGTGGCAGCAACTACAGTGAAAATTTTCCATAATCCATAGTCAAATTATACATACATGCATATATGCTTGTGTAAATCCTACTTATTCGGGTGGAGAAGGGGAGGGAGACCGAAGGGAAGGGAAAGATTTAATTATTCCTTTCTCTTCTTTGGGATTTTCCTTTTTTAACACAAGTTTACTCTTCCAAAGCCTTCCTTATTCGTGAAGATTTTAAAGTTCTCCAAACTTGAATAATTTTGGAGGATTTTAACATCTAAGCAAGTCTAATGAAACTTCTTAATCTGACATTCTCTTCCATTTCCTTTCTCATCATATTCCTTGTAATTCCTTTTCCTTCTCCTCCCAGGATCCTACGTCTGGAGGAAATTTTGCTAAAATTTTCCCATAATAGTTGAAAAACTGATGTAATTAATTAATGTAATAAATATAATGTACAGTGAAATGGAACTGTCATTGGTGGTTTTAAAGGACATCGGGCATACTTGCGTCTTCGTACGTTTTGTAGGCATTAATTTCATTTCCCCCCTCTTTATGAGACTTGCAACCATGGTGTCACTTAAGGGGGATGGACGACGAATCGCTTGAAGTAATTAAGTAATTAAGTATTAATGGTGTAAATTCTAATATTGATCATCATAAATTAGACATTTCTCATCATCATAGAAGTAAATGTATTAAATGTTTATTTTTTTGGAATTTTCAAAAGTATTATTTTTCTCTATTATTAAAGAAGTAGATTAATTTTATTTGAATTTAGTCAAATTTATCTTTCTAGCTGGAGTTTTTTTTTTTTTTTGTAAGAATTGAATCAAGGTCTTCCCTAAAACTGTGGTGTTTAATGTAATAAATGTTTGAATGCGAATATCTAATTTTGCAGTGACCATTAAAAAGAAAAGTAAGAACAAAATATAGCTAGTCACAGTGAACGTGAATTACGATCCCAAGTGATTTTTATATTCAATGCTAAGAGTTGGAGAGGAGCTCAATGCAGAAAGTATGCGAACAAAACTTATCATATTTTTGTTTATTAGTGACATTTTTTTATCCAACTATCATTAATGAAACTATAAATTTCAATGCTTACATTCTTTTCTAAAAAAATAATTTATTGTTAATGTAAAATATTTTATGATGGGATTTCGTTAATTGAAGTTTGAGTGTATAAGCATTCAAGTGTCATAATTTTTATTTTTAAAAAATTATTGAAATTCAAGTATTTATAATAAAGTTTTTTAAGAACTGTCTTATTTACTCGGGTTTTTCTTAGTGTTTAACACCGTTGCACTCTAAAAAAAAGAGTACACTTATAAATATAAAAAGGATTAATGTACATAATTTTTTTTAATATTATTTTAACATAATGATTATACGATGATCAAGAAAATACGATTTGGCCAAATTTACATTACACAGTCAAAACACCTTTTGTTTTGTGTGTTTTTGTGTTTTTTTTTTTTTGTTTTTTTTGGGCACAGTCGTAGCTGCAAACATAATCTAATCGTGTTTTTCTTACATTAGCATGACCAATTCATGTCGATGGACATAATTATGTGATTTTACGACCGTCAAGTCATATTCATGACAAAAACAATATACTACAATCATAGCTGTATAAATTTAAATATGATGCTAATT
The DNA here is from genome assembly GCA_031439585.1 of Pterocarpus macrocarpus. NCBI lineage: Eukaryota > Viridiplantae > Streptophyta > Magnoliopsida > Fabales > Fabaceae > Pterocarpus > Pterocarpus macrocarpus. The sequence continues at coordinate 58,141,123 of CM062516.1, read as the reverse complement.
GCTGATTCATCCTTTAATTGTAAGTCTCAGATGACTTGACATAGGATTTACCACTTTAATTATCATGTCAACATGGGAACGAAGCCACGATGCCCCCATGCCGTTTAAACCCACATGAATTTGACTGAAACGACGCTGACGTTTACGTGAAAACCACGCGCAGCTCCACGATATTACCCAAAATTGTAAAATTGTATTACCCAAAAATTGATTGTAAAAGAAATTGTATTACAAACCAAAATTGTATTACCCAAAAAGAAATTGTAAAAGATGCCGAGGTGTGAGCCAAAAACATGTTGCCTTGCAAAGTGTTAAAAACAGAAATTGAAAAAAAAATTGAAAATTTTGACGGCAAAAAAAAAAATGGAAATTGAAAATTCAACACCACATGATTTCACGCGCAACAAGAGAGCGTGCAGTGAAATTTTCACGATTTATAAGGAAAAGTTCAAATATAATAACTGATTTAATAATTTTTAAAATTTTTCTTTCTATGTTCTTGAAGCTGTTTCTTGTTGGAAACGTTTTTCACCCTACTACTACTGCAGGCTGCAGGAACAGAAAGGCTCTCTTCTCTTTCTGGACGCAGCACCATTTTCTCAACGATTTTCTTTCAATCCAAACGATCCCAATCCATTCAGCTAGTTTTGATTCCTCTTTGGATCGTCGTAGAATCTCTCGGGTGTCCAAGCGATCTCTTCCTCCTTGTTCCGTGCTGTATGTACGTGATCTGCTATCACTCTACTTAAGTTTTTGTAGCTCAATCACAGATCACGTTCTTCTTAATCTTTTAACTTTTTTTCTGAAAAAAGATGATTTATATTTCATTGTTTGAATAGTTGAAGATGAAAGAGGAGTTTGAATATGTGAGGTAGCTTTTTGTTATCGTTTTATTATTATTATTATTATTATTATTATTATTATTGTTTAGATGCTGAGTGGTTCTGAAATTTACTGTGGTTCATAATTGTGTTTGGCTTGGTGAATCGTAATTTAATCGATAAGGCTATGGTTATTAAGTGCCGATGGATGGAGAATGGAAGAGTCTGAGCTCCAATGCTTTTTACATTTCCTTTTCCTTGCTGATGAAGTGGCCAAACAGGGATTAAAAGTGTAGTTTCTACATTGATCTATTGTGCTATTGCTAAGTTTCGATATGTTAGGGGAATCAGTTATTTTCAACTTTTATATTGCGTGACTTTTTTTTTTTTTTAATAACTTTCATTACATTCTAGCAATTCAGAAGTGAATAACAGTTGCCCATTATAGGCATGCTTCGAATGCCATTTCTGGTTCAATTCATTGGATCTAGAGTTGCAGTTGCGCAATTGGAGCGATTCTTAAACAACTGGGCATTTAATTACTTTTTTCCCCAAAAGTCTCGCTATAGTAATTTATAAATGAGGAGAACGAAAAATGAGCCTGTGTACTGGATTCTTTTCCTTTACCATTCTATCAGAGAACTCTTTATTGCTGAAATTTCCATTGCTATTTACTTTTGTTTTCCCTGGTTTAAGTATTTTTCTTGCTTGTAAATAAAGCTTAAGTTATTCTAAAATAGACGCAGATTTTAACAATTGAACAGGTTAGATGCTATCCTTTGCTATGTGGATAGCTATGTGTTCCCCATTGGGTGGTCTCTTCGTATCTTAGACTTAGTTTTAATTTATATTGAGTATTTAGGACAAAGAGGCATCATGAGTTGGTATATAGTGGTACATTGCTACTTGTCAGACTTCAATAGACTGGTGATTCTATCCCTTGGTAAAAGCTTACACTTCGAGTATTGAAGTTTGAAGGGCAAAGGAGGAGAAACATTACCCTTATTTGAGAATTTAAAAATTAGAGATTATCTTGTAATATTCTAATTATCCCTAATTATTTTTATAAAAATTTTAGAATTCTGAATTTAGAAATAAAAAGAAAATATTATCCTTCCCTGTCCTTTCCCTCTGAACTGTTCTATCCAGACGTACATTGGATAACCAGCTGGATTGTATTGGCAAAGGTGCATGTTTAATGTCATAACGTAATGAATTAATGGGGTAGAAATTTACTGGTCAGATTGATAACCAGCTGTTTAGTTTTGGTTTCTTGGTCTGATGGTAGCACTTTTCATGCATTTTTATATTGACCATCTGGTATTCTGCACCATCATATTAAAAGTTGGGTGCTCCATAGTGTGGCATCAGTTAAACAATTTGCAGCATTCTGTCTTTCTTTTTTTTTTTCCCTTTAACTATGTCTTAACAATTTTTATTGTTCCCATGGAATTCAATTTTGTTGAATGTGTAACTTCATTTCTTTCCTCTTTCCAGTTATTTTAAATTTATTCCCATGTTTACATGTATTGTTTTATACTTTGTGCAGTGGAATCTTGTAAAGTTGCTTGGTAAGGTTTTGTGTGAATAGATGCCAGTTGCAAAACTCACGGCCTCTGGCACTCTTGATGTCATGAAAACAGAAGACAGAAATGATTCTTTAGATACCGTCATCAGACAAGCAATTGGAAAGGAACCTTTCCTTTCTTTTCCTAGGGCCGGTGACAGCCCTGTACAGTGGATTCAATTACTTCATGCTTTAGATCAGCAAGGTATTAGCAATCATCTTAATATTACATTTTTGCAGGGTTCATTTTCAAAAATATATAGTGAATATCAAATTATATGAATTTGACATCTATTGGTTAAGGAATGTCTTTGCCATGTGGTATACGTCGTCTTCCTCTGCAGAAAAATAAAAAAGAAAGGGAAAGAAAAGCCAGTAATTTAAAATATTTAGAGTAGACTACTTTGCCTGTATGCTGGCCTTTTCAAAATTGACATAATTATGTGTAAAATGTGTCATAAGTAGCTTTTGGGCTTGTTACTGGTGTGTTTGGTTCTAAACCTAAATATTCTAATATAATCTTTCTTTCATTTGACAGAACTTCCAGGGTGGCCTTTGATTTCTCCTGTGAAGGTTCAGTTGCAGAAGTGTGACAAGTGTTCTCGAGAGTTTTGCTCTCCCATTAACTATAGAAGGCATATGCGTGTACACCATCGATTGAAAAAGCTTGATAAGGTTTTCTTTATAACTTATAAATAAAAGCAATTATCTATCACATGGTTGCTCTTAGTTCATGCTTTTGTCCTTTGTGCGTTGCTCTTAGTTCATGCTTTTGTCCTTTGTGTGTTTTCTTGTTTGGTTCTTTTCCAAGTCCTCCTCAGTTTTACCTAATGCTGCTTACACGTTGTAGGATTCTAAAAAAAACAGGGATCTTTTAGGAGTTTATTGGGATAAGGTAATCTTTCATCATCGTGAATTTTACTTATATGAAAAATACTTCTTGTTTTTACTAATTTTCCATGATTGGTGTAGCTCTCTGTAGAAGAGGCAAAGAAAGTTTTGTCATTCGAGAATGTGATGCTGGAGGTAAAACCTTGGTGCTCCTTACATGACTAGTTTATTTGTACATGAAGTTATTTTAATGTGATTCATCTTGCTCACGCACTGGTGTTATGTCCAATATATTAGGCTATGATTGGAAGAGATGAAATGAAAATGGGGGCATTTGAGTCACATTAGGCCTCTCCAATCACTTCTTCACACACTCACTTTAATTAAGAGACAACTGCTAGATGGTTAGCCTGCTTGGTAACCTGCAGTTGTTGCATGGCATGAGCATACTTGTTTTCATCCACACTCCTTTATTTATGCTAGAGTTTTATGTGCTGTATTTTGTTAGGCCGTTAGTGTTCTTTTTATTGCCACTTTGGATTAGAAAAGTGAAAACTCCTCTGTTATGTTCATATGTTGGATGGTTATAGGTGCCTTTTCAAATGTGAATGTGCATGTGAATTTTTGAAACCTCTTCCCCGTCCCATCACATCTCTTTTGTTTCTCTTCTTTTCAGCTTCTATTTTTTTTCCTCTTTGTTTTGCCCTAGCTGATTGTAGTATATTGTTTTTTTCTCATTGATATGACTGTGCTTTCCAGGAAGTTCCAGGGTCTTCAATTTTAAAAGCTCTGACAGCTCTTACTCAAAAGCAAGGATTTTCTTCTCTTCCACAGTATTATCTGAGGGCTGGTTCTGCCCTTTTGGTAAGAAACATAATGGTCTTATTATCAGTTATTCTTTCTGGTTATGTTCTTGCTAAATATACCTTTGGTTTATTAATGCTATACATCTAAATTGTTTGCAGGATATTGTTGAATCTACTCCTTCCAGTTTTCCTATATCTTCCCAAGAGTTGTTCAGTATACTTGATGATTCCAGCGAAAAAACATTTTTATGTGGGACTGCTGTGTCAATGCAAAGATATGTTTTTGATGGAGAGGCTGGAAAGATTGGTCTTGAACCAAAAAACGTAGTTGCTTGCACGAGTTTCTTGCTAGAGCAGAAATTGGTAATTGTTTTTCTTAACTTCAAAATCTATTCTGGTTACCAAAGTTCATGATATCCTGTGTGTGTACATATACAAGCAGATCAGACCTGATTCTGTTCTGACAAACACAACAGGCATGATTTTTAGAAATTAGTTTTTCAAGTCATAGTCATGATGAAATGTGAATTTCCTTTTACATAGGTGAAGGCATGGCTCGCTGACAAGGAAGCTGAAGCATTGAAGTGCCAGAAGCAGCTGGTGGAGGAGGAAGAAGCTGCTCAGAAAAGGTACATGCAGATCAAAATGTACTCTCATTGTAAACTAGCCATATATGGAAATTTGGACTCTTTATTTAATTATTCCTTCCATTTATAGACAAGCTGAGATTTTGGAGAGGAAACGCCAGAAAAAGTTTAGACAAAAAGAACAGAAGGTCAGAGAACGACTCGAAGATGACACAGAAATTAATGGGAACATCAGCAGCACAGTAGAGGCTGTATCATCTGCAGAAGCGTCTTTGGATACATGTGGCTTTGAAGCACATAATCCAGATACATTTGCAGATCCTGCTCCTTCACCGTATGCAACCTGTCACTACCCAGACATTAATGAAGATGTTGATGGGGATACACATTCAGGGTATGATTGTGAAACTGATCAGATTATTGAGCGACAGACATCACAAGGACATAATCGCCGGCACATGATGGTTGCCAGATGGCAAGGGCTGCCAAAATCACAATGGGCTGTATCCAATGGTTTACATGCAAGCCCAAATTCTCAAACATCAAAGCTTGGAGTCATTCAGAAATATGGGACCAACCGCGATCAAAGAGCAGCTCCTATTGTTAATGGCACTAAAGTATGGAGTCGAAAGCCTAAACCAGAAATCGATGAGATGGTTTCAAAAACCAGACTGCTGAAAGAACCAGACAAAGGTAAGAATCATGAAGTTTTGATAGGATCTATATCTGTTACTCTAGGCAATTGCAGCCAATCAGAGGGTAATCTTGTGGCATCTCAAGGGGACTGCATGGTAGAGAATCCGGCAAAGCAGAATACTGCTCAGGAGAAGCCAGTGAAACCTGATTCTTTCCAGAGTGGCAATAACCGGTTAACAGTTAAGTTTTGGAGGCCAGTTGGCCAGCATGGAACCAAATATCCATTGCGACTTCAAAATGGTGGGACTGAAGCTGATGCTGTTAATGGAAAAGATGATCAAAATTCGTCAGGTCAAAATAATTTAAGGTTGCATAATGTAGATCGTAGTGATATTGGTTTCGGGAACAAATTCTCCAATCTTGGGGCTAAAGCAGATCCCAGAAGCTTGCAGTTATCCAGCCATGCTGCTAAAGCCTTTCTTGCACAAAGTAATCTTTACGGCTCTACATTTTCACGGTTCTTCTATTCTATTGTACTGGCAGTGTCATTAAATGCTTTGCTTGGTCTTTAAATTCTCTAATCTAATTAGAAACAATTCTCATGCAGGATGGAAAGAAGCTATCTCATCAAACCATGTGAAATTGGTTGTTTCACCTCATTCTGAGGTACAAGATTGTGAAGTGGCAGCATATCAATCTTCTAATGTTGATAGAAATAGCCTTGCAAATGCAGAGAACCGGTTGCCTACTAACTCCGGAGTTACTAAATCATTCAAAACCAAGATAATGCCTAAAAAGAGATCCAAGATAAAGTATATTCCCAAACAAAAAGCAGCTACCTAGTAGGAAGAAAGAAAGAAAGGAAAGAAATTTGATTATTTAATTATACAGATATGCACAGTTTGACTTCTTGCCAATCAATTTCTTAGCAGAGGTTCCAGTTTTAACGATGGTCTTCTGTCAGAAAATTGAAGATGGGTTTTTGCCTGAAAGTCTTCTTCTTATATTTGTCCTTTTTCCTTCAAATGATGTCATAAGGGATTGTGTGTAAGTTAATTTTTTCTGACTTGTGGCATTATTACAAAAATTTTGTGTAATAAATTTGTTTAGTTGTTATAGAAAGGCATCCCTTTTTGTTAACAAAGATTTTGTTTTCTCCCAATCTCCCCTTTTGTCTTTATTTTCTAAGCTAAATTTCTTTGTAATCATGCTATTGCTGAATTAATGCGGAGATCCCCAATCAGTTGGATGATTGATTAACTCAGTTAAATCTACGATAGTGTGACCGTTTTAAGGATATAGGGCAATTGTCTGGCAAATGAAGAACAAAATCACTAACAGATGGCTTTATTGCCTTCTCGGTTTTCTTTATGAACCTTTTTCTTTTTATACATATATCTATGACTTTAGAATAAAAACTGTGAAATACACGTAAGCTACATGTTTGTCTTAGTGAAATTATCCCTTTCTTAGCCTACTAATAGTTAAAGAAATTGAAAAAATAAGATGAATCCACTAATTTATTAGCGACTCTAAATTCAGGATTCGAAATTATTTTATTCATAAATCATCCAATAACTCTAAGTACTTTTTATCTTATTTTCAAAACTCCTCTAATATGAACTTTAGGCTCCTTTTCTCAAAGAGTCAAAAGGGTCAATTTCATCAAATTATTGAGTAAATTATATTGGCATCCATGATCCCTGAGTTTAAAACTTCGTATTAAATTGAAATCAGTTGACATAAATCACTAATATTTAAGGATTGGCTTCGTCAATTTTTTTCCGAAATAAAATATTAACAATTCAAAAGCACACACATATTTATACTAATATTTTTATTTTTGAAACTTTCAACTCATCCTTAAATTTCGAGTGTATATCTATTCAATTCACCTGATTTTCTGTAGGCCACAAAAATGCGCATTGATACAAGGCTATCCTTAATCCGTTCGCAGAACAAACTGTCAAAATGTTGGTTTCGAGGCATCTGAATCTAAACTTGTGCTTGTCCGTGTCTAGTCTCATCACATGGTTAATCAACCACTTCTCCTTAGTTATATCGTAAGTGGCTTAGTACAACGCCGAACCTCATGCCTCGGAACAAGCCAAAGACTTACAATTGGTAAAGGACACTTGTCACAACAAGAAACACATAAATAAGCCACGCCATCTAACGTTTTACCTCCATGAAACACGTATGAACCTGCCATTTGTCCAGAATTTCAACCAGATTTTCAACCCCAACATCTACAGTCTTATCTTCCTCCTTCATCTGCCCTTAATTCTCGTACCAATCTCACATTTTCACTCCCATAGCTCCCCCCCTCTCACAAAAAACGGTCTCACAAATTCTCCTATCTCTTCTTACCATCTTTGATTACCCCCCCCCCCAACAACAGGGACCTCCAATCAAAGCTATCTAATTAACTTTCTCTAGTAAAAATCCTTCAATATTTTCATTTCCTTTTCCATTTTGCTCATAGTTGAAGAGAAACCAAATTGCCCTCAACACATTAGTTCTTTCCATTCACGCAAAGTTTCTAAGTAGTTGCACAAAAAAATGTCAGGTGGGGTTGGTCCAACTGCTGATATTGGCCTGCCAAAAGAACAAGAAGTTGTGCACAAAGAAGAACAAGACCGTTCACTCAAGAAGAACAATGTCCACAAAACCACCACAGCACGCAAAGTTGGTTTCCTCTCTTTTCGCCAGCTCAATTGCTTGGCTGTGGGGATTGTCTTATCAGCCAGTGGCATGGTAAGCCCTGAAGATTTTGCCTTTGTGATCTTCTCCATAGTTTACATGTACTTCATATCAAAGGTGGCTTTCCCACCTCTTCACCCATCAAAGGAGCCCTTAGTTTTCAACCCCCAAAACAAGGTTCTTAAACTTTATGTGCTCATAGGGGCCATCATTGGACTCTATGCTCCCATAGCATATATCTTAGAGGGAATCTTTGAGGGTGACAAGGAAGGGATCAAAGCAGCTGCACCCCATGTTTTTCTCTTGGCAAGCCAAGTTTTCATGGAAGGGGTGGCATTCTCAGGAAGGTTCTCAACCCCAATAAGGGCCTTTGTGCCTGTGTTCTATAACTCAAGGAGGATTTTCACCATTGTGGATTGGCTTAGGAGTGAGATCTACAAGATTCATGAGGAGCACGGTGGATCTGATAGGAGGGTCTATGTTGGGAGAGCACTTGCTGTGGCTAACATGGCCTTCTGGTGTTTCAACTTGTTTGGATTCCTGTTGCCTGTTTATCTTCCAAGAGTTTTTAAGTTGTATTACTCTGGCCACAAAGAGAAGGAGTGATCAAGGATAGGGTTATTTATTATGGTTTGATAGAAGTATGTATGTAATTTTATTTTGATGTATAAGGTCTTGAACCATATTTGCTACTGGTTGGTGTAGCAAGCTTACATAGTAAATGTAATTTGGCTGTAGAGATATATAAACTCTTTTCTATGGCATATGGTGTGTTATTGTTATTCTTCTTTACATCAGAGGTAACTTGGAAAAGGGAAGGGGAAATGGGGAGATTAGGTACTGAAATTATCGCATGAAAATATTAAATGACATTAGGCATTTCAAAATTGTGATTGGTCTGATGAAAATTAAAAGCTTATAATATCTTATCAATATTATGAAAATCAATGATTTACCAGTGCCACTACTTTATTGAGCAGTGCATTCCGAAAGGAAGAAACTATGGGGACCCAACATTCTCCAAATGTAGGAGCTCAAATTGATGGAAGGAGTAGCTCTACGTACCTTAATTTTCTTCAAATTAGTTAAAGCGTCAACATCATGCTCTGTTGCTATAGTATGTCGGTGTGATGTTTCCTATGTCTTTAAAATTTCCCAGCGCCGTGATATGGCAAACATCGTTCAGCAACTTCCTAAGTTGTCTATATTTAATAAAAGAAGGAATTGAATAACTAATAGCCTTTGTTGGTATATCAAACAAACCAAAAACCATATATGACGGCATTTCCCATTCACAATCAGTTTACATTAAACTCGACCCAACTATAATCACGTTTAGTTAAAACGCTTGGACGGTTTCATAACAACACCAAATCGTGCCTCAAAGGTATACTACAACACAACCATAACTGAAGAATCGATTTGTTAATAATATTCTGAAATAAGATCTGGTATAAAAGCATCTTCAGATGTACTTTATAAATCTAGTGTAAAGAAACGGTGCAATTTTACCACACATGCATTGCACAGGTCCAACAGAGGAAATAGAAGTGTTTGCAAGGACCTCTGCAAATTATATACATCGAGGTTACAAAGGTAAGTAACAATTGTTCCCAAGTTTGAATATTATTCAAATATTACCATCTAAAGCAGTTTTTAAGATTCTAGTAGACAGAATTCATCTTCAGATCACCATGTCATACAGTTGGCCAAGAAATCTGAAATAAGCATACCTGCATTTCTTGTTAAAGAAAATGGCACCCAAAACTCCCCAGAACCCCGTGGCAAATCCAATTCCCAAGCCCATATAGAACCATGAATATACTTCAAATTCATCATCTGTCAGGTTTGTGTTGTTGGAGTTTTCATCTTCTGTGCAACTCATTGTGAGTGGAGGTCCACAAAGGTCTCGATTGCCCACGTAACTAAGGTTTGAAAAACTTTGAAGTTGGGTCCCTGATGGAATTTTGCCTGTGAAATTATTGAATGAGATGTTCAAGACTTCAAGAAAAGACAACTCAGATATGGACTGAGGAACTTGTCCCGAAAGTCGATTGTTTGAGAGATCAAGTGATTCCAGCTGTTTCAAGATGCCAATCCCTTGTGGTATCATTCCCATTAATTGATTGTGGGATAAATTCAAAGACTGCAATCTAGTGAGCATAAACAACTCTGAAGGCATTTTTCCAGACAATTTGTTACTTGAGAGATCAATAGCATACATCAAATTTGAAAATGGTAATTTCAAGCCTTTTATAAGCAACATAAGTTTGAAATGACCTGGGATTGACTGGTTTATTGCATGAATGTGAAAGACTAACTTTTCAAATGAAGCATTTTCAGAAATCATGCTTGTCATGTTGTGCAAGCAGTTGGGTATTGGTCCTGATAATCTATTATTTGCAAAATCTAAGATCTTGAGAGAATGAAGTTTGCATATTTCAATGGGGATATTACCACTGAAATGGTTGGATCTCAACTGGAGAGCTTTTAGACTCTGTCCCATCCAGCTTGGTATAGCTCCAGAAAACTTATTTTCACATAGAGTAAGGATTTGCAAATTTTTGCAATTTTGCAGTGAGAGGGGTATTTCTCCAAATAACTTATTGCTATCTAGACTCAATAAAATTAAATTAGACAAGGAGCCCATGGAGTAAGGAATTTTGCCTGTCAAGTTATTGTCGCTCAAGTTTACATGAAGTAATGATTCCCAATTCATCCAACAATTTGGAATTTCTCCAGATAAAATATTACCAGAGATGTCCAAAACCTCTAAATTGCTTTTTTCCTTCGTCTTGTGACATAAGAGAGGTGAAATGGATCCAGACAAAGAGTTACCGGATAACTGCAGAACGGTCACATTTGGCAATACTCGAGGCACACCACCTCTCAAATTATTGTTATTTAGCAACACAATTTTGGAGCTCAGCAACACGTTTGACATGTCTGCATTAATTGAGTTGTTTGATAAAGCGAAAAGTTCGAGTTGAACAGCAAACTTCCAAAACTTGTCAAGAGGTTCAAATGAGGCCCATGAGTCCGAAATGTATAAAGATTTGAGAGAGCTTTGTATATATATCCATGAAGGAAGTTTGGGACCCACATGTCCCAACCACATACCTTGAAGTTGAAAAGGAGGGATCCATTCAGGATCAAAGTCAAAGATCAAGGCTGGTGAGCCTAAACCTATATGCTTTAATTTTGAAAGATTGGCAAAATTTCTTTCAGAGATATTTCCTATCAAGAAATTGTTATTAACTGCAAACAACTCTAAGTTGAAGAGTTTCTCTAGACTTTCAGGAAAGTTTCCATTCAAATAATTTGAATTGAGATTCAATGCAGTTAAGGATGATAGATTTCCTAAACTTGTGGGAATTAGACCAGAAATTGAATTATAACAAAGATTAAGTTCTTGTAATTGTTCAAGTTGGCCTAACCAATCTGGAATAGGTCCACTAAGATTATTTTTAGACAAATGCAAGAATTTAAGGCTTCGAAAATTTGGCAATATGTCGGGCAGTTGGCCATGTATATGATTTAGGCTAAGGTCAATATGGGAGATGTCACTACTAAGATTGAATAACCAACTAGGCAATTCAGATTTAAAATCATTGTCAGGAAGATCTAAAACTTCAAGTGAAGTAAAATTAGCAAACTTAACAGATGAAGAGATGTTTTGAAGTTGACAACTTGCCAAGTGTAACTCTGAAATTGAAGGAAGCAAGGTGATTGATTGGAGCCAATTAGTTTCCTTGTGAAGATCAACACCACTAAGGTCAAGATATTGTAAGAAGGAAAGATGGGAAATCCAATGGAGATTATCAATAAGAAGATCATTGTTATTTGATAAATCAAGAAAACGGAGGTTGGAGGAGTTTCCACACTGATAGGGAAGTGTATCTCTTGACAAGTCATTACATGTCTGGTTATGCATAAAATAATTATATTGGATGGTCTTGAAGTCATGGTTGCTTAGATCCAAGTAGCTTAAAAACTCAAGATCAAACAAAGATAGGTTGAGTTCACCTGATAAGCAATGTGACTTGTCATCTTTATCATTATAGACAACGGGAATTGTATGAGTATGACAAGGGAGACTGAGCTTTGTGACTCTACCTGTGATGTTGTCACATTGAACTCCTGTCCACCGACAGCAATCTTTTTTAGTGAACCATGATGAGAGCAAGCCTGAGGGATCTATAACTCCTTGTTTAAAGTGTAGCAGTGTGTTCATGTCCTTCTCATTGCAGTGAACCATCAAACTGCAAGCGACTGAGCTGAACATGAGTGTACATAGCAAAACGATTTCAATATGGCATGGAGAGGCACCCATAATTATCACACAAGAATACTGTTTTGGTGATGGGAAGGTATTTCGATATCACCACCCAGTTGAAGAATTTATAAGGTTGGAGCAAGTGCAGTATGGGAAATTCAATTCACTGACACAAATCACATATTGACTATTCTTCTACTTACGCACAAAACACACGTATACTTTTCCCAACTATGAAAGATGGAAACTAGGATCAGCCCATTGACGTATATATGTGTGTGTGTGTGTGTGTGTGTGTGTTTTTCATTGATCTTTCTACTTTTACGCATATTTCTCCCTCCTATGTATGTGTGTGTGTGTGTGTGTGTTTTTCATTGATCTTTCTACTTTGACGCGTATTTCGCCCTCCTATTCATAGATACAACAAGGCAATTTGGACGTGAATCTTTTAATTTCGATTTCGTCTGTACAAGACAAAGTTAATTGATGACTTCCAAGTATGGAAATAGGAAACTGAGCTTGCGGCTCCTTTCGGTGAGAGAAGGCGCCAGCTGACTTCATGATAGCCAAGTCTTCCGTTGAAACTGAGTGGCATTGTGCGGGGACGAACGCGGCGTCGAAAAAGAAAAAGTCGCAGACTATATTACCTTCCGTCTTTTTCTCTTGTTAGATGTATATGGTGAGTTCGTAAAATAAATATAAATAATATTATTCTAATAAAAAATGCATTAGTTTTGCATTGTGTTTTTTTATCATAAAAGCTTTAATTTCTCATGTTTTTCTTTATCATGATGTATCATCCATGAATGATAATTAAAAAATAATGTTAATAACTAATTTAATTAAAAATTAATTTTAATATATTATTGATATGAAATATTTTATATTATTAAATAATCATATCCTATCTTTTAGACGATTTTTAAAGTTGTTTCAGAAAGAAATAAACTCTTTTAATAACAAAGTTATACATGATTAAATGGTTATAACAAAAAAAATTTATATTAATAATATATCAAAATTAAATTAAATTATTTAATAATCATATTATATGTTTTTTAAATAAATCAATAAAATTAACAAGTACATACATCAACTAGAAAGGACTATTCTAACTTAACCAAAAATCTTGAGTTTTAAGCTATATATATGTAATTGTGGTAAAAATTAGAAGGAAGAGCTTTGGCCACCATGGAGGATAGGAGGATATCTCTAATTTTGACCCAAAAAAAAGAAAAAACATCAATAGATAAAATAGGCAGAACATACTATTTAATACTACCTTGAGTCCACTTTATATGTCACTTTCAAGATATGTACAAGAATTAAAAAACTCAAAATTAAGATTTAATGATGGTGCATCTTTATTAAAAATATTTTTATTTAATCTTACACGATGTTTCTTGAGTAATGGTGTATTTAGATTTGTGTAAAGAATAAAATTGGAAAATTAATAATAAATATTTTATTGATATATAAGAATGATAGATAAAATAAATCAAGAATTTTTACTCAAGTAATAGATAAAGTGGACTGGAGGTGGTATTTATAGGACTCACTGTATTAACCTTTTATTTCTCTTTAGATTCCAAAATTAAACTTTTTAGTATAAATTCACTTCTGAGTCTATTTTACTTCTTGTGTTTTCTACTAGTTCTAGTAAAAATTATATATTTTTATTTTTAAAAATAAATTAAATAAAGAATAATATAAGTAAACTAAACAGAAAAAAAGAAAATAAATAAAGATGATTGTTGTGTCATACAAAAAATTAACGTACATGCACAAATTATGGAGTCGAGTAAGAGATTTTAAATTTTATTTTACAAGTCAAATTGTAAATTACAAATTACTTACTTTAGTGCCACTAACAATAGTTATTTAACAGTTTCAATTGACCTTTTTTTTTTTTCATTATTGCTTTGTGCATCGTTTCAATATTTGTCACTGCCTCACATTTGAGGTTTGGCAGTCAATAAGAAGCAACTTATAAAATATTTCACTAGGTGTATTGAAAGATTGAAATAAAAATGTAATGGATCACATTATATATATATATATATATATATATATTATGAATGTTAAATGTTATCAATTTAACCATTGAATTAATTTTTTTATTAAATAGACTGGGAATATAAAATTTTATAGAATTTTAAAATTAATATGATATTTTATCTTCTTATTTTATTTTAACATATAATATAACTAAAATGTTTGGTTTAGGTAAGGGGTCAATCCATCACAACGTAGCGAATCATAATTTGAATATTAGCTAAGAGAAGTGTCCACATTTACGTATCCCACAATACTCAAATAAGATTGTCTTCAATTAAAAAATACTCATAAAAAGCAATATATATATATATATCATAATCTTAAAATTAATTTCATTTCTTATCCAACCGTAACATGAATTGAACATATAATCATTAGTGAGTTTTGCCAAGTTTGGCTGGAGCCTTGACTAATTTCCATCCTACTTACAGAGGTACTCGTGAATGGGAACGACTAACATAAAGAGAAGTTTTGTCTATTAAAATTCACTTCTTTTTCCTTCAATCTTTAAGAATGAAGAATGAAGTGTAGGAAAAATTTTTATATATTTCTGGAGATTTTTTTTTCTTCTAAATAAATCACAATCATCAAATATTAAGGATGAGTTTAGTATAAAGATAAAGATAGGATAGAAATTCTCATGGCAAATAAACTTAATCTATAAAAGTTTCTCACCTATTTTATTATCTTAACCAGGGCGGTTGCAATATGGGATAAAAATAATAAAAATTTTATAAATTAAATTTAAGTAAAAAAGTATACTTAAATTTGGTATAAATTACTAATACATAAAGTTTAGTAGATTTTAACTAATTTGACTTAAATTGAATTTCTTATTGTAGAGATAAAGCCTTTCTAGTAATTTTTTTTTATACATAAAACTAAAATCTAAAACCATATTTACAAATAAATAAATAAATATCAAATTATTTGAGCTAACTAAATATTAATTAAATTAGGATAAATTATATTAATATTTTTTTAAGTTAGATGATATTACACATGATACTTCTCAATTTTTCATACATATATTTCCCTTTCTTTAGTGTCTATGTTTTATATGAGTGTTTAGTATTATATTTTATAAAATATAAAAATATCATATGTAATATCACATATATCTTAGAAAAAATCAGTATATATTTTTATAAATTAAGAGATATCATATATAATTTAAATTTAATTTATATATATTAATAATATAAAATTTTAATTTTATATTATTATTTATTCATATACTATCATATAAATAAACATATATAACTCTTATTCCACTACTTCAAAATTATATAAATAATATAATATAATTAAATAAATAATATAAAATAATTTTATTCTATCAATACATATAAAATAAATCCATATAATCTCACCTAAATCTAAATAAAATCAGTATAATTTATTTATTAAATTAGCACACGAATGGAGTATATAATTTTATTTTTATCTCATATCAAATACGCTTTAAAAACTAGAAAGAAATAATAAATAAATGAATAGATTAGGAGGAATTCCCCGAAGAGCGGGGTAGAAAATCAGCGCGATGAGTGGTGACATGACAATCGCATCGAAAGCCAATGAAGAGCAGTGGGAGTGGGACACGAATATGGATTGGCACTTGGCACCCCTAAACACCACACCCCTCATTCCCATTTGTCTTCAAAAAAACATAATCTAAGCCAATCTAATCTAATTAATAGTAAAGTAACGTAAAGTGTGGCTTGCTTGATCACAATTCCAAACAACCATTGCAACGAGTAAAGGGTTGTTATAAATAAATCCGTATCTGATTGTCTTGTCTTTCTTGCTGTTTCAGCTATTAAGTACTTCACTGCTGGCAGTGAGTGAGTGAGTGCCGTCTGACACACACACACACACACACACACATACACACACAGAGTACTGTGATTGAGATTATTCCGAAAGAATATGTGGCCATTCAGCAGCAAAGGGCCTTCTGGATTCTCATCATCTTCAACCGCCGAACAAGTTACTCATGGCATCGATGCCACTGGCCTCACTGCCATTGTCACAGGTCCCCTTCCTATTTCCCTTTTTTTCTTTCCCCAATTACTTTTTATTGCTTCATGTTATGCTTAATCCTTTTAATCTTCTTTTTCTTGAATAATTCACAAATGGGTGTCTCTCCATCCAAAAAACAAAAAAAAAATAAATAAATCTGTTTTTAAAAGCAAAATGGAATGAACAAATTGATCAAAAAAATAAAAGTTTCATTTCTTTTTTCATGTGGCTTCTTTTATGGCCAGGCAGAAAAGTTCCGTACACCATGCAGTGATTTTTTTTTTTTTTTAACCCTAAATACTTGGTCATCTTGTTGATGAATTTTTATGCGTGTCTTTTTTGTTGAATACAATGGTAAAATTTGCATAGAGTTTCAATTTGCATATTCAGTTTTTTTTTTTTTTTTAATTTTTTAATTTGGTTTATATTCTGCTTGATTACATATGCATGCTACCTTGAATTTTGCAACTTGGGTGTGATAAGTAATTCTTGGAATGTGCCATTGTTTATATGCGGTATGTGGGGATTGTGATAACAGGAGCATCCAGTGGTATTGGCACTGAGACTACACGTGTTCTTGCTTTGCGTGGTGTCCATGTGGTTATGGGGGTGAGAAACTTGATTGCTGGCAAAGAAGTTAAAGAAGCAATACTTCAGGAGATTCCCTCCGCCAAAGTTGATGCCATGGAGTTAGATCTCAGTTCAATGGAGTCTGTAAAGAAATTTTCATCAGAATTTAAATCCTCTGGTCTTCCATTGAACATCCTGATGTAAGAAAAGGACATCACATGGATCACATTGTCAATTTTATTTTCATAATTTATTTCACCTTTTGGTTTGTAAGACAGTTGTTAGTTAGCCTTCCCCTCTCAATATGTGTGTGTTTTGCAATAGATCTCTCTTAATCATGATCATTCAAGTATACACAGGAGTAGTAATGTTTTCTGGATTGTTTGTTGTAATTTTAAGAAACAATGCAGGAATTATGGCATGCCCTTTCATGCTGTCCAAAGACAACAATGAACTACAGTTTGCCACAAATCACTTAGGTATGCGAAAAATGTTACTTCTCTGTTTTTTATTTTGAAGGCCCAAAAAAATGAGTTCTTCTTCTGATTGACAATTCAATTGATGACTGACAGTGACATCACTTCAATTTTTCTTTTCCCCAAAAAACTTTTCAGTATACTAATCTTTTCATAAGATGAAACCTTTTACCACCTTGCTACTGTCAAAAGAAAGGGGAGGGAAAGGGGAAGGAAAAAAACGGGGTGGGGGGATTATGTCACTTGCGAAAGTGTCAACACAGTAACATGTGGTTTATTTCTTTGTGATTAGAATAATTTAGGGATGAAAACTGATAGTTACTGTAGCAGAGAGACATGAAAAATTAAACCTCCCTATCTCTTTCGGGGAAGTTGTTATAAATCGTTGATGCATGATACTAAAATATAACTTGAATTATGATCTATATCAACTTATATAATTGGGTGATAGTTTTTATAAAACATCAAATAACTATTTTACTGTTTCTTTAAATGTATTGTCTGAGAAGATGTGGAAGTGATCTCAATCCGTTGTTTTAATTCCACAGGTCATTTTCTTTTGACAAATCTTCTGTTGGATACTATGAAGAAAACATCACGTGAAAGTAAGAAAGAAGGAAGAATTGTTAATGTCTCCTCAGAGGCTCACCGATTTGCATATTCTGAAGGAATTCGTTTTGACAAAATTAATGATCAATCAAGGTAATATGTAACCTGAATTCAAATAATGATAAGTTATGCTGTTATTCTTTTTTTCTCTTTCTATTTTTATGACAAAGGAATTTATTGCGAGAAGTATTATGCAGGAGACTTACATTTTATTACCATAGGCAATTCATCTCTGATATTTGTTTGTGATATGTATTTTTGGTCCTCATATTGGTGGCATAAGATATCACATTAGTATTTATAGATTTGCTGTGAGTCTCACCGAAGGTGCCAGAATAGGTCTCAAAACAGAACCTACTGATAGGATTTTGATGCATGTGAATATGCTTGCTTCCTTGTGTATGATTAAAACAATTAGCTCACCTTAGTTGCGTGAGGGATTAAGCATGGTTACATGATTCCTTTAGTGTCAATCAACTGGAGAAGTGTTATGTATTTTTTTCTTAATCATGTTTGCTTCCTTGTGTACAGTTACAACAACTGGCGTGCATATGGGCAATCAAAGCTAGCTAACATTTTACATGCTAATGAACTTGCAAGACGTCTCAAGGTGCACAGACTTGTCCTGTACGGTGGTGTAATTTACATGTTATCTGGTGGAAAAAGTTAATTAATACTTTTTATTATTATTATTATTTTAACCGTAACGCAACAGTGTATCTGGCTACTGTTATCTCAAATTTCTATTTAACATGTTGACTGGTGTCAAGCTGGTTGAACCTTGGACCAGTGCCTTTTTGATTCAGTCTACTTTTTAAAACATTGTTTTGTCTGTTCCCCGTGGTATTTTTTAAAAAGGACTATAGTTAGCTTTTGTATTCTTACTTCATAGGTGGCATTAGACTAGCAGATTTATGCTTGTGCCAACTGTGTTTCTTCTTTCTCACTCATCATGTTCAATGTGCTCCAAGGAAAGTTATTTTATCATGAGCTATCAGGCTACTTAGGATTTTATTTAGAGCTACTTGTTTGTTAACAACATTACACTCTTTCTAATCCCTTTATCTTGCTGGTTATGTACCAAAAGCTGCTTCATTATCTTTTTTGTCTATTCATTGAAACTGACCATATCTTTGAAGAAGATGCTTGCTGACCAGTTTTTAAAAAAATCATGCGAGTATCAATAGGCATTTGTTTTGTTGGTCATTAACTTCGGTGGTATTTGTGGTCCCTTAATAGAGGGTTCTAAGAAGTCTCAAACTTTGCACGTCTTCTGGCAGCTAGTCTTGTAACTCCGAGCAACCACAATCATAAAATCATTTTGTTTGCTTTCTTTCTCAATTTTTTCTCTTTTATTTTCTTTTTGGTAGCTTTCCATTTTTTGTTTCGTGAGTACCAATGGCACTATTGTTTTGCCACATTAACTGTCTGCAATAACCTGTAATATTACTTGTTGCTTCATGATTAGGAGGATGGAGTGGATATTACTGCAAATTCTCTTCATCCGGGAACCATTTCCACCAATCTTTTCCGTCATATGGGTGTAGTGAACGGTAACTACCGCATTGTACTATTATATGAATTCATGTTCTATTTAGGAATTATGTAAATCATGGGATTTGGTATATACTAAATGATGTATTCTGCATTATGCACCATTATGTGGAGGATATCTTTTTTGTTTATTTCCTTTCAGTCGTCTTTTAAAACTTCAGGTGGATTCGACAATGCATTAAGCTCCCATTCATCTACATTGCTTTAGGATTTATATCCTATAGAAATTGTATATTTTTTTGGTGCAGATAATGACAGTAGCTAAGTTCTTTGGGTATACTCTTTGATTTATGCAGGTCTAGTTAATTGGCTTGGGGGACTTGTGCTTAAAAATGTCCAGCAGGTTAGTTAAATCAGTATAACATATGAATATAACTGTCTGGGACATCTTATAGTTATTTAGGGCATTATGTTGACACCAACCCTGTTTTCATGAGTACCAATACCCCAGGTGAGTTGTTAAACATTTATTGGCCATTGAGTTATATTTAATTCACTTACAACATTTTTTATGAAAGTAGAAGCTAATAAATAGTTGACAACTCACATTGGGTAAAGTATCCACAAGGGTACATAACTCTCTATTATTTACTAGGATAGAAGATGATTCAATCATTCATCATATTTAATATGGGATTCTTCTGACCCTACATGTTCACTTTCTCCTACCTTAATGTAGGGAGCAGCAACAACGTGCTATGTAGCATTGCACCCACAAGTGAAGGGAGTCAGTGGCAAATACTTTTCTGATAGTAATATGGCTAAACCAACCTCACAGGGGACTGATGCAGATTTGGCTAAGAAACTGTGGGACTTCAGCATGAATTTGATTAAGTAGAATACCAAAGTGGCACTTGTCAATGGAGATGACATACATGATACATATGCATCCCTAGTGAATGGAAAGCATCAATACTATGAAGACAGTGACGTTATAGTTTTAACAAGATTCCGAGTCCTACATTGCATAAACATCAATTTCAAGATTAGAATTTAATGTTCAGTCTATGTATTGTGCATACCAATTTGAGGCTATTTGGTTTTAACTTTTAAGAAATGTTTATCTGTTTTTGCTTTCTTTTTTTCATTTCTGAATTCTTAAAATTAGGCATGATAATTGATTAGGCATATAATCGAAGGATCGTATGTAGTTTTTTTATAACCTAAAAGCACGTTATTATAATCGTTCCACACATTTACACAATTACTTTAAGTTAAAAGGAACAATGATTGATATTTAGTAAATTTCGTAGGAGTACGTTATGATCAAAGGTCATTTAATTTTTAAAAAATAATTTATAAATGAATTATTTTATACGCGTTTAGAGTGATTTAATAAGTGTTTTTTAAAAAATTAGATATTTTGATTTGTTAAAAAGCATTAAAAATGAATTTTTAGGAAGTAATAAATTATATAATCAAATATGATAAAAAATTAAAAATGTAAATTTTGACTTCTGAAAAATTTTGAAGTCATAAGTGATAACACCTTGGTCCAAGTCTTATTCTATAAACCATTAAATTTCATTTCCACCTTTTTAAGAACGAATGAATTTAATGCTGCATCTTGGTCTACGGAACGTGATCTAGAATGAAATCACTCTTCTGGTCTCCGATACATTTTTCACGAACAATTATGAAAATCACTATTATATTTATTGCAATAAAACCACCATTTTTTTGTGTATCTCATCGAACTTAAACTAGAGCCCAACCTTGAGAAATATAAGAAGTAATATAACCGACAAATTTTGAGTGAAGCCAATCAAGTTTAAACACCAGTTGTTTATGTATCCAAAAAGTACCTGTTGTTGATATTATATTTGATATTTCAATGGGCTGCTTCCAATTTGATTGTCATTTCTAGATACAATTGAGACGCGATAATGGAAAATATCTCTATTTAGAAGGTACAATTGCCTCTAATCAAATCAATAAAAAAAATAACAAGAACAAAGTATTTTTCTATAAAACCGAAATCTCCTAATAGACTTGTTAAGTTGATGGTCAATGTCGGTTTAATTTTCTCCATACTCCTGCCTGCTTCAATATTTCTTCTCTAACTTCATTTTTAGGATGTTGCACCCATCCACATATAAAGCTTTGTCGAAACTTTAAGATTTCTTTCTGTTAAAATCATAGGAAGTAAGTAGCATTTTTACATGGTGGCATAGCAAAGGACAGATTAATACTCACATCGGAATAATCTGGCATGCTCTTGTCTTGCCATTTTATTGATCCATCCCAAGTTTCCATGTATTTCAGCACATAGATGCCACAATCATGACTTCATCAAGCATTTAAAGCATAAATGAGAATAATATATTACTATCATCGGCACCAACAATGAATTTATACACAAAAGAAACCATAAGAGTTACATACACTACTCACATGTTTGGCTGCATAGGAACATCAACATGAACAAGTGTTATTGATGCATTCTCTTTGGTCAAACTAGGATTGAGTAATACCAGCAGCTCCTCAAAACGAAGTTTCTATGCATCAGAAACAATTAATTGGTTGGATTAGAAGGAAAACTTGCAGACAAAACTTTAACAAAAGTACTGTAAATATTATCTAAAGAAAAAAATTAATGTTCAACAACACCGTTGCATCATCCAAATTCTTCTTGCTGGTAGAAAGTTTATGGCACATCGAGTCCAACACATACAGGGTTTTGTTCATGGGCTCGAATGCATAACAAGACCAATGCTCCTCAAACAAAGTCGGTGCAAAAATCTAAAAGAGAGATAAAAAGGAAACAGATCATCATACCTGAATGACTCTGGATCTTAGCAAATCCAAAAGTTGTTAGAAACCTCTATATTTTACACACGAGGTATATTAGGTGAAACCATACTTACCAATTTGCATTGACTGATGTCATAACCCAGTTTACTGTGTAGGACAAATTGAGATGCATCCTCAATACACCAAGGCTTGTAGCTATCTTCCTTAGATGCATTTGATTCACATATTACTTTATTCTACATAGAAACATGATGAGAATGTTATGCTGCTTGAACATACAGAAAAAAACAATAGCACTAATACAAATGTCGATAGCATAGATCCAACAACAGCTGTTACGTTTAAAGACATATTTACTCAGCTATTCACCATGAAAAGCGGGCTAAAGATATGACGAGTGACAACACCATTTGTTTCCTTCTCCTCTTCCATCATTATCTTTCCAGCAGCTAAAATAACCTGAACAGTTAATATGTACCTTTTCATAGTTATATGGTGAATATACTAATAACTTAATAGCTAGTTAAGCTCTACATTTATAATACTGACCATAAGACTAAGCCATCCCTTCGGTCTCAATGTGTAGCTATCCTTGCGGGTTAAGTGAAGTCCAAACATCCTAACCAAGACACTGGCTTATGAACAGCATACACGATCTTCAACATCAGTAGAACAATAAATACAGCATTAATATACTACTGCTATGCCAATTTAATACCTTGATTCCTCATGTGCCTTTGGTCTACGAGTACAAAAGTTATATAACTTGTTCAGCATGGAAAGGGAACTTTTTGCTTCTTGGGTGCTGAAGGGATCCAATGGCAGAGGTTCCCTAGTTTCAGAAGCCCTGACAGCTAATTGAATAATACATGATCAAGCCACTAGGATTGTGCTAAAGGTGAGGGGTTTGGGTAGTTTGCACGACATTATAGATTCAAATCTCGGCTGCCATTGTTTTACCCAAAGAAACAATGATTACATGACCTCATTTCTGTCATAGAATCAAGGCAGACTAAGAACATATCACAAATTTCTAATCATATACTGGATAAAAAGGGTTACATAATCATGGTTAGTAATATCAATAGCTGGTTATTGAAAGTCAGAAAAAAATCAATTTTAGAGGTTGTATTAGTTAATAAAGATTTTGAAATATCCAATTTAAAGGAAGAAACAAGAGATTCTGTTACCACTACCACTTCCTGAAGATTCCATTGCCTCACTTGTCATGTCTTTCGGCAAACTACCAGCTGTTGCTACAGGGAAGTACAAATAATTGCATTATTGTAATAGGACAGAGTCAAGGTTATATATAACTAACATAAGTTCTGAACATATATATACCAGTATACAATCATATCATATTATGAAGCTAATATCAAGCAACTGAAGCTACTCTCAATACCTCTACCACTACTAGACGGATTCTTCCTCTTAGGTGCCATTCTGAACTTCCACTGCTTGGCAAAAGAACAAAGATCAAACACCACAAAACCAAGAATCCAAAGTATAACAAAGAAGACAAAAATGAGAGAAAAATATTACTCATTACTGTGCTATTGAGTATGTAAAACATGGTAGGAATTTAGGATAATATAATACACACAGCGACCATGGAAAAAAGACACCCCACCCCCCCAAAAAAAAAAGAGGCAGAGAAACATATAAAATAATATCAAATTCTCATAAATTTTATTTAAAAAAAAATCCTAATAACTATGAATGTTGAAAATATAGCAATAGAGTAAATACTAGAGCATTTTAAAGGTAAGACGACGGAAAAACAGAGAATGTCGTTTTTCATTGAAATGGTTCATAGCGAAGAAAAACACAAAGTGAAAACCCTAACACACATCACAGACACACTATGGATGGATGAAGAGGATACCTCACTCACTCACTCACTCACTCTCAAGCTCAGCACACATGGATAGACACAACTGCATCGCACCATCTTTTTCTTTCCCCTCAACTTTTGAATTGTTGTCAGGTTTTTTCATGTGAGCTTTTAATAAACTTCATTTTTATCTACTTCCGTTGCTGTCATTTATTACATGAATTTAAGTACTCCTATCATTATTAATGATGTATTAATGTATAATTACTCCCCTTCATTTCAGAATATCCAGCTATAATAATTATAAAAGATAATGAATAGCACACAAATTATGCAAGTTAATGAGGTGCATATTTGATTCTAATTTTGTAGAGTTGATTTTATTGAAATTAATTTGATTAAAATTAATTTTAAAATAAAATAATTTATATTTGGTAATATCTCTAAAAGTAATTTTAAATAAAAGTAAAAAAATTTTACTTCTCCCAAAATTAAATTTAGATCTAGAGACAAAATTGATTTTTATGATAATTAACCAAACAAAACAAAAATACTCCACAATCAATTCTACTCCTTGAGAATCGATTTTAACGATTCCAACAAGGAACCAAACGCACGCGAATTATTTCAATAATAATAAAAGATAAGTTAATTTTATAAAATTATTCTTATATTAAAATTATAACTTTATTTTCATTTATACTATTAATAGTCATACTTATTTAAGGATAAAATTAGAAAAAATAATTAATATCTTCTTAATATTTAAAATAAACAGATAATTTAAAACATGAAATAATCCTAAAATAACAAAGGTTCTGAAATAAAAAGAGTAAATAATGTTGTAAAAATATATTTTAACAATGATAAACTTCGTATAATATGATTGGAAAGTAAAATTTCACTTTTGTATGTTACACCTAGAGTCACTGTAAGGTTATGCTCAGATAACATCAGATAGTGTTTGTGAAAATCAAAAATTAACTTTTATTTACTTAAGTTTAATCAACATACGACCCTATAAATCAGGTAAGAAAAACACATCACCCTATAAATATCAGCTTTGGCCTTATGATTTTATGTGAGAGATAGAGATATTAATATATTATCTTTTCTTAAAAGATTAATTCTGTGAAAAAGAAAATTAGGGTGTTAAACAAAAATAAGAAGCTCTTTAAAAAAATATCCTCATTGAATCGGTTTTGTAGGCAGGGATAATCCTAGCTCCTAGTCCTAGAGGCATGCCTTATTTAACATGGTTTTAAATAGAAATTCATTGGATACGACGCTCAAACAACAGTTACAGCTCCCAAGTCCCCACTACCTATGCTGGAAGTTCTTGCAGCTTACACACTGTTTTATAAGAGCCAGAAAAACCATAGTTAATAATTACTCTCAAAGCTCACCATCATTAAATACGTTTCACCTTACCTATAATGTTAACGATGAAATCAAAATAGGAGAGTGATGATCTAATGGTACATATTTAATTGAGTAAACTCTCAAATTCTTCCTAACTTAAAAACAGCATCTAACACATTAGTCAGTGGAAAATAAAAATTTCTGACATAGTCCTTAAGAACTAAAATTACCATCCATATTAATCATTTTGAGCTATGATAGAAATTTTCATTTATCAAAAATTAATGTGTCTAGCGCTCTATCTTTGTCAGGACGAATTCAGAAGTTAATTCTATACAGAATAAGAAACTTCTCTTGCTACCGGGGTACTTTAAAGTCCCCCTTATCCCACCAGACAAGGAGGCGAGAGGATCATAAGATTTCTTCAATTTCAGTGAGAAATAATTTACACAACAGATCCAGAAGAGTATACAAAGAAAGTGATACATCTGAGCCTGCAATCAAACAAGAGAAGCATGTGCTCTACAAACCCTTGACTTCCCATCAATAAATGCATAATCACAATACAGTTTCCCATCTTCTGTACAGCAATGTCTTACCCTTCCCAAAAAATAGTCTACAAGTTTTGTATCAATTTAACCCTTTTTTTAGCATATATATGATGTTCCAAAAGATACATTTGTCATTGCATGAACTCTTGTCATTTCTAGTATCTGAAGTGCAGTAAGAGAAATCCAATCTCCTGGCTTGATGCTGCATCTCAAGTACGTTACATAAAACTACAAGTTCCTCTTGGGCAGTAAATAAGTTGATAACTGACATGGACACAAATCAGATGTCAGAAAGTGCCATGCTGTGACTTTGTTTGGCACTTCACATCTAAGGATTAACTCCACAAACCTGAGCCTGAAGCCATGCAAAATGAACTTTTGTGCCACAATTTAGCCTATTCTCAGATCCAATTTTATTTACAACCATTCTCTTGTGTTTTGGCTCCTTATTGTACACTTGTATCCTTGCAACTAGAACAAAATGAATAGGTCTGTGAAACCAAAGGTATTCTTGGAAACTTCCAAGCGCTGCTTGGATAAGTGGGCCGATGAAAATTCCTGATATCATAAACCAGTTGCCCGGCTGTGCAAAGAGGAGTTAGGATTTAGATCAAGGGATGGGTTAATCTTAACATGATCCCCCAGCAGCTGCCGGCCAACACGATCAGCCAAGACTAATTGAAAATCATATGGCTCGGGATGAGGAGACCTTGAAGACTGCTTCCCCAGAACATCATTTTCACTGGGAACCAGTTCTGAGGTAATGTGAGACCCCATTTGCATCCCACGAAAAATGTCAACACCGTTTAAGGACTTTGGCATGCTTACAAGACCCTCTTGAAAGTAAACTGACTGCTTTAATTGATTACTAAATGGAATGGCACCACTGCCACCAGTGAGAGGCGTTGATGCACCAGAAGCAGTCCGAGGGCTAGATATTGGAGAAGGAGACATTATTCCATTCATGTGCTGTGGCGATCTTGACCTCAAAAGTGGGCTTCCAATGGGAGAGACAGGGCAAGATATATTTCTTGGAGTATGGATGTCACTGGAGATTAATGAAATGTGTAATTTCAGATTACCATTGGCAATGTCAGCAGCCTTGCAGGGCTCTGTGTGTGTGTGTGTGTGTGTGAGAGAGAGAGAGGGAGAGAAAGACCTTGCATGAGGATTAGTTTTCAAAGCCCTAGAGGAATGAGCAAGTCTATCTGAATCCAAGGTAGAAAGATTTCTTCCTTGTCCAATGCCCTGAAATTTTATCAAAGATGCATGAAATTATTAGACCTAACCAACACACATTACATAGCCTCCACATGAAGAGAAAGAGATACATACAATATGACATATAAAGCAGAGCAGATGACTTACTATTCTGCAACACTATATGTATGAAAAATAAGCCAGTGGGACAATCTGATACAAAAGCATGACATACAATGATGGACAAACAATCTACCCTTTATTTCATAACGTAAAGAACTAAGATGGAAATATCACACATCTAAAACAGAGTTTTAAATGTTTTATGTTGGAAATAGCTTATGTACCAGAACTTTTGTTCCCTGTGTAATCGCAAAAACGGCTTCTGATGATGCCTCAGAACCCAGAATAGGTCTTTCCAAAGGTGCAGCACATTTTACAAAGGGGTGATCCAATAATTCACTGGCTAAAGGGCGATCACGTGGATCACGTTGTAGACATCTCCGTACAAAATCTTTTCCTTCATTGGAGAGGTGATCTGGGATTTTCGGGAGTTCCTTGCTATTACCTATCTTGAACATGGCAGCAACCTGTGATGGTAACATGCAAATACATCAAGCCATTAGAACGAATAATTTTTAAGGGCGTCATGTTTGTAATGCAAGGAATATCATCAGTGCTCTGTAAGTATAAATCCTAACACTATATATTATACAAAATAAATAGGACAAAATAAGTAAATAAAAGCTATAATACAATGACATAAATTACTAACCCCTTCATATTGACTCCAAGGAGGCTTAGTTGTAGCCATTTCCAAGACTGTGCATCCAAGACTCCATATGTCCACAGCAAGGTTGCATCCACTAGAGTTCTTTATGACCTGAATAATCAGAAACCAAATATACCAAGTCACAAAACCAAGATGCAATTAAGTACATAAAGAACTTAACCAAAGAAGAGAAAATATTAGAACCTCAGGAGCCATCCAATAAGGGCTTCCCTTGAATGACAATGGACAGGATTGCCCTTTTATCTGCAAATTATGTATGGTATGAGTTGGGCAAATAGAACAAATCATGCAACCTCAGGATTAATCAAATTATAAAGAATTAGAAAATCAATAAACCAGATACAATCTCAAATGGGAGCTATACAGAAAAACAAAACATTACAAATTCAATACAACCAGAATAAGCCAATGGCTCCATTGATGTTTGGATTATGACACATACATGGTCTGGTCAACTTAACATTTGAAGTTGGAATTTACATATTAAACTGATAGCAGCCACCCTAATTGAAAGTTATTTGAAATACAGAAGGTGGTCTATATGGTAAATAATACCATCACCATCACAGGAGGCTGGTAGTTCCAAGAGGAGATACAGAAGAGGATCTTGGGAAACTTATTTCTTTAAGTTCCGTTTTGATTCTGGTTTTTTCGGCCTGCTATTTTTCATATTAAATAAAAATTTTTTTCCCACTCCAGTTTTTGGAATTTTATAGTTTTTCTTTACACAGTTACCAGAAAAAAAGAGCTTCATCTTTACATCTTCAACATTTTAACTTAAACTGTTGCCCTACCCAGAAGCCAGAATCTTTCATATTATGCGTGTGTTTGTTTGTTTCTTTTTTTTTTTTTTTAAACAAAAACAAGTGATTTTTTTTAATAGTTGAAAGATCACTTTTTGTTTGAAAAGCTGAAACAAATGCATCCTCTATCTCAATGAATGATTACTTTTTTGTATAAAATCTTTTTAGCGAAACAAGAGGAAAAGTACAGCTAGAGGGAGGACAAAAAATCCGCAAAAAAAGAACAGGATACAACAAGGAACATGAGAAACACAAGAAGCAGCAAGGGTAACCATCCACTCAGCAAATTGGAAATAGAAATTCTCTTGGATTAGTTAATTAGTGGTTTTTTAGCCTTGATTCATAGTTTAAATAGCAATTCTCTTGGATTAGTTAATTAGTTGTTTTTGAACCTCGATTCATAGTTTAACTAAGGATTAGAATCCAATTTTCATATCTAACTCATTTAGCTTAAATGAAGATATAATGGATACTGGAAAGTTATTATCTCTATTCTTACATGTTTTGCCATGCCAAAGTCTGCCAACTTGACCCGGCCATTTGGATCTACCAGTATATTTGCACCTTTGATGTCCCTTTACAAGTAAACAAAATTTCAGATAGAAACATACCACGAGTTTACAAACCGATCATTAAATGGCAGGAGAAAAGCTTAAACTTTTGAAATCTGGAATAGCTAACATAGTTCACCTGTGGATAGTATTTTTCTTATGTAAATAAGCAAGCCCTGACAAAATTTGTTGAGTATAATTACGAATAGCTAGTTCACCAAATTGCCCATAATCTTGAAGAAGTTTATATATGGAGCCTCCAGATACATACTCCAGGTATATGTAAAGCTTGTCATCTACCTGTTCAAGGGTTGATTCAGCAGCTTCTGTAAGTAGACTACCAAAAAAAGAAATAATAATAATAACAACACCAACAACAAAGCCTTTTTCTCACTAGATGAGGTTGGCCACATGGACCAAATGATGACATTGCATCCTATCATATAACTACAAAAACAAATATTGCAGAGAAATTTATACTATTATATTGTTAGGAAAGCCACGGATGGATCCCAAAACAAATCATCATCATTCACAGGCAGATAAGATAAACATCAACATGTGACCGCCAACATTTCTTGCTAGCATAGAATTTGTAAACAGGAAATGAATGAGATCTTACTGTTTCAGAACCATAATACTGCACGATATTTGGATGCCGTAGCCGACTTAATAAAGAAATTTCCTGCCAGAAATCTGGTAGTTAGATTTTCAAAGCTATGTCAAATTTAACACAGAACTAGAAACCATAACATTACACATGAAGAAAATTAATTACTTGCCCTCATAAAATTTTACTACATTTAAAAAGAATTAATTTACCTGCATTAATTGCTTAGCACTTTCCAAGGACTTGGCATCATCCGAAAACAGGGTAACCTCCTTCATTGCACACATTTCACCCCTATCACTGAAAGAGACAAACATTTCAAATCAAGTAATTCTCATTAAGACGCATATACAGAAATTAAAAAAAAATATCATAAAGAAATTAAGAACTTTTGGTCTAAAGTACGTACTTATTGAAGCCAACGTACACATGTCCAAATGTGCCTCTGCCGATCAGCCTTCCTTTTTTCCACCGTGAGCCAGGGCTCACTGGATTTTCTGCTCTAGCTGGACTTCTTGGCATAGATGGAGATGTTGCTGCAGAATTAGAATGAGAGAACGGCAAACAATTGGTAACTGTCAAAGGAGGAAGGGGCAAACGATGACTCTGCTGTTTCCCATCATCAGCCCATCCTGTCTGTGATTCAGTGGGTGTTCCCCCAGCCCTAGGATGAATAGGTGTGACAGCTCCACTCTGAATTCTAGAGCTTGGACCAGGGCTAGTCATTCTAGGGCTAGGTGCTGGTGAATACTCAGGGCTACCCCTGCTTGGCTGCCAAAATAACTGTCCTGACATGTCCCCTCCCATTGAATTGTGCCCAGAATTGTGACCAGAACCTGGACTAGAGCAGTGCCCAGATCCAGCCAAATTGACCTCTGGATATGGCTTTCCAGCCCAAAAGGCAGAGTTCAACACCTGATCTGTCCCAAATGCTCTCAATGGACTTCTTGATGGACTTGACAAGGAACTGTCAGGAGCACTATAGAAGGCACCATGAGGAGGAACCTGCAGATTTGGAACATGGTTGCGTAAAGGCCTCCGTTTTGGTGAAGTAGAAGACATATGATTACTTAGAATGCTTGCTGGCTTTTTGGCTTCTCTTGAATTCAGTTGAGAAACAGCAGATGATTGATCCTTGAGCATCGAGCTTCAGAAACAGCAGAACATATGAGTAAAGTAAACAAAAATTATTTCTAATACAAGCAATCACAAACAACCTAGGCATGCATATGTTGATACATATGCAATCTGGAAGCATAATACAGTTAGGGGAGTCTACCTGGAAGGACTGCCAGCAGCAGTTCTAGTCCCAGTCTCAGAGTCAGTTGCCAGAGGACTATGATTGCGTGACTCTGCTGGCTCATCACTATCACCAGAACAATCACTGGAGACTGAAGCACCCATATCTCCATCCAAATCTGAAGGAGCTGGCCTACTACGTATGCATGCAGGTCTTGGAAGTGGAAGAAACAATGATGGCTTGGAGCCCTTTTCCAATCTTGATTTTGATGATATGCTAATTTCAGAATCTACTCGGCCTATACTTGAAGGGTGCAGACCAGGAAGTGGTAGTGGCTGAGCATGAGGCCTTTCAGCAAAACTTTGACATCTTGCAACTTTGGAAGGCGAAGGAGATCTTGATTCAGCTGGAGAACGATCCCCCTTCTCTGAAATTGTGTCATTGGAATGTCTACGAGTACCTCCAGATTTACTGTTTAATATACCTTCAGATGGAATTTTAAATTTTCGATGCAATGCATCGATAAAACTTTCCTTGCTTGCTTTCTTCTTGGTTTCTTTTGATGATGATTTTCCCCACCACGAAGGCATATTTGTGATATTGAGATGTCAAGCAAGTTTCTTAAAAGGTTCCCGATAATAGTTCCAAAAATCTATCATTTCACATCAGTAGCCAGAGTTCTAATGTCATGATCCAGCCATAAACCTTAAAGTATTGACAAGTTCCAAAAGCACTAACTTAAGAGTGAGAGAAAGAAATTAGTTGTTGAAAACTATTGCAAAAAACCTGCACCAGAGAAAAACATGTACTTTCAATCAGTAAAAGAATAAAAGATGCATATACCATTTTTTTGCCATTGAAGAAAGTAGAGATACTAGAAGAAACTAACAACTCAATGATTCTTAGTCTACACAACAACTAGTAATGCAAATTAGTCCACCAGCTTGGCCTGAGAAGCACCATACACCTGATCTGACATGACAGAGGATTAACTAAGCATTCTAAAATTAAAAACCCAACTCTATCAGCTAATGCCTGGGCCCAAAAGTCCCCAAGCTCAAATCTCACTCAATTGTATATACTTCATATAGTGAAACTTAAACATCAACATCTAACCTTCCTACTCAGCATTAAGTTAAGCAACATGACAATTAACATCCATTGTTTGCACGTGTTTATTGTGTAGCTTATAAAATTCCCAAAAACTGAAAAATTATTAAGACGAGAGCATTCGGTACTTTTCATCAGCTCATATTCCCTTACTTTCCTACCTAAATGGAATTATTAACAATCAAAATTTGTACCCAGATCGTCAAAACAACAGGAACCTAGCTCTCAATCAAACTAATCTGCATATTTTGATTACTCTTTTTGTGTGTTTAAGTGTTTCAATACCCAGATTCCTACATACCGATAAAAAATATTAGAATAAAAATTGAAACTTTCAAATTCACCCCCTCAAACTCCACCAAAATTTCTCTGAATGCCAAGTTAAACCCACCACCCCAATGTCAAAAACAACCACCTGAAAAAACACAGATCCACTAACACATGATTGAGCAAAGGTAACAAGCTAAATCAACTAACTTGGTTGATCATTCACTGAAGTTAGACAAAAGGGTAACCAAAAATGCTGAAAAGGTAGAAACTTACTTCAATTATTCAGCTCCAGGAATCTGAACTGAACCCCACTATGTAAATTTCAGCTCAAATCTGAGTGATAAAATTCCCTGAACTGTTCAGAGCACAGCGAGAGAGCAACGAGAAGACCCAGAAAACCTCAAAACGCAACGAATGAAGAATGATCCTGTAGTGATTTGTGGTGAAAATTTCGGAATTTTGAGTCAGTGAAAGAGATCGCGTAGAGAAGGAGAGAGAAAGAGGAAGAGAGAGAGAGAGTGTGCGAAGAAGGGGTCTCCGTCTCAATGAGTGTTGATTCTTTCTTAAAATAATAAAATATAGTAATAATAATTAAATTATTAAATTATAAATGCTAATTACTATTTAACAACCTTGGAACCATTCCAAATTATTTGCAAGCTACTTCAAATACAGTAGTATTTTGTTTTATGATGTTAATTTTTTTTGGCTATTTTCAAGAAATCATTTATGGAAAAAAGACATAAACTGCATTAAAACAAAACTGATGTATCTTGCCAGGAAGAAAAAAAAAATGAGAAAGCTTCATGCTTGTAGAAAAAATTAAGTGATGTAAAAATCTTTTCTAATTAATTTGGGTGGTTAAGATTTTTCTTTCTGAGAGGAATCAGATTATGTAATTTAGTGTTTGCAAAAAAAAGGGAAAAAGGTAATGTATTGTAGCACGACACTTTCCATGGATTGGCATGCATTTGGATTTTGGATTTGATTCCTTCAAAGTTCAAACCAAGGGTATCAAAGTAAATATGTGATAGCGGTGATAGTTGGCATGGTTGGCAATATTAAATAAAATAAAATAAAATAAAATGATGCTTTATGATTTGGGTTGCTATCAAGATATATAAAATTAAAAAGTTTCGGCCTAAAAAAGAAGTGTGAAACGATTTTTTTTAGAATATTATAGTCACTAAATGTACAGTTAATACATGCATACCTGGTACCTTGAAATAGTTGCATACTTAATACTATACAGTATTGTCTTAAAACCAAAGATAACAAATATGTAACATAAAGTCATCCAAATACTGTGAGAATCACTTCAAAAAATAAAATAAACAAAAAAACTTTGTGAGAACTGTACCAATAAAAAGAAAATACGTGAGAAATATAATGCCAGCTATAAAAGATGTTCACCGAAAAATATTATAAAATATTTGTGTCTCTTGAATTAGTGATAGTAACTTGAAAATTATTTTTAAGTTTTAATTAGAATGAGGCACCTTAAAAAGTGTTGTTAAAAAATTCCCAGTATTATTACATGTTATATGGACATATGGCCACTAAGATAAGTTCATTATGTATATCACATTATCACGCATAAATAATTGTTAGAATCAAATAAAGGGCAAATCGTCATAACATTTGATCGATTTAATACATTAGGTAAATATTTCTCTACTTCAAACTTAGTCTGAGAAAGTCGTATGCTAATTTTTTTTTTTTTATCGAAATCGTAAACTTTTCTTCGATGATTTCTTCCCCAAAAAAATCTGCTATTGTTTGTTTACCTTATCTTCGTTTACCTTGTTAACACTAAGGCGAAATATGCAACACGTCATAGTATTCCACAATGTACGAAAACAAACAAAAACTCCAATCAATTCCCGTCTCAGAAGATTTGACTTCTTCGTAAAGTAGTTTGAGGCCACGTTTTGTTGGACTGAATTGGAGGAAGTCAAGGTAACTTTGATTAGGTTAAGATACTTACACCAAGGTAATCTCACATTACATACTAACAGTAATATGACGAGGTGACGAGAGATATAGATATAAAAAAAATTATAATAAAAATAATTATTATTTATATAAGTTTTATAATTTTTTAATACTCTTTCCCTCTTTCATTTTAGTTATTTATATAAATGAATGGCAATCCTGTTTAGCTCTTTATGACTTAAGCAACATATTAAGTATTTTTAATGTTGATGCATTCTTTAAGAATTGACATTTGTTGATGTTTTGACTCTATCAACACGGGCTCAATGATAACTATTTATATCTTGGCTACTTTATTCACCTATCACTATTTGGTGCAATATATTTTCACTAGCCATTGTATTTTAATTTGACAGAGGAGAGGCTAATTTTTTGAGAAACTCCTTCTTGTAATTATACTTTTTTTCATATATATAAATCATGAAATTAAACCCAAAATTATATGTTTAAGTGAGTTGCGCCCGTTCTACTTGTCAGTTAAGCACCTTATTGATAATATATCATTAAATAATAACAATTTATCTATCTATTATTAAATTTTAAATATTCCGCGGTTATTAATATTAAGCTTAAAACTTTTTTCTTGGAATATTATACTCTAATGATAGCAAAAAGTTGAATGTAAAAAGCGGAAAGAATACAGTAGCCTGATTGAAGATACAAGATTGTAAAGCGTCGGGCACATGCAAATCTGACGAAAGAGTGAAGCAATTTTTTTTCACCATGGCGCGAACAATAGTATTCTAATAATAATAATAATAATAATAATAATAATAATAAGGATTAATTACACTTTACTTCCGCATTATAAGTTATATATATTTTATATTTTATATTTTAAAAATATATATTTTAAGTATTTATATTTTAGCAAATATAAACTTTAATTTTTTTATTAATTTTTTAATCAATTATAAATAAAAATATTATATATTCAAAACATTGAGTTACATATTTAAAAAAATTTTAAAAATTAATTTACATGTAACCTAAAATTTAGGAAAATATAATACATTTATTTAAAATAAAATATATATTTACAAAAATATAGATAGTTAAAATATATATTTTTAAAATATAAAAAATAAAATATATATAATCTATAATACCGAGATAAATTACATTAACCCTAATAATAATAATAATAATAATAATAATAATAATAGTCTAATATCATCTTAGCTGCAAATGTGAAGAAAAGAAGCAGGGGAGATGTATTTAGGCCGTTCATCAGTGGGGTTCAATGGCACGCTTCCACGTGCCATGGCCCCACATCTTCTTTCTCAACACATTTTGGTCATCATGCACGTGTTAGGTTGCAAGTTCCGCCTTTAAAAGGAACCCCAAGAAAAAAAAAAAAATACGATGTTGATTTTTAAAAAGACAAAAAATTGAAATTAATTTAGTCTTTAAAATAAATATAATTTTTTATCATAAAATGAAAAATTAAAAAATTAAGCTGATATTATTTTTAATAATTAAGTTCGTATAAATTCTGAATTATTATAGTTGAAGAACTAAATTGACATTGTTTTTTGTTATTAAGAAACTGAATTATGTAAATTTTTTTATAGCACTAGAGTGTCACACACTCACTTTTCTTTCAATGATTAAATTAATATTCGTTTAACCTATATGACAAAAAAAATACTAATAGTGATCATTCTAATGCCTAACATCTGTTACATCCCAAAGCATATAACAAAATCAAAATGTATGTAAGTAGAAATGAGAAGAAACTAATTATATCACATATATAGTAAAAGTTGTGCAAATATAAGATAATATGCGTATAAATGTATGTAGATAACATGATTATAAAAAAAAATGTTTGCAGATACCAATATAATTGTTTAAATTGTAGGCTTATAGAGATATATATGTCTTTGAGAAATTTAAAACTTAAAATTTTTCTATATATTAGAAATTTTCACGCTAATAATAAAATTAAATAAAGCTTATTTTTATGTACTCAACTATTGATGCTACTTGCATACTTAATTTAGATTTGCAACTGTAAGAGTCTAGAATGCATATAAACATGTCTGCGGCCGCCCACCTTACTTTGTGTTTGGTATATTAATTAGCAGAATCAAATCTCAACGCAAATAGCAGAATCACGCTCGTAAATCATGGAACATGCTTTTATGTAGTTATAAAAAATCAAGTTGGAGTATATCAATAAGTAGAAATAAAAAAATTGGTAGCTAAATAAATAATTTACACATTTATTTATCTTTTCTATTTTAATTAGCTATAGTTTTTTTAGCTTTTCTTTTTGGATGCAAAATAGGACAAGATATTTGTCTATTATATTTTCTAAAGTTTATGTAGAAACCTCGAAATCCTACATTAATTCAATACCTTCATGCGTGAACTAAAGTGAAAACATGGTAAAGATGGACGAAAATCTCTCTCGTATCCCTCTTGCCACGCGTTCCTAGATTTTAGCTTATTTCTTGGTTCAAAAATAGAATAGCACAGCAAGCACATTTAAATAATAACAATTTGACTGGTTTAAGTACTTTGATATTTCTTCTTTTAAATAAAGGTTTGAATCTGAATAAAAATTAACACTGTATGTAAAATTTTTATTTTTTATAATGAACCAATCTGTCTTAAATTAGATTAGTTAGTTAATAAATTTTAAATATTAATAGTTAAAAAAAATGATTTAATTTTGATACACTCATCTAACCAAATTTTCTCAAATATATTATTTTTGAAATAGGAAATATGAAAATTAAATATATTTATTAATTTAATAATATATGATTGAATAACAATATAAAAAATATTATCAATGTATTAAAATTACACTCTAGTAAAAATGCACATCTTCAACGATATACTTCATAATTTCGTTTTATTAATCTTTACCACTACGTAATTTGTACTTTTGTAGTCATTTCAGATGCAAAACATGGATAACATGCCTAACAATCCAAATATCTTCCACCTGCCAACGTACAATGAGCAATTTCCGAATCCAAATACAAATTTGCAATGCAATAATGGAGTAAAGTGGTAACCGAATTGATGAGTTTTGCACCTTATACCTATCTTTATTGGAAAAGGCAAAGAACCATCTACATTTGCACACTTTTCTTGTCTCAAAAACACATGGGTTCGTTATTTTATAAGAAATACAATTGGCATGACTCGAACTCGTCAGTGAAATATTCATACATAAGTTATAATCTTTTATTAAAATATTAGGAGTTTTTGAGTCTGATCATATGTATTTTCACATCTTTTAAATATAGAATTAATTATATTTAAGTTAAACTCAGGCCTATAATAATATTTTTATAAATATAATTCAAATTCGAAACAACATATTAAATAATTTAAATTTTTTATGCTCAAACCATCACATGTTGGTACATAATTAGGTGTTTGAATCTCATTAGAATAATTTTGTAAAAAGTGACTGACTTAATATCTCAACTAAAATTTAACTTCACACTTAAAAAAAATATGTAAATACCTCATAAGTGTAAAAAGATTACTCACTTGTGAAATGATAAAAATTCCGATGCTCCTATAGTCATGTGATATAATGAGAGATAATAATTTACTACTTGTTGCATTGTTTTGATTGTTTTGCAATTTGCGATGAAGATTTTTTCTAAGATTCAACTCAGTGAACATAGAGAGTGCAAATTTTTACAACTCAAGTTCCTATCTAACAACTTGATGCATTGATAGTAGTAAATCTACGTGGCATGGTGAATCAATTCATTCTAAAAAGTAAACAGAAAACAGATGGTGGAATTGTTTTGGAATTAGCATCATCCACTTACCACTTGGTGCATTTGAAGCCAAGTTTGATAGGACAACAAAGGCAAATATTGCCATTCCACTACAACGATATACTTGAGAACAGGGCTACATAAAGTCCCACAGAGCACTTGGAATTCCAGTTTTATTGAGGCCATTTATTGTGAAAAACATTCCACAAAAGAATATTAAAAGCGAATATGGAACCTATTCCAAGAATAGAAACCATTCTGAGAGGTAGTGAGCTACAATATTCAAAAGGCAGCAGAAGTATTATATTAGTAGCATTTCTAGGGGAAGAGAGACATTAAGAAACAGATATCATGTTTGTAGGTCTTATACCTTCTCTATAATTGCAGTCCATGACATATTTAAGCCTAGAAGCAAAGCAACCAACATTTCTAATGTGATTTCGTAAACAAAAGATTTCCACTTTACCCTTTTCCTTTTCATGCTTGAATTGTCTATCTACAGCTGCAGAAGTGTATATTTGAAGGGCTAGTTTCACCCCTTGTCAAAGATGGCATATCATTTGTCCTCTCCTTTGATACATTTGAGTTTCTTGTATTATCAAATTATGTGCCTCTAGGAGTGTCACTTTGACTTACACTTGCTCGGTTTCCTAGTACCTGAACTTGAGGAGAATTCTGAATATTAATAGATTCAAGACAGGACTTCCTTTCTTTAGAATTTAAGGATGTAAAATGAGACATTGTGGTTGGAGAAAACCGATAGGGAAATGAAGTCCTCTTCTGCTAAAACTTATGCAACAGCATCTTCTTCATCATTATATAATAAACTCCAATACGTGGTTAGAAGAACCTACCAAAGCATTCACTACAACTCACGCAAGCATAGCTGGAAGAATAGGACCATAAGGATGGCACCTAGCAGGGACCCTGCAGTTCTCCCAATGGGTGGAAAATGCACAGCTGGGAAAACTGCTAATTGCAAATGCAATTGAACCAAAGATACCTTCAGGAACCGAAGCCAATTCTATTGTTGTGGCTAAACTAGCCAACAATTAGTTCAAACTTCCAATTTGTCAAACTTTCTTAAGCAATGTAACCTTAATAAATTATTAGAGTTACAAATGTAAACAATTTATTAATGGAGTCAATATCTAATTAGAAGAAATTTTTAATTAGGATATTGTTAACCGATTATTTTTAAGGCATAAGTTAAAAAATAAAAAGTAATATTATGAAATAAAAATAAAAATATTAAATATTTATTAAAAATATTTGATTTCATATTGCCAATAAACTGTAACTTAAGTGACATTTTTCTTGGTCCTTACATCAGGAAATTTTTGGCATTGGGTCAAGTGTTTTATACCATATATCTATCCCTTTCCTCATTCCCCTAATTTCACTAGGAGTTTCTTAAAATTAAAAAGAAAAACATTTGATTCTTTTTTAAAAATAATAAATTTTCAATTCTAACATTTTTCTAAGACAACCATTAATAAAACGCTTTTAATTATGAATGTGTGAAACATCATTTAATAAACAAGAGAAACTCTGCTTAAGAAAACATTATAGAGTATAATTCTAAATCCTCATAGCCAATTTTACTAATAACTTTCTAATTGCCGATTAAGGAAGATATTGAATACTTTTTATGTTTCCAATATAACAAAGACATCTCTTCCATTTCAGTAGCTCAATTGATAGGAGTTAGAGACATGAAAAAAAAAGAGAGTAGCTGAGGCTTTTTTTTTTTTGGTCTGAAGAGTAGCACAGTTCAATCTGCTCTCCATTTCAATTTCTCTTCCCCTATTTCATACCCGTCCTATGCTCCATTAGAAGACTTCATATGGGCTCACTAGGAGGCCCCTCAGCTAGGCCCACTAAGGGAGTCCTTGGCCTTTTCCCCAAACAAGAAGGACACATATTTTTTCATTTAAAACTTTTTTTTTTTTAATTAAGTAGGAGTATTAAAAGGATGTTTTAGGATATATCAAAATTCTATAATTTATCTTTATTCAAATAAAGAAAATAAAAGTATCATGTCTAGTTTTTCCGTTTGATTTTGTCCGTATATAAGTTTCTAGTAATTAGAGCATTAATTAAAAACCATTTTTCGGAATAAAATTTAGAGGGAAAATTTAGCGAAAGAATATTGCCATTTTAACTCCTCCTTAAATTTCACAAACTAATTATGTGATTGTATGAGTTTCACAGTCTGTAGTTTCTATGCAATATCTTTATCTAGGGTCTGTATGCTATGTTTCTTCCCTTATATTATGTGTTATCTCCGTTTTTTCATGCTGGCTTAGCTCGTCTCATAGTGTATCGTAGTATGGTTTCTTTGTTACGCTGTAGTTCTGATTCCTTGTGTACGAAAATAACGGGAAAGAAGGTTTGCCCTTGTTGATGCAAATGCAAAAGTATATAAAAAAATCTAAATTCCAATTTTACATATTCGAATCTATATTCATCCCAAATTATTTGCATCTTATACGATTTTTTCTATTTAATGTCATTGAAAAGTTAAAGATCAGCAAATATTCAGAGTAGTGGTACTGTACCACTCAAATTGCTGAGGAAAGTTTGTGACAAACTGATATAATAATATCAATTTTGTACGTTTGTAAAATTGTGAGAAAATTCAGGAAGCGGTGATCGGAGTTTCTCACCTAGTCCAAAGCGAAAGAAAGAAAAGCGAGCTAGCAAACCCTTTACACCGTACATTACTTTTTCAGCAATCAGAACCTCTTTG
This sequence comes from Pterocarpus macrocarpus, assembly GCA_031439585.1. Lineage (NCBI taxonomy): Eukaryota > Viridiplantae > Streptophyta > Magnoliopsida > Fabales > Fabaceae > Pterocarpus > Pterocarpus macrocarpus. The sequence continues at coordinate 58,100,024 of CM062516.1, read as the reverse complement.
TTTCTTTTTTTTTTTTTTTGGTTTTCCCTAGTAGAGAATTGCTCCTCTTATATCACTGTAATTTGCACATTGTTTCTCTTTTATTGAGTAAACCTATGTATATTTATTGTCACATGGGTTTGTCAGTGGTTGTTGCTTGATCTGTGTACTGGTAGAGCTCACCATACATTAGACTTTTCACAGGCACTGAAGATGAGGTCAACAGAAAAGTTCAATCCTTTCGGTGGTAGAATGAAACAGGCACCCACCTCTCATCAAAGCTTGGCCATGAAAGTGAAACATTTTGTGAAGTGGGGAACTTATTGGGGGGACATGAGAGACAATAAGACAAAGAAGAAACAGCCCAACAAAGTGCATGGCAATAGCACAGCAGTACAAGGGTCCCCTCTCCCCAGTCATCTGATAAAGATCACTTTTATTCATTTTTCCTTTTTCTTACTATGGGTTGAAAAGAGAAAATTATCTTGAACCAACCAGGCAAATGATGAGCCAGAACATCTTCTTTGCAGCCTTAGAGCAGCATATATTCTTAAATAGAGGCCATCATCAATTAGTGTGGCAGATGGGTGCCAGATTTTGTTAGCTGAAATCTAGCCTCCCCCATCCCTTGCATTAATTTAAGGGTACAAATATTGGGTAAACATGAATAATCAGAGCTGTATGGGGTAACCACCAAAAATACCAACTGTTTTTTTCATAAGAACCCCACCAGTGCTACTATTGCAGGCATGCAACCAGGGCCTCCATGAAAAAAACGCAGGTTTCAGATAAGTGCCAAAAAACAAAAAAAGAAAAAAAATTAAAATGAAGAGTTTGTTCATTATTGCACATGTAATCATACAATAATCTATAAATTCCATAATACGAATAACTGTACCTTGCTATTTCTGTATACTTGCAAAGAAAGTAATGCTCTATCAGAATTTAGAATCCATTATACTGGTCCCCCCTACCAACTATGCTCCCCCTAGTATGCTACTTTAGGTTCTAACTCCTTAGAGACTATTCCAACGGCTGTCTCATTCACCCAGCCATCTATGACCATTTCGTCAAAGGCATGAGGAACAGCATGCCAAACAGCATCTTCAGCTACGCATTTACGTACGCTAATGATTCTGCAGTGAAAATCCTTAGTCGGTTTCTGGCTGTAGCATCGGAAAGAAAGCCCAACTGTTGCTTGATCTACCTTCCTTTCCAACAACCTTCTTGTTAGTCCACCACTCGGAGCCACTGGCAGCATCATCAGAAACACCACCTTTTCTGTTGTCAAAATTGAATTCTTTGGAAGAATTAAAGGATTGATGCTTTTCACAGCACTGCTTCTCTCCTACTCCAGGAGCATTGTCAGGCTTATCATCTGAAGTTTTCCCTGCACACAAATCACAACTATTGGGGTCTTTTTGTATCCTTTCTCTGTCAACAGGGTCTTCAACCACTACACCCCGTGAAGACTGTGACATGTTTCGCAGCAATGACCCTGATTTATTTGCAAGACATCGTGCAACATCTTCCCCAGTAAATTCAAATGAAACTCTATGATCAACCAATGCTGCATTATTTTGACGCCCATTCCCTGAATTAGCAAGGGATGATACCCCAGAAATCTGCTGTGAAGCTAGCTGGACAGGTGTCAAAGAACCCGAACCCAACCTTGAATCCATGCCATCAGGTGCCAAACACACAGAGCCAAGTTGTGAAGCTAGCTGGACACCATCAGGTGTCAGAGATCCTGAGCCTAGTCTTGAATTCTGCCCTGCAACATCTGGTGTCAAAGATCCTGAACCTAGTCTTGAACCATGCCCTGCACCATCTGGTGTCAAAGATCCAGATCCAAGTCTCAAACTCCATTTACGAGCTGCAAAGTGTTCAGAGCTCAAGAACTTTGGTGATTCCCCTTTAGGGAATTCAAGAATTGGTTGTCTATCAGGGAAAGGGGTAGAGCTGCCAGAAGTTGATATGACTGATCCAGGTGAGATGAGTTGGGCACCCGGGCTTCCAGGATATCGCTGATAAGAATGATAATCATAATTGAATAATGCAAACTTCTGATTTGTACCACTGCTTTTATGAGCCTGGTCTAGAGAAGATGCCACCAATTGAGCAAACGGAACCTCGGGGGATGATGGTGTTGTCTGATGCACAGATTCTGGAGGTGGAGTAAAAGAAGCAGTAGAGGGTTCAGTCGTGAAGTTAGAAAATACAGGTGGTGAGACTAACTGGGTCTCATAGGCATAAGGACCTATGGTAAAAATAGATGCAGGTCCACTAGAGGAAAATGCATTGGCAGAGAGAGAGGTGAGTGAGAGCGGTCCAGCTGGTGATTGAGTAGCAGATGAAGGATCGGATTGGAAAACAGATGCAGGAGAAGAGGGAGGGACAATGAATGGCATTACAACGGCAGTTGAAGAATTTGGTGCAGTAATAGCAGCTTGGCCTGTTGGTGCAACAGGTTCAGGAACATGGACAGCATGGCCAATTTTCTTACTGCTTTTATGATATCCAAAGCACCAATATGAGCTCCAGCAGCCTCCCCAGCGTTTTTTCTGCAGTTAATAAAGAAAAATACCTAAATCAGAAGTTGGAAATGAATCAAAACATGACTTCATCTGTACACACCACCAATAATCTTTCATTTTTAAACAATGCTAAGTGTAGTCTTTTACTTTTTGTTGATTTTGTCCACAAAATTATTTTAGTTTTACATTCCTTAAACTTCAAAATCTAAAATTTAGTTCATTCCATGTTAAATGATCCCCACATAAAAGGCTTTTCTTAATACATACTCTAAGTTAAATGATTACAATCAATTGAAAGCTTGAAGATGAGATTGAACAAAATTGACACTTCCAAAACAAAATTAAATTAGTCCGAGATTTCAGGACAAAAGTATTTTAGCAAAAGGAGAAGACATTGCACAGATAAGCAGCATTAATTAGAAGAACCACTGTCGGCAGCATAGCAGCTTGCAGGGAGGACAAGTTTGGCAGACTAGGGCACAGGGAAGGGAAGGGAAGTGAAGAAGGAAGAAATGGTTTAGGTCACCACAGAGAAGAGGTCAGGTTTCTCAAATTTGGTAGAGCAGGAAATGTCTCTCATAAAATGCAGAGTTTAATCTTTAGTGTGTAATAGGGGTTTGTATTACTCGGTTTGATAATTTATGAACTCGGTTTGGATTGGTCAGATTCGCACGTCTACATAGAACCGTTATAATGCCTAATTAAACCTTTTGAGAGCTATCAACATACACATACACTGCAGGACTCTAAAACTCATCTCGTCGCCTTCTACAATTTGCTATTGTGCCTAAGTGGGTGCCACTATAGCTTACAGTTATCAGCATACCTATTGTAACGGAAACCGCAGAAAGATTTCCATTTCACTATGCCCGTCAAACATAAGATACATTAACTAATAACATCAAAGATACTGAATAATATATTCTAGGAATTTATATCAATAATCAAAGGACTGATAAACATCCCAAACGGCCAAACCCACGTGTATATGCTGACATGTTGACAGTATCTGAAGGAACGTCAGCAACCATTAGCAGTAAAAAGTAATGAATGGCACCAAGAAAGGCATGGATTGAAGCCTCAAATAGAAAGTGCATCCGCCGTATCAGCCAATGACATTAATTACAAAATCTATATTAAAGTCCAGCCATTCTGCAATGCTAAACGTTATGAATTAAAACCCATTGTGAGCAGCACTAGGAAGTCTTTGGCCACCAATTTCCAACATTAACCCAAATCACCTACCTAACCCTATTACCTGATATGCTTTTCAAACCCAAGTTTCAGAGACCTACCAAGAAAGCTCAGCCATAAAGGCTGAACAAAGCTTACTGAATGAGTATCAAAATGTCTGAAATCTGGATATATTGCAGTGTGTTGGATGGAAAGCAGAGAACAGACAAGTAAATAAGATCCAGGTGATCACTCTTCACCAAGTTTTTTTAAATCTGCCTACGAACTATATCGAGAGTCAGGACACAGAACCCTGAATCAAATTCGAAAACTATCGCCAGAGGCAAGGCAAATAAGTTCGCAGAAGCATCAAACCAAGTTGCAATTCCAAGTCTTGCTCTCAGAGGAATTTTTTCCTGAGGATTATTTTCCTTAGGGTGTGTCCAGTATCGAGGTGAAGATCGGAGTGAAAATTTCATGGATTAGATTCATAAATAATTTTACTCTCGAAAGAGTGTGGCTTGAATAGCCGCAAACCCATATGCCTAAGACAGATTAAAAGGTCCAGGAGTCAAATCACCTAGTTCAAGTAGGTTACAAGTACGCTATATGCAATAATGGAACCGAATTTCCCATAGAGAGGTAGATCAATCACAATGCATAGAATGCACAGAAAAACATCACAAAAATTGAAGCTTGCATGCTCCATCTAAGAACACCATTCTGTCCACCACTTGCAAAATAACAATCCCAATATTCGATTGAAGAAAAGGATCGTCTTTCAAAGTGAAATCACAAAGTTACCAGGATTCACAATTAGATGAACCGAAAAAAAAAAAAAGAAAGAAGAAAGCACACCCCAAGATCCAGACATCAATTTCCTTCTTTTCCCACTTTTTTGAGAGACATAATGAACAGTGTGAAATCATATTAATTTAAAAAAAAAAGTGATTGCAAAATTCAACGCCATCACAGCCACCCGGTCAATAAAGAGTAGACCTCCACCATCACCATGAAAAGTTAATTTTTTTTTTCCAAAAAAAAACAACCACAAAAGTTCATAACCCAAACAAGATCTCACTTTCTCAGCTTCAGCGAGCTGTTTTTTTTTTTCTCGGCAACAAACACAACAAACCGAACAGAAGAAACATGCACATACACACAAGCACACAGACAAATACAACAGCGTGTATAACACAGAACAGGAACATAGAGAGAGATAGAGAGAGAGAGAGAGAAGAGAGAGAAAGTGGACCGGAAGGGAGGGAGGCTGGACTCTGGATTCGGAGGTGAAGATGGCGGAGGCGGCGGCATTGACGGTCTCTCGAGTGCTGTTGTTGACGTTTGCCATGATGGCGGGGGGCAGCGGTGGAAAGGGGGGTTATGCGGTCACCGGATGCGTAATTTCCGGCGAGATGGGATCAAAGGAAGAGAAGGTGTTGTTGATGGCATGGCATGGCATGGCATGGAAGGAATGAAGGTGTTGTGCTGTGTTGTGTTATGTGTGTGTTGAGTGTTGTGAATATGGGAATGAATGAATGAATGGGGATGTAAGTGGCGTGTGAGCGAGTAGTGTGTGGGTATACAAGAAAACAATTGCAATAAACAAACATGACATCACTTTGCGCTAGCTATCGATAACTAAGACTTCCCCTCTCTCAAGAGTCATGAGGAATTCATTTTGTTCATTTGATGTGTGGGGTCTTATTCTTGGCTTAGGCTTATTTTCCCTGCAGTCCATATCCTCCGGTTACCTCCATTTTTGCGCCCAACTGTACCCACGTCACTAACCCCCACTCTCCCCTAAAACGATAATTTGGACCCCACTTCACTCAACACTTCTCCCTTATTTACTCCTTATTTTTATTTTTTAGCTTGTTGTTCTAATCGAATAGTTAAAAGATTAATCTTAAGATATATTTAGATTCAAATAATTTTTAGTGATATATATTATTTTTATATATATATAAATTTTGAAATTAAATTGAAGGCTATATAGTTAAGGGATTTGAGTCCTTTCTAACACCTTGTTGATTTTTTTTTTATTACTATTATTGTACTTGTTGTGATAATTTTTTGTATTTAATATGTAATATTTATTTTTTACGCACGTCACTCTTATTTTTTATACAAATATTTAATAATAATATTTATTATTATTATTATTATTATTAAAAATACTTTATTCTTATAATAAATATTTCAAAAATTATATATAATATTGTATAATTAACTTTTAATTTTTATTCTATGAGCATTGTTCATATATAGAGTCTTTGAATCAATATGAAGTTGGTCAAGTGATTTGGTACTTAGTCCTTTAATTAATGATCTCAAGTTCGAGTTTTGGAAATGGAAAAAATTCCCGTTGGGAGATCCCTACCCCTTTAATGGGCCAACTATTAAGTCGGGCGGGATTAGTTAGATTCCTAATAATAGGGTCCGGATACCAATAGTTTAATTGAGACAAAAAAAAAAAATATATATATATATATAGAGAGAGAGAGAGAGTCTTTGATGTTTTTCTGAATTAAACGTATTAGTGCCTAAATAATATTATCAAAAATATTATTAAAGTAAAGGATGGTAACGGTTTTTACTTCTTCTTTTTTTAATTATAAAAAAAGTATTCTCATGTGATTCTAGGCTTATGGGTGATTTATTTTTAAAAATAGCTTGTATATATAGTTCTATAAATATGAAGTTTTGGATGAAAAGTTAAAGGAGGACGATAGTGTTCCTTAGATAAACTAATGATTGACGTTGTTAATTATCACAAATGCCCTTAACTTTTGGCGGCAAGGGAAAGGGTCTTACCTCTAAACGCTGTTTATGCCATGCTCTATAAAAGAGGGTTATAATTGTATTTTTCCTTTTTAATAGGATACTTTGAGGAGTTACTCGTTGGTTAAAATGAATAACTCCAAACATTTGCAACCGAACTATAAAACATTACCAACAAAAAAACAGATTTTTGGTTTATGACAATTGTTAAGAATAATTTTTGGATTTAATTTTAGAATTTAATTGGTATACATTGATAGTGTAAAATAGTTTTATACTGTCAATCAATAGAAATAGGAAAAAGTGAGAAATTATGGTGGGTCCCTCATTATAATGAGTGGTTATTTGTATGAATTAGCACTTTCAACTATTTCTATTAGCTGATAATGTAAACTATTTTATATTGTCAATACATTTAAGTTAATACACTATTAGTATAAATTTTTTTTACACAGATATCCAATAATAAATTATCATGACAGCAAAACTCTTTCATATAATCACCCACTACTTAAATGGTCATGCAAATAGAAGGTTTTGGTTAGATGATACTATAAAATTTAAATTAAACTCATAATTTTTTAAAACAAATTTGAAAATAAAAACACAAAAACAAAACCAATAAAAATGATAACTCTCAATTTGTGTGAAATGACATAGAGAAGTGGAGAAGAGAAATAGATACTTTAACAAGCTGTATAAAATATATGCCAATTTAGTCATAAAATTCAAAATATCATCTAGTATATTGTATAAGAATATACCAACTTAACATTTCAGAAGCACGGAAAAAAATTGTATAAGAATATGTGATGAATGAATCAACGTAAATTTTTTTAAAAAATAAAAAGTTAACAACAAAAAGTATTTTTGATAGATTAATTAAAAAAAACTCTACATACACGTGTACTTTCATTCCTTCGAGTCAAGAGATAAAGATTTTGCATTTTCCTTCCTTCTTTTATATAATCGATGTAACTAAAAGTGTTTATCTTCCGTAACATTATAATTCTGTTATTGTATAACTACTTAACTCTGACCATTAACTGTCATACGGCTATGATTATGTTTAGTTACTTTATATATTTAGTCAATCTATAGTATTGCGTTGGTGCTATATCTCCTCTAGTTACTTTGTCGGTGATTGCATTTATGAAAAATTGTACACACACATGCACTTGAGGGATAAAGATTTTGCATTTTTGTTATTTCTTTTTTCAGTAAATGCGTAACTAAAATGTTTGTACATTATAATTCTCTTAATGTACATTATAATTCTGTTAATGTACAACTACCTGACTCTAACCATTAACTGTTATACGGTTATGATCGTTTTTAGTTACTCTATTGTATTGCATCAGTGCTATATCTCTTCTAGTTATTTTGTCTGTAATTGCATTTATGAAAAATTGTTCACACACGTGCACTTAAGGGGATAAAGATTTTGCACTTTTGTTATTTCTTTTTTCAATAAATGTAATTAAAAGTTTTGTCATTTGTTCGTTATAATTCTGTTATTGTACAATTACCTGACTCTAACCAGTAACTGTAATACTGTTATGATCGTTTTTAATTATACTCTATAATATTGTATCAGTGCTATATCTCCTATAATTATTTTGTCTGTAATTGTATTTATGAAAAATTATATACACACGTGCACTTAAGGAATAAAGATCTTGTGCAATTTTGATTTCCTTCCTCAATGAATACAACTGAAATTATACTTATCTTATTTATATATGTTTATTTGCTCGGTACACTCCAATTATGTTATTGTACAACTACCTAATTTAACCACGAACAGTCATATGTTCATGACCATTTTTATAGTAACTTTATATATAGCATCGGATTCATGTTAGAATTCCCTTAATTATTCTTTTCAGATTTGTGTCAAATGGTCAATTTTTCCTGAAGTTACCTAAATACATTCAAATATGGTGGGTGTTACCCTAGTGAATCTCATCTATAAGTGGAACTCACTTCAATTTTAAAACTATTCAAGATAATTCCATGATGCTTTCATTCGATTATATAACACAATTTTATGAATTTATATAAGCATTTTTGTGTATTATAATAAATACTTAAAGTCCTACATGGTGTAATCTTATCAAGGAAATGAGAACAAGGATGAGGAGGGGAGTAAAAGTGAGATGTATCGAAGAAATTACTCTATCATTACTCTTAAATATCTGAAAGCTATAATTACTTATAATGTGGTTTTTTCATATGTAATTGCTTTCGCAACTTCAACCCGGATAATGGTTCGATAATGTCCTTTCCAAAATAGGGACTTTTAAGGTTCAAAATGGATATAAAGTTTGCTTTATCACATTTCACTTTTACTATAACCAATCATTGTTTATTACTTGTAGAGTGTTTAGATAATCATGTTAAGCCTTTACCCCAAAAAAAAAAAAAAAATCAATCATGTTAAACCTTGGAATCAATTTTGAAATAATAAATGCGGTTTGAAATTAGTGCCAGCATAATTGTCAATTTTAAAACAAAAAACATATTTAATTTCTCGTTTGAATATTTCAAAACCATGGTTTTCATAAAAATTAGTCTCTCATAAATTTTACTAAAAATAGTTTTTACTAAAACTGCACGCTAAAAATTATTTTCTTTGTCCACTTAAAGTTTGTTTAAAAAATTTGTCTCTAAGTTGTCTGTCATTTTAGAATAGTAAGGAAGCATTTATCAGTTCTTTTTATTTATCCTTCCAACTAATTAACAAGAAAGAGAAACAATGATTTAGTTAAATTAAGTCTTATATATATATATGCTTCTTTGATAAGAGAATTGCTAACCTTCATATGCTAACTTTCAGACGAAGGTGTGAAAGTTAGTAAATTCAATATTTTATTTTGGACATAAAATCAACTTCTCTTTTTCCTTGATCAATTTATAACTTTAAGCAAATTTAAAATTTTATTTTATTTATAATAATTATTATCTTTATTTTTCTCTCATCTAATTAATATTCACTCCTATAATCTATCTCTACATGATTACTACTCCTTTTTTTATCATTTTTCTCTTACCTAAATATTATATAAGTGATTAAAAATTTTTGTAATATATGGCATCAATTAGGTGAGAGAAAAGTTAGAGCAAAGAAAAAGAGAAAAAAGAGAATAGTATTTATGTAGAGAAATAAATAATGGAGGGTGAGTATTAACTAGGTGAAAAAAAAGTTAGAATAATATTTAATGTGAGTAAAATAAATTTATAAAATTGCCCAAAAAATAAATTAATTAAAGAAAGAGAGAAGTGACTTTTATATCCAAAATAAAATGTGATTATCAATCCTCATTCAATAATGTTCTCTGTCTGTGCTTATTTAATAATGTTCTAAACCAGTTACATAATCTTATTGACAATATAATTACATATTTCAAGGTAATTTTATCAATATCACATAAAAAAAGTGATTCTTAATTATCAACAAATCAGAATAAACATTGTTGCTTTTATTAAAGTTGCTTTCTATATAAAATTTTATAATTATAAATTATTATTATTTTTTTTGAAGTGAACATAAATAATTATTTATAAACTGACTTAACAACAAAGTATAAACACACTTAAAATACATCAATAGAGCATAAGAGCAATTTGTAACGTTAATCCAATAAAGTGGACATTACAATGAAGTGCCGTCTAATTTGGTCCACCCCATTTTCATTATATGGTCCATTCTTATAAACTGTTAGATTTAATTTAATGAAAATCAAATAATGGATGTATATATGGACTCTAATTGACATAGAGCATATAAATATTAGCCATGAGATCCCTCATCCCTTCTCTTCTTCACCCTCCATCTCTTGGCCACCATTGCCACCCTCCAGTGACACCACCGTCACTTCTGCTGCTCACCATTATCACCACCGCCGCTCGCCTCTATCATCGCCATTGCCATCGCCACCATTGAATATGTCTTCTCTTTCACCCATTCTTTTGTATCGAGAGCCACCGCCACTGCGTCTTAGTCACTACTGCCAGAAAAAGGAGAGCACAGCCATCGCATTTTGTGTCATCGTTGTGCTCCTTGCACACAACTGTGACTTCAATCCTAGATCTGTTGCAACACATCTCACCACTGGTGCATGTCCGTTGCTGTGTCCGAGTTCGGTGAAGTTGGCGGCGGTGACATGGTGGCGAGAGTTGCATATGACTCTAGGAATAATAAGGTGTGAGGGCATTCCAAAAAGAAAGAGATGGTGGAGCGGCGTCGGTTATGGAAGGCTAAGTTGTTGAGAGAGAGATTGTGACTGGCTAATACTTACGTGTTCTATATTAATCAAGATCCATGTACGCACCTATTGTTTTCAACCATCAAATTTTTATTAAATTATATCTAACGGCCCAAATGGCTTGACCATGACATGGTCTAAAAGATGATGCGGACCAAATTAGACGCCACCTTACAATGAAGGTGTGAGATGAGATTCTCGTGATCAAATGTTGTATGTTCTCATAATTTGCTTTACTCTAGTGCTCATCACGTGTCTCTTATGATGGTAATTGTGTGGCCACGGCCAATAGCGTGTTTGAATACATGTTGGAAGGTCTTAGAATTGATTTTAGGATGCCAAAACTGATTTTGTCCATTTTTGTTGATATTTGGTTTCTCATATTTAAAATCAATTATGGTCTTAAAATTGATTTTAGGTAGAAGTGAAAATTTTTTACTTTTCAATTCTACCAGAATTAATTTTTGGTGTTTCTTTGTAAATTATATATCTAAAAGTGATTTTGATTAATATTATCCAAATATTAATCACTTCTCAAATCAAATTACCAAAAAAAAAATCAATTACCTCAAAATTAATTTTAACTAAATTAATCATAACAAAATCAATTCTATAAAAATAAAACCAAACACGCTATAAGTGGTTGCTGTGGAATTTGCTATTGGACCAATTCGAACCATCTGATGTGTAGACCACTTATCATATCAATTTACCACATTCAGTCATTGATCTATTAGCTTCACAGTCACGTTCATTTTTTCTTTGTATATTCATAAGCAAAATAAAATTTTGATGTATAAAATCAAGTGCTTCTCAATTTTTTTTTAAGATAAAATATATGTATAACACTACTGTAATATAATGTACACTTAAAGTTTTGTTATAAAGCAAAAAATATCAATGTGATTTTTATATGTACGAGGGGAAAATGTTATATGACGCAAGTGCATGGTACATCTTCAAATGCACATATAGTCTCAAAAAATAAAAAGAAAACAATATTTTAGTTTTGTAAAATAAATCAACCATTCAAAGAATCAAGTTTGTACACCCAAAAAAAAATGTATAAATTAATATTTATAATTGATTTAAATGGTTCAATATATATATATATATATATTCTCTTTAAGTAAGGTTTTAAATTCAAATTTTATGAATAAGTAAAATTTATATTTGGAGAATTTTATCTTATTGTAAATTAAATTAATTCAAATTAAATTAAAAATTTTGAATATTAATGATTTTTTTTTTCAAAAAGACTCGAGTTTATATACACTCGAGTGCCTTCCAATATTGTTTTGTTACATCTTCTCAAAAAAATATTTTTTATTACAGTAAGATTAATTTATTAGTATGCATTTAAATTTTTATTTAGAATTTTAAAATTATAATTTGGATAACAGTTATAACAAGTTTTTGCCCAAATCATACGAAAATTTTCAAAAGAAAAGTCAAGCATGCCCTCAGTCTCATGGAAACAAGTTTTTTTTTTTCTTTTTGCTTAAACATAAGTATTAATTTTATTTTTGAGTTTAACAAGAAAGAAAGCTGCTTGCTAGTGCATGATCACCCTCTGCAAACAATATCTCTTCTTTCTACTCAATAAATTATTATCATCTTAAAATGTAAACAAAAAGAGAACCTTTTTTTTTCGAAAAAGGGAAGGACTCTTGAATCTATTGAATGAGTATAAAATATTTTCATATATAAGTACCACAAAATTGTCAAGTTAGTGACCCATAACGTTCACAATTAGAAAGTGGCAGGGAGAAGCCACTTTCAGCCTTTTGTTTTTATTTCCTTAGAGAGCCAACTTTTCTGTCTTAAGAAATAGGGTAGCGCACGTGTGCGGATCCACTTGTAATTTGGTGACACATATGAATGAATGGGGCTATTGTGCTTAGCCCTCGTGTGTGAGTGTGAGATGGTGACAGACCCTTATAAAGCATCCCTTATCCCTAAACTCGCACGGGTGGGGGCTTCACTTTCACTCATTCTTTGTAAACCCCCTTTTTCCCCACTCATATTTCATATGGGTTCCCAACGCCTCTTTTCTTTGGCCTATGTGTCTCTATATCTTTCTCTGTAAAACATTTACTAAAAGCAACTTTTACTAACTCCACTTTTTAACCTAGTCCCCAACATCAAAAGGTTGTTAACATGTACTATATAATTGAACTTATCATTATTCATGGATGTGGATGCATGATTAACCCAAAGTCATCTCCGGTAGCCAAACTGAAAAAAAAAAAAAAGGTATCAACGAAAAACAAATTGAAGTTGGTGTTTTACGGCGGGAGTTACAATTACTTACTTTTATTCTTTAAAAGTGTTTGTTTAAGGTTCTTTAAAAAAAAAAAAGGTTTTCTTGATATAATTTTATAGATTTTAAAATTATTATTTTTTATTTACAAAAATTTATTAAAGCAGTTATTTTTTTATGATTTTAAGTTTTATAAAATTATATAATTATTTTTAATTTGTTTACATATCTTTTGATATAAAAAAAAATACTATTTACACTATTTCATGCTTCCATGAGTAGAAAGCAGTGTGTAAGATTTCAGTTGCATTGCTATTCAAATGCTATCACATATGAAAATATAAAAGTAATATGGGCCTGTTTGGATAATCGTGCCTATGATTTTTTTTTTAACTTTTTGAAAGTCAAAAGTTAGAATTTTAACTTTTTATCTCATTTGGCTATACAACTTATTACTTCTCAAAAAATTACTTTTAATATTTTTTAAAAAGTTAAAATATTTAACTTATCAAAAAGTATTTTTTAAAATATTCAAAATAATACTTTTATTATTATGTATCCAAATATAAAATAACTTACTTATAAGTTACTTTTCAAAAATTACTTTTATAAAAGCACTTAAATAAGTTATTTGCCCAAATAGACCTATGTATATTTAAGTGAATACATAGTATAGTTTAGCTTATAAGAGTAAGTGTAGAATAAATATGTTAATGATCTCAAATTAAACACCATTCCTCTCTTCCCATAGCAGTTTATTTTTTTTAGGTAAAGGCTCACAAGCACCATATTTTATAGGGTGATTCAAACACCTTAACATCAGATGAAGGGTGTATTCATACACCATGTTATCATTGATATACCATAGGAGAATCCATTTAAACTCTCCACATGCTAGAGACACCCAATTGGCCCCTCCCTCAACCTTTCCATCGCCCTCTCGCCAACACTAGCCACTACCCCGCCATCCAATCCCTCTCCTTGCTACCGACCACCACCCCGCCCTCCACTCCCCCCCTCGCGAGAGTGTATTAGAGCCACAATATTCAATGGCTTCCTCAAATCTTCAATGACTTCAATCCAGCACCAACGACTACACCTTACTCCGCTGCAAGTTCTTCATCGAACCCATAAGCCATCACTCTGTGTTTGCCACCCTCACCATTATATCTACATTGTTGTCGCATGGCCTTGCTCTCATCGAGAACTACAGCGCACAATCGCCTTGCACCACATATTGCCGTGCTCTACAACTCGCCGCCACCCATCAAGTTCTCCAATGTGTTGATCAACGAAGGGTGGAACACGAGGCTAGGTGACTTCGAGCTCCACCTTCATGCAGGAAGCAGAATAGAGGAAGAGATTTGGTTTTGTGGTCGAAGCTGTGGGGGTAGGGGGTTGGATCACTTGGGAGCTAGGAATAGGTTGGTAGTGGGTAAGGATGTCAATTTTTCCCACCCCTACAGGTACCGATTGGTAATATCAGTGATGTAGCGGGTATAGGGAGAGGTTTTTTCCCCGTGAATAATGGGGATGGGGAGTTTAAATATCCATTTATTAAACGGGGTTGGGTGCGGCCCGATATGAAATTACAAATATACACACACACACAATACATCTTACACAAGCCTTAATTCTATCTATATCTCACCCACTTTTCAGTGTTCCCAGAGACCCAGCCGCCCCTCCCCCCTTTTGCCTTCTTCTTGCAACTCACAACCACACTAACTATCTCTGCCTCCAGCATTTGCCTTCTTCTTCTTGCAATTCCAACTCAGCCTCACAGCCATATTCCACACACTGTCTTTGCCTCTAACGCCAGCAGCTGTGCCTTACTCTGTCGTCGGTGTTGGTTCGCCGTCTTGCTTTGCGTTCGCCTGTTGTCCGCCTTCGACCGTCGTCCTGCTTCGTCCATTGTCCCCGATCACATTCATCCACCGTCCTGCTTCGTCTGCAACACCTCTACTGGCCATTTTTGCCACCGCAAGCCTCTGTCTCTACCACCACATCTCTCTAGTGCTCTAGTAATTAACGAGCCTTTGCCTCTGCCATGCATTATCTTTCATTCTTTCTTAGCTTTTTTTAATGTTGTCCATTTTTTTTTTTGGCTCTGCCTTAATGATTGTGTTTCATTTTTGTTTGGAAAACTTGTTCCTAAAACTCTTTCTTTCTTCTTTTTTTTATTTTTTATTTTTGCTCAACACTTGTTTCGAAAACTCTAAAAGGGAAGCTAAATTCTGCTTAAATTGGGGTATTGAGTGTTGTTTTGCATATGTTGGGTTGAAGTGTTGAGTTATATGAGTTATGGCCAGAGGATATTGTTTTTGTGTTATTTTGTGTTATGTGAAGAGTATATGTTGAATGTCTTTCTAGTATGAAGCTTGCTAAGAACTAATATGTTAGAGAAGAAGTTGAAATCAGATAGCAAAAAATTACAAGGAAAGGTTTGCTTGGTTTGGTCTATTTTGATTAATCTATTGAAAGTTGAAAGAGGTGAAACTTTTGTGATGTCAAATTGGAAAACAAATTAATGTTAAGTCTTCTGGTTAGAAAAACTTGCCACTTGTGGTTATTTAATGTGCATAGTGTTGATAGTAAGACTGCAATATTGTAGAGGCTCCATATATGTTTCATAAGGGTATTTTGATACATTGTTGATTTTACATATTTGATTTGTAGAATGTCTATGGATCCAACTTCTACTCTTGTCAACAATGAGGAAATTCAATCACCTATGACACTAGTAGATGAAAATTTTATGTATTTGGCTAATATTGTTGTAATTTTCTTTGGTGGGACCAAGGTTTAGACTTGGTGGTTATTATTTGTACTTATAATTTTCTTTTGTGGTCATTTAAGATACTGTTTAGAGAAGCATTTCAAAGCTAGCAAGAATGGATTTTGTTGCTTTTTACCATGTTTCAACTTGGATTATTTGACTTTGCATCGTATAATTATCTAAGAGATTGTTGGTGGCTTTTGCATACTTTAAATAGATCTTGATATACGAAGTCAATCTTTGATGCATGTTTTTTGTGATGTCAGCAAATAGGTAAGGTGCAGGTAAAAGAATTCTCTTAATAGATATATGTATATATACCGCAATATCTATCATAATATCTAAACATGGTTGTTTGAGTATGTTTCTGTATGGGTACCCATGGATATCCGCGGGTATCCATGTATTCGCAGGGGTCTCCAAACATGGGTACCCGTATGGATATAGGGTGGGAGATAGGGGCGGGTGCCTATTCATAGGATAGGGCATGGGGGCTTCCCTTCCCTCTTGGTCCCGCCCCATTGACACTCCTAGTGGTGGGAAAAAAGGGTGCTAGCAACAGCGAGGGCATGGTGGAAGGTCAGAGAAGGTGGTGTGGATGTGGTCGATGAATGAAAACGGAAAGGGTGTGAGAGAAGGGCGCTGTGAGATGGGAGATGAGAGTTTGAGAATTGCTAGAGTGTACCCCTAAAATGTAGGTGTACGGATAATCTATCAAAATAGCATCCTTAGATGATAAGGTGCTTCAAGCACCAACTTTAACGAGGTACTTGTAAGTCTTCACCTACTTTTTAACCATTTCTTTTTACATTCCTATTAATAACTTTTTTAACATCTTTAAAAATCCCTTTTCACTTAAAGATGGGCTTTAACAAGTACTAAATGATATTTTTTCACTTTACAGTTAAAGGAAGTAAAACAAAAAAACTGACTTGATTTCACTTAGCTAATTCATTGATTGGGGGGTCCGTTAGGAGGTGGAAACTAAATCCACCACTTTGACAAGATGCCCTCATCTGGTCCTACAGGTCAAAAGCTAAGCCAGCAAACCACATGCTCCAATTTAACAAGTAGGTGGTGGTTCATCTACACATTTTAATGGTGCCAAAGAAAATCATTTGGCCGTGGAGATTTGTCTGTAGAACCAAGATTCTTCTTTATGTTGGCTCTCTCTCTTCGCTGTTCTTTAGAGATAAAAATGTACCACTCATACTTATTTTATAACTATTGTCCACATTGATCGTTTAAATAAACAAATTAATTGCATGCAATAAGAGTAGTGAAAGTTAATTTTCATAGATACTTTCTATCTCAGTATGCCTTTTTGTGTTACCTATAGCTTTCGCACGTCTGATTAAAAAATTATCTGTAGGAGCGTTATTGAAGAACTCTGGCCCATAGAGTGAGACGAAGACCCTGAAAAAAATTTTCAAATCTAGCTGAAGAGGTAGCGCTCAAAAGAAAAACTATATGAAAATTGAAGAAGCCTTTCTTTCGTTTTCGTTGTTTATTTTTAAAGATCATGTGATGCAGTTAGATCTAAGATAGTTGAATCCAGACAAAACGCGTACACACGCATATAAATATACATTCAATGACAGCAATACTTACTTTTTTTTTTTTCGTATATATATATATATAATGTGAAGATGAAATTATACCAAAGTAATTTTAAACATAATTACATTGCTTAATAGTTTTTTATAAAATATAATTTTTATCAATCTAATTGTTGAATTATAATTATATATCAAGTAGATCATTTGTACCAAATTCTAAAAAAATAGCTCTTATATTTACACATTTTAAATATATGTATCCCGATGATTTTGACATACATAACAAATATATCAAATAATTTTGAACTTACACAAAATTTTGTTAGTATGATCTACAAGATATCTACTTTCAATTAAGTTCATTGATAAAGTTCACTCTTTTAGGCTGAGCAAAATATCATAGCACATGTTTTATTTGCTAACAAAACGTTGTTTTCATGTAAGTAGGGTGTAAATGGACCGGATTGATCTAATAAACTCGAAGATCTGAACCAAATCAATGGATTTAATTCGGATTGATTTGGGTAATTGGTTCATTTTAAGATAAAACAAAATCAAATTAATTATTATTGGTTCAATTTTCAATTTATAATTTTTCAATCTGACCACCTAAACACCCAGTCTAATCATTCAATCAACTAATTTTATTTATTTATTTATAATCTTTCCAAGTTTTGCTCTTAAATTTATAGTAATAAAATCCCTTTTAAACTTTTTGTTAAGTTTTATTTAATTTTTTTTTCCATTTATATCATTAATAAGTGTATCATAATCAAGTTTCATATTATTATACGTTGTAATATGAACAAAAAAATTTTTAGAATGCAATCCTTTATTTTTTTAGTTCAGCTTGATGATTCGAACCAAACCAATTCGATAACTAAATCAACTGATTTTGATCGGATCAATTTGATTTAGATTTGTTAAAAAAAAATTTAAAAATCAAACTAAACCAACCCTATTAAATATATGATTGGTTCGGACTTATTCTTTATTTAAACTCAATTCAAACCAATTTGTTTACACTTTTATATGTGAGATAATATCTTTTTTTTAATTTAATTTTGATATGCTAATAATATAAAAAAATTTATAATATTAATTAATTAAATATTTATATTTATAAAATTTTTAAAATAATAAATAATTTAATTAAATATTTTTATTAATATAATAATATATAATTGAATATGTCGATAAAATCTTTTAAGTTTTTGGTAACGTGACGCCATTAGGTTTTGCGTCTTTAGCCAACGGCGCTGACTGCTGAAAATTATTCTTTTTAATGCTTTTTGTCAACAATTCTTCGTTATTTTGATCTTCCATGACCATTTCCTTTTTGGGTCAACATCTTGCATCTCGTATTAGAACAATGGACCATTTGGAAGAGCGATGGGCTTTTACGTCTGACCTTCCAGCCCAATACTCTCAGAATGGATCGCGAAGGCCGATTCGACCATAATTAATTTCCCAAATCATAAATCCAACAAAGCAAAATGAGTCAGACCAAGAAGAAATTGCACAAGACCACACCCCCCTCCCCCCCCAAAAAAAAAAAGAAGAGAAGAAAGAGCAAAAAGAGACTAAATTTTGTTCAATGATTTTAATAAAAAAATTTAAAAAATATTGCTTTTTGGAGTATTATTTGCAAAAACATTATTCCTAATGAGTTATAGCATTTGCTTGCCGTATACATTATGAGAAATGACACTATATATTAGTATTTTTAATATGATGAATTATAACAATTAAAGATATATAAGTACGTTTGGATTAATTGTTGGGAGAATTATTTTTAAAATAATTAATAATTAAGTTGAAAGAATTTTATTTTTGAGGAATTACTTTAAAAAAAATTAATTTATGTCTGATTTAAACATGTTAAAAGTAAGTTTAATAGAATAATTTTTATTTGAATATATATAATAAAATTAATTTTAATTATTAATATGAGAATAATAATAATATTTCTTCTTAAAAATACTTATTCTATAATGAAAAATAGCTCAAAAAATTTTTCTACTAAAAATACTTTTAGTAACATGAAAAAATTACCAAACAAATATAATTACTATATATTTTTATTTTTATACCAATAAAAATACTTTTAGAGACCTGATAACCAATCAAGCCCGTGCAATTTTTCCCGGTGTGACAATGGAAAAACATAATTTGAATTATCATGCACGTTTATTAGAAGAAATCCTTGATTTTTTAAAAAAATACTAAATAGTAAATAGTACAAAGTTTCATGGGTGAAATAACGCATGAAAACATAACCACAACTAAAATAAATATGCCATTATTTATGTTATACAAATCAACGATTTTTTTTGTGCGGGGGGGAGTTAATATCTCTTTTTAATATACATGCATTGAATTAATATTATTATTTTTTGATCTTGAATTATTTTTTTTGGAACTGACATATATTGAATTATTGTATTAATTGAAAAACAAAAAACATTCTCATTATGTGTTACAAAGATTTTCCAGACATATAAAAGAAAAATTTCCGAACAAATTGTACTTTGACCATTGGATTGGAGATAGGATTTATCTGTGCGCCCAGGAATCAAGGTCCAAAGCAGCAGCAGCAGCAAAATCATCATTCGACATTCATCAAACATAAGACCAAACCAAACCAAACCTTGTCCGAAACCAACAAACTCTCACTGTCTTCGAAACCAAACATGACACCATCCTTGGCAATGGCTTCTTCACTTTCCACTTCAACAGTCTTATGCCCCAAATTGGGCACATGTGCACTCTCACTGTCCTCCACTTCCCTGACTTCACACCCAAAAATCCTACATTTTCACCTCTCTTCATGGTTGTCTCCACTGGGTCGAGGCGTTTTCTCACCTTGGAGTGGTTTGAAGCACTTGGGTATCTCAACTAAATCAAAACCTCTTCTTCACAGAGGTAACAATATCTCTCATGTGGGGTTGTTTTCTCATGTGGGTTTTTCATCTTTATTTTATTGATATTGATATCACGGTAATTTGCAGGTAGAAAGGGCTGGTGTAAGGGTAAGGTGGTTTATGCATCTCTCTTTGGGGTTGGAGCTCCTGAAGCTCTGGTAATTGGGGTCGTGGCTTTGTTGGTTTTTGGTCCTAAAGGTCTTGCTGAGGTGAGTTACATGTGTATCTATCTACACGACCCTTGCTTTGTTACCATTTGATCCACTGTGCTTGAAAATTAACCTTTTTTTTCTTTTAAATGTAGCTCATCAGGGTGAATATTTGTAATAGCATACACGTTTTGTAATTTGAGGTAAACATGGGCCGTTATATCATACTTAATAGTTTAGAATGAACATGAAGTTGACAATAATTGGGCTACCTACAGCCTCGAATATAAATTGCTTCTTGAATAAAAAAGATGTCAAAGTTACATGCCAGTTCAACGGGGTTTACACAAGTAGAATAGTCCAGAAGGGTATAATACCATTCCGCAAGATGATTTTTCACAAGGTCTGTTATTCCTTAATTCTTTATGCTATTATGCTGAGCTTACTGGAGATGTCTACACCTTTGTTTTGACTTTATCTAAGGGATGGGATAGGGCTCTATGTCTCTATGTGGCTTACAAGAACTATATAGTTTACAATGAAATAGAGTATAGGAAATAGCTTCACATACTTGCCTTAGAGAAATTTGCAGGGAAGATGTGTAAGTTGCCCGGTCATTCGGGGTATAAAAAATGTCTGCATTCCCCAATGATTACCATCAAATGAGGTTAACTTCAGGTAGTTGAAATTCAATAGAGAGGCACTCTGTGCCTTCTGAAAAATTGAACTTCTATAGATCCACAATCTCAACATTGTGAAGGCATATAAAAGTAAGTATCATTTTAAATTAAGATTGAATACAGTATTTTAGCTATTTTATGAAATCTTTCTGTGATTGTTGTTAGCGGGGGTGATCTTTCTCTTCTTCCCTTTTCTTAGTCCCTGGTCTTCTACTGACTTATGCTAATGCAGATTGCTCGAAATCTGGGAAAAACATTGCGTGCATTCCAACCCACAATTAGAGAACTTCAGGTTGGTGCAAAATACTTTAGAATAAATTTGTTGTGCTGATGCCACTTGTTAGATGCTTTAATGTTATAGCTTGTCGTTGCTGTTCCCCTTTAGGATGTTTCAAGGGAATTTAAGAGTACACTTGAACGGGAGATTGGTCTTGATGACGTTTCAAGTCCAACACAGAACACATACAATTCTAATGTACCCAACACGACATCAACTCCATCATCCACTGCTAGTACCAATAATTCTCAGATTGCTGTTGACCCTAGTGAGTGATCTAGTATTCTTTCTTTCTTTTTCTTTTTTAATTGAATTTGATAAGCAACTTAGAAGTATCATTTTTTTTTCAATTAATTTGCTAAGCAATCTAGTATTCTTTCATGTATTATGTATACGTGGTTTGCCTCATTAAAGTGCCATCTTATGCAAGCTATCCATGAAGATCACTTAACAATAATAATCTTTTAAAAAGAGACATTAGAGTAGACTGCATTTAGAAATATAGCCAAAGCTGAAATTTTCAACTTTATCACTTCTTAGTAGCCAAAAGTATAGTTCCAAAATTCTGTTCATTAGTTAGGTATTATCTGTCCTCATGTGAAGCCAATCAAACCATCATTCTAATATTGAGAAGCTAAAGCATGCAAGAGATTAACTGTAGGTTGGTGGACTTACATTATAGTAATTTGTGATTTTGCTTATATTATACTTGCCTCTCATTATTAATTTCCACGTAAGCCTAAGTTAGTTGTTTTTGTGTTATAAACTAATAAATGCATCAAAATTAAATTCTATAGATTTCCCATGTGATATCTATTCTTTCAGATACTGTGAAAATGACCTGATCATGTTATTTATGTGCTAATTTTTTTTTTTTTTAAACTAATGAAAATTCATCAAATAGTATATTAGAACAGTGAGGACGTCCTAAACGAATCAAAAGAGTTGACATGCCACACATGAGCTGCAATCTGTAATGTCCTAAGAGAATCAAATGAGTTGAAATACCACATATGAGCTCCAACTATTCCTATGTTTGTGTTCTAAACTTTAGGGTCTTCATGTGCTGAAATTTCTTACCATTTGTTTCACATATCATATATGCATTTTTTTTTTTTTGGGCACAACTATGCATAGTCTGTGCTTCACAAGAATATACAAATATATTATTTTCACAAAAAGAAAAGAAAATGGAAAATTGCAGCTACATCCCAAAATGGAACAATCAACACCCATTAAGCTTAGCTTATTTAGCATCTGGGTCCTCTCTTTTTTGTTCATTAGATCATCTGAAGTGTTTTACTGGACTATTGACTTGATGAACTCCTATCAAGCCTGATGTCTGAGCAGGTGTTTCGAACATATTCAAGTGTGGAAGGCCTATAATTGTGGGAGTAGTTTTGAGATTATCTCCCTTTCTGTATTCTTAATACAACAATTAGAATATGTTTGAGGTAAAAATAAGTTTCTTTGAGATTAATGTTAATCAATGTAGACAAAGAAGAGTATGTTTGTAAACTATTGAATGCCTGCTGATGTTTATTTTTGAGTGTCAGGTCTGGCCTTTTTTATGAACTTTTGGCATCACTAACAAGCAGTTTTAGTACAAAGGTCCAAAAAACTTTTGGCATCACTAGCAAGTAGTTTAGTACAAAGGTCCAAAATACCGACACAAATAGACACTCTCCGTAGTTCAGTATCCCCATTAATAGCTTCTTTAATTGATTATGATAGTCCAAGGAAGGGAGGGAACTATCACTTGGTGCAGCAGATCAATTCCCTTGGTTAGAAATAGTTCAAAAGATCCTTCTACGAAACAAACTGCAAAATTTGATAAATGATAATCAAATTCAATATGGTTTTCCAAAAAGTTTACCATTTGTTTTTCTTGGTGCTTCCTAGACCGAAATGGAGCTATAATTGAATAAACACAAAGTCGTCAGAGTTTTTTCAGTTTGGTCTGGTGTTATATCATGTACATCATAGTTATCAAGTATTTCATCTGTTGTTCATATACACCTGCCTGGTTCATCAATGATAATTATTTCTGCCTATAGACTTACTACCTCGCGCTTGCTTTCATGGTAGACTAGTGCCAAATTGCCCATATGCATGCTTTGTGTCAAATACCAGAATATAATTTATACATAAGATAATGCAGATGGCACACGAGATCCAAGTAGAGCATACAGCTCTGAGGAGTATCTTAAGATTACAGAAGAGCAGCTGAAGGCATCTGCTGCACAACAGCAAGAGCAGCTGAAGGCATCTGCTGCACAACAGCAAGAGCAGACACCTACTCCAAAAGAAGGTGGCGAGTCTGAACCTCGAATCCGGCCTCCGGGTTAGTCTCTTTGGTGACACTTTTTCTGTTTTTCTGCCCCCTTAAAATCCTTCTTTATCTTCACTTTGCTTACTTTGACATCATTGGCTTAATGTTGATATCAGCTGCTAAGGAAACAGCCACTACAAAGCCACCACCCCAGAAGCCAGAAACTGAGAAGTCACCTCTGGATTCGTAGGGAGTAAACCGTAACTTGATCAAAGTTTTTAGCTCAGTGCCCCGGAATGTGGCTTTGTTAATGGCTTAAGTGATGGGAAAACGAACGAGAAGGTCATGCAATTTTGTTACCTCAATAGTCCTTAGAATTGGGTTAAAAAAGGAAGAAGAAAACCATTCATGTAGTGTGTTTCTGAATTTACTGTAGTTAATGACTCATCAATGCTGATAGTCCTTCTCCTCCCTCTCTCTGTAATAATAATAATAATACACCATAAAAGCAAAAACAAAATTCATATTCATTCCGAAATTGTTTCAGCAAGTGTTTGAAATTTTCATTATATAGTTAACATCCAACAAATGTTTTGACAATTTATTAAAGTAGAAAAATATAATTTCCTTAAATATAGTTTCGCATTTCACTCATGAGAACAATTTCCTCTGTTGCATATCGTTCCCGACGTAGACTCATTTTACTCGAAGAACTTAATACTGTTTAATTTGCCAACAAAATCTTGAACGAAAACTATACGTGTAGAAACCAACCGGTATCCCCTAACCTCAGACTTGGATCATAATGAATTTGAACCGAATAGCAGCTATTTGTCCTAACCAATTCTTCGGTTCGGTTTGCATTTGTGAAGAGCTTCTTGTTAACCATCATGCTATTGCTCTATCATTGCCATGGGAAGCACATGAATTAAAATTACATTCTTTTAAAACACTAAATAAAATAATACAGAAATTGTAACAAGTTTTACAGTAATCCAACGCTTTTTTTATTCCCCTACCTCAACAACGCAATAGCCCGGGCTAGCCAAAAGAATGAACAGGCAAAATAAATGCGAAAATTTTTCTTCCCATTAAATTGGCGGGGACAAAAATTGCATGATACATCAACATGCAACTTTATCAAGAGTTATGCTACAACATATTCATTTGTCTGTATGGTTCAAAATCTAGATAGCCTGCTGTTGCTGGTCCATGAAACCCATACATATCACATACTTTATCATCTGAAGGCAACACAGAGCCTTCACGTCCCTTAAAGCCCTCCAGAGGCGAGCCCCAAGGAGCTGGAGTAGAAGGGTTGGAGCTGGATGCGTCTTGGTTTGCACCATGTCCAGTCGGATTCTGCGGCGAATTCCCGGCGGCCCTTCTGTTTGACACACTAGGTGTCGTCAAAGAAATGGGTCCTGATTGCTGCTGCTGCAGTTGTTGCTGATTCTTCATCGGTGACTTGGGCCTAAGAGCCTCTATATCAGGAGTAGTCACCACCAAATGAGGTGCCTCTGGAGGTGGATTTCTTCCTCCACCTCCCTGCCAAACTTTCCCATCCTTGTCAGCAAAATTCTTGACATATGCCTGAATAATCCAAATCCAATCAGTGTGGTTAAATCAGTCAAGACCACAGAAAATCAGCATCAAATAATGGAGATAATGAGCACAAACTCTGTTGGTTCATACCGACTGCATACCAAAACAAGTTAGTAACGCTGGAGTATAGTAACGCTGGAGTAAATTAAGACAACAAAAATACTACTGCGGTACGAACAAAAAGAGTAAGATGGACCGGCTTCAAAAACTTCTTATCGGAACAAGAATTTTTTGGTTGGAGAGGAGGCTAAAATTATGATAAAAGAATAAACTTCAGCCTAATTTATGACATTAGCATTTAACAAACAAATACATCAGTTGAATGGCAGCTAGACTCTGGTTAGTTTAATAAAAGATTAGCTGAAACTCCCTCGTCTGTATGTCATAATAGCACAGCTCTACTTGTGCAAAGAGAAAGCCCTAGAATGAGGAAGAAAATTTTCCAGCAAATTAATTTGACTAGAAATCTCAGGTCCCTCCAGTTAGTATCTCACCTCAAATTCCCTCAGCCTCTCTTCCAAACTTAGTACACTAGAAACCTTACTCCCAGCTATTTCTGACAAATTTCAAAGATCATATAGAAAACAATGCTATAGGAATGAGCTTTTTGATATCAGTCTCTCATCACATGACTATTCCAAATATATTGTTACAGCCACTGAACCAATATTTCCATTTGCTTAGAGCTGCAGCCCAAAATGAACCAAATAAATGGAGGGCTAACTGCTCAAATTTATTTCAAGAATCCAGCCGATAGCAAGAAAACTATTCTTAGAACACAATAGTCGGAGAACAGATAAGATGGTGCAAAATTGACTCAACTTCTAAAGAAAGAAAAATACAGAAAAATAATATATTAATTTAGAAAAGGGAGATAGGAAGAATCAACTTCGATGTCATGCAAGTATACTAGCTTTTAAAATGTCTTACCTCTTTATTAAAATTTGAAGACGACAGTTCTTTACCAACAGTCAGCCACCCAGCTCGAATATTGTGGTCTTCACCAAATAGTTCGAGTCTCCTCCTTCCAAGGGCAAAGTGCTCAATAATCCTATACATATCTTCAGGCTTTTGAGTTGAACCTGCAATATATCAGCCAGAATTTGAAGAGGAACCCATTTGATTATTCCGTGCAAAAACATGACAATCATTAAGGCAGGGATAAGAAATCGTGCATGTTATCTCAAACAGTTTTTCACACAACTTTAGTTTGCTGGTATTTTAATTTAATACCAATATTTTGAAGGCCAAGCAAGTTGCTTGCCTCCCTGGCAAATGAAAAAATACCTAGGGAAGGAACATAGTCACTTGAGGTGAGCTATATATTTAATTCTCCATGGTCTCCACTGAAGCAGCCTCTCGGCCTATAAGTATAATGTGGGGCTACAATCCCCATAAAGACCAGTTTTCTCAAGGCAATAGATTGTGAGCTGAGGAATATATTTCTTCCACATGTGTATAAGGAGGTAGGATCTAAAGATCCTTATTTCAATCCTATGATTCACATGTTGGGCCTCCTGTCCAATCCCATGTAATAGGTGTTCATCAAATTTGTTATCAGTTTTTGTGCTGAGCTTCTGCCCTACAAAATTATTTGATACTTTGCAGCTTATACCAATTTTGGAACATCACCTATTTATTGAGAGAAAATGATAGAATCTCCCTAAAATTGTCTACCGTGTGAGAAGAAGACCAATAGTTGATCAGATGCAGAATAACCAGATAAATAATAGTAGAGAAAGACCAAGGAAATAAGAGAAACCATTTGTTTTTTTTGTTGTGTGTTTTGTTGTGTGTGTGTGTGTGTGTGTGTGTGTGTTTTTTGGTTTTTGGGGGGGGGGGGGGACCATCAGATAGTCACTCCGAAGACTTGGTTTTTGATAGAACAAAATAAAGTTGTCTAATACAAGTATCTGAACCCATCTAGTGTGGGAAAAGGCTTTTGTAATGTTGCTGCAGCTTATACCTATTTCATCTTGGATTAAATATTTACCAAAAAAGTTGGATAAATATATCATAAGAAAAAATAAATTCAAGTATAAGACAAATAAGATTATTTTGTAAGAGCATTTGATAATACTAACCATAGGGAGGTTCTTCAGCAATAATTACGTCAGTGTCAATGTTGGCATGAATTATATGCCCATCAGTACTTCGGCGAACAGTTCCTTTTATGCCCATCAAGCAGTGTTCCTTCACCATAACACCGCCCCCCCCAAAAAAAAAAGAGAGAAAGAAAAAGAGAGAGTGTAAGGAACACTATTGTATTTACTTTAGTATCAAAGTAGCTCATACAAGCTCAAATGAAATGAAGCTGTGGATGTAAGTGAGACAAATTTCAACTGACCTTTGAATGTTGAAATAAAGTATGTGAATCATGCCGTAATCCAGGGGTTGCATTGTTTTTATTTGTCTTTACCCAACATATATCTTCACACCTACGAAATCCCCACTGTTGAAACGCAGCCCCAACCCCCATTAAGAAAGACAAAAATAGAGAAAGAGAGCAAGCAATATAAGTCATGCATAGCATATGGTAACAAAATATAATCTAGTTGGCAATTCCAAACATCCAGATTGTGTACCTTCTTTAGACATTGACGGCCTTGTTCAAGGCCTACACCATCGCCCACCCAAAGGAAGATGAAAGAAGGTGTATCTGCTATGGCCTTAAAGGAAGGGGGAAAACAAATGAGATGTCAAATTAACAAGATAAAAGTACCATGCACCTATAAACAGAAACCAAAAGGAAAGCAGAACTATATACTAATATTAATATACAACATAAACTAATATATAAAACTAATTTTTAAAGCAACTTTGATAGATCATTATATGATGAAAACCGCTTTGAAAAATGCAACTTATAAGGTTACCAGAAGCTTCCAAACAATATGTACTCTTGCCACTTTACCATTTTAAATCTTATCCTTCAATTGTGGCATAGGTTACTAAAATAATTATGCAAACCAGTTTATTCATAAAGGCATGCGCACTAGAAATCCAATCAGGATGAAAATGCTCAGACAGAAACAGGCCTAACAAAAAATTATGTTGTGCAAACCGAATAATAGTTTACCTCAATCTTGAGATTCATTATTTCTTCAAATGTCCAGTATTCCATATGGTCAGCAACACCAGGGGCGCGGTGCACATACTCCTCCCATGGGGGATCTACAAGAATGACATCAAACTTTGATCCAAAGAACTCTGGGGACAGTTCAAACTCTTTCAGGTCACACTTATAATACATAGGACCAGAAGCAGATTTTGCCACAATCTCATCCTTTTTCTGTATAAGCTCCCTAAGCTTAGGGTAGTCCTCTACAACATTTGTGAGCTCAAGCTCCCTAATAAAATTCTGCGGCCGCATGCCAGTGTCAACGAAGTTTTGAGAATAATCATTCTGCTCACCTCTGGAAGGAGCTTTACCAATAGTCCCACTACTTTTAGAAGGAACCCATCCCCCTGGAATTTTTTCAGGTGGTGCTCCTCGACCCATTGGTCCTGTAGGATTAAAACCAGGACTAGCAATGTTTGGGGGAATTCCCCTTCCAGGGCCTGATTGATTATAAAACATTGCAGGATTTGGTGGGTTCCCCATGTTAGCAGCAGGGAACCTTGGGGCCGATGGTCCCGGGGGTACAGGAGACACTGCAGGCGGAACACCCATTATATTCATATCAACACCTCGAGCTCCAGGCCAAACAGCTGGATTAAATGGTGACATGAAGACTCCAGGGGAAATTGGTGGACCAGGAGCAGGGGACATTCCATGGGTAAGAGGCTGCATTGGCCCAGGTGGAGGCAACCCAAGAGGTCCATAAGGTGATCCCATCATCGGCAATGGCAATCCAACCTGCTGGTTGTCTCTCCCAGTAGGCCTAATCCTTCCTCCTCTGCCAACCCTGTTCCCTTTTATTCCTTGTGGACCAGCTCTGTTAAAGGATCCAGACTCCATACTTCCATACTGAGGCTGAGAACCACCACTACTAGAACTTTGGCCACCAGAACTGCGACTAGATACAATGCCTCTCTGACCTCTTCCTCTTCCCCCATGAGAATCATAGTCATCATCAGCATACCTCTCCTTTAGATCTTCTCCAGGCATCCCAGAACCAGGTATATCACTCTTTCTTGCTCTTTCTTCCTGATGATATCCCCATTCTTCATCATTAACACCTGATTTGGACTTGTACTGCTGATTAGAGTCAGTTCTCCCTTTCCCATAGTCAAAGGACTTGGGTTGGATCTCTATCACATCATAATTGTCGTTTGAGATTCCGTACTTTGTTGATGTTTTAACAGCTTCCCCCCTGCTTACATCTTTTCTACCAGCAGACCTGCCATGAGGCCTTTCACTGTCAAGCCTGTCATAACCATGTCTAGGCAATTCCCATTCTCTGTTCTGATCATAACCACCGTCCTCATTTTTAGAATCTCTGTCAATATTATTTGGTTGCCTCCTCTTCCAACTTTCTTTAGAACTCTCCCGATCCTTCTTCCTGTCGTTCCATGAATCATCTTTTCCTTTGGATCTATCATCCTTATAGCCATCACTCTCAAGTTCCTTCCTCTTAAAGCTACTACTTCTTTCATATTCCATCTCCGAGTTTTCTGAATCTTGATGGCGCTTCCCGCTCCTCTCCGGTGTCCTCGATCTGTTCGAGTTCCCTGTTTCTCTGCCAGTTTTATCCCTAACCCTCATACTTCCATCCTCATCTGCATTTAACGGCCTATCCCAGCTTTCAGCCGCATCATAACTGGTGGGAGACCTCTGGCGCCGAGGCTTCTCAACTCGATCCCTCTCCATTCTGCTGTCCTCACGACTAACATCTACCGAATTCGACCTGCCTTTACTCTTACCTCTGTCAGAATCACCTCCTCTATCATCTTTACTATTAGATTTAACACCCTTCTCACCACCAGAATCCACTCCCTTGCCTTTACTCTCCCCATGCTCATTCCTACCAGATCCACTCCTCTCCCTAGAACTCTCGCGCTTACCCTCAGAACCCTTACCACTCCTGGACTCGCCTTTCTCATAAAAACCATCTTCTCCCCTCCTACCACCATCCCCCTCATCCCATTTCCTCCTCGAACTCTTCACCTGCTCCGAAGACCCATGGCCCTTTTCCGAATGCCTGAAATCCCTATCCCCCTTCTCAATCTCCTCACCACGCGACCGAACCTCTCTACCCCTACCACTCCTACTCAAAGAACCCTCATGCTCCGAATGCTTGGAGGAAGAGGAACTCTTCCTCCCAACCTTACCATCCCCTCCCGCGCCGCCGCCATCCAACTCTCCATCCTCATACCAACTACTGAGCTTCTCCAAGGTGCTCTCCTCTTGCCTCTTCTTCAACTGCTTTGACGACCGCTGCTCCTTCCGAGTCGTCGAATCGTAATCGTAATTGTCATCACTATCGGCCCTGCTGGAGACACTAGACCTCTTCCTGGTCTCGGCCCTATCGCCGTAACTCCTCCTTCTTCCGCTTCCGTCGGAAGCAGCTGCAGCTTCTTCGGCTTCCTCGCCATTACCATTGCCGTACTTCCTAGACCTACTGGACCTATGCTTCTTCCTATCGCTGAATTCCCAATCGTCTTCTTCCCCTACTACCACCCTCTCGCTCTTCGCATCCGGCGAATCCATTTAACCGAAAAGAGGGGAAAGCAAGCAAAAAGAAAATTAAACCTAAATGAAATTGAAATTGAAATTTTGCTCTTCACAAATTCAGCTGCAAAACCTAGCGCGCGGCAGAAAAATTTTATTGCGACTCGAAAAATAGAGAACCGGGGCCGTTGGTGAATTTGCCCGAAGCTACTCGCTCAGTGGGTTTTGTGTGTTTAAAATTTGTGTGTCTTTAGGGACATCACGACAATTTTTTTTTTTTTTTGGGTCTTTTGGAAAATTAAGAGGGGAAAAGAGAGGGGGGGTTGGGGCTTACCGGTGAAGGGTGAAGGAAATGGAGTTAGAGAGTGGCACCGACTCTCCCCGGCGCTTGTGGCAGACAGAAGAAGAAGAAGAAAGTGGGAGAAGGGAAGAGAGGGATAGAGGGGGCTTCTGAGCGACGAAACGGCGTCGTCTGATTGTCCCAAGTTGGCGCAGTGTGCTGTGCGAGTCTGTAAACACGCAAAGGAGGTTTGGGCCTGGCTGTGGGTTGGGTTATGGGTTTTGTTGGTGTGAATAGCGTTCCTTTCACTGGTTTCCCTTAAAACAAACTTTTGAGTCGGTCTCCTAGATTTGTGCTCCAAAACCAAAAAAAAGTTTAGTATGTTTTATTTTAAATTTTTGAGTGAACCTTTCCTTATCTTACCTTATCAAGTTTAGGAAATCTAAAAGTTTGCTTGGCTTGTCTTCTATTTTTATTTTAAGTTGAGATATTTTCACTTTAATTAAAAAATTATTTTATTCTTTAAAAAGATATCGGAAGTAGATTTTTCTTATTTAGACAATCTTTTTAAATGTTTCAAAAAATACAATAAAAAAATAATATGACACTTTTTATAATTAAGACCGAAAAGTTATTTTACCAAATAAAATCACAATAAGTAAAATAAATAAACAAATTTACTTAGTTTTTCTAATTGTATGATCAAGGTGATAAAATAAGGAGAAAAGAAATAAAATTAGATAAAACTTACTTAAAATTGAATAAAATTAGTTTAAATAAAAATCATTTTTAAAAATAATTTAGTGGTTATCAAACACTAATTGTCTAAAATATGACTCTATTATACTTAAATATTTGCTTTTCTGGAAATTACCAAACAACCTCTTAGATTTGTGCATAGTCCTTTGTTTTTTTTTTTTTTTTAATTATGTCACATATGACAAAGTTGAAATTACCTGAGTCCATGAAGGCTTACCATAGCCTTATCCTAATATTAAGGTAAAATATCCTTATTACTACTTTTATCTAAGAAAATTATGAGTCTAATTCATTGTTAATTTGTTATAGATAGTGCACCGTGCAGTTGTAGAACAACTTATTCACGAGTACACCTCATTTTGAAACCCCAGAAGTAACCCTTTATATTGTCTGATACACTGTAATCCTAGTTTTATTGTGTAGTATATATATATATATAGAGGATCTTAAATTTCTTCAACTTAATTTCCAACTTCCTAGCTAAAGCTCAAAACATGTGCTTAATCATTTGCGCACAGAACTTTATATATGCATAATCATAAATCATACACAATGTGCATCAATCATTGAACAACATCACACAAAATATACAAAGCCCTAGATAACAAAACACCACCGCTTCAAATAGCAACTAAGAATCACATCAAAAGAGAATAAAGAACAGGAATAAAAGTATATAAAACCGTACCCTTCATCATCCCATCCCACTACAAAGCCATTTCCTTAAATGATTTTCTTCATATGATTAAACTACCTAAAGTTCTAAGCCTTCATAAGAAACTCCTTGTCTCTCTCCAATCTACCCATAGCCTCAGGCTCCAACGTTAGCTCCACATCAATGCTCTTCCCTCCACTCTTCCCTGGATACAAATATATCATCCCATCAAACTTGTTATTGCTCCCACTCCTAACATTCTCTGGCTTCCCCCACCCAAAATCCACATCGTAAACCTTAAACCTCGGAGAGCTACCCACAGCCACAGAATTCACCCCAGCATCTTTGAACTGAAATATCTTTGGTGCACTTTCCCACTCCTTGTTACGTTCGTCAATGGCTTTTGCATTGTGTGCTTCAATGGCCTTTTGTATCAACGATGCACCAAACTGTGGCGGGTGGGTCAATAACAACCCGGATGCT
The DNA here is from genome assembly GCA_031439585.1 of Pterocarpus macrocarpus. Lineage (NCBI taxonomy): Eukaryota > Viridiplantae > Streptophyta > Magnoliopsida > Fabales > Fabaceae > Pterocarpus > Pterocarpus macrocarpus. Next base: position 58,066,984 of record CM062516.1, on the reverse strand, counting down.
GTGACCGTGAATATTGCTTGAATAAGGTTTCCAAAGTATGTCTCGGGCATTGGCGGGTCGACCCGTTTCCGACAATCCGCAAAGACAGTGAACACGGTGCAGTCTTCGGGTTTGAGGTTACGTGCAATGCTTACGTGGCGCCAGATGTGAGCTGAAAGCGCTTGGAATGTTGAGAACGGTTTTGAGCCGTCCGATGGATGGGTTTGGTTTGCCGTTGACTTGATTTTTCCGATGGCTGACTCCGAGAAGCTGAAGATCTTTTCCCTTAGTTGTGGGTTGGGCTTGGGCTTTGCTTCGCCGTTGCATGTGGTAGGTGGGCCCGAAGGAAGAGTGAGGTCCAGCTTCACACGCGTGTTTCGGGCCTCGGTGCGTTCGAGAGACGGTTGGGCTGATGTGGAGGAAGCACCGCGGGAGATCTCGGCCCACGAGCTCATGAAGTGCCACGTGGAGGTGCCGTCAAGGACCGCGTGGTTGAACGCGCACCCCATCGCGAGTCCGTCTTTTAGCTTAGTTAACTGTGCACAAAGACCACGCCATAAGAAGTGAATCGAAAATAAATAAATAAGAAATGGGTGTGACCGTGGGTGCACGATAGGTGGTCCTATGGTCTAATGAGATAATTAATGAATCCAGTAAATTTGACAATCATCTCCTGTCTCGAATGTTAATTACATGCATGGGAAATTGTTTTAAGATTACATTAACTTTTTTTTCCATGTATTCATATCCAATCCAACTAATGCACCCTTAATTTTTTCTTATAAGTTATGTATATGTCATTTTCTCTAATGAACACATTAGCTTTTAGTTGCATTTAAAACTTTTTATCAACTACAAAAAGAGAAATATCTAGAGTGGTGATATGACATTTATCTATGTATATTTTACTGAGAGCAAAGAGTGGTGCCTAATGTATAACACATTTATGAATTATTACAACTTGAAATCTTCACATGCATGCATGTCACCTAGAGGCTCATGTGATGGTGGGTGCTGGCCGCCATGGATCACATAAAGAAAACAAGAAACTGGACACCCAATGCTTACAATTAATTTCTGTTAGTGGAACTACACAATGCACTAGAGCCTGCTGATTTGAACCAAACAGAAGATAAAGAAAGGTTGCGTTGATGATTTCATGCTGATTTGTCCCATATATTGATGTTCTACTTTTCTTGCCAACCAGGGTAGGGAAAATAACAGTAACAGAGCAGCCCACTATAAATTTTTGGAAGCTTGTGGAAAATGGGGCGCATTATGAGCCTATCCAAAACCTCTTTTAAATTAGATCTCATACAAAATAGCACAAAGTTTACCCCTACTTTCCGATTTCTTTTGACCCCTTTTATGATTAACTACTAGTTATCTCTTTGCATTCACATCAACACAAGGAAAAGTTTAAGATGAGAGGTGACCCTTTTAGCTATTACAACCATTGAGTATAGAAAAGTGTTATTTTAACATTAAAAGTGGATATCAAAATAAATGCCGTATAAAGTATCTAACAGTTAGTGGTCATAGGTAGAGCAAAATTTTGTCTCTGTTTAGTGTCTATTTTTTATTTTATTTTATTTTTGTCAAAATAACATTACTATTAAGTATTAAGTATAATAATACAATGAAGAAGATTGTCAAAAAGAAAATGAATATACATGCACATTTGAGCGAATTAAATTACCTGAACTGCCAACAAGGGCCTGTGCATGCCTTCCAAATTCAAGATCCCAGTGTAAGGTACCAACTCCTTCAAAATGCTGCTACTCTCAGCCACAGTTAGATCTTCTACAACAATTTCATCAGCAACTGCCTCCGTGACCTCCGCACCAGCCATGTCATCATCATATTCCACTCTGAACACACCCTCCTCATCTTTCCCTAGCTTACCAGCCAGTTGATGGAAATCTTCCAACGCTACACTAAGCCCATCTTTCAGTTTCTTCACCATTCCCTCAAAGTCACCCCCTTTGTAAAAAAGTAGCTTCTGGTTGTAGTAGAAAGCCAGGTAGGGAAGATCAAAAGTGATAAGCTGATACTCTTTCTTCCCAATTTTCTTGTTAGGCTTCACATTGCTTTTGCCAGTGATTTTCACATTCAGAAGTTCTTCATTCTTCACCACCTCTGCTGCCATTGTTGAAGAAAAATATTGAGAGAAAAAAAAACCTTAAAGGAATGGTGCAATGAACAAATTTCAAGGAAAAAAATGAGTGGTTTTGGTATGAGATATGAGTTGAGAGTTGAGATGATATTTATAAATAATGGCATCAATGTTATTGGGCAGCGTTTATGAGTGGTAGGGGAGCGGTTGTGACAAATTAATAACCCTTTTATGTTACTAGTACTAGATTAGATTTAGACTGGTCGGTGGTGTTATGCATATTCTTTTTTTGATTTTATTTTTAAGGGAAAAAAAAAGTACACATTTTCATTTTCCAGAGCTGGCCAGTTTAATGGCCACTGGCCAGAGTAAATGCCAAAATAAATCACCTGAAAATTTGTGCCGTCTCTTAACACTTCAATATGGCTTCTTGGAAGCCTGGAGTGGATTAGCAGTGGGTGTATTTATGCTTGTATAACTTGTGCATCAGTGCATGATTCTTCATCTATGAGAAAAGTTATTAGTATATTAAAATTAGACGTTAAAAGTAAACATTACGAATAAAGGAAGATAAAACATTTAGTGATAGCGGGTGAGATCAATGCTTTGTATTTCTCTATTACGAAGTAGCTACTATACTTAATGGCCATCTTGTTTGGGAATGATGGCTGTCACTTGCGCACAAGCCTGTAATTTTTATTTTGAACGAATTTCCCTATTAATTAGATGTGTGGATAAAAATTATCACAAACATAAATTCATTTTAGAATAAGGACCTGGGTTGTTCCTTAATCTGATTCTGATTATGTGTGACTCAACAATGTACCAAAAACCTAAAACTTGATTGTAAAACAAAGGATCACCCTTTTGTTACTTGATTTGAATATTAAATATGAAAATGCTTACCACTTTCATCTATCCTTTGTTATATTTCACGCCGTGCTTTGGCTCTTTATATATATATATATATATATATATAACGGACATATGTTATGTACTTATATATGAACTATTTATCATGAACAATTCTCACATATGTTGTCTCTCAACTAAAACGTCATTGACTGTGAATACAGCTACAAAAATATAACTATAAATGAAAATCTAAATGATTATTGAACGCCTTCTTGTATATTGAATTATTTTGGTTAAACAATATATTCAGACACTTATGTAGGTTTGGTGGGAAAATGGAAAGTTATGTAGTCAAACTAAAGTTATTATGTTCCTACTTCAGTCCCATTTTAATGGGTCGGCTTTGTACTACAAATCTACATAAAACACTTGCCATTACAACTTTACAAGCTGAACCATTTTCCACATCGCCGTCCGTTCTGTTAACTTCTGCTGCTCTTTTATGACAATAGTTTGCCGTCTAATTAGAATTGTTTCGCCACGTCGCCAGCATAATGACTTTCTTTTTTATAATTTTTTATTTTGGAGAACCTTTATTATTCAAACCTCAGGTATTTTTCAGTTAAAATCAACAAGATCTAAAGTTATGTGGATAAAATTCCTGAGTCAAACTGAAATATTATTCAATAAGTAATAGAGTGAATTATGCTGATCTCCCCTGAGATCTAGTATAATTATATCCAGCACTTTTTTATTTAGTTATATTACACTAATCGCTCTTATTATTGACGGAAATTAACTCCATTGGAGTGTCATGTGATTTCTCCATTTTATCCCCTTTCTTCACGAGTAATAATAAATGAACTTAGAACTCGAAAACTAAGGAACAAAGAAGAAATGAACTATCTCACATTAAGTGAGATTGGTTAAGTGACAGGTTGAGATTGGCACTCGAAATTCATTCGGTGGGGTCAATTTGACTAAAGAACAACCATACATACGGTCAGCTTATGGACGAGTTCTGAGTTCCAAGCTCAACCTGATACTTACTGTAAGATAGAATTGACTTTTTTCTTATCCCCAAGTTTCTGAGTATTAAGTTCTAAATTGCTATTATCACATGCTATAACTTAGTTAGCAGAGTGTTAATAGTAGGGGAGGTCAGTGTAGATTTTCATAAAGTATAGGGACCTCCAAAAATAATTTTGCAAGTAGGGAGGCCAAGTGTAATTACACAAAATCTCGAAGGAGGTCAGTATAATTCATCGTAAGTAATAACAACACAGTATGAATAAAGACAAATAAATTGATATTTTAAGTACACCACCACTGACTATATGTCAGTAAAACAAATAATCTAAATTAACTTAATTTATCTAGGGGTGTAAGCAGATCGAATTAACTAGATAAATCTGACCAATCCAAATCAAATCAATTAAACTAGTTCTATTAGGTTTGGGTCATTGGATTAGGGGGTTTGAAACCCGATACTAGCCCAAACACCCTATATTCTTTTTTTTTTCTCTTACCACCATAACATGTTAACACTCTTTAGATTGCATTATCTCAATCAGTATGGCTTTGTGGATATGTAATATGAGTTATGTTGCTTGATGTATGAACTTGGGCCTGGACAAATTTTGTCTCTTTGATTGTGTTAAAGGATGTTAAAGTTGAGCACTGTTATGTTGATGCCTCTTGATGGTAGTGAATTAGAATAACAATTGTTTGATGTTTGTACTTTTTTAAGTTGTGTTAATGATAATATTAGAATGATTTAGCTTTAAGATATTAGAAGAATCTAAAATTTGCTTATATAAAAAATTTTGATGTCTTATGATTATTTTTTATTGTATTTTTTTTGCAGAATTTAAAAAAAAAAAAGATAAATAGGTAATCAAATCACCCGAACTGAACCAATTCGAATTTAATTGGTTCAGATTTGGTTGTTTGGTTAAAAAATTTTATGAATCCAAACCAAACCTAATCAATTAAAATTAATCGGTTTGAATTTGCTTTTTCCCCAAACCCTATCTAAACCAACTCATTTACACTCATAAATTTATCTATAGTCTTCCCAACTATGTTTACACAAATAAAAAAAAAGTAATGATAAATGGGGTCAATGCTCAATTTTGGTGGCTTGTTCTACTCTTTTATATGATTAGAAGTTGTCTCATTCTATATTAGGGTTTATGTTTTGCTATATATATATATATATATATAGATAACACAATGAACTGCCACATCAATTTAAATAAATACATTTTACATGATCAATAAATGGAAATTAAACCTATAAATAACTTATTAGTTGATCATTATTGTAAAATGTCGCTAGTGGATCAAATCGGATCAGCGATCTGTTTCAGTACAAGGTCTCTAGCCCTATTAATAGTCATGAAACACAAATACAAATGTTCCTCCAACTCATCCAATTGATCACTAAAATTGCATTGGTTCTTCTTTAGTAGGCGTACTACTTCCCCATCGGCTTGAATCCTATCCTGTTTCCTCTCAAGCCAAAACTTCACTGTTGTCCTCATGTGCTCCAGCTCGTCATTAAGTCGAGCCACGAGCCGGCTCGTCATCTCTAAGTCCTTGTTCACAATATAAGTTCCTTTGGCGGCTGCATCAAGTTGAGCCGTGACCTTAGTCAGCTTCCGTTCAGAAGCCATATTCATCGAAGCCATTCCTATAAGCCCCGGCATAGCCACAAGCAAGGCAAGCCCATGAGCCATAACAATGACAACAAGTGAAGCCGCTACAGCCACAAGAAGACAAGCTGAGCCACGTTTTAACCTAGCTATCAACTGGAGCTTGACTCGCACCTTATCGCGGCTTGACTCAAGCCGTTTTTGCAATTCGGAGCATTGGCATTGGGCCGTCCGAACCAAACATGGAGATGGGCTTGATTGGGCGAACGGGTTTAATGAGTTGGAGAATTCAGTTAAATGGTTCATCACCAATGATAAATTGCTTGTAGAAGGAACTTGATTAGTTGCAACACATTGAAGGATGCTCCTTAGTGACTGATACATAACACGCACACGATCAATGTCCTTCAATAGATGACTGCAAAGTAGAGAAGCATTAGCAGTATGGGCAAAATAGTCCAACAAAAGGGAATGGATTGCGGGCCGGAGTTGGGCTTCGGCTAAGGCCCCCGTGACGGTGGGCTGATCAGGGTCCAAGAGGTGCTCCGCAAACAAGCGGTAAGAGGGGAGGCGGGCCGAAGTGGTGGACTCTCTTGACAAACAAGAAGAGGATTGGGTATTGGAATATGCTAGGACACGTGTCCAAAATTCTACGTATGACTCCGTACGGAATGCATTAGCATATTCCTCACGCACGTCCACACAAGTTTGATGTTTCGGAGAATTGGGCCTACACGCTGCTGCATGCCATTGACACTAATATATATCAGAATTTGTGTATTGGCTTGCTTGTTAATACAACAATATAATTTATTCTTAACAAATCTCAATTAGCTTAAACACAATGTACTTAAACAGTTAATAAATTTCACTCATTTAAGGAAAAGCAGCAATTGCTTAACTTTAAGCAAGAAAGTTTAGTTTTAAAAACATTACCAAGTTTTCAGCTAATTGAGATTTCTTTTAAGCACCAACAAGAAAATTCATAAAACACCAAGGATGCAATAAAAGTACAGCAGGTTGATCAGAACTAGTTCTGTTCCCCACATGCAAAATAATGATCTTCCATGTGCCTTATTTAAGGCCACCCCCACCAACTCTAACTGACTCTTCATAAATAATGTCTGGTAGCTAGTTGTACAACCCCAGTACCAGCTTTCGGAGGACAAAGTACCAATGTAGGGCAGTAGGAGCATATTGTTAAGAACATGATGCTCAAGTTTGAGGATTATTTTATCAAATTTTGAGGTGCCAGCTATGTGGATGGAAACAACTAGTTGCGTACTTCAAGTTAAAGGTTTACCTAATTCTAGTGATAATTCTGAATACCATATGTCAGCCACATTTTTTGGTGAGACGAATGTAAATTGTTTGAGTCTTTTTTAATTGGATTTGTCAGGCAAAACATAGGTACATATACTTCAGCTTTCTGTCTTTATGTCAAGGCTCAAACTCAGTGGAACTCTCACAATGACTCTTTGTTTACAAGAAACAATATTTTCTCTGAATCGTGTTATCTTTTATGATACTGATAATAAAACCAATATACAAATTTCAATAAGGAAAAGGAGAAATAATGCATGGAGGAAAAGCAAAAAGAAGGAGAACATGATTACCAGAACATGAAAGCAACTTTTTGATCCGCCGGATCAATTTGTTCTTCATTTCTTTTTTCATATTCCAAAATGGACGCTGGAAATCAAGCACACGAGAAAAAATCAGAAGATATTGTTGTATATATATGGGTCTTAGTGTGTAGTGTAGATAAATATAAGGCCAGGTTGGTAGCTAAGGGATACAAGCAACAAAAGAATCTTGATTACTTTGATACTTATTCTCCTGTTACTAGAATTGCATCTATTAGAGTTTTGTTTGCCATTGCATCTATCTATAAACTTGTTGTGCATCAAATGGATGTGAAAACCGCATTTCTCAATGGTGATCTTGAAGAAGAAATCTACATGGAACAACCTGAGGGATGTGTGGTTAAGGGCAAGGAGAACAAGGTATGCAAACTTGTTAAATCTCTTTATGGTTTAAAGCAAGCTCCAAAACAATGGCATGAAAAATTTGATCATGTTATGATTTCCAATGGGTATGTGACAAATGAATCCGATAAATGCATATATAGCAAGTTTAATGATGGTGTTGGTGTTATCATCTGCCTATATGTTGATGATTTCTTGATTTTTAGTACATGTTTAGATACTATAACTAAAACTAAAAATTTTGTCTTCTCGATTTGATATGAAAGATATGGTGTTATAACGTTATACTTGGAATAAAATTGAGTAAGGAAAATGATAGATTCATTTTATCTCAATCTCATTATGTTGAAAGCATGCTTAAGAAATTTGGATATTTTGACTACAAACTGTATCTACTCCTTATGATTCTAGTTTGCATCTAGTTAAAAGCAGAGGTGATAGTGTATCACAAATTGAATATACCGCATAATTGGTAGTTTGATGTATTTAATGACGCACTAGACCGAGATATTGCATATCTTTGTGAATAGACTAAGTAGATATACTCATAATCCTAATGATATCCATTGGAATGCCTTAATTAGACTTTTAAGGTATTTAAAAGGTACTAAAGATTTTGGTTTAGTGTGATTACAGTTATCCCTCATTATTAGAGGATATAGTGATGCAAATTAGTTTCGACTACGATGAATTAAAGTCTACAAGTGGTTATGTTTTTATCTTTGCGGTGTGGGGCTATTTCTTGGAAGTCACATGCACTTGTATTGCCAAGTCCACTATGGAGTCGAATTTATAGCTTTAGAAAGAGCGAGAGCAGGCTGAATGGTTGAGAAACCTATTGGTGGACATACCATTATGGGATAGAACCACAGAACATCTGTGTCTATTCATTGTGATTGTCAAGTGCCATTGCCAGAGCAAAGAACAAAATATATAATGGAAAAAGTCGGCATATCGGTGAGACATAATATTGTAAGCGATTGATTGAGAACAATGTGATATCCATGGATTTTGTAAGGTCGAAAAAGAACTTGGTGACCCGGGTTGTGAAGCCACTTACTAGGGCGCTAGTAAGTGAAACATCGAGGGGATGGGGAGTGCCTATAACTTAAAGGCGGTATGATGAAACCCGACCACTTTGTGATTGGAGATCCCGTGAAGGTGGTTCAATGTGGTAGCAGTCATCACGAGTCTCATAAAGGGTATTATCGCTTCTTACTATTTTCTGCGAGTCATATGAGATGATTGGTGAAGAGTTCCTCCTATGATGTATGGCGATACGCTCTGGGTGGTGTTTTAGGATGAGCAAAGCTCTTAATGGATCCATAGCCCTCAATGTGGGGTGGTGAATTGCTCTTTGTAGTATACTTCTGATGGATGCCACCTAAGTGAAAGTGGAGATGAGGCAGTCTTCCATGAGTATGGGCATAAAACTCTAGAGCTCTCATGATTCCAAGATAGCGCACAGCCTTAATCGCCAATATAAAGCAGCATATCTTATGGGATGTTGTGTGGTTGGTGGGACGTGCTCAACCGTTATCTTAAGTTTGGTTCAAAGAGATTTCTCTACCAAATTTCTAGGGTTGTCTTACCCACTGTACCTAAGGTGAAGTTCAAATCCTTTGGATACTACACTAAAGCATAACATTCCTATTTATTCCTCTAAGTTTGAAACATGTGGGGGATTGTTGTATATATATGGGTCTTAGTGTGTTTCAAACTTAGTTTGTCTATACGTATTTAACTATGGAAGAAGTCCCACATTGTTCATGAAAATGTTTTAATAAACATTTATATATGATAATTACTTAACCAGGTAAATACCTTATGGTATTGAGGTACAATTGTGGACTTGGGCCTTAGTTAAATACACCTTCCTTGCAGCCCCTTAGTCTCGTCGTCAGTCATGCATGCGTGTGGGCCTGCCAAACTTTTATTACTCTGCAAATTTTAATTTTTTACCGTTCGGCTCTTTAATGCTCCAGACTCTTTTCTTGACCGTTACCATGACTCTTTTAAGACCGTTATTCAAGCGGCTCTTTTATACAGCTATTTCTTTTCACTATATATAAACCTGCTACATTGCATAACACAATACACCCATCTCTTCATTCTCACTCTTACTAGTGAAGCTACCTAATTGTTTCTATTGCGTTTTCTGCCTCTTGCAAGATCTGCTGCTCAACGTACCGGGATCATCGTGTGGACGAGTTCTGTGGAGACCCGTCTAATCCTGGAGGGTTAGCAAATCAGCCAGATTCCACCGAGCGTAGCTTTGGGTAGAAGCGAGATTAAACCCTTAAGGCAGTGCCTTGCCACGATTAAGTGGTAACCTTGTTCTACTACATCTCATTGTTGCTGTCATTTTATTCTTATTATTTAAAGCTAAATTACTAGTATTCAAATTATTTTTCATAACATTCTTAAGGGTTTAATTATGGATCCTAGTATTTTAGCTGTATAAGTCATTCACGATGCTTCAAGGATTGAATCATTTGATGGAAATAATTTTGATGGCAACACAAAATTTTAGAAGTTTTAGACTTTTCTCAAATCGTTTTGTTTACAAGATCCCAAGCGGAACATGATTGAAAATTATCAACAAGCCTTGAAGGATTAGGAATTGGGTGATAAATTGTGCAAACATAATATTTTAAGAGCTTTATCAAATGATTTGTATGATATTTCTTGTCATTATATTCATGCAAAGGATATTTGGGATGCATTGGTTCAAAAATATATTTATGAAGAAGAAGGTAGTAACTAATTCTTGGTTCATAATTATAATGCATTTCAAATGGATGAAAAGAAATCATTGCTTCTCAAATTAATGAATTTACTAAGCTTGTAGATGAATTAGCTAAAGAAGGAGATATTACACTGGAAAGGTTTGTATCTCAAACTCTTGTTGATAAACTACCTGAATCTTGGAAAGATTATAAAATGAATTTCATGCAAAGAAAAGCTATGACATTGCAAGAAACTATTGTGCATATTAAGATTGAGGAGAAAAAATAGACTAATGGCTAGTGAACAAAATGCTAAGAAATGCATGCTAGAGCTAACATTGCTAAGAGATATCTGCAGTCTAAAAATCATTTTATGGCTCTAAAAATCATAACATTAGAGTTCATAAACCACATTTCAAGCATGATTCTAACCAACAACAAAGAAGAAGGGTGCTTGTTTTATTTGTGGCAAAGCAGGTCATTTGCATCCGCTTGTAGGCGAGAAGGAACAATCAAGGAGGCGCCAAATAAAGGAGGAGGATCATCATCAAAGACAAGAGGGCAAGCGTGGTGGAACATCAAGATGATGTTATAGTGGCGATAGTGTCTGAATGCTTTAGTGAAGGAAGCCAAGGGATGGATTGGACTGCGGTGCCACAAAGCACATTTGTGCTAAGAAGGAGATGTTCTCTGAGTTTCTCCATGAGGATGGGAAGGATTATGTTTACCTAGGAGATTCAAGCAAAATCTCAGTCTTAGGTAAGGAAAGGTGCCATTAAAAATGACATCTGGAAAACCCTTGTCTTTGTCTGAAGTACTCTTTGTACACCTTGCCATTAAACATTGTTATGCAGTGTCGGTCCATCTTCTTAACAATGCCAATGTGAAGGTAACCTTTGATAGTAACATAGTTACCTTATCTAAAAAATGACATATATGTTGGTAAAGGTTATCTTAATGATGGTCTAGTATGTTTTGAATGTAGTTACTAATTACAATGAAGGAAGCTCTTCTTTTGCTTACTTGGTTGATTCTCTTGATATTTGGCATGGTAGATTAGGACATGTAAATGTTCCTTATATCTTAAAATTAAAAGAAATGGGACTAATTGATAGATTGGATAATACTAGCTTGGATAAATGTGAAATTTGTGTAGAAACTAAAATAACTAAGAAACCATCTAAACAAGTAACAAGACAAAGTGAATTATTAGAGCTAGTACATAGTGATTTAGGAGATTTAAAGCACACAATGACAAGAGGTGGTAAAAGGTTTTACATAATCTTTGTTGATGATTATTCTAGATATACTAAATTATATCTGTTGAGATCTAAGGATGAGGCTTGTGAAATGTTTATTAAATATAAAAATGAAGTAAAAAACCAACTTGGTAAGAAAATTAAAAGATTAAGAACAGATAGAGGAGGTGAATATGAATCAAACTCCTTTAGTGAGTTTTGTGAACAACATGGTATAATACATGAAATAACTCCACCTTATTCACCTGAATCTAATGGTAGTGTAGATAAATATAAGGCCAGGTTGGTAGCTAAGGGATACAAGCAACAAAAGAATCTTGATTACTTTGATACTTATTCTCCTGTTACTAGAATTGCATCTATTAGAGTTTTGTTTGCCATTGCATCTATCTATAAACTTGTTGTGCATCAAATGGATGTGAAAACCGCATTTCTCAATGGTGATCTTGAAGAAGAAATCTACATGGAACAACCTGAGGGATGTGTGGTTAAGGGCAAGGAGAACAAGGTATGCAAACTTGTTAAATCTCTTTATGGTTTAAAGCAAGCTCCAAAACAATGGCATGAAAAATTTGATCATGTTATGATTTCCAATGGGTATGTGACAAATGAATCCGATAAATGCATATATAGCAAGTTTAATGATGGTGTTGGTGTTATCATCTGCCTATATGTTGATGATTTACTGATCTTTGGTACATGTTTAGATACTATAACTAAAACTAAAATATTTTTGTCTTCTCAATTTGATATGAAAGATATGGGTGTTGCTAACGTTATACTTGGAATAAAATTGAGTAAGGAAAATGATAGATTCATTTTATCTCAATCTCATTATGTTGAAAGCATGCTTAAGAAATTTGGATATTTTGACTACAAATCTGTATCTACTCCTTATGATTCTAGTTTGCATCTAGTTAAAAACAGAGGTGATAGTGTATCACAAATTGAATATGCATAATTGTTAGTTTGATGTATTTAATGAACTGCACTAGACCAGTGGATATTGCATATCTTTGTGAATAGACTAAGTAGATATGCTCTCATAATCCTAATGATATCCATTGGAATGCCTTAATTAGACTTTTAAGGTATTTAAAGGTACTAAAGATTTTGGTTTAGTGTATTCTGGTTATCCCTCAAGTATTAGAGGGATATAGTGATGCAAATTAGTTTTAGACTCATTGAATTAAAAGTCTACAAGTGGTTATGTTTTTCTTTGGCGGTGGGGCTATTTCTTGAAGTCCACCAAGCAGGACTTGTATTGCCAAGTCCACTATGGAGTCGGAAATTTATAGCTTTAGAAAAAAGGCAGAAGCAGGTGAATGGTTGAAACCTATTGGTGGACATACCATTATGGGATAGAACAGGACATCTGTGTCTATTCATTGTGATTGTCAAGCTGCCATTGCCGAGCAAGAACAAAATATATAATGGAAAAAGTCGGCATCATGATGAGACATAATATTGTAAAGGCGATTGATTGAGAACAATGTGATATCCATGGATTTTTGTAAGGTCGGAAAAGAACTTGGTGACCGATTGTGAAAGCCACTTACTAGGACGCTAGTAAGTGAAACATCGAGGGGATGGGACTGATGCCTATAACTTGAAGGCGGTATGATGGAAACCCGACCACTTGTGATTGGAGATCCCATGAAGGTGGTTCAATGTGGTAGCAAGTCATACGAGTCTCATAAAGTATTGTAAGCTCTTACTATTTTTCTGCCAGTCATATGAGATGATTGGTGAAGAGTTCCTCCTATGATGTATGGCCAGTACACGCTCTGGTGGTGTTTTAGGATGAGCAAAGCTCTTAATGGATCCATAGCCCTCAATGTGGGGGGTGGGGTATCTGTATTGTAGTATCTCACGATGGATGCCACCTAAGTGAGAGTGGAGATGAGGCCGTCTTCCATGAGTATGGGCATAAAACTCTAGAGTCTCCTATGATTCCAGGATAGCGCATGGCCTTAATGCGCATAAGCGACTAAGGCGACATATCTTATGGGATGTTGTGTGGTTGGTGGGCGTGCTCCAATTATCTTAGAAGTTTGGTTCAAAGAGATTTCTCTACCAAATTTCCTAGGGTTGTCACCCACTTTATACCTAAGGTGAAGTTCAAATCCTTTGGATACTACACTAAAGCATAACATTCCTATTTATTCCTCTAAGTTTGAAACATGTGGGGATTATTTGTATATATATGGGTCTTAGTGTGTTTCAAACTTGGTTTGTCTATCGTATTTAACTATGGAAGAAGTCCACATTGTTCATGAAAATGTTTTAATAAACATTTATATATGATAGTATAGCAGGTAAATACCTTATGGTATTGAGTACAATTGTGGACTTGGGCCTTAGTTAAATACACACACACTGTGCGCCCGCCCTTGTCTCGTCTCGTCCCAGCGTGTGTGGGCTGTAAACTTTATTACTCTGCAAATTTTAATTTTTTTACCGTTGGCTCTTTAATGCTCCAACGGCTCTTTTCTTGACCGTTACCAGCAGCTCTTTTTCGACAGATTATTCAACTCTTTTCTGACTATTTCTTTTACTATATAAACCACGCTACATTGCATAACACAATACACCCATCTCTTCATTCACTCTTAGCTTGATGAAGGCTACCTTGTTTCTATTGCGTTTTCTGCCTCTTGCAAGTTCTGCTCAGCGTCACGGGATCATCGTGTGGGCGAGTTCTGTGGAGACCGTCTAATCTGGAGGGTTAAGAATCAGCCATTCACAGAGCATAGCTTTGGGTGAGTGGAATTAAACCCTTAAGGAGCGTGCCTTGCAGCGATTCGTAATGTCCCCGTTTCTACATCTCATTATTCTTTGTCATTTTATTCTTATTATTTAAAGCTAAATTACTAGTATTCAAATTATTTTTCATAACAGATATATGTAATGAATTATGTAATTGTCAAAAGATAGGAGGAGATGCGCCATAATATGAGTTTCCCCATTGAAATGTAATTATATGCCTACCTCTCTGTGAGAACCTTAATTAGTGAATGAAGCTTTGGCGCTCGAAATCTTCTTATCAGCAAAAGAAGCTTTTGTGTGAAAGGAATCCTTAAAAATGCAAGGCAATTTTTTGCTCTTTGCTTGTAAGAAAGATTTTATGCAATCTTTTGACATCTTGTAGTGCACGTGAAGGGTAGTGATCCTGATCTTTGTGGGGCGTTTTGGAAGGTAGTTCTAGAATTATCTTCAAACAAAAGAATACAAGTGATGTGCCCCAAAAAAAAAAAAAAAAAAGAAAGAAAGAAAGGAAAAATACAAGAGCCGAAAAATGATATAAGAAGAATGGAAGAAAAATAAGTAAACAAATCTGACGTCAGAACCTGATTGTTAAGTTTGCATTCTAGTCAAGACAGTTCCTCTTTAATGATCTTAAGGTTTCCTTTAATGCTGCACATAAGTCCTCAAGATAAAGACTGCATATCATTAATGGAATTCTCTTAAGTTCTTCTAGCAAAAAGATTGGCACCGTGTTGCAATTAAAAAGAAAAATGTCACCATCAAAAGGCTTAAATTTCAGCCAGAATGGAAGTTAAACGTTCACAATTTTGGGGAAAAGTTTTATGTATTCCTTTTAACAAACATATAATTATTACCAAAAATTAATAATAAGCTTAAATGTTAAATTATCTAATTTGAATTAACAACAAACCACTTTGATAATTAAATCACTTATATTTCCGTATGTGACAAATAACACATGGTTTGAATTTGGACAATTGATACTCTTACATTTTCAATCAAATATTTTATGCTTAATCGAAACTAGAGGATTGATATTAACAGTAGTGCTTCGAGAGATTCAGGTTGGGCTGGTCAATATTCAATTTCTTGTGAATGGAGTATATATGTTTCCAACCTTCGTCTTGTGCTCGTGTTATAATTGGGTCATCTTGAGTATTAATTTAATCAATTGAACAAATCAATCTACAAAACTTCGTAAGTTTTGACAATTTAGTATTCAATTTGAATTGCAAATATTTATCGGAAGAGATTATGTTTCAAATAAAGTTAAAGCAAATAACTCAAAAAAAAAAAAAAAGAAGTGATAGACAACTTTATGAGCAATACTTAGGCCTAGTTTGGTAGTGTTATCTGAAAGGGTACTCTAATTTATGAAAAATATAATTCAATTTTTTCTGGTTGGTAAATAAGTTAAGGTGCTTTTACTCCTAACTTTTAAAAGCCAATGGGTGCTGTTGGGAGCCCTCATAAGATATTTTTAGAATTGACTTGTGTTCTCTAAAATTTAAAAGACTAATATAACCTTACTCTTATTATTGATATTAAAAGTAAAAATTATTCTCTTTAATATTTATATCTATTATAGTTATTTTAAATTTTAAAAGTAACTTTACTAAACATTACTTTGTGACTTCTACTTATTGAGAGCAATTTTTATATTATTTTATCAAATAATACTACTATAACTTTTTCGAAATTAGCTTTTAGAGAGCTTAAGAAGCTTAGTAGCTCTCGAAAAGTAACAGCAATACCAAATCAAACCTTAAAGCCTTATATAATATTAAAGAGTTTGAGTTCGGAAAAAGCACTTATAAAAGAAGAAATAGCATCGCTGCCCGCAGACAAATACGCTCAAAAAGGGATGTGAAGAAACCTTACGAGGAAAAGAAAAATGTTGCAACGGATAATTTAGAAATTATCCATTGATAGTTATACCAATTGAATATAACAACATATCTTACAAAAAGAAAATCCACAATGCTTTATGCATCGAGCTTAGTGTCTAAATTTTGGTATTAGACTTCAAAGTTCAAGTTGCTATAACGTTTGTGCAATTTAATTTAATCTTTTTTTGTGACCGAAAATAATTTGCAATCTATAAGCTAACAGGATGATGTGTAGCATGGTAATAGTATAATAAGTAAGTACATTTAATATCAAAATATCAATTATTTCCTACAACTAATTATAATACAGTCATGTTTGCAATTGTAAGTATTTGATCTTTTTTCAAACTATCCTTAGTCAAAAGCCAATAATCAAAATTCCTTCCTGACTATTCTGCATTTCGGAAGTGTAAATTAATAGAATGGCAAAAGCCCATAAAGCAATGCCAGCACACACAAATAAGAAAATTTCTTATATGCGCTTCTTGGAGTGAAAAAATTCTCACTCATTATTATTATTACTTTAATTTCCTTTTAGCCTTTAAAATTTTTTTCTTGTCTTTCTATACAAATCAAACATTATAGACTTCAATTATAGAAAACGAGATCTGAGATGGGGAATAGCCAAACTGGAAAGAAGTGAAAAGTAAAATATTTTAAAAGAAAATGTAACACCAAAAACTAAAGTGCTATATTAGTTGTACATAAAGATGGGATATTCAAATACAATATCCTCTCACATAAATATATAATTTATTATCTTATCTCGATACATGTATACCTCAATATTCACCAACACTCACATAAAGATATTATGTCTCATACTATGTCTATATATATAATATATTCAAAAATTATTTCTCAAAACTAAAACGTGAGACCAAAAACAAAAAAAAAACCGCAAAGAACCCACCGCGTGTCGCTTCCCCCGCGTTGGCTGGCCCACTTATGCCGAAACCCTATGCTACTGAAGGGATAGTTGCCAGTTTGGATCTTTGTTACTTCTCCGAAGCCCCAAATGATTTATGACAAATAAAAAACCCCAAATAATTGAAATTTGAGAGGAAACATAAAGAAGACTCGCAGAGGTTGAGGTGATAAAATCCTTTGGGCTGCGCTGCAATAAGTCCATTCATGCTATTCTGTGTTCGACAATCATCGCAACCCTACCCCAATCATTATAATTTTCAAACGAAAGATATTTTAATCTTTCTTTAACCAAAAGGAAGAACCACATTTTTGTTCTGAAGATAATTTCATTACACTCGAGTACGATTCCACCGTAATAATTGTACTAATATAATTAACAGCTTTAACAATATAGAACAATATTAAAAACTTTTTAACACCGCAATACTTGTATTAGTATATTAACACAAATTATACAACATTGAAAAACATTAAACACTCAAACTTTAAGTGCAGAACAGCTTTAACTACACAGAAAAATATCAAAATCCCTTGCAATATTTGTATTAGTATTATTAACAACTTAAAACAATACATCAAAACTCTTTCAACCCTTGATTGGAGAGTGCTCCTTGTTTTAGTATAATTAACTACTTAAATAATATAACAAATATCAAACACTTTCAAAACTTACATTGCGGAATCAAGGAAAACTCTTATAAAAATTGGCATAACTTATATAATATATACAAATATCAAACACTTTCGAACTTCAATTGCAGAGTCCTCCTTGAGGAAGATTCTTATCAAAAATTGGCGTATGCCGCTTTAAGTATGCCGCTTTAAGTGGCGAGCACACGGTATTCTTTAGTAAAAGGCGAAAGAATAGTTCGCTTTGTGCTCACCACACGGCTCCGTATGTTTTACAGTTAGCAGCCCTTCCGTTTTATATTGTGTGCGCTTTGCTCTCACTTGGTTCACTAGTCGATGTGGGCTTTGGTTAGAAACTGGTATAAACCCACTTACATCATCTGTGTTGCCTCCTCTCCAGTTAAGACTCGAATGACCTCGCTTGGTCGCACTCCTCCCTCATCCACGCATTACAATTGCTTCATCTTTGATCTCACTTTCAAATCTTTCGTGTCACAGGCTTTTAAAATCTTAATGTCTCAAAGTAAAGTTAAAAGAAACTCGGCCTATGAAGCTTGTTTCTGCCAAAAGTGACCGAGACCCGTGCTTGGTTTACGAAGTGCGATAATACCCCCACGAAATCAATGCTTCAGACTTTGATAATCGTTGCGTCCAAACATCATCTATTTCATTTGGATTCTTCACGAAGCACCCAACCACATCATATTGCAGAATCCAGAGCAATTCATTCCAGAAGATGATGGAACTTCATTGACATGAGTACAAGGCCTTCCTATCAACCATTTTCATTTTGTGTTATTTTACTTTTGAGTGTGGATAGTTTGTTACATTGTGAAGTTCCATGTTTAGAAATTAGAATTATCCTCATGCTATTACTTCATCTTTATCTCGTGATAAACTAAGCCCTCGTGAAATCCATTTGATTGAAGATTTCAATAACTTAAACACAACATCACTACTGACCCCCCCCCCCCCGGAAAAAAAAAAAAACACAAACATCACTGTATACAACTTTTTTTCCCAACAAATTAGAAGTAGGTAAACGAGAGAAGCGAAAATAAGAATGTACATATAGAAATAGAGGAGGGAGAAAAATATTTGAGTAGAAATCATCTCCATCTCCATCTCAATCACCATCACCACCACATAAGGAGGAGCTTAGTACGAACAATGCACAGCAAAGTTGACATTATTTTTTCCCCCCTCTGTGAATACATTATCTCCTTCAAAATGTAAGTATACAACCTTGTTATGTTTGTAGTTAAAATTGGCAGAGGTACTTAAGATTTTGGTGCTATATTGATGTTTATTAAATAATTTTTTTACTACCTCATTCAGGAGTTTGTACCTTAGATGTAAATAACACAGTACATAAATTATACGTTTTATCAGATCGAAATAATTTGTATGGGAACAGAAGCAAGAGTGCAAATGGAATATTTTTATTTTATTTTTTATAAATATGAATGAATTAATTATTTTTTTATATGTTATAATTGTTTAAACCTTTATAGTTTAAATGAGATAAATCCATTTAATGTAAATGAGATTAAAGTAGTTCACTTTCACTATAATTTGTACAGACTTTTATAATGTGATATTTATTCTTACAAATAGAAGAATGCGTGCTTCTTTGAGAATGATCTTTTTTCTTTCCAATCACCAAACCATTTGCATCTCATTTCATTCTTTAGCCAACTGGTTCTATTCAACCCTATAATCAAATGGGTATATAAACCTGTCTCCTCCCCCAAAAAAAAAAAAAGGTACATAAACCCAGCTTTTGTATTCCTTAATATTTCTTTTAATTTAAGCCTTTCAGTCTTTTTCCTATTAATCACTAAAAGAACAACTTTTTTCCATTTTTATTTGAAGATTTAACTTTTTTTAAATGGTCAATGAAGATGACTTTCATTGGTCTGAAGCTCTAATCTAAAGAGCAGCCAAACTAGACAAGACAGTGGCCCCAAAAAGCCCATATGGAACAATGCTACGCTGCCCGTTACAATAGCTTTTATACACCAGAACCCAAAAAAAGGTTGACAACATAAAAAAAGCTTTAAACACAGGCACACTTGCTCAACGACCACAATCAATTGTGGCGGGATCTTGTCAGGATTGTGGCAGGATCAGGATAACTTAAATTGGATCTTTTATTATTCATAGCGGGGGCCGATAATAGCTACGAATATTCACATTGCCAAAAAGAACCCAAAGTGCCCTAAAGCTCCAATTACTAAGTGGAAGAGGCTCGAGCCACAGTGGTCATATGTCCTACACTTTTGCCATGGCGTAATGGAGGGAAAATGTTCGTGCCCGCCAGGTACAGTTCTATATTCTACATCCCATTAATTAATATTGACTCGTAATTATCAGTTATAGACAAGGACAACTGAATAGGTAAGAGGCTTTGATGACTTAATTATCAAGGTAAATTTCTTTATTTACTTAATGTAAGACTCATAGCAATATGGCTCAACATAAGAATTTATTTGTTATCCCATGTTCGCAGCTTAGTTGGTCAGAACTGAAACATCTAAGAAAAATAATGGAACTCAACATCCAAGTTTTTTCCATCTCTAATTTTTCTGTCCCTCACTCCCTCTCCAAAGCTCCGTTAGGGAACCATCCAAGAGCTCTATCAGGGGCCCTTCGACCCCACTCATAAGATGGGGCCTAATTATTAGGTCTCTTTGGTAATGTAGAAGGGCTAACAAATCCCCTAAGGAACAGAAACACACCTCATATGAGATGGTCCTACTAAATTAAAAAAAAAAAAAAACTAAATCATACAAAGAGTTTGTTTAGATATATTATTTTTTTCTATATATAATAGAGGCGCGTTTTAATATGTACCCCTTTAAGAATGGTGCACCACGTATCTAGATGATCCAATGGTAAAAATCAATGGTGTATCAGTGCTCTGATTAATTATGATACACTAGAGTAATGCCTTTTTCTTCCTATGCCTACAACATTCATGACGACGGCATCTCGAGGCTTCCTTCACCTCGTGCTCTCTGTCCCTGCCAGTGTCATAGCCACTGCTCCCCTACCGATGCCATCGCCACCGCCATCCCAACCTCAGCAAACTCCAGCTCCAATTCCACATGACACTTCCACGAATTGCACTTGTGTACGATGGTTATGTATATTTGCCATCGGAGTTTGTGTACAGCTTGATCTCCTTCCTACGTGCTCAATCTCCTCTGCGATAGAGAGAATATGGTGGAAGTACTACTGGAAAACCTTGCGCTTATCTTTCTTCTTGATCCGGAGCATGAGCGCCGTGGAATTGGAGTCTCCTCCGTTTTGTGGTGTCGTTGGTCTTGGTCTAGGAGAGCTTGGCGCCGAGGAAGCTGTTGTGAACGATCTAGTTGGCATCGAGGTGGAGGTAGATGTCGGAGGGCTTGGGGCCGTAGAAGAGGTTAGTGAAATCAGAGTCTTGAACGGAAGGGAGGGAATCAAGGTAGGTGAGGATTTTCCAGTAAAGTTGATTTTCTTGGAAATGGTGGTTGTAGAGTGGGACCTTGAAGGATTGGTGGATGTGGAGGCGGTCTTCGAAGGAGTGCCACCATTTCTTCAGGATTTGGAGTGCAGAGGTTTTGCAGAAGAAGCAGAGGATGAGGAAGATGGAACGAACAGTAAAGCGCGGAGGTTTTATTATGTATCATAAATGTTGGTTGTACCAATATACCATTCAACCTAATCCATTAAATTCAAGGTGTATTATGTACCATCTTTAATAAGGTGCATAATGGATGGAGCCATAGAAATATAAGAATTGGGTAAAAGAGAATTATTTTTGACAAAACATAACTTTATACTATAAATTATTGTTATTTCCTACTCTAGTCCGCCAATACATAAATAATGGAAAGAAGAAAGAAGGATGCACGTGCAAGAGTAAGAAAATATTCAAGTCGTTCAATTTCTGCTGAGATGACAAATAATTTTAAAAAATTAAGATGGAAAAAATAGACGTGAGGTATTTATTTATGTCTTCATCATTCTCAGCAGACGACACAAAGCCAGAATACCTTTTTGTACCTTACTAACTAAAAGGTAGCAATTAGCATTATAATGTATAAAGGGAAGAATGAATTTGAGATAATGGGCCGTAATTTTACAAGACTAAATTCGAAAATCAAATGACTCTCTGAATTTGATTAGAATGGACGTGGGAGATACGCAAGCTTATGCAGAAGTCACTAATTTATCAAACTTTGATGTCTTGTCCACCCCACTTCCGCATGCGTTCATTCGTTTGTTCCACCTATAATTGAGAAGAGTCAAATCACTAAAGCAATTACAATCTCTAAATTCATTCAATCAAATTATAAAATAGGATAAAGGTTAAATATAAGAATGAAAATTGGTTACTGTGTTGCTTTGTCTTTGATAGCTTATCAATATCAAATGTAAAGGAGAGAACACCCTCCATCATGTGGCAATTAGCCTTTAGGGTTTCTTGTAACAACATTAGTATCAGTAGCACTAAAGATGTAAAATATTTGCAATTGCCTACCTCTTTCTTCCAATTGGTCTTGTAAAGTATCAACAGAAGCAGCAAGGTCTGGAGAGCAATTCCACATATCATACCTCCCCAAAGTCCCTAAATGTGAAACAAATTTCAGAATCATTAGGCAGAGATGACTATTTCTTTCTCAGCAGCTAACAACAGTATGCCAATGAGCAAATTTGCTTCATTCCTATCCTGTTTTTTGCATATCCAAATAGAGAAATATTAATATGTTTAACCAAATTTGTGGTTTTCTTTAGGGAGGTTTTGAGGGAAACAAAACAGAAATAGAGTCCATTACCTTAACCCCCAAATTTGCTGTATAACCAAGAAGAAACCCCAGTGGAAGCCCAAACAAGTAATAACAACCTATATTGATGTAAGCCACCAGTGCCTGCCACCCACCTCCAACAGCAACACCTGCAAGAATGAGTTCAGAATTGTAAATAGGATAAGTAAAGGGGATGATCTTTTCCCCTTCATAAAGCAGACAAGGAAAATGCCACTAAATTCATACCTGAAATCACTGGTTGAATACTGTTTAGAACCATAGTCACAGCAAGGAGGTATCCTAGTTTTGCGACCGCCTCTTGCAAAGGCTTGCTGCTAGTGAAAATGATGGCAAAAGAGTCTTTAGTTACCAGAATAACCACCATGAAAAGGATTCCGATTAGAAGGGACTGAAAGACTGTCACATAAACACAGAATTTGGCAGCTCTCGGATGTCCAAGTCCAAGTTCATTGGAAACTCTGACACTGGAAATAAGAAAAACACAAAAGTGAATCACAGAACAACCTCCATTTCAACCAATGCTGATAATATGAAGTTGTTATACATATTTAACAGTGAGACATAGACCAGAATTAGACTCAAAACAAGGAACTTAGTATCTAGGTAGCTTGCAATTTCATTAATCATAAATTGGAATAGACAAAATGAAGGTATAAATTTTGGCAGCATACCTGATGGCTGCATTTACTCCAATAAAGATCATGCCTTCCCACCCATTGAAATTCATGCTATAAAACATCATTGAATGTATTAGTGAAAAGTAACAAAATGGCATCCACAATTTCAACAACTATTGCAAAACTACCGACTGTTTAATAGATGGAGGAATGAGTTAGGACTTAGGAGGGTATATGGAATCAATGAGTTTCAAGTTTCATGCAGAATAGAAATGCCACTAAGGATGATGTTACCATATGGAGAGGGAATCAACAGCGATCACCGCGTTATCGAGGTGGCCAGCAAGAACTATGACGCTCATCATATACCAAACTTCAAGACAAAGCATTATAGCTGACTCAAGGGAAAGCCTAACAAAGGGCCATATATCCTTTAATGCTGTCCATGACAATCCATTCCATCCTTCCTTACACCAACCAATAACATAAACAAGTTGAGCCAGTGTAATTCCCCAACTTGTGATATCAAATGCCAAGGCTGCACCAGTTAAGCCCAAGTCTATTACATAAATCAAGAGCCACAGCATCACGACATGCAAGACTAGAGCCACAAACCCGATCCACGCGATGACGTTGACCTTACTTTGTGCTTGAAGGAACTTTTGGGTTGGAAAATTGAAGGCAAGTGAAAGAAATTGAGGAATCACTAGAAGAGCAAAACTGCCAGCAAGATCAGCTATGTCATGCTGTTGGCCAAGAAGCTTTAAAATTGGAGCAGCAAAAATGTATATTGGCAAGAGCAAAATACTTGTCACAAACAAAATTGCCCAAGAGCGTTGCATATAAACACCAAGCATATTAATCTGCCCAGCGCCAAAAGCTTGACCGCAGAGTGTCTCAGTCGCGCTCCCCATGCCAAGCTACAGGATATGTAGAGTAACATCAGATTTTGCTCTTAGAAAAACAGCATTTGGAAGTTAACAATTACAAAATTCTACACTTTGGTTTCTATTCCACAGGCAAATTTTCTTGCAATACCTCTTGATAAATACACAAGACAAGGTAAAAATGCACTGGGCATTCGATGTCAATTGCAGCACTTGGTATCGAACAATTAGAATTTACAGAGAAAATGACATGAATGCACTACAAATGCTCTGCATCTTCATAATTTTCAAAAGTGAATACACGAAGTCTTTAAGACCATAGCTTTGTCCTCCTCATATATTATATAAAGAGAATTAAATCCATTGAAATTTAAAATTCTAGTGAGATAAATGGACATTGAGCTCTTAAGAAAAAGAAAAAGGCTTCCTTCCTTTGTTCTTCAAGCCAGTAAAACTAAAGCTCATAAAGGACAGTGAGATCAAAGGAAACCAAACCAAAAAAAGATTCTAAATTTAGCTGGCGGCAGACACATATCCATAAGATTCAAAGAATCGAAAACCTATGCTTAGTTTCAAAGACCAAAACAATGAGAAAATGGAAATAAAACTTCACAAAAAAAGGGGGGGAAGAGCGAGAGAGATTTTGAAATTTAGCTACAAAATCTGGTTTTCCTCAATGAAGCTGCACTGCACTGTTAAAAAAAGGGGGAAAAAAAAGGAAAACGAAAAACAAATAACGGGGTTTAGCTGCAATAAAACAAAAGCTCAAAAGGGCAGAAGGAGAAGTAAATAATCAACCAAAATGAGTGTTACTCAATGATGGTTGTTGCAAGACACAGACAACATATACGTCCACGTACTATTCAGAACAAAACACTAACCATGAAGCCAAAAGCGAAGGTGCCAATGACAGAGTTAATCAATGAGACAGCAGAGAGTTCGAGGTCTCCCAGGTGTCCAACGAAGATGTTGGTGATAGAGTTGACACCGTATTGGCACCATATGTTGAACACAATGGGCAATGCTATCTGCCATATCTTCCCAGTCTCTATCCAGAACACCTTCCTCACCTCCCTCAGCCCCTTCACTTCCACGTAGTCGCCGTCCGCCGCCACCACCGCCGCATCATCCTCCGCCGCCACCCCTGCGCCGTGTAGCAGGGGAGTGCTGTCCATGCCGGCTACCGTACACGTGTATGGCAGTGATTTTATTGTTGAAGTAACAACCGTAGCTGAGGGAACTGAAAGATACAACGAAAAAGAGAGTTAAGTTAGTTACGTACACTCACTCGTGAGTCGTCAATGAATCGATCACTACTTTGCTCTTTATTTGTGTC
Organism: Pterocarpus macrocarpus; assembly: GCA_031439585.1. Lineage (NCBI taxonomy): Eukaryota > Viridiplantae > Streptophyta > Magnoliopsida > Fabales > Fabaceae > Pterocarpus > Pterocarpus macrocarpus. The sequence goes on along the minus strand of CM062516.1, from coordinate 58,041,529 downwards.
TCTCTCACACACCAACTTAAATGTGCATGCAGGATACAGAGAATACCATCGACTATGCAACTTTTTCTATTTTTTCTTTTGTTTCAATAATTATTATTTAGAGAACACTTTTATAGACACGATTTAGTTACTTAAAGAATTATGTGTTAAAAATTGATAATTTTATTTTTTTTATGGAAATAATAATTGACAACTTTAAATATATATATTTCTGGTGAATAAAAAATAGAAAAAAATCATATATTAACGATTGTAAATTTTAATTATTCTATACATTGATTCTTAGATATTCAGTCAATGTATAAAATTGTAGGTACAAATATTATTTTCTTATTCTTGTATCATTTCCTTTTGTTATAGTGGTCATGAAAAAGTTTATTTTCCATAGTAAAATTTGTACTGTTATTATTTAAACATTCGTACATTGTAAAAGAATGTAGCTAGTCAAAGTATTGATAATTTTTATTTTTCATATCTTGCTAGATTTATCCACAAATCCGTTAATTATGACACGGTTTCTTCCAGAAGCTTTAATACGTGGTTTCAAGCATGTGACGTAAAAATTTGGCAATAACCGAATTCATATTTGCTTATTACTGGAATAATTTCATCATAAACAGCAAACAAATTTTACAAAGTGAGTTAAACTCGAATACTATGTTTATATCTTATTATTACAAATTAGATTGTTTCAAAACTTTATATACCTTTGTTTAAATAAAGAATATAGTTAAGTTTAATATTTTATTAATATTTTTATATAATTCTTCAATTATATATTATCATGTCATTAAATATGTTTAATTCTTATAATATATATTTAAAAAATTACTAGCATTCTGACATATAATATTTTTCATACCGTAAAACACTATACTGGTATACGATATTTTGATTGATGCTTTCTTGTTTTGTTAAATTTAGTTTGTACAAACTCTAACTAAGAACCGAATTATTTTCTCTTGTAATATTCATGTGATAATTAACTTCATCCAATTGTCAACTGAACTAATTTAACAAATTTCATCATTTCACCATATTCATATTCAATAACAAGGATAATTTTAAGGCACATGCTTACTAGTCACACCCATCATATAACTGATCTGATCCAGTTAAAACAACCATATAATTAATCCAAATAAGAATAATTTAATAGTTAAAATTAGTACCAAAAAAAAAAAAGATTGATGGTTATAATAAGACATGTCATGTTTCACCAAAACAAACATAAGGCGTGTCACTCATGTGTTAAGTGTGAAGTGTAAACTATATTTTAATCCCAACGCTTTGAAGAAACTGGATGGGAGTGGACCACCCTGAGCTAACATTGAAAAAAAAAACGACAACAGCAGCATTTAATGATTGAGTGTACTATGTATGCGTGTCAGAGTATATGCCTTCAAAACTTTGTGGAAATGGGTAAGTACCATGGTCTAAAATCAACCACGTCGCTGTATTTCACCAATCTGATGGGCATAAATTTAGAATTTAACTTTTTGTTCAAGCTACTTATGTCTATTTTAATTAAATTTTAAATAAAGTAATAATATGTGGATTATTTTTTAAATAAACAACTTAAAAATTAAAAATATGTATTTATTTTAATAAAAATATTTATATATTATTACTTAATTTAAGAAATAAATAAAATAAATATAAGAAATACAATATAATTTTTTTATATATTATTTATGTAAAAAAAATTTATACAATTATTTACAGTTTGTTTGGATGAATTTATATAGAAAATATTTTTATTTTAATAAATAATTAATTTTTATCCTTGAATATTATTTTACTTATTAATTTTTTATCTTTAAATTGCTCATAACTTTTTTATTGATGAATATTAAAAATTATACAAATGTAAGATAATATATGTATAAATATAGACAAGTTAGTGTACTCTTTATCAATAAATTTAGGAGACCTCTATTAAAATAAATTTCAATAACTTTAAATTATTTTTTGTTGACTATATTTTTAATTAAGTTATTTTTATTTGAAAATGAATAATATAAAATAATTATAATTTATTTAAAAAATTTATCTTGTACAAAAAGTAATTTTTTATCTAGACATATTTTTTTAGAAATAAATTTTATATTTGTCTATCTAAAAAAATTAATAACTTCTGATTACAATAAAAAAATATGTTTATGATTACAGTTAAATGTAAAATAATTTTTATAATTACATCTAAATGTCTGTCCTAAATTCTAAAGTACGAAGTTTTTTTGGGTGCACTATTAAGTACAATGTTTAAAAGATTTAACTGTGATATATTATTTCCTACATCCATTTATAATTATATTTTAAAAAAATTATCTTATATTATTTATTATTTAAAAATATCAATAAAGCATTAATAATTAATAGAGAGAAAAAGAGTAAAGACAGTTATAAATGAATGGAAAGAATATTATTATAAAAAATTTATATTATTAATGATATATTACTGCACCACTACAAAATATTTGATCTTTTAATAATTATTGTAAAAATTGCATATAAAATAAAATATAGTAGTTAATCAATAATATGAATATTTATATATTTCATATAAATAATATATTAAAATTAAAATTATATTTAAATATAATAAAGTCATGGAACCTTGAACCCGTTTATTCATTAGTGTGATCAATATATATATATATTTTTAATCTGGAATTAGTGTGAGCATTGAAAACATAAGATGCGTGATCATTAATAGGACTCATAATATAATGTTCCACAGGTGACCAGTGTTAATAATATAATAGGATAATAAAATACACACACTAACACTTTATTATACCGGTTTTATAAAAAATAAGTATTTATTATTTTTAAAATTTAATTTAGTATAGTATTAGTATATTAATAAATATAATACAATTTTTATAAATATAGTATATTTTAATACACCAAATTGATAAATTACTAATTTTTGTTAAATAAATATTACATTCATTGGCTAATGTAATATGCATAACGTTTGTTTAATAAAAATCAATAATATATCAACAGTCAACTAGCTCAATCCACCTAATAATACATATTAATTAATAAAGAATTATTCTTGCAAAATATAATTTAGGTGTAAATATAGTTTTATTTTCAAACTAACATATATAACAAAATTTTTTTCTGAATTATTGTTAAATGACCTATTTATTTGAATAAGAAATAATAATATTTTAACTAAAGGACATGTACATTTTTAAAAAAATAGTTAATAAAATGTTGAAAAAAAATCTGAAATAAAAAAGAAACAATTTTAGTGGTTTTTCATGATAGATAACTTCTTAGTTTTAAAAAAAATTATATTATAAAAATATTTTTAACTTAAATAAACAAAAATAGTTTCAATAAACTGTAAGTATAAAATATTTTACATGATTAATCAAATATATATAGGCCACATCTATAACTTTCAAAATAATAATAATAAAATTTACTAATTATATAAAAGGATTTTAGACTAATAATACCAAAATTCAATCCTAAGCGAATATATTCTCTTACATTATGATTTAAATTGATAGCTATAACCAATCGCTCGTTGAATTTAGTTGAATTAGTAAATTCATAAAAGTAGAGAATTGCCGGCAAGTATTAAAGCACAGCATTTTACGGCTTCAACCAGCAAAAGTGAAAGGCTCTCTTCTTTTGTATATTTTATTTACCTCGCGGATGTGGGTAGGCGGAATGAAAGGTTGATATGAAGCCAGGCCATGTTCATGAAGGGATCCTTAACATAAGCGAAGATTCTCAAGTTGGTAAAGTTCCCTCTTCCTTTTTCTTTTTTTGTTTTTGGTCATGGTAACGTTCCCTCTTCCAACGTCAATGTCTGTCATCACACGTTATGGCTTATGAATATGAAGGTTGAAAAGGGAACAAAACAAAAAAAAGGCCGCTCCTTCTTTTTTTTTTTTGTTGCATGAAAAAAAAAAAAAGGTTGGTTCGTGGAATTAAATTGTTTTGGCCTTTGCTACGTACAAAACGCCCACTCACCAATCACCATCTCATGACGATTCCAGCTTCGTATGGGGCACATGACCTAACCCACGTGGACTTCGCCCACCCGCTTAGCCTCCTTCCATGGACCTAACCACTATTCAATTTACTCTGTCTGTTCCCTGTGCTTGGCGCCAAAGGTATCCTTCTTTTCAAGATATTTTGTGTCGGTGGATAATGTGCATGGGAAATAGCCAAAAAAAAAAAAAAAGCTGTCTTTTAAATAAAAAAAAGTTGTTGAAAAAAAAATTGATGTTTGGATAAATTTTATTAAATTAGATTATAATTCGATTTAAAAAATTAAAATTATTTTTAGAGAAAAAAGTAAATTTTTTTTTGGATATTATTCCAAAAAATTTTTTTATATAATATACATAATATTATATTTTTATTAAATTAATCTTAAATATTAAATATTATATAATATAAATAATTATTTCATACATTTTTTAATAATTTTACCTCATAAAAATAATTTTTTTCATATAATTCAAATAAAATAAATTATTTTAAAACTACTTATTAGCTAAAATATCCAAACATAAATTAATTCTTATATAATTGATTATATAAAAAAATAATTATTGAAATAATTTTAATTTTACAATTTTTTCAAATACATATATATTGTGAAATTAAAATTATTTTAATGATTATTTATTTTAATAATTATTTTTTATATAATCTTTGTTAAAAATTATTTTAAAAAATTTTATTTCATTTAAATTATATGAAAAATTTTATTTTTATATAATAAAATTTAAAAAAAAAATATTTATATTATATAATATTTAATATTTAGGATCAATTTAATAAAAATATTATATTTTCAAAATAATCAGTTACTACTTATAATTATAAACTTCAAATATTACTTATAATTATAAATTATTTTTTAACTTAAAATTATTAATTTTTTATTATAATTTATTTTCATTTCATTCCCAAACACAATAGATTTTTTTTAAAAATAGCATTTTTTTTTTTAAAAAAAGAACTGTTTTGGAATGGTTCCAATCATGCTATTTGACGTGATACTAATGAACACATTGGGCAAGCTTTGTGAGGGATTTCTTGAAGCATTTCCTGCGCTTGGGCCTTTGCTTTTTCATCGACCTTTCCTTTTTCTGAGAGCCTTTGTTTTTTCTTGAAGCATTTACTGTGCTTCGGTCGTATATTTAGGGTAAGTTTAGTTTAATTTTTGGGAAATTATTTTTTAAAAAAATTTTAAAACAATTATTTTTTAAAAAAATAATTTATATTTAATTTGAATATATCAAAAAAAATTTTAATAGAATAATTTTTATTTAGATAAAATAAAATAAAATTATTTTTAGTTATTGATATAAAAATAATAATAAAATTCCTTTTTAAAAAGTCATTTTTTAAAATAAAAAATAATTTTAAAGATGCATCTCTCAAAAAATATTTTGAAATTTAAAAAAAAAAAATCTTTATATACCAAAACACATTAATTACTATTAATTTTTATTCTCATACCAAAAACACATTTTTAATCCCAACTATAAACCAAATGGACTGTTAATGGATTGCTTAACTAACGGTGTCCAATGTTAACAGCGGGTGGGACTTCTACTTTTTTCACACGACAACAATTCAAGTGGTACGTTAATCAGACGTAGAACATCGTCAGACAGAACAAAGGGAGAAGTTTAATCTGCATATAAACTTGAATGATGTGAGTTTGCAATTTATCCTAATATTTTGTATAATATTTCTCTGTATCTTTAGAAGGCATGGTCATACTGGGTTTTTTATTTTATATATGGGAATTATAGGTTAAAATTATGATAATATGGGATAATTTATGAAAATACTTATGGGAATGTTTAACATATTTCGCCAAGCTGCGGGTAGTAACTAGATTTTATTAATTTTTTAATTGAACTCTACATTGATTAGGGCGAAATTTGAAAGGCAATGATCAGATCCTTGAGGCAGGTGCAGCAATCCAACATCTATATAGTGATTTTCAGTTTTAAAAGTCTTCCTAAACCTGCAAGTTTTAAAAAATAGTTATATATGTTTTTTAAATATAAGACAATTTATTTTATAATATATTAATTCATTAGTCATTGATATTAATTTCTATTTAGTATTTTTTTTATATTCACTATTATATTATTTAGATAATTATTATATTGAGAAAAAAATTTAAACAGAATTTATATCTAAATATAAATAATTGTGTTAAATATAAAAATTAATTGATTTGTTAATTATATTAATAGTAGTAAAATAATGTCATCTGCTAATATTTTAGAATATAATTTTTAATTAATAAATCAGTATTATTTTTATTATACTTGCTTTATTATTAGATTAAATTTTTAATTTGTAAAAAGATTAAAATTAGATGTAATAATACTGAATTATTTATTTTTTTTGGGTAAAAATAATTATAGCTGCTTTTTATAAACTTATTTTTTGTTTTTAGTCAATAGTAGCTAAAGTAAAACATATCAAACTTTAAATTTAATTAACATACTAAAATTTCAAATTATATTAACTTAAAACGGGTTGATTCAATTTTGATAGTTCCAATTTTGTTTTTGATATAATGCAAATCAATTTTTATTAAACTTTAAAATATTATGAATTAAAAGTAATTTATTTATCTGGTTAATTAGGTGTCTCTATATGATTATGTTAGATTTATTTTATTGCATCTAAACTATTATATTATTTTTATTGATATTTCAATGGTTACAAAAGTTTGGACCTTCAGTGGTCTGATGGTCCAAACTTTTATCTAACCATGTTAAATGCTTTCTAAAAAAATATCACTCTTCTGCCACAAATCTAAATGAGCCAGTATCATCTCACATTTTGCCATTTCGTAAGTAGAAATGTGTCAGATCATTTTTTCTATATGTCAAAAGGCGAATTCTCTAACAAATTTTTTATGTCACATAATTCTACATCCTTGAAGGTAAAATCTCTAACACCGATCCCATACTTTTGTAATAAAATTCAAAACACAATATTTTCGGTATACTGATACACTAATCCTATATATAAATAACGGAGCTGACACGTGTGTTGCATTAGAAGAAACAAATAAGATTTAATTTGCTTTAGTCAATCAGAGGCTTTTTATTTTTTATATAGGAATTATTGGATAAAAATGTTATAATATGAGATTATTTATACAATTACAAAAATGTGGGATAGGTTAATAGATTTTGCCATGCAGCACTGCAAAATGTGTAATACCACCCATTACCAAGAGGTGAGGAGAGACGAAGACTAAATCCGTAAAAGGGAGAGAGGGTGTGTTGTGGCGGAAAAGAAAATAAGAGGAGGGCTAAAGTGGTCATTAAGGTGAGGGTGTAGGGTAGTTTAATTTCTTTTTTTTTTTTTTGTCTTTTTCTACATATACTTGTTAGTTTATTAAAGGATAAAACTTGTATCAAATTTATTACATCCATTTCAACCAATTTTTAAGAAAAATTATTTTAAAATGAGTAATTTAAAAATTTAAAGTATACACTCATTTCAAGAAAAATACTCATGTATCATTTTTTGACTTGATAAATAGATTAAATAAATACGAAGAACTTGGCCTAAGTTTTTTCTTTTACTAAAAACATCTCCATTTAATTAATTTTAATTTCTCATCACTACATAATTTAAGAAAAATACCCCTAAAATGCAAACTTATCTTAAATAGGATATTACATTTTCTCCCTTAAAATACCCCTAAAATCATATTGATTTTAAATTTAATTTTGATAGTTCAAATTTTAGTTTTCATATAATGCAAATCAATTTTTATTAAACTGAATTAAATTGATTTGATCAATTTATGACAAAAAAAATTTTAACTTTAAAATATTATGAATTGAAAGTAATTTAACTCATAAAAAGAAAAATGATAAATAAATAAAAATAGAGTATAAATTTAATAATAAAAAATATTATATAGTATTAATCAATTTAAATTAAATTGGATGGGAATGGTTTTAAAAATTAAAATTGAAATTTGATCTAATCAAATCTAATCTAATCCAATATAGTAAACTTTTATCTTAATTAAGGGTAATAAGGAAAATAAGAATTAGAAGTAGATAGCCATACAAAAAAATGAGCTAATAGGTTTTCAGGTATCTTACATGATCACAGTGACTTTAACATATATATATTCTAATAATTGTGTTAAATAAGTTAATTAGACATAAATAATTAAAGTAGGTCAATTTTTTTTATGGGTTAAAAATGTTATCCTGCCATGCCAAAAAAGACAGGTTGGGTAGGTCAATCCAACGAGTTAAACCCATTTACCACCCTTAATAAATTATTTTTTTGATTAATTAAGTGTATTGATAGTCTTTAAGAAGTGTTATTTGTACCACTCTTTATTGTGAACACCCAGACACTCAGAGACAAAATTAGAAAAAAAATTATAAAATAAAAAGAAAAAGTGAAAAAGTAAGAGGAGAGAGGAGAAATAGATATAGAATGTCAAAATATGACAATTGATATGATATATAAAAAATATTTCTCATAGTCTTTTACTCTATATGATTACTTTAAATTTATTTTATTACATCTAAACTATTATATTATTTTTATTAATATCTCAATTATTGCAAAAATTTGGACCATCAGTGATCCAAACTTTCGCCTAACCATGTTAAACACTTCTCAAGAGAATACACCTTCTGTCACAAACTGCACAATCCGTCTCACATTTCGCCACTTTAAATGTAGAAATGTGTTATATTATTTTTTGAACATTTCTATATCTTAGAAGGCGAATTCTCTAACAAAATTTTTTTGTCACACAATTCTATATTTTTTAAGGCGAAATCTCTCTTATCGACACCATATTCTTATAATAAAATTCAAAACACAATATTCTTGATATATTAATCCATTATTCCTATATATAAATAACAGAGCCGTCGTACTGGGGTATGCCGCACCAGCACGTGTTTGCATTGTTACTCATCCACATTTCCAAATTTGTTTGGTAGACAATGCGTGTTTGGTTCTATGTTTGTAAAAAAATTGATTATTAACATTAATTTTATTAGAATTAATTTTAAATAAAAGTAACTTTAAAATAAAATAATTTCTGTTCGGTACTTTTACTTAAAAAATAATTTTAACAAAAATTAATATGGTTAAAATAATATCCAATGTGAAAGATTTTTTTTTTTTTTTTTTTATATAGCTTTAGACCTAATCTCGATTTTGTAACAGAATTGATTTGAGTGGATGACAAAAATGCAAAATCATATATAGCGAAATAAGAGTAAAATCAATTCTGTGTTGCCCAAAACTCCATTTCTAGATACTAAAATGAAAATCAGCAATGTTTAGATGACTAGAATAATGTAGTTAGAATTTTTTACAAAAATTATTATTGTTATTGGATAAAATAAAGTAATAAGATTTATTTATTCATCAAAAAATTAATAAAAAAATTACAATTTCATCTCTAAAATATTAGGGGTGTAATAAATTTGCCGCTAAATTATAAAATAGTATAGTTTGGTCCCTGAATTTACCCATATTATAATAAATAAGGTAAAAATTTTGTCATTAAATTTAACAGAAAAGTCCCATAAAAAGATTAACTTGTTTTAATATAAATAAATTTAAAGACCAAATTATATATGTTTTGGCTGTTTTCTCGTTCAGGGACAAATTTGTCACATCCCATATTTCACAGTTTAGATATATAGTTGTAATTTTTTCAACAATCAATAACCTTGTCAAGTCATTATAACAAAAATTATGGCGGTTCAACATTTAAAATCAAAATACCACTCAATTAATGGAAAGCTCATGATTAGACATTTTATTTCACTTTTATTCAGTAAACTAATATACTATATCAACATAAAAACGTTAATGAGATGGTACAACAAAACGAAATTCCACATAATGGACAGAGATAGCCCATTAATTTGATCCCTGCATTTTTTGTCTTTTTGTCTTTTCTTTTTTTTGGGTCTATTCTTTTTTCCGCTTGAGAACAAGAAAGTCATATAGCATTGGCCATCATGCTGCGTAAGAGCCGCAGTTTTGCATGCGCTTTGCTGTTTGGTCGACCTGTAATCCCATGGCTCAAAACTTGTTACAAATTTTGGAACAAAGATAATATATCCTTGAGATGAGTTTGAAATTAACAACAAAAGAAAAGCATAAACTTAAAGGTACAAATCAAACACTATTGTAAGTGGAATAAATTGTTTAGGGTAGCATTCCTTCTTTCTAAACTCTTCAGTACAAAAAGTAAATTAAACTACACAGATTATTTGGCACACTTATTTGGGTAAATTAATGTCCACAACAGCTGTTTAAACTTGGATTCATGCTTAAGTGTCACATAAAGCTCAATATATAAACCCAATTTGTTGAAGTATATATATCATATTTACTACCTACCTTCGCTAGAAAATTCATATTTAATATTAACTCCAAAAAAACTATATATCTGTAAATTTTCGATATAGCATAAATTTATAATAGCATCGAAATAAATCAATTAGAATGAATCTGCATCTTTGGTGTTAAGAAATAGATGTCTATTAAAAAGGCATGCTACTCAATTACCTCTTTGGTCCAGTTGGTCTTCAAAATTACCAAGAAGAGGAACAAAATCTGAAGGATGTTGCCACACAATGTGCCTCCCCAAAGACCCTACAATCTCACAAGATTGCCTATGGTTTAAAAGAAAATAGCCTTTGATTTAAAAGGAAAGAAACAATAAATAGAGTTTGGACTACAATATTTTACCTTGACCCCTAAATTCTCTCTGAAACCAAGCAAAATGCCTAACGGGAGTCCAACTATATAATAGCAGGCTAAGTTAATGTAAGCTACCATCACTTGCCATCCACTTCCAATGGCAACACCTAGAGAAATTACCCCAAAAGAAAGGAGATTATAATAACACCAACGGCAGTAGAAGATACTTTAGAGGATGAGTATGTGAGATTCAACAAAATTTAACTACTTTTGAAGAAGCCAAAGCTAATTGATACCTGACATCACTTGTGCAGCACTATTTATAACCATCATTAGACCTAGAAGATATGCTAGATCCGCCACAGATAATTGCATATCCTTACTGTCCGTGAAGATAATAGCAAGATTGCCCTTACTTAAGAAAACTAAAATCATCAGCACCGTCCCAATGAGGAGAGAGTAGAACATAGCCACCAAGAAAGAGTACTTGGCTGCTATAGGATGCCGCATCCCTAATTTATTGGAGACCTGAACACTAGACAGTATATAATTCCTAAATCAATTCCAAAATTAAGGGAACTAAACAACAACAACGAACAAGCCTTATTCCACTAGGTGTGGTCGGCTATATATATTACATGAAGCTATATTAGCATATTGTAAAGGAAACTAACATACAGTAATCGACTTAAAATAACATTTGAGTTCATAGCATTTCTTTTGAAACAAATTCCATTTGCTTAAAACAGCTACTAATAATTTCAGTCCCTGCTCATTTTACCTGACACCAGCATTTATTCCAAGTAGCAGCATCATTTGCCAGCTAAAAATGTTCAAGCTGAAACGTACAATGCAAAAATAACGAGTAAACTCAAAGAGGCAACAGCACTAAGAAGTAAATACATCAAACAGGAACAACATCAAGAGTAACAAACAACCTTACCAAATAGCGTAGGAACCAACAGCAATTACAGGATTGTGTAGATGACCAGCAAGGAGTACAATGGAAGCGGGGTACCATTGCTCAGAGCATGCCATTACAGATGAGGCAAGACTTAGCCTAGTAAAGCCCCATAAGTCCCTAAAAGCCAACCATGACAACCCAGTCCATGCTCCTTTGCTCCAACCTACAACATACACAACCTGAGCCGCAGCAATTACCCATGATGACACATTAGTGGCCATAGCTGCCCCAGTTGTTCCCAAGGAAAATACAGAGATGAAAAGATAAAGAAGTCCATTGTGTATAACCAAGGCCATCAATGCTATGAACATGATCACATTGACCTTACTCTGGACCTGAAGGAATCTCTGGATGGGCAAATTGATTGCAAAGGAAAACATGGAGGGAATGCACTGCCTTGAATATTGCCCAGCAAATTCAGCTATGTCATTTGCCTGGCCTAGGAGTTTTAAGAATGGTGTGGCATATACATAAAGAGGGGTTAAGATTATGCAAGTGATGAGTAGAACAATCCATGACCTTTGCAGGTAAATTCCAAGAGATTGAATTTGTCCTGCCCCATAAGCTTGCCCACAAAGCGTTGCCAGTGTAGCTGACATCCCAAACTGCAATTATGCGCACGGTTTTGGCATCAGAAATGCAGCATTGAAGGCAGCCACATCATACAGATGACCAGGCTATGTATCACTTATAGGAATTAATGCTTGTGCAAATTAAATTGCAATCTTGGCAGTTGGCACAAAAACAACATGCAAACCATTAGTTATAATAGGTCATGAATTTTGAAATATTCAAAGACTCCTCTCTTGAGATTAACATATATACTTGTTACAACACAAAATCTTAAATTTTGAATTATGCATTATATAAATTTTATTTAGATACCAAGCATTTCTTGGTGATGTCCAGTGCCATTTTGGTTTTGTAGAGAGACTGAAAGTGAGTATTTGATTCATGTTAACTATCCCACATTCTCTAAGCCTGCTAATACCACAAAAGCTAGACAACATTTGCAAAGTTTTTTTTTCCCCCCCATTTTTTGGGTACATACATGTAATGAATTTCGTCCACCCTTTTATATTGCATGCCTTTTGTTTGGAAATTCACTATTCTGTGTGCTAAAAATCAAGAAGAGATCATGAAATTACAAGCAAAGCAAAATAGATGGAGCCCATGACACTAGAGTAAACAGAGATAGAAGAGAGCTCAATGTCGCCTAAATGACCAGCATAGATGGTAGTGGAAGACCCTATCAAAAAGTGCAACAGTGAGGTTAGTGCTACTGGTGCTGCTATCTTCCATAGCTTCTGTGTCCCCGTCCAGAAGACCAACTTGGCTTCTTTGAAGCTCTTCATCGGCAAGTAGTCAGATTCTGAGATTTTGGTCACAAGAGGTGTCTCCATTATTACAAAGATGCATACAGTAGTAAGAATTCCTATGTGTTAAAGATGAAAACATTTAAACATTTCCAAAGAGAAATTCCAAGCCAATAATGGATGTATTTTTTTATATATTATTTGCCTCCAAAAGCATGGCAAGCATGGGGCAAGCATTTAGTATGAATGAAGCATTAACCTACTTTGGTGGGGGCAGTCTTGATTACCAAAATGGGGACAAATTAAATTTAGCAACAAAATGCAAAAATATTTCCGCCAGAAGAAAATAGTGTCATTAACTCAGAAAATATATATATATATATATATATATATATATATATATATATATATATATATATATATATATATATATATATATATATATATATATATATCGTACCAGCCAGCACTAAAATGAGTGCGTGATACCAGAATACCAAATTAAAGGTTGGGATATTTTTGCTGCTAACTTTTAGAGCTAACTAAAGTATGCATAGGATCATGTCGTTTCCCTCGTTTTAGTTTGTTATTTCAAAATGTTCTTTTCTATTTTAGAAATCAATCTATTCTTTTTTTTTTCTTTCTTTCTTTTTTTTAAAAAAGGATAATTAAAATTTTAAGAGATGGGAGGGAGTTGTCCAATTAACGTTTTTTTCCCCCTTTTCTTTGGGGGTCAAGAACCACTTCAAGGTTAAGACATGTTATAAGCCTTGATGAAAGACAGCAGACCCTTAAACTACCAAGACCGCAAATGTCATGCACATTGCACATAATTACGAAATTTCTCTGGGTGGGGAAATTGGTAGCAAAGGAAAATAATACTGGAATCATAACTTCCAAGACCAACTTATTTATCAACACTCAATGTATTCAAGTAGGTTAGTTAGTTAGTTATTTCACCGGTCCTCCTAGTAGGTAGTTGTTTTCTTTTCCCCACGTGTATATATGTACCAACTCTTCTTCATTTCAATTGAATTAAACTTTCATCTTCTCCTGTAAACTCTGCCAGTCTTATTAGAAAACATTTGGGGAATGACTTGTACCATCAAAAACAATCCATGACCTTTGGTAATTCACAAGGGATTGAGTTTTCCTTTAGCACTTGAAGGCTAAATTGTATGTCTAAGAAAACTAATAATTCTTTATTGTGACTGAGATTTGATGAAGAAAGCAAGTCTATTGTATTTGTGAGAGTTGGTAACCTATACGAAATAGTTGGTACTTTTCTTTTAACATGTTGGTAACAAATAGAATATATTGATAACTTTTCAGTTTTAATTTTCATAAATAAAAGCACTTGTACACTAATTTATGTGTTGAAAAAAGCTAATAATTCTTCATCATAACCAAGATTTGAAAAAGAAAGCAAATTTATTGTACGTGCAAGAGTTGGTAACCAACATAAAATAGTTGGTAATTTCTTTTAAATATGTTGGTAACAAATTGGATACGTTAGTAACTCAGTTGTTCTAATATCCAAGCAAAAGCACTTGTAAGCTAATTTGTATGCTTAAGAAAACTAATAAAACCTCATTATAACCAGGATTTGAAAAAAAAATAAAAACAAATTTATTGTACCTAAAAAAATTGGTAACCAATATAAAATAATTGATAATATCTTTTTAACATGTTGGTAACAAATTGGATATATTGGTAACTTTTCAATTCTTTTAATTTTCAAACAAAAGCACTTGTAAGCGAATTTATGTGTTTGATAAAAAAACTAATAGTTCCTCATTGTAACTAAGATTTGAATAATAAAGCAAATCTATTGTATTTATAAAAGTTGATAATTAATGTAAAATTGTTGGTAATTTCTTTCTAACTTGTTCGTAACAATTTGGATATGTTGGTAACATTTCAGTTGTTTTAATTTTCAAGCAAAAATACTTGTTGGTTTATTTGTACATTTGAGAAAACTAATAATTCCTTTTTGTAACCAAGATTTCAAGAAAAAACAAATTTACTACACCTACAAGAGTTGGTAAATAGTGCAAAATAGTTGGCAATTTCCTTTTAACATATTGGTAACAAATTGGATATATTGGTAACTTTTCATTTCTTTTAATTTTCTATCAAAAGCACTTACAGGCAAATTTGTGTGTTTGATAAAAAAACTAATAGTTCCTCGTTGTAACCAGGATTTGAATAATAAAGCAAATCTATTGTATCTACAAGAGTTCATAACCAGTGTAAAATTATTGGTATTTTTTTTGAACTTGTTCATAACAAATTGGATATATTGACAATATTTTAGTTGTTTTAATTTTCAAGCAAAAACACTTACAGACTGATGTGTATTTGAGAAAATTAATAATTCCTTATTGTAACTAGAATTTGAAAAAGAAAGCAAATCTACAATGCATATAAGAGTTGTAAATCAATGAAAAATAGTTGGTAATTTCATTTTAACATATTGGATATGTTGATAATTTTTTAATTATTTTAATTTTCAAGCAAAAGTACTTATAAGCTGACTTTTATATTTGATAAAACTAACAATTCCTCATTGTAATAAGGATTTGAAGAAGATTTCAAATCTACTGGATTTGCAAGAGTTGGTAACTATTGTAAAATAGTTAGTAATTACTTTTTAATATGTTGATAACAAATTGGATATCTTGGCAACTTTCCAGTTGTTTTAATTTTCAAGTAAAAACACTTGTAAACTAATTTGCATATTTGAGAAAATTAAGAATTCCTCGTTGTAATCAAGATTTGAAGAAAAATGCAAATCTACTATACCTATAAGAGTTGGTAACCAGTATAAAATAGTTGGTACTTTTTTTTAACATGTTGATAACAAATTGGATATGTTAGTAACTTTTAAGTTGTTTTAATTTTCAAGTAAAAGCACTTGTAGGCAAATTTATGTGTTTGAGAAAACTAATAATTCCTCATTGTAATCAAGATTTGAAGAAGAAAACAAATTAATTATACTTGCAAGAGTTGGTAACCTATGTAAAATAATTGGAACTTTCTTTTTAACATGTTAATAACAAATTACATACGTTGGTAACTTTTCTATTGTTTTAATTTTGAAGCAAAAAGACTTGTAGGTTAATTTATGTTATGGAGAAAACTAATAATTCCTCATTGCAACTAGGATTTGAAAAAGAAAACAAATCTACTATATCTGTAAAAGTTGGTACCAAGTATAAAATAGTTGGCAATTAATTTGTAACATGTTAATAATAATATATTGATAACTTCTCAGTTATTTTAATTTTTGAGGAAAAAAAACCACTTAATTAGTGTAATTATATTTTTTTATATCATTTTCTTTTTTCCAATTTGCTCTTCAATCAAGCAAAGGGTTAGTGCTTAACAACAAAGTTGTTGATCTCAATGAATAAATCCTTATTCATGTAAACACTAAAATAAGATTTTTTTTCCCCTGGTTGGGCATACATGAACACTAAATCAAATTTGATAGAAGTATGTCTTCTATCATATTAAACTTTGGAAACATAGAGAGAAAGGACCACAAACTCACACATAGTGAGAGACTAGAGATCGAACAGAGAAAGAAAATCATTAGTTTCGCCAAATATAGCTACAAGCCATTGATTATTGTGGGTGGCATATTCAAAATGATTACAATTTTTCATGAGTTTAATTGGTATACACTGATGGTATAAAATTCTTTTATACTATCATCGAATCATATGTAGATATATATAAAGCTTTTAGAGTAGTGAGTGATTATGTGAAAAACTTTTGCTGATGTGGCAATATATGATTGAATGTCTATATAAAAAAATTTTATATTGACAATGCATACCAGTTAAATTCATTTTTCATGACTCTTTCTCTTTCTCTATATATATGTGTGTGTGTGATGAAAAATTACTTAATATACAAATTGAAATAATTATATCTAAAATTTTAATATTTTCTCTTGTATGCATCTTATTTATATCATTACCTCGACTATTTTTTAAGAATTTAATTTTAATATATTGTTAGCGTAAAGTTTTTTATACTATTAATTAATCATATATTATTCTATGTACAATTTTTGTAATTATTATAGAAGTCAAATATTTTTAATGGCTTGGGTGAGTTGGAACAAGATGTGTAGAGATAAGAATCAATGTGGTTTGGGGTTTAAGGAACTCAAAGCAATGAATTGGCAAAGCAGTGTTGGAGGCTTGCTACAGAAAACACATCGCTCTTCTATGAAGTATTCAAAGGTAAATACTTTAGAGGAGGTGATGTTTTGTCTATGGAACTAGGGCCTAACCCATCTTGGGCTTGGCGTAGCTTAGTGGAAGGTAGGAAGGTATTGGAAAAAGGATTGAAATGGAAGGTGGGGAATGGTCAAAACATTAGAATATATAAAGATTCTTGCCTGCTGGGTTGCTACTCGTTCACAATGCCTCCCTCTGTGAACCAGGACCCCAAGCTTTTTTCAGTTCATCAACTCCTTCTTCATCCAGAAGTTTGGAGTGAGGATTTGATTCATGAAAAATTCCCGGAAGAAGTGGCTGCAAAAATTCTGTCAATATGTCCCTCAGAGTCAAGTGATGAGATCATTTGGTCTCTTTCAAGAGATGGTAATTTTTCGGGTTGCTTTCTCCTTCTTTCACTCTCCAATTGATGCCTTCCCTCCCTATTTGCAGAATGAGAAGATTTGGAGGGTGGTTTGGGACCTAAAGGTGCCTAATAAGATAAAGCACTTCATATGGAAAGTAACCCAAAGGCATTCCTACAAGAGCCAAACTTAATAGTAGAATTCCAGTGATTGTGGACTCTTGCCCTTGGTGCAATACTCACTTTGTATCAATTCTACGTTGCCTAATCTACTGCCATCATTCACCATAGCCTAGAGCTACCAAGGCCTTAGTCCTTCAAGCAGCAACCAAATTTACACTCAAGTGACAGATTAGTGGATCCAGTATGTTGAAGAAGTTTAAAGAAGGCCAAATTGGAAAGAGTTATTCATCGCATTTGTTTGTGCTTCTTATTCAAAAAGAAATACTTCTTTTTAAAAATTTTTTAAAAAATTACTTATAGAATTTTTAATATTGTTTATTTGTGCTTCTAAAAAAAAGCAGAAGCAGAAAATAATCAGTTTTTCTGCTTTTTTAAGAAGCAGATAGGGAGCTAATTCTCCCAGAAGCAGAAGCAATAGAAAAGAGAGAATATTGCTCCTTAATATTAGCAACCACTTTCTTTCCACTCAATTATAATTTTATCCTTAAAATTTTTAAAAACTACCATTCTTTTCCCACTCTCATGCTCTCGCTCTGTTCATATCTTTAATTGTAATTTTATTAAATAAAGTACTTCTATATTTATCACATCCAAATAATTTAATAAATTCTAATTTTGATAAAAAATATTTATAAAATTATATCCAAATATAAAATAATTTTTTTGCTTTTGTTTCTACTTCTACTTCTACTTATTAAGAAATACTTATCCTAGAATCTTAACCAAACGGGCTCTTACTCTGGCAAATCTGGAAAGCTAGAAACAACAAAGTCTTCGGCAACAAAACCATAAGGCCCGAGGAAATTGCAAACTTGACAAGAAGACTTACGTTAGAACTGAAAAGCAGCCAAGCTTAAGAGCCTTGAGAATTTATCTTCATTTACTACTTGCTATTTAGTAGTGTTTGGATTATCCCTCTTATGTTTTTTTTTGGCTAGTGTCCTTGGGACCTATTGAATTGTGTTTCTTCATCAACGAAATGCATTCCTATTTATATATACTGTGTTAATATTTAATTGAATGACAATATAATTTCTTTATGCTAATAATTAGTTAAAACTAAATCTCATTTTTAATATTAATATTCTATCCAAATTATTTTTCAACTATGATTGTGATTTTTTTTTAATGAAAGAATTGAATCCAAGAAACAGCATATTTTATTTTTAAATTATCAATACTTTAAGATTTGGGAAAAACTGGCATTTTTAAGGCGTTGGTTAAGATTTAAAAAATGATAAGTTCTCATGGAAGAAAAAATTTTAAAACTATGGAATTGGGCCTTCCTCGTTAAAAAAAGGAATTGGGCCCTCTAGAACAGAATGACTTGGGCAGACAACGGTTAGAAATTGGAAAGGTATGCATATAATTAGCGTTTTAATGAGGGACAATAATGTAAAAGCGCTCATGTTACCGTTGAAATCCGATTGCGCTCCCGTATAAAGGTTGCCCCGCCTGCTTAAAACCCTCTATTTCAAAAAAATTCATCGAAGATTTTCCAGAGAAGCGCAAGAAAAATACACTCAATCAAAAAAAAGCAAGAACAGAGTCTTCTCTTTCAGTATCTTTTGTAAGTTTTCGTTTTTATCTTTTTTCGAATTCCAATCAGCACACCATTCAATTTTATTTTTTTTTTGGGTTTTTTGTGAACGAGTTGATCGGTGTCTCGATTTTGATTCCGTGGATGTTTTCTATTTTGGTTTTTCACTGGTGGGTTGGGATAAAAATCCGATCGAGTGTAATGTGTGTGTTGGGTTTGTCTTCTTCTCCTCAAGTTTCAAAGTGAAAAAGATAGGGTTTGATCTTTTTCAAGTCCAGTTAGGTGAAGAAGAAAAAGTGAACGTTTTCGAATTGGAATCTAGGGTTTCGTTTTCTTTTCGAGCACTGGGGATGGAAAGTTGAAAAGGGTTTATCGGACGAAGATGGTTTCTGACGAAGATGAAGGAAATGTTAAAGATTTGACATCTTGAATGTGAGCTTTGGTGTCAAACGATGGTTTAGGGGTTTGTTGATTTTTGGTGTAGAAATGCTTTCTGGTTTTCCTGAAAATTAGAGATGAGGTGAAGGCAGGACTAGGTGCAAAGATTATCTAAGATGGCTTAACTCTCTACAATATGTGCAGGAAGTTGCACTGTAGATTGGTCACAGTAACGCAAAATGGCAGCCAGAACTGGTCGCTTGTTTCAAGACCAGAACCTCAATGCCCACATCAATGGTATTGCTCTTGTTCTTTTTGTCTTAAGCTTGTTTCATCATAATTTATTGGTGTTTTCCATTTCTAGGCTAATTCTTGATGCTGGTGCAGGAGCAGGTACTGTTTCAGGGAAGGCAGATTTTATGGGTCAGAGGAAGGGTAGGGCTGGTGGAAGAAAACCACTTGGTGATCTATCCAATGCAGGGAAGCCCATAAACCAGGCTGGTGGAAAGAAAGCCCTTGATGGTTCATTAAATTCAGGCAAACCCTCTGTTACTCAGCCATCGAAACAGCTTAAGTCTAATAACCTCACTGTTATTATGAATGATGAAGCTGTTTCTGCTAAGGCAAAAAACCTTGAAAGTAGCAGAATAACTGCCAATAAGGCTTCTGAGAAATCACGTACTGGCAGCAGGAAGGCGCTTTCTGACATTTCAAACTCAGGGAAGCCACGTGATCCGGACATAAGAAACAAAAACAGCCTGAAGCCATCGAGAGAGGAACCTCTTCATCCTAGTGCAATCGCTGAAGAACAATTCTTGCACAATCATCAAGAGTGTATCAAATCGCAGTTTGGAGCTGTGGATGTGCATCATTTTCTCAAGACTGTTGGACTTGAGAATGGTAACTAAATTCATATTTTCTTATTGTTTACTGTTTGGCTGTAACTTGGTTACTTAATTCTTTGATTTTATAATTTTTCCAGACTGTTGGACTTAGAGAATAGTAATTGCTTTACATATTTTGGATTGTGAACTTTGGCTGGAACTTGGTTTACTTATTCTTTGATTTCATAATTTGATCAGATTCAGATGACGACTTGACAATTTCCTTTGAACTCCCTGCAATTAAGATGAAGGTTCGATTGTAATTCCTTATGTTTCCCTGGTCTTTCTCTCCCTGTCTCGATTCTCTAACTATTTGTCCGCCCTTTCAGTCTGAGCTCAAACACTTGGAATTGGAGGAGGTACCTGAGCAGTTGCCTGAAGTGCAGTCTCTATCTGCTCAGCCTGGGTCTCCCAAGCACTGCGCGACTCCAAAACTATCGAGTTACTCTGCAAAGTGGGACGACTTTGCGGTCAATTTCAAGTTGATAGAGTCACCAAAATTGTCTAAAAACTGATTTCTCCTGCAATTATGTAAAGAACTTGATATAGCGTAGGTGTTCTGAGCCACTGAATCTGATGGCAATTATTGTGGCATTTTTTAGAGATGACCTTAATGTTTGTTTAGCTGTGATCTTATATTCGTAAGAATGTGAAAAATGTTTTTCTGTTATTTCAATGAATGGTATTGGTTTTTGTTCTTATTTGCTCAATTTTTTCTTTAGTGCTGCTGCTATATCCTAAGAAAAGTTTTTCACGAAATTCTACCCACATTATCTGCCGCTATGCCAGGTTCCCTGCGATAGAGCAGCATCCTGTTAGCGAATTGTTGTCTGAAAGTCTTTTGAAGGATGTCACAACTTATGTCAAAAAAAAAAACTTGAATACAGCAATTTGGTGCTAAACTAACTATTCAATGTATGCTTCAGCAATTGGATTAAAATTAAATAAGTAATGATGCTTCATAAAGTAAAGGTATTGTACAACTTTTCCTTATTAAGAGCACCTAAAATTTTTTCTCAACTTGGACATAATGTTTACATGAAAAGAAGCTCTGCTCCTCAGAATGCTTACAGAGGGATCCATGAGTCCTACGTATAATATTGAAAAACTTTGAAGGATGTAAGGTTGCATTTCCTTTCGCAGAGCCTACTATCATCTTCGTAGGAGCTTTTTAAAGGAGTGTTGCTTTTAGTTAGAGCTTAGCACCACCATTTCACAAAATTATAAATAATGTTTTTAATTTTGTATTCATAAAAAAAATAAACATATCAAAATTTTTATGACAGCTGAAAAATTGATAAGGACTTCTTCATCTTATGATTTATTATACTAGTTCAATGAGGGAGGGAAAAAAAAATCAAAAGGAGGAAAGGAGCAAAGTTAAAAACAAAAATTTTAAATAAAAAAGTAGAAAAAAATATTTTTCAATTTGCGTAATAGCAATTTTTATATCAAAGTAGTAGAGCACAGTGTTAGGAATTGTTGATTAAAAATAAAAAGATTTATAATTTGAATATTTCAATTAAATATCAAGGTGGGACGCTAATTTTTTTTTCTTTGAGATGTTAAAAAAAAAAATAAAGAAACACATTTCTCAAAATGGAAAAACCTCATCTCATCTGAGTCAGTGGACGGTGGGGTGTGTTTGGTCATCATCGACTCACTCACTCTCACATTCTCAGCAAATCGATGATGTCTATGTCTCTGAGACTGCCCTCTCTCGCCCACCTCTTCTCTTCACCCTCTCTTTCCCGCCCTTCTCTTCGCATCCTACGCCGCCGCCATGGCAGCTGCCTCCGCCTTCCGCCGCTTGCCGCCAGCTTCTCGGCCCAAAGAGCGGCGGCAGCGGCTGAGACCCAGGACCGAGTGGATAACTCGAAGAACCGAGCGGCGAGCGAGCGAGTCATCACGCCGAGGTCACAGGACTTCAACGCTTGGTACCTCGACGTTATAGCCAACGCTGAGCTCGCCGATTACGGTCCGGTTCGCGGCACTATGGTCATTCGTCCCTACGGTTACGCTATTTGGGAATCCATTCAGGTTTCTTCTCCCAAACCAATCAATTTCCCTTTTTAGCTGATTTTATTTTTTTTAATTTGGGAGAATTTAGAAGAGAAAAAAAAAAGTGTTTATTTTTTTGTGCAGGAATATTTGAACGTGAAGTTCAAGGAGACAGGGCATAGTAACATGTACTTTCCCCAGGTAAGGTTCTGAATTCTGATGGATTTTAAAGGGATAATGTAAATGAACAATTTGCTGAGAATATGATAATTCCACTCTTAGTGATTTTTTTTTTTTAATTTATTATTTGGGTGATTTCGAGCTCACTAATAGTTTAATACTTGGTGGGTTTTAGAATCGTTATTAATTCGGGACACGTTTTATGAGCTTACTTGGGTTTGCTGAGACCAATTGAGCTACTATGTTGAGTATCTGAATAGCTATGGTAACTGTAATAGTTGGAAGAATTACAAAAATTGTTGAAGAATTCATCAAATCTTGTAATTCACTGAAGCTGTGTAGTTGCGTGTAACACTGTAAAATTACTTTGTGGTACAGGAAATATAATGGTAATGCAAAATGAGATGTTGATAATGTGTATTATGGTTATGACGAAATTAAAAATATCTCACATTGGTTTGATGTTTTTTTCCCTCCAATCTGTTGTGCAGTTTATTCCATACTCGTTTATAGAGAAAGAAGCAAGTCATGTGGAGGGCTTCAGTCCTGAGTTAGCATTAGTGACAATTGGGGGTGGAAAGGAACTTGAAGAGAAACTCGTGGTATGGATGCCCTTCAACTGTTTGCTTTCATGTGCATATGTTCTTCCATTTGTTCCAATCTATAAGCTGAATTAAATTTCTCATTTGTGATCTTGAAAATCTGTGACCTAAGGTTTAGCTTTGATTTTTTGCAATTCTTGAGGCTGTAACAGGTTCGACCTACAAGTGAAACCATTGTGAATCACATGTTTACTCAATGGATCCAAAGTTACCGTGATCTCCCACTCTTGATTAATCAGGTAAATGCTTCTGTTGCTGTGTTTGTGGTTGGAAACTTGTCTGCTTATATGATGGGACTATGTAGTGACTTTCTTTTCTCATACGAATGTGGTTCAGTGGGCAAATGTTACAAGATGGGAGATGCGCACTAAACCATTTGTTAGGACTCTTGAATTTCTTTGGCAAGAGGGCCATACTGCTCATGCAACTCCGGAAGAGGCAGAAAATGAGGTCATCATCTTCTCTACGCTAATCCTAAATGTCTTTACTAGTTTAATAGTGTAACCTTAGTGAAGATAATCCATTCAACTGCAGGCTATACAGATGATTGATATCTATACCAAGTTTGCTTGTGAGCAAGCTGCAATACCTGTTATTGCAGGACGAAAATCTAAAGTAGAAACATTTGCTGGTGCTTCTAAGACCTATACAATTGAGGCCATGATGGGTGACAAGAAAGCATTGCAAGCAGGAACCAGCCACAACCTTGGGCAAAACTTTTCCCGTGCCTTTGGAACACAGGTATTTAATGTAGCACTTTAATAATGGCAGATCTGCAAAGTATTTTCTTGGTATAATATGTGTGTGTTTTGAGGTAATTACTGTGAATTTCTTCAGGAAATTATGCCCCCTATTCCGTTCTTAAACTTACCAGTGTGCAAGCTTGATTTTGGAGGCTCTCTTGCTACATTTTATTTATTTATTTATTTTTTGCTGTCGAAGATACTTCGACAATTATGCTCAATTTTGGAATGATGAGAACTTGAAATTGCTTTTGAGAATCAACCATGAAATGGGAAAGAATAAGAAAAATTTAAAGGTATATATCTTTTCATGACAAACAAAATATCTTTTCAACTTTTGGAATCCATTGAAGATAAGGTTGCTGATGTAGGATGGTGAGAGATATTGGATATAAGATACAAGGGAGAAGATTGGAGAGATGGAGAAAGAGAGGTGATGCATATAGAGAGATAAGAGATAGAAAGTGGTAGGGTGAAGAGAGGTGGAACAGTGAAAACCACTCAATTTAAATATCTATTCATCAAAACAAAAACAAAATCAATTGACCAAAGGCATAGGACCTAGGTTTTCATGGACCAACTCAACCTAAGAGCTAAAGATGTTAGGTTGATTTTGGTGCTTGATATGGTATTATGGTATGAGAGGAACACTTTGATTTCATCGACTTTGTTATATTTTCTTTTCTTTTCAAGTATTTATATAAGATGCAGATGCTCAAAATGTACGCTTGTGCAGTTTGCAGATGAAAATGGACAAAGGCAACATGTTTGGCAGACATCATGGGCAATTAGTACACGTTTTGTTGGAGGTATTATCATGACCCATGGAGATGATGTAGGCCTAATGCTTCCACCAAAGATTGCTCCAATACAGGTACTTTTGGATGCTGTACATCTGAGTCACGTAAAGACACCATTTTTGGGTTAAAAGTATCTTTTGGAACATTTTTCACCTTGGACAAAAAAAAAAAAAAAGGCTGGTAATTTAATTCTAATGATGATTGATAACATACAATATGCTACTTTTGCTAAATAAATTGCTTACAGAACATCCAAGAAAACGACTCATTACAAAATGTTCCTTCATTTGAGTGATAATTATAAATTAATAATCTAAACCATTTGTTAAATTGTCACTTTCTTAGTCCTTCATTTTTGACTATGGAATCAATTTCCCAATAACTTTCAGTTTATTGACATTTATTTAATTGTACACGTGATTTGAATGTTACAGTATTTTGTTGTGGGTATCCTTCCTTCACACAGCTTCCTATTTTGTTCCGTGCCAATACTTCATGATTTTCTATTTTACTTAAAAATTCAAACTTTTATCTTCCTTGGACTTCTTAATGATCTGCATTGCTTGATTTAGGTGGTAATTGTACCTATTTGGAAGAAGGATGATGAAAAACTGGCAGTTCTAAATGCAGCAGCGTCTGTAAAAGAAGTTCTTCATGCTGCAGGGATCAAGGTTAAACTTGATGACTCAGATCAAAGAACCCCTGGATGGAAATTCAATTTCTGGGAGATGAAGGTTTGCTCTTAAACTTGGATGTTTGTCGTAAATATGAACTCTGATTTATTAGTTGCTGCTGCGCATGATGCAGACTCTTTCTAAGTTAGAATTTCTAATTGCGCTTACCTAATGTACGCCTTCATATTTCAGGGAGTTCCTCTTAGAATTGAAATTGGTCCTCGTGATGTGTCTAGTGGTAGTGTGGTGATATCCAGGAGAGATGTTCCTGGGAAGCAGGGGAAAGTGTTTGGAATCTCTATGGAGCCTTCAATTTTGGTGGGTTATGTGAAAGACAGGTTGGATGAGATACAGTCCTCTCTTTTGGAAAGGGCGATAGCATTCCGAGACAGGTTCACTTCTTTTCTGCTATTCCTAGCGGCTCTATCTAAGTAATTACCTTGTCTAACGTGCTTAGAATTATGTGAAATAATGGCTTATTATTGATGTTAGTCACATTAATAAACTATTTCCTGAAGTGAAGAATGCTAATGGTAGCATAACCTTGGCTTGTGGTAAAACAACGTTTTACTTTGCATTCATGATATCCACTGAGCTAGTTTTGTGCACGGATTTTGGCCTATGTAGTAAATATATGGTCTGAACATGGTGTGCTTGTAGCCTGAGTTCAGGTCTTAATGATTGCACTCCACCATTTGAATGAAAGTGAAGAGGTTCTTGAATGGAATTTATTGACTTTCCGCTAATATAGATACTTCCAACTTGTGTCAGTCTAATTGGCGGTTCACTGCCTAATTTGGAAAGAAATTTTCACAGTGAATATAATTCCTGAATAAGAGGATATAATCTAGCATGCTTTACTGGACAGATATAGTTGTTGATGACCAATACTTTCACCCAGTTGGTGTTTTTTAGACTAGGTTTTTACCCAGTTAAATAGTTGAGAAGAACTTTCACTAAAGTCTATGCTATAATTACTGTACTGGCCAAAACAAGTCTGCTAGTCTAAAGATTTACTAAAAGAATGTCATAAGAAAATTGGAAGTACATTTGATGGCTTCTATTGTTACAAAAATTATTTGAATATCTTCTAGATAAGCAAACAATTGGAGTGAGGGTTTCTAATGTTCTACAACTTAAGATTGCTCCAATGGATGATTTCCATGGGTGGGATTGTAGACAACTGTTATGACCAACTCAATAGCTTTTTCTCTAAATATTTTGGGGAGATTTAATTACTTATATTTTAATCTTCTCAAATTATGCACAAAATGCCATTGCACACAAATGCAGATTTGCATCCCCAACACAGGCATATTGACAAGCATAATTTTTTCCTTTGCAGTAATATTGTAGATGTGAGCTCATACGATGATCTTAAAGCAGCAATATCACAAGGCAAATGGGCAAGGGGTCCTTGGTCTGCTAGGTAGTGTTTTCATTTAAGGTTCTTGCTTAAACAGATTTTGAGGGCTAAACGTAAATTCTAATGTATATAGAAGAGGAACATGATTCACAACTCTAATTTCAAGCTTGTTTTACATAATGACATAGCAATGAAGATGAGTTAAAAGTAAAAGAGGAAACGGGAGCAACCATCAGGTGCTTTCCTTTTGAACAGCCAGAAGGGATTAAAAGATGCTTGATGACTGGAGATCCTGCTGAAGAAGTAGCAATTTTTGCCAAATCTTACTAACTCCCAGAGTATATTGTCTGGGGTGGGAACTTGCAGTCGAATTTTTGGTTTGAATCTTTCTTCTTGCTTTTTCGATAAGTCAGTTTTTTGTTGTATAACTTAGACTAGATAGTAAAAAACATATGATTTATTGATTGGGTGTAAAATCTATTCTTACTCTGTTGCGATTGTGGATGTGGAGATACAGTTTCATAAGGAAGTGTTCTATACTGCTGCAGTTTTGATTGTATCTGCGTAATTTGTTGCTGCGTTTACAGAACTAGTTGACAGATTTTATTGAAAGATTATGGAACCTTTGGTCTTTGTACCCCCCCCCCCCCTTTCTTTCTCTTTCTCCTCTGCCCTTCTCCAAACACCCCCAACGAAAGAAAAAAATAAATTTGAGTATGTTTGTCAAAGGGAAACCACTAAAATGTGCTATAACTCTAATGGCACATGCCTTGGCGGCTGTTAGTTGTTTTTCCCCCAAGTAATATTTTAGTTGAAGATAGTTTAGATCCATGGTTAAAAACTTGAAAGGCAAAGGAAATGCCTGACAAGAATGCTTGGAAATGAGGTTATGCTGCCCACCAATTGTCATATTCATGGGTTAGAAAGAGTTGGCATTGACATTTGGGAAATAGAGAATTTTTGTCATCTTCTATCAAAAATGTGACCGAGGTAAGAGACAAGTGATCATGGAGTTCAACGCGCACCATCATGTTACATCTTCCCCAAATCATGGTAATACATAGTAAAGGGATCCATTTAACATGTACAAGCAGAACTGTTATTTATTTTTTTGTTTTTGGTCGTATTACAAGATATGAAACTAGAGATGTAGAGTGTAACATTTAGATAAGAAGTACTCTTAATACAAATACATACACAAGTTATTCAAGCTCACCAGCTGAAGCTAATGGATTCAAAATGCAGGTTGTCTGTCGAACAAGATCTACAGATTGATGCCACTTCATGTCTCATTTTCCTTGTGCCACTCACAACAACTCCAATGCTCGATCCTTCACAGTCAGAGTATTTCTGCCAGAGAACGAAATTTTCCTGCTTAAGGTTTTACTTAAACATTCTAAGCATTAATTACTTTTTCTGACATAAAAAAAACAAAAAAAACGGTAGCTGGAAACGTATGTAACCAATGTCATAATTTTATAGCGAACCTTCAATAAGCATTTGATAGATCACTAAAATTTTGGTTTGAAGTCATTTAGGTGAGAAAAATTCAACATAAAAATATTTAATTGAACTTCAAGAAATAGCCACTGCAAAGAAGGAAAAACTGTGTAACTAACTAATTTGAAAAAGTTGTGACAAAATACAATTATATTATCTTACTTTTTATGTCAGGTCTTTCGCCATAATGTACTTCAGCTGTATGGGCGAAGGATTGGAAGGGAAGACTCTCTAATTCTCTGTCAGCATTGTAGCATCCTGCGCCTCGAGAAGTTGATGGAGTCGTAGTGAATGTGTTTTTAATCTGCTTCAAATCCTTATTCTATTTCTTGTTCCAGAGAAAAGCAGACGTAGCAGTAATGACAATGGATACACATGAATAACATGTTAAGACAGGACCTTGAGAAATAAGGGTATATGAGGTCTGAATTTTGGTCAATTGGATATATGTAATATCTAGTTAGGATGGCAATAAGTAGAAGGAATAATATAAAAGATGAAGAGATGATAATGCCAAGGTAGAGCCAACTGTTTTGTCCTAAGACTGCAGAAACTGGTTCATCTAATGCATTCGACTTGAACCATAATGTTTGAAGAAGCTTTCTGTCATTTGTTGCTGGCTGTTTCTCTCCTGTTACATAGGGGTCAATTTGAAGCTGCAAGAGTGAGATGTCAAAGGTGCTGCCTGAAACAGGCAAGAGGAGGTCTATCGTGGTAAGATCAGTGGACTTCTTGAATGCACATACAAGAAGAACTCTAGGAGCTTTGCCCCCTTTTGTGTTGGCCTTAAAGAGTAGCGAACGGATTATGGAGATGAAGGGTGTGATGCCACTTCCTCCACTCACCATCACTAGCATTTCATACCTGCATCAAAGTTTCTGTCAACTCATGCCTTATAAAGTGACTTTTAATTTAGGATAAAGAGTACGTATATTCCAAGGAATGAAATTCATGAAAGCACAAAGGCTCCTTTAGTAAGTCTCCAGTACCCAGAGAAAACGTTTGAATCCGGTCCATAAGGCCCTTCAATGGAGACATCAAGGTGGGCCATTGGAGATGATAGTTTCTGATACAAAGTATGGCACCAGCTTCCTGAACTTTTAATGACAATGCTTAGGTTATCAGGATCAGTATGGCAGCAGGAGGTGATGGAAAAAGGGTGCCATTGCAACTTGAAAATACTAGGAACATTTATGAAAATGATACTTGTAGGAGCATAGCACAGCCCTGTTGTAGCAAAATGAGAGAGAAATACTTTGTTACGTAAAATGGAGCCAAATTCATTTAAAGAACCTCTCAGATTCTTTCATTCACTATCGTTACCTGGGTTCTTGGAGAAATTCAGCTCAACAGCTTCACAAGCCAATACACGCGCAGAAACCAACATAATTCTCTGCTGGGACTGTAGGCATCTCAGGTACCGGTCAATCAAGAACAGGTAAAATCCTGCAAGAATTACGCAAGAAGAAGAAGATCCTACATGCAGCACAAGGAAGACTACAAAAACAATGTACAAGTAATGATTGTAGAAGAAAAGTTCAAAACTTTTCGCCTTGTGAAAGGTAAGGTAGTAGCCCACATAGTTAATCCTGCTAGCAAGGCTACTCCTGCAGCCACATTTGAGATGCCAACTTTGTTCCACATGAGCATCTGCGAGGAAAGTTTTTGGATTGTGATGTCATGACAGAAGGGTGTTTTTGAACATTGAAGATGGCCTAATAATTTATGAATACAAAATGGCCTAGCAAAAAAGGAGGAGAGTGACTTTGGACACGTTGATTGCAACTTACGTCTGAGATTTGATGAGTCTTGTCCCAAAAAATCATATAGCAAAGTCCATGTACTGTGAAGAGGGCCATTGCAGTGTGTCCTAGCCAGATATGATCCTTGATACTTCCCTCTGAAGTTAGGCCAATGAACCGCAAAACTGAAGACCCTCTTGGCACTGGTAAGAACAGAAAAGCTAGGCAGATATTCCCAACAAGGCCTAAAGCAAGTGCTGAATTTTCTAGCTTGGCTTCCCACCTGTGCAACAAGAACCATTATGTTACAGGTTAACCTTAAAAAATGAAGCTTCAGATATGAAGCTATTTATGTCCCTTACATTTCACTTTCAATTTTCTCGTTCTTGTTAAGAAACTATGAACACAAAACAAAAAAGAGATATTTAAATTTGGTAACAAAGAATATTTTATGATGTGAAAATTCATATCAAATTGTGAGTGAAAAGTTTTTTTCTTACACTAGCTCTTTCTCGCTAGCTGCTTGTAGGGCCACTCCTTCAAACATGTCATGTAAGTAGGAGCACATGGACCAAATTAACACTAAAACAAACATGATAATGAAAGAGAGTTCTGTCCGAGAAATAATTCCAAGGGGACCATTCACGAGCAATGGCCTTTTCCATGATCCTAATGACCTAATCCAAAAAATCCCACCTTCCTAAGAACAAGAAATCGTCACACATATGTTTGGTCAGGCATTAATTATCATTT
Organism: Pterocarpus macrocarpus; assembly: GCA_031439585.1. Taxonomy (NCBI): domain Eukaryota; kingdom Viridiplantae; phylum Streptophyta; class Magnoliopsida; order Fabales; family Fabaceae; genus Pterocarpus; species Pterocarpus macrocarpus. The sequence goes on along the minus strand of CM062516.1, from coordinate 58,010,579 downwards.
TTGCCTGGAAAAAACTGATGAACAAACAAGGTATGAAGTAATGTACCTTCCAGTATTATGATCAGAACGTTTTTGTTCCAAATGAAGGTATATGGAGGCCAAAGTGGCAATGAACAAAATGGGAAATGTGTAAACAAGCATAGTTGTCCCTGTGCAAAGGATAGAGGATGCAAATAAATCAATTAAGATATAGGTAGAGGATACAAATATATAAATTAAGATAATTTTTTCGTGAATCAAGATATGTTTAGGAAAGATTATTTTTAAAGACATAGTATTCTTTTTTTAAGTTTTCTCGAAAAACACTAAACGTCGTTTACATCGACAGAGAGGCTACGGTAATGTACCAAAAGAAAATTTCTACGTAAATACCTACTTAGTTGGTTCAACTCCTGTATAGTCACTATACGTGTGGGTCCTCAGTGAACCAATCACCATGATAGTAACTGGTGTAGTATCAATTTTTGAGCACAGATATTCATTATCATTTTATACTACTTTCTTACATAGGACATATAAATTAGTTTCTAATACTATAAGGGACCGAGAGTACTAAAGGGAAACTTAAGCATTCTGATTAATATTGACAGACCTTGTTTGCCGAAGCATATTGAATCTGCTTTTGATTGAATGTCGGGTAACCAATGCAGAAAGAAGGTGTTTGTGGGCATCATTATCCAAACCATTATGTACCCAAGAAAGATCAACAGTGAGAACCACCATATCCCTATTTGAACTAACTCCACTCCCGGAGAAGCAGATCCACTCTTCTCTGAATCCATGACTTTTCTCTTCTTCTCCCTTGTGGTATAAGAGATTCCCTTTTTATGGGAAGTTTCCTTCAATGCTCATGCTTACATATATATAACACCAAAAAGTTGAACAATAACTCGAGTTTAAACAAAAGGATGGAACAATGGTAAAAAGACTAGTACATAATAGATGAGAGAAACCGGTTTTGCAGCCTACAACTTGACTCCTATTTGGGAAGGGAAATTGGTGAGAGCACACTTCATCTTGTTGCTTCCAATGCAATTGTCAAATGTCACTTTTTTAAATATTTTCTCTTGGGAAGTTCTCTTTTCTCTTGCGTCCTTTTCTGCATTAAACAAACAGCAATTATTTTTCACATGATTTATGAAGATCATCGTGGACATCTCCATGCATTGAGTGGAAAAAGATAAGATAAAAAATTTCAAGTGTTTTTAACTATGAATGTTAGTGGGTATCCAAAATTGATATCGCATAATTATGTTCAAACAAGATAGCCCTTGAAAAAAATAAAGAACTTTACATGAGATAGCTTTTGTTGAGAATATTATTTTGATATCGAAAATGAATCCTAAGAATGGACACTATGAAAAAAAAGAGAGACATAAAATCTTAATTTCACTTAGTAAGTATTACAAAATATTTTATGGCTATGTTTTTCTGTAATATTCAATGTGTGATTTTGATGTGAAGAAAATATTACTCCATTTTGTTCGGTAGAGAGCATATAGCTTGTCTTGATAGCAACATGCAGGGCAGAAGCGAGTTCCCATGTGGTGGACAGAGTTGGCAATCTCATGTGAGGTCTTTTGAGAAAAAGGGTTTTGTCCTTTTTTATTTAATTTAATTTAACTTTTTGTTTTTTCCTTCCATCACACTCAGCTCCATGCATGCAGTAGCTGTGCCCACATTGAACCATTGATTCAAGAGAGAACAAGAAGTTAAAGACAAAAGTAGAATTATGATTAGCCTATCACTGCTGTGAGAAGAAATGTTTAGATCTTTTCTCCTTGCCTGTGTCCTGTCCTATCGAAAACTTCACTCGTGTTTCGGTTTGAATATATTAGTATTTTCTTTTTGGTGATCTCTATGATATCATTTTTAAATAAAAGAATTTGGAATCCTTTTTATATGGTCCAATAAGATTTAATAATATATTTAATTTTTGTCTATCTAATAATAAATTGTCATTATTTATAAATTTATATTTAGATCCAATTAATATTTTTTTGTTACAAATTTATCACAAGGCTTATTTTTATTTCCAACTATCAAATCAACTTGCCTATAATTATTTCTAAATATTTAAAAACACTTTTTATTTCCAAATCAACAAGAACCCTAAAAAAATAATCCCTAAATTCAAGTAACATTGTTCCAAGACCACCTTCGTGCACACAATACAGTTTTTGATATCTCAACATTCAAATTAATTTTTTTTTTTTAAAAAAATTAGAAGTCAGATTTGAAGCCTTTTTAGTAGGCTATTGTGGAAGAATTTAGTAACACCATTACCTAGTACTTTTTGGCAAATGCTGCTAGAGTACTTGTAAAGTTTTCAATTTAAGGCTTAAGCATCCAACTACAAGTTTGCATCACAGCCAGCTAACCGGGATAAATCAAACTAGCAGCATACTACTCACTACGTTCAAAGAAATACCAACATATCTCAAAGACCTTTTTTTTGGTATTTCTACTGGGCCTAAGCATCCAGTAAAAATTTATATTAAGTGAGAATACAAATTTATATTCAGAGATTTTTTTTTTTTAGCATTTTTCCAGATTTGATGATAAAATATTTCTTTAGGTGTTCAAAAATTTAGATAAATTGATTTGATGTTTGGGAATAAGAATACGCCTTGAGATAAATTTATAACAAAAGAAATATTAAGTGGATGTAAATATAAATTTATAAGTAATGACAATTTATTATTAGGTGACAAAAATTTAACACATGGTTAAATTTTATTGGACCATATAAGAAGGATTCCAAACCCTTTTATTTAGGAAAGATATCATAAAAATCACCTTTATGTTTTTCTTTGGTTATTAATTTTCTGTTTTCGGTTTGGATTATTCTGTAGTCTCTTTACATTACTCAGATTCTGTTGATTTCCTCTGCAGGAACTGAAAATCACGCATTACTAGAGTTAAAGGTTTCATTGTATGTGTTTGAATTGAAAGTAGGCATGTATGTGTTTTATTTCCCCGTCTCTTCTTCTCCATTTTCTTCTGGTGGAGTAAAATACAGAAAAGTAATATGTTAGTATATAAAAAGTGAACATAAAGAATGAATATCATAAAAAGAGATACAAATCCTTAATCTCACACATCATCATTAAATATCTTGCGTGTTTTTTACGTGATATCTATTCTTGATATATAAATAATACTAATTATACAGAAAAAACGCATTTATTGTCTAGCAAACAGAACTCGCATAGAGTGAGCTAACAAAATGGTGCCGAAACCCCGTGGAGTGAACTAATTAGAGTGTGTTTGGTTCGGAGTCGGCAAACTATGACTTGGTCTAATGGAAAAGTAATTCTTTTTACTTATGCGCAAATTATTGTTTGAGGCTAAAAATTATGTTACAATGTAACTCAATGTGATTTTATCAAATATATTAAAATAAAATAAAATTCTGTTTGCATTATTCAAACCATAGTTTGGACTCCCTTAACATTAAAACAAACGCAAGTAGTCTTTAAGAGATAGATATATAGCAAGCTAAGTTACTACCAACGAAAAGCAAAAGTATATATCATTTGATTCAGTGCATTATTATTATTATATATAAGCCAATAGCATAGATGATCGCACAATCGGATAAGTAAAAATCTCTTTGATACGTATTCATAAAGGTTGGCACAGATTAGCTGATAAATTCTCATTTAGGCTTATAGTATACCCTCACTTTGAAACGAGACAAATTCTCTCCTCTTTCATTAAGGTTCGGGCCATTTGCCATGTCTCTCAAGTTTTGACAGGTATGATCAATTGCTAAGGACATATGCATTTTCAGCATGTGTTCATTGCAAGGATATGCATAGCAGATTTGCACCTTGAACAAAAACTAGGCTGATTTATTCTCTCTAGAATATAAATGATTTGGAGGATTTGTAGTCCACTAATCATTGGACCATTGCAAGACCGAGAAAGTCCAATCCACACACAAGATATGGACACTTAACACATAACACACATTTGCATGAAGACACAAAAAAATTGTATTGTAATGTCCATTTCCTGCTGACCAAAGCAAATCCATATATTGTCCAGTTTGTGCAGGTCGAAATTCACTGTTGAGTCCACTACCAAGTGCCAACGCCTCAAGTGATCTTCTGGCCCATTTTCTTTGAAAACTGTAGAACTTACTTTAGATGGTTCGTTTGGTTTCATGGCGGGAGGATAATCTTATTGAACATATATAGTGTTATCTTTGACCAGGAAATTAAAAAAAAAAAATGGTGTTACCATTTTTAACAGTTTTATGCAGGAGTGCTATAACTGATTTTGGTGGGATATGATTGATCAACGATACAACAAAATTTTCAGCTAAAAATAACGGGTTTTGATCTGGGATTTCGGTGTGCTGCGCATAGTTGTCTCTTTGTCAGAACTTTTTTTTTGCATTAGAAAGACCCAAAATCGTACCACAAAAAAGAACAAAAAAACGAAAGGACCCAAAAGAGGACGATCAAATCCACTTCAGATAGATGATTTCCAGCAGAAGCGCCTGTGGTGCAGTCGATACAACCGCATAGAGAAATCCGCGCTAGTAAGGGATCCCAAGTTTGCCTTATAAAGGGAGTTTGGTAGACAGAAAAAATTTTTATTACTGGGAATAAGATTTTTAGAAATGTTATTTTCAAGAATAATATTCTAGGTTATGATATTTTAAGAGTATTTAGTATGCTAATTAAATTTTTGAAAATATTTGATAACTTTTCAAAAATATTCTCGATAAAGGCGGTGGCAATTGGCCAGCAGGCAACGATGACGGTGGTGAACGGTGGCAGGTGGCTTTGAGTGATGATAGGAGTATTTTGATCTTTTCACAATAGCAAACATTTCGTTTCCATAGAAATGTTGGATTTTCCATGGAGGAAGAGTGATAATAATGTTTTGGAGATAAAATTCATTTCCGAAAATATTGTTTCAAACTTTGTATCAAATATGAGAATATTTTTACATTCCCGAAAAAATAAAAAGATGCATGCATACTAAACGCACCAATAGCGGTAGAGCCCCTCCCATCTCCCCCTCCTCCTGTGTGTGCACATGACCTTAAAAAAAATGATAGATGATTTCCACGTTCTTGTAAAATCTTACTGAGTACTTATTTCATCTTGCCATAAACAGTGCACCCCATTTGTCGGGAAATTCCTGATTGTAGAAGATAATCAAATCAGCTTTCGGATCAATCAAAGGTTGTTCTTTGATGGCACTGAACAAAGAACAATGGCAGCGCTTTAGAGGAGAAAGCGTTAATTCATTGGAGGAGTTTACTTTTAATTAATTATTAAACTTAAGGCCTGTGTCTGATTTAATAAAAGTTATGATATAAAATTAGAAAAGACATTTTAATTAGTATAGATTGAAATAATTTCATGTGCTATATACATGTCTATCTTAAAAATCAACGATAAATTGTTAATTATGTATCAATACACAATAACGTTGTAACGTATGACAGAATTGACCTATATATTAAATACTAAGAATTATAGGGTTTAAAACTTATTATTTGTGTTTAAATACACCAATAGTACATAATAGATTTAATCATTAAAATAATAATAAAAACAAACTTGCTATATATCCGTCCAATATATCTTTAATTCACTTTTCATATTTTAATAAAAAGAAATGCATCAAAATATTAAAAATATAAAAAAAATTAGACTTTCTTCATTTAGGAATATTAATAGGATAAATTAAAAAAATTAATTATTTTATGATACAATTATTGAAGCCAGCTTGTCAGGTAGCAATTCAATATCATAATCTTGTCTCATTATTATATCACAACGTTTTGTTTATAGAAAATATATTTTTGGACATCATATGTATCGGCATAATATATAGAATAGAGTATCCTCATATGAGTGTAAGTAAGTATATATATAATATATGAAAAAGTTAGTTATATAATATATATTATTTATGTAAAAGTATATATATATATATATATATATATATATATATATATATATATATATATATATTATTCTTGTGATTTTATATTCCTAATTTGTTAAAATAATAGTTATGCTAATTAAGCCACTAGAGTGGCGGGGTGGCCAGGACTTCGATAATATATATGAGTTCTTAAGTTAAATGCCAGTGTAACTAATATACTAAAAAAAAATGCTCATAATTTGTTACTTTTATGGTGCATGTTGTTAGGATTTTCACATTTTTTTTTTCACTACAATAGTCATTTTTTTTTTTTTTGGGTTTCTCTGGAACATATAGAGAACTAAAGTTTATTTATTAAAATAATGTGACATAATTATTGATTCTTAAATAAATAAGTAACAATTATCTTCATTTATCAAAAGTTCTAATAAATTATTAATTATTATTATTAAGCACCTCTATAAGTGTACACATAATATCTCTCGGGTACTAAACCAAACATCATGTGGTTTAATTTTATTGAAACTTGAAATTTAGATTACTTACTTTTTTGGTTTTTGATGTTATTCAATATAAATAGTATTGCTCAGACTCAATCCTTAGAAATAAGTTAATTAATCGACTTTTTATCAATGTTTGGTTGGTTTAAGTTCACTTGTTTCTCTTAAATAAAATTTCATATTTGAATCTTGTGAATAAAAAAAATTCGTATCGAAGAGTTTTCCTCCCGTAGTGGATCAATCTAGCTCGAACCCTAGATTCATTGAGGTTTAGTGAACATTTTAGATATTAGTAGTTTAGGTAGAAAAAATTGACTCTTTCTTAGTAAAGAAAAAAATTAGGTTGAGAGGAAGATTTGTCCAATTGAGAGTTAGAATATATCTTTAAATTCATCAAACATTTACAACCCATTGTGTGTCTATAATGAGTTCCCAAGATGAGTGCAAATCACATTATTCTTATCATTAATTGCAATTGATATGGTAATTTAGTGGCGTGCACGCTCACTCAAATTTGTGCCAATTTTGGTCGTCACAAGATAAAATGAACAATACAAATGCTTATTGACACCATTGAACATGCGCAACAAATTAAAAAATTATCTTGGATAGCTATTAAAATGGGCTTTGATGTCAAATAAAACAAAATATGAGATTAGGCCACTGAGAAATATTTCCTGTATGAATTCATCATGACTACGAAGACTACTACATGCCCTTAGACTCCATTTTTGTTTTCTACTAAAAGAAAATGGAGAGGGCCATTTGCCATGTCTCTCAAGTTTTGACAGGTACGAATTAAAATGGGAACAGCACCAAACATAAGGATTAGGGAAAGTGAAAGGTGGGACATAAGGGACTATTCAGAAAGGTGATGAAGTGCACGAACCACTAAGGTTGCGTTTCTTTGTTTCCTTGTTGAACGAAAACCAATTGCAAGAAAGTTTAATATATGTCTTACACGTACCTCAGTGATGAAAGAACCAAAAAATAATATAGGCAAACTAGTTAAGTGCTGATGTGCTAGCGAAAAGCACAGTTAATTAAGAAAAATGCTAGATCAGTAGATTGTACAAATACAATTTCATTAACCGGTCTAAGAATGGAAAAAGTTAAGGTAAGTGGATTGCGTATTTGTTTGTAACTGCTTTTCTCTCCTCCTCCAATGTCCTAATTCACTTGTGATTGGTTGCAAGTCCTTTCCAAATACTTCTACGAAACTAAATTGGTAGTATGTAGCTCCGCTGATTAATTAATGAAGCAAGAATTTGGCCACAATAAGAAGAGAATTATTTGGATGAATCTTGAACACCTAGTGATTATACTCAGAATTAATAAGATAAAGATATTTTAGATAAAAATACAAATTAATAGTGGGCCCTAACTATGTGGTACTCCAAAATCATCCAAATATTTCTCTAATAAGAAACAATTGATTTATATTGTTTGTGTCTGGCATATTAATGCCAACCATTAGATGGATAGACTTGGCTAGCTAATATTATGTAAGTGATGAACTATGTAACAATTAATTGCAATAATGCTTTCCGCATGTACTAATTAATAATTACCAATAGAAATTAGTCTAGGAAAGGAGCTAATTCTCCACATGTGATGAATCATGATTGAAATCTTAATTAAAAGAGATGCCTACTTTTAGTAGCTGATCATATGCCGAACAAAATTACTTTGAGTGAAAAATATTTGTGGGAAAAAAAAAAAAGAATTTTCTTAACCAATGCCTAAAAAATTTAAAAGTGGCAAGTTTTTGAACATTTTAATGCAATATATGCATTGAAAAATCAAAAGACTTCACTATTCAATAAAAAAAAAGTTGCCACCTTTACTTTCTTAACCAATGCTCTTAAAAAAACCAAAAAAATAATAGTATGATAATTTACTCACAAAGCTAAATGAACATTTTCAACTTATAGATAATAAACTAATACTAATATTTACAAAAACGTTAGCTTCAATCATATTCAAATTGTTAGGTAATACGTCGGTGGTGTTGTAACTTTCTGAAAATTGTCGAGATGTGTTGTGTTTATCTTGAAATATGTGAAAATGTTCAAAGATAATTAATTAAGTTTGCTTAAGTAATCACCAATTCACCATTTTAAATTCTGTTAAACTCTTTTATTATTTTGTCATTAGTAATTTGTACCACTATTTTATTAGGTAAAAAGAAAAAAAAATTACAGTGACTACTAAAAAAAAATATCTTACGATCATTCATTTTCATGCGAGAAAATTTCATATTGATCGACCTACCACATCTAGTAATATAATTTTTTCAAAAGAAAAAACTTAATTAATTTGTATAAGCAGCATCACTAAAAGAAACTTTTCTTTTAGATTGTTACTCAACAAAACTTTAGTTCCCACTTCCTAAACTAGCTAGTTGCATACATATACCTATACGGAATAAGTATCGTTAGTCAAATTCATTGATATTTTGAAACTCAATTGCCCGTTAGAAGTAAATATTTTAGGGTCAACGTTCTTCACTTTGTCCCATCCCATGGGGATCACTCAAATATCTTCATTTTCAAAATGTATTCACCATGCCAACTTTTGGTACTCTTGGTCTCCGCCTTGTATGAAAACGTTGCATGAAAGTTCAAGCTTTTCTACATTTTGCCTAATCTTCTTTTAAATTTTAAGTAGGAGACTAACTCTCAAATAAGTGTCAAATATCATGTTATACCTTTTATAAATAAAACTTAACAGTGTATTTTACTTCTTAAATTATTTTTGCACCCAAAAAAAAATAATAAATTAGTTTTGTTTCATTACACCGCATATATTTCACATCAATGTAGAGTGAACAGAACTTGGCTTTTATTGAAAATTAAATTACTTAAAGTATTTGCATTTTAATATAATTACGCAACTTTTTTTTAATTTTAAAAGGCGATGCAAATCCCATTTAATTTTTTAATTTTGGAGAAATAAAAAGTTATATCTCTACTCTAGTGAAAAATACTTATACGCAATCACAAACTTTGCAAGATTGTTTGTCTCTGGTGAAAATACTTATGCCGTCACAAACTTTGCCCGCGATGATTTCCAAAGGCCGTGTAATTGGCGGGGCCATTGTAAGGCCTCCTTTAATCGATTGGTATACATAGCTTCATGCCCCACAAAAGGATATCAACTATCTCTGAGAAAATGGACTTTAGCTAACTGACACTATACCACTCGGGTTGGGGAAGGTACTAGTATATTGAAGTTGAATATCATTTTATATTCTCAATTATTTAAAAAAAAAAAAAAAAGCTGAAGGCACCAGTTAGTTCATCCACCAAACTCTGTCTATTTATATTTTTCTTTAACTTATTTTTTCTTGTTGTATCATGCTATAATATCAGTAACTGTAAACAGGCCAAAAAAATTACAAAAGAAAAATAAAATCGCTCATTCATTCTATTGTTTCTCTACACTCATAATTCTTTCAAACAGCTTTTTCCACTGGTCGCGTTGTAATCAACAAGTGTACGATCTTGTTCTCCTACTTATCTCTTTCTCTAGCTCTTCTAGCCCTCCCACTTCTTCAACTTCCTGCACCATATTTCATCACAAGACGCACCATATTTCATCACAAGACGCTTATTAACCGGTAGCATCGTAAGAAATACAAATATATATATATATATATATATATATATATATATATATATATATATATATATATATGCAAACCTCAAGTGAGATAAATACAAACTGAAACTGTTGAGCTAACACAAAAAACATGAGTAAACTTCTAATTTTCTAATCACACAAATATTCCATCAAATTTATATTTGCCAGCACACTTTCCATAAAAAATAATCAACACAAAATATGAGAATATGAAACTTGAATAAAATGAGATATAGAAGGTGCTTTTTATGGTCTGCCTAAACGACTTATTTAAATGAACAAAAAAGAAGACAAAATGAATAACAATGCGACTGACCTTTGGTCCCAAAAACAGCCCATATGGCACCCCATTGAATTTGTCCGAGTGATGGAGCTGAGTACAGACAACAAAATCAAGATTTTCAGATCAGATCCTACTTCATAAGAAGCAGAAACAAACATCATTTTTCTTTCCATTTTCGTTTCTAAAAATTATAATAATAAAGTAAAATGTATTGAATAATATTTAAACAGTGGTTAACGTTAAAATAACAATTACTTGGTGAGCAGCAGCCACTCTTCTAAAGTAGGGCACGTTGGCAATGGGACCCACAGGGAATCTCTTATGAACCAATCCATCGTGGACGAACATGTAGGCCATACCAAACACAGTAATTCCAAGACCCTGCACGAAGTTGAGGTGTCATTGTTTAGAATTGTTGGGGGTATTATCGTCAAATCGCTAATCATTCTGAATTTCAATTTAACAGATCCCGATGAAAACCGTTAATCGATTGATTAAAGAATTAGATTACGAAAGATACACTTACAGCTCCAAAACACAGGCCAGGGACAAGCCCCTTGTGGAAAAGCCCGTAGGAGAGAAGTGCGATGGCAGGTACGGCGTTAATTATAGCAAATACGTCATTAAGCTCGAACGGTCCTTCTCTTGGTCGATGGTGGGACTGCAACAATTCAAGTTCATGTTTGTTTGAATATTGATTGATTGGTTGCTTAGAAATTGGAATGAAAATGAAAAAGAAAAAGAAAAAAAGAAACAATTCTTCTAGCAGAAAAGAAGCATGATTAATTACAAAGTTGCAATTTTACTATTTTTTTTTTTTAGCACTTTCTAAGCAATTGAATGAAACATGGCATATGGGAAGAAAAGAAAAAGGAAAAAAGGGAAAATAGAAGAATTGGAAGCAGGCCTCATGCATGTGCCATAAGGAAGCATGCCAAAGAGCTCTATGTGCCCATCTTGCCCAAAACTCCATACCCACCTGAAATTCAGACATAAACAGTTGAATTCAGCACCCAAATTCCACAAACAAGTTACCAAATTACATATTCAGAAACTTCACAATGCTAATTAATTGGAAAAAAAAAAGAGTTCTATTTTTTGGGGGGGGGGGGGGGATTGGATAGGACTTACAGCAGCACCCACTGAGAGAGCAAATGTGCCAAACATTTCAGACCAAGGAACTTCTCCACCCTATACCAAACCAACACAATTTTTAATATTGAAATTGTAAAATAACACCAACCAATTAATGTGAAGATAACAAAGAAAAAGATATTGACTTAGAAAAAAGATATTGACTTAGAATAACCTACCTCCATTTGCCACGAGAATCTATAATAAACCGCCAAGACTGCCATGGAAGTGACACCAAAGCTAGACATCACGGCTGCAACTAGGTAAGTGACCCTCTCGGACCTCTTCCTAGCCAATTTTTCTGCCACTCGTGATGACACAACTTGAGGATTCACTTGATTGGGGGGTTCTTCCCCCTCGGTTTTGATCTGGGTGCTCTTCTTTGGATCCTCCATGAGGACACAAACGGTTAAACTATTCATTCTTCTTCGGGTTTGAGGGATTGACATGTTATGGTGGAAACCTCTTAAGGGGGTCAAGAGCAGTGTTGGGGTTGCCTTAGGGTTTGAGGGGTGGAGGAGGCGTAAGGGATTGAAGGTCATGGCGGCAGATAGATTTGCCGCCATGGAAACAGCAAGTAGATTGGGCTCAAGATGCACGAAGAGGCAGAAGAGTGTTCTTGTGTTTGTACTTTGTGGTCTTGCGTGTGCGTGTAAGAGAGAGGGAGGGGAGTGTCCGTGTGAAATGAAAGTTTGGTGTGGAGCTTTGAAGGGAGGGGTTGTATTATAACCACAACTTTGTGTATTGTTTGGAACAATGGAGGGGTTGGTCGGTTCATGTGAATGGAGAAAACCTCGTGGAACAATTAAAGCTGTAGGAAGTTATTCAGACATATGCCATGAGCATTTTCCCTAAATTACAACGAAGCCATTGCTGGACTTCAATATTTGTAATGTGGTCAAGGGATAGTCAAGTTTTTTAATAATTGTTTGGCTAGCGAGCAGGGAGGAAAACGACTTTAACACATTTGTTAGAGTTATATTAATTATCATTCATATTTGTACAATAGTACAATTTGAGTATAGTTATTTGTAAAGTAAAATAGATTTAATTATAATAAATAAATAATAACATTACATAAATACCGGTGTTTTGCTTAAATTTTTCGCTAGTTGGTTGACTAGTTGAATGAAGAGGTGTTAGAAAACAATACTAAGGTTAGTTGATAAGCTCAACTGATGTAATGATCCCACTTATCAAATGATTTTGCTGAGAAAAAGACTTTATTCCTCATCTGCAAGTTTCCAAACCAGTTCTAGAGAACATTTGGAAACTTACTCAACTAAATTCCTTGTGTTGAACTAGGCTAAAGGCTAATGAAAACGGCTAAGAAATGCAGTAAAGGACATAGAACTGAAGTTAAGGCTGAATAAATAAAAGCTGAAAGTATTGGTGAAAATAAATGATGAGAAGAAGAGAAATATGAAACATGTAATTTAGTTTGCGTATTGATGATATTGTTCTGTTAGAAGTTTTGAATAAGGCTGTTTAATGTACAAATTAGTTATTAAGCATAACTCTATTTACCACATTTTTTTAATTACATTTCATTTTTGGCCAATGGTCAATACTATTAACCTTAGATAACCGCTATAAAACCTTACATTTCATTTTCTTCTCTCATGAAACCACCTTGTTCTACATACTCCAAACCGTGGCTTTTAACTACTTCATAGTGTTATTAAGGGCTCGTTTAGTATGTCTGATAGGATAAGGGCTGATAGTATAAGGCCTGATAAAAATTTAATATAATGCAGTGTTTAGTATATCATTATATAAGATATTGTATTATATAAAATATAACCAAAAAAAGATATTATAATAAATATAATTTTTAAATAGTTATCATAATTATTTTAGCTCTATTTTATTATATATAAAAATGATTTTATATTAAAAATTATTTATTTATTTATTTTTAATATTTTTTTATAAATATAAAAAATATAAGAGAGAGAGTGTGTGTGAAATAGAGATAGAGTTTTTATACATCAAAATCTAAATAAGCTTACTATCATATTCCTATAATTGATTGTATTTTTTATTATATATAATTAAATTTATATTAAATATTATTATTTATATATTTTAATAATAAATTTTTATTCTTATATTTTTATTTTAATTTGAATAATTATTTTACAATTTTTTTAAAAAATATTTATTTATTATTAAATAATATTATTTTTATTTATATATTTTTATTTTTTATTATTTAGTTAATAATTAATTTTTTTAATAAAATATATTAAAAAATAAAAAAAGTGATGAACCTTTATATATTAAAAGTTTAATCAGCCTAATACTACTCCCTAAATAGATAAGTTATCAATCATTATAACGTATAAGAGAGGTTTGATGGATAAGGTTATACGATATGTTGATTGCACCAAACAATGGATAAGATCATAACGTATTGTATAACCTTATCCTATCATGCCTAATACAACATACCAAACACCCCTTAAGTCAATATCTCTATTTTAAGTCAGTGTCATATATTTTAGGCAGTAATTACATATCATCTAAGCCTTTCCTTGCAACGAATAGTTGATTTTGTCTTCTCTTCATATAGAACAAATTATGGCCAAAGCTCAATATAAGTATGGCCCATTCCATCCTTGATTGAACTCTTTCCTTGGTTATATGCTAATCAGCTATCTTCCCCTCAACTAAAGTATATATACCAACTAATATGTTTACTCGACTCTTCAAACTTTTTCAGTGCAAATAATAAAATAATGTGAATATAAATAAGCATTTGATGTCATTAAAAAAAAAAACAAGTTTATCATTGAAAAATAACACATTTAGAATATAAATTGCAATAACACAAATAAAAAAAATGGAAGGGAAGGAGGAAGTGATGAAAAATGAAACGATTTTTATCATCTCCTTTTCAACAAAATTATAGTTTTTTACCGAATACATTTCCAGTTAAAATGATGTGGGCATAGAGTCTTTTTGGATGCATTTATTTTAAGTTTTAATAAAAAATGATTATTTAGCTGAAAAAATATTTTTTGTGAAAGTTATTTATCTTAACTTTTTAAAAAAATTATTTTTAATTTTTAAGTAAAAATTAAAAAGAATAGTTTCTATAAAAAATATTTTTTTAGTTAAAAAATCATTTCTTGGTTTTTAAAAAAAAATCTTTGTTAGGCAACCAAAATGAACCTAAAAAATAAAAGAAAAATATTAGACATTCAAAATTTTTATTAAAATTTTATTGATAAAATAATGTAGTATCATTTCTAATTTTTGGATAAATAAATGGATTCTATTATTTTATATAATTTAACTACCACAATAATTTCTAACAAAATTTCTGGTTGCATATTTTTTGTCATGTAATATTGCTCAAAAAAAAAAAAAAAAAAAAAAGGGCGCGCGGGGGTTCTTGGCGTTTGGGTAATTCTCAGGGAAAGAAAGGGTAAATTTGGAGAAGAAGCGATGAATGTGTGCGCAGAGTACGATGATATATGTCAGAGCGTGATTGCAGAATGTGAGGCGGAGGGACCTTGGCAGGATTGCGCTTACGGAGACCATACCACAGCCAATCACAAATCACATGACACAAATCATTATCACTACAATTGCCAATTGGCATTCCCTTCACACACAAATCACAGCCTCGTCAGCACTAGATGCTAGAGCTGTCAAACCCAGTGCCAAATGTGTCAATAGCTATTCAACTTGTACGAACCAATTGGGAGATCGATACAATTGTACAATTTTGTCCCCCAACGGTATATTACATTATACATGTATAGTCGCATTGTCTCATAACTTCAAAATTTTTATTATTTCTTTAGAATTAAGTTCACTTTAAAAAAAAAAAATTAAACCTGTATCTTAATTCTTCCATGTATGTAAATGTAAAAAATAAATTTTAAACAAGGATTAAATTTTGATATACATTAACTCTAGTTTTTCTAATTATATATTATTATGTTATTAAAAATATTTAACTCCTTTAATGAATACAATAATATATGTGAAAAAAATCTTATGTGAATTTATATTAATAAATTTATTTTATATTTTTTTTATAAAATTGGTTGATAGGATAGTTCATAAATAATTAGCTTTAATAAATATGAGATATAAAATATTTGGAGTTTGACAACTTATATTATAAGTCTAGTTGGGTGATTAAATGTAATCCGAGTGAGTAATGATAGATGAATTCAATCCAAATAGACTTTAAACTTATTATTACTGGAGTTCGTGATGGAAGGGTTCAATAACTATATATAGATGTTAAGTCCCCTCTCTAGCCCTATAAAAATATTAGTGAAAATTAAAAAGACATTAGCATGAGACATGTCCTGCTATTTTCTCTAATTTATCCCATTGAATAACCTCTAAGGAGAAGGGTATAGGGTGGAAGATCTGAGAAATATTTGTATGGTAATGAAGTATTATGTGACTGTATTTCTAGATCAATTATATAAGTGTATTTTATATGAGATCCATTATTAACATACAATTTTATGCAAAATACATTTACATAATTAGCCAAGAGTACAACCACATAATACTTTTGGATAATGCAAATATCTCTTTGGAAGATCTTGAACAAAATTAAGTACAATCAATTATGGCACAAACATATATGCTTTCATTCATCACTACTATGGAATGATGTTCTAATTAATATCATGTATTGAAAATTTAGAGAATAAAATCTATAGATGTTAAATTTTCTAACAATATATTCAAATTAATCTATTTAAATAATATATAACATTTTTTTTACGTCACCGGTTCAATTATTGGGTTATAAGAATAAGAAAATTATTGAAAAAAAAAAACATGTTTAACTCCGGATTCAAAAGTTGTCAATTTTCTCATTATTTATCCAACTTTATCGAGTTTTAACATATATCAGTCAAAATCACTCAACAATTTTTCTATTATTCAAGCATGCCAAAGCAATTGTTTCAACTATAATTAAGACGCTAATCTTGGTTTAGTAGGACAAAAGCGTCATCTCGATCATACTTCATGCGAATGTGATAGAAATGGAGGGGAGTTAAAAAGTTTTGGAGTGTTGACACTGGACACTTGACACTTGACACTTGACACTTGCAAATAACGACAAAACAGCAAGGTGTCGTGGTAGGCATATATGTAGCCACTTTACACGTTGCCGACTCCAGTAGTTCTCTTACTCGCAACGACTACGTCCATGGCACCCTTTTCTTCTTGATGATGTTCTTCCTTTTGTTGTTAGTGTCCCCCACACGCATTGGTTCAACCACTAGATCCCTACCCCTTTGACACGCGTGCCACCAACATACTTTGCCTTTGACGCGTGCCATGTTCTCGGGGGTTTGACCTGACCGCCATTACCCCAAAGGCCAAAACTCATCTGGCTTGTGCTGGTCGGTTCAATCTCATTTCTATGAATCTGTCCTTCATATCATAAAGTTTTCCACCTTCATATTTTCTTTTTGCCACCGTTATATGGATGAGCACTAACCAAACAAACAAGTCATAAATTGATTATGTGACTCATAATATTTATTAATTAAATATATTATTTTTGTTTGGAAGCTAAAAAATATCTATTAATTAAAATGGCTCATGTATATGTTAAGGAGTTGCACAACGGATCTCACGTCACACTTGATCAAGGATAGAACATAGGGGATGAAGTATCTTTTCCTGGTGATGGGTATCTCTCTCTGAAGGTGATCAGGTGTTTTTCTTTGGAAAAAACTTAAATTAAGCATCCATTTCATTTAATTTTTAAATTAAATAATAATAAATACTTTTTTTGAGAAAAATATATATTTTTAAATTTTAAATTATTTATTTTAATAAAAATATTTATATATTATTATTTGATTTAAAAATTAATTAAAATAGATATAAGAAATTTGATATAAATTTTATCCTTTTTTTTTTGGGTCAATGAAAGTGATCAGGTTTTTAATATATACATTTGGGAAAGGTCCACAGAAAGAGGTGGGGGCAAAAGCCCAGCGTATATCGCAACAAAAAGAAAGCCCAGCCTATATAGCACAAAGCTAAGGGAAACTAGTACAACCCATTGTGTTGTTGACCAAAAACAAAAAACCATTGCGCTTTTTTTGTCGCCACATTGGTTGTTTTTTTGTTTGGGTCTTTTGTAAAACCCATTATGTTATCAACTAGAATTTTCATGCATCCAATCGACAGAATCGAGGTCGGACCCGAAAAAAAAAATCGATGGAATCGAGGGTTAAACTGATGTATTAGGTTGTATTCTAGGCGTCGACTGCGATGCTCTTCGCAGTCAAAGGTGCATTATGCACCTTGTGACTGTAACATATCTAATGGATTAAATTTGTGAGGTGTATCGATATACCAATCACCTATGATGTACTGTAGTAATATATTAATTTTAAAAAAATAAAAAAATATAATTAAATATATTTTAAAAATTAATTTTTATATATTGATAGTATAAAATTATATTGATAATATAAAATAATTTTATATTATCAATATAATATTATACTGATAGAAGTGTAAAATTATATTAATAGAATAAAATTATACTGATAAAATTTTTATAATTTTTAAAAATTAATTTTTATATATTAATAGTGTAAAATTATATTAATAATATAAAATAATTTTATATTATCAGTGTAAAATTACACTGACAGAGTAAAATTTTATTGATAAAATTTTTTAATTATATTAATAGGATAAAATTATTTTATACTGTCAGTATAATTTTACACTGTCAGGGTATGATAATTAATTTTCAAAATATATTTAATTATATTTTTAAATTTTCTTAAAATTAGATATTATTACAGTGCATCATAGGTGATTAGTACATCGATACACCTCACAATCTCATCATCAGATTGCAAGGAGCACCATGCTCCTTGACCAGCGAAGAGTACTGTAGATGGCGCCTGTATTCTAAGGCTTTAACTATATGATATGTACTTCAAAGTTGGGTGCTAGTGTACCGATGTATATGATGAAGTAGGCTTGGAAACCATACCTGTGTCCAGTAAGATGCTGCCGTATTCAGTACTTTGGTTCTTAGAATATTTAAAATAGTTTTTGTTTAAGTAGTTATCCTTATGTCTACCTATACAGCGTGAGTAAATGTAGTCTTAAAAGCCCCAATAGAAATAAATCAGAAATGAGATGAACTCACTTTTGCTTTATGTATATCTATGCTATGATACAAAATTGTCTATATATTATGACGCGGTATCTAAAACTTTATAGTTTTCATTGGTTATTATCTTAGATATAGTTTGTATTTTATTAGGTGCTATAGTACCAGCTTCTTTGTTATAAACAGGCTTTCTCTTTGATGTTTAATCAATGAAACTTTGTTAACAAAAAAAAAAAGACTAATGCATATATATATATATATATATATCACAAACAAAATTAATTAACAAAATTAAATAATGTTATATGCTATATTCCCGTAACAATTTTTCTTACTAAGTTAAGGCATGTTATTTTATCAATAAAAAAACTCTCTTTTTTTTTTGTCAATAATCAATACCAATGTATAAATTAAAAAAGAAAAACCTCACTTTAAATTTTGTGGGATCAAGTTCTGCGTATACTGTTGAGTTATATGTGGGCAGTAAGGAAGGTCTAGTGTTTACATGGGAACTCAATTTGTTGCGAAAATGTCTTGTTCGAAAGGAAGCTGACGAGAGATATCGGAGTATCATGAGTGATTTTGTCTTAAATGTATCTTACTTTGAGATGCATCTGCGGTGTACCTGGACTTGCGGTTTGATTCGAAATATTGGTTTTAATTAATGAAAATTTGACGGATGTAAAGGTTGGGGGAACCTACATAACACAGGACTTTAATGAACTTAAAACTCGAAATCCAAAAACCAGATCGTTAAACTTAAAATTCAGAACTAAGAGAATTCTTTCTCGTTTAACTCTAAACTTGGAACTCGAAAACGACATGAGAACCGATTCACTTTTAATTGCCTATTGCAAAACATACTAAGTGCACAGTATTACACGGTGCATCAAGCACCATCATAAATAACCAGTAGCAGGACTTGTAATAGGATTATTGGGGAGGATTCTTCAAGGAGTTTGGTGTATTGCCTCAAGGTTTAGGACTCGTTCGAATAACACAATTTATAATTTTTTTATTTAACTTTTTATAAGTCAAAAATTACATTTTTAAATTTTGTCCTATTTAATTATATAACTTATTATTTTTCAAACAATTTTTGAAAAAGTTAAAATATCTAGTTTTTTAATAAATATTTTTAAATTAATCTAAATAAACACTTCTATCAATCCATATCCAAATACAAAATAACTTATTCATAAGTTATTTTTCAAAAATCACTTTTATATAAGAACTTAAATGAATTATTTATCCAAACAAACCGTTAGTTATTCACATTACTTTCAAGTTTCACCTAGTAAAGAGATGGATGAGGTTGACCATAACTCATTTATGAGTGGTTAATACCAACTATTAAATATTTAATAATTTAAAAATTGTTGTCAACAACTAATATTTTTTTGGTAATATGCCAACAATCGATATTTACTAACTCCCTCCACTCACTACTATTCTCCATATAAAATCTATACTGTCAATAAATAAGACTTAAAATATGGAAATTTATGTCATATGTCAGTTTCATATCAATTCTAACACCACCACTTTCTCAAATTTATTATTAAAAGAAACATTTCAAATTTCTATTTATTAAAATAATTAAAAAGAAAAATTTAGTTTCATAATTTAACTTACAATTCCTTGATTTTCTCTTTTATTAACTCTTCTTAAATGATCCACTACTCAAATATCTCTATGTGGTTTCATTTCAACCACAAAAATTGATTAAATTAATTTACATAAATTTACATTAAATTTTCTTTATAAAATTAAAATAATTTAAAATAAAAATTTCAAATTTAATGAATATTAATACAACTATCACTAACCTTGCTATCCTTCCACTATTCAGCCAATTATTTCATATTTTAAAAATAACACAAAATTCAATTTGAAAATTAATGTTGATAATTGTTAACATAAGTTACCAATGTATTTTTGCTCAATTAATTTTTACTATTCATACTTTTGTCACACGAGCTAATTTTTAGTCTTTCTAAAGACCAATTATTTTTACTACTATTTTTCTTTGAATACTTTATTATAAAATTAGTTAACAAGTCAAATTTCTCTCCCACTTTTTTATATACTTATTTATTATTTAAAAATTTATTACTCAACTATATTATTTATTTTTTTTATTTTTTCAAAGTTAGAGTATCGTCCATCTATGAAATAATATTTTATTACCTTTTATTTTTACAAAGTGATTTTGAATCTTGACATAGGAACTTACATATGCATACCCTTAGAAAACATCACATATTTTAAATTTTTCAAGTATTGTGGCCAATATATAATAATTTGTTGAGATACATCATTAGAAATTAAAATGTAGTAAAAACATCATTAATTTTATTTTTAAGCTTTCATATTTCTTATATATTCATCTCTTCATATATTTTTCTCTTTTACCAAAACTCGATAACCTCGTTTCTACAATGGTTGCTTCACACTTTCTATTTTATACTAGATGTTATCATTGAAATTATTCATGCATAACCAATAGATGGAACATTAGGAGCTCTTGCGGTTATTAGCAAGGAAATGGAGATTTGTTCTACTACTTCTTCGTATATCTATGACTACAGTTATATAAACTAAGTATGTATCACAACTTTTATTCCTATCATTGAATTTATGTTTTTATTGATATGGTTTCATATTGTTTTAGGATTTAGGAATTTGACTTTGGGAATTTTTGGTTTTTTTTTTTTTTTTAATTTTTTCCACATGATTGATGCTAGTTTGATATTATGAAGGAGATTTTTCATTCTATTTTGCTATTCAGTTGTGGGCTACTATCCAAGCTTTGGAACTCTCTTTACATTTTTTTTGAGCTCTTTAAATCCTTTTTAAAAGGAGGTATTGCATTCACATTGACAAAGATATCAGTTAGTAGTGAAATGATATTTGTATTTATTTATTCTTTATCTTCAATTTATCCCAAAAGAATGTATTTTGCTCCAATTAAAAGAATGCATTTATTTATTTTCTCTCAAGTAGTAATAGAATAACATATGTGTTTGTTTATTCTCTTTTTTTAGTTTGAAATGAATTTTATATGAATTTTAATTTTATATCAAGCATTTTTTTTTGTATTTTGAAAATCAAGTTTTGAAAAAAAGATTCTTATAATATATATTCTTCAAATACTTCCTTTATTTTGTTTTTATATAGCCAATTTTCCAGGAGTTAATCAATATCAATATAGGGTTTATTCAAATTCCTAATTTTGAAACAAATAAAAATACTACATTATAGTAAATATATAACTCAACCTTTTCTATTTGTAATAGAGTATACGAAAATTATATAAATTATAAATTTAATAATCAATTTTAAGTATTTTCATTCATCTCTTAAAAATTAGAAGCATATATTTTCATAAAATAAATTATATTTTTAATAATTAATTGTTTCTTTTATTTGAATAATTAATTGCTATATAGAATGCTTTTATATAATTTTATCTTTAAAATTAAATTACTAGAATGTTGAAAACTAGGGAAGGAGAAAAAATGAAATACTTTTTTTGAGTTGTTTGATAAAAATTAAAAGTAGACAATTTTATTTATCATTATTTAATACTTTATTATCATATAATTTGTAATTTTTATACTTATTTTAATTTAGTGTCTTACAAGAAATTTGAATTTTTAACAAGATATCAAATATAAAGAATTTATTTATTATTTTTTTAATTTTAATTTTTATTATTTTTCATATTAGACTTTATTTTTTTGAGTTCTTAAAGTTGTAATAAAATTGTATACTAAATTTTATATTTAACAATTATTTTGTTAGTTTCAAATTAAATTATGTAATTTTTATATACAATCTATTTATTATATTTTTTTATATTTGCCAAAAAATTTACAAAAGTCTTTTAATATTATTTGTCACAAATTTTTTATCCTATGCATTGCACGGGTCCAAAAACTCTAGTAAATAAATAAAAAAGGACTGTTCTAATTTCAGTTAAAGAGAATGACTATTTAACCTTATATAGTCTGAGTTAAGCACTTAATGACTATTGTCAATAACTACAGAGTCATAATTATTTATGAGTGGTCAATAGCAGTTATTAAGTAGCTAATAATTTAATAATTATTGCCAATGATTATCATTTATTCTATCCATTCATTTATAAGTGAATTTTAACGTTTTTGTACAATGATTAAGGATATATTAAATAAGATTAAATATAGAAAAAAATATGGGATAACTTGATTAAATTATTCTTTCTCTCTCCTATTAATTGTAATTATCAGATTTGGTTGGGAGAATTAAAAAGAAAAAAGATAAAGTTGAAAACAGTTAATTAATACTTTGACACATAATTTACGATAATAATATTTTTATAAAAAGACACTTATATACAAGTGGACCACGAAGGGAGTATATCTAATTTGTCAATAAAAGTCATTAAATGACGATCACGTGAATGGTTATCATTTATCTTTGAGTAGTCAGTCCACAATAGTCATTGAATGATTAATAATGTGATATTTATTGTGACGCAATTAGGAGATGTTTTAGAAGGATTTATCATTTCTGATATGACAATCACATAAATAGTTATCATTTGTATTAAACCATAGTTATTGAGTATAGTCAATAAAAGTGATTTACAATAGTTATTGAGTATAGTCAATAATTCAATATTCATTGTTTTGTTTTAAAGCATTAGTGTTCAAAACCCACTATACTCTATCTAATTTAATTTTAGATGAGTCCACTTATTGTGAGGTAAAACACTTTTAATGCTAGTTTGTTCATCCAAGACTCAAATTAAAGATCTTATTTAAGAAAAATAAATATTAAATCATTTAAATTAATTTTTTTATGAAAAAATTACTTAAACTAATTAAGTGTTAGAATAATTCAATGTTTATTATCAATAGTGATGACTCATATCTGAGTTGAACAATAATGTTAAATAGTAGCTATCACGCGAATAATTATTTCTCATATTTTAGTAGTCAACACTAACCCTTGAATTATCAAGTTCTAATGTTTATTTTAAATAGCTATTACTCATATTTGATTAGTAAATAATAATCATTGAATGTCTATGACATGAATGATTATAAGTTATCTTTGAGTAGTCAATAATAATAATAATTAACATTTCATTAAGAATAATTTTAACTATATCAAATAAATTAAATAGTCATTCTCTTTAAAGAAAAATGAGTAATTCTTCTTAATAATTTTAAATTTTGTCTCTATTCCTTCGGTTTGGCATCTGAAAATTGATGATGTAATTACTGGAATTAGGTTTCATATTTGAAATAACATATAGAATTGTGATTATAATTATAATTACACAAGTAAATTTCATGGAATTGAAAAATAATGACGAGTTCAAATTAATTCGTAGCCTATATACCATAAGAATTATCTTTTTTTTTTTTCACAAATATCTTACTGCTCATTCGAATATTGTGAGACACTTAAATGTGAGTGACTTTCTCAACCGAAACTCGAATTGCGATTCGTTACATTGTAATAGATCCTTTATCGCTAAACCAAATCTCAGTTCGTATAAGAATTATTTGTTCTGAAATTTAAAAATTAAATGTCTCTCACATCATTAAAATTTTTATAATTCTTTCTCTTTCTTGTTTACTTGCTAGCATTTATGTTTATTGAGATTTAATATTTTTATAAAACATACTATAATATAAAATGCCCTAGTTTTTAATTTAATATTTTACATATAAATACTTTTCACAAAAGAATATTATAATAAAAATTATTATTATAGCATTATAAAGATGTTTTTCCATTAATATTTTCATTAATTTTAAATATAGAATAATATCTTAAGATAACAAAATTACAATTACAAATCATATTTTAATTCTTTAACAAATATAAACATAAAATTAGATTTGCAAACTCAATGATTGCGAGTTTATGATTCTTGAAAATAATTTTATGTGAATTTCAATCGTAAAAGAATTAAAATTAAGATACTATGTGATCCGGTTTAAAAAAAAAAAGAAAAAGAAAAAAAAGGATAAGATACTATGTGATCGTTATAGTTGGGGAAGCGTTTACAATGGTCAAGGCTTTTTCCTGGTACACTGGTATACCAGTATTTTACAGCCATTGATATATTAATAAATATAATTCATCGGCTTGGATACAAGAAAGCAACTATAACGTAATAATGCAGAGTAACTCACCATCAATACACCTCAGGTCAACAGGTAAATGATTTATAGATTAAAATTTGCTACATTTTGAAATTACGATACTAGGCACCATGAGTTGATGTTTTGGTTTTTCTGTCATTATGTTTCGAAGCTACTGTAGACTTGTAATAACTTCCGCTTTTTTTTTTTGTTTTTTGCTTTAAACAAAAAATAATGTATTTTATACAAAAGATTTTATAATTGCATAAGATCTTATTTGATATATAAGATTTTATAAAATTCAACATTAATGTTTACATATTAATGCGAGTTAAGCAAATAGTTTAATTTGTATTTTTATAAATTTATATAATTTTTTTATGTTGGTAAATTTAAATCAGTGCAAATAGTTAAATAAATATTGAAGTTTGTAAATTGTGTCATTTAATTTTTTTCTCATTCTAGAAAAGTATGTTATATATTTTTTTTATTAAAATTTTTTTAACAAAAAAAGTATAGTGCTGTTTGAATTTTTAACTATGACAGTGTTATAAAAACCATAAATTTTAAATTGTGTGAATTTATAATAGTATTAAAGTAAAAAATGAAAAAGAAAGCCATATTATTTTTAGTGAAAAGAAAGAAAGGTCAAAGAGTTGAAAACTATAAGATAGATTTTGGGTGGTTACAGTGACTAACAGACGTAATGATCTAATACTTATTCTGAAAAGCTAATTGGTAATTTATTTTTAAGAAATAAATTAGTCAATGTAAAATTACTAAAAGGGATTTGTATTTTGATTATTTTGCTAAAGTAGATCAATTATTCACAACTTTTAAATGTAGTGAAATAAAAGAAAAAGGGGTTGCTAAGGTACCCAAGTAAATAGGAAGGGTTTAAAACTCTGAATCATGACATATGATTTAGATATATCTTACATAGAATTTTATAAAATAAATTATAAATAATTAGAAATTACTTCTTTTAAAAAACTTAATCATAAAATTTGTTTTTATTCTGTGTTCCAAACCGTAGTGACATATAGTATTAATAGCCTTCAATCTCTTTAGTATAGAAAAATTGAGAAAATAGACTCATTTAAACTCACAAACTAGCTTTAAATGGCTTCAGCTGACAGAATATCAACTTATTAAAAATTGTTATAGGTTGACCCAACCCATTTAATTCGTAGGTCAATGGACCATATATGTTAACCATATAGAAATTTTGATATGAGAAAATTGAAAAAATGAGCTCTTTTAAGCCAAAAAATTAGCCTTAAATGGATTTGGTCAACATCATGCTAGCTTATTAAGACTTGTCATCGATTGACTTGTCTCGTTTAAGTTGTGAGCCCTAACATTTCAGGGTCTAAATAAGTTGGGCATGGGTATAATTGTGTTTAGAGTATAATAGTTTTAAAAAATTTTGAGTTGAATAAATTGTCTGATTTAAACTCGTGAGTAAGGTAAGGGTTAGTACACCCTAAACTTGTACTCGCCCTGCCCACAACATTGTACTGCATATAGAAATGGCAAATATGTAGAGATTTTGGTTTTTGATTTTTTTTTATTGCGAAATGAGGTAAAGTTTAATGAATTAATATATTTAACTAAAAAGTTAATGTATTTGATTTAATAACATAGATAATTGTATAACATTTTAGTTAATATATAAGCCATGTCTGTATGAACCAGGAAAAGTTTTAGCAAATACTAAGCAAGGTTATATGTCATGAAAATAGTAGATTATTTTCTATAAAATAAGAACAGCTTAATTATTTTCTGGTGGAAGAGACCATAAAATTAGTGATGGTAAATTTTGAGGGTTTGAAAGTGGAAATTTTGAGCAAGAAATTTATAATTGGGGGGAAGGGGGTATGGGGAGATTTGATACCTTATTGAAGGATATTTGGAAAATATTTCTTATTTATTATTTTTCAAAAATATTTTTAGATATTTTTCCTTATAATTTATTTTCTTAAATAGATTAACTCAACGATTATTTATTTTTTATTGATTATATTATTTCAAATGATATTTTAACTTGTAAGTAATACATACCTTTTTGGAAATTATTTTTTAGTATTTACTTTTGCATTGAGGTGGTTGGATTACTGCTCTTTTTTTGTTAAAAAGAAAAAACTTTCGTTGATTTAGTTGAGAATTCATGATGTTATTGGGTGTTCATTAGTGGTTTGTGATACGGTTTGAATCGATTTTGAGTAAAAAATTAATCTGATCAAAACAATAAAATATATAGTAATTTAGATTAGATCATTTTAGTTTAGATTTTAAACTTAATAAAAAATGAAGTTTAATATCTCATTATATAATTATGAGTTTAATTATTATATACTGATAATATTAAAAAAATTTATACTATCATCTAATCAAATACTTATATTTATAAAACTTTTAAAATATAATTAAGTCAAATATTTTTATTATTATAATAATATATAATTAAAAATCTATATAAATTTATTTATACTAATAATATATATAAATTAAATCCTATAATTATTTTATATACAAATCAAACCAACAAAATCATACATAGAAACTTTGACAATAGCAAAAGTTCAACACAGTGTCACATTGAGGGGCCAACGATGCAGTCATAAAGGGGCGATGGCAAGCTTGTGAAATAACTTATACAAAGTGGGTTAATTTGTCTTTAAGCAATTTCCAAAAAAATAAAACCAGTGATTAATCGGGTAAAAATTGGTACACTAGTGATCCAGAAATCACCCTGGACCAACGTAAACACTTCCTATAGTGGTCACTTTGCACACTTTCCAAAACCACGTTCCTATCATCGTCCGATGATCTATCTGACTGATCCATCCCCCCAACTTTCTTTCCATAGATACATTAGTAATCTTTTTTTTTTTTTATAAATTTAATTTTGTTTCCTTTTCAGTTACATTTATCTCTTTTTATATTGCCTATGTCTGTGTCTACTCTTTCCTGCAATAAACCTAAAACCTCACAGTGCCTTGTCTCACACCATGCTGCAGTGTCCGCGATTCAGAAATTCCTACGTAATTTTTCTTCATGTGCATTGAGTTTTTCTTATATACAAACACAGATTTTGTTCTCATTCATAGCTAAACATTGTCTTTTGATGCATGTGTACACTTCTTTTTCACCCTTCCGGGGTTTTCATAATTTATGTAACCAAAATTTCGTTTGCGTTTTGTTCATAAACATGTTCTTTCCCACTGTCTCATTCTTTTACGTGCTTAATTTGTGTTCAAGACAAAGAAACGGTGCAATGCGGTTAAATTATTTTTCTGATGAACTATTTTGATTTTTTTTATGTGATGAACTCTTGTTTTGTTCAGGTCATTGGCGTGATCTCCGCAGTTCTGATATTAGGATCAGTAGGAGTGAGGGTAGCAGAATGCAGATTAGCCAGTAGGTTGAACAGCCTTGAATACCCTGCCATCAATTGCCGAAAGCACAGTGCAGTTTTGACAGATTTTGGTGGGGTTGGTGATGGCAAAACGTCCAACACCAAGGCCTTTCAATCTGCAATAAGCAAACTCAGCCAGTATGCATCTGATGGGGGTGCACAACTTGTTGTGCCACCTGGGAAATGGCTAACGGGAAGCTTTAATCTCACAAGCCATTTCACTCTTTTTCTCCAAAAGGATGCCGTCATTCTTGCATCTCAGGTATAACAGTTCATTTTTTTTTCCCCAATTAATGTTATTTGTATTGTACTATTATTTTGGACATTTTTAAGGAACTTTCGGAGGTGTTCCTTAACCTTAAATATTGGTTGAAAAAAAAAAAGTTGGTTCTTGATGTCAACCGACGTTTAACATTTCTCTTTTTTACCTTCATTGGCGGTGAAATTATTAAAATATATATTATAGCTCTCGTATTGCAGCTTTTGGACAATCATGGTTTGTTTTTAAGAAGTGACAGAAGATGGGAAATAGGATTAATTATACAAGGGGATATGACATATTTGACTCTTCATATCATATGCAATAGAATTACAGTTCACCAGAATTACGATTACCTAATCTAATATTCTCATGTCTCTAATTTTCTACCTAATCATGATTTCTTGGCACTTTGGTCAGCGGCAATTGATAACACGATTGATATGTGTTCTTTTACCAGGTTGTTTCTCCTTTAATCCACTAAAGGTTCACTTAAATGTTCACGTTGACAGGATGAATCAGAATGGCCTCAACTTCCTGTTCTACCATCTTATGGAAGAGGAAGAGATGCTCCTGATGGACGGTTTAGCAGTCTCATTTTTGGGACTAACCTCACTGATGTTGTAATCACCGGTAACTATTTAGACCAATTAACAGGCCGCTATATTAGAGGTTGTTTAGTTCATTTGGAAATGGCTAAATTATTCTTAAATTTGACCTACTTGAATTTGATCATTAGGGTACAATGGGACAATTGATGGCCAAGGATCTTATTGGTGGGACAAGTTCCACAAGGGCAAATTGAAACTCACTAGACCATACTTGATTGAGATCCTGTACTCTGATCAAGTCCAGATATCAAATCTGACTTTGCTCAACTCCCCATCCTGGTTTGTCCATCCAATTTACAGCAGGTTTGTTAAGTCTTCTTTTTCCAATTTTCTCAACCTCAGTGCATTTGTTTTTTTTTCTCTTGATGTACACTTTGATTCTTTATTCTGATCAAGCGTTATATCTTCAGTAACATAATAATCCAAGGGCTTACTATTCTTGCACCAATTGACTCTCCCAACACAGATGGCATAGACCCAGGTAATGCGTTTATTCTTCTATTATATATATTTGCAACTTTAGTAGTTGAAACACTGGCATTCTTCTTGTAGGACTAAACTATATTAGTTGACAAGCACTGTTTAAATTATTCCCACCTTTTTCTTTGTTCACAGATTCATGTACAAACACTAGGATTGAAGACTGCTACATTGTCTCCGGTGATGATTGTATTGCGGTAAAAAGTGGCTGGGATCAGTATGGAATTAAATTTGGAATGCCAACCCAACACCTAATCATTAGAAGGCTTACTTGTATATCCCCTGATAGTGCCATGATTGCTTTAGGCAGTGAAATGTCTGGTGGAATCAAAGATGTTAGAGCTGAAGACATCACAGCTATCAATACTCAATCAGCTGTTAGAATCAAGACAGCAGTTGGTAGAGGAGCATATGTGAAAGACGTATTTGTTAAAGGAATGACATTGCACACCATGAAATATGTATTTTGGATGACAGGTTCCTATGGATCACACCCAGATCCTGGATTTGATCCCAAAGCACTTCCTCAAATCACTGGGATAAATTATAGAGATGTTACTGCGGATAATGTCACATATTCAGCAAGACTTGATGGAATTCCTAATGATCCTTTTACAGGAATCTGCATATCTAATGTGGCTATTGAAGTGAGCGAAGAGAAGAAGAAACTTCAATGGAATTGCACTGATATTTCTGGAGTTACAAGCAATGTCACTCCTGAGCCTTGTGATTTGCTTCCAGAGAAGAAAGAGAAATTTGACTGTCCTTATCCAAATAACAAACTGCCCATTGAAAGTGTTCAGTTGAAGACTTGTTCCTTTTAGCAGTATTGATGTTTTTGAAACTTGACTCTATTTTAACAGCAAGGCTATTTTCATCTGTGCAGCAGTTTTAAGAAAAATTGAAATCAAATGGAAGTAATTGATTGTATTGTCTCCTTTACTTGTTAATAAAATGTTGCAGGGGGAAGGAAAGAAAAGGGAGAAAGTTTCATTCTCATTTTTCATGAAACATGACGGCATAGATTATAGCTTTATGCATTCTATTTTCAGCGGAACAATGGAATAGTGTCCAGTATTTTCACCGGATGACTTGGTTTACCTCTCAAACATTAATGGATTGTAAACCATGCCTACATAAATTATAGTATTGAAATCAACCAGTCATGCAAGCTTGGTGTTAATTCAAATAATGTCATTATTTGTAAATAGAGATTTAGACACTCAATCTAATATGTGTTGTACAATTAAAATCTACACTTATTTATATTGTAATCACCATGTATTAATTTGGGTGTTTATACATTATGAAAAAGGAATATTTCTCTAATTCAAATGATCTTACACTATATATGATGATTAATGCGTTACCAAATCTTGTTTTATTTTTTCGTCATTTGGCGCCCGGGGGGGGGGGGGGGGGGGGTGGGGGGGGTCTGGAGGGAGGGGCACTGCCCCATGAGTCCAACCTGCGACTCCTACCTTCCCTTTGGATGCATTTATATATAGAGGCTAAGACAGTTCAGCTATGCCTCGCTTGCATGCGTTACCAAATCTTAGATAACTATTAATACATCATTGGGCTGTGTGGATGATATACAAATTGGGCTGATCGGCCTGAAGATATTTGGTCCAGATAAACTGTCTAAAAGTTCTCTTCCTCGACCAAAAACAGTAAAGTTCTCTTCCTTTTTCGACCAAAAAAAGTTATCTTCCTCTTAACACAACTGTTGTCTCTCCTTTAAATGATTAAAACCATCCCGACCATTAGGGGAAAAGAGAGAGAGAGATTAAAACCATCTTTAAATAATCGGTCAGCGTCTTAAATGGGTAAGTGGCTGCTTTAAGGCGGTATAAGGACGAATCATCCATTCAAATGATTAGTAAACATTTTACCGTACTAACTATTTAAGTCTCTACAAAATTCCCTTGCTAACATGTTCCATTTTAGCCTTTAGCACCAATAATTCATGAGACCCTTAGCACAACCTCCGCTAGATCAGCTTTCTTAATTGGTTCGTCGGATTCCTTAATTTTGACGGAAACAATTTGCTTACTGCAAATATATTGGATGAAGAGCAAGTAATGTATAATATTTCTGTAATTTAGTTTCTCAGGAGTGCACACACACCTATGGATGAATATAGTTCTTTTTAATGTGATTATGAAAAAAATAATACTTGGATCTGAGAACATCATTACTCTATCATTGTTATTTTATGTCATTTTCTAGTAGTGACTGCAGCTTGGCACTCCATTTCTCACTACTGAAGTACTATCACCT
The DNA here is from genome assembly GCA_031439585.1 of Pterocarpus macrocarpus. Classification (NCBI taxonomy): domain Eukaryota; kingdom Viridiplantae; phylum Streptophyta; class Magnoliopsida; order Fabales; family Fabaceae; genus Pterocarpus; species Pterocarpus macrocarpus. Next base: position 57,978,766 of record CM062516.1, on the reverse strand, counting down.
GATCTTGCTGGGCTACGATTTTGTAGAGAGTGAGTATTCCCAAATGGTACCTTGGCAATGCCATGTTGCTGCAGGAAAGGAAGAGGGAATTTAAGAAAAAAAAAAAGGTAACAGAAAAAAAAAAAAAGAAATTTTCTGAAAATAAAGAAGTTCTCGTAGTTCTAACTTGAAAAACACCTGAAGAACAGTCAGTACCATGTACAGCTACTTCAACTTGTGCCAACCACGAAGAGGTTCAACTGCAAGAACAAAATAGTCCTCAATCCATTCATGGAACGTTAAGATGTATCAACTAAATTGGACTGGACTAGTCAGTCCGATTGGCTGGACCAGGAGTCGCTCACTTGGCCAGTTTAGTCATCCCCGAAAACTAACATTCCCAGAATTGCTAAGACAGCCACTAAGGCAAAGTCTCATTCACGGTCGATTTAGTCTTCGAATAATTGTATAGATGATTATATCGTAGTTGATGCATGCAACCCTTTGTGAGCATGTTTTTGAGTTTGCTTAATTGTGGACCCATTAATACAAGAGCATATTGTAAAAGTAAGAGTCCTTTCAAATAAAGACAAAAAAGATTAAAAAAACAAAAGAGTGACCATGGTGCACAAAAAAATTGATCATTCTTCAATAATTAGTAATTAACTAATATATAAATAATTATATATAAATTTTTGAATTATTTCACAACCGCAGACCTAAAAAAAAAAATTAGTTCACAACCTTAGTTTCAACTCGAAGCCGAATGTTAAAAATCGAGATTTGAACAGAAGCATAAAGCATAAGAAAGTAAATGCAATATTTAATCACTATATAAAGCATAAGAAAGCATAAAGCGTACCTTCAACACATTGACATAGGGATGTCAAAAATCCCCACATTAACGGGATCCCAGTGTAGAGGCTATTTCAGGGCATGATCAGATTTTTTTTGAGGCAGGTTGAGATAAGAAGTCCTCAGAAGAAATGTGAGTCGGGGGATGGGGCGGGGATCACTTCCATCCCATGAGGCCTCTGTATGTGTAAAAATACCATATTACTTTTAATAACATATTTACTATATCTATATCATATCTATACTTTTAAGACATTTCATACTTATTTATTCTATTTAATAATTAAAAATATTTTCTAACCCTAAATCCCATTTGAGTATCAATCTCAACTCATTTCAAAGCATCATCTGTTGTTGCTGCTACTGCTGTTTTTGTTGTTGTTGTTGTTGTTGTTCTTAGATTGGACACACGCCTCTGTTTTTTTGGGTGTTTTTTTTTTAATTTTTTATTTATCTGGGTGGTACATAGTCTATTGTTGTTGTTGTTGTTGATCCGTTATTGTTGGTGGATTAAGTCATCGTGAATGTTTTTTTTTTTCAATTTTTTTCCATTTTAGGAATCCTGCGGGGCTGCTGGGAGCAGGGATAGGGAAAAAATCACTGAGGATCGGGACGAGGCGGGGAGAGTTTGGGGTCGCGGGGAGGCACTCATCACTCCATGCCATGGTGACATCCCTACATTGACATCAATAATTAATCACCATATTTCTCGATCACATGCTTTCCGTAAAATAGATGCAATATATATTACCTGTTTATTTATTGTCTTACGAAAAGTATTTTCAACTGAAACAATATTATTTATAATATGACTATACCAGTATTGTCAGATAAATTAATATTTTTCGCATAAAAATTATGCAAAAAAAAATTATCAAAATTTATTGTAAAAATTTAATTTATAAAAGATTAGTACCCACGATTTTCTGTGAGTTACTTAAAACAAATTTTCAGTAAGAATTTTTTAATGATATAATTGGTAGTCTTTAGCACACAAATCAAACCATCATGTAAGAAACGCTCGCATGGAGAAAGGCTCCTGTGTGAGAACATAATGCCGTATATTCAGACATAAAATTCGGGATTGTTCTTTATCAGGATAGCTAGTTTGTTTTACATTATTTCCTCATTTAGTATACATATTATCTAACCAAATCAAGGATAGTAATGACAGATGTAAAGGAGATATTATAGGAGTTAGTTTAGGACACGTAAAGCTTCTGTAATGTGTATATATTTGATGATTATTCAATGGAATGACACACATTCTTTTCATCATAATTTTATTATGGTATCAGAGCCATCACGGTGCTGGTGAGAACATGTAAGGGAAGGAAAACATTCTCCATGGCAGAGAAATCGAAAAAAGACCGAAATGGAGAAACAAATCGATTTGGTGAAAAAGGCTCCTTCACCATATGACCTGAATTCAAGTGACAATCCAGGAAACCTGATTACTCAGGTTCAACTGAAAGGGGATAATTATGATGAGTGGTCTAGAGCTATGCACACTTCTCTTCGCGCATGACGCAAATGGATCTTCGTGGAAGGAAGCATCTAACAACCAAAGAAAGATTCTCTTGAATTGGAAGATTAGTGGACTGTGCAATCCATGTTGGTGCCATGGGTACTGAACACAATCGAACCAAGCTTGCATTCTACCATCTTATATCAAGAGAACGTAAAAGACTTGTGGGAGGACATTAAGGAGCATTTTTCAGTTGTGAATAGACCAAGAATTCAACAGATAAAGGCGAAGCTAGCAGAGTGTCGACAGATAGGAATGACCATGGCGGCATACTATGGAAAGTTGAAAGCTTATGGGATGAACTGGCTAACTATCAGCAAATCCCTCTCTACACTTGTGGAGGATGCAAGTGTGACATTGGGAGCAAGTTGGAGAAATAGCGAGAAGAAGAGAAAGCTCACCAGTTTTTGATGGGTTTAGATAATAGTTTGTACGGTACAGTCCACTATAATCTTCTTGCAACTGACCCCTTGCCTATGTTAAATAGTGTGTGCCACTCTGGTGCAAGAAGAAAGAGTGAGAGCCATATCTTGAGGAAAGAAGGAACGAGGATAAGTTGTTGGGTTTTCTACACAAGCAAGTGCAAGAGCCAAAGGACGTGCTAAGACAAAAGACAAAAATATGGTATGTTCGAATTGTAATCAAACAAGACATCAAGCTGAAAATTGTTTTCAATTGATCAGTTATCCCGAATGGTGGGGAGATTGGCCACAAGGTAAAGAGAAAGCCAATAGGCGAGGAAGAGGACGACAGTGAGGAGGAGCCGCATCTAGTAGAGGCAGAAATGAGGGTGTTCGAACCAATGTAGCACACACTAATGGAGAAACTAGTGCTCTAGTGACTAATATCAACAAGAATGCACTAACTGGACTGAGTACTGAACAGTAGTAGACACTAGTGGATCTTCTAAATAATCACAAAGGGAACATAAATGACAAGTTGATAGGTAAACATAGTGCGTGGATTCTTGACATAGGCGCTTCTAGTCACATGACCGGGAACCTGAAATTCTTGCATGGGCTGAGAGAAATAATAGGATGTCTAGTTGGACTTCCAGATGGAAAACAAGTGTTAGCCACTAAAGAAGGGACAATAATACTTGATGGAGGATTGAAAGTTAAGAATGTGCTTTATGGGCCAATATTGAACTGCAATTTGATATCTGCCTCTCGATTTCACTGACACCTGTGTTATGCAGGACCGCACTTCGAAGATGCTGATTGGAGCGAGTGAATGAAGATATGAGCATTATTTTTTCAAAGGTATCCAAAATGAGAAGGAATACAAGGCCAGTGAAATCTGTTAGTTTGATTTATGGCATCAACGCATAGGACATTCATCTTTGAAGATCACTCAGTTAGTTTCCAATGTGGGCAGTAAAGGTAATGAGTTAAAGAATAAAGCATGTGATGTATGTTTTCGAGCTAAACAAACTAGGGATGTTTTTCCGTTGAGTACTCATAATGCTACTAGTAGTTTTGACTTAATACATTTTGATTTGCGGGCGATTTATTGGACTTCCTCTTCTTGTGGTGTGTCATATTTTTTAACAATAATGGATGACTTTTCTCTTGCCATATGGATCTATCTATTGGTTGATAAAAAGGAAGTGTCACATACATTAATAAATTTCTTTGCCTTAGTAGAAAGTCAATTTGATAAGCGGGTTAAGATGATGTGTAGTGATAATGGAACTGAATTTACATGTTTGACAAATTATTTTCGTGAACATGGAATCCTATTTCAAATTTCTTGTCCTAGAACACCACAACAGAATGGAAGAATAGAAAGAAAACACTGGCACATTCTTAATATTGCTTGTGCTCTATGATTTCAAGGTAGCCTTCCTATTTCTTTCTGGGGTGAGTGTGTCTTGACTGCTGGATACTTAATTAACCGCAAACCCCCCCTTTTTTTATTTAGTTTTGGCTGTAAGTCGGCCTTCAGCTTTCAATTTGGGTTACAATATTCTTCCTTTCTCCCCATTTCCCCGCTTTCTCTAAGATTTTCAACCCAACTGTAACAATTTCTGCTTCCTGTAATAAACTTCATTAATTCTTTGTTGAAAAACTCATTAAATTCAAAATATTAAAAAGAATTAGAAATATAAAATCTATTTGAGTAAACCATCAAAGCCTATCCACATGATTGGTCTTTGACACGTTAATTGTATTAAAATATTTATTATCCAATCAAATATTTATATAAATTAAATCTTTTTATTTATTTATTTCAATAAACAAAGAAACATTTTTTTGTTCTAAGTTAAGAAAATAAATCGCAATATACCTTGTGAAATATTTTGCTTTCTATTGAAATTATAGATAAAAAGAATATTCCACGTGTGAAATTATAGTGCTGGAAAAGTCAAATATCACAATGCAAAAGCAAAAATGGTGACCTCAGCCATTGCGGCTGGAAGAGCCAGCACTCGACGAAATATCTAGCGGTGTGACCTCAGCCATTGCGACGAAATATCTATGGCCGGAATGCGTTTTGCATGCAATTTGTAATTATTCACCCTCTTGCATTGGGAGTTGGTGATATCCAGCATGGAATACACAGAAGAGCCACCTAACTCATCAAGACTAACTCGTCAAGAAAGTCATCAATCAAAGGAAATGGAAAGCGATCCTTGATAATCAGAGAGTTTAGTTGTCCATAATCAACACATAGGCGCCATCGTCCATCCTTTTTCCCAACCAACACTACTGGGGATGCATAAGGGCTATTGCTATCCATGATGAACCCTTGTGCCACCATCTCATCCACCAACCCATCTACGATAGACTTCTGAGTTGAAGAATACCTATACGGCCGCAAATTCACTAGAACAACACCCTCTTTGAGGGGTATGTTGTGATCAAAACGAGGCCTTGCCAAGGGCAATTGTTGAGGTTCTTAAAACAAGTCTTCAAACTCTGCAATTACGTTAGCAATGGCTGCAAGGAGTGATTTGTCTTCAGTAATTTGACAACTGAGAAGGCACTCAGATGATGTCCCAGACCAAGCAGCAATAGAGACTTGTAGGAAGCACAGTTGGCTCCCTTGTTGGATAGCCTGCCTAAATGTCTTATTTCCAATCAGCTTGTTGGCCCAGGGAGACAATGATAAAGCATGTCCAACAGTCTCTATTTGTGAGTTACAAATTTTACATATTGGTATGCAATAATTTTCCTACTGTATAGATATGTCATTTACTGGAATTGCATTGTGACAGATGTGCCAAATGAACATCATTGTCTGCTGAAAGACTCATTAAATTCAAAATGTTAAGAAGAGTTAGAAATATAAAAGCCATTGAGAACTAACAAGGGATGCACAAATAGTGGACTCATATGCGACGTATACTGAAAAGTGAAAAAAATGATAAAAATGTTTGGATGATGGATCCCACATAATCATTACTACTTTTGTTCAATTTTTTTTTATTCAAAAATTTACCAGTACGAACAGTGCAAGTACTGATAAGTTTTGTGTACATATATATAAAACTTACTAGTGTTGCACGCTTTATGCTGATAAGTTTTGTTTAAAAAAAAAAACTTACCAGCATAAATAGTGTAAACACTGGTAAGTTTTGTAAAATAAAAAATTTACCAGCATTTATATTATTTATGCTAGTAAGTTTTTTAATAGAAAAAAAAAATTGAACAAAAGTGGAAATGCTTATATGAGACCTACCATCCAAGCATTTTTGTCGTTTTCCTCATCTTTTCCGTATACGTCATGTAATATGTCTCAAAAAATGCATCCCTCAATTATTTTTCAAAGCCATTTTAGAGTAACCCATCAAAGCCTATCTATGTTATTGGTCTATAACATTTTAATTGTATTAAAGCATTTATTTATTTCAACAAATAACTAAACCTTTTTTTCAAGTTAAGAAAGCAAAGACTTAATATAGCATTTAAAATTAAGTTTAATTTTTATACACTAATAGTATCAACTAATAAAATTGTAAAAAATTGATTAATCATGATGAATCGTTATTAATTTTTTTTCAATTTTAATCAATTTTTAATTTCCTTTATCAATTTGATAATTTTCTTTGGATTAGATTGAATTTCAATACCCTTAAAAGTGTGTCGGCGAAGGTGCTGGTTATGTGGCGGCATGGTGCAGGTGAGAATGTATATTCTGCTGCCGAAGTGTGTTGTTATTTAAGTGGTGCGAATGAAAGTGTGAAGGTCATATGAGTGAGATGTGAGTACTGTGACCTGAGTCATTGATTCGTTAAGTAAGATGTGTCTCAAAACCCAACCTTTGACCCACGCCTTCCGTGAACAATTCTTTTCTTCTTTGAAAGAAAAATATAATTCTCTATATAGTTTACATCGTTTATTTTTTATGGTTTTAAAATTATTTTGGATTTTTTTTAAGGGTATTGGTTAAGAAAATAAAAGTGAAAACTTTTAAAATTTTCAATATAATTAATAGATTAAAAATTTTAAAAGTTTATCTTTTCAATAAATTTTTTCCTTTTGTTTTATTTCCTTTAATAATATCCCAATTATGTTGTATGTTTAGTTTAACTTTTGAGAAAAGACCTTTTAAAAAAAGATCTTTTAAAAGAAGGTCTTTTAAAAGAATGATTTTTGTTTGGTTTGAATATATTAAAAGTAAGTTTAAGAAAATGAGTTTTGTTTAAATAGAATAAAGTAAAATTAATTTTGGTTGTTGATGTGAAAATAATAATAAAATTATTTTTCAAAAAACTTTTTTTTATAATGAAAAGTAACTTCAAAGATATTTATCTCAAAAAATCTTCTGAAATTTTAAAAATTCTTCTATAAAAAGGTATTTATATACCCAACATATTAATTAATATGCATTTTCTATAAAAAAATGTTTTTGATTATTGCAAAAATGTAACCAAACGGGATTGATGATAAAAAGTTCAGTTGGATCCAAGAATTTTTGTGTTCCGTTCTCATATTTCGTCTGCTCCCCACCTATTGTGGTGGAGTTGTTTTATGATTGGACGTAAAATCATGGTTGTTCCTATTTCTTGGTTATTCCATGCGGTTGGATTTTTCAAACATTTCTCCAAGTGGACAAAAAGTTCAGGTTGTCCCTTCTCAGTGAAAATTTTCCATTTTATATTTCCTTTAACAATATCCCAACTATATTATTAACAGAAATATTTGGGGACTTATTTTTTATGGGGCCGTATCAATTTATATCCCATCCACCATTGGATGAAGTGTGAATCCCACCTAAATAAGACCTACACTCCATCTAATAATAAATAAAATATAAATTGATATGACATCTTATAAAAAATAGTCCCAATCACTTTTCTATTATTAACGATGAAAAGTTCAGTTGGATCTAATGTTCCGTTCTCATATTTGACCTGCTCCCCACCTATTGTAGTGGGGTTACTTTATCATTGGATATAAAATACCGTGATTGGAACTTCAGTTCTCAGGATCGATCTGCTCCCCACCTATTGTAGTGGGGTTACTTTATGTGGACATCCTCTTTCTTAAATGCTATTCTTCTAACGTTTCTTCCAAATGGACAAAAAGATCAAGCTCTCCCTTAACAATATCCCAACTATATTAATGATAAAATTTTCATCACGTAAAAGGAATTAGTTAATATGAAACGCGATCTGCCCCATCTACACGCAAGTTCATCTGCACCAAAGAATTCCCCATACGTTGAAACAACTATTTCAAATGACATTCGGGTGTCGGGAACATTCCACTCGTACTACCCTCTATATAGACTCCCCACTGCTCCGCTCAAGCGTGCTTCAATTTCAGAGCAATTTAATTTCCCTTTCTCTCGCTAGTCTAGTGTCCGAAGCAGTTTAGTTTCTCTTTCTTTCACTAATCTAGCGACCCCGTTTCGTGCTCTGCAATGGCCGCTGTCGACTACTTTCCCTACCTCTTTTGCGGTCTCATGAACAATTCTTCTCACGTAAGTTGTTTATCAATTCTTCTCGCGTATGTTGTTTACCGCTATAGACCTTCTTTTCTACTCTTTTATGGATCCTAGACATTCGTAGCGCTAGCTGTATAATTGTGTTTGTGACTCTGTTTTGAGATTTTAGAAAATTCGATAAGTTTTCAGAGGTGCCGTGGTGCTTGTTACAGGCTTTGACTAAAGCTCACTTTGGGAACCTGATGGACAAGAACAGACGGGATGTTCAACCAGAGCTTTTTATTAGACTAGAGTCTCACAGGGGTAACAAAACACTCTCCATCTTCGACACCGGTATCGGCATGACTGGAGCAGGTACTCCACCTCTTTCTCAAAGCCTATGATATATAGTATTACTAAATGGGTACCGAGGTATAAGTTTTTGATATCGGTACTTTGTTAACCATGCATGGATACATATTAAATTTGCTATAAAGTATTTTCAGTATATCTTGAAGAAACTGCAATGAGCCGTTTTCAGTCAAATGCAAGCTAAATCTTTGTATTTTAAAATATTTTTACTTATTTGGCAATTTTATGATACTTCATTGAAAATCCGAGATTAAAACAGAGTAAAAATTATACTTATGACTTTAATTGTAATAGCTTTATACTTTTATAAGACGCGTCAATAAATTATAAATTGGCTCATCATTTCCTTCTTCATCATGGCACCTTTCTCTACTATATTCCCTCTCATCCCATCCTTCGCCACCCATTGTACCCTCCTCCACCACCACCTCCTTTCGCCCCACCTCACTCTTCACCATCCAACCCACCCTCCGCTACCCTCTCACCGTCCTCCACCTCCACCTCCACCACCCACCCGACTCTCCTTTACCACCACCTTCAGCACCGTGCGGCTCCACCCTCCCCATCGTCCTTCACCCCACGCTTCGCCACCACCGGCTCTCCTCCACCACCACCTCCCGCCCCATCCCACCCCGCCCTCTTTCACCACCCAAGTTGTATACAACCAAGCAACATTTCCATCCCTCAGCTTGCTTTCCGCCTCCAAGCAGCAACTCCCAACATTCACCATCAACCGACCCGCCTTTCCTTCAGCATCTCCCACATGGCACCATCTTGAAGCTTCAGAATCAAACTTCCTTTTTCAAGAACAAATCTGTCATAATCTCAGCGAACCCGGCTGTATTCATGCAACGCAACATAAAACAATCTTCATCTGTTTAATTTTGGAATATTCCTTGTGTTTTTGATGGTATTGTTATCATTTATTTCATGGTTTTAGATCTGTTTGCCATTGTGAGGACTGGGCCCAAGGAATTCGCGGAAGCGTTGCATGCCTGGTCTGATGACACCAGCATGATTGATCAATCTGGTGTTAGTTTCTACTCTGCCTACCTGGTTGTAGAGAAGGTGATTGTGACCACCAAACACAAGGACGATGACCAACAGAGCTGGGAATCACATGCTGGTGGCTCCTTCACCATTACTAAGGATGTTAACGGGGAACAACTCGGCAGGGGAACCAAGATCACCCTGTTCCTCAAGGAAGATCAGGTTAACAAATAAACCCCATTTTTGTTACTCATGCTGTTAAGGAAAACGCTCTTTAATTTGACTGTTGTGTTGTGTTCATTGATGAATTCATATTGCTGTGATTTCTGAAATAGTTGGAATACTTGGAGGAGGGAAGGATCAAGGATCTTGTGAACAAGCACTCTGAATTCATTAGCTATCCCATTTACCTCTGGCCTGAGAAGACACCTGAGCCCGGGAAAGACGAAGAAGGAGACATTGTGGAGGTTTCTTATGATTGGCAACTCATCAACAAGCCGAAACGTTTTGAACCGCGCAAGAACCACTTGGCAGGCCACATGGAGATGGGACCCACGGCATCTGATTCGGTCCTCTGCAAGACCATCAAACACATATTGGGGGACAAAGTTGTCAAGGTCGTCATTGCCCCTGAAAGTTTTGATGATTTGTCAAGCTGTCGAATCACAAGGAAGAGGATCCTGGAGATCAACTCAGACAATGATAAAGTGAAAAAGCTGAAGAAGATGGTTGAAAATGAACAGAATGATGGGTCCGTGAAGGACCTTGTGGAGAGTCTCTTTAAGACAGCCACTAAGCCGAAGAAGGCACTCTGGGGGAAGGTGGCCAAGGGCCTGACTGTTTGCTGTGGAATTATCCATGTTGCCACGGCTGCGATTTCTTGTATTATGTCAGCTTCTGGTGGAGACGCCTAGTAATCGCGTTGGCTTCGTTTTTGCAATTGTTATTGTTATTGTGTTGTTGTGGTGTTTTTTTTTTTTTTTTTTTTTTTCGGTTGTTGGGTACGTAGGCTGTTGGTCTTGTTGCTATGTTTGTCGTTGGCGGCTGTCAGTACCCTTATCTTTCGCTGTTTATACTGTCAATAATAAATGCTTAAATTGTAAATCTTTCTCTTATTTAAGCATCCCACGCGCACACATCCAAATCTTAACAAATGCTGTTAGAACTAACCGCCTGAGATAAAGTGACAAAGTAGAATTAAAATTCCTTGAGCATGCTGGCGATTTAGGGCTCGGAGGTGAGAGGAACGCTCGCAATGCTAGGAGCGATTCCCCTGCTCGTCACAATGCGAATACCGATATTCTCTTTTCTGCTACTAATCATTACCTTTTCCTTTTGCTTTCTTACGTTTTTGTCACTTTGTTTCCAACTCTGATAGTATCTGGATTGAAGTCTTACATTCTTTCAAGTTTGATTTTACTATATTGAAGTGAAGTGGTGGAACTGAAATTTTTGGAATATCTTGTCATAAATGTGGCTATCTTTGCAAGATTTTGCTTCTCTGAGTGCATTTTGTTATGCTATAACAAATATCTTCTATGTTTGTTAAGAGGCAAAATAGCACATTGTGCCGCGGACGCCGCCATAAAGCTATAGAAGGTTATGCACCACTGTCATTATTTTCTGTGTCATCTTGAGTATTTTATTTCCTAACTTATGTATTAGTAGAAAAATGATATTTCTTTTATCGTTTATCTTCATTTAGTATAAGGGAAAAGCATATTATATTTTTCCATTCCATAATATATCATTTGTAGCCTACCTACTTGCTTATATTTACCAGTTGATACACACTTATCTAATTCTTTTTTCCCCCACTATTTGGTTATTTTAGGCTTTGAAATTTCTTATTCAAAGCCACTTGCGTCCTTGTGAGGAAGGTTAAAGTTTCTGAGTGATCCCTTAAACACTTATGACATATCGGCTCATTACATAGGTTCACCTTCTTCTCTAGATATGAAATAAATTTCTGTTTGAGCGGTAAAACATACATACGTAAAGAGAATTTTGAAGTCTCTGATGATTCTAACATCTTTGATTTCAGGGCATGCCTTTTGGTCAGAAGTACAAGCTGAAAGGCATTCAAAAAGTCATATTGAGATTATGGCAAACGATTGCAGTTAATTTATGGTGTGTTTAATTGAGATTTTTTTTTGGTATAAAATAACCTTTTTATTTAAAAAAAATTAATTTTGTATATTTGGATAATTTTTTAAAAATAATTAAAATCTCAAAAAAAAATTTAACTTTTTTATAAAAATTAAAAAGAGTAATTCCTCAAAAAAAAATCAAGTTTTAATTTTTTTTATTTATATATAAAATTTAAATTTTAAAATCACCTTTTTAAAAAATTAAAATAAATGCACCCTTAAAAAATTTCTTTTCTACTAATATATGTTCCATTTTATCCTCCTAAATGTCAGCTGCCCGTGAATAGCTCACGGAATTGGTGCCTCAATTTGATTGTGTCTTAATGGATTTGGTTTTCTTATTTGATTCATTCAGGAGGTACTTTTTTAGAGCAGAGTTTCGTCGTCCTAGTAAAACACATAAGGAAGCAACTACAGAGAGAAAAGCTGCTACACACGTAAAATTTGAGATATTATAATTTATTGTCTTTTCCTTTTACCGTGTGGTCCCTCACCGAGAATGATGAACAACCTTTAATAATTCCCTATATTGGAGCCTTCAATTTATCTTGGTACTTTAGCTACATGTGTGAATGGCTCTCGGTTTTTTAATGGTTTTTCAAGTTATTGCATTTCTAAAGGTTGACGCTTGATTTATTGTGTCATTGCTTTCTGTTAGTGTTGTATTTTTGCTCTTTGTTGAGTCCATTATGTTAATCTGCCGCTGATGTTAGGACAGCCACAAAAAATAAAATTCTAGCGTTTGCCATCGTATATTAACCTTGACCTGGGTGACATTTCGTATTGAAACAAGATTGTCATTATAAAATTCTCACAACTTGTGTAGATATTTTTTTTAACAGTCAACAGTCATCTTTATTTATTTTCCAACTTATATTGAAAAGAGAATTGCTAAAAATTTTAATAAAAATTTTGCTGTTGACAAGTTTCATGATTTCAAAGATATCTTGTTCAACTTTGATAAAAATATGATATATACATAAAATATGTTTTATTAACACGTGTTATAATATTGATATGTTAATATGATTAATATTTTCGGCCATTTCTTTAGACATTTTTTGAATTCGTCCCTAACTAATATAATTATTTTATAAAGTTCTAATTTTGTAATTTTTAATCAATAATTAAAATTGTTCATTTTACCTTCTTTTTCACCTTAAACAATGAGTCAAATTCTTGAAAAAAATAAGTTTAAACGAAAATTGAACTTTCATCCATGTATTTTTTCACGTATTGCATTAGTACTAATCAGTATAAGTGTATATTTGGTTTTGTATTTATAAAATTAACTTTTGATGAACTTAATTTATGAAAATTAATTATCAAAATTAATTTTAATTAAAATAATTTTAAAGTAAAGTAATTTATGTTTAATACTTTTGTTTAGAAAATAATTTTAATAAAAATTAATATTATTGAAATAATATCCGATGAAAAAGCAAATTTTTTTTTGCTTTATATCAAATAGATTTATAAATATTTTTAATAATTAAAAATATTTTTAAATAATCTATTTAAATATGAAATAATTTTTTTAAAAAAATAAAATTTTACTAAAAATGTTTTTTAAAAAATAATTATATTTAAAATTTATCCAAACGGGTCCTAAATATGCTTCGGGCATTTATTACATTGGCTTGCTCGTAATTGTAATTATGCTGACATTTAATTTGTTCATTGTAAGCTTGTGAGAGATGACATGCTTCGTCTTCGTCTTTACCTTTCGAATCTCTGGCAAGAACCGTCCCATTGCCACGATTATTTTTGTAGGTTATGACGGTGTTGAATGTTTTGTGATTTTCTACATGTCTCTTTTTTTCGTGCATTTGCCTCACGTGCTCTGCCAAATGAAAGTGTTCAATAAAGACTTGCTCCTTGTCTCTTTTTAATAATAGTATTAATGTATTTGGAACTTGACTCTATTGTAGAAGCAAGGCTATTTTCATCCATGCAGCTGTTTTAAGAAAATTAATTCAAATTGAAAGCAATTGACTGTATTGTCTGTTTTTCTTATCACCAAAACGTTGCTAGGAGTGGGAAAGAAAAGGGAGAAAGTTAACTATCATTTTTCATGAAATAAGACAACATAGATGATGGCTTTATGCATTATATTGTCAACAGAACAATTGAATTTAGTGTCTACTACTTTGACCGGATGACTTGGTTTACCTCACGAATCATTAGCTAGTGGATTGTGAACCATGTTTACTTCAAATACATTATTGAAGAACGCCAAAATTCCAATTATCTTACGCTGCGTGTGACGACTGAAGCATTCCCACATCTTAATTAACTAATAATACATAAAAAAAATTAGTGAATGATGCAGTGTCTTATTGGCTACTTAGAAGAACCTTCATGCACACTTAGCACTGTATACCACCAATGAACAAGGTGAAACTCATTTTTGGAGGGGAAGGTGAGGCAATGTGACAGGCCCAACAAAGGTTTGCTGAAACTTAATTGGAAAAAAAGAAAAAAAAAAGGTTGAGAAAAAAAGAAGAAAAAAAGGGGAGAAAGGCGGAAAGGGGTAAAAAAAACAATTCTTCAATTTAACAATTTTTTTATAATTAAAAATAGTAGTCTTGACACTTGACCACAAGTGAAAACCACTTACGAAATGCCCACGGAGAGCATACGTGGCCATCACAACCTGTCAATCCATTGATTTGGCCATGACAACATGTTCTTGTCGGTGGAAAATTCAATCATCTTGATACAAGCAATTTGCCAATAGTCTCTAGTCATCACACGGAAAAATATTTATATGATTCAGAAATATTATTTGAATGTATTTTTTAATTAATTATATAAATATATTTTATATAAAATTTATTATTAATATATAATTTTATAAAAATATATTTAAATAATTAATTAAAAATATAATTACATAATATTTCTAAGCTATATAAAAATTTCTCCCAATCATACGGGCATGATCAAGAGGGCTGTTCCCAACGGTGTACGTGTCATCATCAATATGATCTTTCTTTTTTTCGGGAGATTCTTTGATGCGGATAGCGGTCAAATCTTCATGTGAAGATTTGCACATCTTTTTAAACATTTTGTTGCACTACCAATCAATTGCGCACCGCAGCACAGATGGCAAAGCCAAGCGTCCCTCCTCCCAAAATGGCTTACTTCGACTCTCATTCTGCAACATATTTTTCCCTTTTTTCTTTTTTTTTGCGATTTTCTGTTTGGCAATTGATCTTTTTTTTTGGGGGGCATGTATATGGCAATTGTTGTATATACACTAAAACAAAATTGTGATAATATATACATTGTAAAGACATCATTAAAAAGAGATGAAAATGTATATATTAATCATTAAAATTAATACTTATTGATATATTATTGTAATATTTAAGTAAAAATTTAATAAAAAAACTTTATTTTTCTACCTTCATCTCTTTCTTTAATATTATAATTAAAAAAAATTCTTAAAACTAAAGTGAAACATATCTATAATATCTATTTATAAATTATTTTGTTTGTATTTAATATACTTAATCCATGTAAGATATATATAAAAAATTCAATTTTTTATTCTATCTTCATACAATTTAATTTAATTATATTATATGTAAGGCTTTTAAGCTCATATATATAATAATATAAATAATTTTTAATATTATATGATAAAATGCGCATACTTGTAAAATATTATAGAATACATCTTTATATATAACTAATTTAAGATGAAATAATTATAGAAATAAGAACTATAATTGTGATATGATTTTGCTTGATGATTGTGGACTTTCACTTGAAAATATTGAAAAAAAAATTATATGTGAGAATTTATATTAAAAATTAATTAGATATGAATTGCAATGTATAAATTAGAAAGTATTAATATAATAAGATTTTATATATTTAAAAAATATGAAACACACTCATTACAAATATAAATTTTATTTATCAATATAAAAAAAATTAAAGACTCAAAATTCAATTTGATTAATTATATATACATTATAATGATTGTTGGTTAATGGTTAAAATAAAATAAAAATAAGATATTAAATTTCTTAGTTTTTGTCACAAAAAAGACATTAAATTAATTAAAAGAATGAAATATATGTATATTATTGCAACGTTTTTTTTATAGTGTATATATAATTTTAACAATTATTAAATAAAATTTTAAACAAATAAAATAATAGAAAACTACCCAAAAACAAAAAAATCCAGCAGGTGGGGGGCGGGGTTGAGGATCGAACGCATCATCTGAAGGTCAGTGGAAATACCAAAACCTGTGTGCTGACCATGCGAGCTACATTGCGCGTACAGTCTATCCCGTTCGCTTAAAATATATTAAAAGAAAAACATATCTTCAGGTGAAGATTTGACCGTCATCTACACCAAAGAATGCACCCTTTCCTAAAGTGCCTCTGTTTTTATACGCCACTTACGTGTCATTCCCTTTTTTTTTATTTAGTTTTGGCTGTAAGTCGGCCTTCAGCTTTCAATTTGGGTTACAAGATTCTTCCCTTCTCCCCATTTCCCCGCTTTCTCTAAGATTTTCAACCCAACTGGAACAATTTCTGCTTCCTGTAATAAACTTCATTAATTCTTTGTTGAAAAACTCATTAAATTCAAAATGTTAAAAAGAATTAGAAATATAAAATCTATTTGAGTAAACCATCAAAGCCTATCTACATGATTGGTCTTTGACACGTTAATTGTATTAAAGTATTTATTATCCAATCAAATATTTATATAAATTAAATCTTTTTATTTATTTATTTCAATAAACAAAGAAACATTTTTTGTTATAAGTTAAGAAAATAAATCGCAACATACCTTGTGAAATATTTTGCTTTCTATTGAAATTATAGATAAAAAGAATATTCCACGTGTGAAATTAGAGTGCTGGAAAAGTCAAATATCACAATGCAAAAGCAAAAATGGTGACCTCAGCCATTGCGGCTGGCAGAGTCAGCACTCGACGAAATATCTACCGGTGTGACCTCAGCCATTGCGTCATTGTGTAGGAACTTTCCTGCCTACCCTTTTGCTTTTGTGCTGGCGGTGGGACTATTGGGGTGAAAGCTGACGCCGCAAGGGAAATCATTCGAGATGCTTCAACCATTATTTTCAACCAACCGCTTCAAAATAATTTGGTTACGGAGTTCAGAGAATATGGCGCATACTGTATATACTATCAACCATCAACCATTCATAAAAAATTAACAGCATAAATTGTTTTAACATACAAAATTAAAAATAATTTTCGCATACTAACAACATAAAAATATCAAATTATTTTACATTCTCTTCAAATATAAATTAAAGAAACTATTATGTTATCTTTAGTTCATGTAATTTCTCATCACGATATAATAATTTTCTTGGTCTTTATTAAATGATTGTGTAAAATAATTATATATTATTAATGCATAAAATTTATTTTCTACAAAAATTGTTATACTAATATCAGGGACAGATTGAGAGGAGGGCAAGTAATTCATTACATTTTATTTCTATTTTTTTTAGATATACTTAGATGTATTTTTATTAATTTTTTTAAATAAATCAATTGGTTCAATTAAAAAATATTTGCAAAAATGTGATAAAAATGCTTTAATATAATTATCTTAAGTGAAGTCTTTTGTACAGTATATATCAATTGATAACTAAACTCAAAAAGTGAGTCTATAGAAAAGATGAGACGATGCATAGAGTAAGAAAAAATTGCTAATTGAAACTCTTAAATAATTATTTATGATTTGCAATATACAAAAACAAAAAAATGATTTGCAATTTCGAATGTGCCTTGCAAGCAAAATATAACTTAAAATCTTAGGCTGAAACTCACAACTTGTGTAAGTATTTTTTCTTTTAATAGTAAACAATCATCTTTATTCATTTTCTAACTTATATTGAAAGGAGAATTGCTAGAAAATTTAATACAAATTTTACTGTTGACAAGTTTCGTAATTTCAAGGATATCTTGTTCAACTTTGGTAAAAATATGATATATACATAAAATATATTTTATTAACCCATATTATAATATTGATATTTTAATATGATCAATATTTTCGGCCTTTTCTTTAGACATCGGACCTTGACTAATATTCTTATTTTATAAAGTTCTAATTTTGTAATTTTTCATCAATAATTAAAATTGTTCATTTTACCTTCTTTTGCACCTTAAACAACGAGTTAAATTCTTGAAAAAATAAGTTTAAACGAAATTTGAACTTTCATCCATGTGTTGTTTCATGTACTATATTAGTACTAATCTGTATAAACGTACATTTGGTTGTGCGTTTATAAAATTGATTTTTGATGAACTTAATTTTATCAAAATTAATTATAATTAAAAATAATTTTAAAGTAAAATAATTTATATTTAGTATTTTTATTTAGGAAATAATTTTAACAAAATTAATATTATTGAAATAATATCCAATGAGAAAGCAAAATATTTTTGCTTTAGATCAAACCTTAATTTTTGTTAAAAAATCAATTTTGAGTGGGTGAAGAAAGCAAAACCAACAAAAGTAAAATAAATTGTATTTGTACGTTGAGTCTTACCCTTTGTATGTTACCCAAGTTTTCCAATCAATAAGAAAAATTTCATATTTTCCAATTTCCACCGTGGACCAAATACTATAAATAGTAATAGCCCCTGCCCTGTTTTAGTGTTCTTGATCTAGAATTCCAAAGCAGTTTAGTTTCTCTTTCTCTAAGAAAGCTAGTGCCCAACGCAGTTTACTTTCTTATTTCTCTCGCTAATATAGCGCACGAGTATTTGTGTTCTGTAATGGCCGATATCAATCCCTTACCCCGCCTCCTTGGTCGTCTCATGGCGGGCTACTCGCATGTAAGTTCTTCACCGCCTATCACCTTTTCCTTCTAATCTTCTATGGATCTTACACATTCGTAGTGCTGCAGTTGACAATGTTATACTAATTATTATTACTTGTACTTGTTACTTCGTTTTGCAATTTCATTTGGTTTTCAGATGTGCCGCGATGATTGTTACAGGCTTTGAATAAAATTCAATTTGAGAGCTCTACGGACAAGAGCGAGCTAAATGCTCAATCAAAGCTCTTCATTATGCTCAAGCCTCACAAGGCTAACAGAACACTCTCCATCATCGACACTGGTACTGGCATGACCAAAGAAGGTACTCCACGTCTTTATCAAGTTTTGTAATTAATATTGAAACAGTCTATTATTTAAAAATCTTGTGTCACGTTGGATAGTTTTCCTTACCTGAGAACTTTATGGCACTTTATTAAAAATCTGTACTCTATAGTTACAACATAAGAAAATATATTTATCACTTTATTCTTTTGAGATTTATACTTGTATATAATGCATCTTTCCATATTTGTATCCTGAATTTTTTTGAAAATTTAAAGCACTCAGTATCGGCATTACTATCGTTATTGGTGCTTGTACTTATATTCAGACAACGTAACACAAAACACGTCATCCGTAAAATTGTAGAATATCCTTGGCGTATTCAATGGTGCTATTATTTATTAATTTATTTCATTTTTAAGATTTGGACGCCATTGGGAGGTCTGGGACCAAGGAATTCATGAAGGCCTTGCAGGCTGGGGCTGATGGTATCAGCATGATTGATCAATTTAGTGTTAGTTTCTACCCTGCCTACTTGGTCGTTGACAAGGTGATTGTGACCACGAAACACAACGATGATGACCAATACGTGTGGGAATGACACGCGGGTGGCTCCTTCAGGATTACCAGGGATGTTAGCGAGGAGCAGCTGGGAAGGGGAACTAAGATTACCCTGTTCCTCAAAGAAGAACAAGTTAACAAAACAAGCCCCATTTTTGTCATACACTGTTAAGAAAAGAAAAGAAAAGAAAAAAGTGCTTTTTGGCTGTTGTGTACTGTTCATTGATGAATTCGTTTTGTTGTGGTTTCTGAAACAGTTGGAATACTTGGAGGAAAGGAAGATCAAGGATCTAGTGCAGAAGTACTCTGAATTCATTAGCTATCCCGTTTACCTCCGGACTGAGAAGACACCTGTGCTATATGAGCCCGAGAAGGAGGAAGAAGGAGACATTATGGAGGTTTCTTACGAGTGGCAACTCATCAGCCAGCCGAAACGTTTCGGGACGCGCAAGAACCACTCGGTAGGCCAGCTGTGGGTGGAGCCCACGAAATCTTATCGGATGCTCTGCAAGACCATCAAAGACATATTGGGGGACGAAGCTGTCAAAGTGATTGCCCCTGAAAGTTTTGATGACTCCTCAAGCTGTCGAATTACCGGTAGGAGGGTCCTGGAGGTCAATCCAGACAGTGCTATAGTGGAAAAGCTGAGGGAGATGGTTGAAACTGACCCGAATGATGAGTTCGTGAAGGACTTTGTGCAGCATCTCTTTGAGACAGCCACAGCCCTCTCAACTAAGCAGAAAAAGGCACTCTGGAGGAAGGTGGCTAAGGGCCTGACTGTTTGTTGCGGTATTATCCACGTTACCGCCGCTGTGTTGTCTATTGTTGTGCCGGGTTGTGGTGGAGTCGCCTAAGAGTCTTGTTAATGTCAGTGTCAGTCTTGTTGTTCTGTCTGGGTTTGGTCGGTGTCAGTGACCTCTTTTTTACTGTTTCGAGCGAAGTGACGTTACTCTTGCCGTTGGTACTTGAGATGTCCATGTTGAAATCTTTCTGTTGACTAGCTACCCCCACATGCATACTTCCAAATCTAAATAAAGTGATAAAGTATGATTAAAATCCCTTCCCTATTTCTTTCTTCTTGCTTCCTGGCAGCGGGCAGCAGCAGTGGATCCGAAAGAAGAGGTCGCCGCCGGGGGCGAACTCAACGACTGGGTGGCCATTACCTCTTGGAATTGAATTCTGAGGATACGCTGTTAGTGCGGCAAACGGCCGCCTCCTTCCGCCGCATCATCTTCGACGCCCTCACCTCCCGCCGCCTTTACAGCGAGATCCGACTCCGACGACAGAATCTGAACCAAACCCGAATCCTTATGCGAGATCGGAAAAGCTGTCGGATCTCCTAAGCATGGCAGAGTCGGAACCTGAAGCGCCTCGTGGGGGACCTCCAGCTGGTAGAGGATTCGCCAGTAGGACGAGCAGCCGCAGCCCGCAGCAGCTGCCGTGAGAAGGCTGGCGTAATAGGATTCGGAGGTGAGACGAAGTTCCAAATTCCAAATCTTAACTAATCACATAAGAACAAGTGACAAACTGGAAATTCGATTTTCTCACCGCCGAGACTAATAACTTTATTAACACTCTCAATGAGATATTTATTTTGATGAACATATATTATGAAATTTTAACAAATTCTTAAAAATTTGCAGTGACACATCATATATTATTTTTATTTTACTTTTTTTAAAATAATTAATTTCTCTTAAACTTTAATCAAATTTATAATAATATAGACATAAGACAATTGTTGAGAGGATGATATTCAAACTTGAATCAAATTTGCTATTATGCACAAAAGGAAACTATTGGAAGACTATTGTGGTCCCAACAGTGTTGAAGGATCAACTTTATAGTAATATTCGTGGAGATATTTTAGAAAACAGAAAAGAATTATAATATTGTTTTAATGGATTGTAATACATGTTTACATAAAATATACTATTAAAAGCAACCAGTACATGCAAGGTTGATGTTAAGTCATTTCTCTTAACTACCAATATATCAATAAAGAAAGTGAATGATGCATAAAATATTTCTTAACCATATCATAAAATATATTATTAACTAGTGAATGATGCGATTTCCTAACCTTCATGCACACTTTGCACAGTATAACACCAATGGACAAGGTGAAACTCGTTTTCGGAAGGGGGAAAAAAAGAAAGAGTTGTTTTTCTTTGGGGGGGGGGGTTTCAATCGATGGACGTTTGGCCCATGTATATTGAGAGAAATTTACATACATGATGCAGGAGTATCGCGTGGTTATCTTAGGCCACCATTATGTAAGTATATTTTCATGAAATTGTATATTAGTAATGAATCTTATGTGAAATACACTTATATGATTGATCTGAGAGTACGGCTATGTGATACTTTTGGATTATATAAGTATTTCTCTGTATATTGGCAGAGGCAATTAGGTTACAATGTTGTAGGCCCAACAAAGGATTGCTGAAAAGTCAATGAATAAAAGAAATTCTAGCAACAGACCAAATATGAAATTCCAGCCGAGGCGTTGGCTCATATGCCATGCCTTAGGCTCCATTAAAACTGCACCAGCATAAGGAGCCGTGCTCGACTCTTGGGTCAAATGCATAATTCTTCCCCCCCCCCCCCCCCCCCAAACACACACACACCCGAGTGGGGGCCCAAACCAAAAAACAAAAAGAAATAATAAAAAAAAGTGCATTTGGGGGCATAGTTGAGTTGGTCCCTATCCTCCTCCTACGACCCAGACCAAAAAAAGAAAAAAAAAAAAAAGAAAAAGAGCAAAATAGGAGAATACATCAAACAACCCTTCAATTTAGCAATTTTTTTAAGTGTTTTGCTAACTAATGTTATTCAGGTTTTAACATTGGAAAGTTTTAAAGTTTTCAATTTATTTAATCTATTAAAAGTTTTAAAATTTTGTTTCTTTAAACAAAATTTTGTATTTTTAAAGCCGTAAGACACTATAAGAATTTCAATTCGATTCTTAAAGAGAACTCTAATTGAGAAAATAAGTTTAATGGGCAGAAGCAAAAATTTAAAGGCATTCAAAAAGCCAGATTGACACTATGGTCAAAGCTAATAGTTAATTTAAGGAACCTAGAAACTGATATTGCCTCTTTTCTTATATATGTTCCTTTTGTTTTGTTTTGTTTTTATTTTGTCATTGTGCCCACGAATAACACCCACAATTCGCACCTCAATCTGACTGTGACTCACTGGACTTGGTTTTTTTATTTAATTCATTCAGGAGTACTTGTTAAGAGCAGAGTTTTGTCTTCCTACTAAAACAGATGAGGAAGCAACTACAGAGAGAAAAGCTCCTGTGTACGTGAAAAATTTAAGATATCATATTTTATATAATCTATTTTCTTTTCCTTTAACCGTATGTTTCCTCACCGAGCATGATGAAAAACCTTTAATAATTCCCTGCTGTATTGTAGCCTTCAATTAATCTTGGTACTTTAGTTACATGTGTGAGTGACTCTCGGATTTTTAATGGGGTTTCAAGTTATTGTATTTCTATAAGTTGACCCTTGATTTATTGTGTCATTGCTTTCTATTAGTGTTGTATATTTGCTTTCTGTTGAGTCCATTATGTTAATCTGCTGCTGATTTTCGGACAGCAAAAAAAAATAAAACTCTCGCTTGTGCAATCATATATTAACCTTTACCAGGGTGACATTTCGTATTGAAACAAGATTGTCACTATGAATGTGCATGAGGATTAAGCCACAAGTAATGCTGCTCAAATATATTTGTTTTCTTTTGGAAAAGATAGTAATTCTGTCTTGTAACTGCAAGAGCCCCGATCAAAGCTTTGACAGACAATTCAGAATTCTATGGGTTGGTTGCTGTTGATGCAGTAGGGTTTCTGATTTGAAAATGTTCAAGGATCATCGCTTGCCAAACACTGTCCAATTGTAATCATAGCGTGGTTAGTGATTAAAATTACTTTAGAGAGTTATGGCCTTATTGAATTTTCTGTGTGATTTTCTATGTGTTGTTTTGTCTCCATTTTCTGTTTAGATGTACTGTGCTTCCCACATCTGGCGGCGTTACTCTATCTTTGGATATAAAAAACGTTTTTAAAAAGTATGTTTATTTTACTTTTATAGGATAAAACTCTAAGCACTTTGCCATGAATCTGTATTTATTTATTCGTTTATTTTTTTGTGGTCCTGTATGAGTCTCTGCTTGAATCCGTCGGGCGTGATCAAAATGGGATATGATACAAACCCTGGCAGCCCTAACAGGCCCAATCCATCAGGAAGCCCAGTAGACAATAAATATGTTCAGAATTATATTGAAGCTCATACACGTGGTTTAAAAAAGGCTCATAGGAGTGAAGATGCTCAGCAAAGTACTGAGGCTCATACAAGTGAAGATGTTAAGAATAATAGTGGGCCTGAAGTTCCTACAAGAAGAATAAGAGGAGTTCCTGGTTGCGCACAAGACTTTTATACACGTTATATATGCTCGATACAAATGAGAGATTAACCGAATGGCAAATATAAATATAGAGAAATGATATTTGTGCAGTGGAATGGACGCTCAATGTGAGAGAGTAATACATGGAAGAGGAGCAGAAGAAGAGAAAAGCGTTTGCTTGGTTTGAGTTTCAAGTTTTGAGTTCTAAGTTCAATTAAGCTTACAGTTTCGGGTTTCAAATTTAAGTTAACTAGTTATGGGAGTATATCGTTTCGAGTTCTGAGTTTCAAGTTTCAAATTCATTGTGTCACGCAACATGAGAGTTTACTTTTTCCAAGTTCTGAGTTCCAAATTTCAAGTTTATAGGTAGTTAACTAATGATATTTGAACATAAACTCAGAACCTGAAAGAAGTGAACTCCCACGTTATAAGACACATTGAACTCGAAACTTGGAAAGGTATGCTCCTACAACTGGTTAACTTAAACCTGAAACCTAAAACTGTAAACTTGGTTGAACTAGGAATTTGAACCAAGCGAAAGCTCCCCCTTCCATACGTCATTTTCTCACGTTAAGTACATGGGACCATCGCATTAGTCTGCAAATGCATCCATTCTGCTACATACAAATATCATTTCCCATAAATATAAGCACAAGCGAAAGGGGGAGAAGACATATCGATCTATCTACCTATATCTATAAAAGGGGGTCTTATAATAGTAGAATTATACATGCGTCACAATTATATGAATCTATTTTCCTGAAAATTTTTAGCCTCTACTTTCAACCAATGCCTTGGTGCTTTCTGATAAGTAGCATGCCTATTTTAAAAGCTTTTTGAAAATGTAAAAGCATGATTATCGAAGAATCTTTTTCTTCTTCTTCTTTCGCATTTGGATGTAAAAAGATTTCACCTTTTTTTTCGTTGATTATTATAATGTTGTTGCATGTGAAGATTTTGGATGTGTTTGTGATTTTTTGATAAAAAATTATTTTTTTACTAAAAAAATTAATTTTTATATATTTGAACAATTTTTTAAAAATAATCAAATTCTTAAAAAAAGTTTATTTTTAATTTTTTTGTAAAAATTGAAAAAGTTAGCTTATAAAAAAAATTAATTTTCTACTTTTTTAATTATATATAAAATTTAAGTTTTATAATAATTTTTTGTAAAAGTTGAAACAAACAAATCCTTTATTGCTCTATATTTTCAATTTGTTGTGTTTGGTAGTTCAAAGGTTTGAACTTTATTCTTTTCTCTTTGCATTTTTTATTGTTCCTGCATTTTAATGAATTTCTTTATTGGATTTTATTCTTTTTTCGCTTATGATGTTTAAAGATTTCAACTTTTTTTATTTCTTCTTCAATCTTATAGCATATTTGGATCCACATATTGGGAGATTATAATTGATTTTAACCAATCAAAATTGATTTTGCCAATTTTTTATGTTGTTTGATTTTTAGAAATCAAAATCAATTCTTGTCACTAGAATTGATTTTAGAAGAAATGAAATTTGTTTATTTTCTATCATAATTACTTTTAGAGGAACTAACCACTTTACCTCAAAATTAATTTTAATTAAATTAATTCTAATAAAATTACTTCTAAAATCAATTTTATAAAAGTAGAACAAAAATATTATTAGTATGTTGATGCGTTTGAAGTTGATTTTTGGTGTAATTATTTTCCTCCTCGGTACGAGAGTTTAAAATGTTTGAATTTTTCGAATTTTTTATGTCTTCTACACTGCCAATATTGATGTTTCTTATAATATTTATTTTTTGCCGGCTGTTGTGTTTGTAAAACTTTTTTTTAGTTTGATCTATGGTTCTAACATCAGCTTCTTCGCAGCCAGTATTTGCGAAAGAATGACGGACAGGTCCCAACCATGGGATAACAACTGTAGAAGATAGAGTTAGGCCGGGAAAAGGTGTCAAGGATGCACTTTTGCTCTCTGCCTTTTTTTTTTTGTCTTTTTTTTCAAATGAACCTAAGAAAGATGACAAAATAATAGAATAAAATGAAAATTGTAATAGTAATTTTTATAATGCAATCATTTTGATTAAGAACTTGACCGTAAGTAGATTTATGGTATGGTGATTATGATTTCCTTATTATCAAAAACTTAACTTCTTATTGTTATATTTAAAAGATGTTCAATTGGTTATATTCTTATTGGCATCTTATTTCTTTATTGTCATGAGCGATTTATATAATAATTCCTTCCTTTTCACCGTTATGAAGGTCAGGAATTTTAATTCTACCTATATTATGTATAATCATGTTCATAGTGATTTAGTTATCATGAATGATTTATAATGCCTCATCTGTTTATACTCATGTTTCTTATTCTCGATGTTGAATGATGAAAACATAGAGCATTTGTTCTTCTCATTGATTTTGCATGGAACTTGTGGTGCCATTGGCCAAGCAGATGGGAAGTCTGTTGGGTCTTTCCCCATGAAAGGAGAGGCTTCTTTGCATCATGGATGGAAATAATTGAAAAATATGCTAAAGTCATGTAGGAGAGCTTACTTTGTGGTAATTTGGAGTATATGGAAATGCACAAATAAAGCAATCTTTGAGGAAAAAAAGAGGTAGAAGTCAAAGAAGCAAAGCAGATTGCAAGTTACTAGTTCGATTTGTGGTCTATATAATTAGTTTGATTTTTGTGGTCTATAGATCGTGAAATATGATGGAAGATTCAGCTGCAAAGTTGAAAAGTTGATCAGGAGCATAAAGAGCAGAATTCGCAATGTAGGATTAAATTATGGTTTTGTTTACAGCATCAGAATAAGGCACCATTTAATTTGAATTTGTTCACGGTGGGGGCAATTTGGATGTACATTCATGTTACTACAAATAAAGTTCTTATGCAATAATGTTTTAAAAGTTTCATTTTAATGGTTGAAATTAATAACATAACTACCCAATAATCTTAAGGAACGTTATGTTTTATTTAATAACATAAAATTTTTCAAAGGATTGTTATGCTTTATTTATCTAATACATTTGGCTGCTCAATGCCATAGATTTAATAGCTCAAAAAGTAGAAAATGAAAAATTTTATCACTTCTTTTAAAATTTATTGATAGATTGGAATTTTATAATATCATTACCCAATCTAAGGAATTTTAATAAAACACAAAAAAAAGTCATAGATTAATTTTGTAGCTAATATTAATACTTCAAATTAGTAAAAGTAAATATTTATTGTATGGATGATATAAATATAAAAATTATATTTTGAGATGATACTAAACATATATCATATGGGGTGTACAAACATATAAGTTGCACGATTAATGATTGATTTACATTATAATTATTAACATTTAAAACCAAATATCAAATTAAATATTTGAATTCTAAAGCTTATAGCATAATCTAAAATTATATCAACTCTGTTTATTTATTTGCAATTTAAGTACTCTTAATTAATTTTTTTAATTTTACAACACTTAAATTGTAAATCTATATTAATATTTATAATCCATAAAATTAGATATTTGAATGTTTGATATGCAATATTATTCACTTTTTTGTTAATAAAAATATCATAGATTCAAGACCAGAAAAATAGGAATGAAAAATAATTTTATAAATTCTTTAAAATTTTTAATTTTTTATTAACTTTTATTTATTTATTTTTGTGGGAGGGGTTTGGAGGAGGGATGCTCCATGCAAGGATCGCACCTGGTGCACTTCAAGAGAGGCTAAACTGCTACTTTTAAAGTGTGAAAATGGACTATTCTTCCTGAAGGATAAAACTCTACTTTGACACCACCTTATAAATAGTGGCAGCAACTTCTCTGTTCCCGGTGTGCAGTTTGCTACAATTCCAAATCAGTTTAGTTTCTTTTTCTCTCACTGATCAAGGCCTCGACGTAGTTTACTTTCTTTTTTCTCTTTCTAATCTATAGTGCACTCGTATCTGTTTTCCGTAATGGCCGACATCAATTCCTTCCCTCGCCTCTTTGCTGGTCTCATGACCAATTCTTCGCATGTAAGTTGTTCATCGCCTATCACCTTTCCTTCTAATCTTCTATGCATCTTGACATTATTAATGCTATAGTAAAATTTTATGCTGATAATTACTACTTGCATCTGTTACTCTGTTTTGGAATTTTGGGATTTCATTTGGTTTTCAAAGGTGCTGTGGTGGTTGTTACAGGCTTTGAATAAAATTCAATTTGAGAGCCTTACAGACAAGGGCACGTTAAATGCTCAACCAGAGCTTTTCATTGGACTCAAGCCTCACAAGGATAACAAAACACTCTCCATCATCGATACTGGCACCGGCATGACCAAAACAGGTACTCCATGTCTTTCACCAAGCCTATGATGTAGGGTGTAATCGGGGTTGGTTCAGACTTAGATTTTTTTTTTCCTTTTAAAGGGTTCAAACTAATTAATTCTAGTTGATTTGGTTTGGTTTGGTTTGGTTTCAAAAAGATTTTTAATTAAATTTAAACCAAATTGAATCATTTAGGTTGATTTGGTTCAGATCAAGCTCCAAAATTTTTTTTTGGTATAAGCAAATTTCAGCCAACAAATATATTAAAAAAAATCAACAAACCATCACAAATTTCAATTTAAAACAAATTTTCTTAATTTTATCTAGAGCTTTCTAGTTAATTAATAACATACATAGCCAATTTCTATCACAACAATTAACAAATATATGGTTTATTAACCATACATATATCACTAGTCAATAATATATAATTAAAAATAACAACATAACTTAACTTATGATATAATTAAGTAAGGGTGTGTATAGGTTTTAGGGGTGCGCGTGTGTGTTTGTATAGCAATTGGGTCATTAGTTTGGATATTGATTCATCAAGTTTAAAATTACAATACCCAATATTCAGACCAACCATTATTGGGTTTGGTCAAATTCTACTTAATTAGATTCGATGACCAAAACCAGTTATTGGTCTGATTCAGTTTGGATTGATTTCATCTACTCAATCCACTTACATTCCTATAATAATACAAAATGGTTGTTGTAAGGTACACTTTTAGCATTGGTATACTTATCAAGTATTTATAAATACATATTCAATATATTCTTTTTCCTTAAAAAAATGACTTAATTATATTTTTTATTTGCCAAAATATCACATTTTTTATTTGGTCCTCCCTTTTCTTAAAGTTTTTATTTAAGAGTTTAATTAATATACACTGACAATATATAAGAGTTTTACATTGTTATCCAATATTCAATCACATGCATGTGTTAGTAAGACTTTCAAGATGGTAAATAATTAAGTTAAATATATTTATTAATATGATAATATATAATTAGATATTTGTTTAAAATTTTTTTATACTTCAAATTAAATCTTTGGTTTAATCTCTAAAGAAGAATTTTATTCATTTCCATTTTGTCCCCATGTCCCATGACCCATACACACACACTTATCAAGTCTTTATAGATACATATTCAATATATTCTTTTACACAACTTCAAAATATTTAAATATCAAAATTTTAACTTACATCTATTTAGTAGTAATTATCATAAAAAATTTATATGTTTTCAAAATATCTAAATGAAATAATAAGCTAAAATATGTAATGAGAGTAAATAGTTAAAACTTTACATAAAATTATCAATTGCTAATAAAATTATACACTTCTTTGAGAAATAACATTAAAAGTAGATATAATTTATTTAACATCTTTATTTTACTATTTACTTTTGGCCCCTACAACATTTGTTTTTTGGATTCATCTTTGCCTCTATCAACTATAACTAATCTGATTTAAGCCCAATCAATCTAAGTATATTGGTAAAACTCTTTGTAATAGTTTTTTAATCTTTTTTTCACATCTTGTATATTTTATTTTATTTTATTTTAATTATATTTATGTAAATTTTTTATTTCATAAAATATAATATAAATATATTTACATATTACACATTAAAACATGTTTTTTATAGAAATAATTAGTTCAAAACTATTTATAAATTTTTATAATAAATACATGTGAATTAATTCAAATGAACTTTCAATTAAAATTTTTACTGCGTACGTAAATATAAATTTTCATGCAAAATTTCACAATTATTCTGTTTCATCCTCCAAAATATCATGATTTCCCCGTTTTGTTCCCCTTTATCATCCTTTAGTCCGGGTCACATGTTAGATGCGAAGTTGGCACTTAACATGAAAAAAAAATAAAAAAGTAACAGTAGATTATCAGAGGGACCAAACCGGAATAAATAATTTTTTATGGATTAAATGAAAACTTTTTCAAGTGATAGATCAAACAAAAAAATCATGATATTCTAAACGACTAAAAATATAATCAAGCCAAAAAAAAAAAAAATTGCTCTCTCGTGTTTTAAGCTAAGAACCACAATTGTCCACATTGGTTAATTATGTTGTCGAATTCTTTATCATACTTTTAGACAATATTAATTATATTAATTGTTTTTGAATCTTCATAGCTATATAATTGATTTTTTTTGACAAAATATAATTGAAAATCCTATAATAACCAAATAAATAAATGTATTTTATTATGTTTACAACAATTTATGTTATCTTTAAAATTATTCTTCTTCTCTTTTAATTTAAATTTTATGTTTTTATGTTTATTTCATACTAATTTATATGCTATGTACTACAAATGTATCGTGTCCTATAATTTTTTAAACTTTGTATCTCATATCTATGTCATATCATATTCATATTTTATATTTATATTCGTGCTTTCTAGATTTTTTTAGTATATCTTGATGAAGCATGCAATGACATGTGTTCATTCAAATACAAGCTAATTCTTACAAAATACTAAGTTTTGTGGGTAAACTATTTTTGCCATAGTTAATTGAAATCAGAGATTCATTTTGAGCATTGTCAATATAATATTTTACATTATCAATTAATTACATAGTATCATATATATAATTCTTGAGTTAACTATTGTTAAAAAATCAAACACTTGTAATAATACAGTAATACATAATTGAATATTTATATAAAAAAATTTTATGCTAATAATATATTAAAATTAAATTTTGAAAAATTTATTATTATTATTATTATTATTCTTATTTTTGTAAATTTTGCATCTCTTTGAATATTTTTACTTACTTGACAACTGTATGGTACTTTATTAAAATTCTGAAGTCAGAACATAATAAAATTGTATTTATTCTTTATGGTTGTATACTTATATATAATAGATCTTTCCATATTAGTATCTTGAATTTTTCAAAATTTTGAAGCACTTTACACCAGTTTCCCAATCTATTATGGCATTTGTACTACCATATTCATGCAACACAACACAAAACACTCTTCATCGGTTTAATTGTAGAATATTCTTTGTGCGTTTGACGGTGTTTTAATTTGTTTATTTCGTTGTTTAGATTTGATTGCCACTGTGAGGCCTGAGACCGAGAATTTCACGGAGGCATTGCATGGCTGGGCTGATAATACCAACATGATTGATCAATTTGGTGTTAATTTCTACTCTGCTTATCTAGTTGTAGAGAAGGTGATTGTGACCACCAAGCACAACGATGATGACCAATACATATGGGAATCACAGGCTGGTGGCTCCTTCACCGTTACCAGGGATCAACTCGGAAGGGGAACTAAGATTACCCTGTTTCTCAAGGAAGATCAGGTTAACAAAATAAACCCCATTTTTGTCACATTGTTTAGAAAAAAGGCATTTTGGCTATTGTGTTGTGTTCATTGACGAATTCATTTGTTGTGGTTTCTGTAACAGTTGGAATACCTGGATGAAAGGATGATTCAGGATCTTGTGAAGAAGCACTCTGAATTCATTAACTATCCCATTTACCTTTGGACCGAGAGGAAACCTGAACTAGATGGGCCTGACAAGGAGGAAGAAGGGAACATTGTGGAGGTTGCTTACGAATGGCAACTCATCAGCGACAGGAAACGTTCAGGGACGCACAAGAACCACTTGATAGGCCATATGGAGGTGGAGCACAAGACATACAATTGGGTCCTCTGCAAAACCATCAAAGACGTATTGGGGGATAAAGCTGTCAAGGTGATTATTGCTCCTGAAAATTTTGGTGATTCGTCAAGCTGTCGAATTACAAGTAAGGGGATCCTGGAGATCAACCCAAACAGTGCTATACTAGAAGATCTGAGGAAGATCGTTGAAACTGAACACAATGATGAGTACATGAAGGTCGTTGTGCAGCTCCTATTTGAGACAGCCCTCTTGACTAAGCGGAAGAAAGCACACTGGAGGAAGTGGGCTAAGGGCCTAACTGTTTGTTGTAGTATCATCCATGTCACAGCTGTTGTGTTGTCTTGTGTTATGTCAGGTTTAGGAGGCTACGCCTAAGAATCTTTTGTTATGCTCTTCTTGTTCTGTTTAGGTTTGGTCATTGTCAGTGCCCTTCTCTTCGACTATTTATAGTTGTGTTCCTTTCCGCCATTAATAATAACACTATTCCGGTTATATTCGGGTTGTCAACATCTACGTGTATATGCCAAGATTAAGAAAATTCGGTATCGAATTAATTAAGATAAGAATTTAAAAGTTTAGAAGCTCATTCGAATGTTTGATCGTGATATAATAAAATATATATATTTAATTATTTATATATATAAATAAATATATAAATATATATATATAAATAAATATATAAATATATATATATGTAATTAATTAATTAAAAAATAAAAATTATATTAAATTATTAATAATAATATAACTAAAGAAAAATAATATTTATTATAAGATATTTTATTAAAAATCTTAAATATAAAATTTATTTATTTTAATTTATACTTATATTTTTTTAAAAAAATATTTACAAATAGTATAACAATTATTTTTTATTTTTTATTTTTAAATTAATTTAAGAATATATAACAAATAAATAAAAAGAAATAAACTTTTGTTCTAACTGAGTTTTTTCTTTTTTTTTAATGAAAGAAACAATAATATTTTTATCAATATTTTTAAAAAAAAAAACAAACCGATCAATCAGTTTGACCGATCTAGTTCATATCAATTCACTAATTTTTCCCAATTTTGACAAATTTTTGACCATTTTTGACCATATTCAATTTTATGATGAAGACTGGACTAACCTAAAATCCGATTCTCGGTTGCACAGGTTCGATTGGCCAATCTAGTCTGTTCTCTTAACTGTGCTTTTTGCTTATCTTGTAAATCTTTCTCTTGTTTAACTACACCCACCCAAAAAAAAAAAAACTCACAAATCCAAATCTTAACAAATGCTATTACAACCAATCTTGTGAGATGAAGTGACAAACTAGAACTAAGTCATTAACAATACATTATCCCGAGAAAGTACCCGAACCAGGAAAATGTTTCGTTTCCCTCCTCCTTCTATTCCTGCTTTTCTTATCAACACTATTATCACTGTCATTTTTCTTTTTGGCAAAAATTACAGATAAATTACGCTCAGTTCATTCTCATATCCTCCCGCAAAGTCTTACTTCCTCCCCCCAAGTTTCTCCCTTCTTTCGTCCATTTGCTCTGCTCCCAAACACTGTATTTTCCCAACAAAGTTCCTCCCAAGTAAAATGCTTCATTTCCTTACTCCTCCTCCACCAGATGGTATTCCTGCTATTTATGTTCTTGTTGTTATCGCTATTATCCATGTTATCTATCTCTGTCAAAAAAGCTATAGATGAATACACTTGCAAAACGCTCTTGGGCGATATCACAGTACCGAGATCTTGATCTTTAGGAGTTTCTTCCTTAAACGTTTAACAAAATACTTGCAAAGTGTGCTCATCAAAGTTTTGCGGCTCCCAGAACTTGGAATTTGGAAGTAATTCAATCTAGAAATTGGAATTTTCCCATATTTTTGTTGTTCACTGATGCCATCAAAGTCAAAAAAAGAATGGAGAGTGAAAAAGGGAGTTCAAGTGCACTTACCTGGTGGATAAGGGAAGCTAAGGCAAGTGGGTAATGAAGCTTCTCGGGCAGGGAAGCCACAAGGGAATCTCGTGCTTCTCCGATTGAAGAGAGAAGACGCTATTTTAACTTTTTATTACCAAAATGGTAAATACACAGATGCTTGGGCAGCTTAGTCCAAAATAAATATAAGAGAAAAATTATTCACCCGTCATTTGTTATGTTTTCTTAGGTGATTTATTATGTTAATTAATTTTAGTTATTATTTATCTATAAGTTTAATTTGGATCTACCGACATTATAAAAGATTTTTATACAGTCAATTAATATTCCTCAATTTATATGATTATTCAAGTAGTAGATATGAAAGTTAATCATATTTACTGATATGATAATATATGATTAGACGAAAGTATAAAAAAAATTATATTATCAGCGCTTTCAAATTAAATATATTACTTAATATTTTTTGAGTAATTTTTTAATTTAGTAGACTTTATTTTTTTTTTTTTTGGTGCTGAATAATTTATTAATTTAGTAGACCATATCTAAATGCACTAAGTATGAAAAAAAATCTCAGAAAAATAACTTCTAATAATTGTTACAAATTACTGCAGTGTCGTGCTCGTAAATGTATCATAATAGAATTTGTTATGATTTATGAATAGTTTTTAGAAGTGGAGAAATATTTGGGTGATCCTGCAATATTACGTGATAATGCTCATAGTTAATAATATCATAGTATTTTATATGGGACTTACAAATTAGTGATGGATTTCATCTAAAATACTGTGATATTATTGGCTGAGAGTATAGTCGCGTGATGCTCCAGGACTATCCAAATATTTCTGTAGATATCCAAAAGTTATTGTAGTAATATATAGTTATAAAGATTCTTTTAAGGCAGTTATTATATAAATGTTCATAAATATTACTCTTATTTATATTTCATTATGGTGATGATTATAGTTTTATGTAACCTAGGTATTATAAATAAAGGAAACAGGGCATTTGGAAATACACGCATAAATAAAATAAAGAGTAACTCCTTCATAATAATAATTTTAGTGGATATATTAATTTCTGATTAAAAGAATAATTGGTTCGGTGGTACCTAATAAATGCAAAATTTGGATACCAAGATCTCTAACAATTAGAAAAAATTAGACACTTGTGATCTTTATAGAAGTAAACTGATGATTAAGACTTTCCTAACTCTATCCCATATGGCATCCTCTAAATGCATAATTTGCATAACTTATAATAACCTCCCAAATGCACTGTTTTGAAAAATTAGGATTAATGTGATAGATTAAAATGATGTATTTGAAGATTTTTTTCTAGTTGTGTAAACTATACATTTAGATAGTGCCACAAAGGATGGGATTAAGGAAATCTTAGTTATTATTTTAACTCCACGTCAGATTGTCAATTGCAAATGAGTCAGGGACCACAATGTCTAATTTTTATAATTGTCGGGGATTATAAGACTAATTATTTTTTATTAAGGACCAATATATCTATTAAAAATATTATTAGAGACTGATTGGAGGGTCTCTAAAATAAATCAATATATGCTTTCTATATCTCCCGGATGTTTTTTATACTATATTTTATAACACATTATTATCACGAGCTTCCATAAAGTGAAAGACAAGAGTTAATACCATGTTACTTTCACATAGTTAGATGTTCTATGAAAAATTGATAATATATTATCTTTTTTAAAGAATAACCTAATTCATTACTTTTTTTTTCTTATGGCTTTATCAATATCTTTTACGTTTCATCCATCGGGATTTTATTGTCAAATATTTTTTACGAACATATTTTTATCTTATATAAGTTTGTTATTTTTTATAATTATTGAAAAAATCATTTACATGTCCAACTCACCGCTTTCTGGGTGGATTGCGGTCCAAATTTTGTTTTGAAAAAATAAAACAATCAAGATTCTAGCATAAAATATCCAGCAACAAACATTGAATCCAACACAAGAACTTCTAGTAACAAAAAACAAGAATCCATCACTGTCACATTTTTAAGAATCACTGAAACGGTCATCAACATCATCAGCCAATCTTTTGTCTTGCTGGCTCTACCATCGCTAGGGACGGGTCTTTCGCCTCAGTGTAGAGAGAAGAGAGACGAGAAGGGTTTTTGGGTGGGGGAGAGCAGGGTGTCAATTGTTGAGACTTATGAGAGAAAGGTTATGAGGTTATGAGATTATGAGGTTGGACGCCGTCTTTAGCTTCTTCTGAGTCGTTGTCACTAGATTGGGGTCAAGAGCATGATGAAGGTGTGATAATGAGAAAGTGCAAAAGAGTTGGAGAGAAATGTTAGGGCTAGTTGCATTGCTATTATTGATAAAATGTGAAATGTGAATGTTTCATTTTTTAGTCTCGATGTAACCACCAGTATCTAGGTTTTATTATTAATAACTCGACTAATTTGACCCGACTCGATGGAGGTCTTCAAAGAGGATAAAGATCTCCCAATAAAAGTTTTTTCTATTCTTAAAACTCGAATTTGAGACCTCTAATTAAGGAGTCAAGATATTTATCACCTTCACCGAGCTATTGTAGTAATGTTTCATGTATGTTACCGTAACCTAAGAAGGTCAGCCTAGTAGCAGCCCA
Organism: Pterocarpus macrocarpus; assembly: GCA_031439585.1. NCBI lineage: Eukaryota > Viridiplantae > Streptophyta > Magnoliopsida > Fabales > Fabaceae > Pterocarpus > Pterocarpus macrocarpus. The sequence goes on along the minus strand of CM062516.1, from coordinate 57,942,394 downwards.
ATATTACCAAGCCCATTAGCATGAGAAAGTTAAAAAAACAACCCAACTGGTTGGCCCATCCCAACTCATTTTAACCATTAAGTGGGTTGAGTTTCTTGTTCTTTTAATAGGTTTAGATACGCAGCCCAACGGGTTCGCCAAAAATGATGGGTCAAGTGGGTTGACCAAAAAGAATGGATCCATTCTGCACATATATATATATATATATAGTGCTTTTTTTTCCCCGAATGATGGGAGAGCTGGTTGTTTTAATTAAGAAAAATGAATTTTTTTTTGAGAAAATGTTTTTAATAAAAAATAACTCTCTTTCTTATTTTTATTCTGCTAAAAAAATTGCTTTCAAAATAATTTCTTTTTTTATTATAAAAATAAGTAAAAATAAAAAGAAAAGACAATACATAAGAGAATTAGATTTGTATAACTCAAAACTCAGGGACCTCTATGTTGACCAAGATTAAAGAAGAAACGTACATAGTTGTGGACCAAAAAAGGTTACTACTAGGGGTGTTCATGACCTGACTCGGCTTGATCACCTATCCCGACTCAAAGGTTATTAGGTTAAGGTTCGGATTTGAAATTTTGACCTGGTGCATTTTTCGGGTCAGGTTCAGGTCATACTTCGGATTGGTCCAACTTGGCCCGAAGTTACATAATTCTTTATAAGTTATATTTTTAAACAAATTATGTTATTTTTGTATTGAAATAATTTGCTTTGAAATATGTATTATAAAATATATCTTGAATTTTATTTGTAACTTCTAAAATTTCATAATTTACTATACATAATATTCAAACTTGCATATATTGTGTAAATGTCGGATTGACTCGATTATTTTTCGGGTTATTATCAGGTCGAGTCTGGGTTCCAAAAAATGACTTGGTCAAAAAATCAAGTTAGGTTCGGGTTTAGTTCAATCTGACCCAACTCATCTCTTAAACGCCCCTAGTTACTACCCTTCAGTAGTTCTTTTTGCAGCAATAAGCGAGGTGGTACTCGTTAAGACAATCTCACAGTAGCACTTTGATGCTCAAGTAAAGGCTTTACACCAAGAGAGGAGAACGTAGAGAAAATGGCTTGTGGAGATGATCCTTACCTCATGGACTAAACGCTTTATATAAAGATTGAGTTGGTTGCTTTCTAGAAGCAATCTATCTTGGCAGATTTAATCTCATTCTTACTAGAAATTTACTAACATCTTGGCAGATTGATTAATGTTATGGAGAATTTGAAGGAGACTCTATCCCTTTTATTCCCTAGTATGAAGGGATTTAATATTTAATTTCCATCTTACTACGAATTAATTTGTACCATGGTGGAATTGAGGGAGATTTTATCAATTTATCCTTTTGAATAGGGAGATTTATGATTTAGTTTTCTTCTAATATCAATGGAGGTTTTGACTGAGATTTTATCCATTTATGCTTTTATATAAAAAAATTTAGGATGTGATTTCCCTCTTATTGTTATTAATTGAGGATTTGAGGAAAATTTTATCCATTTATTCCCTCAATGAGGAGATTAAAGGAGATGTGATAATTGTTTAATGGAATTAGAGAAATCCTTAGGTAGGCACTTCCTACTGCACTAGCATTTAGACGTTCCATTCATATTTTGACATATATGTAAAAAAAGTGGTCCATGTGTCTCACTCTTCACTTATACTATAAACTTATTAATTATTTTCTATTTATAATATCTATTTATGAATAATTACTAATATTCAAACATAATAATTATCTTTTCTAAATTATCATTAAATCATTAAACTATTAATTTTTTATTAAATCATTCAGCCACTAAATATATACACATATCCATAAACTTTTGAAAAAAGATCAATACGTAAACTGCTATATATCAGTATTGATTAATTATTTTTAAACACTTAATATAAAAAAATTATAGATATAATATTATTTGATTTTAATAATTTCATATTATATCATTATAATTCAATTTAAATAATGACAATTATTATTTTTATGTTAACAAATGTGTTCAAAAGAATATATTAAATTAATTAGTAATATTCATATATTACATCCATTTTTTAATAATAAAAATAATAATTTTAAATTATCATTATTAATTCAATTTATAAAAATTTGAAGACACGTATAAAAATATAATAGTTTAATTATTAATATCCATATATTTTATCTATTTAATAATAATAAAGATTTTCTTAGAGCTTATATGCTCATATGATTTGTAGCAGGATTTGTTGTGTTTTGCTGTTTTTGTTTTGCTTCGTTGTTTGGGCTGTTTAGCCCTATACCCCTATCAAAAAAATAAAATAAAATATCCAACCAAAATAAAATAAAATAATAATAATAACAATATAAAATATAAAAAGAATACTTTTTTAAAACTTTTTTGGGTAATGCATTTTTTAATATATCATTATTACTTGTTATTATTTAGAACGGTATTTATAATTTGTATTTTATATTAAGTATTTAAAAATAATTAATTAACAATGAGATATAGCAGTTTACATTTTAATCTACAATTTCTCTTCGTATTATAATTTTTTTACGTAAAACTATAATACATAGCTGTTTACGTTTTGATCTTTTTTTAAAGTTTATAGGTATGTGTATATATTTACTGGTTGAATGGTTTAATGATAATTTAATACTTTAATTATTTAATGATAATGTAGAAAAATAATTATTATATTTAGATATTAGTAATAATTATTGATAGATAGATATTATAAATAGAAAGCAATTAATAAGATTATAATGTTAATAATAAGTGAGACATTTGGACCACCATTTTTACATATGTCAAATATAAATGAAATGCCTAAACCTTGATGTGGTAAGAAGTACCTATTTAAGAATTTCTTATGGAATTATTATAAATGCTGAAAGTAAAATACCTCAGTCCATAAATTAAATTATGACATACCAATAATTAGTTCACTTCCTCCTATCCAATTCATTCGCTTTTATTTTTATATTTCTAGTTTTTATATTATTTAAAAATAAATAAAAAACCATCTCTGTGATAGCATACTTGAGATTAAAATATTCAAATAAAACAAAAAAAAAAGTTAAAATCTTTTAAAATGATATAATATTCACATTTTAAATAATTTGAGAAAATCTTGTTTTAGTAAAGTAATAGTTAATGTCTAATTTAAAATTATGAAGTCTGAATAGGTAAAAGAACATGTTGTTATGAAAACTGAAAACTGGCTATAGCGCAGGAGTTTGATAAAGAATTTGAAGAAGAAAAAAATGATTTATTTGTATGAAATGAAAAAATGCTAATAGTTGATATAAGAGATGTTTGAAAAAATTAGTAAAAATTGAGGAAAAGAAAACAAAGTTATGTTTATAAAATAGCACTGAGAATAATGCTTAATAATTAACAATGATATATTACTAAAATACTTAAATAATTTAGTAATAATTTTTTAAAAAATATTAATTAGTTTATAGATTTTGAGAATGCCATTATTTGTGGTTACATATTTGTAAGTAAATGATGTTATTTAAGTAGGCCGATGAGGGTGGTGCAATTATAAAGAACAAACTCGTATTCGGCAATAATGTAAATTTGATTTTCACTGGCAATGTGAAAATCCTATTAGAAGTTGATCTTGTAAATCTTTATAAGTATTCTCTAAATTCGAGAGTCATATTTTGACCTTAATGAGACGACTAGTGCCAAATCCAACTAAATTTTTTATAATAAAAAATGTCATTTAAATAGTATTAAATTCAAACATGAAAATTTGATTGAATCACCATTAACTATAATTATTGAATATTTTGTTAGTAATATATAAATAATTTAATTTGATGTATCATCAGTATAAATTTTTTTTATATAAATATTTAATTATGTTAGTAAAAATATTTGACTCAATCACTCTTTATTTTAAAAGTCTTATAAATAAAAATATATGATTGAATGATCATATAAAATTTTTTATAATGTCAATGAATTCAAATTAATTTTCATATAAAATAATATAATATTGAGAAAGAGAAAAAGAGTGGGAACAATAAGTGTAACACTCAACTAACTAATTATTATTGCACCATTTGTTTTGTCTTAATTATTATTTTTGATAATAATTAGTTAGCAGAGTATTACAATAAGTGTCATGTGAACAGAATGCAAGTGCAATGCAAATAACTCAATTTGTCATAGCGATAAACTTGTCTTTTTGTACTTTCTTAAGAAAGAAAAAGGAAGAACAACGGCAAGCAATAAGATGAAATTTGGATAATAAGTAGTCCAAGAAAGTACCTGCACCATTTTGAATGCTTCCAATTTTCTACATGGTGTTTTGCCTCAATGTTCTCTTCTTAGATTTGCTCTGCTACTGTGTAATGTCAAGGATGTCATTTGCACGGGGTGGGAGTAAGGAGTGCCTCCCCACTCCCCATTCCCGTCCCCGTCCATGATCCACATGTGGGGGGATTTCCCTATCTCTGTTCATTGCCTCTCCACGGGTCCCCAAGGAGATCCCCAAACAAACAGAAAAAAATCAAAACAAAAGCAAATCGTTGTTATTCATAATAAAGGGGCAAAAAAAACCTTGCATCACTAACCAGAAGTCCAGAACCCCAACATTAGTCGTTAGACCCATCTCTTCCTCTCCATTCACAGCCACCTCCAAACCCAAGCCAAACCAGAAAAGTTACATCTTGGAACACAGAGAACACAAAGGAATATAGCAATACAAATGAAAAATAAAATAAAACAAGAAACTAAATCAAAACCATCAACCCTTGCACAAAATCAACATTCCAACACCCCCTTTCTTAACAAAGAGCCCATTTTCAACAAGGAAACAAAAAGGCAAAACAGAGCAAGACCACCCGGCTACTTGTGCCCTTGCCCCAAAAGCCCGCCTTTCACAATCGACCTCCACACCATAGCCACCTACAACTAGCCATGCCTCGCTCGTGGTCATGGTTAATGGAGAGATGCTAGCTGGCATTGCAGTCATAGAGGTGTTACATTGTAGAGGCGGGCAAACTGAGGTCAAGGATAATAACACCAGCAAAAATGAGCTTGCTGATTGGCACAGGTGGTGGCAGTTTCCTCCTTATTGATGGTGGCAGTGGCTAATTTGAGTTTGGTTATGGTGGTGAGAGGCAGCTATGTGTTTAGGGGAGAAAGAAATTCACCAAAGAAGACTAGATCTAGGGTTTGAGTATGGGAGAATGGGGAAATTTTGTTATTTTCATATATGCGGGGACCCTGTGGGAGGGGGAGTGTGATCCCTGCCTCCATCTCCAAATCTGTCTCAAGGAGATTTTTAACCCCATCTTTGTCCCCATGGGGAAACTATCGCTGAACTTGGGGCCCCGAATGGGTTAGTCCCCGCAGGGATCCCCGTTAAGTGGGAAAAATTGACATCTCTATGTATTATGGTGACATTACTCTATGTTTATATATAATATAATATAATATCATGGTTGCTTTTGGTTTGAAGTTTCACGCAATCCCTAATGGCCTGTTTGGGAGTTTTTTTATAAAGTAAGAAATGGTTAATAATAGAATAGAATAGAAAAGAAAGGAATGGAATGGAATAGACATATGCATGCCACATCCTTGTTTGAGAGTTTGATGGAGGAAGGGAGGAAAATTTTAATAATCTTATTTGGGAGTTATAATATAAATAAATATAACGGAAAGGCAAGAAAATTTTATTTTTCAATTTTATCCTTTTAGCTTGGTATATGCATATAAATCCACATACCATCAATTAACTAATACTGAAGTGGGAATTAAAAAAAAAAAAAACTTAATACTATAGTGTGTAGAAATGAAAACAAAACTTCTTACTTCCTATGACTAATATACAGGTCTTCGATATTTTCACGTCTTGATACTGTTAGCATATTGACACCACAAGGCCAAAGCAAAAGTGTTGCACATACCGTTTTTGAGAGACAATGAGTAGTGTTGGCAATGGCGAATCCAAGTTTGAAGGGTGAAGAAGATTTACGATGGCATGAGTAAAGAAATGAGAAGGGAAAGTAGTGAATTTGTTATTTTGTGTTTTAAGGATAAAATAATAATTAAATTAAATTCAAAGGAAAACTTTCCTATCAAACAAGTTAGAGGAGAAATTTGGTAAACTAAATTTATATCCTTTATATTCTTTTAACTTATTTTATAATTATCAAACAAGGGTTTATCATTCAATTAAATTTTTAAACAATAGAGTGATATACAATTAATCACTTCATTTTTTTTTTTTTTTCATTCTATCAATGATCATTCCCTTTTATCATATACAAAACTCCAAAACATACCCCAAAAATAGTGGACTTTTAAAACCGTTGTCAGTATGAAAGGATGTTTATTAGACTTTTATACGATAAAATTGAATTTTTTTTGTTTGATTTTTATGTTGCTTTGTCATCGTGCTCTCATCTTAGCTTTGCTCAGCTTCCACTGACTGTGGCTGCGGATTTACGATTAAACTTCTAAGCAATTTGCCATTAGCGCAATGTTCTGCACCTGAGTATGCCCACTTGTCATGTTTACTCTTATGCGCTTATCTCGTATATTCTTTTATTATTATTATTATTATTATTAGCCACATGTAATTATTTAACTGGTTTACAACCAATCTCATTTTTTATTTACATTACAACCAATCTCTTTTACAAGGCACCATAAAATGCCCCATGTTCAGGTTATTCGTCGATGTGATCTTTCTAGAAGTGCTTTCGGAAGCTTCTGCTTTTCACACCAAATAGACACACCGTTTCCGGTCCCTTCCTCCTTCCCCTTTTTTTTTTTTTTTTCTAATTTCTTCTATAAGATTTCGTGTTAATATTTTAGTTGTAATGAAGTATTTATTTATTTGAACATTGTTTAAAGTTAGCAAAACAAAAAACGTAATATACGTTTCATTTTTATTTTTTTCAACAAAGTATAAATAAAAAGAAATTCAACGTGAGATATTAAATACATAATTAGAAAACGAATATCGTTTGGAATTCGAAGAGCGTCCTGAAAAAAACAAATATCACAACACTATTAAACACAAAAGAACAAGCGGTTAACAAAGTGTTAGAGCATAAGTCTTTGGGAAAATTATATTTTAAAAGCTAGCTATTAGCGTGGGAGAGTCCAAATTTTTATAAGGCCTTCTTTTTAAGGTGACTTTCCTGATGTGAAACTCGTAATATTGCCACCTTCTTCGGAAAGCAGCATTCCGACGGCTGCACTCAGCGGCATTTCACTCGAAGTGACTGATTCTCAATGAAAGCATCATTTGTTACGTACATAAATTCTTCGAGAAACCACACCCCAAAATCTAACTATTAGAATGGGAGAACCTAAATTTTTATAAGGCCTCTTTTTTAAGATGACATTCCTAATATGGGACTCATGACACTAAGAAAAATTGGAGAAGGACATTTCTGTGGAGCAGTGAAACTATCTCGTGTAAGATAACTGAAAATTATATTGCTGATGACAAGTTCCATTACACAGCCTCTTATTTTGCATCAGCTGTGTAGAAAAGCGTACGCGAAGCGGCTAAGAGTTCGGTGGATTGTACGGTAACTTTAGTTTATGAAGCATTTTGCTGTTTGTGAGGCGCACTAATAAATATTTAATAAATGTATCATTTTAATTTCAATTAGATGTTTCTGTGGTGTAACTTTATTTTTAACAAATTAATTAAATTTTCTCACCCAACCTTCTTCTGCCTTCCTCTTCTTTATTCAAAAGGGGGAGAGAGGACGGCTGAAAGAAAGGAGTGGTGGAGCAAGATAGAGCAAGGAAGAGCAAGATCAGGTGAAGGGGAATGTATAATAAAATATTAAAAAGTAGATTTTGTCAGAAGTAAAATTATGCCACTTAAGTTTCTGACTAATACCAAAATGATACACTTTTATTAAATTATTATTAATATAACTAAGCCAATCAAAGAAGAAAAAAAAAGAGTCAATAAAAAAATTATTAATATAACTCACAAAGTACAAATCTCTTAATACAGCAAGGTCACCGTAGAATGTTACTTGTTGAATTTTGAGAAATGGCCAATGGGTGCAGAGGAATTCCTCCGAGCAGTGGTCGGCACCTGCAACCCACCCAGCCGGGAAGTACTCAACACGCTCCACGCCATCGCCTACGGAAACTCTTCAAATTTTTGCAAATGAAACTCCCCACCAGAAAAGCCCCTCATGCTCTTATCTCCACGTGAAACGCACGCTCCCAGCCACGTGCCTCTTCATTGGTGTGTGGAAACCACGCTCTGAGCTCTCCCATGAGTCTATGTCCCAAATCTTGGGTGATATAATGCTTCCTTAGCACGGGTAGGGATGTCAACGGGGCGGAGCGGGGTGGGGCGGGGCGAGTGATAGCCCCCCCCATGAATAAATACTGCCTCGCCTCCGCCTCCATATCCGCATAGCATCTGCTTTTTACTTACCCGGGTTTATGGCATGCAAAGTGGATATCCATTAGAATATTAAAAATTTTAAAAATTTAAATTAAATATAAAAATTCTAATATTATAAAATATTTAAAATAACTATAAATAATAATCTAATTTAATAATTAAAATTCTAACAATTTAATATACTTAAAATAAAAATAAACACAAAAAATAAGTACAATAATCCAATTGTACAATTTAAATTCTAACAACTTAAAATACTTAAAATAAAAATAAATACATAATAGTAATCTAATCATTAGTCTAATATATAATAAGTACAAATAAATTTAACCTATAAATTTAAACCTTAGTCTAATCAATTTAAATAACAGTAATATTAGTTTAATTAAGTTAATAATTTAAAGGTAAAATAGTAATTTCATGCAGATGCATGAGTATGAGTATAGTGATCCCCGCTACTGCTTAACATGAGGTATTTAAAATCCCATCCCCATTCACATGCAAAATCTTCCCCATACCTCCTGCTATGTATTACCATGGGTATCATGCAGTGCTTTTTGACACTTTAAGCACGGGTTTAAAAAAGAAATAATTTTTAAACCCTCGCAGACATTTTGGATACTTACAAAGAGAAAAGAGAAAAAAATAATAAAAAAAATAAAACTAGTAAAATAATTGATTTAAAAAAAAAAAAGTAGAGAGGAAGTTTGAAATGTCTATCCATATTAGGCGTATAAATAGCATAGCTCGCTTTAAAATGAATATTTCCTCTCTTTCTTTTTTTTTTTTTGTGAAAAAAAAATAACATCCTCCAACTTATTATTGTTAGACAAAAATGTCTCATATAATGTTATGTACATATAATTAATAATATTGATATTACAAAGTCAATGATTTTTCATAGGTTGAATACCATGAAGAATATATTTGAATTTTTGGTCATGGCAACTTCAAAAAGAAATATATTAATCTCTTAGCAATGACTTTAATTAGTGATCCAATCAAACAAATTATTCACAATACATATCCAAATTTATAACAATGCATATAGGATGAAGAATATCTTAAAGAAGAGTAATACTCACTCATCTAAATGACAATGTTCATAAATGAATGACTATATATTGGACATAATTGAAGGTCCAACAAAATAGTATAGAAACTCATGAGATTGGCATAGCAACTAATAACATAATTAAGCAAAGTGTTTATGTATCTAGTAAAAAGAGCTACACCTTGACTAATAATTACTCCTTCCATTTCAGAATATCTGTCTAAAATAAAAAAATACACAAACTAATGAAAAAAATTAATCTTGATAATAGTATAAAATTATATAAATGGATAAAATTACCCCCATCTAAAGATAATGGGTTGGTTTATCACATTCTTCAACTCTGATTATAATGATAATGGATGACAATTAAATTAAGGATATAATTGAAAAAAATAATTAATATTATTTTGATATTAGAAATGGACAGATATTCTGAAATCCTAAAATATCAAAATTGGACAGATATTCTAAAATGGAGGAAGTATAATTTTTGACATACTAGTAAGCGCTCAATCCAATAAATAGTATTAGAACTTTCTTGAAAAGGTACATACTTACAACAAGTGCTAGGCAAGAGACGATGGCTGTAGGTCCACATTTAACCTTGGCAAGACCATGTCGACCGAAGTTAGATAGAGTTGAAGGCTCGATTCTTAGAAAGGCATGGACTACACGAGAAGCAGATTGCATGTTGGTTGGTTCGGTATCTCCACTTTTACCCATTTTTTGGATCTATAGAAATTAGGTGGAAAGAAAATAGGAGAGAAGAAAATGAGAAGAAAACATTAGGGGGTGTACGGTTTGTACATTTTCTATTCAATAAAAACAGAAATTGATATGAAAATGTGTTTAGTTTAAATTTTCAAAAAATATTTGCTAAAATCTTTACAATTTTGAAAACACCATTTTGATGTTTCCGGCATTTTCAGGACATGTTGAAAATGTTTTCAGAGATTGTAGCGGTGGCACGTTTGTAATAATAAAGACACTCATTCTATTTTGTTTTTGACATGCCTTCGAACCCAGTGTCCTCCACCTTCAAACCCAGCTGCTTCCACCGCCCCAAGAAGCGTCGCCATCTACATCTCCTCCATTGATGGTGTCTCGTCGGCCGCTGCCCACTTGAGGACCTTCATCGCTATTCAGTCTTCCCTGACCGCCGATGACACAGCGATTGGAGCCTCACCATAGATCCACATTAGGCTTCGTGCATCTGCCGCTAATGCCATCGATCCTTCTCTGTTCGGAGCGCCGCCATGGTGTCGTTCTCTATTGTTGTCACCACCACAAGGGCATTCGTTGTGGCTGTTGCCACCATCGTGTTGGGCTTCATCACTATTTCTGCCACTAGAAAGGGAAAATCACGATCTGTTGTTTTTGATCTGCGATGTCTGTTTCTTGTTGGGATGGTACAATCTTTGATACCCTTTGCCCACACACCTCCTTGTTTGAATCTGAAATTGGTGGTTCTTGATTTTAAGAAGCACAAAAATGCAATTCTGGCTTTGCTGTTGTTGTTGATTTGCTTTGCTTTGCTATTTTGATTCTTGAACTGTTGTTGGGGTTACAAACCATCTTTCTATTCATTGTTTTTTTGAAAACGTGTATTTGGATAGTTTTTAGCTTTTCGAAGATGTTTATTAAATTGACATGATTAATTCTTGGAACTTTTTTCTTTTAACCTATGGTGTCAATATTGCTCCGTTGTTTCTGAATTTCATGTAGGTGATGCATCTTTACTTCTGTTTATAATTCCTATCTTAAGAAGTGAACTGACCTCGTGGCATTAGTTTATGTGTTTTTTGGGAAAATTCTTGTAGTTATGGAGATAATGTTGTGTTTATGGTCTTATTTATCAAATTTTAACCCTAGAAGCATGAAATTTGTACAATAGAGACATTGGTTTATTTTTTTGGGCGCCATCGATGCTGGTAGTCATAGAAATAGAATTCTACGGGGTAGAAATGATTGAGCCAGTAATGAAGGGAACTACTACTGTACTTGAAGCTTCTCTTAAAGTTAAAGTGGAATGAGCTGTCTGTGTATCATCCGTTACTGCTCTTATCATGAACCCCAATTTGCCGAATGATAAAGTAATCGATGAGTCTTATTAGTCTGATAAAGACTACTGCTATAGGGAGGTTGGGCTCTTGAAATCAAAAATAAATGTGACTTATTATTTAACGTCTCCCTATTGGAAGAGATTTTCAATGACTGAAATGTTAATATCAGTCAAGATTGTTATTTGCTATAAATAAGGGTGTTTCTAGTTTTACCGGTACCTTTTTTTTTTTTGGGTTTTTGTCCTTTTATTATCATAACTTCAATCTGAATCTCCTATAATTGCGGAGATAATGTAATATATAATTGTAGGAACTGTATATATTTGTCGCGTATGTTATAAATGAATACGTCAGAATTACCACTGAAACAAATTGCCAAGAATGCTGGGTTGTTTGAAAGTGTTTTTGTTTTTATATTTTTTAAAATTCTTTTTAAAAATAAGTTTAAAATCAATTTTAAAAAGTAAAAGAACAAAATGTGCTTTTGTATAAAAGTGGTTTTTATGAGACTTAAATAAGATTTTAGTATATATTTTTAAAAATGCCACTATCCCTTTCAACTTATTCAAAATCAAAAAAATGAAAACACTTCAAATTTGTTTTCTTTTTTTTGTTTTTAAAACCCAAAATCAGTTTTTTCAATTTTAAAAACAACACGAAAAGAATTGCTATTCAAACAAGTTTTTTGATTTTTTTATTTTTAAAAATCAAAAACAATTTTTAAAAACTCCCGTCAAATAGGCCCATATATCACTTGGAGCATCAAATGAAGGGGTTGTTATGATTGCCCCCGAAAAGAAAAAAAAAAGGTTATTTATTGATAATGATAATAAAATAATTTAAAAATAAGTTATTTATTTTATTTTTAATTTTTATATTTTATAATTATTTATTATTTTAATAAATATTTTTAGTAGGTGAACAAAATGTATAAATCAAATATGTATTATTTTTATTATTTAATAATAAATATAATTTTATTGACTCAAATTTAATTTTAAAAATTATATTTTAAAAATAGATAAATTAAATATATTTTTATTATTCTCATTTTTTAAAAATAGAATCTATTTTTATAAAAATATATTTTAAAAATTTTAAAAATAATTTTTTTAAAAAAATAAAAATAAAAAATAATTTCACAAACCCGCACCCTCATTTTCTCCGGTAGTTGAAAAAATTAAAAGGAAATAAAACTGCCATTGTGGGTCGCATAGAAATATGTTCTCGCTGATGTGCAAAGAAGTCTTCTTCTTGAAATTACAAATATACCCACTCGTTTTATCCTTTTTGCCAATAGTCATCCACCATCTTCTCCCCGTCAACCCCCCACGTTGACGCTATGTTATCAGCAAGCTAGCTTAGGAAGTATAAATAGCACTGTCACTCGTGTCTTGAGATTCCATTTAATAAAAGAATGGGAGAAAATCAGATTAAAAAATAGTGAAAAGCTTCTGCTTTTCTTCACTTGTCGAAAACCCAAGAACAAGAAGCAAGAATGGATGAAAAAAAAAAATTAAAATGGAGTGGATCCAAGAAAAAGAAAATAAAATGAACAAAGAAACAAATTTGAGTAGAGCTTGTGGAGAAAGATTAAAGATTGAGGGAGTAAGGGTGGCCACCACTGGGAAGGAGACATTGGGTGGGAGGGGGCGTCAAGTACGAGCAAAAAAGGGAAGGGAGTGAGGGTGGGAAAGTGGGGTGGGAAGGGTGAAGAGACTTGGTCTTTTTTTGAGGTTAAAACGATGTTATTTTATTCTTTTTTTATATAATTTTTATTTTTTCACTTATTTTTTATTTAAATATATAAAAAGAAAATACACTCTTTTACTTTTTTTTTTCGATAAGTCTACACTTATTTATTTTTTTTTTCTCTTATTCTTTCTTTTTATTCAAATAAATCAATAAAAAATAAAAAAATTGATAGGGGACGTATAAATAGTAAATGTATACGCGATAAATACTGAAAAGTGATAAAAATAATAAAAATGCTTGAATGGTAAGTTTTGTTCAATTTTTTTTTAATTCAGAAACTTATCAACATCTTTTATAGTATAAACAGTACATATATTGGTACTATTCACATTAAAAAAAAAACTTACCAAGTTGTTTTGTAAAAAAATAAAAATTTTTTATCAACATCTTTTATAATATAAATAATGCAGATGCTGATAAATTTTGTTAAAAAAAAAGACTTACTTGCATATTTTGTAAAAAAAAAAAAAATTTATCAACGTTTTTTGTAGCATGAATAATACAAATGTTGGTATGTTTTGTATAAAAAAAATAAAAAACTTATCAACATCTTTTATAATATAAACAATACAGGTAAATTTTGTATAATATATATAAAACTTACCAATATTTATACAGCTTACACCGATAAGTTTTTTAATAAAAAAAATAATAATTGAATAAAATTAATAATACTTACGCAGGATCCATTACTTCCGTTGCTTTCCTTTTCTCTCCCAAAAAAGTCCTACGAAACATTATTACTTTTGTAGCTTTCCTTTTCTCTCCCAAAAAAGTCCTGTAATTTCCTTTTCTCAAAAAAAGTCCTGTGCTTTGCTTTTCTCTCCCAAAAAAGTCCTACAAAACATTTTTCGGACTAATATACACAGTGTGGCCAAATAGATCCCCCTTCTATTTTTATTTTTTATATAAATGTATGTGCTTCTCCCTTCTAACAAGCTACAATCGCAAAGCAGTTCAGTTTCTCTTTTCTTGCCTGCAATGGCCGATGTCCACCCCTTCCCCTCCCTCCTTGCCAGTCTCATCACCAATTCATCTCATGTAAGTTGTTCAACGCCAAACGCCTTTCTTCTTAATCTTCTATGGATCTTAGACATTCATAGTGCTGTAGGAAGCACCTTTATAACTACTACTTGTGTAAATTGTGTTTGTTACTCTGTTTTGGGATTTTAGGATTCTGTTTGATTTTTAGAGGTATCGTGGTGTTTGTTACATACAGGCTTTAAATAAAGTTCAATTTGACAGTCTCACGGACAAGAGCAAACTGGATACTCAACCTGAACTTTTCATAAGACTTGAGCCTGACAAGGCTAACAAAACACTCTCCATCCTTGACACTGGTATTGACATGACCAAAGCAGGTATTCCACATCTTCTGCAAAGCCTATCACGTATGGTGTACCAAATGGACATCCTACAAGTTTTCAGTATCGGTAGTTATTTGGTACTTGAATGCAAGCTAATTCTTTAAAATATCAAGTTTAATTCTGTAATTAAATTATGTCTTATTATTAGTTGAAACAAACAATTATTTTTTGAAAAAAAAAATGTTTCCTTAAGTTTTTTTACTTATTTGACAACTATAAGTTACTTTATTAAAAATCTAGAGTCAGAACACAATAACAATTATATATATCTTAAATATTTTATATACTACATCTTTCCATATTCCTATATTGAATTTTAGAAATTTTAAAGCACTCAATTTAATATAAAGCGCGTATCCCTATCGATATTGGAACTCAGCACCTACATTCATGCAACGTAACACAAAACCTCTTCATCGGTTTAATTGCATAATATCCTTTGTGAGTTTGATGGTGTTGTCATTATTTATTTCATTCTTTTAGATTTGGGTGCCATTGAAAAGTCTGGGACCAAGCAATTCATGGAGGCCTTGCATGCTGGCGTTGACGTCAGCATGATTGGCCAATTTGGTGTTGGTTTCTACTCAGCCTACCTGATCGTCGAGAAGGTGATTGTGACCACCAAACACAACGACGATGAACAATATATATGGGAATCATTGGGAGGTGGCTCCTTCGCCGTTACTAGGGATGTTAACGGGGAACAACTCGGAAGGGGAACTAAGATTACTATGTTCCTTAAGGAAGATCAGGTTATCAAAATAAATAAACCCCCACCTTAATTGTCACGTTGTTAATAAAAATGCTTTTTGACTGTTATTGTGTTGCTCATTGATGAATTTTCTGTTATGATTTCTGAAATAGTTTGAATACTTGGAGGAGTGGAGGATTAAGGATATTGTGAAGAAGCACTCCGAATTCATACGCTATCCCATTTACCTTTGGACCGGGATGAAACCTGAGCAAGATGAGCCCGAAAAGGAGGAAGAAAGGGACATCGTGGAGGTTTCTTACGAGCGGCAACTCATTAGCGGGCAGAAACGTTTCGGGGCGCGCAAGAACCACTCGGTGGGCCAGCAACAGCAGGTGGAGCCCACATCATCTTATTTGGTCCTCTGCAAGACCATCAAAGACATATTGGGGGACAAAGTTGTCAAGGTGATCATTGCCCCTGAAAGTTTCGGTGATTCATCAAGCTGTCGAATCACAAGGAAGAGGGTACTGGAGATCAACCCAGACAGTGCTACAGTGGAAGGGCTGAGGAAGATGGTTGAAACTGAACAGAACGATGAGACCGTGAAGGTCGTTGTACAGCTTCTGTTTGAGACAGCCCTCTTGACTAAGCCAAGGAAAGCACACCGGAGGAAGTGGGCTAAGGTCCTCGACGTTTGCTGTAGTATCATCCACGTAACTGCTGCTCTGTCGTCTTGTATTACGTGAACCTGTCGCGGAGACGCCTAAGAATCTTGTCAGATTCGTCCCCTGAGAAATGTTTTCTAATAGGTAGCCCTTAGCCACTTAGATTGATCTCAATTGATAGATGTATTAAAAAAAGGGTATAGACTTTAGTTATTTAAATATAAATATTAAATGTAATATTAATTAATAATAAATGTATGTTGTTATTAGTGGATTGATAATCTGGATTTTTCCTTTTTGTTAGTATTGATATGAATTATTACTTATTTTGGTTTGTAAATTGTAAATATCAATATAAATATTAATAATACTAATTTGTATTTTTTTTTATTTTTTGAATATCGATGTAACCAATAATATTTAATTTTAATATGAATGATAATTTTTATTAATACCAAAAGACAAAAAAATACATATTGACTATAATATGAAGATGTTTTCATTATCAGTCATTACCAGCAAAGAATTTTCCGTACTTTTATTTTATGTTATAAAAAAAATTTATAAAAAAAGATTCTTTTTTTTTAAGCTTATCCAATCGCATTTGTAATTTGATTATAAAAGAAATATTTTTATTTTTTTTATCCAAACTTATAAATCCAAATAGGCTCATAGGTTCTACATTTATAAAATTAATTTTGACAAGAATTTATATTGCCAATTTTAAAAGCAACAATATTTCACTTTCATTCATAATCAATATTGAGGCAACAATCAATTTTAATCATTGCATCAACCAAAAACCAAACAACAATTAAACAAAAAAAAAGGACAAAATCGATGATTTTAGCCTTATAAAATCGATGCTGAGAGACACAACTGCTTCCAAACATGCGCTATTTTATTCGAGTGAATAAAGACCTAAAAATCTCATCACGTATAGCTACATCGATTGTTCATTTTGTCTGGATGACGTGTTTGATAAAATATTTGTCATGGATGTGACTTACTAGATATTCATGTATATAAAGATATCAAGCAATAAAGACATCCCCGTCTGTAGCACAAATAATTAAGATATGAGTTGTGGAAGAGCTTTGGGACCGGTCTTGTTAAGAATTGTTTCTTCCAGCAATCTTTAAATAGGTGGTTAGAAGATAAAATTCTAGATGAGACTCGAAGTTTTCAGGGAGTTTGCTGGCCTTTGATTTTTGGTACTGCCTGTTGTCTACTTTGATTTGCTAGAAACCAGTTTATTTTTGGAAAACAGGATAATGCACATTTTTTTCTACTTTGCAGGACAATTAAGCTTGCAAAGGACTATACTTACCAGCTGAGTCTCGTTTCTACTGCTAAAGATCAGATTCCGAACAGGGTAATTAATCTAGTGAGGTGGAACGCTCCTCCGCAAGGCTGGATCAAAGTAAACACAGATGGTTCATTGCTGGGAGATATGGCTTCTGCAGCATGTGGAGGAATTGCAAGGAACCATGAAGGGAGATTTGTGGTGGCCTGGAGGTTAGCTGTGCTCTCTGCAACTGCCATGATGAGAGCATTGTGCATCTATTTTTTTTTGTTGCAGGGTTGCATGGAGCTTATGGAGTGGCTGCCTAAAGTAGTGGAATTTGTCTTGGTTACCTCCAAAGGAAGCTAGGGCCTTCTTTAAATCATGGATGGCTACTGGCTTTTAAGGCACACGAAAGAAATCATGGATGTCAATCTTCTTCATCGTTGTTTGGACGATTTGGAGCTGCAAGAACAAGGTTAAAATTTGATGGCGCAGAGGTCTATGTCGTAGATGCAATTGCATAGGTGAACCACTTATTTAAATCATGGTGCAGGGATTGGGCTAAAGAGCTAATTCTGTAGCTAATTTGTTTTGCAGTCAAACTATTTTGAGTTGTAGATTTGGGGGTTCTATCTGCTAGGGTGGTGAATTGGTTTGTATTTATATGAATAATGTCATTGCATAAATCGGGAATTATATTATGACTTATGAGGTCTGAAAAGATGTTTATTACTTTATTTGCTGTTTATTAGTGCCCTGGATGTCTGTTTTTTGGTTTATCATTTTTTTTTTTTTGGTCAGCAGTGTAAAAACACCCAACCATCTTGAGGTAGAAAAAAACATATGGGTTTATCATTTTTTTTTTTGTCACACACAACCACCCACACACCAGAGGGGGGGGGGCGGCTCCGCCCTTGAGAATCGAAGCCACTTCCCCTCATATGTAAACTTTTAGCCATATGCAGTAACGCCACTAAGCTGAAGGCTCATCTGGGGGTTTATTATTTATGTTGATGTATTGGTGTTCATGATCAGGTTCCCAATCGGGGCTTGGGCCCAATTTAGTTCTTGTAAATATAGGGTTTTTTTAAAATAATTTTAATCTTTATAAAATTTTTACGTTGGTTTTTATTCCTTTTTAAATTTTTTTTTATTCTCATTATTTTAAATTTTGGCCCTTATAAATATTTTATAATATATATTTTAGTTTTTATAAATATTAGAAATTAGAAATTGTGTTTTTGCCCTTATAAATATTTTCTGAATATTCTTTTAATTTTTATAAGTATTATCACTTAACACTAAACCTAATAATAGAAAAAAGATGGCCCAAAACTAAAGTAAAAAATTTATAAGGACCAAAATTAAAATGATGTATATTTATAAGGATTAAAAATATATTTAAACCCTTGAATCTGTGTCTAAAAATTAGATATACATTTAATTTATGAATTTTTTTTCATTTTTATTTTTAAAATTTAATTTTGATACATTATATATATAAAAAAAGTTTTATACAAATATTTAATTATGTATAGTCATATTAGCAAAAGTGGTTGACTCAACCATCTACTATCTTAAAAATCTTATAAATAAAAATATATCATTAAATAATAATATAAAATCCTTTTACATTAATAATGTATAAAAATTAATCTCTAATTCTTATACATAACTGACCTTTGGGAGAGCATTCAACGTGCATCAATTTTAATGAAATGATAATAGCGTTATAAAAGTGTGCAATAGATGACACTTTAAAACTGTTGTTAATAAATTAAAATGTTTTTGTAGCTAATTTGAAAAAAAAAAACAATAATAGTAAGAGTTATTAAATAAGTTCCAAACTTTAAACTATTTTTAATTTAATTTTAATACATAATTAGCATAATATTTTTTTACATAATAAAATAAACATATATTACAATATTATTGTATATGCTGTTTTTTCACATAACTAGTTAGCGTACAAGTGAGCGAAAAAATATTGTAAAATATGATTTTAAAAATATGATTTTCTATTAATATTATATATTAATTATAATATAAATCTGACAAAAAAATTATATTATAACTGAAAAATTAGAGAAAATATGATTAATATTCAGATAAATCTTTAATAAGTTTGAGATAAAGAATTCACAAACAAAATTTAAATATATATACCAAATCACGTTTATTTATCATAATACATGTAGATAAGTTCTAGATTTCTCAAATGCGTATAATAATCTTATTAAAGGAAGGAGGATATATAAAAGTTACATATTAAACATACATATAATATAAAAATAATTTTCATTGGAGAAAAAATCATGGTAAGTACATGATGCAAAGTGTGTTATGGTTAATGGAATGTTGCATAAAAAATACTCTATCATCCATATTATTTAGAAACAAATAAGAAATCCACTATCAAAGTTTAGATGATAAAAATATCGCAAATATGACACTTAAAAATTAATTTTATGTATATCATTTGAATCATTTTCAAAATCATTTTCAAATGAATTACAAAATTTTTTAATATTTGATCAGATGTGAGAATTGCCTATATCAAAATTAAAGATCGGCTAGATATAATGTAATAAGTCGGATAGAATAAATTAATAATATAATAAATATAAATTTATTAATTGTTTAGTGTTGTAATAAGTACAGAAATAACTTACTCATTAAAATCATTTTATATAATAAAAATAATAGATAATTTAATCAAATATTAAGATATAAGATTAGGTTTGGCTGGATTTTATAATGGGGCTATTGACACCCTCCCAATTGACTATTTATACTCCATATTAGTTACTTATAACTTTGATTTTCTAAATTATCCTAACCTAAATTTTTTTTATTAAAGTCAAAACTTTAATCATGCATATTTTTTTGTTTATTTGTGCCTCAAATTATTAATTATTTTATATTTTTACTTATATAATCATTCAAACTATTAAAATTACTCAAATTTTTTTTTTTATTAATTGTCTTTCTCATAACATCTAATCAATAAAGTCATAACAACAAATCTATATTTATTTAATTTTAGAAAAACATAGTTTTATGATATAATTAGTTATATTAGTTTCATTAAAAGATAATTATTTAAGAGTAATAAATAATAATTAATACATAAGGTAAATTATAATCATATATAATAAAAAATATTAAATAATCCTAAAATATTATTAAAATATTTAAATAATAATATTTATTTTAAAATTTATCATTAATTAATTTAAAAGTCATTATTTTATTGTATCTTTTATTATTACATATTGTGATAATAGGTATGAGCAAAAATAAGAATATCAAAATATATAACAAAGAAAGTATCATATATTTATTAATTTTAAAATGTTAAATTAAAAATAATTATTAAAAAAAATAAAATAGTAAATATTATTTAATACAAATATAATTTATATAATAAAAATTAAAAAATTATCATAAGGATAATTAAAAATATAGTAACTCAATCAGATTTTTTTGTTCCAATTAAACACTATTTAAATAATATTATTTACATATAAATTTGTAACAAAATAAAATTACATGAAAATATTAATTTTATTATATTTTTTTATTTTTATTAAATCTACTTTTAATTATAATTATTAGATATTATTTAAAATAATCCAACATATGTAGCAAAAAATAAAATAATAGAGCACTGGGCCAAACTTCATAATTCAAAAGCATAAATGAAAATTCATCATTTTGTTGTGTTAAAATATTGTCAATATATAACAAAGAAGAAAGAACAAAAAAAAATAATGAAAATATTATTATAATTAAAAATCAAATATTATAGTAGATAGAAATAAGAAAATTGTGAGAATTAAAAATTTCACAAACAAGGAACTGAGGAAAAAAACTGATAGACAATATGAGAAATAAGGAAAGGTGGAAAAATTTTGATATGAAACAAACTAAAAAAAAAAATGATGAAAAAAGGTATATTAAATGTAGAGATTAATTTTTATAAATACTTTTGGCCAATAGAATAGCAAAAAAAATGTCAAATCATTATGGATAGTTATCGTGATGGGTAATTTGTAATTAGCAACCACAACTTTTTTTTATAATTTTATTAACTGATAGTATAAAATTATTTTATATTATTAATGTATAAAAATTAATCTATTAAATATGTTATAAAGAGAATGACTTCCCACCATCACAAATTTCAGATTATTAATTAGCCTTAAAAAATTAAACTAAAAAATAATTAATTTTAATGTATTGATATTATAAATTTTTTTTACATAATTATTTAATTATATCATTAAAATTGTTTAACTCTTATATAAACTGTCTCAAAACTCGTATAAAAAATAAGATATAATTTATTGACAGAATATTAATATATCAAGATTATTTTTAAAAAATAGAGAAACAAATGTGACATTTTAATTAGTTGACCTAAATATTGTAAAGAACAGAAAAAGTCAGTTATAAGGAAATAAAAAAAAAGGATAAAAACATAGGCTGAAGAGAAAAAGAAAAAAAAAAAAGGCGCCAACAATGAAAAAGAAGAAATAATAAATGATAATACGAAATGAATAAATTAATAGATAAAATAATATCGGCTTTTTTGGGAAGATAATTGTGAATGGATAAAATAATAATATAATACAATAACATGAGTGAAAAATTGTACTAAAATGGAGTGTTTGCAGTTTCAATAAATTATATGGAATATAGAATATACAGATAATGTAATAATATCATTCCCTTATTATCACATATATATTTAATCACAAGAACAAAAAATAAACTTGAGATAAAATAGCAATTATTATTAATTACTTAATTTTAAAATTTAAAACAAATACTATTTATTAAATATTTACCATGTTTGAATTATATTTATTTTAAATATTCTTTAATTATATTAAATTAAATATTAACCAGTAAAATATAAAAGGCAACTAATATATAATATTATGTCTCTGTTATATATTCGTATATCTTTGTATAGTGCCTTCTGCTATAAAATAAATTTAATTTAAATATACTAATAATATAAAATAATTTTACACTGTTAATTAATAAAAATAAAAAAAAATATCAATTTATATAAATAATTACATATTATAATAAGGGACTTACTATAATTTTTTATTTTTTTCTATAAAATATAATAAAATATTTAATAAGTGTATACCAATTAAACTCTTATAAAATACAATAAAATTGTAACATAAAATATTATTTTATTATTAAGTTTAATATAAATATTATTATTATTTAAATATTTAATAAGTTATGTTTATTTAAAATATTTAATAAGTTATATTTATTTAAAATAATTTATTTTCAATAAACATTTTCTATTTACATAATATATCATATATCAAAATAAAAATTTCATGAGAAAATAATAACAGAAAATCTTTAATAAAGTTATTATTTAAAAATAGGATTTTGATTTGACATTTTTGAGAGGAAAAAATTACTATTTGGAATATTTACAGACTTATATAATTATATAGATTATCAAGATATTTATATTTTTAGTAACATAATTAGCTGATGAAATAATTTTTTTAGTAATTATATTAAATAAAAATTTTAATACATGAACAACATGAAAAATCTTAAGATCTGATGTGAATTACTTAAAGAGAATAATTTTAATATATTATTGATATAAAATTTTTTTATATTATTATTTAATTATATATATTTTAAATTTATTGTATATGAAAATTAAAATTTTTATATAAAATATAATTTTTTGAATTTCTTATCCATTGTTTAGATTGAGAGAAAAAGAGAGAAAAGAAAAGGGGATAAGAGAAAATGAGAGAATTTTGGAGTTTTCTCTTATTTGATTAAAGAGAGAAAATAAGAGAAGAGAAAAAAAAAAGTGGAATTTAACATAAAATTTTTCTTCTCAAATGTGAGGAGAAAATGGAAGAAAAAGGTAGAAAAAAATGAAGCTCATCATAAAATTATTCATAATTTAATTGATTTCAAATAAAAAAATAAAAATTATTTAAATATAATTATATTTTTTTCTTTTTTTTTCCTTAAATCAAATAAAAATAAAAAATATTTTTTATTTTTTTATTTTCCCTCTTATTTTTTTCTGCCCATCCAAACAGAGCATAATTGAAGAGAGTCTTATCACAAAACACCAAAGAAACAGTCACAAGGAGGAGAAGGTTCGAGAGTGGTGAATGAACAGGTTGTACAGAAAGTTCGCGATTCGCTGACATGACACAGTAAGTCACACGCGCCCGCGTGCATGCGCAACCGAACAACTAAACGACCCCGTTTCGTCCCCACACACTGCAAACAGATAATCCCCGCCCCTTCTCCCCGAAATAATGGGGTCGAGAGAAAGGTAGAACAATCCAGAGCCTCTCTGTTCCGCCAAAGACTTTGGGCTTCCCCTGCTCATTTAAATTCCCTTCTTCTCCCGTCACACTTCCTCAGGAAACAAAATTAAAAGAAAAAAAAGAAGCTTACTTACTCGCTCGCTCTCTGCGATCTCTAACCCCAGCGTTCTTATTCAATTCGCTCTCATTCTGTTGTTATGGCGGATGTTCAGATGGGCGAAGCCGAGACCTTCGCATTCCAGGCTGAGATCAACCAGCTTCTCAGCCTCATCATCAACACCTTCTACTCCAACAAGGAAATCTTCCTTCGCGAGCTCATCAGCAATGCCTCTGATGTAAGTGTTCCTCCTTTTGCATTTTACATTTAAAGCTTTGATACTCTGTTTTTTATTGGATTTTGGAATCTGATTTATGTTTGTTATGTTCAGGCATTGGATAAGATTCGATTTGAGAGTTTGACAGATAAGAGCAAGCTTGATGCGCAACCGGAGCTTTTCATCAGGCTCGTGCCTGACAAGGCTAACAAGACGCTCTCAATCATCGATAGTGGCATTGGCATGACCAAAGCAGGTAATGCACGTGTTTAATTTGAAAGATTAATCGGTTTTGATTGTGAAACTCGCTTTTGCGTGCTCATAATTTTGTTGTGTTTGTGTTAGATTTGGTGAACAACTTGGGAACCATTGCGAGGTCTGGGACCAAGGAATTCATGGAGGCATTGCAGGCTGGTGCTGATGTCAGCATGATTGGCCAATTCGGTGTTGGTTTCTACTCTGCTTACTTGGTTGCGGAGAAGGTAATTGTGACCACCAAGCACAACGATGATGAGCAGTACATCTGGGAATCACAGGCTGGTGGCTCCTTCACTGTAACCAGGGATGTAAATGGTGAACAGCTTGGAAGGGGAACTAAGATTACCTTGTTCCTCAAGGAAGATCAGGTAGACAAAACTAACCCCAATTTTTTGCTGAAAATAGGAAAGGCTTGTGTCAATGGAAAATGCGTGCGCATGTGTAGGCATCTAATAAACTATTGGGATCTTAGTTATTTTACTGATTGTTATTAGTTTTTCGACGTCAACTGTTTTATTATTACTTATTCAGAACAATAATTAATTTTATATCATAATTAAATTATTTTTAGGAACATAGAAAATAGATAGATAAGGTAAAGAAAATTAACCCTCAATTTTTGTCACATTGTTAAAAAATAGAAACGCTTGTGTCCAAAGAAAAATGCGTATACATAAGAATTTAATAAATTATTGAGATCGTAGTTATTAACTGTTTATTATTAGCTATTCGGAACATAATTGAATTACTATCAACATAGAAAATGGATATTATTTGAAATTCCAGGACAAAACATGAATAGCATAACAATTTGAATTATATTCGTATCGATTGATTGATTGATTTTGTTGCGGTTTGTGGAGCAGTTGGAATACTTGGAGGAAAGGAGGATTAAGGACCTTGTGAAGAAGCACTCTGAATTCATTAGCTACCCTATTTACCTCTGGACTGAGAAGACAACTGAGAAGGAGATTAGTGATGATGAAGATGATGAGCCCAAGAAGGAGGAGGAAGGAGACGTTGAGGATGTTGACGAAGAGAAGGAGAAAGATTCTAAGAAGAAGAAGAAGATCAAGGAGGTTTCTCACGAATGGCAACTCATCAACAAGCAGAAACCAATCTGGCTCCGCAAGCCGGAGGAGATTACTAAGGAGGAATATGCTTCCTTCTACAAGAGCCTCACCAATGACTGGGAAGATCACTTGGCTGTGAAGCACTTCTCCGTGGAGGGTCAGCTCGAGTTCAAGGCTATTCTCTTCGTCCCAAGAAGAGCTCCTTTTGATCTGTTTGACACCAGGAAGAAGCAGAACAACATCAAGCTTTATGTGAGGAGGGTGTTCATCATGGACAACTGTGAGGAGCTCATTCCTGAGTACCTTGGATTTGTCAAGGGCGTTGTTGACTCTGATGACTTGCCCCTCAACATCTCTCGTGAGACGCTGCAGCAGAATAAGATTTTGAAGGTGATCAGGAAGAACCTTGTGAAGAAGTGCATTGAGATGTTCAATGAGATTGCTGAGAACAAGGAAGATTACAAGAAGTTCTATGATGCTTTCTCCAAGAACTTGAAGTTGGGTATCCACGAGGATAGCCAGAACAGAGCCAAATTGGCTGATTTGCTCAGGTACCACTCCACAAAGAGTGGAGATGAGATGACAAGCTTGAAGGACTATGTCACCAGGATGAAGGAGGGCCAGAAGGATATTTACTACATCACTGGTGAGAGCAAGAAGGCTGTTGAGAACTCTCCATTCTTGGAGAGACTCAAGAAGAAGGGCTATGAAGTGCTCTTCATGGTGGACGCTATTGATGAGTATGCTGTTGGCCAATTGAAAGAGTATGATGGGAAGAAGTTGGTGTCTGCTACAAAGGAAGGATTGAAGCTGGATGATGACAGCGAGGAAGAGAAAAAGAAAAAAGAGGAAAAGAAGAAGTCTTTTCAGGACCTCTGCAAGGTTATCAAGGACATTTTGGGAGACAAAGTAGAGAAGGTTGTTGTCTCCGACAGGATTGTAGATTCGCCATGCTGTTTGGTGACAGGTGAATATGGTTGGACTGCGAACATGGAGAGGATCATGAAGGCTCAGGCATTGAGAGATAACAGCATGAGTGGCTATATGTCCAGCAAGAAGACTATGGAGATCAACCCAGACAACGGTATTATGGAAGAGCTGAGGAAGAGGGCTGAAGTTGATAAGAACGACAAGTCCGTGAAGGACCTTGTGTTGCTTCTGTTTGAGACAGCACTCTTGACTTCTGGCTTTAGCCTTGATGACCCCAACACCTTTGCTGCTAGAATTCACAGGATGTTGAAGCTCGGTCTCAGCATTGATGAGGAGGAGACTGGTGGCGACGAAGATATGCCTGCATTGGAGGAGGACGGTGCTGAGGAGAGCAAGATGGAGGAAGTGGACTAAGGACCTAAATTTCTAAATGTTAATTGTGGATAGGATACTTTTTTTAGCCTTGTGTCTGGTTGTCTGTCAATCGGTGGTGGATGCTTTCCCGGTCTCTTTTCATAGTTTACTGTTTTATTTTTCTTTTGGTTTGTAGTTTTGTGATGTTTAAGATGTGTCTGTGTTGAGCGTCTGTATTATCAGTATAAACACTGAAATGAGACGTAATGTGTTAATGATATGTTAATTGTCCATCGAGGTCCCGTTCCTCTCGGTCGTCTGCTTGGATGACACGAGATACTGAGGTTAAAATGACTCTACTCATGCTCTTTCCCATGGTGTCCCAACAATCAAACCTGTAAAGCTTTAATGTATAAAAGTAAATAACTATGATTAAAAAATTATAATAGTTTCTGTTACTGCTGTCGGTACACGATAATAGTTTCTGTTACTGCTATTGGTATGGGACGTTATCTCCAAATTGTATACGAATAAGCTTTGTTTTAAAGTCGGGTCATAAGGTTACATTTATAGGCGAATTATATGAAGTGAGGTATATCACACACTTTTTCAAATTAATGGTTGGATATGAGGGTGTATTTTATATAGTTATCCAAATTTCTCACATCCAACCATTGATTTGAGAAGGTGTATGATCACAGAATTCATCTACATTTATATGCATCTTGTAAGCTGTGTAAAAAAAATTAGTAGTTCCTCTAATAAGGTGCGATGATAATAATCGAATATTAGGCATTTGAATTTTTATAGGTCAAAATTTAGGCATTGAAGTATCTTTTAGTCACAATATTAATTTTTTTTGGAATAAAAATAAAAATAAGTTATTATTTCTTTAAAAATTAGTAAAATGAGAAACAAAAGAATAACTAAAATTATATTTATAGATGAGTTTATCCATAAAAATTACAGTAACAAAGTAGTGGAAAAAATATAAATATAAATTTATACAAAGATTGTTGATTAAATTGAAAGATAAGAGTCATATATGTACATTTCTGAATGTGGTATATATTGAAATAATGAAAAATGAATTTAATTAGAGGCAAGCTTATAGTTTAATCAACACGATTTCGATTTTTGATATTGTACCGTGCTAAGGATGACCGATAATATGAATTTGTTTACTATTTTTTAATGATAATATAATGAAAAATAATTAAGTAAACACATAAAATAGTAAAGTTTGTGATAAAATATAATTTTTTATAAACAAGTCATCCAACCAAACATTGAAAATTAAATGAAATTTTACATTTATCTTTGATAATTCGTTAATTTGGGTAACATTAATTTCTCATTAGTTGTTTAGCCAACGCATCTTTGATCATGCTAAATACGTGAGCAAGTAGCAGTGACTAATGAGAGTAATGCCTAAACTCGCGGTTAAATGTCAACGTCCATAATTCTATAAATGGAATAGGGATGGCCATCGTCGCGCACTCTCACTCTCACCTCTTTTTTCAGTTTTTCATATTTCTTCTCTCTCTGCTTCTCTTTTTCTTCCTCTGCAAGCTTCTCTCTCTCATTCTTTCTTTCTTGTCTCTTCCATTTTCTCTGCTGCCAAACAATACATTTTCCCGAGAAAGTTGCTGAAGCAAGAAAATGCCCCCGCCACCTCCACCATCTCCTCAACCTGAGCCTCGTCCTGCTTTTGTTTTCATGACTATTTTCATTGCTATTTTTCTTTTTGGCAAAAATCACAGATGCAGTACACTCTCACGCTAAGCTCTTCCTCTTGGCCCCAAGATCTTCATCTTCTTCTTGCAATACACACTCTCAGTATCCTCTCTTGCGTCTTCACGAAGCTTTTTCTTTCTTTCTTTCTTTCTTCCATTTTCTCTGCTCCCAAAAAACTACATTTTCCCGAGGAAGTTCCTCACAGTGAGGAGAATGTTTCGTTTCCCTGCTCCTCCTCCACCACCTCCTCCTCCACCTGACGGTATTCCTGCTATTCCCGTTCTCGTCATTATCGCTATTTTCGTTGTTATCTTCCTCTTCGCCAAGAATTACAGATGATTACACTTGCAACACGCTATTAGGCAAGATTGACAGCTATTCTTGATCTTTTTAGGACCTAGATCTTGATCTTTAGAAGCTTCTTCTCGACACGCTTAGCAGCATTCTTGCATAGTGTGCTGCACGTCTAGTTGCTTCTAGAACACTAGGTTCTTTCTTCAGTATGTAAGAAAAAGAGAGAGAGAAAAAAGAAAAAGAAAAGATTCTAACATTTTGAGTCAAGACTCATTGACCGACGATTTTCCCAAGAAAATGAGCCAAGAAAGTGGAACTGCGGTATTCTCGGCTCCGTCTCCTTCCGATATTAACATCCTACTTTCTAAGAAGTAAACATTTATTCTTAATTATTATTATTATTTTTTTGATCCTTTCAAGTAAACTCTTTCATTTGGTACGTGTTTTCAAGCCTGTGCTGTGTCATTAATTAGTAGTTTCTTATTATTTTATTATTATTATTATTACTTATTGCGATGAATCATTTCTTTCTGTTTGGCGACCGAGAAACTAGAGTCACATTATATCCACAGTTTTACATTTTTTATGTCTTCTTTTGTCTCAATGAAGATCTTTTGATTTGGTATTGCAGGCGCTCAAAAATTTCATATACAAGAGAGTTTCTTCTCTCTTTAGCCAAATCGGATGGTACAGTAAGATTACACAGGGACGTTAAGCTCCCATTTCCATGGTAAAAATAAAAAAAGAATAACTCTTCTGCATTACGTTTTAGAAGATTACGTGTTACTCTGCTGCCTTATGTAGGTTGCTAAATTTGTGATTGTTTCTTGAACAGTGTGTCTGAAAATGCATCCGGTCTTCTATCGCCTCCTTTTTGTGTTCCTGGTGTGCAGTGATAATCTACTTAATCTTTCTTGTATTTAATGCATCTATTATGGATAATTGTTGCATATTGTGGTTTTATTTTGACAAAATCGACTTTGAAATTTATGCTTTGATACAGATTCTGGATGTCAGAAAAGTGTGCCTCAAAATTCTTCTACCAGCATTCTGGATAATGCTAATAATCTACTGCATCGCAGTAATGAACCATATCGGCCTCCGTGTCGCTACAAGGTCTGGTTTCAGCTTTTTTTTTTTTTTTTTCCTTTTCTTTTGCTCAGAAAAATTAATAACAAACTGCCTAAGGATATGGTTCTGTAACAAACTGTTCTTTCAGGCACTACGTCCTTCAAGTAGAGATGGCAATGATTTACTTAACAGTGATACATCTGGATCTTCTGAGAGTACAAACCAAGAGAAAGCAGAAGGGGAAAGATGGAGAAAAGGTACAATCTCTCCTCCTTTCATGTTACAGGTGGTGCTTCATTGTCGTCTTAGGTTGTCAACTTGTCATCCATTAGGTTATTATGTCAGTTCTCCGATTATCAATATGAGTAGCCAATTCTGTTCAGCTTTATACGAGTTGATAAGAAACAATGAAAATTGTTAAAGAACTGCATAGTATAAATACATAATTACCTGAAGAGAGCTCATATGCAGATATGGTCAGACTGCCCAAGGAGGATATCTGGTATTCATGCAAAAAGACTGATTCCAAGGAATATTCTGAGGCATTTCTGATATCGACAGCAACAAAATATTTGAATTCCTTGCAGTCTACTTCAAATGTAATCAATCAGCAATGCGATGCTTCAGAAAATCCAAGTCCGACTCAAGGAGCTGTTGGAGGTGATGCTGTTCAACCATCCGTCCTGCCGGAGACTAGCAAAGGTTGTTCTACCCAACACCAGCAATGGCAAGATGAAACAGTGAGTTTGTGGCAGAAGTCACCAAACTTCTTAAGCCAAGAGAACTGTGGAAATATTCTGAGCAATCATTGTGACTTGGAATATGAACAACTTATCATGGAGTTGAAATTAAGTAATACACCAGTTTGTGTCCATGGTTCTCCACGAAGAACTGTAAAAAGTGATATCTTGGAGGCTTCTGTCTCTCCTCCTGTAGAAGATGAAAAGCAATTCATTTCCATGGTTGATAAGGGTGAATCAGCTCTGGCCCATTGTGAAGGCATCTTGTCTTTGCAAGGTGTCAAGCAAGCCATTTCAGTTAGCATGAAGCTGAATCCAACCAGCCCTGGTTTCCAAATTCAACATGAGTTGGAATTAAATTCTTACAGCAACAGCTTAGATGGAGAATCAAATTCTTGCTTTGAACTCTGTTTGCCCGATGAGGAAAGTTTAATTAGCTTTGATGGACCATTCTTGATGCCTGATGTGGAGAATTCGGGTGTGGTTGATAATTCCTTGTCTAGCCCTGGAAGGAATGCAATTGAAGCTGATGTGTTTAGTCCAAGCTCACCTGGTGATATGGTTGAGAAGCTAGTAGAATCTATACTCAGTGATGAAAGCTGCCCTGCACCACATCTGGATGATCCTATTTTGCACCATGGAGCTGGATTGGAGGGGTATGACCACCCTCTAAATGCACAGCAATCTTACACAGAGTTCGGTTCCAACCAATTGAATCTGGGAAGGGATGAACAAGCTCATAATAGTGTTCAAAGAAACTCCATCGATTCAGCCATACATTCTTTTGTAACATCCTACTCTTTCCCATCCAACACAACTTGTCAATTATTCCCACTTTCTCACGATGAGCTGAGAAGGTTTCATGATCAGCTGAGAAGGGTTGATCATGAAGTTAGTCAATCGATGTTCCAGCAGAAGATAAATCCAGAAAAACTTCGTCTCGGCTCCTCATGTGTATCACAAAGTGGAATTACACCACATCTGCCACTTCAGATGCCTTCTTGCACACAGACGCTAAACTCAATGCAGCGTTGGACCTTAGGGTATCAGCAACCATGCTATGGTGGTTTTATGGGGCCAAATCCCGGTAAGAAATCATTTGCATTATGTTTCGTCGAGTCATATGAAACTGAAATTTAAATGTTGTTTTAGTTGCTGATTTTATCCTATGCATGGTTAGATTCTCATAGTGATAGCAACATCAATCAAGCGGTACTTGATAGTCTCGTGGACATGAATTTGCGAGCAAGGCACTGGCACCCCCATGTGGGAGGCTTCTAGTGGCATAATTTCGACAATGACCGGCAAGCTGAGATGGGGATGGTGTGTTGGTGTCAACAATGGAACAAAGATGACAATTGTCTGCTTAAATGTTTCATATTTTTCAGTGAAATAGCCATGAAGCTGTATATACATTAGTTACCGTCAGAATGATCAGTTTATGCGATACATAGGTACACGTCTATTCCATCGCTTGAAATACCGAATTACAGACAAAGTGAAGGTTCGCAGTGAGCAAAAAATATGGTACAGGAGTTAATAGACATAAAGCCGTAACTTTGGCAAAGCTGTGTATGATCTCTTTGAACGTTATTGCAATGTTTTCAGAAGTGACCACATCTGGTTGTCTTTTTACAAGTAAATTGCTTTTCTTCAAGCGGCATTATCAATTTGGTTGTCTACCCTTTCTTTATTAGGTAGCTCGTAGAGTATTATGTTGGATTGGGAATCAAAAATGCTTTTTGGCTCGAATTTGTCTGGTACAAATTCTGTTACGAAGAATAAAAGCCGTTGATTTCCTTTCCGACTTCGTGCGTTTTTCACGAAAAACTTATCGTAGCATATAGCATTCCTGGTTTGAAATATACGAATAGCATGTTTGGGAGAGCTGCCAGGGCAGCTAGAATTGATTTTAGTAAAGCAGAATCGATTTTGAGCATTTATGTTGTTTGGTTTGAAAGGATGAAAATCAATTATTGTCTCTCAAATTAATTTTGGGAGAAGTGAAAATTTTTTATTTTCTGTTAGAATCACTTATAGAAGAACTATCAAATATAAATTACTTTACCTCAAAATTAATTCTAATCAAATCAATTCTAACAAAATCAATTTTATCTAGAATCAATTCTACAAAAATAAAACCAACACACACGAGGTTAATTCTTTTACCATATTGACCTACGCCATATAAGGAATCGGGACAAGATACAGTTTGAATTACTGTTTTTAAAATTCGAACCGAATAATTTGGTTAAATTGGTCAATCCATGAATTGGTTATCTTTTTTGGTCAAACATTTTTAAGTTCAATCCCAATTTAAATGGTTTAACCAATTGAGTCATAACTAAAAGTATATTCGACTCAATTTTTCGAACATTGGTTTGAAGTCAACCAGGCTCCATGGCCTTTCATATACAAATTTTATAATCCAGCGCTAAAAAAATTTTAAACTGGGCAAAGTTAAGCTTTTTTTTTTTTACAGCAACTGCCTCCCTTTCTAGATATTAGACGTTTTGGTTAAATCTAAAACACATATTTAGTCCTGTACATACATACACAAAACTAGGAAAACTATACATCCCCACATTATTGTTTTCTTTTATATTATATTGATTCTTATATACATGACCAAAATGAATGAAGGGAATTAAAACCCTCGCTTAGCTGAGATGACAAGCAACAGCAATATTTGACTAACGTAGGATGACAGGGTTGTGAGTGGAACCCCTCAGCTTGTTGCCTTTCCAAGGGATCTTATCTCATCAGGCAAAATCCTAATCCATGGCAACATACAATGTCTGAAAAACGAAGTCATTTTCTATCTCTGCCCCATCTAAGTAGCACTCTTCAACTGCCCATCATGCATGGTCTGCATTGATATAGTTAGCTGTCTCGGATTCCACCTCATAAGAGGCAAGCAGCCTTCTCTGCATGAATTACACATGAACATATATAAAGTTTATTATCATTCCTTTTATCCTTGAACATGCAATTTGATGTAAATGTTAGTCATTCAAGTTTCTACAAAGATGAGAATTCCAATACGTATGCGATGCTTTTGTAGGAACATGATGTAAGATGATTAAAAAGATGAGAAACATCAAGGAAGCTTCTCAAGCTATGAATCCTTGAAAAAGTTTATAAAACACGGGAAAATACAAGAGCTCAGATGTCATATCATAAAACAGGGGGTGAGGCTCAAGCAGCAAATAAGGCGAACTCAATCATTGCATATTTATATCAGTATAAAGATCAGTGACATTAATACTTACATGATCCTCGAAGTCGGGGCTTGTTAAATTGATGGACAGATTTCTCATCAATAGTAGCACCTAAACAGAGCCAAGGTCATGGGAAGAATAATTGTGTAAGCACCTCTGAAGCATAAATTTAATTACACAGTTGTAGTACTTGACGCAAATCAACACGAAGATTTCAAAGCCTTCTAGAAATAAAGTGTCAATGTCTTAACTCCACTAATTGATCGTAGCAAATGAAAATACAATTGGACAGTCAAAAGTAATTACAAAACAATCTAGCTGAGTAGAATAGAAAAGATTCATTGAAAGAACACACAGACACACACACACACACACACACATACCGTTTCAACATCTATAGGGTCCATCCTTTTTAGTTTCTGTAAATGTCCAGTTACACTTGGGTCAAATACACTGCCAATGAAGTGGTATACTTGAGTAAAATCTGGAAGAACTGCATTGAAGAGGGGAAAAAAATGTCAAACTGACAATTGAAACATTGAGACAACATAAATTTTTTAATGGACTAAAAAGTGTGTCTGTGGGAGCTTGTAGAGCTATGTCAAAGTGTGTCTGTGGGAGTTTGTAGAGCTATGTCAAAGTGTGCCAAATGGATGTCTATCGGAGGTGTCATTCAGTAAATATCAGAAATATAGAAAATTAGCATAGTTTGATGAGTGCCATTAAATTCAGATAAAAGCTAAAACAAATAATTTTTCTATACATTACCCTTTCAGTGTCAGCACAGTTCAAAAGGACATTTTGGTGACTAAGACAAAAACAATCAAGCTTCATGTTCAAGAAGTTGATTGGAAATAAAGCGACTCCATAATTACTTCTTACCCCGTCCAGTTTTTTATTTGGTAATGAAACTGGTATAAAGCAACAATATGCGTGCTGAAATATACAGCATATGCTATATGCACAGACTATGCTTATAACACTCTACAACCTTGTCATGCTTATATTACATGTGATGTAACAACTGAATATGAAAAAAGTACAAATTAGAAAGGAAAATCATTAAAGCCTTGCCTCTCAATGGATGGCTATTATTCCCTTGAACCTTAGATTCACCAACTGGTTGTGCTCCAGGAGTGCTTTCACTGCTACTGCAACAATTATTCACTTTTTGCCCTAAAACATATGATATTGTAAGCACAAGAAACTAGTTGGTAACTTCAGCAAATTATGCAAATGATTTCCATAAACTATATTCCAAGAATAATTAAGCTAAATGTTGAAGTATAGTAAGTTGCAGCTTTACTACCATGCAATAAATTGGCTGTCTGCTGCAAGGTGTTGTTTGACCAGGAAGACACTGCAGTGTTAACAATAGGAGCTTTAAGCATTGCTGAAGAATCATGCTGTAGGATATATCCAGGTTCAAGCAAAGCAGATGAAGACTGAAAGGATCCTGATACTTGTGAGAGTACTGGAGCTGCCAAATATCACTTACAATTATTAGATACAATTGAATCAAATTGTGTCGCAAAAAAGCATATGGCAAAGATTATAACCATTTTTGGAAGCTTTCTGAGGATATGGATGAGCAGCTTTTCTTTTTGGTCTGGGCGGAGGAAGATGTTCACTTGTCCCACTCTTCTGAACTTTTAGAAAGTATTTCTGTGCATGGCTTCGTATCTACAAGGCCAGCAAAAAAATAAAAAAATAAAAAATTCAGTATTTCTTATGGTTATAGAGGTAACCATAATTTAATAGAGATACCAACAACTCATATAAACTTTCATATACACTCAGATCGAACAATAATCAATCCATCAAAGCTGCAAAATCTCAACTGATGAACATGTAAAAGATATTCTTATAACATATTTGCTAAAGATATTATTCTGTTAACAACATAAAAGATTTTCTTCTTTTCATGTTAGTCAAATGATGCTATCCCACTTAACGAAATTTTGCATGATCCTCATTAGACATTTTAAACCATTCCTGAATCTAGACCTAGCATATTAAGCTTTCAGGATAATCAATTCTTTGACATGGTATAAAAGCTTCAGTGACTAATTGTTCACAAGTTTGATCCTTGTCACTCCCATTCTTCTGAACCAAATTTTCATTGTGAGGTATGATAGGCCTGTGCTTTGCCCACATTTCAAAAGCTAAAAGTATAATAGAAAATTTCAGCACAGTTGATTTCTTTGTCTGCAACTTCCTATACTTCAATTTCAGCATAGTTTGATTCTTGTATAGCAGGCACATGGAACTCACATAATAGGTTAAATGAATCCCCAGTTGATGTTACTGGAACTTTCTGCAAATGATCAGCAGGTTGATATGGTTTAATGGTTTCACAATTTTTGTCCCACCACAGAAAAAGAAGTGTTTCATGGAACAGGGGTTCAACAAACCACTCCTACCAGCACTGGAGCATGATACGTCAGTGAGGATGATATGGCAAGCCCATGAGATCATATGATCTAGTAACACAGAATGGCAAAGGAGGCAGAAAAAAAAAAAATACAGCATTTCATTTCTAACATCCTGTAATTCCTTTGCCAAGTGCCCAAAAGCCACAATGTGACATAACCAATTGACCACATTCCAGAAACTATAAAAACTAATCTAATCTAGAAAAATTATGGCAAATGCTACCCAGAAATAACAGCATATTTAGCTTTCCAGTCGAAGTTTGCATCTGAAATTACCTGGATAACTGTCTTTGATGCAACAAATGCTTCAATCTTTTTCCAATCACGGTCAAACCTGGATACCAAATGAAAGGAACAAACAGCATGAGATGATGCAAAATGGCAACACCAAGACAGCAAGACCAAAAAAGGGGGAACAAAGAAATTAGCTTAAACTTGAAATAATAAATTTCATTTAGAGAGATGAAGTTAAGTTTAATCTTTAAAATTAGGCTTTCCAACATAACGATGATTCTTGGGTTCTGATCAAAATTCAAAATTTAAACCATATACTACTCTTTAGGTGCATTTGGCTGGAAAGGAATGCCCACTTTTTCAAGGTTGTCACTTTGCCTCTAAATTTCTCATTCAATAGGTTTGTATTTATGGCTTCTCTTAACCATATAAATTTACTGTAAGAGGTATCTATGGTAACCGGAGCTCAGGTCATTCTGCAAGGTATCATGAACAAATAATATGTTGGCCATGCTAATACAGTCCTATATATTTGGGAGACAGGGGAAGGTACCCTTGGTCAGAAGGGAGCCATCTTCAACTCATTAGACCCACAACCCTGATTTTAATGTAAGTGATCAGAGGATTCCAATACAAACGGAATAGAATTGACCAGTTGAACTAAGCAACTTTAGTATAAATATACTGGCCATTGTTCCCATTCACTCTCTGTCTTGGACAACTCTGCTCTATCATTTGTCCAGTTGATATCTCAAATTCAACTCCTTCAAAGTGACATTGCTTAATCCAAAAGTGATATTTTCATACCACAAATAAGAAATAAATATGTCAATTTCAGCTTCTGATGAAAATATTTAAAAAATAATAAGAAAAAACTCTTTCTGATTCTATCAATTACAATTACAAAGTAACTCACGCACCACATTTTCCATCCTTTCCAACACCAACTAGTAGATAAATAAACAATGCAAAAAAAAAATCCACAAAAGTGAAGAAAGCAACAAGAATAAAAGCGGATAATGACAGCAAAACCAGCCAAAGAACCCAGCAATAAAGCCATTCACAGTAGTAACTAAGTGCTAGGCTTGGCTCAAAAAAATAAAAATAAAAATAAAAATTGATTATCTTACCATGTTAAAGCCATAATCACCACCCAAAGAAAATTTGAAATTTACCCTTTCCAATGCCCATTCACCATTTCCAACATCTTCACGCTCACCAAACACACCCCAATTCCTGCCCCCCACCACACCAAATCCATCATAAATCCCTAAAATTAAGACCTTCACACACAATTGTACCAATTCTCCACAAAAACTATCACTGAACACACACATACAAACTAAAAACCCATGTCTCAACTGAACGTCAAAATTCACACACTACATTTTCAGAAACAAAAAAAAAAAAAAAAACTTAAAAACAAAAAATTAAAATTAAGAAAAATGAGACTTTACAGTTGAATAGCTTCAAGGAACTTGTCGTGCTCTGGCTCGGTCCAGCTCTCCCTAGACTTGGTGATAGTGTATGGCTTCCGCGTCTTCTTGGCGGGGTCCTCCGCCGAGTTGGCGGCGGCGGCGAACGGAACGATGCTAGGCAGCGCACTGGGATCCAGGTAGAACCCTTCTGATGGGTTCGGGCTTTTGGATACCATTTTTGTGGGTTTAAGCTTTTCACAGAGAGAGACAGAGACAGAGAGAGGGAGAGACAGAGAGAGAAATGCGGCTGTTACAGCTGCGGGTAACGGAGGAATTTATAGGAAGTTGTTCGAGGTAGTTTCTGCATACAGTTCGGTTTCGCGTAGGTGCATGACCAGGACCAATGGCTGTTCGCCACGACAACATAATAAGAAGTTAACAGAAAAATAAAAAAAGAATGTTTCGTGTTTCGGAATTTCCCGAGTTTTGAGGTAAGCGTTGTAATTAAGCATGGGATTGTCCTTGTACTTGTCAATGTGCATGACCAGTTTTTCTTCTTACTATTATTATCGCAGGCGTGGTTCTATTTGTTGTGACTTTGATTTTTGATAGGGTTCATAATGCATTTGATTTTTGTTGTTGTTATCATGTGATTTGGTTTCACAATGAAAACAATCATTTTCTCTATTTTTTTTTTCACTTTTTGCACAATTTTAATATTTTGATTTGCCAAAAAAATTCATGAACTTCTAGTTCATTTTAAAGGGGTTATTACATATTGTATTAACAATTATACTCCACCGGTTTCCAATGGATTTTGAGCAAAATATTTCCAAATTGAAAAGCACAAATGCACTATTGGGGTAGTTGTTGCAATACATGCTCTGTCCCATTTCCTTTGAGTGACAGTGTTGATCCCATGTGCTCAGTGTAAAAGTTCTCATACTCACTATATTTATTATGCTTTGAAATTATCTTGTGCGTGGTTGGATTGAAAAGCATGTTTGAATGGTTTTTTCATTAATGAAGCTTAAGAGCGTGAAAGAGAAGAAATAGAATGGAATAAAATTTTATTAATTTTGTTTAGAGAACGGAAAAATTACAATTCTTAGAAGTTATATAATTGTTAATTCTTTTCTTTTTGTCTCATATTTTGGAAATAAAAAACAAGTCTTTGAGAGAAAATAAGTGAAAGCAATTATCTCAATTCTTTTTTATTTATATTTACACTCTTAATAAGAATATTATTTTTTTTTATTATTCTCTTTTCATTTCTTCCATTACTTATCGTCAAAACATGATGTGAAAGAAAAAATAAATGCAAGGTATGATGTTATTTACGAAGTCATTTTTACACTTATATTTGATTTTACGGTGCGGCCTATTATTGCAAGTGCAAAATATAACCCTAAAAAAAACTCCTTTTTTTTTAAAAAAAATAACTGTAATATTTTTTTTGTCTATTTAAATTGTAATCTTAATTTTTTTTCTCACGGTAAATTATAACCTTAAGTTCTATCAAAATAAATAATCTTATTTCCTAAAAGTGTGATAGTGCTGAATATTAAATCAAAGTTTTTCAATTTAATTAGAAAGATAAAAATGAGAGAAATTAAGATATTATCGCATTTGGAGTATTAAAATAGGTGAACAATTATTTTGTATCCAGTAGGCGAACTTACATATATCCTTCACACATTTTTTTGGATAAGTTTCATCAAAACATATTTTTTTCTTCCCGGGTTTTCAAAGAACAATAAAATGGCGAAAAACAGTTTTCTATGAAAGAAAAAGGAAGGTGGCATTGGATTTCCATGGTCCAGAACGCACCAGATAAAAACTGTATCAACGACCGTAAAAGAGAGGTCGGTTAGTCCTCACTATTCTGGTGAAAACGACTGAGAGCGGCAACTAATGGGTTTACAACGTGTCAATGAAACATGGGTTGGGTCTGAATCCCATGGGCCCACAACGCACCCTCCCCTGTAAGGTGCTCAGTGGCTCCGAAAGCTAGGCCACAAGATATCTAACAAGATATTTTGTAGTGGGCCCACTTGAATTGTGATGGGCCCATATCCATCTCACGTTGTATGGACCCAAGCCCCCTTTGCTTTTCCTATCTTTCCACCCTTGTTTCTTTTTCTGTTGTGTAGTCAAGTGTGTTCTTTTGTTCCTCATCGTTTGTTGTTATTATTGCACTTTCGTGTGCTGTGTTAAATCACTTTATCGATTGATATCCCTGTCCATATGGCATTGAATTGGTCCTCTGGGAATGGTATCATTGATGTTAAAAGAACGAAAGCAATTTAGAGCATGTTTAGGCAATTTCATTTTGGAAGACTACATTATTTGTGTTTAGTATTTACTACTGAATGTGAGTTAGGTTACCAAACTAAAGAAGAACATGTTATGTGTTGTATGAATATATAATGTAATATTTAAAAGATTAATTTTAATAAACTGTCAATATAAAGATTTTTTACACTATTATCCAATCATATATTATTATATGTGTGATTTTTAATATAGTGATCGTAAGAGTTGAACAGTTTACTAATGTAATAATATATAATTAGATAATTTTTTGTAAAATTTTTTTACTGCAAATCAAAATTAAAAATAATACTTAATTAAAATGAGTTAATAAATTGGACATAAAATGCACTCTGCCCAAAAGACATTTGGAAGAAACAATACCACGAATAGTTACTTGTGTCCAAAATGCATGTGTGGGTTGCAGGATGAGTTGAACCCAATAGGGGGCTGAGAGAAAATCAATCTCGAACGTGCTTTGCCCTTGTTGCCATTCTTTGTAAAGCTACACAAATGGCCTAGTATGTACCACGGTCTCGTTCTTCAGAACTCCATTTCTTTTACTATTCCTCGCATGTGATCACACAGGCTTCTGTCAATTTGCGCATGTGGTTTTGCAGTTTATTTATTCTCTCTTGGATCACCCCAACTCCAGTTGTACACTCTTCTTCTTCCTCTTCAGAGTATGAATATGAAAGTAGGTTTTACCCGTCGAGTCAGCAAAAATTTCAAGATACAATAAATTTTTGAAAAAATTGTAAATCAGACGGGTGGATGGAAAGTTGACACGTTAGACTAGGATCTCGTGTTCCATGTCAATTTCATAAACAATATAACGCATTTAACCAGACCGGTTAACGGCAATTCAAGTTATCAAGTTTTCGGTCTAACCAGTTGCACCATCAGTGTAAGTTTTACAACATTTTAATTTTTTTTTTTTTTAATGTTTGTTACCAAAATTGTACAGTGAATTGTTTGATCCCCTTTTTTTTATCACGTTTTATTTCTCTCCATCTCTCATAAACAATTTCAAACTTATCTCCTCCATTTGCAACATTTCACTCAACAGAATGCCTTCCGTCATAACTCCGGATTTATCTTACATTCTTTGTGTTAGGAAAATATTATTGTGATTTCAAGCATAAATCATTTTGTTATCTTTAGAGAGATATTTATTCTTACACATAGTTATTATTGGATTGATGATGATACTCCTCCAACATATAATGAAACCTATATTAATTTTTTATTTAATAATAATAAAAAAAATTTTCATTCTCTTTGAACTTGAAAAATA
This sequence comes from Pterocarpus macrocarpus, assembly GCA_031439585.1. Taxonomy (NCBI): domain Eukaryota; kingdom Viridiplantae; phylum Streptophyta; class Magnoliopsida; order Fabales; family Fabaceae; genus Pterocarpus; species Pterocarpus macrocarpus. The sequence goes on along the minus strand of CM062516.1, from coordinate 57,901,073 downwards.
AGATAAGACTTGTAGAATTTTAGAATTCTCAAAGTTACACATTACATAAAATAAAAGTATATGTAAAATTTTTGATAATGAGAATTATTTATAGCCACAAACAAGCCACTCACGGAAGTGAAGCCATATGTGATTGGTTGCAACCAAGAATCATATTGTTTGACTCCAAAAGCATATTATTCCACTGCAACAGAAGTCATGTCTTTTAAGGCTATAAGAAATATAGTTCAAGATAGATTTTCACCGAGGCATTTCCTTGCAAGGTTGCAATTTTGTGTTACTTAACACAACAAATGGTTACCTATTAAAGGACGTGTGCATAGGTGACTAGTTATAATTGAAGGACATATTATTTCAATTGGTTATATCTCTTCATGTGCTCGTTGCAACCTGTTGCAATCATTACAATTGCATATGAAACAATATGTCCCTTTAACATACAACCACATCAAATAACTTCCATCGTCAAATCCAACGGGAACTTTTATATATTATTTTATTATTTAAATTGTAAAATACAATTCATTCCCCCACTGTTTTACAAGTTTGAAAAAATATACAAATTTATGTGTAAAAGAATATATCACTAGAATTAAACATTTTTTTTATTGTAAACTTTTCATATTCTAACGAAGTAATAGGTATTTAATTGATTTAACCCATACTCCTTGTGTTAGTATCAGAAAGTCACACACATAAATTGCACCTTCTAACAACTTCAAGAGATTTATGAATTTTAAGCACTTTTTTTGTTATGATCTTATCCTGATTTCATGAATATTTATGAGAACAAAACCCCTAAAATTCTCAACCTGATCGACACTACTTCTATATTTACATGGGTGGAATCCTTTTATAAATAATATTATTAATCTATTAAAAGTTTTAACTCACTCTCCTGATTATATATATATAATAATAAATCCTATATTTTAGTGCTTCAGTAATTAAATAACTTGTTATTACCCATTAAATATTGAAACTAGTATTCTACTAGAATAAGGTCGGGTTTCTGTTATTTAACAATTATAGATTTTAATCCCATTTTAGCAGTAGTTTCTTTAACTTCATCCCTTGACAAACCTTTAGTCAATGGGTCTGCTAAATTCCCTTTAGATTTTACATATGTGATAGTAATTATACCATCTCCTATTAATTGCCTCACAAACTCATGTCTCAAGCTTATATGTCTAGACTTTCCATTATAAACCTTGTTATATGTTCAAGACATAGTTGACTCACCATCACAGAAGATCGAAATAGCAGTCATTGGCTGTGGCCACAGCTCTATATCATATAAAAAAATCCTAAGCCATTCCACTTCTTTACCTACAACTGATAAAGCTATAAACTTAGTCTCGATAGTAAAATGTGAAATACATGTTTGTTGCTTTGAGGCACAACTTATTGCTCCACCACCTATGGTGAAAATCCATCCTAAAGAGGATTTATTATCACTTAGATTTCTAATCCAACTAGCATCAGAATAACCTTTTAATACCATGGGATAATCATGATAATGTAATCCTAGGTTTATGATTTTCTTAAGATAACCAAGAACTCTTGCTATTATCGTTATTAAACTATTGAGTTAACTCTTAAACTCTTACAAGTTTACGATCCTATCATACAAAAATGAGTTAACTCACGTATAAACTTTTTTTTTGTCAAACTCCCACGAGGTTAAATAAACTCTAACAAAATCGATAACTCTCGATTCTACAAACGAGTTTACGAGTTTAAAATTATAATTGAAATTGCTTTCCATAAGTAAAATATTGGTCATTTTTATTATATACTTTGGTTTACTTGTTTATTTCATACAATATTTACTAATTTTATACCATTAATTTTATCTATTTGTTAATTTTTAATTATGTTTTGTCGAACTACAAAATAATATATGGATGAAATAAAGTATGGTATAAAAATGAAGTCATATATTGGGCTATATTTTATTTTTTTCATTTATATTGTTATAAAGTTACAATTGTTCAATATTAATCACAAAAATATCATCAAATTATATTTAACTAGTAAAATATATTTTTTAAGTAATATTTTTTAAATATATAAACTCTTACTAGTTTACAATTTGAGTTTGTTAAGACTTTACGAGTTTACTTAAACCCTTGAGTTTGATAACCTTGCTTGCTACAGCTTTTGAATGTTGATTACTAAGTTTTCCTGTAAACCTTGATGGTTTGCACGTAGCAAATGTTATATCAAGCCTAGTACGATGCATTGCGTACATTAGACTTCCTATAACACTTGTATATTCAAATTGTGCTATAGGTCTCCGTATATTTTATTCTAATTTGAAATTAGGATCATAAGGTGTATTTGATTCCTTAATTTTAAGATGCTTAAACTTTTCTAATACATTTTGAATATAATGAGATTGACTTAAAGCAAAGCCAATTTCACATTTATGCACCTTTATGCCCAATATTGCATCTACTTCATTCAAATCCTTCATCTTGAATTTAGAAGTTAGTTACTTCTTTGTCTGACAAATCGCTTCTAAATTCATCCCAATGATTAACATATTATTTACATACAGACAAATTATTACTCCATAGTCCTTAGTAAATTTGGAATATATACATCTATCTACACTATTATGTGAGAAGCCATTTGATAACACCACAAAACCAACTTCTCATGCCATTATTTAGCTTCTTGTTTTAAGCCATATAAAGACTTAGCTAGTTTACGAACAATCTTTTCATTTCCGGGTAGCACATAGCCTTCCGATTGTTTCATGTAAACTTCTTCATTAAGATCTCCATTGAAAAAAGTCATTTTAACATCCATTTCATGTATGTGAAGCTTATAAATGAATGCTAATGCTAAGAGTTCTAATAGAAGTCATTCTTGTCGCTGGTGCATAGGTATCAAAATAACCTAGATCTTCTTTTTATTTAAATCCTTTAACTACCAACCTTGCTTTAAAGGTCTGTAGTGAACTATCTATATTATACTTTCTTCTAAATACCCATTTGTATCTTATAAGTTTTGATCCTAGAGGCAAATCAATTAAGAACCAAGTATTATTAAATAATATTGAGTCCATTTCATCATCCACTGCTTCTTTCCAAAAAATTAAGTCTCTAGAGATCATAGCCTCGTTAAATGTTTGAGGATCATCTCTATATTTAACACAATAGGGATTTTATTTATTACAGAATCCCTAGTTCCTTCAACCAAAAAGTTATAACCTGAGAAGAGATAAAATCTGGACCAAAGTCTTTCTCTTTTCTCATTCTATTACTTCTTCTTAGTTCTACTATCTCAATTTCACTTAGATGTTTGTTACCTTGATCTACAACAATTTCTTGAGAAACTTCTATATCTTTTTGGGGAGATTTTAAACTAGGATTTGAATCATTAATGAATTTATTTTCAATAAATTCTACCTTTCTTAATTCAACAACTATATTAGACACTGAGTCCAACATTTTATATGCTTTAGAATTTTGAGCATATCCTATAAAGATGCCTTTTATGTCTCTTGGCCCAAATTTAATTCCCTTTTGATCAGGAATATGATAAAAGGCTAAACACCCCCACACTTTTAAATAATTTAAGTTTAGTTTTCTTCCATTCCATATTTTATATGGAGAAACCTTTCTATTTCTTGACAATATCCTATTATGAATATGACATGCTATTAATAATGCCTTACCCCAAAGATTGTACGGTAGCTTGGCATTTAGCAACATTGAATTAACCATTATCCACTAAGGTACAATTCTTTCTCTCCACTAAACCATTTTGCTATGAAGTATATGCAGCAAAAGATTCATGCATCATACCATATAATTCACAAAATGAATCAAATTCACTAGAAAAATATTCTCCATCTTTATCACTATGAAGAACTTTTATTTTCTTATCATGCATGCTTTCTACTTCCAACTTGTGCTTCTTAAACATTTCAAATGCTTCATCTTTATTTCTTAGCAAATACACATAAGTAAATCTAGAACAATCATCATTAAAGGTTATAAAATACTTTTTACCTCCGCTAGTAATATTATCATTTAATTCACAAATATAATTATTATTAGTTTTAGCAAATGTGTATTTCTTTCAACTTTAAGAAATTGTTTCTTAGCAATTTTGGGTTGTATGCAAATCTCACATTTTTTATTAAAATCCTTATTACTAAGATCAATGTAGTTATGTTATGCATATATTTAATTGACTTATAATTTAAATGTGCTTATCTACTATGCCATAAATCACAAGAATCAACAACATATACAGAAACATTCACTTTATCATTAATATTAAGTTTGAACATGCCTTCCATACAATATAATTTTCCTACATACATTCCATTCTTAAACAAGATAATTTTATCGAATTCTTTTACAATTTTGAATCCTCTCTTACACAAGAGACTAACAGAGACTAAATTCTTCCTTAGATCTAGAACATAAAATATATTCACTAAGCTTAACCTCTTTCCAGATATAAAGTTCAATTCTACTGTTCCTCGATCACATACTTTGGCCGACTTGTCATTTCCCATCAACACCTCTTGACTTCATATGTCTTGAATTGATTACGATCATTGCAAACATGAACGGTAGCACTAGAGTCTAACCACCAACAAGTGATCTTCCTTGTGTTGCCAAGTCGAGTTATGCGATCATACCAATATGCATGCATTGAACTTCTTCGGTGGCCATAGCAACCAAATCTTTTTCTTCCACTAAGTTGGTCTTGGAACTTGATGCTTCTTTTGAGTTATTACCTTTTTTTAGAAGTAAAAAATCCTTGATATAATGCCCTTTCTTGTGGCAATGATAACATGTTCTTTGTCTCTTTTTATCTTGCTTATCATCCACAGAGGATTTCTTTCTTTTATCTTTGTTAACATTCTCTTCACCAACATGATTCACATTAGAATTTTGAGAAAAATACACAACATCACATTTTTGAGTTCCTTGTTTTATACATATATGTTTTAGTAATTTCTCAACAGTAAAGTCTTTACCAAGATGTAGGAATTTCTTCCTATAATCATTCTAAGTTGAAGGCAATTTTAAAATAATTGCTTTGACTTATAATGTTTTAAGAGTAACTATTTGTAGATCATGAAGTCTACTAATTAAGATTTGTAACTCATGAACTTGATCCATAATAGGCATATCATCAACCATACTAAACTCAAAATACTTTACCATGATAAATTAATTCATATGTTGTCACTCATTATTGTATTTCTCTTCTAAAGATTTTCAAATCTTTAATGACACTTGAATTGATATGTAAATATCATAAGTCTATCTAATAAAGTATTGAGAATGTGACATCAGCATGCAAAAGTATTCTCATCACATTTTTTCTTTAATTGAACAACTTTTTCCTTTTCTTCCTTGGAAGCATCTTCAACAGTATTAGGAATTGGAGTAGTATTCAGATCAAGGACATAAGCAAGATTGAGTACCGAAAGGAGAAACATCATTTTGTCTTTCCAACGATTAAAATTTGTTCCATCAAACCAATCTACCTTGACAAACTCTTGATTTATGACCTTGAAAGGATTATTCTGATCTTGAGCCATCGTTAATATAATATCTCTCTAAAATTGTTAGGAAAATATGGTGTCGAAGATAATTAAGAACTTGAATATTATTATAGTTTAAAGGCACAAATCACTTCACTATCTTTAGAGAGATATTCACCCCCATACGTAGTTACTATTGGGTTGATCCCCCATGATACAATGAAAACCTCTATTAATTTCTTGTTTAGCAATAATAAAAAATTTCCTTACTCTCATTAAACTTGAAAAATAAAATAAGACTTGTAGAATTTCAGAACTCTCAAATTCACACAATACACAAAGTAAAAGTATATGTAAAATTTTTGGTAATGGGAATTATTTATAGCTACAAACAAGACTCACAGAAGTGATGCCATATGTGATTGGTTGCAATCAAGAATCATATTGTTTGAATCCAAAAGACATATTGTTCCTTTGCAACATTCCACTGCAACGGAAGTCATGTCTTTTAAGGCTACAAGAAATATTGTTCACGATAGATTCTCACTGAGCCATTTCCTTGCAAGGTTGTAAAGTTGTGTTACTTAACACAACAAACAGTTATATATTAAAGGACATGTTCATAGGTGACTAGTTATAATTAAAGGACATATTATTTCAATTGGTTATGTCCCTTCATGTGAACGTTGCAACCTATTACAACCACTACAATTACCTATGAAACAATATGTCCCTTTAACGTACAACCGCATCAAATAACTTCCATCATCAAATCCAACGGGAACTTCTATATATCATTTTATGATTTAAATTGTAAAATACAATTCACTTAGCGGGAAGCCAAGATTTCTTGATTAGAATGGATTAAGCAAATTTTACAGATATCTTTGGTCATCAATATGCATCCTTTTATCCCATTGGTTTCCCTTTCTTTGAGGCTTGAGTCATCAGTAAGTTGCATAATTGGTACAAGGGATATAATTAATACATCCAAAAACCGTGATGGTTTCTTCCATTATTTTTCGAGTAAATATTCGCTTTAGTCCTTAAAGTTATATACATGCATTATTTTAGTTCCTAAATTTTGAAAAATAACTCTTAGCCTCTGAAGTTACAAAATATAAGTCACGTTAATTTTTGACTTTATTTCTGTTACGGTGCTGTCATATTTTCACTAATGTGTCACATTAAGTTTTGTGGTGGCATTTTACATAGTCTCTAAGATGGTATGGATGAAGAACAAGTTCAAATTAGTTCTTGAGCTTTTGAAAATGTGTCAAGAAGGCCACATGAATTAAGTGGGATAGTATCAAGAATGTCGCCTCAATAGATTAATTTGAACCTATTCATCATCAATATCACCTCAAAGGCCACATGGAAGGCTACTTAATGTAATATATTAGCGAAACTATGATGACACAATAATGGAAATGAAGTTAAGAAATAACATAACTCACATTTTATAATTTTAGGAACTAAAAAATTAATTTCTAAATTTTAGGAATCAAAATTACTCATGCATGCAGCTTTAAGAACTAAAATGAGCATTTACTCATTTCATTATTATCTGGTGGACATATTCATGGAGGAGTAATGATAATATAGACTCAGGTTTATCATAAACCCGAGTCTATATTATATCTCAACCATCAAAAATATGTTTTAAAATTATAAATATATAAATATTAAAAAATTAATAAATGAGATATAATATAAATTCAGGTTCACAATAAACCTGAATCTATATTATCATTTCTCTTCATGGAGCCACCTACAAGTCCATCGAAGCTTGTGGTCATTGTCACATTTATTCTATCCGTAGATGTGTTGCAGACTTGCAATTACAGCTGAAAATTATATATAATACTGAAATTTTAGTCATACATATAACTATGTTTAATTGAAAAATAATTCAATTGATAAACTTATTATAACCAGAATTTATATGGAGAGTGAGGAAATTGTGCAGAGGCTAAATCAATACACAACTTACATATTATTAATTCTGACAAATAATTACATAAATTTGTGTTAAATAATTATTTTATATTTAAAATAAAGGATTTTTTTTATACAGTTACTAGCAAGGTACCCGTGCGACTGCACGGGGCTTTTTTTTTTTTATTAATAATGTATTTGTATATTGGAAAATTTTCATCTTATTTAATTTATTGTTTTATTTTTTTCATAATATATCAATAATTTTTAATTAAAGATATCATGACTAAATAGGAGTTTCAGAAGACATAACCTCAAAATTTTGATTTAAAGGTTCGCATGAACATAGAAATCTCACCTTGATTTTATCATCCTATTTACCCCAGAAAAAAATGCAAAAGAGAAATGATAAAGAAAATAAAAATTAATCTAGTTTATTGTTGTAAGGTATGTTTTTCTTTAACAATCTGCATAATTTTATGAGTCTATAACAGTATATGCTCACGTATTGAACTAATGGTTAACAAAATAAATTTAAATTTACTTAAATTATTAGAGAGTTCCCAATAAAGAAAGTTAAAAGAGACTTTTTTGTAAAAAAGAAAGTTAAAAGAGAAAAGGCCTATAGAATGAAGATGATGGTTAGTATTAGAATTAGTAAGGTCTGTACTGCAATAAACAATGTACAGTCTACTTGATGTAATAGAACACCGGTCTAGTATGCAACAATAAAGCTAATATAATAAAATTAAAAAAATAACATGCTTCAATATAGTAAAAATAAAATAAAATATGCACAATATGCAGGTAAACATATCTATTGTTACTCCCTTGGTTTTGTCGCCCTATTTACCCAAAAAAAAATTAATAAAAACGGCCCACAAAATAGAAATAATAAAGAAAACAAAAATTAATCTTATATATTGCAGCAAGGTATGCTTTTCTTCGATTATTCTGGATAACTGCATTTGTTTTGTGAGTATCCATAAGTTGAATGGTAAATGCCGATCACTTGTCAAGCTAATGGTAGCCACTTCTATCAAATAGTACAAAAATAAATTTATTTAAATTATTAGAGAGTTCCCAATAATCAAAATTAATCAGAGATAATCTTATTTTTTTGAAAAAAGAATCGCCTCCTCTAATTATACTCATCTTGATTCTGTTATCTTGCTAGTGTGTGAATCCGTGCATGAGTAAAGTATAATATATGTAATATATTAAATATAATAAGTCATTGTTGGGATTTTGTTATAGAATATAAGTTTAATGTATAATTGTAAAATACACATTTAAAATGGGTTATATAAAATAAATTTAATCTTGATATATTATCAATATAAAAGTTTTTGCTTAGTTATTTAATTAAGTATTATTACATTAGTAGATTACTCTTATAATTATTATCTTAAAAGTCACAAATTTTGTATTATATAATTAAATAATAATATAAAACTCTTTAAATTGATAATATATCAAAATTAATCTAACATAAAATAACTTAAGGAATAATCATAAAATAAAATTACTTAGAAGAAAATAATTATTAAAATGAAAAGTATAATTTTAAAATTGTTAATTTCAAAAAGAAACTTTTATAGAAGGCGCGTTCTATCGTGCACCGAGTTAATTATGGTGCACCACACACCGTTTAATCCAACGCTAGAGATTGATAGTGTATCCATAGAACTAGTCTCCTTTAGTGCATTATAAAACTCACTCTCTCTCATATTCACACTCACCCACCCCGATTTACCCTTCCCGTCCTTCGTTGTCCCTTTTCCCCTCGAATAGGCTCTAATAATACAATAAAGCAGAGGTGTTTCGGACTTGCTCCACTTCTCGTTTGAAGTTCCAAGTCTCCTTGACTGTGTCCTCGAAGTTCTTGGCTTTCACTGGTGAAACGATTTCACTTGTTGAAGATTTGAGTCCACCAAAAATCTCATCGTCTCTGACAAAAGAAAGCGAGAGCCATTCAGGTACATAGAGCTCAGTTTGTGAATGTGAAAATGAATGAACCAATAAGCGTATGCTTCAAAGAGACAGAAAGAGAGAGAGAATGATAGAGAGAGAGAGAGAGAGAGTGAGTGAAAGAGAAAAAGTGTGTGCTTGTGATGAAGTTCATGAAGTGTGTGTAAAAAGTGAGGGTGTGAGAGAGAAGAACATGAGAAACGTACAAGAAATAGTTTCAGGAATTTTGATGGGAGAAAAAGACGAACATTGTGGCGGGTGAGTGTGAAAGTGAGAAAGACTGAATGAGTTCTACAATGCATTAAAGGAGACTAGTTCTATCGATAAACTGTCGATCTCCAATGTTGGATTAAACTAGTGTGTGGTGCATCATAATTAACTCGGTGTATCACATAACACGCTTTATAAAATTATTTAATATAGCAACTCATTATTAAAAGTATAATTTGTTTTATGAGAAAATCTACTCCAAATTTTTAAGAATAGAACAACTCAAAAAAATTTATTTAATTTTTAAATTTATCCCAATTCTTCAACCTCCTAGCAACATAATTTGAAAGAAAAAATTTTATGGAATCACTTAATATAACAACTCATTATTAATAGTATATATATAATTTATTTTATAAAGATATTTATTTTCAATTTTTAACTAAAAATTGAATAACTTAAAAAATAATTCATTTCCCTCTCTGCCCTTTTTCTTTGACCTTATAGAAAATGATATTAAAGAGAAAATTTTACACAAAAAAAAAGAGAAAGAAAGAGAGAAAATTTCAAGAAGCATTTAGTATAACAATTCATTATTGAAAGGCCAATCTATTTTAAAATGATATCTACTTTTAATTTTTAAGAGAGGATCGAATAATTGGAAAAAAAATTATTGCATTTTGCTCTACCTCCGGTCTCTTTAGTCTCTAGTAATAGTATTTTTAAAGAAAAAATTATATAAAACCATATCATATGGCAACTCATTATTGAAAGAGTAATACATTCTATAAGGATAAATATTTTTAATTTTTAATTTCTAAGTAAGAATAAAAAAATTGAAGAAAAAATAATTCTCTTTGCCTTCTTTCTTCAGCCTTGTAAATAAAATGTTTCATAGACTTTGCATAAAAACTCATTGTTAAAAACGTAAATGATTTTATAAGAATATCAACTTTCAATTTTTCAGTTAGATTATTTTATATTATAATTTATATATTTTTAACTTTATTTTTTATACAATTATTACTTGTTTAATTTTTTTTCAATTTAGAAATTACACAATTTCAAAATTCATCTTAATTTTAAAATTCTAATTTTTTTTTTCTAAAAATTGTTTAATTACAGCAAAGCCCTCGGCACTCTAAGTAAATAATTGTACATAAATTCATGCTTTGTTATAATTTATATTTGTACTATACATCAATGACATTGATATAACATTTACCACATCATTTTAGAATTTCAAAATTAATATAAATTGTTTATTATATGTCTCTTATTAGGATAATGTACTTTATATAAATTACATAAAAAAAATGCTAAAAAATAATTGAAAATTGTAATGCAACATAATGACTTCTTAAAAGCAATAAAAAGTATAAAAGTATTAACATAAGAAAGTATTAAAAAAATTAAAAAACTAAATATACCTTTCAAAATTCGTTGTATAATATTTAAAGTATTAATTTGTTGTTTCGTATTTATCATAAACAGTGGTTATCTTTATTAAACTTAGCTTGTTTGAATTAATTAAAAAATTAATCAATTTTATTTAAGTTTTATCTAATAATATTTTACTTTCATCGTTGCCGTAAAATATACATACATATATATATATATATATATATATATATATATATATATATATATATATGTATGTATGTATGATGGAACCTGACCATACTGAATAAGATTGAATTTTATTTTTATTTTTTTAAAGCAATGAACATATTCTAGGTCCATAATTTCATAGATTAAAAAGAAAGAAAAATCAAGGGTTCATTTGGCATGCTTGATAGGATAAGATCTGATACGATAAGAGCAAATAGTATTATAAGGCCTAATAAAATTTTAATATTATGCAGTATTTGATATATTACTGTATAAAATATTATATTATATAAAATAATATCAAAAATATATATATTACAATAAATACAGTTTTTAAATTTTGATTAAATATTAAATAAAAAATTTAAAAATTAATATAATTATTTGAATATTTATTATTTTTATTATATTATTTTTGTATTATATATAAATATAATTTTATATTAAAAATTATTTATTTATTTATTTATTATTAATATTTTTTCATAAATATAAAAAATGTGTGTGTAAGAGAGAGGGGAAGAAAGGGAGACACGGAAAGAGAGAAATAAATAGTTTTGGCCTAATATCATATTCTTATATTTGAATGTATTATATATTATATATAATTATTTTTATTTTATATATAATTAAATTTATATTAGATATTATTTATAATTATTTATATATTTTAATAATAATTTTTCTTTCTATATTTTTATATTAGTTTAATAGTTATTACATAATTATTATTTAAAAAAAATATTTATTTACTGTTACATATTTTCTATTAAATAATACTATTTTTATTTATATAATTTTATTATTTATTTAATAAATATTTTTAAATAAAATATATTAAAAAAAGAAGTGAAAAAACTTTTATACATCAAAAAATTAATTAGGCTTAACATGATCTCTCTAGGCTGAATTAAGTTATCCATCATTTTGACTTATAAAAAAAATTTAATAAATAAACATATATAATATATTGATTGTATTAAATAATGAATAAATTTATAATATATTATATTATCTTATCTTATTATAACTAAGGCATGCCAAACACACTCTAATAATAATAATAATAATAATAATAATAATGGATGAAAATTTTGTATGCAAAAAGGGAAAAAGAGTTATGTTATTTTTTCATAAAGATAAGACATCCAAATATACTATTTTCTCACATAAATATATATTTTATTATCTTATTTTAATATATGTGTATCTCGATATTCATCTATACTCATATAAATATATTATATCTCGTACTATATCTATATATAATATATTCAAAAAATATATCTCGAGATACACATGTATTATTCGGCAGGGAAAAAAAGAATGTGAGAAAAGATTGAATAAAAAAGTAAGAGAAAGGGATTTTAGGCGGAAATTTTTTTTGGCAATGGAGTGACACGTGTTTAGGCCAAGCGTCTTCTTTGGAGAACAGTGCTGGATAGTCGTTAGGGTATTATCGTATACTTTTTATTAGACTTTGTTTGTTTGAAAAAAAAATTGGAAGGAAGGAGAGGGGATGGAAGGAAATAGAGCAATTTTTATTGTTTGATTGTGGAAGGAAATACCAAAGAAAAAGTTAAATAGTATCCAACAATGGGTGAGATTCATCAAAATTATTTTCCCCCCAAATTGGGTTGAAAATGGGTTGAGAGAGATTGGATTTTGTTATTTTAATATTGCCAATATTTGAAAGATGATATTTGTAATTGATTACAATTCTTGTTATGTTATACAGATAGGCAGATAGAGAGGCAGAGAAAGAGATAGAAAGGGGGTCCATTGCATCCATCGATTATAAATAATATATAACATATAATATAAAATATAATATTATATGATTAATAATCTTTTATAATAGAAATATCTTTTATAATAATATATGAGTAAAATTGTCATTTGATAGTATTTTTTTTATTTCACTTTTTCACATAAATATATAGAGGAAAATAAATTTTTTTTATTTCCTTTTCTCTTATTTTTTCTTTATCCAAATATACCTAAAAAAATATAAATTTATTCAATTTTTTTCCACTCAATTTTTTTTTTTTTTTTTCTTTCCTCCATCCAAACAAAGGCTTAGTGAGCAACTAACATTTAGTTATAAAATAATCTCCCTTATTGAGTTAATGACTAACATTTAGTTAGTGAGAGACTTTTAGTTATAAATTAATAACATTTAATTATTGATATTAGAGAAATTAATCTCCTAGAATACAACCAAGCTTTTAAATCGGGATCCCTACTAATGATATTTTTTTCATACACATGAATTTTAAAATTAAATTCAAAACTTCATCTTAAGAGATTTGAACCCCTTCCACTTGGACTAGCATCTTATTGGACTGGAAATAGTTGACATGTTATGGAATAAGATAAATTACTCAAACCCCATTTTTAATATTTAGTCGACCGACTGTTTTTGGCCAACTTTACAATATTAGAATTAGACCTAATCATCAATTAAAGACAGGCACACATATACGGAGATAATACAAAAATAAAGCAACAAAAAGTTAATAATATCGTTCTCTTAGGGGGAACGAGGAAGGCAAGGGCAACTGATTTGGGTCCATGTGATTGTTTTTCCTTACCTAGTGTGTGAGGTTAACATTAAAGAACGATAAAAGGCTAATATGCGACTCCAAAAAAAAAAAAAAAAGCTAATATGCGACTAATAAATAATATTTAATTAATTCAAATGATTCAAAATTTATTTTTTAAGTTTTAAATTTGAATATTATGAATAAAAAAATATATTAAAAAAGCTTTATTTTATAACAATTTAATCGAATTTAAGTCAAATTAGTTAAAATATAATAGTTTTACATAATGATAATTTTTTTTTCCAAAAAAAAAAAGCTAAAATGCAGTGTTTTCTTCTTTTTCCTTTCTTTTTTTAGGTGCAGATATGAGAACGAATTTAATTACGAGTCAAGATTTTGTCAGAAGAGTTGGAAATAAGTATGGACCATGAAGTGTTCCAACTGCCAAGGGACTAGACTATTCTATGGTGATGTTAAGCTGTGTATTTTGTTTTTTAAACTAATGCATGCTAGAAACAAAATATATAGTTAGAAGAAATATAATATAATGGGTCGTTCTACAATAAACCCTATAAAATAAGGTGCGTGATATATTTGTTGGTGTAGCTAATCTTTTTTTTATCCGTATTCAAAAAATATGGCTAAATGAAGCTCATAATATGGTTAAATGAACCTACAAATATGGTTAAATGAACTCATGAGTGTGGCTAGGTAACATTTCCTTTATCTTCTTCCTCTCCCTTCCTCAATACACCTTCACGGCTCTTGCTTTTCTCCCTAGCACTAATGGCCTCCACAACCACCACCGTCATCTATGCAATCGTTGAACTTTGATCTTCATCTTTGCAGCCTCGTTCCTTGCCATCGCAGGAACCTAATCCCCGCAACCACATCGTTAATGCCACTCCTGTGTTAGCACTACTCCTCTTCCTCCGCCTACCACCAAGAGCAACCACACCTGTGCATGTGCGCTATCTACACCGCTTCTTGCCTTTGCTTCGTGCAACCTTCGCCAATGATTGATCGAAAGCTGTAGGTTGCAAAGAAGGAGCACTGGGAGGAGAAGTTGCGCGTAGCAGCAAGGACACTCGGATTGCATTGCCATGTTGCTTGGCAGCGCCTTACCAGTGCTCAAGATCGAGGCCTTCAACAGTGTGGTGTTCTTCTAGTTTGGTTGAAGGAAGGGACGGTGCCATCGCGATAGGAAAGCCCTCACAGAATGTCTGAAAGAAGGTTCGTTGTAGTATGCGGGTGGGGGTGCAACCAAAGTTGGGGGAGAGAGAAGGAAAGGTAGTTTAGCCATATTCATAATTTCTTTTAACCTCATTCTCCAATTCATTTAGCCATATTTTGATATTCACTTAGCCACATTTTTTAATGTGGCTAAAAGTAGGTACACGATGCCCCAATAAGTGTATTATGTACCATACTTTACGAGGTACATTTAAGACAAATCCATAATATAACATATTGAATTATTTTCAATTAACCTACTAAAAAGTATTTATCATAATTAATTTAACAAATCATTATATAGATAATTAGCTATTAGATTACCTTTTCTCAAAACTTATTTAATGTATATTTGATATATTTAACATTTTTAGATAAACGAATCTTTCATAATTTTTAAAAAAATTAATTATACAATATTTTAAATCCAATGTAAATGAATTAAACACACACATAAACATATATTGATTCTTTTCTTTAATTTTTATTGACATGTGTGATTAGGATAAATGTCATAAACAGATAAAAAAGATTGACAAGTCCCAGGGACGTGATTCATGAAAATAATCTTGGAATAAGAAATTTTTACTCTAAAAATAAAGAAAAACCTCAACTTTTATTTATTTATTTTTACTCTCTTACCTTTTCTTGAATGAGGAGGAAAAATGGAAAGAAGACAAAATAAAAAAAGTATATTTTCTATCCTATTATTTGGATGAAGATAAAATGGAGAGAAAGAAAATAAATAAACAAATAAATTATTTTTTTACTTGATTAGAGAAAAAAGTGAGCAGAAAGAAAATATAATTATAGTAAATGATTTGTCTTCTCTTAACCTAATATAATGTAGATATGTAAATAGGGATAAAATTGATATTTTAATGGATTTTTGGTATCTTTGTTTTTATCGGTGATTGTGATTTAATTACAAATTTAATAAATCTTAAACATAATTAAAAAATAATTTTAAAAAATTTAGTAATTTAAGTTAGTGGAAAATATAACAAATTTTTAGCCACATTTATTTAAAGAATACCAATACTCTTAAATTTTATAGGAGCATCGAAGAAATCTTTTATTTTAAACAAATTCTCTCTCCTCCACTAATTTCCACTCCACTTATAAAGAGAGAGATTTCAGTGAGTTCCACACCACTTTTTTTTTCTCCTTATTTCCTTTTCATATTGAAGCAAGAGAAAATATCAATATTATATCATTTTTTCCCTCTTATTTTTTTTTTCTCCATTTTCTTTTCAATCAACCAAAGGTTTTAAACTATTAGTATGCTTGGGAAACAGCCAAAAAAATTGTTTTCCCCAAAAAAAAAGCTATTTTGGAAAAAATATCTTGTTTAGGTATGTTTTATTGAGTTGGATTATAATCAGATTCAAAAAATTAAAGCTCTTTTAGGGAGAAAAAAGCAAAAGCTAAATTTTATGCATTATTTCAAAAAAGCTTTTTGTATAATATATATAATATTATATTTGTATCGAATTGATTCTAAGTATCAAATATTATATAATATAAATAATTATTTTATATTTTTTTTAGTAATTTGGCCACATAAAAGCAATTGTTTTCATACAATTCAAATAAAACAAATTATCTTAAAACTATTTTTTAGTTAAAGTATCCAAATATAAATTGATTCCTATATAATCGATTATATAAAAAGGTAATTATACAAATAATTAATTATTAAAATAATTTTAATCTTACAACTTTTCTAAATACATCCTATAACTTGTGGTTTTTGCTTAACGATAAGCATTCTATGTTGTGACTCAAAATATTTGAGTTTGAATCCTATCAACAAAGTTTTTCCAACCATATATATATATATATATATATATATATATATATATATATATATATATATATCAAATTGGTCCTTTTTAATTTTTATATTAGATAAATTGGTCCCTATAGAAAGAAAAAAAAACTCAACATGCAATCCTTGTAAAATTCAAACATTAGACAAATTAGCCCCTCTTTAATGTTTTCAATGAATTTATAGGATAAATTGATTCTTAATAATTTATAAAATAATTCAAATTAATTCCTAATAAAAATATAAATAGGATAAATACAACTATTGAAATATTGTGGAGAAATCAACTTATCCTATATTTTTTATATTTAGGGATCATAAAATATATTTTTTTAAGTGATCAATTTGTCTAATTTTATTTTTAACAAAGACCAAATTGAGGAATTTTATTTAAAAAAAAAAAAAAACAACACCAACGGATTAGACAAGGGTTGAAATGCTCCATGAAAGAAATAACTTGCTGCGGAAGTCTTTCTCATTTCTCGTGATTCAAGAAAAAGCCAAAGGGGAAGACGCGGAAACTGTTAGCGTGTATTATTGGCACATGGGCCACTCTCATCCTTCATCCGAACAAAAAGTTGCCAACTGATTAATCATTATTTTCTACGAATCCAAACACAAAGCAATGTCATGCCTTCCTGGAAAGTTGCCTTCACCTTTCCGTTGACCACTACTTTCCCCCAAGAGACCTCCTTTCTTTTGAAAAAATTATAATATTCTAAGCATTAAAATTATACAAGCACTATTTACATGATTATTAATAAGATTTAAAACTAAACTTAATAAAAATATATATACAATTAAGGATTTAATTTAAATATATTGTCAGTATAAAAAAATTTTATACAGACATCTAATCATATATTGCCACATCAGTAAAAATCTTTGATATAATCACCCACTACTTAAATAGTCATGCAAATGGAAGGTTTTGATTGAATGACAGTGAAAAAAAATTTTACACTGTCAGTGCATCCCAATTAAACTCTACAATTAAAACTAAATTAAATAAAAAAATTTACATAATTCTTACTAGGAGCATCAACAATTTAAGGTTTAATTATTATGCTAATATCTATAATTTTATTTAATTTTTAATTAGGTCCCTATAATTTAAAAATTTATAATCAAGTTTCTATAATGTATAAAATTTTTCAATTACGTCCCTACAACTAACCACCATTACAAAAATATTCTTTGCAGTGCTATGGTATATCTAATGAAGTCAGATATACCACACACCTAATTAATCCAAATCACTCAATATATATAAAATGAAAATCTATGATTGAAAATAGTATAGATTATTAATACATCCACTTAATTAATGTAGCCTACTCTAGATTAATATTATCATCTTTATCCTCCACTATAAACCGCCACCATCGAACTTGACCTCCTACCGCGAACTCATCTTCCCATCGCACACAACCACCATCTTCACCCCAAATCCTCCCATCGAAACCCCACTATTGCCAACTATCATCACCATTATTTCTTTCACCCCCGTAACAACTCTTCTCAGCCATCGAACCTGTGGCCACCATTGAACCACCATACACCATAAATCAAGCATCACCACTCGCGGCTGCACACACACACACACACATCCACAAACCAAATTTGAAGTGGCTATGGTGGTTTGGTGGTTGTGGTGAAAGGGATATGTTTCATTGCTAGTGGTTTGGTGGTAAGTGGTTTAGTGTTTTGGTGGTTTGAGGTGGCTATTGGTTGGTTTGGATGGTTGGAGTGGTGGGGGATGGCAGGGCGGAGGGCGGAGGGTGAAGAGAGAGATGAAAAGGAAATATTCCATGAATATTCTATTTTTTATAACAGTAGAAATTTGAATGAAAAAATTTATATATTATAAGGATTTGATTATAAATTTTTAAATTATAGGAATATATTTAAAAATTGAATAAAATTATGGGAATTTCCAGAATAATTAAATTATTTAAAAATACACCAATTTAATTAAATTAACAATTATTTTGAACGGATGGAGTAATGTACATGCGGTCATACTCCATAAATAAAATTCTATTTTTGCAACTAATCAGCAAGTTAATTATAAGAAGATAATCATATTTTCGTTAAAAAAAATCTCAAATAATAAAATTTCTATCTCAGCATTAAGTTATTTTATTTATACTTTAATGATATGGATGATGCTCATTCCGCGAAGGCACGGCAAGTTGAAACGTCACCTTTTGTGTATTGGAAATCTATTAGTCTTTCTGCTTCCAAAGTTTGAAAAGAAGACCATACACTATTTGCATTGACTAAATTGTGCCTATCTTACCAGCTCCTGCTATAAATTGTTGCTCAACCTCAGCTTCACTTCACAACTTCATTTCAAATTGAAAAACCTTCACTTATATACTCTTCCTCTTCAAGTTACCTCTTCAATTCGCCTAGCTCCGCTTGCCATTCTTCTGCAATTCTAACCAAAAGTTCTTCCATCTTAGCTCTCATAAACTTCAATAACTATGAAGGTCAGTACTAGACCCTTTGTCTAATTTAAACCTATCTCTATGGCTGGTGAATTTTCTTTTAGATGTGAACTTTTGATTTTGAACCTGAATTTGAAGTATTTCTTTGATATTCAAAAGTTTGAGAGCTGAGACCCACATATTTTAGTGTTCCAATTGCAAACTATGCTTGTCTTTGATCATTTCCTTGTATATTATAGACTTATATAGTACTAACAGCTCCTTTTGATTTTCCTGCAACAGAAAGTGGTGTTGAAGGTAGAAGTATATGATGACAGAATCAAGAAAAAAGCTATGAAGACAGTCTCTGGCCTTTCAGGTATTGATTTGAATTTCAACTTCTAAGGCTTTCTGTTTTCAGATGCTTTAGGCAATCAAGTAAAAGAAATGGAAAATCAAACTGAAAAGGAAAATAAAGAAGAACCCTGCATTCCATGGTTAGCAAATTGCATTAAAAGCAAAACTTTTTCCTTCAATCTGTTTCAGTGGATTCGCTTAACTGCTACAGTGCTTTTGTTTCAAGAAACAAAACCCAAAATCCAAATCAACCTGATATAGCGTCAATCATTGATTGATTCGAGTGAAATGTTAATTTGTGTTTGTAATATTGTTGCAGGGGTTGAGTCAGTATCTATGGACATGAAGGACAAGAAATTGACCCTAACTGGGGACATTGATGCAGTACATGTAGTGGCCAAGCTAAGGAAGTTTTGTCACACTGAAATAGTTTCTGTTGGACCTGCAAAAGAGGAAAAGAAGGAAGAACCTAAGAAGAAAAATGATCAAAAGAAGGAGAATAAGCCAGATAGCAAGAAGGAATCAGCAAAAGAAAATGTGATTGATCCTCTCAAGTTCTATGAACCATATGCCTATCATTATCAGATGAAACCACCACAATACAATCACTATTACTATGCCATGAGTGTGGAAGAGGAACCTAATGGCTGTGTCATCGTCTAAATTTTAGTATTTATAATATCAGAGAGTTGGATAATGTAATCGTAAAAATCGCTGATTTTTGTTTTTGGTTTTCAACATTTTCTTATGGTTTAGATTGGGAGTTATAAGTGTGTTCTGCCTACCCAGAAGAGTAATATGCGTTGTACAGGATTAGACTTTTTTGGTCCATGTAAAATTTATGCAGAAATTTGATGCTTTGTTTCTTAAGTAGCAATGTAGCATCTCATAAATTGAGTGATTGAATTTGTTTTCATTTAAGATGCAAAATTTAAATTTGTCGTTGGCCGATATTCTTTCAATATCACAAGGTACTATAGGATGTTTAGTTTTCTGTTTAGAAAACTCTAAAATATAATTTTGAGCAAATTATTGTCTTTCCTCCAAACTATAATTTGAGAGTTTATAACCGAAAATAAACATGTGCTTTCCACTTTTGGTCAGTTGAAGACATGATGAGTATTTACTTATTGTCTGTAAATAAATTTCCCTGATGTCGCTTACTTAATAATCAACTATTGAAAGGTTCATTTAGGGATCATCAGAAGTTTATATAAACAAATTATTAAAATTCTTCATAGAAATTAGTTTTAAATATGTAAGAGTGGCTATCATCACACTCTATTGTCTATCACCACACCTTTTTTATTGCCTTTATTTGGATATTCCTAAATTGTCCTTAATTAAAGGTTGTGTCTATTATCAAGACAAGAAATGTCATATAAAGAGAGAGGCTGGGCAGTCATTGGTAGCAGCAGCAGCGGCAAGCACAGGCTTGGAGGAACTGGAACAAGGTTGAGACTTATTCTGATTAGGCCTTGGTGGACGAGTAAGGCAATACCGACTATCCAACCTCTCCCTCTACCTGACATTTTGATATTCCATCAAAGCTTTTGACATTTCTTGCTAAATAGGGAACTCTATCTGAATTTTCTTGTCCTGGTGCCTCTCAACAAAATGGTTGCATTGAAAGAAAGCATTGTCACACTCTTGACTTTGTCCATGCTATGTTTGTCTCTTCCTCTTATCCTAAGCATGCTTGGGGTGAAGCTACCCTAACTTTTGTTTATACCATCAACTGTCTTTCGTCTTTTATCCTTGGTAACGTTTCTGCTTTTGAGCATCTCTATCATACTCCTCCAGACTATAGTTTTCTTAGTTTTTGGTTGTGCCTGTTTTGTACTTCTTTAACCCCATATGAATACACTAAACTTGAACCTCATGCCCATCTTTGCTGCTTCTTTGGCTATGGGATAAAGAATAAAGGTTATTGTTGTTAGGATCTCATCTCTCAGTGTGTTTGTGTCTTGTGTCATATCATTTTTTGGGAACATCACATGTTTTCATCTCTATCTTCCTTCAAGTCCATTCATTCCACCTCCAATCGTTTCTTTACTAACTCTTTTGTTTATTTTTTTCCTAGTGACATTGATACAAGTTCTTCTCGTGAGCTTATAGCCCCTTCTAATGTGTCAACTACTCCTAATGATCTAGTTCCGGATGTAGATCTTGCATGTGTTGCCCCTCTTCCTCTTGATCATCCGACTAGGGTAAGAAATCCACCTTCCTATCTCTGTGACTATCATTATTTTTTTACCATACTTCACTTATATGAACCTCAGTCCTATAAAGAAGGCTCCACAGATCCTCATTGGCAGTTTGCTATGCAAGAAGAGTTACAGGCGTTGGAAAAGACCCACACTTGGGACTAGTTAATCCTCTCTCTAATAAGACACTTATAGGATGTAAATGGGTGTACAAAATCAAGACTCACTTTGACGATTCCATTGAACGATATAAAGCTTGTCTGGTTGCTAAGAGATTTACTCAAGAGTATGGCATTGATTATTAGGAGACTTTTGCCCCTGTTGCTCGCCTCACCTCTGTTCGCGCTCTACTTACTATTGTGGCCACCCAAAAGTGGATTCTTAGCCAAATAGATGCGAAATATGCCTTTCTAAATGGTGACTTGGAAGAAGAAGTCTATATGCAACTACCCCTGGGTTACATTTGCCCACTACACAAGGTTTGTCTTCTTCAAAAGGCCTTGTATGGTCTTAGGCAGGCTCCCCGAGCATGGTTTTCCAAATTCAGCTCCACTATCAGTCAACTTGGGTTCTCATCAAGTCCACATGGCTCTGCTCTCTTTATTCATCGGACTAATCAAGGCCTTGTGATACTGTTGCTTTATGTTGATGACATGATCATTACTAGAGATGACACCTCTGGCATTACCGATCTTAAAGCATCATTGAGTTGCCATTTTGAGATGAAGGATTTTGGACCCTTGACCTATTTTTTGGGCCTTGAAGTTCTTTCCTTTGCTGATAGTCTTTATTTGTCACAAGCCAAGTATGCCTCTAATCTTATTTCTCGAGCTAGTCGTACAGATAGCCACATGGAATCCACCCATCTTAAGCCTAATGTGCATTTCACACCTATGGATGGTACTATGCTTGATAGTCCTACCCTCTATAAACAGTTGGTAAGGAGCCCGATATATCTGACTATTACTCGCCCTGACATTTTCTATGATGTTCACTTGGTAAGTCAGTTTATGTCTACTCCACGCACTACTCATTATGCTGGTGTTCTTTGCATTCTTTGCTATGTCAAAGAAACGTTGTTACATGGGCTTCATTTCTCTACCCATTTCTCTTTGATTCTCTAAGCTTACTCTGATGCTAATTAGGGTGGAGATCTTATTGATTGTCACTCTACCACTGGATACTGTATCTTTCTTGGTGACTCTCTTATCTCGTGGCGTAGCAAGAAACAAACCTTGACTGCTCGTTCCAGTACTGAAGCTGACTATTGAGCTCTTGTTAACACCACCTTTGAATTTCTCTAGATACGTTGGCTTCTTGATGATCTGGGTATCTCTGAATCCTCTCCGACTGATTTTATTGTGATAACTGGAGTGCTATTCAAATTGTTCATAATGATGTCTTTCATGAGTGCACTAAACATATTGAGATTGATTGTCACTTTATTCGCCAACATATTCTTTGAGGTTCTCTTCAACTCATCTCCATTGGGCTCTTGACCAACCTGTCGACCTATTCACCAAAGTTCATCATCCTAGTCACTTTCGTACTCTACTTTCCAAACTCAAGTTAGTCTCGTCACCACCCACTTGAGTTTGAGGGGGGATGTTAACATATTTAGCAGAATATATACCATATTTAGATTAGTAATTTGATTTATAACGAATTTATCGATATCTTGTTATTTGTATCTAATTTATTCTGAGCCTATAAATAGACAAAAGCTCATTGTAAATACATATACAAATATACAGAAAATATTCAGTCTTTCTTTGTGTCTCTATTTTTGTTTCTTGTTGTCTAATAGCATTTATAAAAACCAAACTTTAGATCAGCAGGGACTAAAAAACAAAAAAAGGGGGGAAAAGAGAGACCAAAACCAAAACAAAATTTTAGAGAAATTAAAATAAAAGTGAACTATATTTATAGAGATTAAAAATATATTTAAACTTAAAAATTATTTTCACCTTTTCTTTCAATGAGTGTGAAAATCTGAAAATTAGAATATAGTGATCATGAATGGAAGCATTTAGTTAGATGGGATGCAAACTGATCGATCGTCATTGTAGTAATTAAGGTGACTTCTAAATAACAATTTTTTAATACGATTATATTTTATACTTTTTAAAATTTGTTTCTTTTTTCTCTTTTTAAATGTTATTTTTGTGTCATTTATAACATAACTGGCGTCCTGGAAAGGCCAACATCGAAAAGAAAAACACTGAAGCTACTAGAAAGTCCCCGTTGTCACCAAGGGCCAAAAGATGCGTCAATTAGTGTATCATGATATTGTGCTTCCATTGGTCATCAAAAAGAAAAGAAAAGAAAAGAAAAGGAAAGAAAGACAACAAAAATCAACGACGCTGACTAGAGGAAAAAAAATCTAAAATGTTGTATATAAATAACATTATCTTAAAAAACACGAAAAGATTTTTCCTATTTTATGTTTCTTCGTGTACAAGACTGCAAAGTTAAACGACATCGTGTGTCGGAATAATATAAAATACTTATTGCAAATGCTTTCTTATGCCAACCACAGAGAGAGAGAGAGAGAGAGAGAGATTGAAAAGGAGTTTGGGCTATTTTATAAAAAATATATCAATTGTAAATATAGTTTTTATACTATTAAGTAATATTTTATTATTTTTTTTGTGAAACATATTATTAGATTAAAAATTCATATATTATGCCAATAAAGTGCTTGCCCGAGTAGAAGTTTGGATCCCTTAGGCGTATAGTCCGGTATTTGATCACGATATTTAGGTGTATGAAAATAGATTATTGGGAGGAATTTATGTTTAGGTACCTAATCATATTCTCAAAGATTAGTCTCTCATTTTTACTTGGCGGATGAAGGGTTATTCTAAGGATAAAAATTCATATATTATAAATTATGTATATAACATTTTATAGTAATATAAAATTATTTACTACATTTTTACATGCATTAAAATTAAGGTAATAAATATTTTTAAAATATATATAAATAGGAATTATTTGGTAGTATTTTTATTGATATCTAATTTTTTTTATAAAATTTCAAACAAATAAATAAAATGATTAATAATTATAATACAACAATTAAATCAATAAAAGTTATATTTTATAGAAAATGATTAAAAGTGTGAGCATTGTAAATTTTACATGGCATCAATCAATTCCTCCCATTATTTTATATAATATAGTAATTAAAGTATCTCAATAAATGTATTAAAAATATAATCAAAATCAATAATAATAACTTATTAAATTAAGATATAATTTTAATAATATTTTTTTCGTTAAAAACATGTAGTAGTTTATCCTGTTGCATCTAACTAAGCAGAGTATTATGTTTCTTAAGTGATCATGATAATCACACAAAAAAAAGTAATATTATTTATACTTGTTACATCTAATATATATTATCGATTCATCTATTATCCATTATTGAAGATGATAAAATAAAAATTAAAACTAAAAACTCTTTATTTTTAATAGTAGATAATGAATAAATTGATACAATATTTCAGATGAAATAAGTATAATTAATATTATTAAAAAAAAGTAATATGATAAACCATAAATTTTCCTTGACTTGAGTTGACTTCCTCTCTCTCCATCCCATTCCCTCTCTCTCTCTCTCTAGTCCCTGTATTTTCTTTTCTATAAATAAACCTTGCAGCTGGGCTTCACTAGTCACTACACCACTTCACTATTCAAACAAAGCCATCTCTGTAGCTCCTCATAATTTGCTTTGCCCTTGCCTTCTTTTGGCCTTTCCTTAGCGAACATCACCAACATCCTAAAAATGAGCGTGAGAATTTGTGACCTCTCTCCGATTTTTGTCTTTTTCATGATTCATAACACGAATTCAAGCTATGCATCTTCTAAAGTTCCTCGATCAGTTTTGCTGTGTTTTCTAATTTTCCATGCATGACTCATCATCAAATATCATCCTATTCTAGTATTATTATTATTATTATAGTGCAAGTATTCTTTGATATTCAAATTTTGAGATCTCTTTTCAAAATTTCAATCCGGGCTTGTTATTGTTATTAGCTAGTGTTTTTTCTCTTTTTCGTTTTGATGTTCTGGTGAATATTGGTGTTGGCATTTTCATGCTTAGAAGTGATTAGAGTTCTAATAGCTCTCTGATTTGCCGTGTGACAGAAAGTAGTACTAAAGGTGGAAGCACTACATGACAACAAATGTAAGAAAAAGGCCATGAAGATAGTCTCTAATATTCCAGGTATATGAAATTTCAATCTTCATTAATGTCTAGTCCCTTTCTCTTGTAATTTCTTTGCTTTTTAATTGATGCTTATGAAAACGGGTAAAGGAAGGGAGAAATCAAAAACAAAAACCATATATTACATTATAAGCCAACAGGTACCCAAGATTGAACGATTCTGGGGTGATTTCTGCAGGGATTGAGTCAGTGTCTGTGGACATGAATGACCATAAATTGACCTTAATTGGAGACATGGACCCTGTGGTTGTAGTGGGCAAGCTGAGGAAGCTGTGTGTCACTGAAATACACTCTATTGGACCAGCCAAAGAGGAGAAGAAGAACGAACCTAAGAAAGATGAGAAGAAGGCAGAGGAAAAGAAGAATGATAAGGAAGAGAATTTGGCAGGTATTGTGAAGGTCTGTGAAGCGTTTGAAGCCTATCATCAGATGAGACAACCACATTATTATTACACAAGTTTGGAAGAGAATCCTAATGCCTGTGTCATATGCTAAGTTTTATTACATTTTGGAATTCATTAAGGAAAAAAAAAAGATGAAAAAAAGGTACATGGTTGTTGGAGAGTTGTGGTGCATTTCGATTATCCTTTTTTCCTTTTCGGCTACTTTGTTATCAATTTGTTTTTTCTTTTTGGGCCTTTGTTTCCTCTCTCGTGATCTAGTTTGGAAAGTGATGGTTAATGTGAAGAACTTAATCTGCTGTTTAGTGTTGTGGTGTAGCAATTTTTTGGATTTTGTTGGTCTTAACGTATAATGTATTCAGAATTTCGGTTGCATTGTCTTCCTTAAAGATAAAACTTGAGAGATTTTTTTATCAAAGCATTAATAAATGAGGTTAGTAGCATTATAATAATTACGAGTGACAAGATTAGTAGACATTCAACAAACAATAAGTGAGGTTCAGTCTCTAGAATACTAATAAAATCGATCAGTTACATACATTGAAGTAGAGAGTTGTTATTCGTACTTAATAGCCTTTGGATACACGCATACATCCATTAAGAAAAGGGACTGAAAAAAGTGTGTCTACTTGCTTCTTTTTATTGAAACAATTTTTTATTACGTGCGCATCTGCGCAATATGTCGGACTAAAATATGTACAAAAATCATATTCCATTGAAATATGAAATAATAGATTATGAAATAATTGATTTTGGACCATCTTAATATAAGAAACAATTTAAAATAGAAAGTGTCTTATCAAGATATTTTAGCAAAAAAGCTAAATGGTCTATAGAATTAAATAAAAAAGTTATATTGAATACTAATTTAGTCGTTAAATGTAAATAAAATAACTACTCAAATTAGATTACCGTAATTTTTGTTTAATTAAATTAGAACTTTCCACCAGGGTATGGACGTCATTCATATGATCTTAGAACTTCCTGTCCCAAAAAAACAAAATCTTAGAACTTAAAAATGGAGTAGTTTGTAAACAATTAAAGTTTCTCAAATCGTTTTTCTTTTTTTAAAATCACGAAGTATTCTTGTGAGTTTAGTTCTTGAGATGGAAAAACTCAATTTTAAATACCAAAAAAGTAATTATAGTAATTTGACATTCAAATGCGAATTAGTTCAAATAAAAATTTTAAGGCTATAAATATTTTTAGAATTCAATCATATATATATTTTTAATTGAATTATTAGTTTTGTTTGTAAATTTATATAAAAATATAACATTGTGCAAAAATTCTAAAATATTACAGACAATAAAAAGTGTGGATAAATTTCGAATCCCAGGGAAAATATTCCGCACATAATCATGTAAAAAGAACGACAGTTCTTTACTCCATTTTTTATTCAAGAAAAATGGAAAAGTGATTTTGAGTACATGCATTGTCGCACATGTACGAGAGGTTCAAACCCCGTGACGGAGATCCTCCTCCCTCTTAGTATCCTAATCTCACTCCTTTAACCATTTTCAAGTTTCTTTCATTCTTTAAAATGAAAAACGACACTGATTTACTCCCTTAATTTGATGTTATCTTAAATCTCAAACCAAATTTAAAAATTAATTGTACATTATCGTGGTAAGTAGATTTGCAAGTTTTTTCATACAGTCAAAATCGCATTAAAAAAAAAAAAACAGCTTCCTCAAAAGACCCATGGTTAAATTAGGTGCAAGTTGTATGATATTGACGGTCTACACCGGCAACTTCATCAGCAAATATTCAAAACAAAAGAAGGAGCACATGCAGGCAGGGTTGCTCTCTGAATATATAATTGTTTTGCCGTATGTGAAAGCTATCTAATATGAAGAAAGAGAGGATGTACTTTGGTCCACTTGAATTACATTTATTATTTTTTTAAAATATAGTTTTAGATTGTTTATTGGTCTCCATCATATATCATATGCCTTTGAACTTCTGATCTTGTTTAGTCTTTTTCATTAATTAGATGACAAGGGTCTGATTAGTTGGGATCTGTCTGCGTTAAAGCTTTATTTTAATGCATCAATATTGAAAAGATTCGCACTAATCAATATGTTTAGCTGGTTATCAGATCTCGAACGACACTTGTTTGACTTGCTTGATAAACTATTAGCATCACACATGACAATCTGTACGTGGCACAAAAATTTATATAAAGAGTAAATTCACATCTTCCGTTTTAATACTTTGCTTCCTTTATTTTAGAATATTTATTCAATTTTAATATTTTAAAATTTTAAAATATTTATTTATTTTTAATATTAAGATAGTATTAATTTTTTTTAATTGTCCTTAATTTAATTGTCACTCATTATTATCGTAATCAAAGTTAAGAATATATTAAACCAACCCACTATCATATATGTAAAGAGAATAATTGTAATATTAATTATATTAATGAAATATGTTTCTTTAAACAGTGGTAATTTCTTCCATTTATACAATTTTATATCACAACCAAGGTTAATTTTTTTTCCTTAGTCTGTGTGCTTTTTGATTTTGGACAGATATTCTAAAATAGAGGAAGTAGTTCTTAAAAAATTAAAAGCATGCACTTTAGTCCCTGAATAATTTTTTAATATTTTTAAATTTTTTACTATAAAATATAACCAAAAATTAAATTATAATAAAATATAATTTTTATTAATTATTTAATTTAAATTTTATACATCAAAGTTCTTACATTCCAATGTTTAATTGAGTTATATATTATATACATAACTATTTTTATTATATACAATTAAATTTATATTAAATATTTGTTATTAAAAAATATTATATAATTAAATCTCACATTCCAAGGTTTTTATTAATATGTTTGATGTGATTTTTATAATAAAATAAAAATCTATAGATAAATATAATATTTTTAATAAAAAATATCTAATATAAATTGAATTATATGTAATAAAATTAATTATATATATGATGTATAACTCAATTAAATCTTAGAATGTGAGATTAATTTGATTAAACTTTGTTGTATGAAGACTTTTCTCCATCTCTCTGTCTCTTTTTTTCTCTCTATCTCATTTTTATATTTATTATAAATATAATAAAAATAATAAAAATAATTATTAAAAATATATGAATAAATAATTAATTATTTTCAATATAAATTATATTTATATATAACAAAAGTTTAAGATATTTAAAATTAAAATAGTCAATATTTAAATAAATTTATTAACTTTTAAATTTTAAATTAAACAGTCAATAAAAATTATATTCTATTATAATTTATTTTTCTGGTTATATTTTATTGTAAAAAATAGAAAATATCAAAATATATAAAGTATATATATTTAATCTTTTAAGGACTAAAGTATTAAAAAATTATTTAGGAACTAAAATGTATAAATTTAATCTTTCAAGGACTAAAATGTTACAAGAAAATTTTTCAAAGACTAAAGTGTATGCATTTAATCTTTTAAGAACTAATGTATTAAATAAAAATCTTTCATAGACTAAAATTATGTATTTAATCTTTTAAGAACTAAAGTGTTAAAATGAAAATCTTTCAAAGATTAAAATGTAGATTTATTCTTATATAAATATTTAGTGACTAACTTAATTCATATAATTTGTGTATGCTAAATGTATACACTTTTAATTTAATGGAGAAAGAACTATTACTCTAACAATTAAATTGATGCAAATATCGAAATTATTGTACAATAAATTTAGTCAGTTAGAATATTAAAGAATAACTGAATAAAGTAAAAAGAATCAAATTAAGAAAAAATTAACTTTTATTATTAATTATTTAAAGAAAAATACTAAATATTTATTAAAATTATTTTTATAAGCATATGTTAACAAAATGCTAATAACAATAATAGCAAATGGTTCAAGGTATGGTGTGGACACTGCAAAATGCAAAGGAGCCCACTTTGAGTAGAGCTGTGCGTGTGCTGGATTAAATTTATGGGTTCGATATATAATTAAAAAAATTATTTATTAAAATATGTTAAAATATATAATTAGATGTAATAAATCTAAATATATATAATATCAAAATTTTTAATAAGTATAATAATTTGAATATGAATAAATTTTTAAAAAAATTTATAAGTGTTAGAAGCTTTAAAAAAACATATTTAAATCCTAGTAGTTTTAAAGGAAATATATATAAGTCCTAGAAATATAACAAACTACGTTAGTTAATTAAAATCAATATTATCACATATAACATATGGATTGACATTATTTTTAACTTCATTTTTAATCTTCTTAAGATATTTAATATTATTCAAATAATTTATTGGATTCTCATTGCAATAATTTATTAAATACTTAATTAATTTTATAGGTGAGTTGGGTTAGATAGGATTAAATTGTGTGGGTTAAAAATTTTCAAATCGACAATCTAATCCACATCTTATAGGATAGAAATTTTTCAATCAGACATAATCCATCTCAACCCAACTTAACCTATATTTTGTGGGTTGAGTTGAGTTGAAACTAGTGAATTGATGGGTTGACCCAATTCGGTACACAACCCCTTAAGTATGTTGAAACGTGCTTGATCACACTCCATGTTTATGAGCCCATCTGCACCGCTATCTGATATAGTTAGTTCTCTCATCCCACACTTCTTGCAGCCCAAAAAAATGAGCCTGTCCTCTGGGTACACTGGCAAAAGCAGTTGGCCTTAAAGTAACAGGTGCATATGGGCGCGACCACCTCCACAACCAAAAAAACAAAAGAGTGTGGGCACAAATCGACATACGTATCTTATCCATATTGAAAATGGATGGTCGTGGCTTCGTACTCTGAGATATTTGTTGCGCTTTTTTGGTTGGAGAAGATTGGACTTCCGTGATGTTTTAAGATATTTATTTGTAAGTGAAGTTTTATGTATAGACCAGTTTACCCTTGATCCAGTTTGGACAGTGAGCCTAGTAAGTAGTAACCAACCAGAACATACCAGAGATGATTTTTCCAACCAAGGGTGATATTGAAATTCCAGTTTTTTATCCTTGGCCTTCAGTCACTGTATTTATTGGTTTCTCCCTTGTATGGTGCTGGCTGCTATACACATGATTGAGAGTCAAGATTTAAGGACTCAATTGTCTCATTACCAAAAGTTATCATTAAAATCATATAAAATCTTTTTTTGTTTTGGGCAAAAGATTATATAAAATTTTGAAGTTGGTGACTCTCGTGAACAAAAAATAGGTAGATTTTTCTTTTTCTTTTTTTCTGTCATGAAATGGGTGGAGTAATTAACATTGATCGGTAAAGATTTTTTTTTTCCCTTCCCTTCCTTCCTGGTCGATCATCCATAAAGAGGAAATTTTTTTAAAAAAATTGAAAAAGGGGCCTAAGAACATTTAAGCCCAAAACTACTCTCATCGAGGAAAGTTTCACTACTTTCTGTAAAATTTCAATTCCACTCAAATTAATCAAAATTGGTAGTTCATCCAACATGGCATTTATATCAATTGCTGATTGTTCGCACAAGTTTCTTGAGACTAGGTTTTATCCTTAAAAATTAAGATTAAATGACATGAATTTTTTTTAAGGAGTAATTTGATGTCACTTTAAAGCCTAATTTGATAGCATAAGCTGACATTGAAGCACCAATTTGACATATGTGCAAATGGAGGATTAAACTGATGACACATATTGAAGGAGCAAAATTGATATATATTTGTTTGTCTAATGCTTGGAGCCTTGAGTGTCTATTGTAATTTTATAACAGATGCTGAGCTTTGCCGTTATTGATATCTTAAAATCAAAATCTCGCTATTGAAGCAAAAGTATAAACAAAAGAGCTTATGAAAATCTTAATATCTCCAAGGGTCCGAGACCATGCAGCAAAGGTAATTAATAATATTATTATCCTCAACTTCTTCAATGGAGACTAGACTCAGAACCTTTCCTGGATGATCTTCGTGAAGTCAGCAAGTTAATCCTAATGCTGAATAAGAAAAAATGGAGCATGATATGTGTTATCATTTCATTAGTGGGAAAATAAATGTAAACATAGCAACAAGTGCAATTCAACGTAGATTTACTCACTTCTTTTGAACGTGAACATATTCATCAGTTTCATCCAGAATGTCCCCCTTGAAAAAAAAAAACACAAGGAAAGCAATCAGCTTGTAAATAGAAAAGATGACTATGTGCTGGGTGAACCTAAGTGCCAAGTTGATTAGCTAGTAGCTCAAAAGTATAAGCTACTAAGAGCAAACCAAAAATTGGCATCAACTATATAAACACATTACCTGTAACAGTTCCTCCATAACATCCTCCATTGTGATGATTCCAATCACTTCCTCATCCAAAACAGTTGGAAGAGATTCTATTTCTTCTTGGGACATATAACTAGTTTCTTGCTCCCACTTTCTGGATTGTTGATGTTGTTCATTGTCTAGTTCCATGACTTTCTTAAATGTTGGACTATTAAATTCCGTGCCACTAGACTCATAAATAGAAATTCTGTGACTCTTTTCCAGATCAAAGGAAGAACCAGATTCTGCAGAACCCAGATAGAGAAACATAAATGACTTGTTCTCATGCTAGAAACTTTTTATGTGGTTTGTTTTGATATGATACCATGGCTAAATTCCTTAAGATTTTACCTTTAGTATTTTGTGCTGGGTCTGACATTTTATTAGTAATTGTGTTGAAAAAGGTAGGTGTACCCACAGCATAAGCTGCTGTGTTTTCTGTGTCCTCGTCACACTTCAAGACAACGGCCATATGGCTATGACCCTTCTGGAATTGGCTCAGGATCTCATATAGTGGCCAATTTTCATAAACCCTGTTACAGATATAGCCAGAATTAAGCTGTGCTAAGTAAAAGCACAATATCATGTGTCTAGTATAGTAATGACAAGAACATGTATGAAAATCACCAGCATTTTATTACATGATAGCTAATCATAATTCTGAAGCTCAGATGAATGCCGGATACAATAGTTCTCATACCTTGGAATTTTCCTGATAATCAAATTCTTGATTGGGGTTTCATCTTCTGGGCGGAAGAAGATTAAATTCTTAACCTGTGTAATTAGTACTAGATGAGAACAGAATATTAATAAGCAATGTTAAGAAATAGAAGCTAAATCACTACAACATTTTCTTCAGTTGCTTACCAAGATGAGGCCAACGATATTACTTGGGTTTCCAGAGTAAAGAGGTATTCGACTGTGACCTCTGCTCATTATCAGTGTCATTGTATTCCTGATGACAAAGGTGAACTGTATTTAATTATTTATAAATGATAGATTGGGGCGAATTTGCATATATCACTTCAAAAGTTATGAGTTTTGACACATTACATGTCGAGTTTGGCATTAATATCGAGAGAAAAAGTTTCAGATATTGGTGTCATTGCATCTTTAGCTGTCTTCTCAGTCAAATCCATAGCACCTGTGATTATAGAGGTTTCATGATGAGACAGCTCTCCACCTTTTCCTGCCTGCATATGAATATTTATTTTCCTGCTTTGCACTTATGCTAAATTTAGTCCGGAGAGAATATATATGAGGAAAACCTTATTTGCATGCAAGTCCACAAATGTCTTTAGCTCAGATCTTCTCAAGAGAACTGAGTGCTCTTTCCCAAGAGCCCAATCCAGGATCTGCTACAATAGGAAAGTATTTAGAGGAACCAGAAGTCAAATATTCTCAAAAAGTGTCATAGGTAATAGAGCCAAATTTACCCTGCATGTGTGTACTTCTAAATATTCAAGTCTTCTAGCAATTTGTGTATGTAAAAATGAGCTTTGTAATAGACTTACACAAACACCCAACATATAATTTACCTTACTAGCTGGATATGATATAGGGAAGAAGATCAGTAGAAGCAGTTGAACAAAGGGTGCCATTATTGCTCCTAATGTTAGTCCATATCGAGAATATACAGCTTGAGGCACAATCTAAGATAATAAATCTTAGGTTAATAAAAATAATATTCCATATTTCATTATTGTATTTGTGTTTGTCCCAAAAATGAAAAAAGAACATACCTCTGCAAATATTGTCACCAGGGGAGTTGATATAGGAATAGTAAGCCAAGCCGGTATGATTGAATCCATGAAAATCGGCAGTGCCTTAAATCAAAACATTCATAATACTTATATTTAATCGACAATGATGTGAATAAAAGCCATTTATGAATCTTCATTTAATAATTATAAACTTCTGAATTCATTGGTTTGTCCAATTGAATATTAAGGCTCCTTTGTATCAGTAGTGAGGAGTTTGCATCAGGACATGTTAGCGATATGAAGGAAAAATGATTTCCAGGCCTCAATGACTTTTTTTTTTTTTTTTTTGAAATTCTTTTACAATATTAACTAACATCTTATGTGCTATGTATATACCGTACCTCCATAGCGAGTGATTTACCTAAAAGGAGGGTACACAGTACAAAATGTCCATTCTTTACAATTGGCAGAATCCTTTCTGCACATAAAGCAACATATTAATGCAATGACTCTAGAGCTTTAGAATGATACAGGAAAGAGAAAAAGAAAAACAATGAAGAAAGCAAAATGCTGTGGCATTTAGATGAAAAACCTGCATTCTTTTTGTCTTTAGGACGGCCTGCCTTAATGAGGACCTCAAGATCAACTTGGCTGAAGGACAGTAGTCCTAGAGCCAGGCCTGATGTGATACCTGCCAGTAGCACAAGCACCGCACATGAAATAATGAACATCCAGAATTTGAGGTCACTCCATGGGGTATGATCATGTTCTTTCAACGTGATCATGGTTGGATGAAGTTCACAAGATAGGGAGAGTAGATGCAGAAGAGGTTGCATTGAATGGGGGATTCATGGACTCGGCATTTTTCAAGAGAATGATCATAACTGCACTGATTCCTTCGTAGGACATAAAGACAATGAGAAAGAAGATATGATATGGATACAAATAACATTCGGCCTAGTTGTCCAATATCCTTCAAAAGAGGCTGAATATGTTGGATTTTAAGAAAGCAATAGCATCTCAGTTTCGAGATGGAACAAGGCAAAGGAATGTTCCTGTGGAGTTGCACCAAATATAATAAAAAAAATTGTGAACTCCGTATAATTTTTTCTTTATTTAATTAAAGAATGCTTTCGTTTCATTGATGGCTTCCAAGTAATGAATAGAGAGTGAAAGATTAAGAACAAAGGTATCCGTCCTGAGTTCTATATTGTGATTGTGGCGGAGATACCATAGTGAAGAGAAGAGAATAAGAAAGTGACAATAAGACAATGATATCAAGTGAATCTTCAATGCTTAAACGTGGACTAATTCTCAACATGTTGGGCACAGCTAGGAAACCTTTGACACAAAAGGGTGATAACATCAATTATGATTTTTTTCAACATTTTGAAAATTAAAAGTCACATTTTTTATTTTTTGTCCTATTTTTTTATACAACTAATTATTTTTTAAAAAGTTATTTTTAATATTTTTTAAGAAATTAAAATATTTAACTTATCAAAAAGTACTTTTCAAAATACTCTAAATAAACACTTCTATTACTATATATTTAAATATAAAAAAAACTTATTTATAAATTATTTTTTATAGAAGCCATTTATCCAAATCTACCCTGAAATTAGAAGCTAAATAGTAAAATGAATTGATGAAGACGACAATTCTTGTAGTATTGAGTAATAATATTTTTACTGCCTAGTTCAATTTGGCATGTAACTTAACATTTATTTCTGAAGCATGATTTAACTTAACATGTATATTGTATATTGTGGCTGTAACACAAAGGTTATGGTTATAAGTCATTCCTGTTTAAAGTTACTGTTAGATACTCATCCAATGGAAATTTCATTTATATATTTCTCAATCACCAATGGTTATCTACGGATTTCGTTCCCACATGGAGTGATTATGATTTTCAACTTTCAAGTCGATTCTGCCCTACTTTTTCCAAGTGAATTAAGATTTTGACATGCAAAGCAAAAGATTTGCCCAACCCCCACTGCAACTTGAATTGAACTACAAAGGATGCGTGATATCAGCTTGAAATTCGGCATGATCTAAAGCACTATTTGACCAAAATAAGGGGGGGAAAACCAAGTACTCTTAAAAAAAAAAATTGTGAGTGACATTTTGTTGGAGTTAGTAATTTTGTTCTATAATCTAGGCAACTCAATGGATTTATAATTGCATCTGTCTTGGCGCCTTGATGACTTGATCATCGAAGGACAAATGTCCAAAAAGAAAAAGAAAAAGGCCAATAAAGTGGACCAAGTGATAGGCAGCAGCGCTTTTACTTTCCTTCTCTCGGGTTGAGCCTAGTGGGGCCTAAACTGATTTATAACAACATTTTTCCTCTTTTTTGTTGAACAAAAGACATGTGAAAACAACACAGGATGGCCCATTTATCTGTTTTTACTTCCACTAATTAAACCATGTAGAAATTTGGGGGAGGTGCGTTGCCTTTCTTGCATGTGCATAGCCGGGTACTGGGACTGCAGTACAACTTAATGCAAGCATCAAAAGTCACTATGTCTAATAAAAATTTTTAGATAGGTATAAGTCTTCATATTTAAGTATACTGAAAATAAAATTAAGATGCATTTTGTAATGCATCAGATTAATTATGGTACACATACACCAAATTTAAGCCACATTTGACAAATGTGGGTAAGTGCGATAGAGGACGTGGCGAAACTCATTTTGATGGACCACTGCACCTGCATCGTCCTTTTCGCCTTACAGCCTCGCAACACATTCAACAACCAACTTCACAGCCTGCGGCGGAGCACCTCAACAGCAGCAGCCACACCACTGTCGGCACCGCCTGCATGTTCTTTACGCCTTACTACCGCACCACTCTTAGAGGTGCATGGCGCTGTTGTCTTTGGCGGCGGCAATGAAATGCGACTCTCTCATTTTTTGTTGGGGCAGTCGTGGGGTTGTTTGCACATTTGGGTGAGATTTGAAGTATGCAACAACTGAAATGAGGTTCCAATTTTTTGCTAGTGTGATTCAGTTTAATCTTATGCCAAAGGATCAATAGTTGAATGCAAGACGAACGTTGACGAGCAAGTTCAAGGATGGCACCGATAGGTTGAAGCTTAGATATTCCATCAGTAAACTTGAGTCTTATCGAGTTGAGGCCAATAAGTTTGCTTTGATATAAAACGACCCAAAAAGAATCATCTGTAAGGGTAATCGCGATTGATTGTGCTCTCTTCCATCTTCGTCACTCATGAAGCGAGGTTTGTCACGGACATTCCAGTAGAGGCCATCATTTTCAACGGAGAGGACACAAAAAGGGAGGCATCCTTGATGTCAAGGGCAGCCCGACGATGGGATCGTCTTTTTCGTTTCCTCAATCGCCGGCGGTGGTCTTTCACTGCTTCTGTTTAAGTCCTGATCAAGTAGGAAAGGTAGAGAATGATGAGAGCACGGTGCACCTTTTTTTTTTTTTTTAAATTAGTGTGTGGTGCACTATAGTTAATCTGGTGCACCAAAAATGCACCTAAAATTAATGACATCTATAAACAAGTAAATGTATATTGAACAAATTTGATAAGACTCACTTTTATTGTGACAATGCCTAAATATGAAGTATTGGAATTGTGTTCATGAATCTCGTGTCCAAATTACCATAGGGTAATAATAATGCTGCTAGCTCCACATGTAAGGTTTTAAACACAAGAAAATATTTAGGTAGATATCTGCTGAATAAATAGGACTCGTCAATTAATTTGATTTATTTTACTATTTGATTCTCATCAATCCCCATGAAGTTTCTTAAATCAACTATCAAATTCTAATATTGCAATATATGAAATTTGTATACCGTGAATATATCCAGAAACTTTTACCAACGTCTTTTTATGTTTTTGTTTGTTCCATCCTATCCCAAAGTGCATAATGGTGGGAGCATAGATTACCCTTTATTTTCCTTTAGTTTTCTTCTTGCCTACCTTTTGCCAAAGCTCACAAGAAGAATCTCACCGACCACATAACATTTTTTTCTTCTTTTCTTCTCCACAAGTTTCCCGCTCCACAATTCCCACCAATCATACTGGCACTAGCCACCAATCCACCATATATCGAGACAAAGAAGATCACCAATACTTCTTTTATCACATAGGTTTGAAGTCACAGCATGGGAAACTGCTTCTTTGGGGCCGCGGCAGACCCTGATGCAGTGATCAAAGTAATAACATCAAACGGTGGCATCATGGAATTCAGTGCTCCTGTGACAGTGAGTTTCATCACCAATGAGTTCCCGGGGCATGGCATATTCAGAAGCCATGATCTCTTCTGGAAGCCACTTAGCCAATATGACGAGTTAGAGGCAGGCCAATCCTATTACTTGCTGCCACTGGATAACAACAACAATAACAATGATGTCCCAAGTGACCATTTTGTGAGACAAGGCCACATAAGATCTCACAGTGTTCCTATGATCACGTGCCCTGCCCCATATAGAATGTCCTTGGACTACCACCAGGGAATTGGGTTGCTCAAGAGGTCCTCCATGGAACCATTCTCTAGCAGGAGCAGTGGTAGTAGTAGTAGTAATAGATGCACCACAAAAGGTGGTTGTAGCAGCAGGTTTTGGAAAGTGAAGCTGGTGATTACCCCGGAACAGTTGCTAGAGATTTTGGCACAAGAGGCTCGCACCAAGGAGTTGATAGAGAGTGTGAGGATTGTAGCAAAGTGTGGGGTTGGTGGTGGCATTTCATCTGCAGCAGCAGGCATCGTTTCTGATCAGTGGAGCCTTTCCGGCACCACTTGGACCATTTCTTCCAAGATTGATGATGCCTTAGTTGGCATTTAGTACAACATAACAAGTAACTTAAAGCCCCATTTCACTGTCTTTTTTTTTTCAACTTTGCTCCATTTCTGGTGTTATGTATGCATATCTACCATGATTTTGTTTCTTCCCTAAAATTTAATGTAGATTTACTCTGTCATATCATATTGTAGAACTTCTGTGCGTTTGTTGTATACTAGTGTCACGTCCAAGGCACTTGCTTATATCTTTATTCTTACCATGTTTGGAAAAGCACCAAATCATTCAGGATTTTGCCACATAAATAAAGGTTGTTGTTTGAGCATACATATGAAATAAATATATGGGAAACACTAGCCCAGCGCGTTTGGACTGATCGAGTACAGGTAGCCTAATGCAAGGGTAAGGCTTTCATACTACGCCGCTTAACTATGAAAAAATTGAAAAAAAAAAAAAAAGAAAAATACAAAAAAAAAGGCATATTCTAGAGTAAGAAGCATATAATGCATTTTATTTGGAAAAATGGTCATATATATAGACCAAGGCCTACACTCAGAGGGAAAATTATAGGTCATATATATCCGTAGCAGTCACTGATAGGTCTTACGATCTTCAGAAGTATGAGATGGCAACGAAGAGAATGTTTTTGACTAAAACCTTTTTGAGCTGCATGTACTAATATTTTAATGCTTCTTATTTTTCTTTTTCCTCCATTTGTTCTTGTCTGCTGAAAGAGTGAGAAAGAGAACATATAGATAATTTACTAGCAAAAAAAAAAATGCGATTATGGTTACTTTGAACTGATCAATAAGAATGTAATTATTGTGATAATCTGCAAGTATCACATAGCAATAGCATCACCAATTCATTATGAATATGAGAACTTCCAGTTCATACATTCATGTACCCCACTAAAAAGATGAATGACTGTAATTGTAAGTTAAAAAGCTATAAAACGAGCTTCAGCACAGTACAAAAGGACATTAAAGAGTTGGAAAATAAAGTGCTTTAGTTACAGTCTTTACTTTATTTCTTTTCTATTTCTGCAAGAGCCTTACATTCATCGGATACTTAGCAGAGAGAAAGAACATGTATAACTTTACTCACAACACCATTCTAATACGCTTAAGAGGGGAAAAAAGGAAACCAGAAAAGCTACTCCCTGATACAGAATCAATTCCGTCTCCCTTGAATTTATTTATTTCTTTTGTGAGTTTTGTTTTTCATTTTTTGTTTTTATATAACATTTACATTCATTTTTTGTCGTGAGTGTAACCCCAATGTTACCACTGAAGATGTCTTCCAAATATTGCTCATGATCTGTTGTGAGTAATATTTTAAAAAAAAAATCTCACATAAAAAAATGAACAAAATAAAAATTATATAAATGAATAAATTCATAGATTTAATTCTTTAAAGTTTTTGGTCAAAGATGTAATGTTAAACTCGTTATTTAATTTTTCACTTAACCCATAAAAAAAATTAAGCCAATGAAAAAAAAAAAGAAGATCTTTCCAGTATTTCGAACGGTCATAAAAAGTAATTTTTTTTTTTAAATATGAATAAGAGGTAAAAAAAAATGGATAAATTAATAACTTAGTCATCAAAAGTATATTTTACTTTTAATTTAATTTAAAAATTTATTTATTATATAATTCAATCTCTAAATTTATATAATTTATATCAATTAATTTTTAAGAATTAAAATAAAATGTAAAAATATTAATACAAGTTCCATAGTTTTAAAGGTCAATTTAAATGATAATTAAATATAAATATATGATTAGTTAAAGTGGTAGTTATTTCGAATTGGACAAAATAGATGTAATAAATTTGATCTAAGTTTTT
Organism: Pterocarpus macrocarpus; assembly: GCA_031439585.1. NCBI lineage: Eukaryota > Viridiplantae > Streptophyta > Magnoliopsida > Fabales > Fabaceae > Pterocarpus > Pterocarpus macrocarpus. The sequence goes on along the minus strand of CM062516.1, from coordinate 57,859,987 downwards.
TTTCTAACTGTTATTAGAAAAGTCTATATCCTATAAAATTTTAAATACTTGAATAGAATTATCTCTAATAAAAGAATAATGGTGAAAAAAAATGATAATTAAATATAAAATTTAAAATATAAATTACAAATGAAAAAATAGATTTTATAAGTGAGTTGCTAATTGACTGCTACACAAGTAAACCCACAAACATTTTCTTTTCGATGCTTTCTCTGGTATCTTTACTATTTCATACATTTGGTGCCGTTGTATCATGTAGCAACAAGAGAGTAACATGTGCAGGTAGAATTTATCTTTTAGTGGGCCATTAATTTCTGAGTTTTTTGGTCCTACATGACTGCTGGGTCAGTTTATTTTTTATTATTTTTTGTTTTTTAATTATTATTTGATGTTTCAGGAAAAAATTGGGAAGCTTTTTAACATGCAGCTGGCGAGATTTTTTTCTTTTTATTTATTTTTCAATATATAATTAAATTTAATCTCACACACACACACACACACATATATATATATATATATATATATATATATATATAGGATCTATTGACATCGGTGTAAGTTGATCATCTCCTTATATGAGGAGAGATCCCTATATATATATTTTAGTTGAATACAGTTAAACCGATTAAACTATTAAACCTCTGAATCAGTAGTTTATCTAATTTAATATCTGATCCGATTTTCAGAATCTTGGATAATAGTCACCTCCTATAAATGGTATAAATTTTATATTATTTTATTTTGTACTACACTTTTGTTTAATTTATTCATTTTTGTAAAATACTAAATAGATGGAATAATTATTTTGTAAATATTAGTTTGATCGTTATTAATGTTAATTTTCTTCTGAAATTTTGGCTTTCAATTCTATCATTATTAATGACACAAAAGTAAAGTATAGCCTTATCTTAAATTTGAAACAAAGATTATTGAACTAATTTTGTCAAGTAAACTTTTTTATTTTGAAATAAATATAATAATCCAATTAATTTTTACGTCAAAGATCTATTTATAAAATAGAAGATTTATTGTTGCATTTTTCTCTTTCAATAATGTATTTTCAGTTAAAAAGTACAATTGATTATTGATCTTAATATAAGTGCTTGCAAGTTCAGAGGCATATTTTCATACATATTTCTAATCATTGTATTGCAAAATATTATTGAATGAAAAGATATTGTTTTGTAAAGTTAGGTGTATTGAGTTTTGGATTTGAAAGAGATTTTTAAGATTGGTGATTGTATTTTTTGATTGAATTTAGTGAATTGATTAGTAAAATTTTGAATATAGGGACTGAAAATTGAACCATATTAATTATATTATATTCCTTTATTTTTTTTACTTTATTGATTTATATGAGTGGGAGAATTTACTCCCAGCAAATATAACTTACTAAAAATGCTTTGCAATCTCATTGTTTGGATCTTCTAGTTCTCTTTGTCAATATATAATTCTCAAAATGATATTTTTTTTCTTTTTCTTTTTTGAGAAAATGATATGATCTAGTCAATACTATTTTTTATTTTTGGGTTGGACCTTACTATCATAGTTAAGAGAATCAAACCAGAGTAGTCCAACTGGGAATCAGACTCCGGGCAGGTCCAGTCTTCACCATAAAATCGGATGCGGTCAAAATCGATCAAGAATCGGTCAAAATTGGGGAACCGGTGTGAACTGGACCGATCAAACCGGTTGACCAATTTGTTCTTTTTTTTTAAATTTTGGTAAAAATATTATTATTTCTTTTATAAAAAAAGAAGAAGAAACTCAATCAGAACAAAAATTCATTTCTTTTAGAACCTTGATTCTTTTAGTATACTTATTTGCTATATAATCTTAAATTAATATAAAAATAAAAAATTGAAAATGATTTTTATATTGCCTGTGAATACATTTTAAAAGAAATGTAAATGAGAATTAAAATAAATAGATTTTACATTTAAGATATTTAATAAAGTGCCTCATAATAAATATTATTTTGTATTAGCTATGTTATTGTTAATAATTTAAAATAATTTTTTATTTTTTAATTGATCATATGTATATATTTATATATATAAATAATTAAATATATATATTTTATTATATCTCGGTCGATCCCCCAGTTAAACTAGTTGAACCTCTGAACCTTTGAATCCTTACCTTAATCGGTTTGATATCCGGTCTGATTTTCTTAACCTTGCTTACTATAGTATGGTGGAGTTTATGTGGCAAGTCTTTACCACTAAAATTTGATGGTTTTTCTAATTACCACAAAAATTTCATGGTTTTTTCTAATAAGTATTTTAAAGGTAAAAAATTGTAAGGAATTAAGAGTGAAAATTTTTTAAAGTTTCTAATATATTAAAAAATCTTACTTTTTCAATCAAAATTTTCCTTTTCTTGATTATTTAATCACTGCCTTAAGGCATTACTTAGAAAATTTTGGTTTTATTTTTCACTTTAATTTTATTTAGTAATACAAATTTGAGGAAGTTTTACTAACTCATTCGAAGAGTCAAGCATGCCCTAAGTACCTGATCATTAATAGGATATAAGTTTCATTTTAAAATTAAGATAAATTAAAATAAAAATTAAAAATAAATAATTTTTAAACAACCTTTAATTGTGACAATATATGAAAAATCATCACTTTAAGACAACTTTAATCATATATTAAAAAACTCTAAACACTTAAGTGTGAGGTTGTTAATCAGAGTATAGTAATATTTATGTTGCAAGATAAAATAATTACAATATATTTGTTTTGTTTAAATTCGTGATTGAATGACTTTTTTAAAGAGAAAACTAATATCTACTAATAATGATACTCAATTATTTAATTATTAAAAAAAATTACAAATAATAAATAAAAAAGTGATAATAAATATCCTAAAAAAAATAGCGAATTTATTAACAATCAAAAAATTATTTATAATATTTTTACTTGAATGTAATTTAAAACATTTACTTAACTATTACCATAAAATATCTAATTTATGAACAATTGTTAAAATGATAATATGAATTTTAAAAAGAAAAAAGAAAAACTATTTCTCCATACTTGCAAGGTCTTCTCCGTACATGTCGGTTTTAATTAATCCATGCAATCATTCTGCCGTGCACCAACACTCAACTAACTCACTCACTCTCTATTGGAAACAGACGAAAATGGACACCAAAGATACGTTCTTGGCAGCGCAGCAGAGAATCCGCCTTTTCTTGAAAGATTATTATTATTTTTCTCAATTTCCATTCTTTGAGTTTGACCGTGCAAAATTCCACAAAAAAAAAAAAAAAAAAAAAAGAAGAGGTACGTCATGCCAATCGACCATTGATCTTTGTCCTCAGCCATTAGCAATTAAGCCTCAAACAAACAACACCTGTGTCTTCCCCTAACCTCACAAAACTCAGAACAACCTCTCACCAATGGCTTCCACTACCAACCCACCCAACAAAGACAAAACCACCACCACCGCCACCGCCGTCGCCGTGTCTTCTTCTCCAGTTTTCATATCCACTGAGACGTTATGCTCCATCCTCACCCACCAAACTCTCATCAATCACTTCCAATCAAATCTCCCCAAAGTCTCAGCCTTTCTCCAAACCCCAATCCGCCACCACTATTCTGTATCCCCTTCTTCCTCCCTCCTCTTAATGCCCTCTTGGTCCTCCTCCCCTTCTTTCCCTTACATCGGTGTCAAGCTTGTCACCCATTTCCCTCAAAACTCTTCGCTCAACTTGCCAGGTGTGCAGGGAAGCTATGTGCTCTTCAGTTCTACCAATGGCCAAACTCTTGTTTCCATGGACTCCACTGAACTCACCCTTTATAGAACCTCATGTGTCTCTGGCTTGGCTTCAAAGTATTTGGCTAGAGATAACAGTGAGGTACTTGTTATGGTTGGTGCTGGTGCCATGGCACCACACTTAATAAGGGCCCATCTTTCAGCTAGACCAAGTTTGAGAAAAGTCATAATTTGGAATAGGACAGTGGAAAAGGCAAGAACTTTGGCACAGAAATTGAGAGAGAGTGATGAATTTGAAGGGTTGAGTTTTGAGGGTAGTGGGAATTTGGATGAGGTTGTTGGGTTTGGAGACATTGTGAGCTGTGCCACTAATTCTGAGGCACCCCTTGTGAAGGGAAAGAGGTTGAAGGTTGGGGCTCATTTGGATTTGGTGGGTTCCTTCAAGCATTCAATGAAGGAGTGTGATGATGAGGCCATAAGAAGGGGAACTGTGTTTGTGGACAATGAGGCTGCACTTGTAGAAGCTGGGGAGCTGGTGGGTGCTTTTGAGAGAGGAGTGATCAAGAAAGATGAGATTGGAGGGAATTTGTTGGAACTTATTAGAGGAGACAAAGTTGGGAGAAGCAGCTTGGAGCAAATAACTGTGTTTAAGTCTGTTGGTTCTGCTGTTGTAGATATGCTCGCAGCACAGTTGGTGTATGAGACTTATATAAGGGGCTAGGTAAAAATCTTGAGTGTAGTTTATGGCAAATAGTTCAATAAGATTTATACAGTTCGTATTTATAAGGTTATGGAGTTACTTATACAAGCGATTTATGTACTTATACAGCTTTTAGTCTGGATCAGGGGCGTAAAAGTTTGACAATATCTGTGACTGATAATTGCTTTTAAATTTGGATACGTTTAAGTCTCAAAATCAAGTCTGTGTATGTCATGTTAGTGTTTTTGTTTTGATTTTGCATTTGATTTATGAACTGCAAGTCTTGGCATGATTATATACAAACATCAAAGTGCAGTGCAACTAATTAGTTTGTCTAATTAGATGATCACTGTTTTCTAGATAATTTATGAAAAAAATTGTAACGAGTCTGGGGTTGTAAAAATTTGCATATGATGGACAGAGTTGGCTTATTACAGTAATGAACCCACTATGAAATGGAAAACGAATCAACTCTGTAATGAACTAATGATATTTCCCGTGAGGGTTTAGTAGGCTTGCTTTTAGTGCCAATTCAGGACCGACAAGTATCATCTGCGCGCGTCTAATGCATCTACTTACTTGCATTTGCTGACATTAGACTGATTACAAATAAAGATGAGCAAAAAAGCATAGATCAGCAAAGAAGCAACTGAAGAAAGCGATTACTTTCAATTATGATCAAATGCAACAAAAATTACACAGCCTGAATGCCTTCTTTTTCCTTTTCTTTCACCTCTATGCACAATCATTGGCCAATGGCATACAACAAGCCATACAAAATTCAAAAGGAATACGACATTTGAGAAGGTTTTAGCATTCATTTTGATGTGTTTGCGTCATTTTTTGTGGCTTTTGGTGAATTCCTGGAAACAGTATATCATTGAGTTGTCTCTCAGCACTGTACTCCGAAGTAGCCTGCAAATAGAATTTAATAACTGTGAAGGGCTAAAACAAGAGATTTTTGGGGAAAAAGTAAAAAGGGTTTAATACATAATCAGATCCTATACCCCTAATATCTACTTAAACTAACAATGCGACTACATAAAGCACAATTCCCATTTACTCAAGGGTGCAATACAATTAACTAATCACTTATAACAGTTTCCAAATTACTTAATAACGTACTATATTCCTTAACAAAGGGCAATTAGCAGTAAAATTCATGGGACTGCTTTACAATCACAATAACACATGTTGCCTACGGCCCTAATCCTAGTTTTGGACATGTCACAACCCACCCTAGGAGTGAAACTTTCAACAGGTTTTGTAATTAGACCGTCCAAACCCTTAGTGTACTGCAGAAGGCACATTTGTCTTGGATCATCTTATCAATTCTACATGCACTATACCACGAACGGAAGTTATCTTCGAAAGGTGGTCAGGCATATCATAGTGGTGGTTATAAACTATTAAAAAAAGAAGGCCAAATAATGCAATGCAGCCATTTCAAAATTTTTTTTATGAACTTAATGAGATTGAGTCTTTGAGCATCGGTAAGATTGCTGCTTTGTGACTTGGACATCATGTATTCGAATCCTGAAAATAGCCTCTCTGCTTGTAGAGGTAAGACTTCATACATCTATCCTCTCCAGATCCCATTAGGTGAGAGTCTTGTGCACTAGATCATTAGTCTGACAAGTAATCCTTAAAAGATTGCTGAGCTTAACATTGCTTGTGTTTAGAGGGAAGCATGACTAATATCACAAGTCATGAAATATAAGGAAATTAATATTTATTGTTACGAAAACCAAATGATGTACCCTTTTCTTAAATGCAAATCTCAGCGTTTGGACTTGAGTGCCCGAACAAACCCTTACATCAAACCCAAGCGAGTCTACACAGATAAGTTGTGCCTCCTGCAATAAATTGCATTCAAATGTGATCATCAATAGCAAAAACATACAAATGAGTATACATATGCTTGTGCACATAAATTATCTCAATAAAATGGAACGGAAGATAAGGAAGGTTATCAATTTTCTTATATGATTTATCATCATTCAATGCATTGCTATATTTCATGTGGCATAAAGTGTACTATTAATAATTGGCAGAGTTTTCCTTTGAAAAACTGCCCCTGTACATGTTAACAGAATGACTGATGCCACATTATATTTAGTAGTTTTAATCGTATTTTGGATTACATTGTAAGAAACCTGGTAGTCATAGAGAAGGAATGAACTGGAAAACACTTATATATTGAATTGTTTAAGCTGAATCCAAGGTGGAAACAGCCTCTGGATGATGAATGGACAAGGGAAATGGAGAATACAGCAAAAGAAAGGGTTTGGCTCTTGTAGAGGCCAAAACTCTCCCAATGTAGCACTTAGAGAGGCCACAACTCTCCCAATTCTCTTCCCACTAATTTCCTGACCTCCCTACTCTCTCACACCCCTACATATAAGGCTCTCTATCCCACACCCGTGAATCCTCCCTCCCTTCAATTTCTATGCCAGCTCAGCAAGTACGTTACAATTGTGCGCCCTCCACTACTGCCTAATTCTCTCTATATCTATTTCCTAATTTGCCCTTTCTTCCAAGCACTCTGTAAAGTGTGGGTTCCTAACAATACTCCCCCCTTGAAAAATCACCTTGTCCTCAAGGTGATGATTTGGAATCCAATATAATATTTGCCGCCTGGATCCCAAATCTTGAAACATAAGGGAGAAAATATGCTTGAAGAGTAGTAATCTCCTCCCAGGCCCCAAGGAGCTGATCCAAGTCCCTCAACCAGAATTTGTAGATCTTTCCCATATAGATAGGTAGTGAACCCTCCAGGAACTTTCAGCATTTGACTATGATTTGCACTTGGAAGGAATTTTTGGGAAAACAATAGTGGAACACTAGAAACCCTGGCTACTACATTTTCATCCTTCTTGTTAGTATGGCCAGAATTGATTCCATAAGCATGAAATACTTCTGTTAATCTCTGGCTATCTATAGGTGAGACTTCTAAGGTGCATAAGTCTTGTAAAAACTTGGGAAGCACAACATCCGTAAGATATAGATTAACTTCCTTCACATTACCTTCACCAACTACCATTTCCATTGGGTTCCCAGTCAGTTTGAATGCAGTAAAGACATTAGGATTAAAGACAATTTCCTGTTGACGATCAGAGGCTTCATCAGATGCAAATGTTACTTCCCTGACTTCCCCTGTTCTCCCTTCCTTCCATAATGAAACATGAATTACTGATTGGATTAAAGACTCCTCTGGTAGTAGCGATTTATAAGCAGCAGCTCTTGCCTTCTCAATCATTTCATCTGGTCCATAATAGCAAGGGCTCAATTTCTGGTTGGTTCGTTGGGCTAAAGTCTTCAGTCCTACACAGCCGTCTAGGATTATCTCAGCAGCCCCCTTCCAACCCCAATCTGAACTTCCCGTTGTGAAATTGCCTTTTCTGTTGGTGATCCAGAATGACCAGAAGCCTCTAGTAATAAGATCTGGATAACAAGCCAACCACTCATGAACAATTAAAATGTTTGATAAAAGAGACAGTGATTCAGTTATGCCCTGAGCTATCTCATTCCGGTTACTCGCACCCTGATCCCTAACGATAACAATGAAATACTTGAGATATGCTCCAAATTCTTCATCAGGACAGTGGTAAAATTGATATACCGCTATAGGGCCAATCAACATACATATGATCTCTCCTTGTTGAGCAATTTTCTTTGGAATCCCAGGAAACAAAATGACCTGAATATTAGCTATGCAAGTCCAGCTCCAGAGTGGTTCACGTACTGGATTTGCAAACCTTAACACCATGAGATTTGCAGTTAGATTCCTTGCTGGAAGATGATCAATCTTGTGTCTTTGCTTTTCCTCAGACTTAGACAGAAGAGTTTTCTTCGACCTGCGGGAAGAGAGTGAATCAACGGTGCTTCCAACTACAAAACGAGAGAAGGATGCCTGACTAAAGGAAATGGTCAAGGACTGCCCTGCACCTTCAGTTTTAAAAGGTTGGATCAACAATGCGCTGAATTTGGTTAACCCAATTATTCCTTCCAAGACTTGGTCTTCATCTTCACTTAAGTGGACCTGGCCCAATGAGTTAAAAGAAAGACTTAGCCATGTCTCATTTGCTTTCCTTATGAAGTTTTGTACGTTGTAACCTTTTTGGGCCTGGCCCATTAGGGTATCAGTTGGTCCCAGGTTCTGAAATGCCATCCCTGCCCCTCCTCCCTTCTCCCTTCTTACGCCACAGGTGGGAAGAATAAGGGTTGCCGCTGCCACTTCTCTCCGCCCCTTCATGATGGTTGTCCAGGCGGCCATCGGGTGAAGATTCCGGTCTGGCTGGTCTAGTGGTTTCGGTGGCTCATGCGGTTCTGGCGATTCTAGTGGCGATCGATCGCGTTCATGCGCGGTGGTGGCGAGAAGAGCGTTGCGCCAACCCACCCACCTTGCACGAACGCTTTGCGAGTCCTCATCCAGCCTCTCGGATCGGCGCTACGCCTTCTTCTTTGGATCCGGTGGTTTTGGTGGTGGGAGCTTGGTAAGCCTAATGAACCATGTGCCTCCATGGACAATATCAAGTCTGGTGGTTCCGGTGGTGGAAGTTGGGTCAGAAGGTCCCAACACCCAAACGCATGCGGGTCCGGCGGTTTTGGCGACATAGGTGGTCCCAAGCGACTCCGACAACGAGCTTAAATCGGGTTCTGCTCCACGGCGATCGCAAACTCCTCTCCTTCCTTCATTGGTGGTTAGTCTTGCTCTACGAGTGGGCGAGCACCTTTCTCTTCCAACGCTTCATATTTTTTACTTCCACCCGATTCACCCGCTTTATCTTCCCACCTTGAAATCTCGAAGCGAGTCCTCAAAGTGAAGTTCTATGAAGCGGCACTCACTTCCTCTTCTTCCTTTGTTTCATCCTCTGCTTCCTCCTCCTCCTCTTCATCTTCAACCTCTTCTTTCTCCTCATCGGCATGCTTGCTTTCGAAAAAAACACGAACATTAGGAGCCCAATCTTCCATGGAGGATCTCCTCCTTCTCCTCCACCACCCAGTGTCATCGTCCTCCCACACCGGTAGTCGACGTTGCCTGTGTTGTCTTTCTCGACATCCTATCAATTTCTTTCATCCTCGCCTAATCCTTTTCATGCTTCTCCCACTCGACTACGATCGGCCCGGTGGCATGGTTTTCGGCACAGGGCTCCCAAGATCGGGAGCTCTGATACCAGTTGTAAGAAACCTGGTAGTCATAGAGAAGGAATGAACTGGAAAACACTTATATATTGAATTGTTTAAGCTGAATCAAGGTGGGAAACAGCCTCTGGATGATGAATGGACAAGGGAAATGGAGAATACAGCAAAAGAAAGGGTTTGGCTCTTGTAGAGGCCAAAACTCTCCCAATGTAGCACTTAGAGAGGCCACAACTCTCCCAATTCTCTTCCCACTAATTTCCTGACCTCCCTACTCTCTCACACCCCTACATATAAGGCTCTCTATCACTTTTAGTGAATCCTCCCTCCCTTCAATTTCTATGCCCGGCTCGGCCAAGTACGTTACAATTGTGCGCCCTCCACTACTGCCTAATTCTCTCTATATCTATTTCCTAATTTGCCCTTTCTTCCAAGCACTCTGTAAAGTGTGGGTTCCTAACAAATTTAAATTTTTGGTTCAATATAACGAGACAACTGCAAGTATTATGACTTACCCAACTACACTTAAAATGTATATAAAAACCAATTAACTATGGCAAGAAAGAACCTTATTGAGAAACTTTTCCAACAATTTATGTAATACCTCCACTTGAATAGCCTTACATCTCCAACATAGAGACTTGAGGGCTTGTTCAGTCTTTTCTCCACCAGCTTTCACACGAGATATGATTTTGGAAGCTGAGTGTGCAATAGCATCAGGTTGAGCTTTCATGTAATCTTCTACTTCAAGCAGAGTCTGCCAGAATTATAAGAAGTGTTCTTTTTTCAGCAAAACTAAATTTACCCATCAGTGCTTGCATCAGAATTATAAGCAGTTAGCGCTATCACATGAGATATTTCATTTGTCCATTAGTGCTTAAACAAAAATTTACTAACTGGAAGAAAAGCAAAATTCTAATTTCTAAGTAAAGCACCAGTATCACTGAATATGAAGTGTAAGGTCCATTGTATCCAAGTTGATAAACATACCGGAACTCCAAGTGCTGCTGAAAACAGCTGAATCTTAATCATCTCCAGTTTGTAAAATGTAGTCTCATTAATGGGAATATCACTATTCTCATTCTTCTCCATCTGTGCTGCATCATCTTTAAGTGGTCCTAAATTATGCACATCACCATTAATCATGTCAAAGTGTTCTCCTTTACTTTCGATGGGTTTGCTTGTGTCAGTATTATCAGACTGACTGGCAGATAGATGCTTCTGTATTATAGAATGTTCGTCAATAAAGGCAGGTCTTATAAGGCCTTGGATAGCTAGACAAGCTGGAGGCTGTTCCATCCAATCAATCGGATCATCCGAAGCAATCTAATCATAAAAGATACAAAAGTTAATTGGTACCAACAAACCTAGGTATACTTGGAATGGGAAAGATGCTACAACCAATTGCCTAGAAGCCACATCACACTCGCTTTATTTTGTCATCTTAAAGGTGTCACTAAACTCCATATGAAGCATCCCACCATTACTATTTACCTCAGCCAACGTTTTGGCAAAATGCATTGGATGTGAAGAACGCATAGTCTCCAACTTTGCCCAGTCTGCAAGTGTTTCATCAGCATCATCCTGCTCATCCTCGTCTGAAAGAACAGATACCCATTCCTGCAAACATGATCACAGAACATAATGCATGATGTTTCCAGCTATAATGTTTACACTTAGAGAAATGAATCCAGTCCTCAGAATTATATTGAAAACAAAATAAATGAATTTTGTACCGAATCATAATCATCACTGCCATCTTCATCTTCGTCTTCATCCTCATCCTCATCCCCTTCATCATTGTCATCAACATCGTAACTATCTTCATCACCAATTTCTTCAATCCCAAAGTTAATTTCTGAAGGACTTGATAAGTCCATCTCAGACATCATTTCCATGGTATCCACACCAACAATGACTTGCTACAAGGTACAGAACAGACAAGCCATAACCAAATGTCATTACATAGGAAGAGATTCAAGCTTTGCAAAGCACAACTGGAAACATGAGATCAGAAAGAAAAAGATGATTGAAGATGAATTATGGATCCAATTTCCCAAATCTACAAAAGACAAATATGGAAAATTTCATGAGAATTATTGATGTCTGATGACAACAGAAGTATAAATGTTCTAAATAACTCATGAAACAGAAAGCTGAATGCTCTGCAGAAAACATATGATGGACAAGGCTTGATGTTCTACACCTCAAAAGTACATTGAAACACTACAAGAAAAATAGTGACAATATAAAATCATCGTTGAAGCCAAACAGCCAAATAGCACATCTGAATGTTCCCATTCATTGACAGGAAAAGATATGAAGAATGCATATACACACACCCAAATTAGTAGATTCTACAAACTCTAACGGAGAAGGCCAACAGGCATGCATACTAACCGGGGTAAATGCTTGGGCATTATATAGAAGGTTATGAATATGGCCATACCACAAAGTTATCTTCTGAAGTTAGGGATTGCAAAATATCTTCACCATTCTTCATTTGAAAGTATATATCTGCAATGCACATGTAATTTAATCTGGTGGATGAAACTTCCCGGGCACAAGAAAACTTATTTATATAATAAATGATATTGATCTTGCCTTAACTTACTTCCACGTTCATCAGTCAAATATGGCAAATCTGGCCAAACAACATTTTCATGGTCTTCATCATTGACCAAAACCGAGAACATGAGTGTTGCTTTGCTGTTGACCTGAAAATGATAGACCGCAGTCATCATTACTGATGCATTCATAGATATGAGGATGAGAATGAAAAACTACTATATAACTGCTTAATAAAGGTCTTGCCTCAAGTTCAACTTTTTTCAGTACATGAGTTGAGCTTGAGCTTGATTAGACTACATTAAGATAAAAGATCCAAGGTTCATAGTTTGTTAAAGTTTGATTATAAGCGAGTACAGATGACCAACTTTTTTCAAAGATGAATATAAATTCAGCTGGAGTATCTACAGGTTGAAAGAGAAGATAGTTCTGTTAATAAAGCTAGTCATTGAGCTTCAATAAATTTGTTAAAAGAAACTTAGTGGATTTTGGTGAATTAGACCTAAATATAGCAAATTTTTAACATTTTTTTCATTACTAGCCTTTCAAGATATTTCTTGTTACTTCTGCGCTTCCTGGAAGTCAAATGAAGAAAGGAAATTTTCAGAGTTTTCTCTAAAAGTTGAATTCACACATTGTGGATTCTGAAATAATGATACCTTACAAACATATCTTCTCTTGTTGATCAGGTAGTTAACTATGCAACTAAAAATAAAATGCTTTCTTCCTCATTATTAAGCTTTCTCTCCCTATTGAAGTACAAATAATGATAAATCAATTGCATAGAAGCATTGAACACTGATTTATAAGCCATCATAATTTGTGCTCGTACAATAACATTACAGGTTTCTGAGTCTCAGTTGTCCGCAAATAGCATTTAAATGAAAAAAAAAATCACAAAGTTCCATTTTTTTTTTCTCCTTTTTGTAAGGAAATCGGGTTACTTCATTGATTAGCAACATGAATACAATTTAGTACCTCAATAATTGTTCTACTTGTTTCTGCTGCTGTAGGCCTAGCATCTCCACTATGCTCTGGCTGAGCAATTTCCTCGAATGGATGGTAAGACGACTTCACATTTTTCTTTATAGGATCCTGAGCTGAGCCCAGATGCTCTGCTGATGCTCGAATTCTATTCTTCACAAGCTTGTTCCTTCTTGTGAAGGGAGTGCCAGTGTCCTTTTGACATCTATCCCTGCGCATTTATGTTCATGTATTATATATTTCCTCATATAAGATTTAGTATAGCTATACAATCAGGTTTCAATTGAAAGATTACAGAGTCGACTGTGAGTAAGGGGGGAGCCTGCAGCAGGAAGCAATATGTAGTACCCGGTTATCTACAATAATGCACAATCACTCACCGTTACTCCATTTTATAAGCCATAAACAGAATGCACTATTCAATCAACGCTGAACCATTATTGCAAGCAAAATGCAAATGCTGCTTTTCTTCTTTCTCTCCAAACATTGAAAAAGAAAGAAAGAAAGAAAGAGAAAGAAACACATTCAGAAAATGGAACAAACTAAGCAAGAGAAACAGTTTAGAGAGTACGAGGGATATTGCCGGGGAACCGAACGGCCATGGCGGTTTCGACAAACATCGTCGTTAATGCTGTTTGAAGTTTTGCTGTCAGAGAGTAAGCGCTTACGAAGAAAGGACATCTGGAGATGAGGTTCTCTTTTATGTGATTGGCTTCGTTGGGTATTCATCAGGTGCGGCACCTAGATCTTTAATTTTATACGCCCGCACACCTGGCTCACTTTCAGTGGCCCCTTCGAAGCGAGTTGAATCCTTCTTTAGTAAAACGGTGTCGTTTCGTATGAGGAATATCCGAAGTCTGACGTGGCATTCAAGGTCTTGTTCAACCCTAGACGGCAGCTGCTTCAGCTTCGCATTTCCTCCATTTCTTATGGAAGTTATTCTATTAAACCAAACGTAACACTTTCTTGAGTTTTCTTGAATGCTTTGTGTTTATGTGAAAATAATCTCCAGTGACTTGTATAGATTAAGCAAATGTCAAATGTCAAAGAGGAAGTTTATAGCCCGCTTGGGAATTAGAGTTCCCTTTAATTGCAGTTAAAAAAGGCTTAAGGACTCTGGAGTACCAACGAGAGTGGAAGCAAATAAAAGTACTTACAAAAAACAAATTTTTTCTAATGTTGTACTTTTACCTTTCTTTTAAGTTGTACAATCAAGCCAGTGGTTCAATTTCTGTAAATTTGAGATCTGGGGCCTTGGGGCTGAATTTAGTTTGTTTTGCGTTTTTGTTTTATTATTATTGCTTTCCTAATGTTCCAATAGCTTCTGTAGCTGTACATGCCATTTGATGAGGCTGTTCCCTAAACTATTCAGTTAAGCAAATTATATATGACACTGAAGGTAACAAAATGGATGATAAGATAAGGTCAAGGAAGGACAATGGGAAGCTATTTCACATTACTTAATGCTCTAGCTATTTCACATAGCTTTGGACGACATTGTTAATGCAGAACTTGGAAAGCTTGTGTTAAACTGGATCAGAGACTAACAAACTAACGAACCAGAACACTTGTTACAATTTGGGCTCAATCTGGCCCAATACCCCGCCCACACCTCACATAAACCTGCCTTACTGCTGGCCCAATACTGGAGCAGCTGAGCCCAGGTTTGTAACGCCCTCTCCGAGTGTTTAGAACAAGGAGGTGATTTTTTTTTTTGCACCCTAGGCCGTGGAACAACCGGCAAAAAGCAGTTGGCCTAAAAACAAAGCAAGTGCATGACTCTAGGGGCGCGACTTTGAGTGGCAGGGGCAGAGCCCCGTGGCCCCCCAAATATCTCCCCTCCCACGACCAAAAAAAAGAAAAAAAGGAGGTGATTTTTTTTCCAAAAAAGGAAAAACAGGAACAGGGCATACTGGTTGCGTTCGTGGAGGAAACAACTAAGTTTAATTAATCAACAAAGCAATCTCATTTCTAGTTAGTTGTGGATATTTATGTGTCTCCACAATAAATAAGAATGAGAGGATCAGGCTACCAGCTTATTTGTTGTAATGTTGGAGGCGGAAATAACCGCATCCAGGGTGTCAAGCTTGAAATATTTCATGTCTGATCAACGCTGTAAATGATTATTTATGTAAATCATCAATGTTCCCCATGTTACTATAACTTCTGGGATGTCATCAAATATTCTTGTGTAACAGAACAACTTGAAAGATATATTAACTTGGCTGTGAAGGAGAATGAAGAAAGCCTCAGCAATCTTGATTACTATTTGAAGTTATATTGGCTATATAACTTATAACACATGGCAGTCTATATTAATGAGCAATGACTAATTGCAGGAATTCTCTTTGATCGTCATCATCATCACCACCATGGAAGTAGTGCTTAGTGCTTAATGACTAATCGTAAGTGACTTTTCTTTCCAGCTGAAAGTTATTGGATGGATAAAGATAAGTCTGAACGAAAGAAGAAATTAAGCAGATGAGGGTATGCATGCTGCATTGATCGAAGGTTGCTTATCTATTATTATCAACGTTACATCCCTATCACGGTACCTTTACTAACAAGTCTTCTTCCCAATGTCACTGCGCACAAATTGGATTTGCCAAACTCAAGAGTGCCACTGGCAACCCTTTGTACTTCTGCAAAAAGTCGTGTCGTAACTATCACTGATTGTGATTGCCATATCATTTATATCACCATAATCCGACCGCATGCACACTCATCCATGATCTTATTCATATTTTTCTTCCAATTTCATTTTTGTAACTTATCCTTGACTTTTTACTCTCATTCTGGTGGCAAGTGGCTACTATAGAAACTTTTCTTTTTTCGGCTATGATGAGAAGTGTTTAAATTTAGCATAATTTCCTAACCTAGAAATAGAAGGTAGCTAGGGACTGCTGGGAACAGTTCGCAAGGTCTATAAATAGAATCACCTGCTTCTATTTGATAATTAACTAGTATCTTTTTTTTTTTTGGGTCTTAAACCATAGTGACCATGTGAGTGATACATGTATACATCCACAGAAAACTTTCTTCAATTTGTATCTGTAATGATTGAAAAACTCGTTGGTCAGTATTGTGATATTATTGTTTAATATGTAACGTGTTCATGTACCTGCATATGTAAAAAGTGTGAGGCATTAATATATCAAAGGGGAAAAAAAAAATTTTCATGGCATTAAACTGTATAAATGTACCCATTATGGTCATCCATCCATAATCCATATCTTCTTATGTGGAGATCTTAATAATAAAACTTCTTGAATAGCTCATGCGATTTCAAGGACATAAGTACACGTTTTCACCCTCCACTCTCAAGGTTTTATTTATTTTATTGGAGTCAATAAGCAATTAAGGTTTAAAGTCTGCGCTAAGGGTCACTGAACTATCACATAGCAATTCCTTTTCTGGCTCAAGTGGGCTTCATGTATATATACATAGTGAGAGAACCCAAGCTTTGCAAGCTATTCCATTGACCAAACTGGCCAACCAAACACAAATGGAATGAAGAACTATTGTTATATGTTGAAAGATTTCATTCTTCTACCTGAAAATTTGGACCCCTCCCACAATTAAGGGCAGGAATTGATGGGTTTGCATCAGATTTGATAGTGGTGGTCCCTTACAACACTTTTTACACTCAGCTTCCTTCGGGATCCATCTCTGCTTCATATCCTTGTAATCTGTTTTAAATTTCAATAATTACCATTCTAAGTGTAGAATTTTCTACACCTCCATCAAATTAGATATGTAGATACGACCAATGCTACAGTATCCCTTACTTGCAAAGGGCACCATGCACGTTGTGAAGGTGCAACATGATGTATAGGTATGATTTAAAGGTATATTTATACATCAATCATCTATAATACATTATAGTAATTTTTTAACTTTAATCAGATTTTAGAATTATGATTAAATATATTTTAAAAGTGATCAAAATTTATCTGCATAATCCTAAAATATCTCCTGAAAAATTTATTTAATTTTAGAATTATACAGATAAAATTTTATTTAATTTCAAGATCACACAGATAAAATTAAGAATTATTACAATGCATCGCAATTATTTTAAAAGTAATTAAAATTTATCTACATGATTCTAAAATATCCTCCAAAGTTTTTATTTAAATTTAAGATTATACAGGAAAAATTTTATTTAATTTTAGATTATACAAATAAATTTTAAAAATTATTATGATATATTATAAATAATTAATATATCAATATACTATCCAATCTCACCAATTAAATTAACAAATTATACGTTACAACTTGCAAGTATATTACACCAAAAACACCACCATGTAGATACAATTTGATCCAAGTCCACTCACAATCATCAAAGATGCCAAGGAATAATTGTCTTGTCAACTCATTCTCATAGTGCTTTCTAGTCGCTTGGATACTGACCTAGTTATATGCCTTGTGAATTAATGGCATGCTAGCTAAACACAAACTTTTTGCAGTCAATTCATTTAATTTTCCTTTTGTCAAAAGATATAGATTTTTTATTTCTCGCTTTCCTGAGCTCCTCTTTTCAAAATAATATAGCATTGCATAGGATGGTAGGGTCTTTTTGTTTCAGAGCGAAAAATATTATGTGTTTATAATATTTTTAGATATTATATTAACACATATTTATTTATTATTAAATGGGATATAAATTTTATTTAGATTAGATTCCACATTCCATCCAATATTAGATGAATATATATATTGACATGATATTTAAAAAATATTATATATACATAATATAAATCTTTCTAAAAATATTATGGACACGTTTGGAAGTGTTTTTATTTTTATATTTTTTACAATAATTTTAAAAAATAAGTTTAAATTCAATTTTAAAAAATAAAAAAAAATCTATTTGGCAACTTTATTTTAAAAATAGTTTTTTAATGGTTAAAAACAAAAAATTTGTTTGAATGATTGTTTTTAAAAACAAATTTTAAAAGTAATAAAACAAAAAACTTGTTTGGCAATGCAGCAATGATCATCAAGTTTTAAAAGTACTTTTTAATTTTCTTTTAAAGTTTAAAACATAGATATAACATAGATGCATCATTATAAATAACATAATTTAACATAAAATTTTAAGTTATTTTTATATAATCTCAATAAATAAAGTCTAATACAATTTGGTGTATTTGAATATTCATAAATCTATTCTGTCCATGCATTATTTTCTTGTTGTCACATCTAGTTTGCAATTTGGTCACGCTTTCTTGCCATTTCCCTTGAGCTTTATCAATTAATTTTGCTGTGTTATCATTATTGAAATTCACCTGGACATTTGTATTGTCATTCAAAGCTTCAATTTCAAAAGAATTCATATTCTCCTATTCTCTAAACAATTTATAATGCATTTCCCACTTATGCACGTAGTTATAAATTGCATAACAAGCTATGATAATCAGACGATATCTAGAAGGCTTATATGGTGGCATTATCTTTAAAATGGGAAATCATGCTTTAAACACTACAAAATAACGCTCAATTGTCATTCTTAAAGAGAAGTGCCTATAATTAAACGACTCTTAAGGAGTTCTAACTTGTCGATCATGACCATAATATTATCGACCAAAATATTCTTGTGTATGATATCTTTGACGTCTATAAAGTAGAAGAAAGCCTCCAGTACATGGATAACCAAAATTCACAAAATAAAATGAACCTAAATCAAAGAGCAAATATTAAATAAAATGATCCACAACATAACACCATCAAATTTAACATATAACCAATGAACAACTATTGCATTAAATGAAAGCATCTCACCTTCAAAAGGCCAAGGAAAATTTGCATTTAGATTGGTAAGTGCATCTAGAAAAACTTTTGAATCATGAGCACTACCTTGCCAACCAAAATACACATATGTGAACAGCATATTGAAGTCATTCACATATGTACATGGCATTTTGTGTGATACTTGTTTTTTTGCGTCTACATGATGTCTGCTTATCAGTTGGAGTCCACACACTTATATGTGTTCTATCAATTGTGCCTACACAATTCTGTAAAAATATATAATACAAACATATCAATTTCTCCTAGTATCTCTATTTGACAATATAAAATAATATCATGTACTATATAATTAACCATGTGACAAAAAAATACTAACCTTGAAAAATGGATAATATTTTGGATTATTTTTAATATGCTGAGGCAATTTTGTGGACTCCTGCTTTATAATTTCTTTACCTAAGCGACAAATAGACATAACATGGACAAATTGACATAACATGCCTTTTCCATTCGCAATAACTCATCATAGCAAACTGTTACAGATTCCTTCAAAAACTCATTAACAAATTCTTGACCACTTAGTGCAAATATTCTAATAAGAACTTTAGCATAAAATTTGTACTCATAATCACCAATCAAATTAAGCATTAGTAATCCAACAAATTCATAATCATCATCACTAGAGTTGGATGACAATGAAGAGCTTTCAAAAGTATCTGTTGAGATACTATCATTGGCTGAAGGGTGATTCTCTATTTCCATCACAATAAAACCTACCATTAAACATGATATGCATTTAAATAAAGGTATGAATAACCATTAAATATTGCTATAAACTTCAATATCCAAGCACAAATATAAGTAAACACTACATATTGTTCCAAACACACAAAATATGTCAAAATACAAACCAATCACACAATTTTAAAAAAAGTCATACATAATAAATAGTTCTAACATAAATACACAACATGATTAAGCCAACCTAATAGCACTACAAAACACAAAAATAGTCGCACAAGCCTATTAATCTATGCTTTTTTCCTATTCTCAGTTGTATTTAGAAATGCTTCTCTATAATCAGCATCTTTAAATTTTTCCACTGCCTTTATATAAGAGTCATCCGAGATATCGTCTATCTCATTAAGTTATTTTACGTATCTAGCCATAGTGTACTCAAATGATGTGACTGTAGAACTTGTGGCCTCTACACTCTTTGCCCTGTACATCTCAACTCTAGCCAATGAAGCTTATGCTTTCAGCTAGATGCTTCGACTACAGCCTCTACTTTCAACTTGGATGACTCAATCCATGCATGAAGTGCATCTTTCACTTGACGGGTTCTAAACTCTTTTTTTGACTTGCGGTCCTTCACATTAATGGTCCGCTTACCACTGTGAGTGACTCTCTCAATTCTTGTGTTGTGCTCTTCCTCCTCCTCCTCCTCATCATCATCTAGATTTATGTAAATCCTACCATGCAAGAATTCATTGTCAAGTTTATTTTTATCATCTGTTTTATGTGGGTCTTGAGTGGATGAATGGTGAAGTACCCCAGTCGCATTACTTTTATTGAAAATTACTGCTAAAAGTTTATAATGTTCCAATCCTTTCTTCTTAAATGATGCAGCATCAGGATGTGCCTATAAGGAAAATAAATAAATTATATATACTAAATCTAAAAATATTAAATATAAAAAGGCATGGTAGGTTGTATTTGATGTGTATTCCATGTTGTTGCCTCAACCTATTAAACTTTTACTTTATTTATTTTATATCAAAGTCATGCCCAATTCTTTCCTTAAGTGTATGCAATATGGTTTGCCACACTTTGGGTGAAAATATTATTTCTCAAATTTTTCGACCATAATGTCTGTATAAACTTTGACCACTGATAATGGCTAAAGTGAGGTCTCTTTCTCATTTTCCATCTATAATGGTGATATCAAATCCAATAACTTTATCAATTAAATATGCCTCTAAACTAATCCAAAAAAAATGTTTTAGTTCACACATTTTTCATATGCTATATAAACAACACTTCATTCTTATATTTTACTGACAACTTATAATAAATCCTCATATAATGGGGTGGATTCATTAGTGATTTGGACTCAATCTATAGGAAGATTACCAGATAATCATAAAAATACAAGCAAATATAGAGTGAAAATGAGCTCGCACGCAAATATGTACAGCTGATTTGAGTCTTTGACTAAAAGGCACAAATGTATATCACATGTTTAGATAACCTTGAAGTCAGTATGAGCAATTGAAGTTAGGTCCTTTAGTAAAAATATAAGCAAAAATACAATGTTATTTTAGTTGAAGGACACGTTCTAACAAGATGATCTATTTAATTAATGAGATCTGAAGATTATTCATCACATAGAAATTTCACATCTTAGCTACAAAGGTATATACCGAGATTTGAACTATGCCTAGAAAAAGATTTTACATGGTGGTACCTTTTGAACCATGACTACAAAAAGATTTCACATTCAATGGTACCCCTAACCATTGAATCATGGGCCCTTATAAATTGGTCTAAAAATTCTAATATAGACATTGCACAAGTTTAATTTATGATGCATTGCAAAAGTTTCATTAAGTTGCAAAAGTTTCTTTCCAAACTCACATGATCAAAGTACCTTTTTTTGGGAACACATGGTCAAAGTAATTTTTTTTAGTAATTCAGGTAGAAGCTTGGCTTCCCAATAAAGAGAGGAGCATAACACAAGATAAAGTCATATCAGAACACATAAATCAAAGGCGGAATTTGTGAGGTGCATCACATATCGTGTGAGATTAATGGTCAGATGTGAGGGTGCACTGACCATTAATCTCATAAGGTGTGTGATGCACTTCACTTTATGAGGTGCATGACAGAATTCACCTAAATCAAAACATCATCCTAAAGAAAATATATGCTACTAGAATTAGACACCTTAGACAACAAGTGACTCCTAAAAAAAAAAAACAAACCATAGCATATAACTCCTAAAGAAGTAAGACATCATATAGCTCCTAATGAAACTTGAAATGTGAACCACCAAAACTCCATTTTAGAAAATCTACACTGACGCAAAAGAAATCTGCAAACACCAATACTTTGCGACAATACCACAACCAACAAACAATGCTCCAAATCCTTCCTTTTCTCAACAATCGGCCCCACCATCACATGTATCTCCATTGACCATATCTACATCTCCTTGGTAAAAGGAAGCATGTTATAATTGAGCCCCAAATCTTTTGCAGGCAGAAAACTCAACCAAAACATCCTACAATACACATCTTTAATCCAAACCACCATTATTGCAGCTCACAAAAAGTCAAAAACTATGTACACCACTAATCTCCAACTCTAGAAGCTTTTCCCTAGTCATATAAACAATAAGAGAGATATATAGAGAGGGATAGAGAGACTCACAAGGGAGAGTTGAGGGCGAGGGTGACTACGGTGGTAGAGGTAGCTGATGTCAACGTCAAACATAGGTGACATGTGAGATTGAAGGGTAGAGGAGGAGATCGGACACTATGCACTAGAGAAGAAGAACAGGTTGTTTGGAAATCTATGGAATTGAATTCCTTCAAGAAATTGAATTCAATTTTTTAATTTGTAACTAACTAATGTCATATAATTAAAATATGAATAGAATTCAATTCCTTAAAAAGGATTGAAAGTAAATAAGGCCAAAATAGGTCCTATTTACAATTCCTATCATAATGGATTTGACATTAAAAGATAATATATTAAAAATATTCCTCAACTCTATTTAATATTTCTCTTCACTAAGCTCATCACTCTTCCTTCTTCCCCTCTTTTATTAATTAAGGGTAAAATAGTCAAAATAAAAAATTTAATTCATTTTTATATATATTCCAAATAGTATAAATGAATTCAATTATATAATTTACTAGTTTATTCCAAATATATGAATTCAATTTTATCTACCTTTATTATTCCAAACAAGGTGTTAAGGGAAAGTGGGAGGGTTTGAAAGATGGGATAAAAGATAATGATATGAGATTCGGTAAGAGGCTAAACCAATAAAATTGTTTATTTACAAAGTTGCCACCACCCCTTCACTTGTTTTCCAAAACAAAAATTTCAAAAACAACTTAAAATTATTTTCCACTTTCTATTTTCAAAACCCAAATCTTGTTTTTTAATTTTTAAAACAACATACAAAAATCAACTTACCAATCAGTTTTTATTGTTTTCTAATTTTTGAAAAATTGAAAACTGTTCTGGAAATCAGTTTCCAAACAGCCCCATATATATTCCTTTTATTCCTCCATTTTTTCCTCCTTTCTGGAGCCAATGTGGTTCTTTTTATTTTCTAACAAATAAGGATTTAATTTTAATATATTATCAATAAAATTTTTTTTATATAATTATTTAATTATATATAATTATGTCATTAATGTTATTAAATTTTTACTATAACTATGATCAAAAGTCAATAAGATATAGTTGATTGATAATATAAAATATTTTATGCCAACAATAGTGTATCAAAATTATTATCTATTACCAAATCACTTTATAAGCATGATTCTAGTTTGCCAGATTTAACTGAATTTTATAGTCGATTTTGTTTAATTTCCTTTGCAAAACAATATTAATTCAATTTTCTTTGCAGCAGAACATACACTTGGAAAGGTATTCTCTAAATATCTTATTAATCTGTTGTAAATTACGGACAACCGTGTAAGAGACCGTTTAAAGCAAATTAAAACGAAAATTTCTTTTTATAAACTAAGACACTATACACAAGAATTGTCTCATCTAATAACTTTTTTCTTTGTAGATAATTAAATATTAAATAATGTATACTTTACATTTGACAATGCAGATTCTGCAAACCAATTGAATAAGGCAAAATTACATAAGATAACAAAACTGGAGGCTTCTAGCTAATTATCTTCTTACTAATTGGCGTATTCTTTGCAAGCACCTCATAAAACCTAGCTTCAAGGAAGAAATTCATGTACCTTCTATGATTGCTAAACACATTACATAATCATTTGCCATTATAAACTCATCTAAACTTTGCTTATATCTGTTTTTCTCCAAGTGCCTCTATTAAAGTGTTTGTAGTATTTTGTAAGAGCCTGCAATTTCATATGATAAGAATTACGAAAATGCTATACAACTAAAAAATTATTGTTAAATTTTTGACAAAAATTATAGCAAATGCTAAATCAAAAGAAGTGATATATTCATTAAGAGAAGGTAACTTCTGTGCGGATTGGCTTGCGAGTTGCGAAGGATGGTTCTTCTTCGGCTGTGGGCTCAAGGATTTGGTATACCCCTCCAACCCCCCTCGCAACTGCTGCTGCTTGGGATGAGGCAGGTGCTTCGTTTGTTCGTGGATAGCGTTGCTTGTTTGCTTTTCGTTTTCAGCTGTACCGAAAAAAAAAAAAAAAGAAGTGATATATTCATCTAAAAATTAATAAACATGTCATATCACTCACGTTATTTTGATAAATGAATAGCAAAGTTTCTACTAACATTTTTTTCTCTAGCATTTTCATAAGTATATTATTTGTGATTTGACTATTCGGTGAAAACCACTATAATTATATATCGTAGATTAATTATCCCTGAATGCTACAGCTTTAGCCAGGTTGCATTCCCATTACTTTGGAAACCATTATCGTCTTTTTTTGGTATATGAAACCCTTATTATCGATAACGCTGCAGAGACACAAAGTTGAAAATTCGAAAAGGAAAAAAAAATTAAATCACATTGATTATGAAAAAAAAATAAAATTTATCTCTTTTACTAATAGTGAAAAATCAAACAAAAATTTACCAGGATTAAGTTAATGTTGAGGGGTATAGATAACATACGTCGGTCATCAATTTAAACCTTAATATAACGCTGTAAAAAAAATTAAAGTATTTTTTAAACTAACTTGTATTTTATAATAAAAATAGAGTAAAATTATATTTTAGTCATTGAAAGATTTGTGTTTTATCACTTTAGTTGTAACATCCCCTTTTAATGTAAAATATTTTGTGTAGCAACTTAATTTATTTGATTTGTTTAAGTTGATAATTTTTTAAAAGTAAGACTACGATTAATGACAATTACTTCAAAATATATTACTTTATTTATTAAGATAAGAAATAATATCAAATATTAATATAAAATAACAATAATAGTAATAGTAATAGTAATACTAATACTAATAATAACAATACTAATATAATCATAATTATTTAAAAAAAAGAGAAGGGGGAGGGGGAAGAACTCACGTCAATGATATGAGATTTGGGCAGAGGCTTTAGGTAGGAAAAACATACATAGCCGTAAATGCATGGAAAAAAAAAATAACAATAATAATTACATAGTGAGATATTCAGGCACCTAGCATAGATTTTTAACAAAACCTACGGAATTAGACACAAGATTAACCTACGGAATTAGACACAAGATTTAAAATGTTAAGGCTTCGAAAAAGTTAAATTCCTATCTCTAAATATAGACATATGGGGTGAAGGGATAGAAACTTGCAAGAAAGAAGGAGAAGGGAGAGTGAGGAATAAGTTTGAGAAGGTGAAATTTAGAGAAAGAGAGAGAGAATGGAAGAAAGGGGAATAGAAAAAGAGAGAGCAAAGTAAAAGAAGAGAGACAGAGAAACATACACGAGAGAGTGAAAGAGTCACATATCAAAGGAAGAATTTGTCACAAAGAAGAGTGAATAGCAAGGAAGGAAGAGCTAAGATTGACAAAGAATTTGATGAACATATTATTTAAAGATAGATAATAAAATTATTTGTGAAATAAAATTATAACTATATTTATTTATTGTAAATAATCCTATTTAATGTTTCTTTAGACTCATTACTATTTACTTTTGCAAATTACTTTTCCAAGTTACTTTATTTTTCGTTATATTATTGCTGATTGTTACTTATTATTGTAGTTTAATTATCATTCCAAGTTATTTTAGGGTTCTTTTATATTAAAGGTGCTTATTATTATTACAATTTATTTATTGTTTCAAGTTATTTAGTTTCTTATTTTTTTATATTAAAGTTGCTTATTATGTATTGCAGTTTATTTATTATTCCAAGTTATATTATTTAACATTTATTACTATTATTATTATTATTATTATTATTATTGTTTATATAATAATATATTACTTCGAGATAATGATATATTGCTTTGAGTTGTCAATTTTTATGATAATTTTTTTAGGGGGCTAATATTAAGAGTAAAATATTATATCTAATAAAATAAGTAAAATTTATTGTATATATACTTGAACTATTAAATTATTAGACCTTTATTTGAAATTTTATATCTTAATTTATAGACAGTATGATGACTCTTAACTTATAAATATTATTTTCACTTTATAGTGACCTTTGTAAAGATATGATCTTTATGCGTTAAATACGCT
Source organism: Pterocarpus macrocarpus (assembly GCA_031439585.1). NCBI lineage: Eukaryota > Viridiplantae > Streptophyta > Magnoliopsida > Fabales > Fabaceae > Pterocarpus > Pterocarpus macrocarpus. The sequence goes on along the minus strand of CM062516.1, from coordinate 57,833,684 downwards.
ATGATAACAAAGACAAACTCATAGGCCTTAATAAGAAAATTTAAAATAAATTAAATAAACATAATCTTCAATTTGGTCTCTTTAGAAATTAATATTTAGATTTGACAATTTTATATTTTGAGAAATTTTAGTGAGATATTATGTTATTTATTTTACTCAAGCTTATATTATTTCTATTCTTATGTACTTTATTTATTTTAAGTTAATGAATTAACTTATATCTTTTGCATTTATTTAGATAATTTTATTGCTTAATTTTATATTCTATTATTTAATTTATTATGTGATGAATATATTTATATTATTCAATTTTTATTGTTCTTTTTATATTATTTGAGTTTTATTTAAGTTCTATTTATTACTTATGTTTATACATCTCTATATTTATTATGAATTAGCATAATGGTAAGCGAATAATTGTAAAAAGAAGATATTTAAAATTTGTTGCTTACCATCAAAAAGGTAGAGAGATAAAATATAAGATCTTTTTATGTTATCGACTTTCGTTATTATGGTATAAAGGTTTTGCTTTGTTGTCACGATATTATGAGTAACATCAGAGGATGAGAATTTCTTGAGAGAAGGCTTTCAAATATATGTGACATAAGTAATCAAAAGAAAGTGAAAATTAAAGTAAAGAAATTATGATCTTATTAAAGCCTGTTGCATTTTAAGTTGTATAACATAATTCTCTTAGCATTTATTGCTCACAATATTATGAAATATTTATGTGATTATGATATAGTAGCCGTGAGAGTTTTCATGCTAAGACACAACTAGAATAATCATAATTTAAATGTTTTAAAACACTTTATTATCTACTAAAAATTTTCAGTTATTATTCTATTTCTAATAGTTTTAAATTAGTCAAGTAATGTACTACATGAAGACAAACTCTTCCAGCTGTTAGGAATGCACGAAGTTATATTTAAATGAATTATAATTTTCTTTATTTGACTTAAAAATATTTAGCCTATAACTAATATAGCTTTACTTTTGCTCTAAACACTTTAGTGTATTGATATATGTTAATATTAAATTTAGAATTTTTTGTGTAAATTTATGTCATTTGCTTTACTATGAACTAGTGTTATATTAATCATCAAAAAATCAATTATATACACTTATATCTTTCGAAAATTTGGTACTATAACAGTTTAGTCTATTGTTAATATTTTTTGTTGAATTAAAGAATTATAACACCAAATCCTTGAATAATTTAAATATATATAATTAATCTTTTAAAAATTAAAATATTATAATATCATATTTTTAAAAGAATTCAAGTATTATAATTGATCTTTTAAAGATTAAAATATTAAAACATAAATTTTTTTTAAGGACAAAGTGTAATTTTACTCATAAAAATATGTAAAAGTAAAAATCCCTGACATTGATTAACGGCAAACCTCCTAATCAGAAAACTCTTTTTTCTGCGACAATGTCCTTTGCCGAAAAGATAAAACTTACCATATATACATAACCTTTACTAGGCCCAGGTATCGGATACTTAGTATTTTTATAAAATTAACGTGAAGTTGACGAGTGAAGACCGATCAACCACTCTTTATATATAACTTTCAGTGGAAACCAGCGAGTACCATCAAATCACCCCCCGTCAATTGCAAAGATTCCCTCTTAAAAAAAAAAAAAAAGGGAAAAATTACAGAATCGCATACTGCCAAATTTGAGGCCGGTGAAATTTGTCGCTGGCCATGTATGCTGGAGAGCAGGGACCTGGGAACTTTAGGAGCATCCTCGCGACGGACACCTCGCTCGTTACAGGGCCTGCAATTGGACCTTATTTTTATTTATTCTTTCGTTGGAAAAATGTTCCAAAATTGAATGATATCTTGATAGAAAAATTATTTTGGCCCAAAAAAAATGAAGAAGAAAATACTTGGAAGCCTTAATTTATTGCTACTAGAACATTTTTTTTTCTGGTTATGCATGCTACTTAAGCTATTTTAGCTTAGAAAACAATTAACGTTCTAATATTTGTTTTTCTCAAATGAATTTTAGCTTCGGAGTCGACGGACTTATATTTAAACATTTGAGAGATTATGGCAAGTATAGAAAAGGACAGCTTAATACTCTGGAACAAAAATTAATCTTACATTTAAAATAAAATCAAATAACTTCGTAAAACTAAAAGAAATGCTCTAAAGTCTAAAAGTCTTAGCAATGATATTTCAGTATGACTTTAACCACCACTACATTTAAGGTGCTTCAAGTTGTTGCTAAACTATACATGAATTTTTGTGAACAACAAAATTTTATCCTTGCTCACAAATTATGAATTCAAAATTGAAACTCCATTACCTAAAAATTGTTGGTTGAAGTGATAAGTATTCTTTATTTGTAAGAAAAGGACGTAAATTTAAATATTAAAAAAGTAACATTTGTAATAATAATATTAGTATCTATACCAAATAATATTATTTATGCATTAAATATGGAGATTATAATAATAATAATAATAATAATAATAATAATGAATGCAATCATTTCTGTTTCTGTAGTACCGTTTTAATGTGAAAATAACATTAGTTTAGCATTGTGATGCATAAACACCTCAGGTTACAGTAAGTCAATTGAATACTCATTGGCTCAACAACTGCTCCAGGTTTGTCTCACCCAACAGAAGAGCGCGTCACTGCCATGAAGTAATCATATTGTACTTATCCTCTAGTAGTTGCCAGTCAGATCCTTAATGGCATCGATGAGAACGAGCAACTTTCTTGGTAGCGAGCGGCTAGTAAGGGGTTTAAATTTTTATTTTTAGGAATTTTATTTTTGAGGATATTATTTTTAAAAATAATTTTTTTAGATGTATATTTTTTTATAATATTTGATAAATAAATTAAATTTATAAAAATATTTTATTTCTTTTCAAAAATAACCTTGACACTCTTACAATAAGTGATAGCAGATAATGATAAAGGTAATTTGATATTTTTATAAAAAAAAATATTTTCATCTTATAAAAATATTATAATTATATATATAAGATAAAAATATTTTAATAAAAATTGTATTTTAAAATTAATCTAAAAAATATAATACTTCTGAAAATATTTTTTCAAAATTTATATCAAACGAATCTTCTTTAACTTTCCATAAGTTTTCTGGCCTTCAACCGAACGCCTTAAGGAGCATCAGAATCATCGTCCATAACTTGCCACCTTTGTTCTAGGGGACCCCCTCTTTGACATTTTCACAATGTCAATGAAAAAGGCATGTGAATTTGGCGTGTTGAGAGAAAAGTGATCGAGAATCTCTCAAAACTCTTCCAATCCCTGTGAGCCTCCAGCTCTAACCCCAACAAAATTCCACTTTCACATCTCACTGTCCTCTTCCTCTCTCTCCCTACAGAAATAGCCAAATTTTTCTTACTATAAATAATTAATTGCCAAGTTGCTCCACCATATCCCTCTTGCTTCCTCCTCTCTTCCCTTTCTCTCCTCGCCAAATTTTGCAATCACCCAAAAAAGTCAGCGTTGTCACAAAGTTTTCTTCCCACAGTTGCTCCAATTAGGCAAAATAGATACCCCAAATACCACACTAATTTGGAGCACTTTCTAGTTTTAGACATACACCCAGAAACACCTCTTTCTGCTACTCTCTCCTCTTGCATATATATACACAAAACATGGCTGAGGAATGGGATCTCTCTGCCATCGTGAGAAGCTACCAACCAGCCACCACTACTGCCACCACAGAAATTCCACTCACCACCACCACCACCACCAATACTATATCACCCCAACACACTACTGTGAAGGAAGAATATGACGCGTTTTCTTTTCCCAATCTTTTGCAACCTATAATAACCAATGATCTTCAAGATGAGCTAAACCAATTATTGCTCACACCCTTTAACCCCACCACCAACACCACTACCACTAGTGGTGCTGGCATCAATCCCGATTCCCCTGATTCTTCAGGATGCGTTGGACAACATGAAGGGCAGCAGCAACTCGAACATCTTCCTCACCCATCCATTATTTGGCCTCGCCTTGTGCCTGAAGCCTCCACTTCTTGTTTCAACAGATTCCATGATCAACACCAATCATCACAACAACAGAATCAACTACTATTAGTTCAAAAACAGGAATCTCAAGTACTCCCCCAGAGCAGTTCTGGCACAGTTTTACCGGACACACAACCTCAAACGCCCAGATCAAGAAAAAGGTACAAACTTGAATTTCCATTTCCATTGACTTCATACCCAAGCTCAAAAGTTTCAACTTTAACATTACATACACAACATTCCCACTACATAAAAAAATGCTATATTTACATTCACGTTTAAATTTTACATCAACATTTACATATTACATATACGTTTCCTTTTGCTGTTGTACAGAAGAAGCCAACAAAAGAGAATGGTGTGCCATGTAACCGCAGATAACCTCTCAGCAGATATGTGGGCATGGCGCAAATACGGACAAAAACCAATCAAAGGTTCTCCATATCCAAGGTACCATATAATACATCTACATATATAATAATAACTTTTTCCATTAGTTTTTCAAAAAATTGTAAACATTTTTTAGTATATTTCTAGGAATTATTATAGGTGCAGCAGCTCCAAAGTTTGCTCTGCACGTAAGCAAGTTGAACGGAGCAATGAAGAACCCAACATGTTCATCATCACGTACACCGGAGATCACAATCACCCCAGGCCCACTCACCGGAACTCCCTCGCCGGAAGCACCCGGTGCAAGCCCTCAACGCCGGCGACACACGGTTCACCATCCTTCCAAGCCAGCACCACCGTTGTTGTTGCGTCGCCACCATCTCCAGCACACCTTCCTCAACCGGAGAACGAAGAGATAGAACCCGAAAGCCCTGAACCGGGAACGGAAACTGATGTGGACGCCGAAGGTGACACCGAACCCCGCTCTTTTCAAACGAATTCAGATGATATCCGCTTCAATCCCGGTTGAGCTGGACCGGATACCTCCTCGAAGAAGAAAATTCACCAGGCTTCATGAAACGATAAATTCTTAAATGCTCTCAAAACAAGAAGTTTTGCTCTGTATGATTTACCACTTAATATATTAGCTGTTATATTAAAAATGTAACAGCAAGAGTAACATATTAAACAAGGAATGGTATCGAGCGAGACTTCAAAACATCGAAGAATTTCTCTGAACTGGTAAGTGATTGCTTATGATAAAAATGAATCTGGGTTGTAAAACACAATTTTCATCTACTTGTCAATTGCGACAAGCCCAGATTTATCCAAGGCACTACCCTATCATTTGTTGCTTCTTTCTACAGTACCTCCCCATAGTGTCATAGTAGTGCTGCAGAAGAAAGAAAGAATGTATAGCTTGTTATTATGTACATATGAAGTAATGTTATAATAGATAAAATCTATGACAATCAATGTAAGGTTTGATACATGCAACTTACTGCATACTTAATTCTAGGTAAAATATATAAAGAGTGAAAAAGCAATTAAAAAAGATAGAAAAAGACTACCAAACATCAAGGCTAGATTTTAACTAAATATATATATATAGGAACAAGTAGGCTAATTACCCTGTAGACCCTGCCACTTTCATGGCGTTGTTCTACCCTGCCACTTTCTTGATATGAATTTTGCTGTTGCATCTTTGAGGGTTCTTGAGTGTTGTGGCTGCGTCTTTGATGATGACTGTTAGATTATAAACATGCGTTCGATCAAGAAATGCTCTTTGATGATGATTTCCCAAATCATCTGCCATGATAAAACCTCAACCTCAGTGGCTATTGGGCATGTATCTTCCTTTCTAATATTAAAAGTGATGAATCTAAAGAAACGCAGATGCAGAGTTAAGAATCCCAAAATACTTTTATATGAACCACAAATACTTACAGGTAAACAAATGCACGGTTGAGGAATATTTAATTGTGAGTTTTATTAAACAAATGAGTTAAACAAAGAGGAAAAAAACGATACTTATAATAAACCATGATCTAGAACTTATAAAACCAACAATAAAAGGTTAAGAAAATCTAATTGAATAAATGGTATACCTTCTTTGATGAAGATGATCATTCTTACACTCGCAATTTTTACTCTTGAGGATATTATACTATCTATCGACATTTATAAATATATGTGCGATTATTTGTAATGCGACATCAAATTCTTTTAAAGTGGACGGGATAGAGATTACAAGGAACTCAATATATATTTGGTAAATATTTTCAGAATTTTATAGTATTTTTGGTAGAGATTACAAGAAACTGAATATACGTATTTAAGAGATATTTTTAGAATTGGCGAAAATTACAAGGAACTCAATACATATTTAATAGATATTTTTCGATTTTTAAAGTATTGCTAGCGAAGATTTGAAAGAACTCAATAATATATGGCAGAAATTGAGGGATTTAATGTATTGGGTAGAAACTTGGAGAAGCTATATATGTGATGACAAAGAGTTTTAGGTACCGTGTATTTAATTTGTAGAGACTTCAACAAACTTTGTGCTGGTGTCCTTTTTAGCATTTATGCTTTTCATTCTTTCAATTGATTTTTCATCAAACTCTAGCTAAAAGAGTACCAAATTTATTGAGCCAATTAGGACATATTGAGACTTTAAGGAACTTGGTAAATGTATGCCGGAAAGAACTCAACACATATAAGTTATGTAGATTTCATGAAGGTCAAAACAAATGATCCTATAATTTGTGCAGATTTTGAGAGAGTCAATATATGTGCTAACACTCTATGTGACTTAATAAATACATGACAATAATTATAACAAACTCAATGTAGCTGGTATGGCGGAGATTACAAAGAACCCAGTGTATATATAATAGAGACTTTTAGGGTCTTAAATTATTATTGGCCGATATTTTAAAGAAATCAATAATATATAGCAGATATTTTAAGGAATTCAATGTAACGGCTAGAAACTTTGAGAAACTATATATGTGATTAACAAAGAATTTTAGGAATTGTGTATTTAACTTGCAAAGACTCCAAGGAACTATGTTTATGTGTCCCTAAACTTTTTAACATTTATCCTTTCATTCTTTCATTTTTTTCCCCATCAAACTCTAGCTAAAGGTGTATCAAATTTATTGAGACAATTAATACATGTTGAGACTTTGAGAGACTCGAAATGTATTACAGAAAGAACTCAATTGGTGCAGATCTAGAGAGAGTCAATACATGCTGAAAGTTTCGGTGACTGAATAAATGCATGACAAAAACTATGACAATCTCAATATAACTGGTGTGGTGAATATTATAAGGAACTCAAAATATAGTTGATAGAGACCTCAAAGTGGTCAACAATATATAGAAGAAATTTTCAGGAATTCAATCTAACTGGCATAGACTTCAAAAAACTATATATACAATGGCAGACATTTCAACAATGAACTAGTGGTTATTTAATAGAGGTTATAAAAATTTCAAAATATAGCGGGTGAAAATTTTGAGGAATATTTTTTTTCAGTACATCTGGAAAATAAAAGAACAAGCTAAGGCCTATTAAAAACAACTCCCCAGGAGTCACCTAGGAGAGCATTACTCAGAGCATAAGGAGGGGATAGAGGAATTTAATGTAAATGACCAAGACTTTAAGAGACTATATTAGATATTAGTGAAGACTTCGAGGGAAAAAAAAAAAAGCACACACTTTAAATTTTTAATGATTTTATTATAAATTTTTTAAGTTTTAAGAACAAAATATATACAACCATTAGTGTATGTACTATTGAAACCAATAATTAATCAAATATAAAAAAATCATTTAAAGTGGTGAAAGTTTTATAGTATTTAAAATAGTATTACTCATACTAATATGAATGAGATTGAAATTCAAATACAGGTGCTCATTATAATTGGTGTATATCCTTTTTTTTTTTTTTGTCTTTGGCGGGTGGGGGGATTTGGGGGGCTACGGGGATCTACCCTGCGACTCGAAGTCGTGTCCCTAGTATGCACCTTCCTTTAAGGCCAAGCGAGTGCCCACTGAACCTAGGCCTCGGGTGCAATTGGTGTGTATCTTGAAATAGTCAATATAGGCACAGATTTTTGAGGAACTTATTTTTTTTGAATTTTTGGTCGGAAGATGGGCAAGATGGGCAAAGCCTTGAAAGCAATCATGAAGCGAAGCCCACACCCACCCATCGAAACTCATCCTGAAAAGTGACACATGACAGGAAAAAAAAAAAAAAGGAAGGGGCGACCATTGACCAGAATAGGCTGTTTTGAAAATAGAAGTCGATGAAGATGAATATAAAATGGACATTCAGCCACCTTGTTCAGGGACATTGCTTCTTATTTTATTATTTTAAACTTCTATTCGATATTTTGTATGAAAATAAAAATTCAAATAAGTAGGCCCAAATTAGATTTCACAGTCTAAGCTACTTCATTTTACTTTTCTAACAGTTTTATCCAATTATTCAATTGCTTAATGACCAGCTTGCCTCTTAAACCCATTATTACCCAAATCCCATAACCCATGACCCATACAACCTATTATACAAAATATATTTGACCGATTATCCATCACCAATCCTTCTCACCCTTTGAGTATTGCTTCCCATTTACACTCCTTTATCCAACAGTATCACCAAGACATTGCATGCCACACTACACTTTGCAGAACCAAATACTCATGCACATTCAGCTTCAGCTTCAACACAACTTCACAGTTTTTGCTTTCCCCGCAACTGCTTCAAATCTAGCATACTGGACACTTCTCTCACCTTACACATACATTTGGGCTTACTCTGCGCGTTGAATTAAGGGACATTCATCTTTCTTTACTAATTTCAACATTTGATACATGTCATAAAAATAAAAGTACCGATCTTGTGGTGACAATAGTCACCGTTATAACTTCCAATCCTCAGTTAAAAGGATTAGGAACCAGTGTCCTTGCATAGCGTGAGCACTAGAGAAGAAAATCATAGTTAGTTATTTGAGTGATGCTAGCCATTAGCCATAAGCTTCATTCTTTGAACAACTCTACTGGCAAAAGCAGGTGGCACTAGTGTGAATTTTGGAGTGTTTTGTCTCATGGGCTCATCATCTTGCATATTATAACAGCGATTTTTATTGCAAGCACAAACAAGAAGCGTTTCCCCAAACCAGCACATTATCAATGACCTATCCTCTAGTCCAAGTGTGATAACCCGTGAATGAAAATGTTACCCAACGTCCAGTGATAAAATTGAGGGGCTAGTATTCGTTCAATAAACTAGCATATGTAAAATTATTTGGTAGGGTGCATTGTACAACATGAGAAGCAGCAACTCGAACATCTTCCTCACCCATCCATTATTTGGCCTCACCTTGTGCGTGAAGCCTCCACTTCTGGTTTCAACAGATTCCATGAACATCACCAACCGCAACAACAGAATCAACTACAAAATTAGTTCAAAAACAGGAATCTCAAGTATACCAGAGCAGTTCTGGCACAGTTTTGCTGGCCACACAGCCTCAAACACCCCGATCAAGAAAATGGTAAAACTTGAATTTCCATTGATTTCATAGCCAAACTCAAAAAATTGAACTTACACATACAAAAAATTACCACTACATAAAAATGCCACATTTACATTCGCATTCACATTCACATTTGAACTGAACATCGACATTTACATTACAATTGCATGTACATTTCCTTCTGCTATTATTGTACAGAAGAAGCCTACAAAAGAGAATGGTGTGCCATTTAACCGCAGATAACCTCTCATCAGACACGTGGGCATGGCGTAAATATGGACAAAAACCAATCAAAGGTTATCCATATCCCAGGTACTATATAATATAACAATAAATATATAGTGACTTTTCTTTATATATATATATGTATATACCAAACAACTAATACCGATATCATAACTTTTCCTTTAGTTTCTAAGGAAATTGTAAACATTTTTTTCCTTTTTGTATATTCCCGGAAATTACTACTGGTGCAGCAGCTCCAAAGGTTGTTCTGCACGGAATCCAGTTGAACGGACGAAGAACCCAACATGTTCATCATCACGTATACCGGAACTCCCTACCAACGGTTCACCATCCTCCAAGCACCCCACCACCATCTTCAGCACTCCTTCCTCAACCAGAAAACGAAGAGATGGAACCCAAAAGCCCCATCCCGGAAACTGGAAACCGATGATGTGGATGCTGACGGCGACACTAAACTGTCCTCAAATGATTACTTGTAATAAAAGTGAATCTGGGTTGTAGAACAAATTTTTTATCTTGCTATAGGAAGATGCCCAGATTTATCCAAGGCAATGCTCCATCACTTTTTGTTTTTGATAGAGTCTCACATCATTTAAGGATATGACATAGATAATCTTTATAAATATTTAGTACTCTCCCCCTATTAACTATATTTTGGAATTGAGTTAAATCCACTCAATTCTAAGATGGTATCAAAACCTATCCTGTGATTATTATAGGCCACTTGCAGATGTCTAATCCTACAAACTTCTTAGTTAGGAGATTATGGTAGTTAATTACTTTTTTCTCACTATATAAGTCATATTATAGTTCTATTGTATTAACTTTTCTCATTTTTCATCAATACACAATTTCTGATCTCTTTCAATTCTCTCTTTTCTCTGCTTTGCTATATTTCTTAACATGGTATCAGAGCCTTACCACCCACCCTAAAACCATTTTGCTTCTGCTGCTCTTGAGTTCTCAGAACTCACTTTCTTTCATGTTCTTGCATTTTCCTTTCTCCCGAACACTTTTCTACTTATTATGATTCTCTCCTTCCTGCAGTGTCACACTCCGCAGAACAACCACTCTCTCCTTTGCTCGCTAATCCGCTCTTGAAGTTTTGGCGACTCAACGCTTCGATTCCTCGAATCGCTTTTGGTTTCCAAGGACGTGAAATCGCTAATCAAAGTCCGTTCCAGCTTGACGCAACTCCTCAAATCTGAATCTCTCTTCGCCATCCTCTCTGATCATTCTTCGCTGCCTTTGAATCTAGAGTTTGTTCTTGTTCTCCCGCGGATCTGCGATGGAGGACGCTGGCTTGTTAGATCTGGATTTGTCGTTGGATATGGCTCACCTTCTTCAAGTTCATCTATTTTGACGTGGCTTTCATTCATGGTTTCCGGTGAGCTTTGCTGATCTATTCTTTTTTTTGTTTTTGCTCCAGAGCTCTCTTGTAGCGACGATCTTGCTACGGTGGTTGTGTTCCCTAGTATGCTCTCTGACGATGTGTTCTCCGACGTATCTTGGCGCCAGGATTGAGCAGCACTGCTTGTCTTCAAGATCCTCGTCTTCGCCGTGGCTAGGATTTGGTTTCACACTCTCTCGGTTTCGATCTCAGCTTCGCCGCATCTCTCCGCCGTGGCTTGGATCTAGATATGCTCCACTCCATTTTCGATTTGGTTAGTTTGTGCTTTTAGTTCTGTTTGTTAGTCCTTTCACTTCAGTTTGGATTGGATATTGAAGATGTTATACTACGAATTTTGATCGGATTGTTTCTACTGCCATTATTGATGATTTCATCCTAAACCTTGGTTCTGTTCTGGTCCTCTTGTTGGAGAATGATGTCTCTATGGAACATGCACACAATCTATTTGGTTATTTTCCCTAATGATTGAAGGAATTTGTCTTGGCACTTTATTCGATTTTTTCTTGCTGTTGAATTTTCTGGTTCAAGATTCAAACATATCTGGATCAGATTTGGTTCTTCTTGATTTGTATTTTCTATGGTTATTAGATGGGTATTCTATGATGTTTGCTCTGCATTGGACACTGGTTTTGTGTCAGCAATTTCCATGTTTCTTGGCTATGATAATGGCTCAGCCATCCTTTAACTTGTTCAGCTCTCATATTGGAGAAGAGTTGTTGCTTTAGCCTTGAGTAGGCTTTATTTTGATTCTATCTTGATGTTTAAGCTTCAGATATAGCTTCTATCTTGATGGTTAAGCTTTGGTTTTAGCTTCTGCCATGGGTGGTTAAGTATGTGTTGATTTTTGCCTTTGGTCGGTAAGCCTTGTCATGAATTGACTCTCTTGTTGGTTGCTTCTGCCTTGGATGGTTAAGCATAGGTTAGCTTCTGTCCTTGGTGGTTAAGTTATGAATTTTGCTTCTACCAAGTGGTTAAGCATATGTATAGCTTCTGCTTGAGTGGTTAAACATTTCTCTTCATTGGTATTGATGATTGCTTCTAGTTGGAACGAGAGTTGTGGAGATGCTGGGAGAAGTGCTATGGATCTCGGCCATCACCAACATTTGTTATTTTCAGCATCTTGTTGCCTTTACTGATTTTATCATTGTATTTTTTTCTGGTTTGTTGTAATGCACTTTCATCCCAAGCTGGAGATGCTAATGTATGCATCTTCCAACTTGCAGGGAGTGTTAGAATATATAAAATTTGTTAGTTTGTTACAAATTGTTAATTAGAATTAGTTAGGAAATTATGGTAGTTAGTTACTTTCCTCTCATTATATAAGTCATATTGTAATTCTATTATATTATATTAACTTTTCTCATTTTTCATCAATACACAATTTTTGATCTCTTTCAATTCTCTTTTATCTCTGCTTTGCCATGTTACCTTCCCGTTGAGTCATAGTAGTGCTGCAGAAGAAAGAATATGTATAGCTTGTTATGTATATATGAAGTAATGTTATAAGAGATAAAAACTAAAGCAATCAATGTAAGGTTTGATAGATACAACTTACTGCATGCTTAATTCTAAATTATAAGTAAGAAATATTGAAGAGTGAAAATGTAATAAAAAGATAGAAAAAGAATATCAAACTCAGGGCTAGATTTTAACCAAATATAGGAGGAATAAATAGGATAATTACCCTGTGCACCCTGCTACTGCAATGGCATTCTTCTGTTACCATAGCACTGAGCGTGCCTTCCAACATACCCGTGAATGGCTATGGGTGGCTTCTTTAATTTCTGGACATGAGTTTTGTTGTTGCATCTTTTGGTGGTTCTTGAGTTTTGTGGCTGCGTCTTTGATGATGACTGTTGGATCATAAACACGCGTTAGATCAAGCAATGCTCCTTGATGGTGATTCCCAAATCATCTACAGTCATAATCCCAGTGGTTATCGGGCATGTATCCTCCATACTAATCTTAAAATGGATGAATCTAAAAAACTTCAGGTGCAGAGTTAAGGATCCCAAAATATTTTTATATGAACCACAAATAGTTATAGATAAACAAGTGCACAGATGAGGAATATTTAGTTGTGAGTTTTATTGAACAAATGATTTTTTTTTTAATAAAGAGAGAGAGAGAGAGAGAGAGAAAAAAACATTGGCATGATTCAGTTCATCATTGTTCGACAAATTTTACTTTTAAATAAAAGATACTGATATAATAAACCATGATCTTGAACTTATATAACCCACAATAAAATAAAAGGTTGAGTTAAGAAAATCTAATTAAATAAATGTGTACCTTCTTTGATGATGCTAATCATTCCTACACTCTGCAACTCTTACTCTTGAAGGTATTGTACTCTTTATCGGCATTTGTCAACGTATATGTATGATTATTTTGCAACGCAACCTCAAAATCTTTTATAGTGGTTATGATAGAGATTAAAATGAATTCAATATATAGTTAATAGATATTTTTAGAATTTTAAAGTATTGTTGGGGAGATTACAAGGAACTTAACATATATGTAATGGTTATTTTTAGATGGCGGAGATTACAAGGAATTCAATATATATTTAATAGATATTTTTAGAATTTCAAAGTATTGCTGGCGGAGATTACAAAGAACTCAACATATATGTAATAGATATTTTTAGACGGTGGAGATTACAATGAATCAGTTTATATATTTAATGGATAGTTTTTGAATTTTAAAGTATTACTGGCAAAGATTATAATGATCTCAATATTTAATAGATATTTTTATAATTTTAAAGTATTGCTAGCAGAAATTTCAAGGAACTCAATAGTATGTGGCAGAAATTGAGGAATTAAAAAATAATAATTTAAGCACATGCAAAAAAGTTGAAAAAGGAAGAACTAAAATGATGTACTGATAATGAAGTTCCTTTTATAAGGTCCACATTTTATGGCTCACAAAAATGAATTTGAAAATACTAATTCTGATATTGGAAATTTGTACATTAGCAATGAAAATTCTTGGAGTGTGGAGGAAGAAAATTCTTTCTTCATATGGATCTTATACTATTATATGATTTTGGAAAATAGAAAAGGTAATGAAATTAATAGAAATAGATAGTGGATATCATATATGAAGAAAAAAAATATTTCGTCCATGGGAGGAATAAGAATTTCTCCATTAGCAATTGCTACAACGTGACAACAATGACAAAATCAAGCAAGTATAGTCCAAAGCAAATTTCTAGTATCTCAGAGCAATTCTAGTATAGTTAATAGACATAACCTCAAACACTAGATTAAGAAAAAGGTATAAGCTTAAATTTTTCATTGCTTTCATTTAGCTCAGCTCAAAGAATTGAACTTTTACCTACATAAAAATGCCATGGCATAAAAAAAAATACTACATTTATATTTACATTTCACTTAAATAGTACATGTACATTTTGGTCATTTGCTTTTGAATATTGTATAGAAAAAGCCAACAAAAGAAAAAAATTTGTCATGTAATCTCATATATCCTCTAAGTACATTTTTTTCTTTGTCACTCACGCATCTAACTCGCTCACACAATCACTGGGGCCTTTGCCCCTGGTGATCAAACATGCAACTTCTAATATGCACTTCTTACAAGGCCAACAACTTGATCACTACCAATGCCTTGCACGCTCTCAATAGACATGTGGGTATGGCATAATATAGACAAAAGAAAAGCCCAGAAAGGGTTCTCCATATTCAATGTGTACATATATAAAATAGCCACATATATCATGGGTTTTTGGTGGATGAGGCCTTGGCTCAGTTGGTAATTTACGGAGCCTCGTGGTGAATGGTCGCATGTTCAACCTGGGCTCCCGCAGCCCCATCCTCCTCCCCTTATTCTCCACACTCGACCAAAAAAATATCATGGGTTTTTCCATAACAATTAAAATAGAGATTCGATACAGCAAAGGAAATAAAAATGGATTTCAATCCATGGAATCATTATCTCCAACTTTCCCATCCAACTTCTATTTCTATGTTAGGAAAATGTTAACACTTAGTATATTCCCATGGATTCCAATAGGTGCTGCAGCTTCAAAGGTTGTTCCACGCGAAAGCAGTTTGAATGGAGCATTACCAACAACCACAATTTAAATGTCACGTACACCAGAGGCCCAACGTACCCCACATCCACCAGCCTGAATTTCTTTGGTGGAAGAAGCAACTTAGAGCAAGATTTTCAAGCCAAAAACATGTAGAGAACCATCCTTCCAAGTCAACACTCCAATGATTCATCTTATTTTACTCATCATTAGAACCATCCTTAGTCAACTCCAGCATGGAACCTGCCGGAGAATGACTGGCTTCAATAGCTCGATGGACTTTCGAAGAACGGAACTAGAAATGCCGAAACATTTCTTATTATTACTATTTTAATTTTTATATTAAATAAATTATATCATTATTTTTCCAAAAATATAAAAATTGTACGGGGAGCTTTTGTCGGCTCCGGGCGCATTTATCATAGGTGAGTTTTGTTGTTACATCTTCAATGGTTTTTGAAATTTTGGTTGTGCATTTATTGATGATTATCCAATAAAAAATGATATTTTGGTATAAATTTCATATCTTTAGAAATCATTTATTCACCATTGGATAGGTGTGTGGCCCCCACTTAGATTGGGTCCCACACCTATCTAATGATGAATGGATAGTATGTCGACCTGGAGTACGAGATGGGTTATGTATAAATAACATATCTCTTGTCCAATTATGATGGTGGATTGATAAGGAAACATTGGATGTTCCATGAGGAGTCCTTGCAAATTTGCCACCATACATCTACCACAAGGCTAAATAGATTTAATACTCCATTTAAAATAAAGTAATAAAAAGATTTGGGAATACCTATATAGGGTGATTCTCTGGTATAGATAAAAAAAAAAAAACCTACACCATGAAGATATGAGTCTCACTAAATGTATAAATGACATGCAGAGTGGTATATCATGCAACTCATCATATATGATACACGCTAATGTTTTTCTCTCTTCCCCTAACTATCCCAAATCTTCTACTACCTTGCTTCTCGACACGGAGGGCTACAGCCACTAGCTCATCTTCGACAAGCTCACTGCAACAAGGCACATCAACTCCGCTGTCATCTTTGACGTCGACGTGGTTGCTAGCACAAGGCCTAGCATCATGGCAGTGGACTCTTTTTCAAAAAGATTCAATTTTTAGTATTGAAAAGATATGCACTATATTTTTTGGGGATTGATGGATTATGTTAGTTGGTGATAGTTATTTTTGAGTTCGTCTTCAATGTTTTTTCCCTATCTCATAGGAAATGCAACATCTTGAGACAAACACTGCGATTCATAGTTTCCACCAACATTGGCGTGATGCTGTTGCTACCTGTGGTTGATTGTTTGAGTAAGCTTTAGATTTGGGTCGTTGTTTTGTTGGTCTTTGAAGTTGCAAAAATTCAGGAAAAGGAACATCCAAAAAGAGGTGGTGGGAGGAGTAGTGGCCGCGATGTTGAGACTCGATGGTGGTTGGCAGTGGTGCTACCTCGTCCACTGATGGTTGTTGGGGAGAGAAAGGTAGATGAAAGCAGCTGGGGAGATAAAGAAAAATGTTTAGAGTGTATTACATATGATTAATTATATGGTATATCACTCCACATATCATATACTAATCTGATACAACTCTAATATTTTCATGGCGCAGACTTTTTTTTATTTGCATTAAAGCAATCACCACTTATATAATTACAATTTTTGCTTAACAAAATGAGTGAAAAACGAAGAACACAGACAATACTTAGTCCATCTCATCCAACCAGTTTATATATATATATATATATATACCATGATTACAAACTTAGACAAGCAACAATTAAAAGTTGGCTAAAAATAATCTAATTACATGAACATATACCTTCTCTTGAAGATAACCACTCCTCAAATTTGCAACTCTTATGCTTGAAGATATTGCACTGACCGTCTTTCTACATTTATAAACATATGAGTGAGCATTTTGCAATAAAACCTCGAAACCTGTTATAGTGGTCATAGCGGAGATTACAAGGAACTCACGGTTATTTAATAAAGATTTTGAAAATATTAAGATATGGATGGACATAGATTTTGAAGAGGTTAATATATGACAGAAAATTTAAAGAAGTCAATATATGTAACTAGCAGAGATTTTAAAGAACTTCATCCATTTAAAAATAATAGTTGTTTTAGATTTTTTTTTTTTTTTTGCTTCATATTATTTGTTGTATTAGAATTCTAGTAAAGAATTAATTATTTCATATGAATTTTATCATTATCTTTATTAATTGCAACATCGTCAAAAGTGACTAGAATAAGCTACTTATCCGACCAAATAAAACAAGAAGCCATGGTCGACTCCTCCCCGGGTCAGAGACCCCAAATCTCCCCCCTCCCCCCTGGCAACCAAAAAAAAGACTTTATTCAATATTTTTGCTATATAATTTTTATAGATAATCTAGATATAAACAATGTAAGCACTGTATTTTATCAGGCTAATATAAAATTGTTTAAAAATAAAAAATATAATAACTAGGCCTAAATTAGAGATCACAATCCAAGTTGCTTCATTTACTTTGGTAACATTTTTGATCCTATAATCCAATTACTTAATGAACAACTTGTTACCTCTTTAACCCATTACCCAAATCCCATAACCCATGATCCACACAACCAATTATCCACAATACCTTTGAGTCTCTGACCCGTTATCCATCATCAATTCTTGTTACCCTTTGTGCATTGCTTCCCATTTATACTCCTTTATCCAACAGATCGCCAAGACATTGCATGCCACACTACACCTTGCAGGAATGGTTTTCCTCTGGGAGCTACAAACAAGTTCTCTTCTTTTCTTATTTTTCTCCGATGTATTTGTTTCTTTGTTGCTTTTTCTTCATGTTGAGTACCTGATTGACGGTGGTCTTTGAATGTTGAATATATTATGAATGGATCCTGCTTGTTGTTTCTATCGAATATGGAGCAGTTATTATTGAGAGCAAGTTACATGAACCTACAATGTTCAATCTGATGACGGGTTATGTGAACCTAGAAGCATTTAAGCATATTATCACTTGTTAATAAGTTCTTTGCCTGTGTATCTGTGGTTTGGTCATATAAGTTTTAATGCTTTGTTTGTTGAATAAAGCATTTATTCGAACTTCTAGATATAATACATCAAAACAAAGAAACAAAAATAAAACTTGTACTCTGCTTTCTATTGAATTAAGGGACATTCATCTTTCTTTACTATAATTTCAACATTTGATGCATGTCATAAAAACAAAAGCACCAAACTTTAGTGACAATAGTCACCGTTATATCTTCCAATCCTTAGTTAAAAGGATTAGGAATCAGTGTTATTGCATAGCATAAGCACTAGAGAAAATCATAATTAGTTTCTACTAATGAAGACATCATTGTTGTCCAACATCATCATCCCTCATGAATGGAAACAATTTGTATGCTTCTACAATACAATCACATTTGGTGTATAAATCGATCCAAGTAGCACTCAGAACCGGATTCACCTCTAACCCAAGCTTTACCACAGAGGCATGAAGTTGAACCCCACACTCAAAACTCCGCCAAAGCTGAACATAATTTTAAGGCACTGGACGAGATGAACTCGTTCGGGTATTGACCAAAGCATCATGTCAAACAATTCAAATGCCTAAAAATGATGCTCATTCCTGGCTTGAGCAGAGAGAACTGTAGTCCATGAAACAACATCACACATACTTCCCTCCTTGACCTTGAAGACCCAATTTGATTATTGGGCTATGAAAGCATACTCCCTCCTTGAGGGTGTGCGAGTTACGGACAGAACCAGCAAGGCAATTGGAGGCTTGGACGATATGGCAATTCTGACTATCTTTGTGTAGGTGCACCCGGGTTCGAGGAGTGTGTTTGAGGTCCACGGTCAGAAAGAACCAGCAAGCAAGTTTCTTGGAAGCAGCATGGTGCAAACCTTGCGTACCTGAGATTGACTGAGTAACCAAAAAAAAACAAAATATTGATATGACTGATAATTTAATTTAGGAAAATCATAAAAAGAAAAATAAAAAATGCACTTATTGTTCACTTAATTACATTATAAGAGAAATGTTATATATTCCTAATAATTTTTTGTAAGATTATTTTAATAACATAAATAAAGAATATTAAATAAAAATATTTAATAAGGGAAGAGGAAGTACTTATCCCAATACATCTTTAATTAATGATATGAAAGGGGATAAACAATCATTTTGATCGTAAAAGCAAGTTAAACCTTATCATGTAATCATTAGCAAGGTGCAATCTTATAAGCATTATTAATCATGTACAATGATAAAAATTGCAAAGGATATATACCATATATTCTGCTCGTAGCCAAACTTCACAACACGACGTTGATAAAAGGAAAAAGAGCAGACCATACCCAAATTGAAGGATGCAAGATCTTGCATGGAAGGTGTCCACACTTAAATTGTCAACACGGACAGTGTGAAAACAGGAATCTTCTACCCAATAAGGGGTGAGGGGTGAAATTTTGTAACTTTTTGAATCCACAATCATTGTGCAAGTAACACGTTTTTTATGGTATTTTTCTTTGTAGTTTCCTAAACCTTAATTAATCCTTAATTTACATATTCTTTCTAGTCTCCTAAATACAAGTCGTTTCGCGGGTCTACTCTTCCCGTTCTCGCACTCTGTCTCTCTATAATAATTGCATCTCACTTACTCGCACACTCTCAGGTCAATCATAGAGACCCTTTTCATTCTCTTTCTAGACTCTTCTTCTACGTTTTCTTCTTCCACTCTTTCTCTTCGTTCCCTGCTCTTCCATGGCTTCGGATCTTGAAGTGAAGGCCAAGGCCTTCGTCGACGAAGACTATGATCACGCTGTGGACCTTCTCACTCAGGCCATTGCCCTTGACCCCAACAACGCTGAAATCTATGCAAACCGTTCACAGGCCAACATCAAACTCAAAAACCTCACTGGTGAACGCTTTCTCCTTTCGGAATAAAGTTTGTGTTTTTCTGATACCCTTTTCCTGGTTTTGCATGAATTCACCAACTTTATGTTAAAAGATGAAACCTTTCTCAATTGGGTCTTTGTTTTGGTTGTTTTGGCGTGCTTTCATATATTCATGGTTTATGATGCGTATTGTGGTTTGGTCTTTTTGTTCCCAGAGGCCGTTGCTGATGCAAACAAGGCAATTGAGTTGAATCCTTCTCTCCCAAAAGCATATTTGTGGAAAGGGTGAGTATAATGCTGCCACTTTTGTCTGCTTTCTGTTCTTACTTTGGCGGTGATTATCACTACGAGTTTTGAGTTTTTTTGGTTCAGTGTATAATCTCCTGGATGTTTTCTTTGTTATAGCTTGTAAAATGTTAATTGCTGTGCTGATTTATAGCTACTCTGGTGGCATATATTTCCGGCTCATGGCAAACTGATTCAGATTAATGTTGGCATGTTATTATTTTTCGTGAAGGTTGAGTATTAGTAGGAATATTTGTGGCTAACATTGTCTGGTTTGCTGTGCAGTGCATTTCTCACATCATAAGCTTTGTGATTTGCATTCTATTTTGTATTCTACATGTCCTTGCTCAGATGTCTTGTAATTACTAAACTTAGTGATGTAACGTTTTATTTGATATTTGGTTGTAGTATTGCATGCATGAAGCTTGAGGAATATCAGACTGCTAGGGCAGCTCTCGAGATGGGTGCTTCATTGGCTCCAGGAGACCCAAAATTGACTAATTTGCTAAAAGAATGTGATGAGCTCATTGCTGGTAAACAACAATTGTTCTTTATTTATTTATTTTTTAGTGTTTTAGATTTCATTTGGATATATGTCATTTTTGGCTAAGAAACTGACATGTGTTTGGTGGACCTATAATGTTAAACAGAAGAATCTGGTGTCACACCCATGCCAGAAGAGATCACAACACAGGGTGTTTCTGCAAAAGATTTTCAGTCAAAAAACGATGTTCCGGAGGAGCTGACAGAAACAGTTGCGAAACCTAAGTACAGGTTAGTGCAACTTTCTGGCTTTTTTGTGCCATTTGACAGGGTTATTGGTCTATGTGTTGAAAGGGCTGATGTATTCTCTGCTGTATATACATGTAATGTTTCTCCTATAATTGGTTAGCCGTATCTTATGTTGGTTTTAATACTACATTCGTATTTGACAAATTCCAATTAAAGAAAAATACTAATCACTCATCAATGGTGAATTTTTGAAACATAATATTCATGCAGGCATGAATACTACCAAAAACCTGATGAGGTGGTTGTTACCATTTTTGCAAAGGGCATTCCACGGGACAGCATTACTGTTGACTTTGGTGAACAAATAGTATGGTTCACATTAATTGTTGTAGTATTTAGTCAATGCATTTTGTGTGTTATTTTATTTCAGTTCCTTACATCTTGATGAACACTGGTGGATCACATTCTAAGTTTTTTTTTTTTTTTTTTTTTTTGGGGTTCGTAGCTAAGTGTTAGAATTAATGTCCCTGGCGAGGATGCATATGCTTTTCAACCTCGCTTATTTGGAAAGGTATGAATCAGAGCTTCATTGTCTGTATACTATAATTTTAGTTCTGGCTATGTTGTGGTCATGCTGGGGGGGCTAATTGTAAGTTATGCTAACTATTTGTTTTTTAAAAATTTTATTTGCTGGTCTCAAGCCTGTGTAATTAACAAATTCGCATTGAACCTATTCTATATGATTTTTCTTAGCTGTGTTGTGTTAATAAGTGAATCTTTGGTTTTCCTCAATCAGATCATACCTGCCACTTGCCAGTATGAAGTTTTGTCCACCAAAATTGAAATTCACCTTGCAAAAGCAGAACAGATTCACTGGACGTCGCTAGAATTCCAAGGAGCCATCACAGCGCCACGGAGGGCTAATGTTTCGTCAGGTAAATTCAGATTTAGATGGAGTTTTCAGCTCTTGTTTCCCATCTTCCTTCAAGTTTGGTCATTGGTGACTTCTGAAAATTGATGTGTTTTTTGTTTATGTGGTGCGAAAGTATTTATATGGTAAACTTTTCTACTATTGGTTAGTGTTAATTCCATGTTGTTGTGTGCTTTTCCCACATGCCTTGGGCCATCTGGTTCCTTTATTTTTCAGTACTTGAAAACAACCCACTTTACAAACTGGATGCTCTAGATATTCTTATTCTCTTTATGCTCAGTGAAGCTCTCTTTATAATACATTAATACTGGCAAAACTTTAAATGGCAAGGAGTTGCAAAACCAGTTAATAGACATCCCTGCTTACTTGAGACGGCAGTGTTATGTATGTTGGTATGAGTGCAGGGTCTGTCCTGGATGTTGGGTTGGCTATTTGAAATGAGTTCTGTTTGTTGATGGACCTGATTTTTGGCATATGAATTGAAATTATGGTCCTGCAATACTTTTTATCACAGTTTACTTTTGCATACAATTTATCATGGTTTACATGCTAATGTGGATTGTTCCTGACCATGAACTTGGCAGTTACTGGCAGTCAAAGACCTACTTACCCATCCTCAAAACCAACAAGAGTAGATTGGGATAAGCTGGAAGCCCAAGTTAAGAAAGAGGTGTGTCTGCCACCTATGCAAAATTTTTTAATTCTGTGTGTGTTAGTGCACTTCCTGCTTCTAATGCTCTTCATTTCAGGAAAAAGAAGAAAAACTTGATGGTGATGCAGCGCTGAACAAATTTTTCCGCGAGATATATCAAGATGCAGATGAGGACACCAGAAGAGCCATGAGCAAATCATTTGTAAGTTTTTATTTGCTCTATCTTCAATCCTACTTAATGTACAATGCCTTCTTTTTTTTTTTTTTCAATTCCAATACAATGTATGACACCAATTTTTTGTTCATTTTTACTGGGGATGCTGCCTTGGCTTAAAAATCACCAATTTTTTTAGAATGCCTGCTAACTTTTTCTGTGTATACTGCATCTGAGATGTGTTAAATTTGTTGCAGGTGGAGTCTAATGGCACAGTACTGTCCACAAACTGGAAAGAAGTGGGATCAAAGAAGGTAGAGGGAAGTCCTCCTGATGGCATGGAGTTGAAGAAATGGGAGTATTAAACTATTTTTCTGGATCAATATTCTATATGGTCCCATGTATAATAGAGAAGAGCGAGGACATTATGGGCCTAATGGAGGAACCCTGTAGGTTTATTAGAGAAGGAAGAAAGGAAAGATCAAGGGCAGAAGTGGTGATGAGTTGGATTATGCTCCGGATGCTTATTATTTGGTTATAGATAACATCTGAATTAAAGAAGTTTAATTGCTTTAATTTTGTTGGTTTTCTTGGGGTGTATCTTGGATAAGACTTGGTAGTGTGCGGTTGTAGGGTGTTTTTGTGTTATGTGAATGTAATGCAGCTCTAGTTCCTATGTTTTAATTTGCTTTCGTTTAATAGTTCTTCACTGAAATAAATTATTTACATTTGTGTTTTAATTTTCATTCGTTTAAGGTATAGTTCTTCATTGAAATAAATTATTTACGTTAAATGTTATTCAGAAGGCAAGTATCTGAAATGGGCGCATACATTAATTATTCTGAGATTCAAGGAAAACACTTAAATTTTTGTTAGCCAAAAAGACTAATGTTTTTAACTCGTCAAAGACGGGAAATTGTGAGAAATGATTGTTGCAAATCTTTTATTGTTTGCATCACTTTCATATATATTTTTTCTGAGTTCCTCATTCCATTCATGTCTGTAATTTGAAGCCTGCCGAACATTTTCGAGTAACGTGTGTGTGTGTGTGTTTTTTTTTTATAAATATAAGGATGACTCATTGCATAATTTTTCTTTTCTAATAAAAAATGTTGAGTTATTTAACAATCTTGGAATAGCGATTTTGTCAATAATTTTTTTATTAACATCTTTGTCTTTCTATGAGTTGACGTTTGAAATTACCTCTAGAATTCATTGTGCTTGTTTCAAGTTCCAACACGAGCCATGTGGATACGATACCGTAAATTTGTTATGAAGTATTGTATAAATCAATGTTAAGAGAATCCGATCAGAATGGCCGGTCAAACCTGGAATTGGTTTCTAGATCGGTCCGATTATCACCATTAAATTGGATGTCCTCAAAATCGGCCACGTACTGGTGAATCGGTGTCAACCAGATCAATTAAGACAATTAATCGGTTCAATTTTTTTTTTTTTAATATTTTGATCAAAATATTGTTATTTCTATTTTAAAAAAAGAAGAAGAAGCAGTTTGGTCATAATAAAAATTCACTTATTTTAGAATTTTTACTTTTTTGGTATGTTTATTTGTTATATGTTCTTAAATTAATTTAAAAATAAAAAATAAAAAATAGTTATTGTATTATCTGTGAATACTTTTTAAAATAAATATAAATAAAAATAAAAGTAAATAGATTTTACATTTGAGATGTTTAATAAAGTGATTTATAGTAAATGTTATTTTGTATTAGTTATGTTATTGTTAATGACTTAATATAGTTTTTGTTTTTTAATTTTATATATATATATATATATATAGATTTAATTTAAATACACTGTCAGTATAAGAAACTTTTACATGCATATCCAATCATATATCATTACATCAAAGAAAAGACTTTGACATAACTATCCATTACTGAATTGGCCACAAATTGAGTGTTTTGATTGAAACGATGTAAAATTTTACATCACAAGACACTCCAATTAAACTCTATATATATTGGACATCTAAATCTTTGAGCCAGTGCCTTGATCAATTTGATGTCCAATCCAATTTTCTTAACCTTAGTGTAAATGATTTGATCACTCTTCTTTTTTTTTTTTTCTAAGGATATGGTGTTCTATTTATAATTGAACGAGAGAACATTTTTATGATGACAATATAGGGTGTAAAAGAGATAAAACATGGCAGGCCGCATGGTGGGCCAAGATCCGTGTATCTGTCAGTCCAATGACCTGAGGCCCGTTAACATAGATATTAATACATGCTACATCATCTACATCTGTTTTGTCAAAGGTACGAGACAGGAAAAAAAAATATATAATTTCATAATTAGAGAAAGTGAATTTTTTTTTTAAATAGTAAATAGACACGCAAATTGACATGTGGTGGTCGCTTTTTAAAAGAGATCAAATGTGATATTAAGTGTTAACTAAGAATTAATAAATCCAAAATATTAGTGAAAGAAATATATTAATTTAGCACTTATATAACTGAAATATGTATTTATTTAAATTACAATCATCATATATCAATTTATGTGTCTAAACTCTATATACAAATAATGGAATTGTTGGAGAAAGCATATTAATTACAGCATTGAATTAATATATGTACACAATACACGATCTCCAAATGCTATTCTCTGCAATTATTAATAGTTAATAACCTCTTTTTCTTTGCCGACTAAATGTTGCAAACTTTTAATTATACTCGATTATTTCAAATGGTTCGATATTTGTTCTTTTTAACTAAAGTCTTGGATTTAAGTTTTGTAGATAAAAGAAAATTAATATTGGAAGAATTTTACTTTAGATCCATTATAATTTTATTCGTCCATTCTTTCTTTGAGAAATTTTCTTTAGATCCATCATGATTTCTGTTATTTATATTATCCGTGTGCAGAAAATGAGGCCTGCGAGATCCACACCATTAGTGAAATGAAGGAGAAAAACAAATTAAGCTTTCGAAACCTTTAATTATTGGAAACAATTATGCAATTAGAATCTTGAAACTTCAACAGAACGATCAACCAAGTGCTATAATTGAAATTGTTATGATAGAGCTAGCTGATGCATGTATGTGCATGTGATTTTGTATTGGTGGACGAATCGCTGTGTGACAAGAGGAGGTTGCTGGTGTTGTCATTATTGATGTGGAAAGCATTCTCATCTGTTATCACTATCACCAAACAAGAAGCTACAAACTTGACATAGATGCTTCATGTGTGTAAAAGTGGTGCCCTTGTAGACAAACTAGTTTTGCCCAAACTGCGCACATAAAGTACAAACAAATTATCATCATTATATACCATAAGCCCATATCTATCCAGTGAAAGGTGGAGTATAACTAACTCATACGTATTTATACACATTTCAACTTTGTTGTTTGCCACTTATAACAAAAGCCAATATGTAATATGTTAACTTTTTCTCTACATATTTACATCCTGGTCCCACCAAATATACAACCCAAATGTGAGGTCATGTACCTTTCTCAGATGTGTAGATAGCACTTTCCAAAAAGTGCACTATAATTGATCATGGTTGTCTCAGTCGCGCACCTGCTAGTTTCAATCAATTTTTATCTTTTGGTTTTTTTCGGCTATCTTTTTTACACAACCGCGTCTTCATTTCAGTTGGTGTAACTCAGGATGAGGTGAGGAGATGCATGATGATATGATATGACATATGATGAGATATCATAACAAAAGTCTAACTTGGTAGCTATGCATGGTGTGCCCACTAAGCACATGCTTCTATGTTTTTTTCTTCAATAATTGCATTGCAATGGGTGATGAATATTTCACGGGGGAGTCTGATAAACTAGATCATGACAAAGTTATATATAAGGGAAACTGATGGCCTTGAATTTTGGTATTGTTCAAAAGTCTACGGAGAGAGAAGCAACGTTTGTTCTCCTGTGCTCAAGTTCTGCTCTGGTCACACACTTAATGTAATAGCATAACATCGATTGAGGTTAGCTTTTAATTTTAATGCTTCCATTACCTGTGAATATAGATAAGTTTTCCGCATTGTTTAGCTCTTCGTTTATTGGGGTTTGAGTGAAATTTGCTTTCCTAGCTAGTATATTTGGTACAGAATATTTGTGCGGTTTTCTGAGATTCAAGTTCAATGACATTCATGCATGTTCATGTGCTCTGATTTGTGTTTTATGGTATTGAGTTGAGGAGTTGCAATTTTTGGTACTGTTTGGCTTATATAAATTGGGGGGAAATTGGGATCATATGCTATCAATTTTTTTAAGGCGTTTAACCTGGAACACTAATTTCAGATTCAAACCCTTTCTCCATTCAGTTCCAGTTTTCATTCAAAGTGGATTCTTTCTGTGAAAGTTGTCAGCGCCTAGAACAATTCATTTTTTTAAATTAATTTTTATGCTTTTGCCATAGGTGTTGAATTCCATGCCGTTTGCGGCAGTTGAAAGTAGGCACATGTGGCTTTGACTTCAAATTTTTTAGTTGTTATGATTTTCAATTTCGTGCATGAGAGAAATGACATTATCTTAAAGTGTGTTTGTTTCTTCTGTATGGAGTTTTCCCTTGCATTTCATGCGAGTTGTCTTCGATAGTTTTATCATAAAATTGGAACTTCGATGTCGTATTTGGTTTATGCTAAGATGTTCTTTTCACCAGAGAACGCACTATATAACAATAATGGCTAGTGTCTGATACACACTCTCTTGTGGCGGTAGAGCAAACGAAATCTGAGGGCATCCCGACATGAAAATCCTCCTTTGCCGTATGTTTTGTCTTGAATGTCGGTATAATGATTCCATGGGTGTATGATCGGGTGGTGGATGAAATATAGTCCAAGTGGTATATATTTCCGTTAATGCTATACTGCTAGAAAAATAGGACCAGAATCTTTGACAGAAACTATAATACTGATAATTGGATGTTATGTAATGGTAGGATTCATTTATTCATTTAAAAATAAGTAATAGTATCATTTTATTCTAATAATAAAATTCTAGTGAAAGTCTAGTTATTTAGCATTTTCCTTCAATTTTAAATGGTTAGCATTAGGTTACTATGTTATGATGAATGTAAAAGATTAGAGAAATTTAGTCTCCAACTCATTTTTATGAATAACCTAAATGCTCGAATTCTTAGAGAAACGATTAGGCTTTGTTTGGATGAGAATAAAAAATGAGAGAAAAGAAAAAGAAGAGAAGAGAAAATAAAGAGAAAAATATATTTTCTCTCCTATTGTTTGGATGTAGAGAAAATGAAAGGAAAGAAAAGTTATATGAATATAAAATAACATATATATCTTTAGTAAAGATAAATATATTTTTTAAATAAAATGATACAATAAAATACAAGTATATTATTTTATTTTATTTATCTCATAAATAAACATATTCTTTATAAATTCTTTTATGTAAATAAATATATTTTATAATAAATATTAAATAAAACCTGTCCTTATCCAACTTCGAATTGCAGCACCTCCCGCTAGCATTTTGTAGCCTAGCACTAGGATAAAAATGTCAAGTTGCTGTGCTGAAGGTTTTCTTCGCAAATAAGCGCAGAAAATTTATGTGTGGGACTCATAATTACTGTTTTCTTTCGTTTATACTTTTCCTTCAATTCAAATGAGAGAAAATGTCTCAATAATTGTGTTTTCTCCTCCCTCCTTTTCTTTTCTTCTGTTTTCTACCATTCCAAATGCACGCTTAATGAAATATTTATCGTTAACATGTGTGATTTTTTTTATAGTCCTTCAAACAAATAAGAAGTTTTTAATTTCTATTATATATATAATTTTAATATGCTATCATAATAAAAAAAAATTATATAGTCATTTAATTATGTATTATCATATTATTAATAATCTTTAACTCTTACAATAACTATCTACAAAATCACATAATGATGATACATAATTAATTGATAATATAAATATTTTACATTAATAGCTAGCATATTAATTTTTTTTGCATTCAATAAAAGTTAGTGACAGCTCATGCTTTATTTTGTTTTATTTTGTCATGGTAATTGCAAGTTGTTGAAATCAACAAATAGAAGCAAGCCGTATTTAGTATGCTTGTGTAGGAAAGTTGCTTCGTATTTAAATTTCAATTTATTAACTAGTTTTTCTTGTTTGGTCTTTATAACTCTTCATAAATCATATATATATATATATATAAACAAATAAAAAGTTTTAAATTTCTTTTATTCATATAATTTTCATATACTATCCGTATAAAAAAAATTTATATAATCATTCAATTATATATTATTATATTATTAATATTCTTTAGTTCTTACAATAACTATCTACAAAATTACATAAATGATACATAATTAGTTGATAATATAGATATTTTACATTAATAGCTAGCGTACTATTTTTTTTTTCTTACAATAAAAGTTAGTGACAGCTCATGCTTTATTTTATTTTATTTTGTCGTGGTAATTGCAAGTTGTTGAAATCAACAAATAGAAGTAAGCCGGTTTCATTTTATTTAGGATGCCTTTGTAGGAAAGTTGCTTCGTATTTAAATTTCATTTTATTAACTAGTTTTTCTTGTTTGGTATTTAATTATAACTCTTCGTAAATATTTTTTTTTCCAGTAAAATTTTGGGAGTTTAATTGACATGGCCTAATAATATAAAAGAATTTTATATTATCATTTAGTTATATATTTATATTTATAAGATTTTTAAGATGCTAAATAATTAAAACAAATATTATTATTAATGTGATAATATATAATTAAATATTTACATAAAAAATTTTTACATCAATAATATATATAAACTAAATCTAAATTTTAATTATAAACTCATTTTATTTTTGTAAAAACTAACAAAATTATAATGAAGGGCACATGTATTCATGTGGCTAGTCGGTTCTAGCGGTGGACTTAGCTCTTTCCCGGAGCATTTCAGTCATATCAAAGATTAAAATAATATGAAAAAATTGGATCAATTTGTTTCTCTTTTGAAAAAATAAGGATTTGTGTCGGCCTTGGGGACGTCCGTTGAAACGTAAGCAATATTCCATGCTGAGAATGATGACGTTATCTAAACGGCCTCTTATCATTATTCTCTAAAGCCTAGACTGCCTCTTATTTTATGGATGACAATAACTACAAAGGTTGTGATTAGTTTAGTTAGAAAATCGTTGTTTATTTAACCTTATAGTAGGAAACATTTATGCAGTACTGCAGATACACTCATAAACTAGGGTTCTGCATGTGGAAGTGGTTTTCTCCCTCCCTTATCTGAAACACATAGATTTTAGTAAAGATATAGAGTTCAATTTGGATCACAACTTCTGCAATAGTTGTTATGTGCTTTAATTTACATGAATGCCCTTAAAACTGAAAAATATATATGCATTAAGAATACTGTTATTAATTTGTAAGTAAAAAATAATATTAATGATGTGTTTGATAGGGAATAAAAATTTAATGGGTTAGATTCTTAAGTAATTCATAATCCTTGTTTTATTTATGAATCTAATTCATGATCTCTATTTTTTTTTTAATGTTAAACACACCCTTAAAATGAATAGTTTAAGAGAAAAAAAAATACAAATATTTGATGATAATAAATGTAGCTACAATTTGTGTGTTTTTTTTTTAATTTAGATATTCACTCTTAATATAATTTTTAATATCGTAAAACAAAAGAAACCAAAATGCCAGAAAGAGGTGTCATTTGCACAGTTGAATATGTAACACAGGCGAATGCAGATCACGTGTTCTTTGACACGTGTTCCTCTCACTGCCCATAGTTCTACTTCTAATAAGAGAAATATTTTTTTATATATTTCATTAATTGATTTATTTTAACATTTTATATTTATCTCACTTCTCTTCTCACCTTTTTTTTTTTAACTTTTTCTTTCATAATTTTTTTGAAAATTGTTGCTTAGTTCGAATTAAAATTCTTATAACGACATACGAATGAAAAAATTTGTTGCGTTTTACTCATTCACTTAACTATTGTATGTTTATATGGGGTCAAACAATTTTTTGGTTTAATTATTATTATGCCACGTATTTCGTATTACTCATTCGTTACCTTTTATTTGCATCATATAACATTATTGATTTTTTTTTTAATTATGTCTCTAAATATCTGAATATTTACGGTAAAAAATAATATAAATAACACATTTCTTCAAATAATTAATAAGCGACAAATCTGGAATCTCCATTCATCATGATTCCCGAGTTGTCGAAATTTTATCCCAAAAATGGCCAAAACAAGGATTGATGACTATGTAGAAACAACTCCAAATAAATAAATAAATAAATAAATAAATAAGAGAACGAATAGAAAATATCACAACAAATTTTCAAATATATTAATAATTAAAATTTAATTTTAATATATTATTAATATAAAATAATTTTAGATAGTTAATTAATTATGTTTTTTAATTTATATAATTATTTAAATAATAGATATGAGATTTAATTATATTTATTAATATAACAAGATATAATTAAATGATATTATAATAAATTTTATATTATTAGTATATTTAAATTAAATTTATTAATTATTAATTATTAATTATACCACATAGCAGATAATAAAATATATAACGACTCAAAAAAAAATCAGGAGAAAAAGAAAAATGTTGTTTGATGTCTTTACCATGGTGACCACCTGACATTTTTATTTGAAAAACGTTGAAGAGTTAAAAGTATTTATCATGTTATGAACAGTACATGCTATCTCTATTTCATCCAATAATTTCCATGAATTCAATGAGAGATTCTGATAAAAATTTGTAGCTAAGTAGTATTTTTACTTTTCATTTTGTAGCTAAGTTTAGGAGCTGTGTCTGGCAACTTCCTTTGGAACTGGCAGCGGCATAACTATAACTTATATATAGCAATGAAAATAGAGAATAGAGAAATATGAATAAGTGACGTGACGATATATAAGGAAACATAGAAGGAGGAGCAGGACTACGACCCGCTTTACGCTGTGTTTGTTAACAAAGCCAGCATTTTACACTTCACTCCCCATTCCTTGTTCTCTTTTCCTTTCTTCATCTTTCTCCACAACTCTTCATCTCTTTTCTGCGTAATTAATTCACAAGCATATCCTTGCTCTTTCATGACCTCAAGAATTTAAGTCCTTTTGGTAAGTAATATTTTTTCTTTAAGTATTTTCATCTTATTTGTTGCCATGATTTCTTCTTATGTTCTTTCTCTCATTCTCTTTATTTATTTATTTGTTGGTTTGTTACACCGAGCACCGGAAATCTCTTCCTTGGCGATTTCCAAACGTGTTACATGACTCGGTTTTATTAGTATTTTTTGGTTAAGAGGGAGAGAGAGAAAGTGCGTTCATCGGTTGTGTGTTTCTTCCTGGGCCACATGGGCCCGGTTATTAGGTTCGACATGATCCTACTGTCGTCCACTTTGCTTTTTAATTTTTTTATTTAGTTTCAATTTGTTATTTATAGGACACGACGCAATCAATCATAATCATGGCTCCATTACGTTCTTTTATGTCGCAGCGTTTTGAAATTATGGCCAATATATGATGGTTGATTGTGCTGTTTCTCGACCGTTCAGCTTAGGCATTAGAAATAAAGAGCCTCCATTATTATTATTATTATTATTATTATTATGTTCAAATTGACCATAGTCACTATTTTTCAGCTCATTGTGATTGCTGTCCTCAGAATCAGACTAGTACACTGATTGAATTAATGCATAGCACGTGCCAGAAAAAAAGTTGAACTTATTGTGCCGTGAAATTAATTTATAGTAATTTATGATACCATACAATTAAATTTGTGTCATTAACTACATAACAATTTCTTCATACTGATAAAACAAGTTACACCCTTATGTTTGTCATGACAATTGCAGACAGAGATGGTTGCCTTTGGGAAGAAGTTGAAAGAAAGACAACTTGAAGAATGGCAAGGGTATGTTTTCTGCCTACCTCTTGAGGGTTTACAAACTTGGAAGTCATATATTAGCACTGCATTACTGGCACATTGGATTCATTTACATGCGCATATCATAAACCTTTTTTTATTTTTTTTTTTTGACTTTGGTTTGTTTTAGATATTACATAAACTACAAACTAATGAAGAAACGAGTAAGGCAGTATGCTCAACAAATAGAACTCGGAACACAAGATAGGAGGCATGTACTCAAGGATTTCTCAAGAATGCTGGATAGTCAGGTTTGTTTTCATTGTTGATTGTATAATTATTAATTAATTTCTATATGAAATTTGGACCTTTTCATTAATTTCAACTGCTCAATTTAGATTCTGGTTACATGAGTTAATGTGATTACATGTGAAACATAGAGTTTTTGCGACATAATGTGTATGGCATTCATTAGTTGTGTTTTAGATTTGTTTCATTCACTTTGTTGTTTCAATCCAGATTGAGAAGATTGTCCTTTTCCTGTTGGAACAACAAGGGGTCTTGGCAAGCAGGATTGCAAAGCTTGGAGAGCAGCAAGATGCTATTATGCCGGACCCCGAAATAAGCAAAATAACTGAACTGCGAGAAGCATATAGGGCAGTGGGACAAGATTTATTGAAGCTTCTCTCTTTTGTAGAGATCAATGCTGTTGGTTTGCGTAAGATATTGAAGAAGTTTGATAAACGCTTTGGCTATAGATTTACTGATTACTATGTTAAGACTCGTGCAAATCATCCTTACTCCCAGCTGCAACAAGTTTTCAAGCATGTGGTAATATGTTTAATTCAAACACAAATATTCATTTTGACTTTTGCAGAATAAACTAGATAAGACAACCTACCATTTTTCTGGGGATGAACATTGTCTAACAGATGTGGAAATTGCAGGGATTTGGAGCTGTTGTGGGAGCCTTATCTCGCAATCTCCATGAACTTCAGGATCGTCAAGGGAGCTACTTATCAATTTATGATCAGCCTACTCTTCCCCTTCAGGTTTCATTTTACATTTACTCTGTTAAATACACTGTTTTTTATTTGTCATGTTTTTTTCTTGATATTCTCAGGATCGCCTTAGTAGCTGACTAAGGAGCTGCATAAGGCCACTGATTTTTTGTCATATTTACTTGGTTTTATATGCAGGATCCTGTCATTGATTCAATAAGAGCAGCTGTTGACAGGTTAACCAACTCAACCAACTTCCTTAACTTTTTGGGGCAACATGCACTCATTATGCAAGAGGAGCTGCCTGCACATACTGATGAGCATGTTGATGATCAAAAATATCATTTTATGTCTCTTCTTCTGAACTTGGCAAACACATTTTTGTATATGGTCAACACATACATTATCGTCCCTACAGCAGATGATTACTCTGAGAGTCTTGGAGCTGCACCAACAGTTTGTGGTATTGTGATCGGTGCAATGGCGATTGCGCAGGTGTTTTCTTCAGTGTATTTTAGCGCGTGGTCAAATAAATCTTACTTCAAACCACTTGTATTCAGCAGTATAGTTCTTTTTCTTGGCAATGCCCTGTATGCATTGGCATATGATCTTAATTCAATATGGATTCTCTTAATTGGACGTCTTTGTTGTGGGTAAGTATTCTTCTATCTCTTAATCTTCTTGCTAGCATTACTTGATGAGCATGAGACACTTGATATTGTACCTTATCATTTCCCATTAGATAAGTATAACATTTTCTGTTTCACATCCAATGTTATTACCACTTTCCACAATCCAGAGTAATGCACCTCATAAAATTGGCCCCATGGCAAAGTCTAATTCTAATTCTTTGTTGCAAAATAGGTAACTTTGTATTGCATGATTTTCGTGGTTCTTGCAAATTTCTTTCTTCTCTCAAGTTGAGTTGTATAAATACTGCATACCTTCATGTTCTACTGGTGCCATTTTTTTCCCATAATACTCAAGCTTGTGGACATTATAAGGTACTAGTCACATAAGACCTTGTTTGATTGACAAACTATTGATTAAACTTGCAGATTGGGTTCTGCCAGAGCTGTTAACAGGCGTTATATCAGTGATTGTGTACCTTTAAAAATTCGCTTGCAAGCATCAGCAGGTTTTGTTAGTGCCAGCGCTCTTGGAATGGCTTGCGGTCCTGCATTAGCTGGCTTACTGCAAATCAATTTTAAGCTTTACAAGCTTACATTTAACCAAGATACCTTGCCAGGGTGGGTTATGGCTATTGCTTGGCTGATATATCTAATATGGTTGTGGATCAGTTTTAAGGAGCCTTCTCATGAAATTGAAGAGGATCCTCTACCACATCAATCTAATGCTGGTACTGAACTCATATCGCATCATGTCTTTGCTGATGATTTTTACATTTTCTATTGTGTACTTATAAAATTGTTAATCTGCATTAGTCCTATAACTTCACTTTTTGAGTTGAAATATTTGTGTTATCCATTGGGTTTTTTTTTTTTTTTGGGTTGTTAAAGTAATAGGATTTAGAAGCTTCAATTAAACATCACGCCTTCAGAAGCCTCATTTTTAAGACTCCTCTAAAACTGACAGAAAATCCTTAATAATATACTAGAAAATTAATATTTAACATAAATTGGATAGGGGAAAATGAAAGAAATAGAAACTAATATTTAACCAGAGTTTTGGTTTCTTATCCTTTTGATTTCTGCTTCATACTTTTAGATCCTCTCCGGCTCACTGGAACTTTTTAAAGTTTGAACTGATTTCAGAGTCTTGATTGGTATGTGTTGTTGAATTTGATCCGTTCCACTCCACTCCTGCTACCCATAATGCTACATTGCTATGTATTCTGTGGACTTTCAGAGCACACACAAATACTGAGCAAGTCAAATAAGGACGTAAGGGAATTAACCTTAAAAATATATAAGGGCCTTAAGCTGCAATCTCTAATTTTCTCTAGAATGCTACATTCTAGTGAATTGGTAAATCTGCTGACAAAACGTAATCCTTTAGAAATCATGGAGAAACATACGTCGCACTTCTGGCTTTAAGTGAGCTTCTCTAAATTATAGGGTTGCCTCTACATCTGTCACTTGGATCTCTATGAAAAATCATCTATGGCTTCACTGTCATTAAATTATGTCACAAGTACATGGATTTTCTTTATTTATGGAGTTTTTTTCATTCTGTTAAGCTTCAACGCGAGTAATAGAAAATGACACACTTTTTCCCTTACAAGCAGAAAACAGTGCGCTTGAACAAGGCCTGAAACAACCTTTGCTGATTAGTTCAGAAGATAAGGTAGATGAAGATGCAGATCAAGATTATGATGAAAGTGAAGAAGCTCCAGAGGAATCTCGTCGGCCAGCTAAGTCAATTGGATCAGCATATAGACTCCTTACTCCTTCTGTAAAGGTTTGTGAGCAACTCTAAATGTTATAATATCAACCCATATGATATCTTGTTGGATCTCCAATGATTTCTTTAGATATATATATTTCAAGTCATTTTTGACACTTAACATGGAATACTAATTTCTTGATGTCAAAGTGAGACAAGGTATGGTCCGGTATGACAGAAAGGTTAACTATAGAAACGTGTAAATGAGAAATTAAAGGATGTGTACTGCTATTTGATTTTGGCCTTATACTAGTTAGTTTCTCACTGTATCAAAACTTGTGAACTATATGGTTACCATTCATTCATTGTAAAAATGCAACTTAGATAGATGACCTTTTCCTCTTTTGAATTCAGCAAAAGACATGTTTCATCTGACCAAATTTATGTGCCATCTTCAGGTTCAGTTATTGATATATTTCATGCTCAAATATGTAATGGAGATTTTACTATCAGAATCTAGTGTCATCACAACATACTACTTCAGCTGGTCAACAAGCACAGTCGCCATTTTTCTTGCATGCCTTGGCTTGACAGTTCTTCCTGTAAACATTGTTGTTGGAAACTATATAAGTAATATGTTTGAGGACAGGTATCAAGTAATAAAACTCATGCTCAATTTGATTGTCATCTATAAAGCTAATTTATGCTGTGTTTGGATTTTGCAGAAAGATGCATGATAATACATTTTGCATTTTAGTGCTTAATAAAAAGAGAAAGCAATAGAAAAGTTGCAAGGGATTAAGATTTCACTTTCCCCGTCTTTTCCAAGATTCATTCAGAACATTAAAATTTCCATATACAGTTAAGAGAATAATGCCTTTGTATTGATCTGCTTGTAGGCAAATTCTGTTGACATCAGAAATTATGGTTTTCATAGGCATACTCTGCAGCTTCCACATGATTTTTCCATACTCTGAGCCGCAATACATCTGTTCAGGTCTCCTTATGTTTGTTTCTGCTGAAGTACTTGAAGGTAAAATCTTATTAGTGATTTGTTTTACTAATTACGATAGAGTACAAAATTATTAGGGGCGCATGAATCATGATGGCATGTCCCACCAAGTGAATTTAAGAAGTATGAGAGATAGAAACACTTTTTTGCTCAAACTTTGACATCAAAAATAGTATCCAGCAAGAAGCATGCGGTTATTTTTCACATGCAATATTTTTTTCTGTTAAATTCTGAAGTATCTTTAGATGTTACACCATGCTAGAGATCAAGGTTCTGTTAATTTTTTTACATTAAAACCATAGGTAAAAGGATATATAAAAAAAAAAGAAAAGAAAGAGATTTAGATTTTAATGATTTGAATGTAAACATGAATCGTAATAGAATACAGTGGCATTGTCTGATTTATGTAGTCAACTCTATTTAATGGGATAAGGCTTAGTTGTTGTTGTTATATTAGACATCATCCTATATATGTTGATGTTTTCTTTGGGACTTATCCTATGTCAATAGATGAGATCCACCACCATTTGTTGTTTAAAGAATTCCATAACAAAAGGTATTTCATTGAGGAACACGGAATGAGATTGTTCTTAGTTAAGGTACATTTTTCATGACCATTGACTATCATTCATTCCAGGGGTCAACTTGTCGCTCCTTTCACGAGTCATGTCATCAAGGCTTTCGCGTGGAACATACAATGGAGGGCTCCTATCAACAGAGGCTGGCACAATTGCACGAGTGATAGCTGATGCAACTATCACACTGGTTGGCTACGTGGGTGTGAGCAGGCTCCTTAATCTAACCCTGCTTCCTTCCCTCTTCATTTGCATAGCTTCCATCATTGCAACATGCTATACTTACAATTCTTTATATTGATTTTTCTGTGGCTGGACGTCTGGGATGGAAAGAGGAGAATGCTTTGCTGTTCAACACAATCTCAGCTCCTTGTCACTAGGGCCTTGAGTATTTCATTGTTGAATGTTTCAGGGAAAAACTGGCTCATTCATTCTTTTCTTCATTCTAATTTCTATTGATCTATCAAAGTCCTTTAAGCTCCATAAATTAGCAGAAAAAAAATTGTTAGGCTATTTAGCTCATCTTATTCATGTAGGTTGTCCAAATGTAAATTCTTAGCTGAATGGGTTGCTCAAGCATCATCATCATCATTTTCAGTGATGATTAGTTACTTTTGTTTTTGGGTCCCTAAACTGACGCAAATCGATTTTCATTTTCAGTCTGTCTTAGCTTTTTTTTCACTTTTAGGCCGAACTAACTGATATCTTAGCCAACGATAGCCTTCTTGGCATGGACTACCAAATAACTGCATTGCTTCATGTGCGGCATCCAGCTTATAGCCAATAGTAATAAATTCTTTTCCGACTAAAGTTTCTGGTGCTACTGCCATATTTTCATGACGAGGAATTCTTATGAGACAAGTTTTCTGGTTCTGAAATACTTATTGTATGCACATTGAAGTGGCCTTTGGGTTTGTTTTTTCCCCATTTTTATTTTTAGTTGATATGGATGTATTAATGAGTATAGAAATGTCATATTAGTTTTATTTCATTTCTTGTTTTTATGTTTTGGTGAAATAAATAGTAAAAATAACTTTTACTTGTTTTCTCTTTTCCTTCAAAGAAAGTAAAAATAATATGATAATTTTTGTAATTATCAATACAAATACTCCCTCAATTTCAATTTATTTATCAATTTGAACAATTTGATATATTTTTAAATTAATGTATCTGGATACAATTATTCGGATATATTGATTTAGGAATATAGCAAATTATTTAAATTAACAGATAAATTAAAATGGAAGAAGTATATTATATGAAAAAAAATATTTCTCTTCAATTTTTGTAGCCAATTCTTGTTCTCTAAAATGATTTTTTAAACCAAGATTAACTAAATCATACATTCGTAATTAACCTTATTGGAGGAAACACACAGACAATACGAAGAAGCTTATGTGATTTTTTTGTCAGAGTTATCGTGTGAAATTAGATGTCACCCTATGTCTACGTTCATATTGATATGAGTTCTGTTATATTCATATTTCAGATGCATAACTTATATTCAAGAGACAAAAAATTAAATTAGAATCCACCCAAAGATGTATTCAGGTAATGTACCCATATCCCCACTCTCAAATCACATGCGGCAAAAGTAGAGTATAATGTATTTGGGTGTGGCTCAATAATTTTCATATTGATATGGCTTACTGAGATTGCATAAACATGGCCATGCAAGTGTGAACAGTAGGTGTTGACTATATTGATGAAAGTTGACAGAAGCTATTAATCAAAAAATATGAAACAGCCCATTTTACTGGACTAACCATTAATGGGAAACGTTAAATGTTATCTACGAATTCAACAATCACAAAGATTGAAGGCCTTGACTTTTCATGTTGCTTCTGGAAAGACTCACGTTTTGTGATATGTAACTCGAATTTTAGGGAACCGTAAAGAATGTATATTGATGTTTAAGGTATCTCTGTTCTTGAACATTGTTGTGATTAAAAGATTTTTCAAATAATTGTCTTTTATGAAATTTGAACCTTGATTTTTTTTATATATTGATATTTAAGGTATCTTTACTTTCGGATCATGATTAAGAGACTCTTTCAATAGTTGACTTTTCTAAAATTTGAATCTTGTATCTCTCCCGAGTTACTCCATATTTGAGGCCATGCAATCATCTATGATTGATTATAAGAAAAAATAAGTGGCTGTTAACCATTCATGGTACGAAAAGGTTTATACTATTTGGCATTACTCCATTTCTTTTTATCAATATCAAAATTAAATTAAGATTATAATAAGATTCCCTTAATGGCCAAGAGAAGTAAATTGTATAGTGTACTATATAATAATATAAACGCAAAAGGGTAGGTATACAGCATCTTCAAAGAAATATATCAAATAACAAGAAATTGCATCTTCTTATGAATTACCCTTTGGGGCTGTTTAAGGAATCATTCATATATAGCAGTTGAAAACTACAGGAAGCAGCAGTGCAAGTATCCAATCGGTAGAAAGACGCAAGTGAGCTCATTGGCTTCTAAACAATTTGCGTGGGAACCAAATGAAATCGTAGGTTTATCGGTATATTCAATGTACATCATGGACGACCACCACATGTGTGGTAAGTTCCAATGAGCCTGTATAAAATAGTATCCAATTCGAAGCAGCCTTCAATAATGGCAAACTTGATTGCTATCAATTATACACGGCAGCAAAATCCTGAGTGGAAGCTAACGTAAATTTATCTTACTAATGCATTTATGAAAAATATTTCTGTAGAAGGTAGGCTGAAAATCATTTTAAAATTTAGCAGAAATTTGACTTATTATTATTTTTCTTATTGTTATTGATCCTGCTGCAGTTAAATCAATGAATTAACCGTAAACTTAATTTTTAATTATTTATTTGATGAGATGAATTATGAAAAAGTCATATAGCCTATAATGCGGATTCTCTAAAATATTTCTCGCGTTATGTGATGTAACCGAGGCTCAAATTAGAGTATGTATATTCGCCTTATTAAAACTATATATTTATTTATACATATATTATTTCTAAGAATAATATCTAAAATAAATGTAAAGTGATGTGCTTAACAATAATAATGTGCACAAAATATTATTCCTCAAATTAAGTGGCATGTTACAACACCCAACCCAATGAAGAGTTAGTTCACGGGACACTACACTTGAGGAACCCGTGAACACAAATACTACTATAGCACAGAGCAGACGAAAGAATAGCAGCAGTCACCTTAGCCAAGCGACAAAATCTTCATGATGAGGACGACAGCTTTGGATTCTTCCTCTCCTTGCAACCAAAGATAAGAGAGACCCGTGACACCCAACAAAGTTAAACAAATCGAACAACGGAATAGGCCAAGGGATATCTATTTGGTTTTGATCTTATGTATGTACACTTTCACCCATCACAGGTGGACCAAGTCAGCTCCCACAAGAAATATAGCCCACTTTCTAATTCGTCCATTAAGTTCAGAATTATTGATCCTCCTGCCTCTCTCATTTTGCCAATCAAACTCTTTTGCATTTGAGAAACCAAAAGACAGCAAGAACTTTTCATAATTTTCTTCCTAATAATTAGATCCAATCTAAAAGTTCTATATATTCTTTTTTTTATCATTTTTCTTGAATTTGTCCCCATGTAGGCTGGAAAAATAATAATTTGCATTTACCAAGTTATAGGTACCATTTCAAATATGTATATGGGAAAAAAAAAAGTGCTGAACGTATAAATTTACATTTAAATGCATGTCTATCGTTGTGCCTAAAATATGCAAAGTTGCATTCATAAGTACTCCACTTGTATCCGAAGAAAATGAAACGTCGCATACTAGTAGTACCAAATCATTCAAATTATCGGTTTCCAAGGGAAGGAAACAAGTAACAACATGTAGAAGTAAGTAGAGCAACAAAGAGTAGAATGAAGAGTCAACTTCATATCTATAGAATAAACTTTCTTTGTGGCTGTATTTCAGATTATATATATACTTTAAAAAAAAAAAAACCAAATTCATGCAATAGGATCAGAAATGACAAAAAAAAAAATAGTAAAATGCTTAACGTTTTCAACCATTGATCATCTCTTGACCCTTCAAGTTTTGGACCTTGAAACCCTTCTAATCAAAACCAAGAAGCAAAGCACACGATATAACACAAAGAACCCAATCAAGAAGTACACGTTGGTCCATCTTTGACTCTCTTGGAGGCCTCTCTTCTGCAGCACGTCCCCTCCAGTGACCATGCACTGCTGATTCTCTTGGTACCATATCAAACACCTTGTAACTAAGCAAGAGTACTCATTGATAAGGAGTGCATCAAGAGCATATTTGTACATGGATAAGAAGTGCATGAAGAGCCAGTATCTTGGTAAGCTATCCTTTGAGATGAAGTAGCCAGAGAAGAGAAAAAATGCTGCAAGAAGCACTGTCAATAGTGAAGTGCCAGCAATGTAGTTTGGTGCAAGGGAACTCAAGAAGAGGACAAATGAGTTGGCCATGAGAACTATGACCCATATGACCAAAACAAAATAAGCAAAAGATAGCCAAGTAGCACATAAACCCACTAAGAAGTACACTGGGATGGAGTATATGACAGCTACTACCAGCAAGTATGGCAAGAAGACAAGTGTGTTTGCAATGAGATAAGATGATAGCCTATAAACCCCACTTGAGGTTTCTCTCAACAGGATTGGCCTCTCATTTATGAAGATTGGAAGGGTTTCTGTTGTGGAAGATAGTAGGAATGTGAGGGTGAATGCAAAGAGACCAAACCTCTTCTCAATGCCTTCCTTATCAAACCCAATGTTGATGTAAATGGTTCCCAAAACAATCCCCACAAGAAGTGCTTCCGCTGTGTTTGTCAAAAGAAGCTGCCTAGTTCTGTAAATGATCTTCCAAAACCTGCCGTAGAGAGTGCATATTTCACGGATCCTAGAGCTCTTGTACCTTATCTCTCTAGCACTAGTTCCATTGTCAGACACAGAACTTGCTGAACTTTCTGGTGATTCAGGAATGCTTGGAGGAGTAATAGGCTTAAGCTCATTCAATTGGCTTAGTATCTCCATAGCATATTCCAAGGCATTGAGTTGATGGGGTACAGTGAACCCATTTGTGTGCAAGAATGCTTGGAGTGAAGCAAGGCTTCCATGGTGGACCACACTCCCCTTTGACAGCAACAAGATTCTATCAATGCAGGAGAGGATCTTGAAACTTGGTTGGTGAATTGACAGAACAATTGTCCTGTGACGAGAAACACAAATAGATTTCAGAATTTGCATGACCTTGAATGCTGAGGTGCTGTCAAGGCCAGAAGTTGGTTCATCAAGGAGCAACACTGCTGGATCATGAAGGAGACAAAGTCCTATGGAGACCCTTCTATGTTCTCCACCAGATAGGCCATGAGATAGCCTTGTGTTAGCCAAATGAGTTAGCCGCAGTTCAGTGAGAAGAGATGAAACTATGGCTTCAATATCAGAAGTCTTGGGCTTGAGAAGCCGAGCAGCAAAAGCAAATGTCTCAGAAACAGTGAGCAAGGGAAGGCATGCATCATGCTGTGGAACATATGCTGAGAGTTTGCGGAATGTGGAGGGAATGAGAGGGGAAGAGTTGAGTACAAGAGTGCCATGTGATGGCAATGTTCTAGCAGATAGAATGTCTAGGAGAGTGGATTTTCCTGCACCACTTGGACCAACAATGGCAAGGATTTCAGAGGGGTAAGCTGTCAGAGATACATCTTTGAGGATGAAGGTGGGTGGGGTTGTTGTGCAGTGTTTGAAGAGGAAGAATGGTGCAATGGTGGTGTTGGTGGTGGTGGATTTGGTGTAGGAGATTGAGGTGGCTGTGAGTTTGTAAGTCTTTGGTGGCTTTGTTGGTGGATGGTCTTCCATGGAGGAAGGTGGAGAGGACTTGGATTGAGAATTGTGTGGGATGCAACAATCGTCACTTCCATGTGTTATTGGAGTATAACTCTGGTGAATGATATAACAGATAGGGACAGAAAAAAAGAATTAAAAAGGCGTTCTGCCATATTTGGCGGTAGGGTTATATTATATTTTATTCTTCATGAAAAAAAAAAAAAAAAAACCATTATTGAACAAGGACCTCTAGCATCCGTGAATCTGCATAGTTGTATTATTTTGCATAGCCGAAGAGTGAAGACATTAACGTGGAAATTATAATAATGGTAGAAGTAATAGTTGGTACATATATCAGCATAAAGCATGTCTCTACTTTCAATTGATCAATCTACCAGAAGTCGTTACAACAGGTACGATGCAATCAAATTGGATTTCTATCGATTTGATAACACAAATGACACACACATTATAAAGAGGAACGTTGGTGAAATTATCTTTTTTGAAATATTATATTAATTTATTTTTATTTATCATGAATGTGAATTTTATTTAAATTAAATTAATATTCTATCTAATAATAAATAAAATATAAGTCAATATAATATCTTAAAAAAAATAATTTCACCTATCATGCCTCGATTATAAAACACAAAAGTATATCAAACGGACTTTAAACGACTAGCATTATTATTTTGTTCTCCTATTTCAACAATCAAGCACGCAGGTCAACTAAGGAAACTTGGAAAACGCAGCTTTTTTCTTGTCCCTTCTTTTCTTGGTAATTACTTATGCTGAACTACATATATGTGGCTTGAAGAAAACCACGTGGTAAAAGGAGAATCGAACTACATAAG
The DNA here is from genome assembly GCA_031439585.1 of Pterocarpus macrocarpus. Taxonomy (NCBI): domain Eukaryota; kingdom Viridiplantae; phylum Streptophyta; class Magnoliopsida; order Fabales; family Fabaceae; genus Pterocarpus; species Pterocarpus macrocarpus. Next base: position 57,789,339 of record CM062516.1, on the reverse strand, counting down.
AAGGAATCTTAAGCCACAGAAATATCCAATCATATTTACTTTAGTTTAAAGCGATTATTATATTTTATCCCCAAAAAAATTAATTTTAAGTGACAGTAAAACTATAGCTAAACCTTATGAAGAGGAGTTGAACGTAAGTATGAATGTAGGAGATGGTACTTTCTTGTTTTTTTTTTGTTATTTGGGGGTGAGATTGGAGGCCTGGATCTCACCGTCAATGGAATGAACACGTATTTCATATATAAACTATGCAATGTTTGTTTTAATATAGCACATTTCTTAAGAATTCATCATGTATATGTGATCTTCCACTCCCCATGATGATTTTAGTCTATATTTTCACATAAAACTTATCCTGAAAAAACCTCTTCATTCTCTGCCTCCTAGCTGGGATGTGATTGAAAGTAAAATAACCAGAATAAATAAAAACGAAATGAATGAGAAGGAAAAGTGATGAAACTTAGCAGAGAGTTAAAATGCAACGTACAATGGCAAAGGGGTAACTACATTTTTCTTTTAAAAAGATACTGGTTGAATTATGTTTCCAGTGAAGACAAATTAATACCTGTCATCCTTTAAAAGCATATCAAAGTATATATTGTACATGATGATGACTAATTCAATTTATATCCTCAAAACTTAGTATTGTTTATGAAAGATACACAACTCAAATTTAATGTCAACGTCTTCCTTTCCTTCTTAGCTGCATTATTCTATCTTTTATTTTTCTTTTCATGCAGAGCATGATAGCTAGAAATAGAAATGGAGAAAAGAAGGGGTAATCAGAACATTATCAATTAATAATTAACGTCAACAACCATGACAAACCAAAGTTAATCTTTAACAAAAAAAGTTATAAAGCTGAACGGAGTTGCATGGCCTAATTTAGGCAACTACGATCATTATATTCGTAATGCAGTATCGTGAAAATTTGAGCTACTACGATATTAATAAAAATATGGTACTTAAAATGAATTATGAAATATGTATTGTTTATTATTTTATAATAAATACATGATTTTTTAAGTATGATTGATAAATAATAAATATTTAACAATTTTTTCTGAGTATTAACTCTCTTGGAAAAACGATAAATATCAAGATAATTCGCTTAACATTTATAACGTTAGCCTTTACAAACGAACACCAAATTAGCCTTATCTAAATTGAATTACATTCTTCGTAATTAATTTTTGTACCTCGTAGGACCGGCCAAGAGGCATCGAGAGAAGAGACTACCTGGTTAACGTGGACATGAAATTGACATTTTGAACAGTTTTTAAATGCTTATAGGGTAAGAAAAGCCTCTTATTTTGATTTATATGTTCTTTATCGTATTAATAAATATTGATCATTAAGAAGATATGGGTGACATATATTTATTAATGTGACAAAATAATATATAAATGAAGGCAAAAACTTTCTTTTATCTTGCGAGCACTTAAGAATTTTTTTGTCATTTTGCTAATCTTTTAGAGTGTTGAACTTGGACTGCAACGAAGTTTATGCAAGACTACTCGTGTTGTTTGTTTTATACCTTAAAATTAAAAATTTTACTCTTGTTTTAAGTATCTAAACTAATTGATTTCACCGCTGCAATTTTTCTTTTTCGGTTTTTCGAATGGAAAGACCCGTGATTTGAGGAATTCAGAAAAGGCATGTTAAAGTGTTGAGAAAATAATTTGAGGAGACATTCCACCTTTCATTATATCAAACGATTCTTGAAGATCTTGGTGATGTCATTTAAAAATTAAAAGACGACTCTCGAACTGAAAATTTCTAAAATTTTATATGAGAAAGATTGAGAGCATGTTGAAAGTTGATCAAGTAGGCTTCCTCTTATTCACGAGCGTACTGTTCTCTCGCAGTCACAGCCCATGTATCTCTATTTTTTTTTGTCTCTTTTTATGCCCTCATCTCGTGTGTTTATCTTGTCACAACACCTGAAGAAATTATTATTATTATATTACTGTTACTATTATTGTGGTGAATGTGAAAATTATTTTTATTTTGACAATCAGCAGCCTCGTCCGTGACCGTGACGATGTGCAGAAGTGGACAACAGCTCTTGTGAATAGAACAGAGTGGCCAAGCACTTATGATTTGGACATTGCTAAAAGGATATAATATTTTTAAGAACAAAAAAATATAATTTAGATTTTTGTAAACAGAATAATATGGCATTAGATAATTTCAAAAGAAAACTTAATAATACCAAAAAAAAAATCTTGTTATGCGTTACCTTAATTTTAATATACCAGAAGAAGAAACATCAATTTTATTATTCAAGTAGGTCCTTTCTTTTGTTGGTAGGAAAAAAAAAAAAAAAAGAAAAAAACCAAGTAGGTCCGCCTTCATTTAATGTAAATGCAGAAGTGTTTCAGCAGATACCTGAACATATTTATATTTAAGTAACCAACCAATAATTAAATTTGATTGAAAAAAAAAGTAAGCAATACTTTTTTATTCTATCATTTGTCATTTTTTTTTCATCCATACTTTTAGAAGAAACTTACAGAAATGAGTGCTTCTAGCTAGGTGCCTGAAATAGACCTTATGAATGAATTTAGCCTTTAATGTGAAGTAACAAATTAAAGCGCTAGTTTTTGTTTTTAAGGAAAATATATACTGGTGCACCCCTAATATATTTTCTCTTTCCTTTTTCAAATCATTTTTAATATGAATGATTTTTTTTTTATTGAATATTAAAAATTTCTTGCCGAATGCCCATATTCTTTTAAGACAACAAGGTATTTATATATCTTTTGAGGGATAAGTGGATCTTCTAGAGTTCAACAATGAATTGCAGCTTCATGATGCAATTGATGATTAGGATTAATTTGGACTCAATATATTTTTTTATATAATTTTTATAAAAAAAATATTTTTATTATACCAATCATTCTGGGTTTCCTTCGTACCAAACGGGGTACAATTTTTGGGTAGTTGTAACCATTTTGGGCTTTTCTAATCCACCTGAAGATTTGGGCTCAAATCACTCAAGTTTCAAAACAGACTAGGCGAGTGTTAATTAAGAGGGATTCACGACCCAAAAAAAAAGAAGAGGGACTTTTAAAATTCAACTCATGCGATGAGTTTCCCTAAGAAACAAAAACCTGATGAGAGAAATGTTTTTATTAGATTGTTCTCGAGGGCATTCAACTAAACAAGATTTTATGTTTTGTTCGGTTGAGAAGAGAAAAAGATGAAAATAAAATGAAAAGAAAATAAAATAAAAAATTTATTTTTTTATATGTATGGATGAAGAAAAAAATGAGAATTGTATTAAAATGACATATACAATCTAATTGTAAATGCATATGTTATTTAAATTTAATTTTTGAACACTTTTTATAAATTAAATAAATAAATAATTTTATAATAATATTAATAAAATGTTTATTTATTAATATTTAAATTATGAAAATTATTTTGAAATTTTTTGATTAAATAAAAATAAATATGATATGAATTCTTAAACTTTATTAGTTTTCAATGTTTTAGTGATTATAATTGTCATTTAACCACTTGTTCTCCCTTTCTTTATTTTTCTGCGCACACAAGGAGGGAAAAGTTTAAACGTAGAAAGAGGGTTAAGAAAAAAAGAGGATAAAACGATGGATTTGTCTGTATTTTATCGTAATTAAAAATGATATATCCTATTTATGCAAAGTACCATCACCGTTATAAATTATTTTTCTCACAAACAAATTCTACAAATTATAATTTGCCCACAAGCTTTACGTGCTGCTTCTTGTGTGCATATAGATTTCGTCAGAGAAGACACATGCTAATTACGTTATCTTTCTTAGGACGGATAACATATTCAAGCATATGCAGACAAAGACATGCGAGAGTCCACGGTTACCCTTTCTTACTATTTCGTGTTCATGCACTTACATATGCCATGGTATGAGATTCACATACTTAGGATATAATTTAAGATTTCCACATGTTGATGCATTGTTACATGTGCATACTTTCTACAAGCTCTTTCATGCATCATTGTATCGGTCCACACACATTTTTTATTTTTTATTTTTTGTTCAGAAATCCACACGTTTAAAGGACACGTTCTGCATTGTAGATGGTCTAAGAGTAGTACATGGCATATATGATTGAGTACATTCTTCTCCCCCTAGAAGAAGAGAAGAGTGAAACCTTAACTAGAAACTTAGGACTAAAGTAACAACCTAAAAGGAAAGAGAAGAAAACACTTGGATCTACAAGTATTGAATCTTTATTGAATATCCTCCATCAAAATTTATCTTGCAAATTGTATTCTTCCATTTACTAGAAAATTCAAAGATGTTATTAGAGTTGAGGCCATGAAGTTGTTTCCTAAGGATATTTCCCGACAAATTATGTTGACTTTGATCCTTGGAAAGTCGGGGTAGACATTATTTTTTGTTTTGGTCCACTAGTAGACATTATTGAAGCCCAACTTGCTAGGCTGAAGCCAATTTGTGCTCCAATTTATGTGAATGAAGAAGATAAGCCACTTCAGGAGGGCCATACCCAACAACCATTGGACCCATTTGTTGTTGGGCCTGAGTTCACACTCACGATATCCTTACTAGCATGTATAAGTACACAATTTATACGATCCCAAAATACAATCTTCTAAATGGATGCCATAAAGTCGATACTTGATTGATTCAAGTTATTCATTATTTATTTCTCTTTAACAAATTTTTGGATTTGAATTTTTATGAATGGTATAGACTAATATTGGAATAATTTTATCCTTATAATAGGCTTACTTGCTCAAATTAGATTTGTCCGAGTTTAATGAACTTTAAAAATTAGTATTCTACATAAACATAAAAAAAAGCCATAAACACTTCAGAAGAATTATGAGACGAAAATAGAAAAAGTAAAATAAACTGCAATTAACACAAAATGATGTGGATAACCTCGCAAGAAGAAGAAGTAGAAGAAGAGAGAGGAGGGTGGGGGAACAACTATATAGCTATATTTGGCTTTGTAGTGGCTTAAAAGTCAAGCAACGAGTTTTTTTTTTTCAACACGAGCTTTTTGACTAGAAATTTGCTTACGTTGGGTCTTAATCATTTGTATTGTTTTTCAAACATTATAGAGTAGTTTTACATTCATTTATTTTTCCTTTAATTATATTAGATTGATGATTCAACAGATGTATATAATTTAATTTTAAGATATTTCTATCTCTAACTTTGAATGAAAGACTACGAGTGCATTTGAATAGTATAATTTATGACTTTTTAAACTTTTAAGTAGTCAAAAATTATTTTTTACTTATTTTAATCAAATTATTAAATAACTTATGATTTTCTAAAATGTCATTTTTATTGTTTTTTGAAAAAATTGAAATATTTAACTTCTTAAAAGCCTCTTTCACCCAATTTTCTAGAATTAAGTACTATAAATTAAAATAAATACTTTTTTGTGATCATACCTCTGAATATAAAATAACTTATTCATAAATTACTTTTTATTTAAGTACTTTTGTGAGAAACTCTTCATAGATAAGGGCTTAATTAAGCTCTTTAACCAAATAGGTCTTAATTATCACTTGAAATAATTAGTGTTTTCAATAAGTGCTTTTATGCTAATTCAAATTATTAACATCATGCTAATGAATGAACTATAGTTTAAGTGGAAACTCCCCTAATCTTTATGATAGGGGATTGTTGGTTTTAAATTGTGAGTTTGATCTTTGTTTGTCTATCCTGTTCCTCATTTCTCCAAGTTTTGCCCATCCCTTCTCTTCCCCTTTAACATTTCCCCTTTATCCTAACATTTTTCTTTTGTGATTTACTACTTAACTATTGATTGTAAGTAAGATATTAATCTGTAATTAGAATTTTATGTGTAGCAGATGAGGCCACTGCCTCTTTGGTAAAACCAAACAGCCTCATGGAAAGGGATTTTTGTTCGATCCCTAGCTCCCTCACCCTGCCTCCCTCCCTGAACAAAATAAAAAAAGAACTTTATCTACAAAAAACAATGTCAAAAGTTTATATAGATTTTCAATTGCTCTCAATAATTTTGAAGACAATTCAGATTGACAAATCTAGAACTATAATTTACATATGTTCAATTATTAGTTAAAATCATATGCATAGTACTCGCTAAAGAAGATTACTGTCAATCGTCTCTGCAGTCCTCATTGAGGAAGATCACTATCACATGTCTTTTAAAAAAATTTTTTTAATAAATGTTCCATCTGAAAATTCATATTTCTTTTGATTGAATCCTTATGTACACTTGGATTGTTTTATCTCGAGATGTACATAAAGACTAACAACCCTAATATGATAATTTCTCACCTGCCGATATACTACTAATTAAGAACGACACCGTACTAACTCCACAATGTTGCCTTAGTCTCGAAATTAGTGAGACACATGCAATCGTGACATGTGGAATAGCTTTTCTTGTTTAGTATTATGTGGCTTGAGAAAACTCCTCTAATGAACAATAAGGTGCAATGAACTAAAAACATTAAATTCAATTCCCAATCACAATGTCTCCTTAGAATGTGATTATCCCAAACAAGAAAGCAAGTACGGGAAAACGGTTTCACATGGTTCTCCCCATCCATAATGCCTTGATGTAAATGGTAGAATGCGGCACCTTAACTACACAAGAGACACAAAGATCTGCTGCAGAAACACAGGAAATCTACCACTCTTGAAAGACAAAATGGTGTTGGGTCGATGTTTATGTAGTATTCATGGGTGCATTGCACATTCTCTCATCCCCAAATTTTAAGATAACCTACACCTTATATTATACCCTAGCTTCTTAACTAACATTAGGTTTCTTAAGTTGGTGCAAAGAACCTAGCTTTGGTATTTGTCTCTTATTCTTGAGTTTGGAGAAGACCATGATGCATCTTTTGATCCCCGAGTTCCCCAACATAACTCCCGGTGTCTTCCCTTGTTTAAACATGTGCGTGGATTAGTGATAACCATCCTTTTCTTTTGGAGCATTTTTATATTTTAAATCAGCTTTTTATATATATAGATAGTGGAACTGTAGCTCATATTGTCAGTGTGTTCGGATTTTTTATTTTGACTATACAATATAATTTACAAACTAAGAGTTTAGTATTTAATTAAAATTAAAAACAAAAACTTTAATGATAAAGTTAATATAATTTTTGCATAAAGCTTATATGAATGTTTTCTTCATTTTTAAAGAAATACAAAACTAATGCTAAACAACGTATAAAAAGAGAAAATAATATATTTAACATGAACAGTACTCTTGAGTTGATAGCAAATTAAATTGAATTTTACATTTATTTGTTTATTCAACAAAAAATATAAAGGGACCTTTATTTTATTTTATTTTTGATGTGGAATATAAAGGGACCTTTAATAAGTGATGTTTTTACTAATAAATATTTAGTATAATTTTTATAAAATAAAAAATATATTAACGTGTTATGATTTTAGAATTGATGCCTCTTTCTAACTCATTTTTTACCTCAAAAAAAATTGGCGCTTCATTCATAAAAATTGGCCGATTTAATTTTTAGTATTCATTCACTCATAATAAATTGCTTCAAATCCAAAAGTCCTGGCGTTTAATTTGATGCTGCAATGCACCGCACCAACATCTTGGTGCAATTGTCTTCTGCTTATGGAAAATAAGGTTAACAATAGATAAATATTAAATCTTCTTAATTAATGTGTCTAAAAAAATTTTAATTTAAACTTTTTTTCATATATATTAAATAATTTTTAAATATTATATAAATTATAACTCATATTATTACAAGTAAAATTTTAAATCAAGAAAATTTTTAGATTAATTATTAATCGACTCTATCAAAACTCCCACCAAACATAATCCAAAGGACCACACTGCCTTGTGCCTTCTGTTAATCTGTGAAGTCCGCAATGGGTTGTGTTAGCCAAACCTGCAATTGTTGTGGCGCACCTTGAAGTGTGTAAGCCATTTATTGTCCTTTGTGCAACTACAAAACAGTCTCTGTCCCATCAATATTATATTTTCAAACTTCAAGATCTCAAATCATTCATCTCCATAATGTCTGTGATATTAATTTGAATTTGCAGCCTGCCAATCAATGCAATCATGCCATAGCTGTGTACTCTGTTCTGTGAAAGTTTTTTCCAAATGGATATAATTAAGGTTTTTTATTTTTTATATAATATTTAAATTATATATATATTAAAATATAAAAATTAAAAAAAATTTATATGTATATGGGATCTTACAAAATCGAAATTTTCGATTTTAAAAAAAGTGAAATTAAAAATTCAGATTTCAATTAAAATAATATTTTATTTTTTATTTGTAGTAAAATCAAAAGATAAAAAATAAAATATTATTTTAATTAAAATCGGAATTTTCGATTTCATCTTTTCTAAAATTAAAAATTTTAATTTTATAAAATTCCATATTTACATAAATTTCTTTTAATTTGCATATTTTTATAAATTTTTCATCCAAATACCATATAAAAAAAAAAACACTCTGTAACTAACCAATTGGATTGCTTACTTCAAACTGGGAAATGACAAAAAACATATTCTTATTTTTTGCACTAAATTCTAAGTTCTAATGTTTAATGAGTGTTTTTACTGCATTTAAAATTTCACGCTTACATTTGATTTCTTATGAAGATTGAGCTTGTTAGCATATTTATCTTTAATATTTTATTATAAAAAAATTTAAAGGTTGAAATACTTTTTATAAATCTCATATTAAGCAAATAAATACATTTGATGTAATACTTAAACCACAAAATTCTCCTATTTAATATGTTAATCTTTTGATTGGATTTTTTTCAAATCATGAAATTAGAACTTTGTTTTTTTTAATGGGAAATTTAAACTTTAATCGACAATTGAAGTATAAAAAAAATTACTTATAAACTAGATTAAGGTGCTATAGGATGTGTTTGTTTTAATTTTTTTATAAAAAATAACTTTTTAACTATTAAAAAATTATTTTTCTGTTAACATAAATTAAACTAAATACAAATGTAATTAGAGCATTATGAGTTTTTTATTAAACAAATAAGTAGACTCAATCTAGCAAGTAAGTTACGAAACTCATGCAATAAGCTAATTCCTTGGAAGAGACCATTTTCATAGGCAAGGTGATAACAGATTTTCTACAGTTAATTAAAAATAATCTGCCTGTAAGGAATTTGGTTACGTGTATTGTGTCGGCAAACTGTACCCCTCCTGGGCACATTCGGATGATCCGAATATATATACTAAAATACTCAAGGTAAATTTGATTAAAAGATATGAACAATCAAACGACAAACTATACCTCATCCAATTCAAGGCAATATCTATTTCCAGAATCATAAATGGAGTTATATTATTTACACTGTCACTTCAGGTTCCTTGCAATTCACAGCATGTTTATCTTCCTGAAACTGTAGAAGCATTGAATCCCCCTGCACTGTATAATTCAAAGCAGCTGGCAGGGAGAAGAAAAAGAAAGGGTCACCTCACCAGCTTGCTTTCAGTCACCAGAGTACTTTTTAACGCTTGAGTGAAATCTTTATACATCCCTACGATCAAAGAAATGCAAAAATATGGCTTCTATAAACGCATAAAAACTACTTTTCCATTAAAATAAAAACTACTTTTACAAAAGCAAGGATGCTACTACCACTACTTGCCATCCTGACGAAAAGATCAATGCTTTTTGAATGCACTGAGATTTATCTGCCAACATGAGGTCACTGAGATTATCCATCTGAGGCAATGAAGTCATCCATAATCAGGTAGCGGCTGGTACCCTCTATGATCAGCTATTATTTTTTTCTTTACGGGACACTCTCATCATTAATGAAACAGTAACTTCCACAGCCTACTCCCACTGTATGACCATCAACAAATCTGCATTATTTCCCCTTTTTCCACATTATTCATTTGCATTTATTTGCCTCTATTATGAATTTAGATAAACTGCCATACACATCGCTTGACCCAAGACTGACATCACACGCTTCAAATGGAAAGGAATCGTAAATATTTTCATCACAATTGCTCTACTTCATAAATACAGAAAAATTTATTATTATATGGAAATAATTTTACATATAAATTAGTAAAACTTATAACAATACACTAAACTTTTCAATTTAGAAAATTCAACCGCTAACTTGAGTTTACCAACTAAACTTCACCAAATGTTACATACTTATAACTGCACCTCAAACCGCTCTTCTAGCCAAATTTTTTTCAACGTGCATTCATTCTCTAGCATTTGATCGCCACACCAGTGTATTTCATGGCACATCAAAGAATTAAACATCATATTTACAATTAAAAATTCTCTGAAAAATCTCACTCTCAATGACATTCTTCCACATCTCTCTCTCTCCCTCTCACGTTTTTCCATCATAACAGAAGGGATTTAATATTGGTTTCAAGTCAAATCAATCCTCACAAGACGAAGTCTGGATGCTTTGAATCTTTTGAACTTGATAGCTATCTAATCAAGACACCTGAAAAAGTAGCATCCAAGCATAGCGCAAAGTGCAAAAACTCACACACAGCAAACACAGAGGCACAGTAAAAATCTGACATCTGAGTAAATTAGATTCTTTTCATAATGGTCCCATCGACGGAAACACTGAGCAGCAGGACACCCTATCACACTAACTAATCATCACCATTACCCCTAATCACCTCCCTACTTTTCCTCCAACTCCATTCTTTCTTTACAAAACAGAGAAAATTACAAAAACATGATCCTTTGTTTCTCTGCCGTTCCAATAATAAGTAACAACCATTTGTGTGTTCCTTTTCCCACATTTTCTCTTTTGAAAATTTCACAAGCAAGCACGGCATCACACTCTTGCCCCATTCTCATCCTCAAAGGAGCTTCTCACCGAATGCATTGACCCTTCTTCACATAGAGCGATTGAAGAATCTGAAAAACAACACATTGAAAAATCACATTAAAACCCATAATTAACTTAATTAAACTATTTAAAGTCCAACTAAGTAGTGAAATAAATAAATAAAATTACCTCTGCAGTTTAAGGACCTCTTGCAGTGAAGGATGGCACTTTGGATCCCATCATGCTGCTGCAGCAGCGTATCATCGCTCCGGTTCGCCGGAGAACCAACTCCGACCACCGCCGGCGACGACCTGCTCTTTCCCAACTGCCTAGAAACACCCCTCATCCCCGCCGGAAAACCACCACCACCCAGCCTCTCCTTCCTCGAGGGAACGGAGGCCACCGACGGCGACGACGATGGCGAAGCCGTCGAACCCTCGCCGGAAAACCTCAGCTTCTCACCGTACCTCTTCGAAACTCTCACGTACAAAGGCTTTATCAGCTTCAAATACCTCTGCAACGCTTCCTTCGAAAACCTCTCTGTTTTCGGTTCCTCAGAGCCGTTACTCCGAATTTTGCTTCCGAAGCTTCTAGAACTGCCGATCCTACTCAGCGTTGGAGTAGGAGAACAACTCTGGAATTCCTCTACGCTCAGCTTCAACGCAAACACCTTCGTTTCCTTCTTCTTCCCAGTGTTACACCCTGATTTCACAGGCTCCTCTGTTTTTTTCTCTGTTGCCATTCTTTTGTGCTTCTTGAACATGAAGATCCTGAAGCTCGGTGCTGATTTGAGAAGCGCAATGGGGGACTGAGGTTTTGAAATAGGCTCGATTGGGAGCACCTTTCGTTTGGATATTGATGGAACATCAACTTCACTGTCGTCAGCACTCTTTGATGTCTTGCTTGTAAGCTCGCGTTTGGAACAAGGGACTTTGGTTTGTGTTGATGTTTGGTTATGTGGGTCTTGGTCGGTTTTGTTGGTAACGTTGTTGTTTTTTTTGTTGCCGAAGTCGTGAAGCGTGAGCTCCAAGTCGAAGAACGAGTCTTCTTCGTCGGATTCACTGTCCGTTTCAACCACGAGGTGAGGAAATTTCGTGGATGGTGTGGTGGTCATGGTGGTGGCGTTCCTCCAGAACTTGAGGAAGTTCAGAGCGTTCATGGAAGAATCTAGAGAGAGAAAGACACGAGAGAGAGCGACAGAGTGTTGGAAGGGTGCGGAGCGTAGTTAAGGTTGGGGGGTTGGGTTTTGGGTTTTATAGGGACATTAGGTGAATGAACAAAATAGAGCGAGAGAGAGAGAGAGAGAGAGAGAGAAGAGTGTTTCACTTTTTCACTTCGTTTAATGGTTTTGTGGAAAGCTTTGAATGTGGTGCTTTCTTCGGGAATCAGAGAAGAGAGGCGTATTAGCTTTTGCTTTTTGGAGAGAAACGTTTTGCTTTTTGTTTTTATTTTGCTCTGTTTTATTTTATTTTATAACTTTTTTTTTACGTTTTCTGTAATTGGTTTTTGCAGTTTGGACCTGAAACAGTAGAGTGACCATGAGAGAGAGAGAGTGAGAGAGAGAGAGAGAGAGAGAGAGAGAAAGGGGGGGAGGTCATGAGTGTACAGTAACATTGAGCTCAGTACAAAGATGCATAGTGTTATGAACGAAGCGTTGCAGAATTTCCACAGTTGAATTTGAATACTGAGATTTGTTTGGCCCACCCCTATTATTATTTTGATTCTATGTGGTTCACGGTCCCGTAATAGTGTCATTTTTCAATTCAAATTTCCGAATATGTAAATCCAAAGTTTTTTAATAAAAATATTTACTAATAAAATATACTAATATTTAACAATTAAAACTGAACTCTTAATTTTGAACTGTTAACAATCAAATTTTTCATGTTTCAGTATTTAGTAGTTAAATCATATTAATTAAGGCACTCCATTGGTAATCCAAGAAAATAGTTAGAGAACTGGATTGCTATATTATAGACAAAATTCACTCATATAAGTTATCAATTAAGTCACTTCTCTAACTAATTAAAGAAATGGAGGATAGATAAGTTAAAATTGTAAATTAACCAATAAAACAAAATTGAGCTGATTGTTTATAATTCATGTAGTTATTATTTCTTCTCTTTTTAATTGGGAAACAGGAATTGAAAGTAGGGGACGGTAGCGTGGGTCTTACACTAGATGCAGCAGATTTAGGGATGCTATTTGGGATGCAGATGATGCAGGGATGGTGATAGGAAACTTCCAAAAAGGGTAGAGTGGGGAAGAAAAGGAAAAGAAGGGAGGATAGAAAGAAGGAAAGGAAAAAAGGGTTTAAAAAAGAAAGGCTCGTAAAAAAGAGGGCAATACCCACCAAAAAAATAAAAAAGAGAGCAAAGGAAACGTAAGGTCTATCTACTGCTTTAACCTTTCTTTCTTTACAGAGAGACCTAATGAAAAGAGCTGATATGAGTCAGAAAATTGGGTTCTTTTACAAGGCAAAGGCATTAGGTGCAAAGCTGGGGCACGCATGTCCTGTTGCTTTTAGGAGCCCCACCCCCTCCTCCTATGTGACTATACCTAAGTTTGAAGAGGTCCAAGTCTTTGTGCTTTGAATGAGCAGAAGGGTCCAAGTCTTTTGCTACAAAAGGTTTGACTTGTTAACTTGGTTTGGATAGTCTTACACTCTTCCTTAAACTTTTTTTATGGGCTACAAAAATGCTTGCATAATGTGAGAAAATTTGAGAAAAATGAATGATGCAAAAGAGGAATTTTAATCTAATCTAATCGGCTATAATTCGGATTCTGGCATAAACAATATGAATGCTAGGAATAGATTAGTTTCGTGTGCATGAATCATGCACATGGAAGATGTCAATTCAGCAAAATTGTATTTAACAAAGTAAAACACCGTTACTGATTTTACTGAGTGCAACATAAATTTGATGTCCCTTAATTAAGTTAAATAATCAACCAACTTCTCCATATCTATAAACTATGCGCAACTACTTTGAGTACATTTCCAAAACAATTTGCGCACCCCAGCCAATGAAAGCAATGTTCCAAGGCCTAAATCAAACCCTCCATGCCCATACCTTGCTGTAATTAGTACAACTTGAAATAGTTAATAATTTTAGCCTAGTATTCGGGGAATTATGAGGTATTTCGTAGGCTTGGCCCCGTATCTAGTAGGGGTGATTAGCTGTGAAAAACTGTTCAATAGAATCAGATACAAATAAAAATAAAAAATGAAAGTATCTAGAAAATCTCTTTTATTATTATATATAGGGATGTTTGAGTTAATATTTAAACCATAGTTTAGGCAACGGAACCATAGTTTTAAGATTTAAACCAATCATGCTAGTAGTCTTCAACGCATATCATTAGCTGCGAGAGGGAAAAAGGGCTATTCCACGAAAGTGAAAGGTGGAAAAGAAGGAATCATATACAACCAACAAGGCAACAAGTGATGTTTTGGCATATCAAATGAAAAAATAAAGGAAAGGCAGATTTTATATGGACCTACCTGAACTGCATCACCTGCGGTCCTACAATAGAGAAAATAGCGTAAAAGCTGCATTATGTGTGTACTTGGGAAAAATGCTGATCTTCCATAGTTGGCATATTTTGTGGTCCTCATCTGGAATTGCTTTCAGTTTTTCCCTTAAGGTTCTCTGTGAGCAGTGACAATGGAAAATCACTAGATTACCATTATCTGCCACAGTCACACACACGGCATTCACAACAAACAAGCTAAATCAGTAAAGTAAATCATAACCAAGATCAATTTCACGTCTGAAAAGTACCTTTCAAGGCGTTCTGAGCCAAAATTGATATACAGCGACTCCTTAATGCCTGGTCTTAAAATTTGAGAGGTAGAACAGTATTGATACAAGTAAAAAAAAAAATATAATATCTTTTATGGAAAAGTTTTGAGAAGATAATTTTCTTTTTCTGTTTGTCAAAATTAAGCCCTTGCTTAGAAAAGAAAATCCTAAGAACAAAGTATTATGGTCACAACACTCTGTATTCAATCTAGAGGAAAAGAATTCAATTCTTCATAGCATTCTTATACTGCCGGGAGATATTCAATTGATTGGTTAACAGTTTAAACTGTAGTTACAGTTGTTAGTTCTATTGGATATGAAGAACAACATGTGGTTAGCTTCTTAAAATTTTGATGACATAGTGAGCAAAAATAAAACGAAATTAATTGTTAACTATACAATCTTCGTAGACTCGTCAACAAATTCTGCCGAAGTAATAGGAATCAAATCTCATATCGTGCTAGCCATCGACCAGACCAGACAGGTTTCCTTCTGAAATCGGCAAGATCAGAGGAAGAATATATACGTTATTCCTTCAGTTATTTTCTTTTTTGTTTTATGGTGTATTTAGGGTGGCACCTTGTTTTATGCTTTTATATCAGCAACATAAATAGATAATCTATATCCTTTTCAAAATACTTTCCTCTAAAGTAGCTAATACTTCTATAGATGCAGCTGATTTCTTTTAATATTGTTACTGTTGGTTGTGAGAATAACTTCATTCAATAAAAAATTGGTATGCCGATAATTTCAGGATCTTAATTATAAGAGAAGCCTGCTTTCAAAGCCATTGTTGTTATCTGTATAGCTTATGTCCCCAAGAGTGGTAGTCAAAACCTAGGCCATAGTCACAAAATCTCATAACTCTTAGAGCATCTTCAATAAATAGTCCCATTTTATATATCATTTTTGGTCTCAGTATCTATCGTATCAATAATATGTCATAAAAAGTAAAAGTAGAATAGTATTGGAAATTTATAAATTAGAAAGCTAACATAATTATAAGTGTCTCAATCTAATTGGCTCAAAAAAAAAAAAAAAATGGAGTCTCATCCCTATTAAGTGAGACTCGTCCCACCTTGTGCATCCCAATTTTGTTTACTCCAATAGTCACAATCCTAATTTTCTGACAGCATGTGGGCCATGCATTGGGATTGGGATGAAAGAACTGTCTTATTAGAGATGCTCTTAGCCCCATTTTTATGTTTAGTTATGTGTCTATTAGAGCATATTTAATATTGACCTCCATCTAAATCTTATTTTTGGCCTTATTACCAACTACATTAATCCCAAACAATTAATGTATCATAAAAAATAAATTTGTTTCAATGATAGGACTCATGTCTCTAATAAAAGAGATTAATTTTGGCCCCAACTTTGATCCCACTTAACACCTTAAAAGGAGTGTTCAAAAAATAAGAAAAAAAATAAAAAAATATAGCCACTTTCAAACTAAGACGTCCTTATGCAGTGGGACTTGACATTCTCTCTCTTGTCCCACCAACTTAACTCCAATAGACAAATAAAAACTATCCCTAACATAAAAGGAACTGGGAAGAATGGGAGGCGTTGGTGTTGCTCTTAGAGTTATTTAACAACTTTAGACTATGCACATATATCCAGGAAAAATAGACTAACTAAATTGTAGTAATTTACCTTTTTCCAGACAAATGATCGTAAAAGCTAAGTTAAATCTGAATCCGAAAATAATACATTTAATCATTTGTAATTTGGAGTTTAAGTTGGAAAATTTGTGAAACTAGCCGTGATCTAAATTCCTTGGAAGTGTTTACAGTGTTGCATGGAACAATAATGTTCCAAAAAAATTTTCTGTTTACAATATATCATAAAACTTTCTCTTAGAAGTCCATTAATGCACCCTATCATAAATCTTTCCTTTCTTGAATGTATTGTTTAAGTCATTATTCTTTGACAAATGATTCAAGTTCCATTACCTCCCTCTATCTTAGTAATATTTTCTTTACCATCTTATTTTGTTCATTATTATTCATCATTTATCCTTTTGATTAATACAGCAGCCACAAATATTGCTCCATCACCAAATGCATTAATTAGCCACAAGACTATGACACTTAGCAAGTGGCTGCATTTTTCCAATCTCCTAACCCATTTTTCATCATCCTGCTAAAGGATTGGGATTTGTCGGGGATGCCTTTGGCATACTACTCTTACTACTTACTCTTCTTCTAATAGAAAAAACAAATCATTACAATATTTATCCTAAAAAATTGTGTTCCTGTCAGTAATGGGTTATTAGGATCTCACCTTACTGATCGATGAGTTATTAGCCAAATCCGACCTCCACTCTTAGTCGAACTAGCATGAGATCATAAAAAGATCAAACTTTGGCCAAAGGTAAAATATCAACGAATGAAAGAGAAACAAAAGCAGAGACGCGAGACAAGGCCTGTGGAGGGGGGCGTTGGGGCGAGGGAGTGGAGCCAAAGTGAAGAATAGGGGTGTACAAAAGACGGGTTAGGCCAGACCCGAATCCAATCCTATTTTGAGACCGGGTCATTTATTTGGACCCAAATTTGGTCGGATAACAACCCGATCGATAATCGGGTCAATCCAATATTTATATAATATATAAAGATCTAGATATTATATATAGTGAAATCATAAAATTTTAGAAATAAAAAATAAATTCAAAAAATATTTTACAATAAATATTTTAAAACAAATTATATCAAGATAAAAATAGTATCATATTATATAAAATATATTGATTGAAATATAAAAATATTATAATTTATCACTATTTTTTTAAAAAAATAAAACTTTTAAAGAACTATTTAACTATGGGTTGGGTTAGGCCATGACCTGAACTCGGCCCGAAAAATACGCTGAGTCAATTTTCACAATTCAAACTTGGTCCAACAAGCTTTGAGCCGAGTAAGATCATGAACACCCCTAATGAAAGAAGAGAAAGAAGAAGAAAGAGGATAGCTATGGTGGAGCAATGACAAAAATTTCTTATGATACATAAAATTTACTTAAATAAATCTAAATTATTGTATTATTTTAATTAATATTTAAATAGTTGCAAAAGTTTGATATAATATAATTTTCAGTGTTGCGTGGAACGGTGAAAACTCTTACAAATTTCTTAATTTCTTGTTCACTGGTGGCCGCCTGTACGACCCATTTGCGTTGGTTTTGTTCTGGTGGTTGGATGTAGCACTTTCTGTCGCTGCTAGGACAATAACAAAGTACCCATTGGTCAAATGATTCTTTTAGAAAAATTTATCGCCCTTGTGGGGTCTTCATGTTTCATGGCAGCGGGGGCAAGAACGTGATTTGCAAGACTATAGTTTTGTGTGGTTTTCAGCACCAGACTAAAATAAGAAAGTGAAGGCATAGTGTTGCAGAGAGATTCATGTACGTGCATGATCATATATAGAAAGGAGAATATAGTTGTGAGGAAGGAGATAACATTGAAGACGAGAGGAATTCAGTTTGCTATAATCTTTTAGGTGGAGCCCTCTTAAAATATGCGGGTTCAATTTGAGTGTTTGTGATTATCTTTCCTTTCGTATGATTTTGTTACGTGAATTAAAAACATAAGAAGATCATTAGATCAACTCAATTCCCTTTCCAAATAGAGTAGAGTTGCCTTCTTTAATTAGAAAGATCAATGTGAATTGGGTGTAGTGATTTAAGATGAATATGGACGAGTCATGGCAAGTGTTATAAGGTTGCTTGCCAAGAAAATTGAATCATGAGCAGCAGATATTGTGGAGAATGGAAGACGTGTGATTGAAGATTTTAATCCCAAGAATTATGCTCATTAAAATTTGATGGAGATACTGTGAACGACGGTGAGGGCAAGACAACAAACAGGTATAAATACTATAATACCCTCTGGGTAAAGCATATCAATTAGTATAAGTTGTACTCGTTCGTCAAAGTATAAGGAGCGTTTAAAATGCTCCTAGTATTTTTTCTGGACACCAGTGATCCATTTTTCATTCGGTGGCCTGTTTTTTTCAGTTTTATTTTTTCAAAAAAAGAAATACAGAAAGACAATTTCACCCCATCAAAACACTTTATTGGACAAACTTATCTTTTTGGACCAATAACATGTCATCATTGTCACTCGTACTCTTTTCTACTTTTTCTTTGGATCGTAGTGGGTTGAGAGTTATTATTAATTATCATTATTATTTTTATTTTTATTTATATTGTTTTAAATTTTAAAAAATTAATGTTTTTATAGTTTTAATATGTTTACATTATTCAAATCTAAAAAACTCTTATATATTAAATAATATCTTCTAAATTTATAAAATTCGAATTTCTTATTTCTTATATATTAAATACATCAACGTTTTTTATTACTAATATTTTTTAAAAAAAAAAACTCACCTTAATTCATGATATCCTATCATATCTTGACATAGCAAAAGAACAAATATTATTTTCATATGCTCTTAATTTTTTTTTATTCCTAGTACTTAAATATTTTTATCACACACTTGCCTTCATTAACAGACAAGTATTTTAATTTTTTTTTTTACTTCTCGACTTCAAAATCTGCATTGTGTTATTGTTTACATGAATTTTATTTTATTTCATAGTTTTAAGTTTATATTTTCATAAATTCACACAATTTTAAAAAGTATTGTTTCTATAACATAGTTATAATTAAAAATTTAAACATTACTTTACTTTTCTTCTTAATGAAAGTAACTGAACTCTTGGAACAAAAATTCCAAGATGTAATAAGTGTTGATTTCAATTTAAGATTGAACAAAGAAAATTAGATCGTCGACAAGTTTAAATGAATTTGAAAGATGGTTCTAATAAGATGTGTCGAAAATTATATCTATTTATATTTTTAATAATTCAGAGAGATTAATAAACAAAGTTTTACACATGTCACTTTTTTATATATTTATCTCTCCACAATTTTTAAAATCTTTCCTCTTATGAAAATTTTATTAAAATATATTATTTATTTTTTGATTTGACTGAAAAATTCTAAGTCAACCCAAAAGCGATTACTCCCAAAAACACTTATTTACCATTATCTAATCTCGAAGTTAAAGGGATTAAATCCCCTAAACTAAGGTGAGTTCCTAATCTTTACATACTATATACCTCTTGACTCTTGTTGACTTAAGTATTGGAGCCTTTGTAGGTATATTATCAACTATTGGAGGAAGGTCATTCCAGTCTCATATTTCTCGTCTCCACCTTATCGGTCAAGCATACTATCTAGGTAATTCAAATCCCATCTTAAAAATTAATAGAATGAAATAAAACTTAATACTTATTGATAATTGGAATTTCAAAAAAATGTGTTTAAAAAAATATTAGAAAGATGGGACTTAGTGTGATGCCCAAGTAAATTTATAAGGTTTAAAACTCGTGCTAAATTGGACAAATTAAATCATGACATGTTTAAATACGTTTTACACATATTTCTATAAATTTAACTATTAATAATTATAAATTAATTCTTTTAATAATTTTAATAGCAAAATATATTCATGAGGATCCTTTTCTTAATTATACGATTGTGAAGAAGGAGGATGAGAGATTATCTCCCAAATTATGGGAGATAATGAGTGTGGAATTAAAGAGAAGATCATGTAGTAATTAATTATGTGATTTTGAAGATGTCCGTAATTAAACAAAAAGATTGTTTGACATATATGATGGGATAGAACCTAATAGTATAAAACCTGATAAAATTTTAGTATTATACAATATTTGGTGTGCTGTTGTATAAGATATTATTTTACATAAAATAAAACATTCACGGATAATAATATTTATTAATTATAAATTAACAAATAAATTATATTAAATATTTCTTAATTCTTAATTACTTTATTATACACAATATTAATTTATATTAAATAAAACTTATTATTTATCTATATGATTTAGTAATTGTTAATAAAATAAAAAAAATTAGCAAATATATAAGAATTTAATTTTGATATATTGTTAGCAATTTTTTTTTTACTGACATTCAATCATGTATTACCATATTAGCAAAAAATTTTGACTCGACCACTCACTATCTTAAAAATTTTACAAATAGAAGTATATGATTACATGACATTATAAAATTCTTTAACACTGATAATAGATTAAAATTAATCTTAATATGTAATACTCTCTCCTTTATATATTTTGATATTTTCTATTTTCTATTATGAAATATTACAAGAAAAAGAAAATTATAATAAATAATAAATTTATTAGTTAAAATTCAACCATGTTTCACTATGTTGTAGGGACAGATCCCTTTCGCTAGACTAACTTCTGTTATTATCCTAACATGTTTTTACACAATAGCAAAATACAGAAATTAATTTCTTTCACATGGTCTTAGTTTATTTTTATTCCTATTACTTGAATATTTTTTTCTCACACTTGCCTTAATTAACATAGAAGCATTTTGATTTTTTTTATTACTTCTTAATTTCAATTTAGGCACTCTGCTGTTGCTGTTCATATGAATTTTATTTTATTTTTATATTTTTAATTTAATATTTTCATAATTTCACACAATTTTAAAAAATCATTATTTCTATAACATTGTACGTTGTTTTTTTTTTTTAAAGAAATTAACTGAACAAATTAATGACATATACGGCCACAAGCAAAATAATAATAATAATAATAAATGACGCAGCATTATCAAATTCAATATTTATTCAACTATTTACAATAATTTAAAATAATGAAAATTAAAAAATTATATAAAATCATACAAATTAAACTATTTATTTACCTATTTTTAATATGTAAACGTTATTGATTTTTTAAAATCCTTATGATCTATTATACAATCTTACATATGAATAAATAACTTAACGTTTGTTAAAATGATCAAAAGGGAGAAAAAAAAAAGTAACAGGCTATATTTTATAATCTCATGTCGACTATAACTACAAATAATATATACATAGAATGTCATGCCACGGCTTTAAACAGTATCAAAATTTAAATAATAATAATAAAGATTATGAATGCAAACTACGTTTGCGGCACAACTGTTTCTACGAGCTAATGAGCTACCCATTCCAGTAATTTAGAAATCCAACAATTTTTAATTATTAAATGATTGACCTGATAACCTGCAGTGTATACATAGTCAAATATTACATGTTATTACCTTAGATTCACATGATTAGATCTAAACCGTTACAATATTTTTATTTATATCTGAGTGGTTATAAAAACTTGGATCATCAGTGATCCACAAAAGTACCTGGATCATTGTAAACACTTCCCAAAGTATAATAGATTAATTTGCACACGAAATCAAACTTGTCAAATGTCAAACTCACCGACATAGCACGCGAAATCAAACTTGTCAAATGTCAAATTCACCGACACTGAACAGAGTATTGGCTTCACTATTAATCACTATTAAAGGACTATGATCTGCACCTACATAGCCGGTAATGGTACATTAGCATATGGGAACAACATGGTCATCGATTCGGGTGTTTTGGGCCTAGGGAAATCGGCTCCCATAAACACTAACTGAGCCCATTTCGAATGTTGACTGGTTGAGCCTAGCGAATGACATGCCATTTCGGGCCCAAAGCATATTCATGTATCTTCGCAATATCGCAATCATCAATCAAATGTCTGCAGTATCATGTTGTCAAGTGTAAAGATCTTTATATTGAGTTTGTCATATATCAGTTTTATCAAACGAATCATCTTCTTAGATTTACCCATGTTGACGCATTGCAAATATAATTAATTTCATTTGGAGGAATCCTTAGAATGGAAGACAAATATTGCATGTTTATAGCATAACTATAACTACTTATCTACGATAGAAGAGAGATAGATCATCACAGGAGAAGGTATACCTAAATAGGTTTGGGATTAAGATTCAAATTATATTGCTCGTCACTTTAATTCATCGAACAGTGTCCCTATCTGTCAAATGCATGAAGAACATTATTCAAATTAATTATTGAGAACACTAGAAGAATATTGGTGAGAGGCAAAATTAAATTCATATTGAGATAAAAAATATATATATATATTGGTGCACGCGTTGAGTGGGAAACACGTTGCAGCATTGCATTCCGTTATTCATTCGTAACCATCACTCGGAACTTGAGGCTGTGACCGTGGCAACCCGCCAAATGTATATAAACATACGGTTACCATTAAACTCGGTTCCCTTCCCTCTTCCTTCTCTTTCGCTGTTTTCACTTTCACTTCCACAGTTTCAGTTTCTCTTTCCGTTTTCACTCTCATCTTGGATAAATCCATCCCATGGCGGAATCGTTGATGGACAAGATAGAGGACAAGTTCCACGACTCTTCCTCGGAATCTGATTCCGACGACGACCGCAGGCCGGCGGAGCACCTACCCGCCAAGGCAAAGGCGCACAACTACAAGTCCAAGGTTTACCGCCTCTTCGGCCGCGACCAGCCCGTCCACAAGGTCTTGGGCGCTGGAAAAGGTAACCTTAAATGCATCTCCATTTTCCATATCTCAACGCATCATTTCTTTTTCCTTTTTTCTTTTTCCCAAAAAAAAAAAGGAGGAGGAGTTACGATTGAGATCTGAGTTTCGAGCGTTGTTTAAGATCCGAGGCATAAGGATCACCATGAATAATTTGCAGAAAACGACTACTGAAATATGTTTCAATACAGGAATATGGATTTCGTGCTGCTAATGATAATGCATATGATGATGATAATGATATAGTGGTGCTGGATTCTATCATCTACAGTATACTGACGTGTCTTTTTTATTAAATCTAATCACGTTTGATGTTAATTTGATTTATCTTGAGTTTCGTTTGTAATTGTGTCATCATCAAGGTTATAGATATTTGCTTCAGTCAATGGTTGGATATTGATCGCATTTTGCAACGAGTGATCCTACAATGTATATTATATCGATGCAAAAATTTGTGTTCGTTGGATCAAGAAGCTAGGATTGTCCTTGAGCGAAGCTGTTTCACATGAATTCTTAATTGGAAAAGGAAATATAACACATGATATAAAAAATAAGAAAGACCAGAAAATTGATGAAATGCAAGATTAGCCTAGTAACTTTCGCATATTATTGTTGACAACAGAGGGCTTGGGGATATGCATTCAATGTTAAAATATTTTGCTCGATGGGGTGAATTTGTTGAGTTTGATTCCAGTGAGAAATCCAATATCTGTTAGCTCATCATATCATCCCGTTGCCTTACATTGATTATTATGTCGGGTTGCAGCTGCTGATATTTTCCTATGGAGGAACAAGAGAAGCTCAGCAATGGTACTTGGTGCTGGCACTGCCTTGTGGTTCTTCTTTGAGCGTCTCGAATACCACCTCATCACTCTGGTTTGCCATTTATTGATTGTGTCTCTCGCAGCCCTTTTCTTGTGGTCCAATGCATCTGTCTTTATCCACAAGTAAGACTCTGCAAATTCTTATGTTTCTTTGAGCTAACTTTGTTTTGGTGTCCACTTATTTAAACATAATATATTGATATGAAATATTGTATGAAAAACTCATCCGTGGGATTTGTTTTCTCAACTATATAGGTCTCCACTGCAAGTCCCACAAGTTGCAGTTCCTGAGGAATGCGTTATTCAGGTCGTTTCTGCTTTGAGAATTGAAATTAACCGAGGCTTCGTTGTTTTGAGAGAAATTGGAACTGGCCGAGATTTGAAGAGATTTCTCAGTGTAATTTCATTATTCCTCCCTTTGTCCTAATTAATGGAAAGATTTTGTTTCATGATGAAACCATGTTGATAGTCCTTTAGATTTTGTGAGAACTCGAGGATCAACCGAAAATCATATGCACTGATATCAATATTCAATTGGACTGAGGTGTTTTTGGTCCTGTTACCAGGTTATTGGTATATTGTGGGTCATCTCGGTTGTTGGGAACTGGTTCAACTTTCTTACCTTGTTTTACTTATGTAAGACCTTCATGCATTACTTCCTTTCTACTGATTATTATTACATCTTCCTATATTTTATGCTTAAAAAGACCTTTTCAAAGGTATTCTCTTAACAATTAATCTCCATTTGGTGAGATACAGGCTTTGTGTCACTGTTCACATTACCACTGGTGTATGAGAAATATGAAGATCAGGTTGATGCATTAGCTGAGAAGGCAATGATTGAGATCAAGAAGCAATATGCAGTTTTAGATGCTAAGGTTTTGAGCCAGATACCAATAGCCGGGTTTAAAAAGGATTAGAATGCATATCATCTAAATTTCTGTGAGGTCATCGTTAACAGTGGCTTATTGTTTTGTTTAGATGTCAATTTTCTTTGTCTTACTGCAGCCCTTCTTGCTCTTTTAATTCATTGAGTGAAATATAGTTTGAGGAATAAACGTCCACCTAGTCCAGGCTTTATTTTTGAGGATTATTGGATTCTTTATTAGTAGCCTTAAATTAAATGTCAAAGCATCAACATTATGTTTATTCATTGACTTGATGAACGTGTACCCCATATCATCTAAGGAAGTGCTTGCCAAGTTCAATTTTCCTTTTTCTATTTGGTGATTTTACTTTTGATTTTGCGTTTTTATTCTTTCGCCGGCCATTAAAAGGAAGTGAGAAGTTCCTTGAAAAATTCAGTGACTGAAACTGAATCTGAATATATGTGAAAAATTTGACCAGTAAACGTCTCATACTTTTTATATATTTGTATAAATTTTTAAAAATAATCAGAATATTAAAAAAATTTGTTTTGAACTTATTGAAAATAGTAATTTTTTTAAAAAAATCACTTTTCAATTTTTTTAATTATATATAAAATATAAATTTTAAAATTATTTTTTTCAAAATATGAAAGAAACACACCCTTATTATGGTTTCTATTTCATTCGATTATCATTTCGTTGTCATTGGAAATGGCTCTATTAGAAAGAGATAAAATTTTTTGGGAGCTCACGCTTGTCGTTCTCCACTATATGTTGGAATCATTTTTTTAGCACGTAATGATAGGTTTAAATGACCAATTTTGTCTTTTTAGAGATTAATTATGTCACTTTTCTTTTTTTTGAGTATATCAACATTAGTGAAATTTGAACCCTAATTTCGTATATATTATTTAAGTCTCTCACCACTAAATCACTTTTAATAGTTTAATTATGTCACTTTCAAATCAATTTAATAGTGTAGATTAATTATATTAAATGAATATTTAATGTATTTTTAAATAAATAATTAACTAACATAATGACACTTTTTAAAGCATTAAAATGGACATTCAATTTAAAATATAAAGTACTTAGATTGTTGCATATCAATTAGCAGTTTAAAAAAAAAAAAAAGACAATTTCCTTTGGGTATCTTAGCATGTAGCAAGGATCATAAGGCAAACATTATAGTTGGGTAAAAATAAAGAATTTATTGCTATACATTGATAGTCGGTTTATTAAAATGTATCACATTTTAATTGGTTGACCATATAAATTGGATTTATATTATTAGTATATGACAATTAAATTCAAAAATTAAAGAAATAATTTAATCGCTATAATCATATTTAAAAAACGAAGAACCCATTAATGTTTAGAACACAAAGAAATCCTTTTTTATAAAGCAAATTATAGCACAAGACTAAATATATACAAATCAATATTAAAAAATAAAATGTATCTAAAATTACTATTAGAAATTTTCAATGCATGAAATTAATACCAAGCAGCGCATTTATTATAGAAAATAAATAGTTTATTATGTGACGATATATGCTGTCATAGAACACGTTTATATTATTCCTTCATCTATTAATATATTTTGCCTGTCATTGCTGCCACTTCACCTGCAGCACTAATGGTTTGATTGTCTTCTGACTACAATCGTGTTGTAGGTTCGAGACGGCACTCCTTCCACATCCACATCCAAACGCACCCTTATTTGTTATCAGGTACTCAAAAGTACCTCTCTCTTAAAAAGAATTATTGTTTGATGGTTTTCCACATTTGATGTATATATGTTTGCGCCTAGATTTCAATATCTAAGGATTTTTAATTTACAATGCATAGAAAATCCTTTTTTCTCCCTTATATTTTCACTTTGTGATAATTTGTCTTGGCAAGAGAAAGGTCATAGACTTGCCTCTATGCAAAAGCAATCCCCTAGCATTTCTTGTATGCTTGGCCACTTGGGATGTGCCTATAACCTAGAAACTGGTCGTCCTTCTGAATCACTATCACTGTCCGAGGAAGATGTTGAAGATAGAGAACATCAAGAAGATATTCCACAACCTGAAACTAGAAGACTACACAGTCAGTATTATTAGCTATTAATTCAGTTACTTCAGTAAGTTATTCTGTACAATACAATAAAAATGCAATCTAGTGTGAATGAAAGTAGGCTTTAATTTTCAAATAGTTGTAGAAATTAATTCCGTGTTCTTAAGTTTATACTCATACAAATTTGAGGGAATCTAAAAAGCTCAATATATATACTCATGAACACGTGTTCAAGACTACGTTCAAAGCTTTGCAATATATCCTGTGCCCATGTAAAAGTCGGTTACAAACTTCCCATTTTTTCGCATCAAGTACTCAAGTAGAATTCAGATTTCAACAAACAAAACTACTACAATGTCAATGACGTTATACCCAAACTGGCACTAGCCTAAATCTCTAAGACTGAGGTGTCAATGAAGTTAATGGTTACAATCATATTAAAATAACAAACAATCTAAGCCATTAAAAGCAGTCTAATAATGAGGAAGTTTGGTAGGTTAGATGAGATTCTAAATTTAAACCTAATTACCATCAATATGAAAAAAAAAAAATCAAAGAACCCATTAATCGTTATTGTCATGAACGCAAATATGTCCTTCGAACAAATTTTAAAGCATAAGACTAAACACAAATTAATATTATATAAAATAAAAATTAAATATTTAAAATTATTTTCAATATATGAAAATTAATACCGATGGAGTACATTAGGATACGTTGCCTCTTATAAATATATTTGGCCGATGTGGTTGCCGCTCGTCCTGCAGCACTAGTGGCTTGGCCAGCTTTCGGCTATAATCATGGTGCAGGCTCGAGATAGCATCCACGCCCAAACGGACCTCTTGTTAAGAGTGTCCTGGACTCTTGACGAGGCACTTCAAAGTACCTCTCTTTTTTCTATTGAAAAAAAAAATGTTTCCCCTACTTTGATGTATATGTTTATGCACCTAGATTTTAGTAAATAAGGATTTCAATTTAGTGTCTAACGCATGCAAATGCATAGAAAGACTTTTTTTTTTTTTCATGTTCATATTAAAATATAAAGTGATATTATATACGACATCTTTTAATTTATAGAAATATACGCTAACTTTATTTGAGGTTTAGGTAATATTATAAAATTTAATTTAAATACATGTCAACGAATAGAAATAATGGAAAGTACCGACTCATACAAATAACTATCCAATATAATGAGAAACCAATCATGATTTCTCACTTTCTTCAATTTCTATTAGTTGGCAGTATAAAACTATTTTACATTGTCAGTATATATCAATTAAACTCAATATTATACTCAATATCCTTATATCTTATGAAATATAACATTAAATATCCCTATAAATATGATATTGAGAACTCTTTAGAAAGTATCAATATAGGCATAATAAATCAAAAGATGCCATGTATAACCTCATTTAATTTCAAGAAAGATTGGTATAATTTATTTTATTTTTTCACTTCTTATATTTTCACTTTATGATCATGTGTTTTTGCTTTTTTGAAATTTGTTTGATTTTAGAAGATATTTTTTGTTTTGTTGTCTTGTTTTCACTTTTAGTTACGAAAAATGTTAGATTACTTTCGCGGTATTTTTTATTATTTTTAAGATTTTGTTAAAAAAATTGAGAAAAGCAAATAATATTTTGTAATTAAGTTTGTACATTCTAATATCTCTCTCTCTCTCTCTCCCCTTTTTTTTTCCTCCAGCTACATTCTAATATCTTAAATAACCAGTAACATCCAATATCGCCCTTAGGATGGATGATCCATCCGAACTTATTTTGTTATATAAATATAATGTTATGCTGGATAGTTATTGATAATAGATTTACCACGAGGTTCAATATAAAAATAAATATTTAATACCATATTTATTTCGATGAAATCATCGATATCCGAACCTTAATACTGAGAATTCGATTAATCCGGCCCGACCCGATATCGAAACCCTCAAAGGGAGTATAAATCTCCCAATAAAATTTTTTTCCATTTTTAAAACTTAAATTCCAAATGTCTAGTTGAAAGATTGAAGCCCCTTACCATCTCCATCAATCCCACATTGAAATTTAGTACTTATTGGTGTATGAAACTATCCAAAAAATATAATACAATTATTCTACAAATAACTATCGATCATCCTTTTCTTGTATAGATTATAAATTCATTACTATTAAACAAACTGATTATAATGAATTATTATTTAAAAAAGTATCCTCCGTTAATATATCTTTAATTATTAATTATTCTTTAACATACCAAGACATGATTATAATTTGTACAGTACACTACGTTCCTATGTTTCCTTGTATAGATTAAATTTAATTGCCATCCCGTCCTCAATTATTAATTATTCCCATATATGTGATACGAGGACATGTATATAATTTGCGCACCACATTGAAAATGTTTCCTATTGCCAACGCCAGCCCTGGTCCTGCTCTAATGGTCTGCTTACTCTCATTCCATTAGATGGGACTGGGTTCGAGACTTGCACACTCCATCATCCAAACCAGAACCACAACAAATAATGAGGTACTCTAAAGTACCTCTCTTTTTCCTTAGTTTAGTTGTATGTTTAGGCTAAGGTTTCTATAATAAGACAAAGTATGAATTTACAAAGCCAGACTACAAAGCAAGCAATTCCACAGCGAATCCTTCTTTTTTTTTCCTTAATTTTCTTTTTCCTACTAAAAGGAAAAAAAAAAAAATTGTTCTGCAGAGTACCTGAAATATCCTACAAGAGAAAGGTTGCCCCTATGCAAGAGCAATACCCTAGTATTTTCTTATATCCTGGGTAATGCCCATAACCTAGACACGGGTCCTCCTTCTGAATCACTGTCACTGTCTGAGGAAGATGTCAAAGATAAAGAATCATCAAGAAGATATTCCACAACCTGGAATTAGGAGGACTGCACAGTCAGTATAATTAGCTATTAGTTCAGTTGCTTCAGTAAATTTTGCTGTACAATAGCATGAGACGATAAAAATGCAATCTAATGTGAATAAAAGTACGCTTTAACTAAAATTTCCCGTTCCCATGTAAGTCTGTTATACATATGATCCCATAAGAACAAAATTGATATTGTTTTACATCAAGCAGAATTCAGATTTCAACTAATAAAACTACTACAATGTCAATGAGGTTATGACTAAAACAGCACCAGCCTCAATCTCCATAAGATTGAGGTGTGATAACAAACCTGGAATGCTGTTACAGGCTTGATTTCCTGAATTTCAGATATCATTCCACAACGTATGTTCGGGCATTTTGAGTTATTTAGCCAAACTACTGTTTTGCAGTGTCCACAGTATCCCCGATTTGTTGTTAATTTCTTAGCTAGTGCTCCTGCATCAAAGTAGACTGATTAAGATGAGGAGAAAATATGAATGTGCAAGACTGGGAAAGCATCGGATGTGAAAAGAGAAACCGAGTTAAACTACATTTCCTGACTTGTAAGAAATCAACATTTGGCTTACCAGTGTATGCTCCTTTAACTGCCTCTTTCCACTCAGTAATGGTTCCAGTATCTATGGGTTCCTGTAAATGTCTGATATTCCGGTCTTCAACCTGTCTCATAAGCTGCTGTTTAGCAGCACTACCATACAGTACAACATACTGCAGTTCCCAGAGATGGTTATCATTTGCAGCTAAGTTCCATGACCTAAAAATGCAATATCCATGAGTTACCAGTGAATTGATATTCATGATTGATGATAAATTTAATTTACTGCCCAATCCAGAAAAATATACTGTTACACATGCTCAAGAACCAAGATGTGGGCTAAAATGATCAGTTGATGCAATATATGTCACGAACCTAAAAGAAGAAGGTATTACCAGCAGACTAGCCCAACAGAGACCAAAGATCGCATATCAAGAAAACTGAAAATGTGCACAAGAACATCGTGTGGCAGTTGGAACGAACCTGAAATACAGGAAAAAGAAAACTTCCTAAACATGATTTGTTTGCCTTCTTCAGTAAAATAAACAAAGCCATTTTGTAATATAACCTGATCTTCTTCTACCTGTTGAGCTTTGCAGCGCCTCTTATGAGCAACCATTGCAAGCTTGAATTCTTTTACAGCCATATTCCTTTTTTGCTTTGGTAGTGCAGCTTCTACACTCTGAAGGAGGAAATGGACTGCTGAAACAGCACTCTGAGTCTGTATTCTGGAATTAGAGACCATTACAAAAAATAATGAGGCAAAGTGGTCCATGGAGACAGCACTTAGATGCTCAACTAATATCATCTTAACATTGACTAAAGTTAGTTCCAGCCAATTATTCCACTTAGAGAAGACTAAAATCACACTTCTTGGTTTTATCTATAGCATACCATAAAAAGAATAAAACTTCCACTGGTACATAAAAAGCATGAAACTTCCAAGTGAAAAGCATGCTTAAGTAATGCAGGATATGGTTGTAATGAACAATTTCATATTTAAACCAGCTAGCTTCCCCTTTCCACATTGTGCGAATAATGGAAATTGTGTTGTCTAATGCCTGGGAAAAATGCCTTATCCAATTTTAATCCCCAACACTGTTGCTCGGTAGCATTCAATAATTCTTAACATCTTGGCAACTGCATCAAAAATGTTCTTAAAGCAGGACGATAATCACCTACAAGCTGAGATATTGAGCAGAATTATTCAGAGCATCAACCTTTTCCCGTTCCGAGAACACATAAGAATTTCTCCACATTATGAACAAAAAAAATCTAATTTACATAAAAAAGAACAAATAAAAAAAACTGATACAAAAAATCTGGAATTATCAGCTTGAATTTCTCTATCAAGTTGATACCATAAGTATCTTAAAAAAATAAACAAATAAAATGAAACATGATCGAAGCTTTTAACAAACTAGAGTTCTAGATTATTAGATTAGTATTGAAAATTACATATCCTGAAATCCATTCAATAGTTTGACTACCCATTTAACCAAATCAATCAATAACCACAAAAATTGCAGTTGAAGATGAGATGAAACTTGAATCAAAAGCAGAAAAATGGAATAAAAAAAAAAAAAAGAGGAGGAGGAGAATTGATAATGGAAACATACTCAGGAAGAAGGCGAAAGGCAGTGAGAGTGTCTTGGAAGATGATGGATTGCAAATTCTTGGGGAATTGATTGTAAGCCTCCCTCAGAATGAAGGCAAGCTCTTTGCAGGCAATTGGGTATCGGTAGATTTTTGGAAGAGACTCCCTGAGGGCTAGTTTCTCGTACCTCTCTAATCGGGTTGTCATGTTCCTCAATTGCTGCAGGGATCAAACACTATTATTAGTCTACTCGAGAAACATTCATTGGAATGGATTTCGGGGGGAGAGAGAGAGAGAGAGAGAGAGAGAGAGAACCTGCCGGGTGCTGGATTCTGGGACAAGGTTCCGAGGATGCCGTGTTGCAATCCAAATCTGCCACCGTTCAACTTTTTCACCAAGGGCTGTGATTATTGTAAATTCAAATTTTTTTTTGAAAAAAAGTCATGTCTGGGCCCTCATTTTAACAAGTGACGGTAAATATAAATAAATTTTTTTAATAATGGGTTAAGGGGAAAAATAAATCAATAAATAATCAACCTTTTCGCTTACTTTTTATAAGTTCCTACCACTGCATCATTTCTTCCTTGGTGGCATTTCTTCCAACCCTTTTGCCATGCCAGAACAAGACTTTACAGCGTTGTTGTTATAGAGCTGTTTGATCATTGAAGTCTTAGGTTTTGTTCGAGTTCTTATCATGTCAGCGCCACCACCGTCCACCTTTTCTTGTTCTTCTTCTTCTTCCTTCAGCTATAGGTTCACTTACGATGTGTTTCTCAGCTTCAGAGGCCCTGATACCCGCCACGGCTTCATTGGCCATCTCTACAAAGCTCTCAATGACAGGGGAATCCGCACCTTCGTTGATGATGAGGAGCTTCGGAAAGGCGAGGAGATCACACCCTCACTTCTGAATGCAATTCAAGAGTCCAGGATTGCCATCCCTGTATTCTCTATGAAATATGCTTCTTCTCCATTTTGCTTGGATGAACTTGTCAAGATCATGGAGTTCGTTAAGGGGAAGGGCCGGTTGGTATTGCCGGTTTTCTTTGACGTGGACCCTCGTGACGTGCGGCATCAGAGAGGTAGTTATGGAGAAGCAATGGCTAAGCATGAGGAGAGGTTCAAGGGTGACGTGGAGAAAGTGCAGAAGTGGAGGGAGGCTCTGCATCAAGCGGCTAACTTGTCTGGCACTGATTTCGAACTTGGGTAACCAGCCTCACCCTTCTTTTTCCATCTTACATTTTGTTTATTTATTGTTAAAATTTTGAAAGGAAAGAAGGGATTGTTAATCTTGGACAAGTCCGTTCAATGCATATCAAACAGTTTGCATTGCAACGATTTCAATTGTCAATACATGGTCTGATAAGTATGATTTAACAATTACTTCTCTGATTGGGCAGGAATGAATTTGAATATGTGTTTATTGAGAAGATTGTTAAATGGGTTTCCAACATTGTTAGTCGCATTCCTTTACATGTTGCGGATTACCCAGTTGGACATGAGTCTCGAGTTCTAAAAGTAATGTCGCTTCTGAATGATGGATCTGATGGTGGAGTCTACATGGTGGGGATCTATGGAATTGGTGGAATAGGTAAAACAACTCTTGCTCAGCAGTTTATAATTTGATTGCTGACCAATTTGAAGGTCTATGTTTTCTTGATGATGTGAGACAAAACTCAGCTAAACATGGATTAGTACATCTCCAAGAGAGGCTTTTGTCTGAAGTAGTTGGAGAGAATGATATCAAGTTAGGAAGTGTCAATAAAGCAGTTCCAATAATAAAGCATAGACTCCACCAGAAGAAGGTTCTTTTGGTTCTTGATGATGTTGACAAGCTTGAGCAATAGCGGGCAATTGTTGGAGGACCTAATTGGCCTGGTTCTGGTAGCAAAGTCATCATAACAACTTGGGACAACCATTTGCTAGTAAGTCATGGAATTTAGAGAAAATATGATGTTCAGGGTTTAAATGAGAAAGAAGCAATTGAATTGCTTACTTGGAATGCTTTTAAGGATGGCAAAGTTGATCCAAGTTACAGGGATGTTATAAACCAAGCAGTCACTTATGCTTCTGGCCTTCCATTGGCTTTGGAAGTAATAGGTTCCGGCTTGTTTGGAAGAAATGTAGAAGAATGGAGATCTGCATTAGATCAGTATAAAAAGATTCCTATTAAAGATATCCAAAAGATACTTAAAGTAAGCTTCG
Organism: Pterocarpus macrocarpus; assembly: GCA_031439585.1. Classification (NCBI taxonomy): domain Eukaryota; kingdom Viridiplantae; phylum Streptophyta; class Magnoliopsida; order Fabales; family Fabaceae; genus Pterocarpus; species Pterocarpus macrocarpus. The sequence continues at coordinate 57,755,234 of CM062516.1, read as the reverse complement.
ATTCTCTAGAGGAATATCAGCAGAAAATTGTTCTTGACATTGCTTGTTTCTTCAAAGGATATATATTGGCAGAGGTTGAAGATATACTTCACGCTCATCATGGTGTCAACATGAAATATGGTATTGGAGTGTTGGTTGAAAAATCTCTCATAAAAATTGATGAGGATGGTTATGTGTCATTACATGATTTGATTCAAGACATGGGTATAGAAATCGTCTGACAAGAATCACCCGAAAATCCTGGCAAACGCAGTCGATTATGGCTTTTTGAAGATATAGTTCAAGTTTTAAAAGACAATACAGTGAGTAACTGATTTGGGTGGTTTGGTTTGTCATTAATTTTAAACCTTGATTGATCATCTTTTGACTATTCTATATGATAGACTGGATCAGAATTTAGAAACAGTAAAGGAAGTAGAAAGAAATAGGCAGAAAACCTCAAGCATGGTGTTTTTTTGCCTCTATTCCTTCTTCTCGATCAATGTAACCTGAGAAGAAGATGAACTTTTACAGCCCTGCGAGCAATTTGAGAGCCTCTCTACTCTCCTCCGACTATTAACCTCTCAACTAACCCTCTCTTCCCTTACTAACTAACTTCTATAGGGAATAGGGACTCTAACTGCCTAACTATGCTTGTGTCTATTTTAAAACCATGCCTCTCCTAGTGTAGACCCTTTTAATAATGAGCCTGCGATCACTATGTTTGCAACAAGTAATGTATTCCTCCATTTCCAATTTTTTGTTCACTTTTATTCTTTATGTATGCTGATATCCTTACATTATATTTAAGTGTTGTGACATGTGCATTTTGTGTCAAAAGGGAACTAGCAAAATTGACATCATAAATCTAGATTTCCCTAAATTTGAAGAGTTAGTAGTAGAATGGGATGGAGAGGCCTTCAAGAAGATGGAAAACCTTAAAACACTAATTGTTAGAGGTTGTCATTTGTCCAAAGGTGCCAAACATCTTCCAAATAATTTGAGTGCACTCGAATGGTGGGCATATCCTTCACATTCTTTACCAGCTGCTTTTCATCCGAAGAAACTTGTCATGTTCAAGTTACCCAATAGTTGCCTAATGTCACTCAATTTTCTCAAGATGCAAAAGGCAAGTATCATAAGTTGCTTTCTCTAGACCTGTGTAATAATTAATTAATTTTATTATTATTCATTTTTTTTTCATTTAAGGAGTTTGTGAACATGAGAGTTTTGAATTTTGACTGCTCTAAATGTGTAACAGAGATACCTGATATATCTTGTGTCTCAAATTTAGAAGAATTATCATTTGCACATTGTGAGAATTTAATATGAATTGATGAATCAGTTGGACTTTTGGATAAACTTAAAGTGTTGAATGCTCAAGGTTGCAGCAAGCTTAGGAGTTTTCCACCCATCAAGTTGACCTCTCTTGAAAAATTGCATCTTTCATATTGCTCAAGTCTTTCATAGTAGGAAAGATGGAAATTTTAATAGAGCTTTATTTGAGGCACACTTCCATAAAAGAATTGCCATATTCCATTCGAAATCTTACTCGGCTTCAGGGATTACACCTCCATTATTGTGGAATAATTCAATTTCCAAGTAGTATTTTTGTGCTGCCAGAACTTGACGTTTTGGATTTTCGGGAATGTGAGGGGTTGCTATCACCTAATCAGGATGAAGGTGAAGAACAAGTGAGCTTGATGCTGTCTTTAAGCACAGGACATCTTAATTTTTACAAGTACAATATATCAAATGGATTACTTCCAATAGTTCTTGCTCGGTTTCCCAATTTGGAAGTGTTAAGCCAAGCAGATAATAATTTTACAATCCTTCCTGCATGCATCAATGAATGTCGCTCTTTGCAGAACCTTTACCTACATCAGTGCAAGAATCTCCAAGAAATTAGAGGCATTCCACCCAACATAGAAAATTTGTTTGCAAAAGATGGCATATCCTTGAGTTGCTCAAGTAGAAGGATGTTATTGAATAAGGTCTCTCTTTGTTTCTAGTATTAAATTTGATAATTAATTTTATTGCTAAGCTAAGCTTGTGAGTTTTTTATGACTAACGGGAATTGCATGAGGAGGGTGGAAACAAGACATTTATTTTGCGGGGAACAAGGATTCCAAAGTGGTTTGAGCATCAGAGCAGGGAACCTTCAATTTCTTTCTGGTTTCGTTATAAGTTCCCTTCCATGTCTCTCTGTGTTTTTTGTCAAAATAAGCTTTTTCGCCAAAGGTGGTTTTTCCCCAAATTGATCATCAATGACAATAAGTGTTCCAATTTGAGGAAGACAAGTTGATAGGAGCAGATGATACTTTATTTATTTTTGATAAAAAACAGATCAAATTCAAGGATAATGTGGGTGAAGTGCTTTTAGAAAATGAATGGAATCATGCAGTGTTTTCTCTTAATATTGTTATCCCTGGGCAGCAGAAGCCAATGGATATGGTCCCCGTACAACTTGGACTCCATATTTTCAACGAAAGTAGGATGAATGATGTTCGATTCACTGATCCACTGTTGCAGAAAGAAGAGCATGGATTGGTGGACATGTGAGATTCTTAGACACAATTTATGCAGCAGCAACAAAATTTGGCTTCAAGTTTTGCTCGGTGGAGTTCCGACTATGGCAATGCAAGCCTTAAACTTGAGTCAGCAGCTGCAACCCTATCAGAAGCTGAAAAAGTGGAAGAGGATCTCGAAGTTAATGTTAAAGACTCAGCAGCTGCAACCCTATCTTAAACTTGAGGCAAGTGAAGATGATGGAGGAGTTTTTGTGTATTCAGTTGGCCTCTCTGCAGAAAAAGCAGAAAGAACTTGTAGAGCAAACCAATGCCATAAAAGCAGAGATAGACACGGTTGCTAACAAAAAGAGACAAGTATTTGACAATGGAAATTTGCTGAAAGCTGAAAGGGATGATTTGTGTAACCATGTGCCCAGGTTGAAAGCTGAGCAGGAATGGGCAAAGATAACACAAAGTAATACTTATGCAGATTGATCAAAGCTTGGAGAACAATTCATTGCAAGTTTCAGTTTTGAAGAACGGATCTAAGAGATTTGACAATCTTACTGATTTATGTCAACAAAACATGCAATTTGTGTTCATAAAGTTTTACGATTACCACAAGGAGCACGAGTGCTAATAATTACTGTGGTCTGTTTTTCATCCTCAAATTAATTTCTTATTAGCAACCTACGCCTAGAACTTTCTATCTTTAAATGATTGGGTACGCAAAAAATGAAGATCAAAAAGTCATATTTTATTATTTGCGTAACAGGTTATATGTTATAAGCTTGTAAGCTGCGTTGATTACACAGCACCTAGTGTAGTCGAGTTTGGCTCTTTAGGGAGGAGCAGCAGCATAGCCTCCCTGCTGCTGCTACACCACCAAAGAATAAACCAACACTAACCGTTAAAAGTTAGTTAAGGGATCTGTTGTGACAGCTAGCCTAGCTAGTATGAGTATTACACTAGCTACTGTCACAAAGTTTCAATATTTCAATATCATTTAGACATGTCCCTCTTAATATGATAGCATTAACCTTAGATATTTCAGTTTAAAGGCGACTTGGCTGTCCTATGCAACACAATCAAATTATTCATGTACAAAAAACTACTATCTGACAATGTTGTTCGTATTTAACACATGATACACATGGTTGGAGCAAATTACTCCTACATCCTAAAACCACACTGCATGAACCAAAACCACGCATGACATAATATAAAATCCCCGGAATACATGTGGCCATTGGTTTGCAGACAATCCACACACAAGCCAAAGAGCCCTCTCCGAAACTTGATCCATGATGATCTGCAACACATTCCTTGGAGGATGTATCTGCCCAGAGACCTCTTTGAAGAGACTAAGATATCTTCACTTTTGATTTATGCAACACTTGGATGCATCCTTTTAGTTAAATATCTCTGCTGAAGAATTCTCCTCCCTTATTCAAAGGTACCCTCTGGATGAATGCTGACTAGTGAAAAAACAAAACCAGCTTTCCACAATCTAAAGGAAATAAGTGAGTTGCTGTTTCTTCCTTGAACCTCCTTCTCCAAACAAATCATTCCACTGCTTCAGCTCACTCATTATTGATCCTTCTGCAGCAAAACTTGCAGCCACCTGCATTTACACATACTTTTGTCAATTTCTGTGCATAGTAAAAAAAAATTCAGCTGGCAGAAAACAAGGCTTTCATTGTTCCATGTTTGTGACAGGTTGAGCATGAAATCCTTGACTGAATGTTTCATTTGAACTTCTACATGGAGCACAAACAAAAGGACCACTGAACCAGTTTATCATATCCAGTAACAATTATTAGATTAACTTCATATCAATATCTTATAAGAATAGGTTTTGCCATGTTGAACCCTTTGGTGAAATATAAGTTTATTCATATTAAAGCACAGGGTAAGAACCAAACGATGGTGCAATGTTCATGAGTGAATGGAAAACAGAGTTAATTGAAATTTAAAAAATAACTCCAAAGTAGAGCGTATGATTTCTTATATCTGATGTAAAAGATAGCTTGTGATACTAAATATCTCCAACCCAATGTCATTCACTCAAATGATTGAGATCTGTCCTTGAATTATCTTGAATCACTATATAGTGCAAGGTACACACACCCAAACCAAGTACTCTATAGCCATTGAATTGAATGATTATCAGTCCACCGTACCTGACTCTTTGCCTGTCTCATGTCTTCCATGTTTAAGGGCCTCAGTGTAATCGTTTGGTCTTCTTTATCATCTGTAGCATTGGACGCATCTTCTGAGCTCTGGCCTTCTGCTGGTTTTTGCTTCTTTTCCTGAAATAAGATGCAATTGCTATTGGTTAACCATACAGAAAATAGCAATTATCCATTAGATAGCGATCATGCCGATGCTAATGTTATTAGAAGTCATTTGGTAGCTACCATGTCCTTCAACCTCTCCTGCTTTAGTAGCTCCCTAACAGGCCGATAAGCTGCAGTCATGCACAAATTCTGTTTACAGAAATTAATGTCAACAGATCATCACCACAAACTAGAAGTAAGGAATTAGAGTCACTAACAACAAAACAAACCTTAAGATCACTTCCACTATATCCTTCTGTCATGGTTGCAAGCTCTTTGAAGTCTATATTTTCATGTTTTTCCTTGGCTAGAAGAGTTTTCAATATCATTTCCCTGTTTTCAGCAGATGGAAGACCAACCATGATCCTGCTCAACATTACAGTGAACAGAAATGTCATTCACAAATCTCAAGGCAACAGTTTGTATCCGGAAGCAAAATGTTTCAATGATATGGCTAAGAGATGCTTGGGGCAGTCTTCAGAACTAAGGAGTGTTATTCTTGCACAGTTGAAAATAATTGAAACACATTAAGAGATTCTATTGTATCCAAGGAAAACATCCAGTAGACTCACTCAGGGAAAAATTTGAACACATTAAGAGACAAACTGTTGCTGAAGGAGTTCAAGACAAAACTCTAAAGAGAGATCTGTCTTTGCAATGAGAGCCATGTGTAGCAGTGGACTTTTCAAAAGGAAAACTAAACTGAAAATAGTTCAGATAAAATGCTCTTATTTTTTAAATTTTAATGAAATCTCTGATTATTATGAACTTTCTTGTTTTCTGATGACTCAAATCTACTGTTGACAAAGACGAAGCTTGTCCTTGTACCAATGATGAAAAATATTGCAACTGAACTTAAGCAACAGATTATCATGCCAACCATAAGAGAAAAGCATGGTCCTACCTGCGCTCAAACCGTCTTATAATAGCTTCATCAAGATCAAATGGCCTGTTGGTTGCGGCAAGAACCAGAATCTGCTCACCAGGTTTTGTCAATAGTCCATCCCAGTGGGTCATGAACTCATTTTTAATCTTCCTCATTGCCTCATGCTCTCCAGCTCTACTACGCTGCCCAAGCATGCTATCAACCTCATCAACAAAAATAATAGTTGGAGCAACCTTTGCTGCTAGTGTGAACAAAGCTCGAACATTCTTTTCATCTTCTCCAAACCACTTTGAAGTGATGGTGGACATTGAAACATTAATGAAACTTGCTCCAGCTTCATTTGCAATTGCCTTTGCTAGCATTGTTTTTCCCGTACCAGGAGGCCCAAAAAGCAATATACCTCTACAAGGCTTTAGAAGGCCACCTTTAAAGAGGTCTGGTCTTCTAAGGGGAAGCATGACCACCTCTTGAAGTGACTCTTTAATATCATCCAATGCACCAATGTCTGCAAATGTAACCCCTATCTCATTTGCAGGTATGACCTCTGGTCTTATGCGCTTCTCAAACTCATTGTCAGGAGGAAGTTCCTGTAAGCAGCCAATTATGTTTGTGGTAAACAAAATGAAAGGCAAGAAGGAAATAGCTATATATAAGGTACTTAATTAATATTTTGCAAAATTTCTATTCAAAGTCTTGGAGAGCCATAATGATACTCATGGTCATGGACTATCTCATACTGGATGAACTATCATAATTTTAAAATATTCGGTCTAAGGTAGTAAAATCAGTGGAAAATCCATAAACAAGATGAATATTAATTATGGATATATCGGTCATATATATTGCCAATAACAGCTGCCAGTTGATGGAAACTTATAAGAATCAGTAATTATTCTCTTTTTCTTTCATTATTATTTTTGAAAATGGGGTTCAAAGGGTGTCTGATCAATTAATCTAAAAGAAAAGAAGCATGTAATGGCTTTTGATATGTATCTTGTTTTGAATTAGCTACTAGGAAATTGATCATACAGCTTTTGCAGGAGCACTATTCTCGCCGTCCTTCTTTGTTACTGGGATAGATTTCTCTGTCTCACTTTTGTTTTCAGGTGCTTGTGTGTCAGACCGTGTATCATTCTTTGCACCACTAGCATCTTCTCCAGCATCATCCTAGCAATAAAGCAAGCAAATCAATGAATAAAACCTTTGTTGATTTAGCATGGTAATCATTCATTGATCATTATTTTTTAGCTTCTATTGCCATTCCTTTGATGAAACACTATGAATAAATGTGAACAAACCTTGTTAGATTCATTAGTCTTCATACTTTTGCCTTCCTGGAACAGATTCAACCCCTCACACAAACTGCCCACATCCAATATCAGTAACTAGAAAACCTTTTCTTCTAATCAACTGCTAAAACAGTAATTGATCAGTATACTTACCTCTTGGCAGATATAACTAGCTTTCCATTTCGGTATTCTGGATCCTTAGTATGCATCAAATGGTAAGAAATTGCAGATACCACAACTTCTTCAATATAGTTACTTAGTAGCATAGTGTCAGCATGGCGGATTGAATTCAAGTCATCACAATCAATGTCATTCGCTGCAAGTACTTCAGCAATGTGGTTTCTGTTATCTTGAAACTGAAGTACTTCCATGTCCTCTTCTAGTTTGGCTTTCCAGTCACCGGGATGAGTCTCTTCTTCAGGGGGCTTGATCTCAATGTTGTAAGGGAATAACATAGTGAGCCTTTCATCAACTTCTTTACAATGGTTTTCTGAATCAATGATCTGGGAACCCAGTATCAACACTGACCCTGAAAGTTTCTTCATTAGCTTTTGCAACATATTGTACATCCTCGGCAATCGAAGAAAGAGCTTCTCAACATCCCTGATGTATAAAATAATGGAACCAGTTTCTGAGACAGAAACCAAGACCTGCAAAAATGACAATAATTTTGCTTGTTAGAACTGCAAATGAGATAGGGATATTTGCTGACACTATAAGATTAAAAATTGTTATTTTCAACACAAAGATTTAAACAGATACTATGCTTATAAATACTTGACCAAAAGGGATGTTAATAAATTCAATATGCAAATCTTACTGAAATCTGGCCAACTAAAGTACTAAACTGATGTTGTTCTTTAATACAATATGAATTTGAGCTTTAAAAATATGTTTAGAGTGATGAAATAACCTTGTAAAGTGACTGCACAAAGAGCTTTTCATCAAAGCAAAAGCTGCTTGCACACTTCAAAGGAGCTGAAAACAAAAAATAAGCAATGAGCATAATATTTCAGAAGAACATTGTACTTTCAAGCATTAGCAACGATAAAACAAAGCACCATTAGATGAATGACATTCACTGAAGTTAACACAAGAAATGTACTAAGAAGGCATTATTTTAGCTGGAGTATTGAGTATCACAAAATATGAATATTGATGTATGGGATTAATTTTTTTTTTTTTTACTAGCATAAAATTACCAAGAGAAACTCAGTGAATAGATCTAGCTATCTTCTACTTTACAGAAGTATTAAGTAACATATTTAGGCGTTATGTTGCAAAGAAGCGTACACATCACACTACAAAATTAAAAGATCATAAAACGAATCTTTGAGAAGGAGGAGCAGGCCCAAGCTTGCACAAGTGTAGAGAATAGTACGTTACAGGGTAATGATAAGTTTAGAGAATAGTAGCTAAAAGAAAATTTTCCTTTCAAGTATAACCTGGATCTGTCGGACCAAATAGGGAGGTGGTACTTATATCAGATGAAGTTGAGGCAGTCCTACGAAGCTTTGGAGGATTATTAGAATTTTCATTTCCACTACTCTGTCGACGTAGAGTATTTTCAATTCCACTACTTTGTCGACGTAGAGTACCTGCATAGAAATTAACAATCAAGATACAATGAAGTAACAGTTACAAATATAATGTTAGCAGCATCCAGGTAAAGGTCAAGAACTGGAAGATTTCAATCAATACAAATTGTTAGAAACAAGAGATAACGCACGTTTGTACTCATGACCTTTTGCAATGTCATGACTATGATTACTAACTGTGATATAACGTTATTAACATCAAAACTAACAAAACCAATTACCAAATGTTGAAGCAATACATAAATGATCAAATCATTGATTATTTTGAAGTCATGGACTACTAAACTTCATGACAAATATTTATAAAATAATATCATAATTTCAAAAAGCTTTAGTAGTACTTCCTCCGGTACCTCTAGTTTTGCCTGTTGATGGGAGAAGTGAAAAGGAACCAAGCAAACCAGACATTCGCTCCATAGTCACCTCGGATATGGACCTTTTCAAATACTATAAACAAATGCAAATGTGTTAGGAAAATTTCTCTATGAGCCGACAAGTAAATGCTTGCAATGCTCTTACCGAAAGTAAATATGAAATTATGGGACCCACACAGGTTCACTTTAGTTTAGGAAGTCAAGATTGACATAATATAACAGTTCACACATTAACGGCCATAATCATCCCACATCGAACTAATAAGTTAAAAATATACATAAAAAGAACAAGTGAGAAACATTAATTAATAAAGCGTAAACAGGGAAGTATCTTCTGTTCTTAATGTAGAGCAGACTACATGCAAAAACAAAATGTAAAGCACACAAAACTTACTGGTTGTTTTCTAGAATATCCATATTTGCTCTGCATCTGTACAAAAGAAACATGACAGGTATGAATATATGTACATCACAAAGCAAAGTAAATAAAAAGAGAAGCTGTAAATAACCACCTTCAAAGAGAAGTCAGTAATATCTAGCAGCAGCAACTTCGATTCAAAAAAATGTGCTAAAGCTCTGGCAAGCATTTGCTGGTAAATTTCTTCAAAAATTTACATACAACTAGCATTAGTCATATGGACTTAGAAACCAAAATAATCTTTGCATGACAAGATAGAACTTGAACATAATATACCTGCAGGTCCAGAAAGCAAAATAGCTCTGCTTACTGGTGAAAGGTTCCTCATGTGCTTGGAAAAGTGTTGTTGTTTTAAATGAACATATCCAGCACTTGTCAACAAAACTCGAGTTTTTTCACTGTCATTGCAGGCATCATGTGGAAACATAAGATATGGTCCAATCATGAAAAAAATTAGCTTACATGGCTTTGAAACAGAATCTGGCCTTCAGATTCAATAAAATTGGACTATGCAAGGATCCCTCCTTTGAATGTCAGCCAGTACAACTTATATGACTTTAAGTGCGCAGGTTTATTCTAAATCAGAAAGGCAGTAGAAACTGTTAAAAGATAAGAAGAATTGCAAGGAGAAACTGGCAAATTTTGCAATTACAAAATGTGCAAGTGCACATAGAAAACCTCTAGAAATGGGGATACTATTGTGTAACCAAATAATTTATCCTTTGCTGCAAGAAATCAAATTCCAAATTTTACAAAAGTATTTCTGGAATCAGATTCATCCTTTTGTCTATTACACAACACTAGATATGCTTATCAGGAAAGTGACATCACGCTTTTCTTGCGGCTTCTCATCTGTTCTGAAGCAATAGATATTCAAAAGGCAAAAAAATTACATTGAAAAGCCAAATAGAACTATGCCAACAGAAGATCTAAGAAAGTTTGGGGTTGACAAGGTAGCAGTGGCAAACTAAATAATTAAAAACCTGAGATAAATCTCAAAGATTAAAGATACGAGGAGACCCCAGCATGCGGAAAGCTGAATATTTATATATACCACAAGATTCAAAGCAAATTACCATGAAATGTGCGAGTCAACTTCAAAAAGATCCATGTCCTCAGAAAACTTTACACCCCAGTTATACTGATACAATACTAAGAAATTCAAACATACCCAAAAATAAAAATGCTGATAATGTTTATATGCCATTCCGCAGGGACAAAATATCCAATAAACCAAACTTCAACCGTCTTTCAAAGAGAAAGATCCACCAAATTACCCTTAAGTTAGAAGGAAACATAAGAAAATGACCAAGAAACCAAATTTCAACCGTCTCTCAGAGAGAAAAAGATCCAGAAAATTACCTCAAGTAATAAGGGAACTCATCAAATGTGACTTGGCTGTTCTTTCCATCGATGACCTGCTTCTTGAGCTCCTGCACAATCTGCTCCCCAGAAACCTCATCAGAGTCACGGTTCCCTCCAACCCATTTCTGCCCTGAGCTCAATCCCAAACCCACACCCAACCCAACCCCAACACTCAATGCTGACAACAGCACGTGCTTCTGCTCCATAGTTGAACAAGAAAAAGTTTGATCCACTGCCAACCGTTTCTCACCAAAGGGTATCAGAATTTGTCAAGTTCAGATATGATTGATGGAGTTTTCAGGATATTGGAGAAATGGGGTGACAGGGAATGTTGTGGACAAGAAAAGCATGTAGGAAGATGATGTCCGAAGACAACGTTGGTGTGAGGGATTTGTGTCTGGCCCTCTCCTCAAACCTCAATGCTATATATAGCGTGCAATACTAATGGCCGTTAAACGCGTTGCCGGGAACAAAAGCCAAAATGTCTCGAAAAGTAACAAAAGGAAAAGAGAAAAATAAATAAGGAAAAAAGGAAAGGAGGAAAGAAGGATCATTATTTTCCTAAATTCCTGTGTATCTTTTTAACTTAGTGGTGACTGCTCGGTGGTGACTTGGTGGCACCAAAATCTGAGCTTCCATTGTTAGGTACTTGTTAGGTACAGTATCTTTTCTGCTACTATTAATATTTTTTTATATTTATATTTTAAAATTTAATTTAAATATACGACAGCGATACAATGATCGAATTATATTTTATTATATTATATCAATAAATATAATTAAGTCTTATACTTATTATTTAAATGATTATACAATTAAAAAAATATAATTAATTAATTGCATAAATTTTTTTTTATCAAAATTAAACTCAATAGCATTGATTAACATTTAAATAATTACATAATTGGCATAGCACACAGTTAACGTTAGTACTATGCAACGGAATTGTGTCATTTTCATCATCTAAGAATTTTTCTTTCTACTTAAAAGTAATTGGTTGGAGTGAAATACTATGATGTTCGGACAAATTTTAATTGAATTGTTATGAATTTAAATTTTACAATTGCACTAAAGAACTTTAGTTAATTATCGCCTACAATTTAAAATTACGTAAAAAAATGTTAAAACCAAAAAAAAATTCTCTTTCTTTACTAATTAATAAGTTTGTAATTCATTTAAGGATAGGTGAGTCTTAAGACTTTATTATGATATTAATCTCAAAATTCTGTAAGTTTGGATTCGTCACTTTGTCACATTTTTTCATTTCCTACCCTCATTGGTCTCTCCTTCTTCATTCTCTACTTCTAAGTAAAATATTATTAGAAAACCCCGTCAAAAAAAATATTATTAGAAAACCATTTCAAAGGATTTTTCTAATGTAGCATATCCTTTTGGTACTATTTTTAGTATGATATTTTGCTACCCTTTGTTTGGTGGAGTGCCATTTTGTTTTTGTTTTTTTTTTTTTCTCCTTGAAAATATAACGTGGAAGAAATAGTATTATTGATACTTGCCTTACTGTTGTCCAATTTCTACAAAGAAGAACAATAGTGTGCTTGAAATGTTTAGAAATAATATTTTGTTTTGATCTATTAATTAAATTTTATGTCTGGCATGTTAAAAAATGGAAGTTAATTTGATCTGTAAAACTTATAAATTTTACTATTTTTTATTTTACAAATCGTATTAAAGTTAGTAGGATTTGACAATGATCAATTTGATTTTAAAGTTAACAATATAGATTAACGATTTTACTCATATCAAATATTGCCTATTCAATAAAATAAATTTTGTTAATGATTTTCAAAAATAATATTTGATTTTTAAAATAATTAAATTTTTTTTATAATGGACTCTATATATAAAAAAATTGATTTTCAAATCAAGTTAAATTAAATTAATCCAAATTAATTTAATTTAATTTATTTTTATTTTTTAAGATTCGAAATGCAATTACATCTCCTTATAGTTTTCAAAAGATTATTAACCTAACCTATTCATGGTAGTGCGGTACATTCTTCCAATTTCGTGTTGTTAATTTGCTGAGAAAGTGGCCATGATTTGAGTGCTAGTTTGATTGGATTCATCTCATTTACTATGGAAATCTTATCTTGAGGGGCAAAAATAATCAATCTTTGCCCTGTTATCCAAACAAAAAATTTAGACTTTTGTTTCTCAGTAAAGGCTAAATTACGTTTTGAATCCTATAAAAACACACATTAGCTTTCAAATTGTTCATTGAAAATTAAAACTGTAATTGATTTTTTCACAAAAATAACTAAACCCAAATAAAGTTAAATAATCAAATCTTAAATGAAAAATGCTGAGGTAACAATTATTTGTCAGTATGAGTAGTTGAAATGGGCAAATAATTTGTCGGCAAGACATTTTTGTTTTATGTAGCAGTACAATTATGCTAGTAACTTGAGGGTTCTGCATAGTTTTGAAGTCAAATGAAAAATATAAAATATTAAGAGGCTAACAAATTGTTTATGAAAAAAAAACTTGTTTGAAACACTTAGTTTGTTATTAAAAAAATAAGAAAAAATATTGGGGGTCCAATGTATGGCTATACTCAAGAAGTTTGCTCTTAAGTTTAGCAACTCATGTAATTTGATGTGTTGTAGCAATCTTTCTTTATACATTTCAGGACAAGATGAAATACCTTTAATATGTAATATTCTTTTACGGAAGGTTTAGAACAAGGAATAGCTCTTACATCTCCAATACCAACAAAGTTAACAAGAATTTATATATATCATAAGTGAAAGATTTGTTGTCCGACTACCGACAGAAACTAGGTTTAGCAGAAAAGATTAATTTCAAATTACGGTTTGAATTTTAGTTGAAAGAATTGCTCATATTTAATGTCCTACTGTATCTCAAACAAAACTGACTCTAATAAAAAAAAACTTGTGATAAATAAAAAAAAGAAGGAATAAAGATGTGTTGCCCACCTAGTCAATAAAGTATAAATTGAGAAAATTGTTCGACTTATTTTAAAGATATGTCATTTTTTCTACTAGATTATAATAAACACATTAGGATAAGGCTAATCAAGTAACACGAACCTGCATAAGAATTTTAGCAACTGCGTCAAGTAATCACATATTTCCATTTCCACACGGGAAATGATAGCTTTGTATATATTTGAATATTTTTAGCATAGAAACTCGTTCATTATTCTTCTTTATCTTTAAGAATGTGCATTCAGACTGGCATTTTCCTCCAAAACGCGAGTCTGCCAATTTCCTAGCACTTTACTAGTAACTTCTTGCTGGGTTTTCCTTTCTATAATGGAGATAACAATGACGAGAATATATGAATTCTTTGGGCATGTAGCACACGTCAAATGGCAAAACGTCAACGAGATTCATAAGTCATTGATTCGAACCCAGAACACAATGGTTGGAGTGCAAGCTCCAAACCAATATGCCATTTGGGAAAGGACAAAATCATACGTCAATGTGAAGTAATTTATACGAAGACCTAACACTTTCATGGAAATTGTTGTTTCATTGCTATAATTTAAAGGGATTTTCATTGAGAATCTGAAAAACTTTATCTTCAATTCAAAGTTTCTTTCTTTCTTTTTTTTTTGGAGAAAAATTAACCATTACAAAACTCTAATTTAATTTTAAAAATTTTGGTGTAATAGAAAAATCAAAATTCCATACCTTGATACTTGAAGTACGAAAATATTAGGCACACCCACATCTATTTAAAGATTGGATCTTATGCTGAAATCAAAATGTATGTGTGTAAAGAATAATGTAAATGTTATTATAAAAATTTTATTTTAATACATCGTTAGTATAAAAGTTTTTTAGGTGAATTTTATTTCAATCATATGCTATTATATATATATATATATAGCTTTTGAGGTAGTTAGTATAAAAATCAAATATTTTTGTAGATATAATAACATATAATTAAATATTTGTGTAAAATTTTTTTATATTGACAATATTGTATCAAAATTAAATTCAAAGCTTTTTAATTTTATGTAATCATTTAATTTTATATTAATATTTCAAAAAAAGTGTGTGGCATTATCATCTCAAAAGTCACTTATATGCATATAATTGTATTTTTTATTTGTATATCAAAATTAATATTTTATTATAATTAAATGATGAAAATTAAAAAAATGTAAACTAATATTAGCATAATGCATGTATACAGTATTGCTGTTTGAAATAATGTTTCTGACACCACCTTTTTTATTTTTGGGTACCACTTTAGGACTAATTGTACTCACGATTTTCTTAATATTTTAATGATTGATCTGAGTAGAATCAACTGACTTTATGACAATATTTAATTTTTTAAATAATTAAATATAGGGGTCCATTTCGGTACTACCTCCAAAAAAAAGTAGTATGATATAATGTTTTTAAAAGTTACAACTTGCTATAAAAGTTACCTTTCAATATAAAATAATTATAATATTAGAAATATTTGTTACAATGCAAATTACAATGCATGAATAGAACAAAAATTTAATAAAAAAGTGCAAAGAGAATCAATCATGTTAATATTGTAACGTTTCAATATCGCTATTGTAACTTTCCTATCATGACTTGTCAATTTATTATTATAAATTGTAACTTCTAATAAGGGTTGTGTCTTACTACATTTTTTTGGAGGGAGGAAGGAAGTAACCGCCTTAAATAAATATATCAAGGACTCACTCATTTTACTCTTTTAAAATTTTGTGGATGCTCTCACTTTTGAATTGATTTAAAAATAGTTTATCACAGTGTAATTAAATTGTAAATTTTAAAATAATTTACTTGTAATATCAATAGCTCAAATCCTAAATTCATCATTTTATGAAAGGTTTCACCTAATTACTGTCTGGATTTAGGCTATTATCAAGACAAAAAAGATTCTCGTATAGCTACTGGCCCCTAAAATAATAATTTTGAAGTAATATACTTTCCTACTATTAAAAAAGAACATTATTTTATGTGAAGCATAGTAGAATGGTCCATGCAGTGAGTAAAGAAATCATGATCAAAACCAGGCGCTGTGCCAAAATATCCAAAATAGTTTTTAAATGAATAAATTTTAATTTGTTATTAAAATTTTTTGTATTACTGCATAATCTGATCTTGTTATTTCATTAGTAAATATAATCATATAACAATTATATAAAATATTAAAATTAGTAAATGATAAAATAAAATATCATTAAATGATAATATAAATACGAGTAACATGTTAAAAATGTTTTTTTTTTCCCCCGAAATTCTGATTTGTAAAAGTACTTTCGGTTGCTTCTTTCATACTGCTCATGGACGAGACCAAAAAAGGAGTGCCTTTTTCCTGCACATTTGGTGTATATTAGATTGGGGTTTTGCTATAAATTTTGCATTGCGATCATGACGAGGACCCACACATTGCTCCGAAGAAGTTAATTGCCTCCGCAGAAAAGCAAACACACTCAGACGATGAAGGAGTCCATCTTTTGGGTTCGTTGTGGTCAAAATTGTTGAAATGAAAGGACATCTCGTTGCTTCCTGCGTAGTGATTGGCCGGCGGAGAAACTTTCGCGGGAAAATGATTATGTTTTCGTGGGAAATAGCGGAGAATTTTTATGATTATGACATAAATTTAATTTATGAAAAATTTATCTACCTGTATGGAAAAAGGATTTTTTCTTAAAAAAATTTAACAATTAGTATAATTTAGTTTGAGTCAGATCAGCTTATTAATAAGATAAAGTTCTCTTAAAACTAATTTTTTTTATGCTTAATATTTAAATTTGAGACTTTACTTAAGAAAAATAAGGGACAAATCAACTAAATCAACGAAGTATTGATAGAAAAAAGAAGACTTAAAACTTGTTGATGTGAAATGAAAATATAATATAATTTTAAGGATGACTTAAGGATAATTTTATGTTGACAATCAATAGAAACTCTAAAAATTATCAAATCATAATAAATAATAACCAATTTTTATAACTATTCACTACAATTTTTTGTATTTTTATTAGTTATTAATTTAAAGTTATTTTTACAGTATACATAAACAATATTAAAATGATATTAAGACTAAGAATCAAGTAATTTTAATTAAAAAACGACATGATAGAGATGTCTCATAATAACCATTTATATTTCAACAGTTAAATTGATCAAATTATTTTTGTATACCAAGACATATATGGACGAAATTGCAACGAATTTTGCTGAAAGCGAATTTGCTCTGGTTTCCCATGTGGACCATAGTATCTCCATTATTGGCAGAGAAACAGCTAAGAATTATATATATATATATAATTGGCTTACTGACACATCCAAATTGTTTTCATGCAATGTTAACGTAATAAATTTTGAATATGATAAGGTATATTTTGCCATCATTTTTTATAATACTTATATATTTATAATTTTAAACTATGTTTTAAACAGTGCACATATTACTATATATAGGATTAAATACACTTAACATCACTCTTTTAAATATTCCCTGTTCCTTTCTGTTTGCAATCACGTCTCGATCCCTCTTGCTTTTTTCCACCTTTCAAGCTTTTCTGTTAGCCAGCAAATTAAAGCTTTGCTTAGCTAATCAGTAAAGGGGCATGCAGAAAAACAGAAACAGAGAAAGTATAGAATGCCTTTCGATACTTAACATGGGGGAGATCTTCTTCTTCTTCTTCTTCTTCTTTTTTGACGTGAACATCTGGGAAATATTCATGTATATGTATATGAGTGATATATGCATGGGAGGTATTCATTATTATGAGTTAAAAGGAAGCAAATGAAATAACAAAAGCCAGGAAGAAAGTAAAATGATAGGACACAACATGGTTTCAATATAAAATATAAAGTTAGTTAAAAAATAACATATAAGTACACAGCTCAAATTAACAGATAGTAATAATAATAATATAAACGTTAGCATAAATTGTTGTAAATATAAATAAACTACATTTATTTATTTGATTATTATAAGTAAAAATTTAAAAATTGAAATAAAAATTTATAATATATAATTAAGAACATCTAAAAGTATCAATGAATTACTCATTCTATTCACTTCTAACTGTCTTTTAAGATTTTGATATATAGATTAAGAAATCATTAAAATTATTGCACAAACATAGAAAAAAATTTAGACTATTTAACAAAATTGCCCTTTTTAAAAAATTGTAAAACAATTATGACAAGTAGGCGAGAGAATAAGAGGAAGGGTAAAATTAAAAAAAAAAATATTAATACTACTTTAAAACTCTTAAATAACATATAATTGTGGATAAAAAAATTTACTTGAAGATAGTTATAAGTAGACAAAGAGAACATTCAACACATATATATACAACGATTATTTTAAAATATCCGTATTCCATAATTTATGATGACCTAGACATCAAAGCTAAAAGATTGCCTTTTTCCCTTCCCTCATCACCCTCTTTTCTTACATACATACATATTGCCTTTCCCTCTTCACACTGAAACAACCCTTGGAGAAACGCTTTCTTAGTGACTTGAACCTTCCCCAGATGAGCACGAAAGCAAAAGGAATAACCATCCCTAGTTGCCATTGGATCTGTAAAAATTTTATGCCGTGCCTTTTGCTTTATGGACTATTTTAGATGTCTGCTTCGGGTAGGGTACATAAAATTACGAGATCGACGCATGGCGGAGTAACATTATAGCATTTTGAATAAATAAATCTCACAATATGTGATATATAATTTTTACTGAGTGGAGTTTTATTGGATAAATAAAAAATGCTTATCTGTACTACTCTTTATAAAAGTCAACATAATTTAATAATATACAAGCAACAAGCCCCACCTGGTAAATTTAAGAAATGTTTTATTATTTAGCTTATGCTTGAATACTAATTGATATTTGGCGATGAGTTCTTTTTTTTTTTTTTAAGGATATGTTTGGTATGGGGTAAGAATGGTGAAAAAAATTTTATGAATTAGTTTTATGTGTAATTTTATATATGATATTAATCTATAAAATTTTTCTTCCCACTTTTACACTCATACCAAAAACACCCTTAGAGTAAGATTTGTAGTGTGGTAAATAATGCTTAATTACTATCGGTTGATGAAAAAATTAAATAAAAATAGATCCTCACATAAAATGATTTTCAATCAAGAATAAAGATAAAGTGTTTATTGTTAAGCTCACATATCAACCATAAGTTGGATTGATTTTTCTGCCAATAACATTGTAATGTAAACCGTGTGATTTATATTTATAGGTATTATGTTTTGTCAGTTTTAATAGAATTTAGTTTTGTGTAGTTATTTAATTTAAATTAATATATGTGAATTATATTAATCGAAAAAATTTTATGATTTTATTAATGATGATAATAATAATATTTGACAAATTTTTTTCTTAATAGAAAAATGAACAAAGCCTTTTACAGCTATTGATGTTGCAAAAAAAGGTAGATATACGTTTACACTTATTCCAGCAACACAAGTTGTTGGAATTGATGAATCTCAAAAATTAGTTCATAGGACCAAATTTTTATAAAGGTTATTTTAACTATATATTTAAGTAATGTGGGATTCTAATATACTTCATAATATTTATGATTGAACATTTAGAATGTCAAGTTTATAGGATTGGGTATTTGCAAGTGGATCATTAACAATGATAAGATAGAATTTGATATTATCTAAAAGTGTGGAATGGAGAAATGAATGCTACATTGATACTGAATGATTAATTTACATTTTATATACACAGATATAGGAGGAGCGGGAGTAACTAATTCTAATGATCAAATAGCCAAAATAACTAACTCATAACTAATCTGTCAGCTAATCTGATCTCCTAATACTTAACCAATGGCAGCAACATCTCTCCCTAAGAAAATACCATATTAATTTGGTAGTGACCTGAATTGTTGGGAAAGAGTCCACAGCAATTCATCTTTGCAACAAGTCATATTAAGATAGCAATTTCGGTCGCTACAACATGTTAGTCATGGTTGCGAGTGAGATCGGTGGCACATATTGGTTATGATAGCGACTACTGCTATTAGAAAAAAATAGTTTTAGCTGTAATATCAAGTCATTGCAAAACTTTTTGTAACAACATTTTTTATCATGACATGCGGTGACATTCTTTTTGCTGGAAACGTTTACGTTGCTTCATGGAGCATTGATGTTCCAATCTTGTTCCAAATTTTTATAATCATTCAGATATGAATTAAAATAATGTAACGATTTAGATGTACTTAAAAAAAATCTTGGGTAGTAATCAAAATTACTGGACCATGGATAGGGCCCAGTTATTGGGTAAATAAATTTAATCATAAAAATTATTACACATGAAAATGACGAAAATGGACTTTGTACGGTTTTTGTCTTACCTGTTTACTGTGCAAGGAGCCAAAGACGCAACATACAATTTTATTGTTCCAGACTTTTTCTTTTTTTAAATATATATATATATATATATATATATATATATATATATATATATATATATATATTTAATTATATATTATCATATTAGTAGAAATATTTTACTCAATTATATATTATCCTAAAAATTTTATAAATATAAATATTTTATTAAATAATAGTATAAAATTTTTTATATAATTAATAAATGACTAAGACTTAATCCTTTTATTACCTTAAAAATAGTTTTATAATAATTTATATTTATATTTTTAATATTTATAAAAATTAATTTTACATAATCTATCTAATTTATTCTTTCTATCTTTATAAATTTTCTCCTCCAGTCCACCATCACCCAGACGCTTCCGCCTTGTAGTGGGTGCCACCACCCATCCCCACAGGCACCATCAGCCCTACCTCCTCTCAGGGCACTCCCCCCATGACAGCCCCACCTCCCTTGCCTTCCCTTTGATGCTGCCTGGGAAAACCGACATTGGAAACTAGAAGGCACATAGTGGGTGGTGCCTCTCCATACCTGTGTATTGCTTGTTGGTGTGTACATTCATCTCATAGCCAAGCATTAGCATTGGGACGTTAGTACACTACATAGAAAATAGAGATAGTTGTTATATGAACAAAAAGTGTCATTACACATGTTAGAAAATTGAAAATCGATTGGAGACCGGTAAAAGTTTGGAACATCAATGTTCCATGGACCAACATAAATGTTTCCCTTTTTGCTAGCATAAGTCACTTAACTACAAACTTGAGGCAACCACCAATGTCACTGAAAAAGCCTTGAACATTGTAGTGATTGTACAAGGACAATTATGAGTTTGCTATATTTGCCTAAAATATCTTGTTAATAATCCTCCTAATATTTCATAAGAAAATATTAAATAATAAAGTAAATGTATTTAATATTTTATAAACATAAAAAATATTCAATACTTTTCTTATTAAATAATTAAAAAGATT
This sequence comes from Pterocarpus macrocarpus, assembly GCA_031439585.1. Lineage (NCBI taxonomy): Eukaryota > Viridiplantae > Streptophyta > Magnoliopsida > Fabales > Fabaceae > Pterocarpus > Pterocarpus macrocarpus. Next base: position 57,734,104 of record CM062516.1, on the reverse strand, counting down.
ATTAGAAGAATATTTTAGAAGAATTTAATATTTAATCGAGCTACTTAGGCATATATTAATTTCAAGAACTTATTCAACGAGGGACATGGTAAAAAGTTCAAATGACAGATGAAAAGTTCATGAAAGATATAATGACTAAATATTTCTATCTTGGCTCTAAGATAGAGTAGACTAATGTTTGATTTAATAAATGAGTTATCTTGACCTCAGGGGAGGGCTATATAAAGGGCATGTGCCATAAAGACAAGGAACCTTGTTAGGGTGTAGATCAAAGAGATGGTGGATCTTCTTAGAGTACAATTTGTGGAATTTGAGTGAGAGGATTGCACCCGGATTAATGAGGTCACATTTCCCACATGGGGGGTGGGGGAACAGCAATGATCTTTGCTTGTCGTTATGGGCCTAGGCTATCAAGCCAAGGGTCGCATGGACTTTCCTCAATCGAGGGTCAAGTTGGAAGGCTGAAGCTCAGGAGGCCTATTGATCATGGATCGTTTAGACCACTAGATAAACAAAACAATAATAATCAACAAGCGTTGAGTGTAGAGGTAAGCTAGTTGAACTCTTAGGGATAGACATGGGTTCAAATACTGGAGGAGGTAATTATTGAGATGGCCCTTAATTGCGACAGTACCTAAATAGAAATACCTTAAAAAAAATCAATAATAAAATCTGAGTAAGAACCCATAAGGGCCAGCGAGGAAAATTTTACTCATTGGTTAAAATAAACTATGGCTCTCTTCACTAAAACAAGTTATGTGTTGTCTTTGTGTTTCTACTTTACGAGTATGTTTAATTTTGCTTTTTCAAAAAGAAGAAACTTTTGGAGTGATTTGGGACTTGTTGTATAAAGTAGTATATGGCAGAAGTGAAAGGTAATAGTGATAGTGGCATTGCGTGTAACCCACAAATCAAAATTTTAAGAAAAATATTTTGAACCTGAGCATGTGATGCTGATGCGGAAAAAGGGCATCAAGGACAAAAGAAGATGGCATGGTATACCCAATGGAATCTTCAAATATTCCTTCAGATTTGAGCCAAGAATGAAGAGAAAAAAAAATAGAAAATAAAATTATGAGAAAAGATTCACTTATTAGATGCCTTTTGATAACTTGATAAGAGCTCTCACTGCTCACATTTGGCAGAACTTTTCCCCCTGGCTAGTAACTCTAGCATATTAATTAGTGTAGTTGAAAGTATAAGGGCCACACCTTTAGAGCCATTAATTTGAGTGCCTTTACAGTATGGACACAACTGAATCCCTTGATTGTGGCATTCAAGCACTGCATATAGACTGAACCCCCACTCGCCCATCAAAGAAAATCTTTTTGCGAGCAAATAGAAAAAGTTGTGAGGCAGAAAAAAGAAAAAGAAGAGAGTGAAAAAACAGGGCAGAATGAACACTTTCGATTAATTAAATTGCAAACAAATTAAAGAGTAATGGAAAAAGACTGAAGAAAGAATGTATATTTCTATGCACGTCTGACGTCCCTAGAGCAAAGCAGTTTCTTTTCCAACATTTGATTTAGCAATAGTGATTAGTGAATGGGAAAACTTTGTGTATAGGTAGCGCCAAGTAGCGGGGTGGCGGATGGTAGGCGGCGGGGTTGGAGACCACAGGTGGCATGTGACGTGTGGCGTGTTGTGTACAACCAATGGGCAATAGACGGCTGTCAGTTGGCAACAGATGCCAGGTGGCAGACAATGAACAGTGGCAGCTGGCAGCCGGCAGCCGACAAGCGACGAGTGGTGGGCTGCGGCCAATAGGCAATGAGTGATGATAGATTTGGTGGAGGAGGGAGATGAAACACAATAGATAGATAAGATTGAATTTTATAATTGTTTGTGAGGAGGTGAAAATTGAATTTCATTCTTTTGAAATTTAAAAAATATTTAATAAAAATATTTAAAATTTTAAATTTCTATTGTATTAATATTCAAACAAAGATTTTTATATTAAGTCAATTAAAACCTTCTCAACAAATATATTTTTCTCTAAAAATACTTTGTTATTTTGTAATTTATGTTATGAAATATAATACCTCAATTATATGAATTATTATTATTATTATTATTAATATACAACAATTGAAATGTCCTACTGTTTCCATCAGTGCATAGGTCATGATTGTAAGAAGAATATAGTGACCTGCATTGTTCCACCACTCAGGCTAGTCCTAATTGTCAATTAGTTCATGATTTTTCATTTGCTACTGTAGAAGGTCGTTTTGGTGAGGTTTAAGTCAATTAGATTTGGACGGATAATTGGGATCACCAAGAATTGCTTTTGAATAATAATATTATATATGTAAATATGATGTGACCACGAGCAATATCTAGCTTGATTGGTTTAATAATGTCTCTATGCAATGTAACAGTCAGATTTGGTAAATGTAGAAGTTTTATAAAACAGTAAGGTAATTCTCTCATCATGTGAAGCTCAGTGGTCTGTACCCTGTAGGTAGAAGTCAGGCATGAAGGACACGACATGAGATTCCCATCTCAGTTCCAGCTAGAAAAGCAATACCGTGCATGTACGAATGAACTAAACTAGTTTTCACACTCGAAAGTTCTTAGGCTATCATTCATCAATCAATTTTTATTTTATTACCTTCTTTGCGAAGAAGAAGACTTTAGACTTGAAATAAGACGTTTGTCGGTAAGTCATCTTCGCCGTGAACAGGACGGTAGGATATAAAATATAATATAATATATAGTGCTTGTACTTCAATTCCATAGTTTTTAGAACTATTTTTTTTGGTAATGATAGTTTTTAGAACTATAAAATGCTAGTTTTGATTAAGACCAAGTAAATTCTCAATTCTTCTTCTTTTCAGTTACTAATTACATGGCGATGAGTCTATGACTGTACTTTGTGAGCGTGAGAAATAAGATATGACTAATGTGATGCATTCATGTAGTCACTCTGCATAACTTTAATGAGATGTGTCTACTTCCTTTGCGAGATTAGGATTGGATGCTACCAAAGTGACTAGTAATTTAGCTAATCTGCATAATTTACTTTCCATTTCACCTCAACTGATGTTTATTAAATTGAATTAATCTGATCAAATTATTAAGCCCAGCTAAACTGCAGTATTAGTTTATTTCCAGTTAAGATTTGTTTTGGTCCAATTTAGCTGTAATTAAAATTGATTATTATTATTATTTTTGATCGAAATCACATATATCTTTTTACTAGAGGCAATCTTGCTCGAATCAGATAAGACTATTTGGGCGACAAAGTTCTCCCTTCTGAGTTTTAATGCAATTGCGTATCTTAGGGCCCGAACCCCCACCGAAAGTGCTATGCGCTCGTTGGTTCAAGTTGATTAGTTTAACATTGCCTTCATGTTTGGTAATCAATTAAAATTTGAAAAATAATCACCTTTTTTTTATCCAAAAACTGTCTCAAGGAACTTTAGATTATTAGTTATTTTGGTACCAAAAAGATCTAGTCAGTTTGCATTACGTTTTCTTGGTGATTTTATTATTCACCTCCACTAAAAAAAAAAAAGAATAATGTTTTGCCAATAGCTGTTTGTAACTCATGACAGCATTTTTTTTTTTCAAATAAATTACTTGGTAATTAGATGTTCGCAGTTACCATTTTATATTTACGCTTGGAGGAAACATTGCTAAAAATAATTGTTAGGAAGGTGCATCTTCATCATAAGACTTTAAAGAGATAATCTTACAACAATGACTACATAGATATCTATTACCAAAACTTATCTTGTTGAACAAAGTTGTCAAATTCGTGAGCTTACCTAAGCTTGTAGAGCTTAAGTAAACTCAAATCATAAACTCACAAAAGTTTATTTATTTTGAAAATAATATTAAAAAATATTTATAACATTTAATTATAATAAAATAAATCCATAATAAAATAAAGATATATAGAAATTTCACTTACAAACATCATAAGGAAGCAAATACAAGTCATAAAATATGAATTACAAAAAATGTAATAGATTGGGATGTTAAAAATTAAGATCACTTAAGTCAAACATCGTATCCTCAATTTTGGAAGGTCTAATTAAAAATGTTTATTGTTAAATTCATATTTTGTTACTTGAGAGACCAAATTTTACCTAAAATAATAAACTCATGAATTTTTTCGAAATCATCCTAATTTACCCAAATTTACTTATATTCAAAATTTTAAGCAAGTTAACTCAAGAGTTTGGTAAATATGGTTTCAAGTAAATATTCTAAATTCTTTAAAAAAAAAAAAAAACAATGACAATTAATTTGGATAATGGTCTTATGTGGCTAGACTAAGGGGGACCAATTCAGCCCCTTTCTCTTTGCGCCAGGGCAGGGGCCTCGCTGCTCAAGCTTTAAGAGGTGCTCATAAGGACACAACGACGATGACCAAAATACAAAAAAGGGACACAACGACAGGCACTTTGCTGGCCGAATCTTGACCAAGTTATTCCTGCAATAACCAGCACCTTCATTGGTGAATGCTTAATTCATTTAAGGACAATAGTAATCAGTAGATGTCTACCAATGGAGACAGTATTGATTAGTAAGGTCTAAGGAATATCAACAGTAGTTATATACCTATTGCTATACCTTATTAAAGAAAAATGATATTTGAATATATGGGATGTGAACCCAAATATATGGGAGATAAGATATGGTACCAACTCACACCCCATATATTCAAACAACATAATTCCTCATTTGATGGATACAACCATGGTTGACCTTACGTATGTTTTCATGATCCAGGGACGATGGCCAATCTCAATTGCCAAGTAAGCCCAGCCCATTCCTCTCCAAGCCCAGAATTCATACCCCACAAATCAAATTTCATTCTGCTTTCTGCCATAAATGCCACAGCCAAATCCCATTCAAATTCAAATCCTTCCAACTGTATATCCTACATGAATTGGAGGAGAGATTATTAGGTGCTACTAGAGCCAATGTGATTTCAGGCAAGCTCCCATTTGTGTGTCCATAAACGCTTTGGAAATTAAGGCGAATGCTATGATGCACCTCATTTTGAGAGGTGCATCATGCATCTTGTATGATTGATGGTCAGATGTGAGGGTATACCAATACACCTTCATATCTGACCATTAATTTCATAAAGTATATTGGTGCACCCTCATATCTGACTATCAATCATACAAGATGCGTGATGCACCTTACTTTATGAGGTGCATCATAGACAAACCTGGAAATTAAAGCTAGAGAACATGTATTGGTCAAAGTGTTGTAACTGACCCAATGAGAAGTGACCCAAGAGCATTGGGCATAGCAATGGGACATGTAGGTGGGCAAGCTTTGTTGGTTTATATCTGTGGGCTACAACTGGGCTTGGTAAGATGGACACACGATTCTTTGGTCGAAGAGGAGAAACCATATTTTATTTCACGGAGAGACATGTGCCTCAATGGTAAAGTCTCCTACCTCTAGGAGCCGCAAATCTCGAGGGGCATGGCTTCGAGTCACAGGAGGAGAGCTCCAACCCCTCTTCACAGGAGCAAAGCTCCAACCCCTCTTGCCCTTGACCATATATATATATATATATAAAAGAGGAGGGAGTATGGAGTCCCAGGCTTTTGAACTCGAATTGAGTCCCTTGAACTCTCAAGTGTGGCTACTTTAGAGGCAAATGATTGCCACTTGTGCCAAAATTTCGATCACCTAAATCATATTTTCTTATATATGCCCTTTGATTGGTGATGGATTCAATGATTTATTGTGCCCTTGGCTTGTCACACAAGCAGAGCTTATTGCTTAGTAGTAGTATAAGAATCAAACTAAAATATGACTCGGTTAAATGATTGAGTAATCCTATATGGTAAATACACCTTATCTATCATTTGAAGATTTTAATGATAAACTTGAAAAATAATACTTTCCTATTAATAGTTTAAATAAATATTTAAAGACAAATACAATTAATTAGATTTTTTTATTATTTAATAATAGTTATATTATAATATTTCTTATATTTTTTACTATATAATTATAATTTTTTTCAGAAATATATAATTATAATTTTTAAAAATACTATTTATTTTTATTTTAACAAAATAAGAAATACAAAAAAGAACAGACATATTGGTAATGACTGTCTATTTGCTAGTGGTTATTAAATTATAAGTTTCATAATTTTTAAATCAAATATACAATATATTATTATATAATCAATAAAGCTCATTGTAACCCCGAATATCTAACATTTATACCCTCATGAGAATGCCATTCCTATTTTTTTTATATGATATTAATCTTGCTCAAGTTATGATTGGACTATATGAATAAATTCTTCTAGTTATATTTTTTTCGCTATATACATGATTTGAATTCAAGATAATATAATTCAGTAACTCAAATTATTTTCGTGTTAGACCAACACTCATTGGTTAGTATACATTTCATGCACCAAACTGGGAAATCACTTTTCACACCATTGCATATTTCTGGTTGTACCAAATACTGAAATTAGAATAAGATTCTCATTCCAATTTTTTTTCTTACCCTATATGCAATTCAAAGTCTCAAGGGTTTATGCGTGGAATAACTAAACAATCACTCGCATAAACTTTGGAATCTTTGCGTGATAAATTAAAGCAGAAGTATTGTTAAAATTACTTTAGATTCTCAACCCCGTAATACGCTCCACAGGCCTCTCCTCTCCCTTTCAACCCTTTTGTTACATCCTAATTAAAACCCTCATTAATCATCACCTTGTACTATATATACAGCTTTACAATCTTGCTCCTTTCTCTGCTGCATAACTATATACAGTCTATACCTTCTCCTCCATAGACCATAGACAATACCCACTTAATATATTTCTCGCCCACTTTCGAACGATAAGAAGTGGAGAAAACAGAATAATGTTAACTCCTTGAAGGTACGCTGTCTAATTTTACCTTTTGATATGACTTTGTTTCCTTCTAAGTCTTAGCACTTTTCTGCATCTTGCTTGCTTCCATTCTTTCAGCCTTCATGTCAAAATCGTTCATCTATGTATCCGTGGTGGTGGGATTGTTCCATCCGTTATTCACTTGGAAACATAGTTTTAATTAACCAGTCTTTTTTTCTCTTTTATTGTTATTTATAGTGATGGCTCATTAGTTAGCGATGACCATTTTTGTTCCTTTGTAAAATATGGAAGTACTCCAATGCCATTACATGCATGTCTATACATGAAAGTGGAAGTGACGCTAGAGACCACAGAAGTCACCATTTCATTCGACTAATTATTAATTATGCTAACGGGCACATGCTTAACGCAATTGAACCAACTCCATCATAAACGCAGAAGCACAGATTCTTTTCACGTACCAAAGGAATAAAGGAATGGACTTTAATTAAATATAGTGAAATCATTATACGCCATTACTCCAAAGCTAATTTCACGGTGATATAGACAAAGAGCATCATCGAAGTGTGATTATGATTTGGACAGGTTCGTGGGGCTACGGCAATGCGAATTGCTGACACAATTCCAGCAGCGTATGAAACAAGAACCTAAGAGCGCGTTTGGTTTCCTCCTTTTCTATTTTCAGTTTCATAAAAACTAGAAAATGGCATAGAAAACAAGTTTGGTTGATCATTTTCATTTTCAATTCTAGAAAATATTTTCAAGATTTCTCAAAATTTTGAAAATAGCTTTCCTTTATTTTCAGTATTTTCACTTTTGGCGCAGTGATATTTTTGAAATTTTCACAACTTTCTTTAATACTTCACCATTAGTATCATGTCTTACCACCATCACTCTTCACCATTCTTCACCATGATAGCCAAGCACCGCACACCACCAGAAGCCAACGCTCCCGTATCCTGCCCTTTGATGCCTCACTTTTCTCTTCAAGCTTCATTTCAAAACCTCACATGACCCCAAAAAAATCACCAAAAAAAAAAAGTTTCAAATCCTTACAACACAAACACATTCAACTCCCACTGTTGCCTCTTGTTGATAGAATAGAAGAAGACATTGCAGCACCACCACTGTCCATCCTAACTCCTCCTTGTTGGTTGCTGGTTTGCCTTTTTCGACATTCCCTTTATGTTCTGTCTCTTCCTTCATTATTAGATCCCAGTAAACTAGCACATCTACTCTCTCCTCTCCCTCACACACCATTCTCTTCCCGCCACCATCCATTGATCGGCATCCGAATTGTAGTGGCGCGGTGGTTCACGGGTTGCAAGGTGCGCATTCAACGGTGGTTGGCGATGGAGGCGCAGTGTTTGGAATCGCAGCAGTGAATGCGGAGGCAATGGGTCTAGAGTAGGGTGGAGTGGCAGCAGCTTCGTGGAGCTCATTTAAGTGGAACGATGAATATGCAACTATGGGTTGTCGTGGAGCAATGTTCACTGTGAGGGGCGGTGATTTGAAGAAAGTCATGATGATGGGGCAGATTGATCTTGATTTTGATTTTTTTTTCCTTTTATTTTTTTCATGGGTTTGATTTGTATGTTGAAGGCTCTAGTTTGATTTACATTATTTTTTGAGTTCGGGATTAAACTTGGCTTGGTTGGGCTGATATATGGGATATTTTGGATTCTATTATAGGGGATTTGGGTTTAAATCATGACTATTGCTATCGTGTGTTTTTAATCTTTATTGGAACATGATTTTAGTATAATTATAATTTACTCATAAATTAAATATATTCCAAATATATTTTATTATTACAAATAATTTTTGCAGTTAAAGTTTCAGTAGATGAATACAATATGCAAATCAAATATATATAATTCTTATAATTTAATAATAAATATAATTTTATTATCTCAAATTTGATTTTGAAAATATATTTTGAAAACAGATAAATCAAATGCATTTTTTTAATTCAGAAAATTTGAAAATGAAAATCTTTTTCAAAAAATAAAAACAGAAAATGAAAATAGAAAATATTTTCACAAACCAAACGCATCCTAATTCTTGCGGACCGAGTTTCACATTGCTTTTGTTTGTGTCTTTCCACTTTTGCCCCCACTCTCCCCTTATATAATTAACTTTTCTAGCCATAACAATTCCACTCCAATGCGCACCATCCTTTTTTAAAATAAATTTTCTGGTCTAGCTTTGTTTAATTAGTGGGCAAAATTAGGTTTCTTGTGAAACACCCCTGTCATCTAACTTAAGTCTTTCTTTTTTTTAAAAAAAAAGGAAAAAGAAATATGTAACTATTGAATTCGCTTTTTATTCTAATCACGCACCCACTTATTCTAAATAGTTTACTTGTTAATTAATTGTGTGTTAAAGTAATTAACAATAATAATTCACATACCAGGGATAAAAATAGTTCGTTTGAAAAGATTTCCTGAAATTTGGGACGTTCAATTGGTCTAATGAGTGCCAAAAACTCACTCTTATATGTTCGTAAACTTAATTGAGGAGAAATCTTTATCATCTTATGCACAATTTGAGAGTAGTGAGCTTCTGGTTCAATTAAAACATAATAACAAGTACTATTACATAAATGGAATCTGTGTTGTAGGAATAACTGCTTTATTAATATTTTTATGGTAAAGTATAAGTGATTTACTGGTTCATGTACCACTCCCAAAGCATTCAGGAGCTTCTCCTAGTTCAGTCAAACATTTTCACTCGCTTGTAAGAACACACGTGGAAGTAGAACTTCACGAGTTGATTTCAGCTAGTTGTCTTCCCCTTCTTACATGTGTTATTTTTCCCACTATCCCAAAGAAAAGGCTTTACAGGTTTTGATTCTCTGAACGTATGACTGATTTGTCTATGAAAATAGTTGCAACCAGTGATATCTGCATTTATTGATGAGCTAAGAAGAGATTATGCAGCGTGCATTATTTTGGTGTATTGGCATCAGGTCACAGAGCAAGCGAGATCTAACTTCTGGTTATCTCAACGAAAGAATATTCGTGACCCTGAGGCTGGGATCTACCATCAAAACTAAATTTCTGGTGCGTGTACAAAATAAAGAAATGTGTTTTTTGAAGGGGGGAGTGTCAAGGCGAGGAGAGATTCTTGCATAGATATAAGATTAATACCTCTCATTTAGGTACACTTATAATAAAAGTGGGTTTTATCAACTTTATTCAGGGCACTCACTCATTTATGGGTTATATTAATTTTATTGTGATCGTATCTAAGTATAAGATGTTAGATTTGTATTTATCTAAAAATTTTTAGAGTGAGAGAGTTGTCATATATATATATATATATATATATATATGGAAAAAGTTATTTGAATATTGAGTTTTTCGACACATACATCGACATTTACAAAAGGCAATGACGAGAGTTGTAGAGAGAGAATAAATGAGAAGAAGACATATGATGAGCTCTACTGTTTTATCACACAATGTTGATGTATGTGTTATTGCTAGACGGTGATGCGTTCAAATAACAAATCACTATGTTTATATATGTAAAAATGTACTGTACCTGATGTTAAAATGTGATGATGAAATAAGAACACTCTTGACAATTTTATCATTCGTCGTCTTTTGAAAGATCACCATATGAACACGTGAAACCACTCCAATATATATGTATGCAATAACAGGCCCCCTTTGGCACGTCAATACTAATTTAGTACTAAGACGTGTACAAACATAGCATCAACCACATGTCACTGGTGGAAGGCTATTTAAAGTCATCAATTTCTTATCCGACCTACCGTATCTGGTGTGGTACTCTGTCTTCTTTCATGGCCGTGCCATTATCAAAATTAGAAGCTGTTGTTAATTGTTATCACCAATTAAGTGCTAGCTCATGACGTAATGGCTGCATGTATATATAACCTACCACAGCCTTACACTATGTATAATCTTCTTCTTATGATCTTGAAGCCATGTCTTGTCTTGCAACTTTGTTTTTCTTAAAGCATATATGTTTTCTTTCTAAGCTAAATTCTGGCACTGTTTCATATCTTCTCTTTTGGAATCTCTAAGCTCAGCTAAGCTTGAAGTTTCTGAATCCTGAGTTCTACTGTCAGTGCCTCTGGCAGAGAAGTAAATAACTTGAAAGGTCGGATTCTTAGTAATTTTTTCCCGTTTAATTCATTCTATTTCTCTAATTTCCCTAGCAGGATTAGGACAATGTCTTCTGCACTCTTCAGCTCTGTACTGTGTGGTGTGCATATACTCATCAAATCTTGCAGCCTGCAATGGGTTTTGTATCAAAATTTTCCCAGCTGCATATAGATTTTTTTCCCCCCTCTTCAAACACTGCTAAGATTAAGTCTACACACAGCAATGCCCCCTTCATAGTATTTTCATGTCCGTGGCTAATGCCTAATAGAAACGGGATTGATAAATGAAGTATTGCCTTTATGGTTGTAACCATGTGGACTGAACTTCTCTACGGTCTTTTTTGTCCAAATTCCACTATTGGACATCTTATTGGAACATCAAAATACAATACTTCGTCTATATAAATACACAATATATTTTTTTATTTTGATACATGTACACACCAATACTCATTCATGCCTATGTAAATGTTCTATATTCCATATTATGTCTATATATATTATGGTGAAAAAAAAAATATTTCTTCTTTTAATCATATGCTTACATATCAACTCACTACTTTTCTATCCATTTTATGGGGAAAGCAAGCAAAAAAGGGCTTTTCCTGTATTACATTATAACTGACAAACACCTTTTTTGGATAGGAAATATTTCTCAATCAGAAAAGGATATCTTCATTTTCTCTGATTTAGAGAGCATGTGCATTTGGCAATATGCCATTTAGATTTTTTTGTAGACCGAGGGAATGCCTAATAGTAACATACTTACTATTTGTGAAAACTAAGAAGGAATAAAAAAAAAAAATCTATTCTATGAACTAAGTGGATGAATGTGATGAAAGTGATATTTTGTATAAGATTGTCAATTTACCAAAATGAGAGCATGATATTATTTATTGCTGATGTTTAATAATTGGTCATGCCATTTGATCTCTCTGGTCAGTGCTCACTATCTCAATTGGTTCTATATGCTTTGCGAACAACTTAAGCAGTTGTAGTTGTTTCTTTGTCCAAGCTTACCAATGTTATCCTCTGAGATTCAAACCATATAAAAGCATGCTTAAGTTTCGGTTCCTAACCTATGTAAGTCAACAGTATAAGTTTGACCTAATGAATGCTCCAAAGAAGCAAAGTAACTCATTATGGAGGTCTAATGTAACTGGACCGTTTTTATACTTTTTCAAGTCTACCATGGAAAACAGCACAAACTGTGATTTAGAAGAATATGGTGTTAGGGATATTAGAGTAGGGAGTATTCCAAGTGTATTAAATACTTTATGAATGTGAGCAAAAACATGTGAATGTGAGCAAAAACATGCCTACATTTATGTGAAGAGTAATGGATAAAATAAAGCAAGTAAATAGTATTTTATAGTGAGACCTACTCATTACTATTCACATTAATAAAATATATCAAAAAAGTTTTACATCAAATTTTAACGTAAAAAACTCTCTGGAATAACGAGAGAAAAACCGTAGGACAAACTTCTTTTCATGGATTTCTTGTCAGGGCGGTGAAGAATTCATCCTCCTACTCTTGACTTTTATTGCAAAGGATAAGACACCTTCCTGACACATGGCTTACCTGAAGTAATTGGCTTTGATACTAATTACATTAAAATTCCCAGCCCATCTACCCAAGTAAGATCCATTTTTGATTTTGTGACCGCAAAATTGAAGATATAGTTAGAAAATAGATTTCTAGAATGAGAAATATTGAGAGGACTTATTTTTTGTGGGACACCGTACTAATTCACCACTCATCCACTATTGGATGAGGTGTGGACCCTATCTAGATTGGGTCCACGTCTCATCCAATGGTAGATGAGTGATGAGTTGGTACGGTGTCTGACAAGAAGTGAATTCCTCTATCATTTCTCTTTTCGAATTGAGTTCCTTTTATGGAACTACTTGAAATTATAAGTACTATAATATAGGATCTATGTAAAATCCAACTGTTTCCATTTTTTTAACAGGAAAGTGAAACAAGATCAGCAGGAAGCCAAGGTGATGAACCTGTGGCCATCAATGATCAAATGAACCATTCGGTATCTATCAGCATGCCACTCACTTGTGCTCTGGTTCAGCCACAGAACACTACAAGAGTTCTCTGCAGTGGCGAAACTGCTTTCAGTGACGGTATTCCCATTCCCTCTTCTCAATCAAATACCGCAGACTCTAAGCCACCATTGCCATCAAAATGTTACTCTCAGCCAATGCCAAATGGCACTGAGCTTCCGGAGGCAGCTAGTGGTTCCAATCATCCAAGCATCATAAGGTTGAAGGATAAGAGGTTTGACTCTTTCAAAACATGGGCTGGAAAACTTGCGAGAAAATTGTCATTTCTAAGTGGAAGGTCACCTACAGGAACTGAAGAAGAAGAAGAAGAAGAAGCCAACAGCTTAAGTAAAACTGATAAACCTTTGCCCGTTCATCGATACTTCGATGCATTGGAAGGTCCAGAGTTAGAAACTCCAAGGGTACGTGACTACCTTCTACCAATTAATAGTGCAGTTCTTATGTTAAATTTTACATCCTAGATCATATACAGTGCAGTTTTTGCCAATCCAATTAATTGCTCATGTTGAAATAAATTAGCTAGCCCTTAGGCTTTGCTAGAGCTTTTTGTTTAATGAAACAAGGATGCAAGTATATCTTGCCATGATCTATTTAATTTTGTTACTTTCTCCCATAATCTCAAAGTATGGCTACTTTTGCTTATTGAAGATTGTAACCTAGGTTATTTTGTTTTCCTGCTTGAACAGGCTTCAGAAGAGATAGTGCTTCCTCAAGACCGGAAGTGGCCATTTCTTCTTCGGTTTCCTGTTTCATCTTTTGGTATTTGTCTTGGAGTTAGCACCCAAGCAATTCTTTGGAAAACACTGGCCATATCTCCTTCCACTGAATTTCTTCACATAAGCCTGAATATAAACTTTATCTTATGGTTGTTCTCCATTGCTCTTGTTGCTACTATTTTCACCATCTATCTCCTTAAAATCATTCTCTACTTTGAAGCAGTTCGTCGTGAGTACTATCATCCAATCCGTGTTAACTTCTTCTTTGCACCCTGGATAGCTCTCTTGTCATTAGCTCTAGGGGCTCCCCCATCAGTTGCCAAAGACATGCGTCATGAAGCGAATTGGTACATACTAATGAGTCCATTATTGTTCCTAGAGCTCAAGATCTATGGACAATGGATGTATGGGGGCCAAAGGAGGCTCTCAAAGGTGGCAAATCCATCAAGTCAACTCTCAATTGTTGGAAATTTTGTTGGCGCCCTACTGGGTGCATCCATCGGCCTAAAAGAAGGGCCTATTTTCTTCTTTGCGGTTGGGCTTGCTCACTACATAGTGTTATTTGTAACTCTCTACCAGAGACTTCCAACAAATGAGAACCTCCCAAAGGAGCTCCATCCAGTGTTCTTTCTGTTTGTTGCTGGACCTGGTGCTGCTTCTCTGGCATGGGCTAGGATTCATGGTTCTTTTGATTATGGATCAAGGATTGCTTATTTTGTTGCCATGTTCCTTTATTTCTCACTGGTAAGCTTTACTCTCACTCTAGTACTTGAAAATATGCACAACTTTCTCTAACACTCTCAATAATTTATCTGAGTATTTAATTTAGTTATTAATTTCATATGCTTTTGCAGGCTGTCCGGGTCAATTTATTCAGAGGATTCAAGTATGTTACTCTCCCATATCTATTTGTATTGGCTACTCTATTACGTTGATTTTTTCTGACAAATATTTGATGCGATACTGCAGATTCTCAATTTCATGGTGGGCCTACACTTTTCCAATGACTCTTGCAGCAGTTGCAGCCATAAACTATTCAAATGAGGTCACAAATGTGGTAACAAAGGCCTTGTCTGTAATACTGGCTCTCATTTCCACACTCACAGTGACAGCAATCCTTGTCTCAACTATATTGCATGCCTTTGTCCTCCGAGACCTCTTCCCCAGTGACCTTGCCATTGCCATAAGTGACAGGAAACGCAAACCACATAGGAAGTGGTTCAATCTAAGAAATGGGAGCCATGATCAGGCCAAAGAGATTGAAAATTACTTGAAGTTTGTGATCTCGGATAGAAATGATTTAGAAACTTGTCCAACGACTACACCCTCCAACAGCTAAGAGAATTCATCATCTATGTGAATACTTGTTAGTATGGCCCTTAATCCTTCAAATGAGTCAGAAAATGTTGAGCATCTTTCCTATTAACCTTCTGTAGTTAGACATGTGAGGAATATAAGTAGGAGTTTTAACTTTTCCCGTGACCATGCTTGTATATTAATTCGGCTGTTTGGTTACAATTTTGATAGAAGAATTTTTTAAAAGTAAAAGTAGAAGTAAAAAATTATTTTGTGTTTAGATGTAATTGTGAAAATATTTTTATTAAAATAAAAAATTATTAAATTATTTGAATATAATAAATATAAAAATATTTTTTTATTATAAAATTATACTTTAGTTAATAGAAAGTGGTGTTTTTAAGAAAAAAAATTAAAGATAAAATAGTAAAATAATACAAAAAAATAATAGGTTCAAAATTTGAGGTCATTTCTCTCTCTTCCATTATTTCTACTTTTGAGAGAAATGGATATCTATTTTTCAAAAAAATATAAAAAATGATTATTTTATACTTTTACTTCTTTAAAGAAGCAAAAACAAACAATATTAGAAGTATTTTTTCAAAAAAATTTGAAAAAAAGTACTTCTTCCTCTTGTAGAAGCACAGCTAAACACACCCATTAATTAAGTTATATTATTTGTACATATTTTTCAATATCAAATATAACATTTTTCGTACATAAATATATACAACACTTTTTTATCTCGATTCAAATATATTTTCATACTCGTCCACATTCATATTTATATATTATGTCTGTACTAGGTTTATACATGTTATATTCAAATAATATTTCCCTAATTAATATATGAAGCTTTTTGTAGATAGAACAGAACTTTGCACATTGACGGGTTTTGTAACGTCAAAGGATGAGGACGACTACTACTACTAGTAGCAAATTAATTCACAATATATAGCAAATATAATTCACCATAAACTCTTAAATTTAATTCACTGTATATAACAAATTAATTAAGTTTGATTCCTACATAGGGGCTACCAAAGAAAGAGTGAAAGAAATAAATTGTTGATGAGGGATGATACTTTTAGTTAAGTGGGAGTCTAAACTCTAAACTCTCCTTTATCCTATTTACAATATTTGGGAATTTTACGTATAATAAAAATAGTTAGTAAGAAATGTTTGGGAGTTTTAATACCATCACAAGTGTTATGCGCTTTCATTATTATTACGTAATGTGATAAGTACTTTGTGAGCTCCATTTCGTGCAGTATATAACACTTTCTTTATATTACCTATAAATTGATTGTTAATATAATTTTAAGCATATAGATTGTTAATAATAATAAAAAAATTGTTTGAATTGATTTTTTTTTTTTTGGGTTTTAACTCAATTTTAATTGGATTTAAATGTCCTTACTTCCCGTCTTTGTAAAAGAATCTTTTATTAGGCCCAAAAAAAATTACACGGTTTTGTGACATAATTTTTATAGAGTTTGTTTTGTTTAAAGAGATTACTTTTGAATTTATAAAAAAATAAAACAATAATCTTTTAAAATGTTAATTTTTAAAAAATTGTCCAATTACTTTAAATTTCTTATACCTTTTATTTTATACAAAAAATTTAAATGAATTCAGTATCGACCATCTCACTAATATTAGGACACAACTCTCAAAATCAAAAAATACTTACAAAAGACTTCTATCAATGAGCTTTTCACATCAATAATAAAAATTAAACTTATGTCCTCATAAAATTCGAGCTATCCTTAACATGCGTGCCACCCCTCGTTAACTTTAAATTTCTTGTACCTGTATTTTACTTAAATAGAAAACATTTTAAAAAGATTCAAATATTTATGAATTGAGAGACGGAGACCTAGGAATAGCCCACTAGATGTGGTATAGAAATGAACCTGCGATCGAAGTGATTCCCGTAGTTTTTGGATGATTCACTTGATTGTTTTATCAATATTCTGTTGACAGATTTAATTAAAAGTCATAAAATACTTGTTGACGAAATATATTTGTTGAAGGCTATAACTTTTTCGTTGACCACGTACAAGAACAAAGGACTGCCATGTGAGAGAAGTTGAAGAAAAGCTATCAGAGCCTTGCCATGTGCTCCGAGGAAATAATTTCAGCCTTCCTGATGCGTCGTTACGATTACTTTTCTTCAAGATCCCACCAGTTTTTAGGTGCGTTTGTTTCCATTTTTTTTAATTAAAAAAGTAATTTTTTGGTCCAAAAATTATTTTTTATATAAATTATTATCTCAATTTCTATTTAAAAATTTAAAAAGTATATTTTTATTTTTAAGTAAAAGATAAAATAAATATTTTTTTATAATTTTTTTAATAATTAAAAAAATCACTTTTTATTAACAAAAACTGCAACAAAGGCACTGTTTGTTAGATTCAAAATTATCGAAATCGTTGTAGTGGAAGGATTCCACTAATTGTTACAGGAATATACAAGAATTTGTCGGTGGGAGGAACGGTCAGAGGCGGGCTAATCAAACCTGATCAAGCTCCTTCCAACCTATGAGCTCCGATCGAGTCGCTATCACTCGTACGTAATGCTTGATTCCTTTTCTGTCCCCATCATCATGTTTTAAAGCAAATGGTGGGGTTTGAATTGAAGACACAAATGTGGCGATGGCTGCCTTCGATAGACAAATGAGAGGATGAAAAGTGTAAGAGAAAGACTGAAAGAGGAGAGTAGTAAAGAGTTTTCTCTCATTTACTTCGATGGAAAATGAGAGGGAGAAAAGAAAATGGAGCCCACATTAAAACTTTTTTCTCCCACTTGGGAAGAAAGCAAGCAACTGTGATGAAATCATAATGATACTTTTCGAGCATGTTTATTCTTGTTTACAATGAGAGCATACATTTTCTCTATGTGTTTAAACAAGGGCGGCATTCGCTATGCACTGCCTTATATTTGGTGCACCATGCTCCCCGAGATCTAGTGACAAAGATCGATGGTGTAACTATGCATCATTGACTTGTGATACATAATAAAACTTCTCATGTCTTATCTTCCTCCATTCTTACTGCCTCTGGCGAGTCCCCCAATTCTCCGATCGTCCCTACGTGCCATCGCGATTACCTAACGAGTCATGCTCGCCCTCGTTGATGTTGCCAAATCAAGCAACCACCACCAGCAAATTTGGTAGGAGATGATGCATCACACTTTGAAGCAAGTCTTCCCCACCAACGGTACTTTCTACTAAGGCTTTTAGCTGAGAAACTCCTCTAGCAGTAGCAGTCATAGGAACATCACAATAACCAGCACCCATATTGAAAATGAGAGCAATTTTATCACTTCCACTACCCATTTTCTCATGAGAAGCTTGCTGTTGTTGTTGTGCATATAACATGGTGAAGTTGGTGGGCTGGGAATGTGGCAGACCACACATCCTTGGAGTACAACACCTCCACAACCAACAACACTCCTAATGGGCTGCCGACGATGAAATGGAGGCCGAGAGCAAGATTGAAGACACCGCCGCATAGGGAGGGGGGAGGGGCAACGCAAGTTGCTGGGTGACAGATTGACGGGGTGGAATGGAAGAGAGATGGAGAGATTTATAGTATACTATAAGCAATGGGTGTATGGATACACCAAAATATCTAACCCGTTGGATTAGATGGTGCATGATGCACTATTCTTAAGGCGGTGCACTGTAAAACGCGCCTTAAACAAGACATTAAGTAGATTCATTTGTTAATCATATATTAACTCTTATACATTTCACGGAATTTTTATAAAACTAAGTTTGAGTTCATGTTAATAATTGTCTAAATGATACTAGTATTATTTAAGGAATATTTAATAACTTTTATTAACCGAATAAAAATAAAATAAAATAAAACTTTTGTTATACATTTTTCAGTTAAATAAAAATAAAATAATATAGACCCTCTTTGATACGGTAAGCACAATATTGGTTACTAAATTATAATTTCATTCTTAAAACATTTTCTTAATAATTCTCTTAATTGCTAAATAAAAAAATATTGAATACTTTGTATGTTCACAAGATATTAAATGTATTTACTATTCTATTTAATGCATTTTTATTAAGTTTTATGAAAATTGTCAACAAGATATTTTAAGAGGATACAACAAAACTCTTCACAAAATTAATTTTGATTTAATCACTGTCCTCTACCAACTATTTGGTTCATTTTATATTTTTATTTTAATTGATATATTTCAATTATGAACATGTTGCAATATTTTCATATTATTTTTTGTTATTATAAAATTTTTTTAATTAAATAATAAAACTTAAACTTTCACTATTTTTTTCAAAAAATTAAAAAAATATTTTCATAGAAATTATAAAATTTCATTTTTAAAATTATAATAAAAATATCAATTTAAAATTAAAAAAAAATTAAAAATTGATATTCTTTTTATAACATCTCCTTTTTCACAAAATAGTTTATGTGGAGTAATTTTGGATTTCTTGATTGATTTAAATATTTAATTAATATTGTTATATTAATTAATTAAAAATTGATCAACGGGTTAAATTTTAAATATCTAATTAAGAAATGATAACTTCAAAATACATTCTGCTATAAATAATATTTATTGAGATAATTTTTTTTTCTATAGTTATTTATTGAGATAGAGTAATATTAAATTTTATAAAAGAAAAATATTAAGTGTTTATATATATATATATATAGAGAGAGAGAGAGAGAGAGAGAGAGAGAGTGTGTGTGTGTGTGTGTGTGTTATAGGAACTGAGAATAACAAGGTACTAATGGCAATATAATAATAACGGGTATAGATTTTTTTATGTTAAAAATTCACATAACCTTGACATGTGTTATTTTTTATCATTCATTATATTTTTTTGTAGTCTTAGACTTGGCTGCACCTTCTTGACCAATAATAAAAAAATAATACATGATAAAATCATATATATTTTTGACATGAGAGGATCCATTATCAATAATAACATAACTATGATAATAGAATTCATGTCAATGACGTGAGGGACTTAACTCAAGTCTTTGGAAAAAGATGAACTAACCTAACTTTTGTGACTTGAAAGCTTATTGGTTAGAAGACTTAATGGTTATTGGTTAAAAGACTTAAAAGGGCGTTCAGTAGAAGATTTGAATTTTTATTTTTGGGAATAAGATTTTTGGAAATGCTATTTCTAAGAATAGCTTTTTGATGCATATGTGTTTTTAGAGCGTTTAGTAGACAGATTGAATTCCCAAAAATATTTTGCACATTTTCAAAAATACCCTTGATGAGGGTAGCAAATGGCCGATACTAAGAAGGGTCGATGATGGTTTGGCAAAGGAGAGCAGCGGCTGGCTGTGGTGGTTCGATGGTGATGGAAGGTAACTAGCGGTGGGTGGTAGTGGGTGCTGATAGGAGTAATTTGGTCTTTTTACAAAGAAAAATATTCTTATTCCATGAAATATTGTAACCCTATGTGTGAGATGGGAATATTTTGTTGGGAATTTTGACCCAAAATCAACTTTGGGAATATAATATTCTTGGGAATATTTTTGCAAAACTTCTACTAAACAAGAGAATGTTTTTATATTCTTAGAAATATGAAAACATCTTAGAAATGTGAAAATATTTCCCCTACCAAACACCTCGTAATGGTTAACTCATTCGCACATTATAATTAAGAGAGAGGGCTTTTCACTGTTACACAATCGTAGAGAGAGTAAATGTAATGTTGGTATGTGAAAATTGAGAGGATCAACATAAAATAAGAGAGAAAGCGAGGAAAATAAATGGAAAAGTGTAGAAGAACTTAACAACCGTATACTATTTTTTCTTTACAAGAATTTTAAGGTTGAAAATGAAGGTATTTATGACGTAAAATTATAGCTAAATTTATTTGCTTATTCTTATTAAACTATTATCAATTTTATTTATCACTCTTTTATATTAAAATTACTCATTGCTATTTATTATTGAAGTTTATTTGTTGCTCCTTTATATTTACATTGCTTATTATTTATTGAAATACGTTCCACTTATAGTCACATTATATTAAAGATACTCACTATTATTTATTAGTTCAATTTATTTTATTTATTTTTTTCTTATATTTACATTACTTATTATTTATTGCAAGTTACTCTATTTAGTATTCCTTTATACTACTTAAAAATTATTATGAATTGATTTTCTCTCATAATTTATTATTCTAGTAAGATATCAATTACTTGTAGTTTCTTTAAGAAGTTGATATTAAAAGCTAAATTTACTTCGATTATGCATTGCTATATATATTGAGATTTATGCATGATGGCAAATATGTGAATTAAAGAAAGGATATTTAAGACTTGTAGCTAATTGCAAAGAAGACAGAATGATAGATATAAGATTCTTTTATGATACCTGTTTCGGTTATAATGACGTAATGATCTTACTTTATCGTCATGATGTTATGAGTAACACCAGATAAAAGAAATTTTCTAAGAGAAGGCCTTTAACTAAGTGTGAGACAAGCAAACAAAAGGAACGGTGAAACTAAAGCAAAGATATTATAATACTAGCTTATAATATTACATGTAAAGTCACATCAGAATGATCTATTTTTGTTACTTGTGATATTATGTCTTGTTATGTGATTGTATGAGATTTTAAATGTGAGCTTTTTTTTTTTTTTTTGTATTAAGACATGGTTAGAACCACCATAATTCAAATATTTTAGAACTACTCAATTTCTACTAAAAATTTTCATTCTCACTTTATTTCTGGTGGTTTCAGATTAGTCAAATAACACTACAAAGGAAGACAGACTCCTCTAGTTGATCAGAACGTATGGAGTTGTATTAAACAAATTGTAGTTTCTTTAATTGGCTTAGAAATACTTAATCTATGGTCAGCAACATTTTGATGCATTTATGTATGTCAATGTTCAACCTTGGACATTTGATGTAATTCGTGTTATTAGCTTTATAATGAACAAATCAATGTAATTAGAAACAAATCAATGCAAATAAACATTTTCACTCCCTCAATTAGTTACTCATTCTCTGCCTCTATTTTTTTCTCCTTCCTTGACCTCATCTCTGATACCTTCACTAAAGAGAGAAACAAACCCACCAACACCCACCCATGGCCTCTTTCAAGCTATTCGTCATCATCATCTTTAGCATCCTCAACTTTGCAACTACAAAAGCACAGAGTACTGTACCTACTTTACTCCACAAAGCTCGCTCAAGATACAAATTCGCTACCAACAGCACCTACCAAGCCGACCTCAAGACAAGACCGTCTTCTCTTCCTTACATTCCGAAGCCGGCAACACCGAATACTACATCAATACCGTCACTCGCGAAAGCCCCTCCGACGTCGTCTATGGCATGTTCATGTGCAGGGGTGACGTGCCCTATCAGCTAGCTATGTGGTGAGTGTGTCAGAATCGCAACCCAAACATCATCGTCCACAAACGCAGAGTGCTCCTCGTCCAAAGAGGCAGTGTGGTGGTATGAGGAGTGCATGGTCAGGTATTCCAACCACTCTTTCTTCTCCAGCGTGGACGAAGGGCCTAGCTATGTGTGGGGAAACCTAAGCAATATGAGTAACCAAGCAAGCTTCAATTGTATGTTGTTTGAGACATTGAATGAAACCGCGGACGGGGCGACAAAGGCACCTATTGGTGCGAAGAAGTTTACTACGAAGGAAGCCAATCTATCTGTATTTAAGACGCTTTACTGTATGGCTCAGTGCACACTAGACCTGTCACCTAAAGATTGCGGGAGGTGTTTGAATGGTTTGATGAAGAGGGACGTTCCATGGTTCTGTGCGAGAAGACAGGGAGGGTTAGTCGTGCATCCCAACTACTTCATCCGGTTTGGACTTTATCCTTTCTATGGAACCCTTGCTTTCTTGCCAATGCCTACACCAGCAGGAAGACTCCTTCCTTCTTCCAAATTCGGAAAGTTCAAGGTGTGTTAAGATGAACATGATCACGATGATAGGGCCTCTTGCAGAGCAAGGAAAAGAGAAAGATGAAAACTGAATTCCTTTTTCTCAGTTGAAGAATGAAGAAATATGTACAAGTGTCTATTTATTCATCAATAAATCTAACTAACTGAAACTAACTATACATCAATAGAAAGTCTAACTAATTTGATAGCTAAGATAATAACTAACTTGACTCTCATAATGATTATAATGCTTAACACTCCCCCTCAAGATAGATGGTAAATATCGAGAACACCCATCTTGGACATTAAATTTTGGAATTGGCAATTAACAACTGACTTAGTTAATAAATCTGCCAACATAAATGTACAACTTTACAATAGTATCAGAGAACTCACCAAAGTTCAAAATTACTATATGTTCATATGCATTTTGTTTCATGAAAACTATATCTTTTATTTTTTGTCTTTTATTTTTATTTTTATTTTGGGGGGGGAGGAAAAGGGGATGGGGGAGGCTGGGTCTCTAACCTCGTGATTCGAACACACAACTCTACGAAGCTCTCGAGTTCACTTTATATTCAAGTATTCACATAGTTGGATGGACCAATGTACCCAAAATCTATAACGTATTTGGATGCTCTTTTGAGCATTTAAGAATTGATTTTGGGAGGTCAAAATCAATTCTATTCTTTTTTATTGTTGTTTAGTTTCTCATATTAAAATCAATTATGATCTCAAAATTAATTTTCGATAGAAGTGAAAAAATTTCACTTTTCAATTCCACTAGAATTAATTTTGAGTATTTCTTTGTAAATTACATATTTAAAAGTGATTTTGATCAATACTATTCAAATATAAATCACTTCTCATATCAAATTACCAAACATAAATTATTTTACTTAAAAATCGATTCTAACCAAATCAATTTTAACAAAATCAGATCTGTCTACAATCAATTGTACAAAAGTATAATCAAATATATTGGTTGATGTAACGAAGTTGGTTTGGGTTGCTTCATTTAATTGGTCTATTTCAAGTTCAAAGCATATCAAATTAATTATTATTGGTTCAATTATCAAAGTTCTTAATCCAAAGTTCAAAACACCCAAATCACTTGCCTGATTAATTATTTCTTTTATTTTATTTTTAAATTTTCAAAGTTTTACACTTAAATTTTTAGGAAGAAAGACACTTTTTATATTCTTTGTCTATGTTTGTTTAAGTCATTTATCTATTAACATGATTATTGACTCTCTTAACCAAGTCTTGCACTATTATCAATCGTCACATAAGAATTAAAACTGTAAAATTAAAAAAAAAACAAACTAATTTTTATTTTTTCTTCAACCATATAACCCAAATCAAACTACCATGACCTGGTCGAATTAATTTGGTTCGAATTCACTTAAAAAAAATTTAAAATCCAAATCAAACCAACCACATTACATGGAAACACACGTAGCTAGCCTCCTTAAGATAATTTATGTCACCTCATATTGCAACGGTATTTATTATATGCAGTTGGCTACAGGCATATAGGTACCGAAATAACATCTCTTATGAATTTCCCTGTTCATTACTCATACATACAAAAAAGATAGAATAATGCTTGATAGTACGAAAAGATATCACCTTCTTCCAACTACACACATTTAAATTTTACATAAAAATATAATATGATTGTACATATATTTTTCTCGTATACTTTTTGGAGTTCCCTTCTTGCATAAGACATATCTATACGAAGTATGGAGCCGTCACATATAATATTCATCAGCATACTATATAAAAGTTATTTACATTGTTATGATAGCAATTCATTTAATCATTATCTCTGTAAAGCACCTTTAAATGGCTCTAATGTATGTCCATCACCGTCTGATTCTTTCTATCCATCCAAAAGTCATTCTTTTATGATTTTTAATGTACAATAAAGTGTTTCAATTACTTGACGTAAATTTTACTTTAAATTTCAATACACCAACATAATTGCTTGCCCTTTCTTCTATCATTTTTTTTTTTTTTTTGTACTTTAGAATCCTTCTTTTCTCTAGAGTTATATTTTTTTGTTCTTTTCCTGTACGCCAATCCAACGGTTGTTATCATGAACTAGTAACAGTTATTATCAACATCTGAATTACATATGATGGTTTTTTATGCAGAAAATAAGAAAAGCCGGTCACGAACAATTATCTTAATTGTTGTCCCTATTGCTGTTGTGGTGATGCTCTTCACTTTTTCCTGCTATTTGCTAAGGAGAAGAGCAAGAAAGAGTTATAAGACTATATATTCTCAGAGAGAACTGTAAGTATCTTGAAAAAAAAAGAAGATATTTCAATCCATAATGATTAATTTGTAATCTTCAATAAGTTTTTAAACTTGTTTAACGATTCAAACATATTGTTCCAGTTGGTCATGAAAGTACCACATCAGAGGGGTTGCAATTCGATTTGGATATAATTGAAGCGGCTACGAACAGCTTTTCACATGATAACATGATTGGCAACGCAGGATTTGGGGAAGTTTACAAGGTAGGAAAATGTGACAAATTTTATTTCTTTTATGATCATGCTTTACCACATAAATAATGGTATATATACTCTTAGGATATTCTTTTTGATGGACGATATATAGCTATAAAGAGACTTTGTATTAGTTTTAGGCAAGGTGCAATTCAGTTTAAGAGTGAGATTCTATTGATAGCTAAGTTTCAACATAGAAATCTGGTTCCTTTCATAGATTTTTGTCTCGAAGAACAAAAAAGAATTCTTATCTATGAATACATGCTAAACAAAGCCTTGATTACTTTTTATTTGGTTTGGCATTTTTTACCTTAAGCTTTTTAATCAATTAAAGTGATTCATGTATATATGCTTTCAATACATTATACCTTAGTTTAATTGAAGTGATTAATTAGCAAACACAATTCACTTATGTTTTCTTAACGATCATTTGAAAAATTTTGCAGGTGCTCAACAACAGTGTCAAGTTGGGCTAAGCATCATAAAATTATTAGAGAAACTACTTTAAGAATCTTATTTACATAAATATTTGCAACTCAAAGTTATATATCGTGATTTAAAACCTAATAATATTTTACTAGATAAAAATATAAACCTAAAAATTTCAGATTTTGGTATTGCTAGAATAGTTGATTAAATCAAGATAAAGGAGAAACCAATAGAATTGTTGGTACATAATAAGTTTTGAATTCTCATTTATATCCTTTAATAATTTCAACTCTCACTCCTTTATATGGTATGGTTTTGACTAATTTATCGCTGATATTTCCTTTTGTTTAATTTATAGTGGTTATATACCTCCAAAATATGCAATGCTAGGATAATTTTTTGAGAAATCAGATGTTTTTAATTTTGGAATCATGATTCTAGAGATTATTGCTAGAAAAAAGAATGTAAGTGCAATAACCTTGGAATTTTCCCCCTTTTTTTCACCTTTTGGATAACTAGTAGCTCTAATTGTTTAATAATGTTCATATATAAATGAAAGTGAAAATCGATTTAAATGCAGAGTAGTATAACAATTTGAATATTTTGCTACAAGTTTGGAGACACTGGAAGGATGGAACGCCATTTAACATATTAGATCCAATTATGAAACAAAATTATTAGGAGGTGGAAGTCATGAAGTGCATGCAGATTGGTTTATTATGTGCTCAAGAAAATCCAGAATCTAAACCCACAATGGCGACAATTGTTTCATATCTTAATAATCTTTCACTTGAATTGCCATCTCCACAAGAACTAGCATTTTTCTTGCATGGTAGATTAATGGATCCGAAAATAGTTGCACGTGAATCAAGTTGCAACCAATTTGTCAACAGTTCCATACTATTCTTTATCAATGAAATGTCGGTAAGTAAAATTTATCCTCGACAGTAAGCTAATTTCTCTTCTATGTTGTTATCTATAATGTCTTCAAGGTACATTAATAAATTTTTAGTTGGCTGTACGTATTCATGTCGGAATCCAATTATTACAAAAAATGTTGATTGATATCAACGATAATTCGTAAAATAACATACAAATGTTAAGTTACTTTTTATATACCACCAATTCATGTATGGTAGTATGGGGCCCATTTTATTTTGTTTTATTTTCTTTAATTTAATTGGTCCACTAATGCTTGTCATTTTTTGTTTTGTGCGATACAACAACACTCTTTATTGTATTTTCATTTTGCTCTTCAATTTGCCCGCTAGAAAATCTTTGAATAGAATGGGTGAGAAAAAAATGTAGGACCAACTTTGTTAATTTAATCTCATGATTAAAAAATTGAGATTAAATTTAACATTACCCCACTTGGTCCATACGTTTCTCTTTCTTTATGATATTCTTTATGTTGATATCTTACGCTTATATCCAAGAGGTTAATCACATGAATCATGGCAGTAGGTCCTCATTTTCTACCTGGTATTTATATCTTTCTTGTATTACAATGCAATTTCTTCTTCACAAAAAGCCTCATTGAAACATTTAATTGGATGAAGAATCCAATGCTTATTTAGAGAGTCCAACAATATGTCATTTTTAAGCATGATATGCATACCATAAAGGAGGAGACAAGAAAAATAGAGTTTCATAATTCTTAAACAACTTCAACAGCATGCTCTTTTTTAAAAGGTCCATAACTAATAATTCACTCCTAAATAAGTCAAAGGATGAGCTCATTTCCTTTAACATGTTTCTCTCATGACTAAATACTTTATGGGTGTGTTTGTTTCAGTTTTGAAAAAAGTGATTTTGAAACTTAAATTTTGAAAAAGCTAAAAATTGATTTTTTTTATAAACTACTCTTTTCAGTTTCTACCAAAAAGCTGAAAATAGATTTTTTAAAAAATCTGAGTATTTTTAAAAAGTTATCCAAATATACGAAACCTAATTTTTTTTATGAAAAAAAGCGATTTTTGTCAGAATAATCCCAAATAAACACACCCTATATCAATGTATTTAATTTGACTACACTTTTTTTAACTGGAAATGTTAAACTGAATTAAATTAAAAAAAATATAAAACTGAATTATATAATATGTTTCTAATTAATGGCTGGGAGATGATTAATCTCCATTAGGCCCAAATTGAAACTCTTGAACAAATATCCTATAACATTTCATAGTAACTCCATGAATTAAACAAAGATCTTGAAGCCACGTCTTATTATTCATCTTACTTTTTCTGAAAGTATATGGTTTCTTTCTCAGCTGGATTCTGGCTTTGTTTCATACCTTCTCTTTTGAAATCTCTAAGCGATTAACCTTGGAAGTTTTTTAATCCTAAGTTGTAAAGCCAGTGCCTCTGGCAGAGAAGTAAATAAATCGAAAGGTTTAGCTGCAAAGCTATGAGATTCTGTTAGTATTTATAGGAAGAGATAAAATAAAATGGGAATGGATGCTAAAAGAATGTTTAGTTGGATAGTAAAATGCTAATGTTTAGTTGGATAGTAAAATGCTCTTTATTTTGTAATGGAGTAGATTCAATGGAGCCGTAGCTTTCTACTGGCTAGACTTCCTGGCTTCTCTATGTTATTATACAAATGAAGCTGAGCCTATATTTATAGGCATCTCGTCACCGCCTCAAGCATGGCGGTTTGTCATTTTTAATACATTAGTTTCATCTAAAAATTTCTTGATTATTTGCTTATGAAACTAATAGATCATTCTAGTTCATTTTTTTCAGCGTCAGTCTTTGGAGTCTCGAGATGTTTCTAGACTATGTGCATCAATGTTTAACACTCCTCCTTAATGCACATTGTCATAATGATGCTTCATAAGATATTGGCTGAATGCTCCTCTTCGCTGTAACGTTTGTGCTTCTTGTTAACCTGTCTTGTTCCATGCTTGATCTTTCAAGTTATTGATAGCAGTCAGGCAGAAATATTTTGTTGGAGTCTGGAACTTAGCTTCCTTGATCTTCTTCTTGATGTCATATCTTGCTTGATAGTCTTGAGTAGTTTTGACTTTTGTGTTGTTGCTCTTCGGCATCTTCCTCTTGTGCTCTTGAGCTAGATTATTCTTCCTAGGCTGCTTGACTTTTGTTTTGTTGACTGTTGTAGGCTTTTGTTGCTCTCTAGCAAATAAGCTCACCTTCTGAATTTTCTCAGTAGTTGCTTTCCCCTGTCTAACACTTGGAGATGTTGTAGTTGACTAATTTGCCATGGTGGCATTATTATACAAAATGTTTTATTTTGAGTTATTTTGGCTGTCGCAATTAATATCTTTTTTCCTTCAACTTTTTGAATTTTGCCATCTCCAAGAGTAACTTCAGAATTTATATTTTTTTTTTCCAATTTGATGAAGTAACTTTTGTTACTTGTTATATGATTTGAGCACCCCTTATGTAAGTACCAAATATCTTTGACTTTCAGATTAGTGGAATATGCTAAGTAGAATAATTCATATGATTATGTATTTTTAGTGAAATTTGCTTTTTCTTGTCATTGGTATTGACAATCCTACTTGAAATGAGTATGCCTCGTGCACCTCTTGCACATAGATTGACACTCTTCTATAGTATGATTATTCTTCTTGCATAAATGCCAATATTTTTCTTGATTTTTATTATTTTCTCCTCCTCGATTCTGAGACCTTATATTGATCTTAGAATGGAAAGTGTTCTCTATAGAATCTTCACCTCGATTTGTCACTCTTTGCTGAAAAGTATATAATGAGCTTATTAATTCTATTATTGTTAGTGTTGATAGATCCTTTGTGTCTTCTATGGTTGATACTTTAGGATCAAATTTAGCTAATAAACTAATTAATATTTTCTCTAGAACTTTTTATCTAACAAATCTTTCCCCTAGGCTTTCATTTCAAATGCTAAATTCATAACTCTTGTATAGTAATTTTTTATTGTCTCAGAATCTTTCATTTTCATATTTACATATTATTTTCTTAGAGATTGCAGGAGGATAATATGTACCCTTTTGTCGCCTTCGAACTCTTGTTCCAAACTATCCCAAACTTCCTTTGCTAATGATATCCCCCTAATTCTTGCAAAAATCGTCTTTGTCATTGCTTGTTGTAGGAAACATAAGGCAATGTAATTTTTCTGTTGATCTTTGTTCAATTTCTTCTTCTCTGCAGCGAAAAGTGATACTGGATTTTCTAGCATCATGAAGCCTTCTTGGACAATTTCCCACAAGTTTTGTGTTTGGAGAAATGTCTTCATTTGACTGTGCCAATCCTCATAATTGTCCTCAGATAAAATGGGGATTGAGATATTGATAGTTGAGATGGTCCTGGTTATGTGTAAGAATATAATTGGATGGGTTATAGTGTAATGGGTTTAGTGGGAAGGTTTGAAAAATTTCTACACCCAGTAGATGACCAATCGAACATAGCTCTGATACCACTATTAATAGTTATAGGAGGAGATAAAATAAAATAGGAATGGATGCTAGAAGATTGTTTGGTTGGATATATAGTAAAATGTTCTTTATTTTGTAATGGAGGAGATACAATGGAGCCGTAGCTTTCTAGCGGCTGGACTTCTTAGCTTCTCTATGTTATTATATAAGTAGAGCTGAGCCTATATTTATAGGCATCATGTCACTGAAAATTCAGCACAAGTTCTTCTAGAACTTTCTACATAGCTGAAGAAAAATAAAAGCTCAGACATGTTGGAAGCTTCTTGTAGTGGCTTGGAGAAGATTTAGAAATTACTAGAGTTTTTTATAATCAATAAGAAAGAAAGAACAAGAAATATCTAGAGGAAGTTGAATGCTAGAATTTTCTAGCAATGTTTGAGTCGGTAATACCACCGACTATGGGTGCCTATAAATACTAGTGTGAACCATTAGTGTAAGAGTGCAGAGAGTAACTGCAAGTGTGTGCCCCTTCGTGAGGTGTAAGGGCAGAGTGAATAAATTTAGGTGAGTGCTAGTTTGTGTAAGCACGTATAGTGCGCACCTAAAGAGAGAAGTTGTGAGTGTGTGAGAGATCCAGCGTGAGTGTCAGTGCACAAGTGAGAGAACTCTAGTGTATGCATATGAAAGTGAGGTGCATGTGTTCCCAAGTGAGTGAGTGCTAGTGTAAGCAACTAATGAATGAATGTAAGAAATCAAGTGAGTGTTTGAATGATATTTGTGCCTTACTGAATTTGTAGTCTTGATTCTTTTATGAATAAAGAAGGCATTATTATTTGTATAGAATCCTTTTCCTTCTTCTATAGTCACTGCCTCAAGCATGGCAGTTTGTCATTTTTAATACATTAGTTTCATCTAGAAATTTCTTGATTATTTACTTATGAAACTAATATTTCATTCTAGCTCCTTTTTTTCAGCATCAGTCTTTGGGGCCTCGAGATGTTTCTAGACTATTTGCATCAATGCTTAACAGATTCAAAACATGTAGATGCATGCTTAAGTTTCATTTCCTAACCTAGGTAATTGAACAGAGTAACTGTTACGGGAAATGCAAACCATATAGGAAATGGTTCAATCTAATAAATGGAAAGAGATTGAAAAATGAAAATTACTTTAAGTTTGTGATCTCGGATAAAAATGATTTAGAAGCATGACCAATGGCTACACCCTCCGACAGTTAAGGGAATTCATCATCCATGTGATACGTGTTAGTATGGCCGTTAATACTTCAAATGAGTCAGAAAATGATGAGCATCTTTCGGTAATAACCTTCGGCAGTTAGACACGTGAGGGATATATTAGTAGGAGTTCTAAATTTATGCTTGTATATTAATGAATATATGAAGGTTTTTATAGAAAGAACAGAATTTTGCAGGGAATTTCCAATCTTATGTGTTGAAAAAATGAGGAAGTTCCATCTCTCCTTCCACTGAATTTCTTCACATAAGCCTGAAAATATACTCCATCTTATGGTTCTTCTCCATTGCTCTTGTTGCTACTATTTTCACCATCGATCTTCTTAAGATCATTCTCTACTTTGAAGCAGTTTGTCGTGAGTACTATCATCCAAACTGTGTTAATTTCTTCTTTGCCCCCTGGATAGCTCTCTTGTTCTTAGCTCTAGGGGCTCCCCCATCACTTGCCAAAACCATGCATCATGATGCACTTTGGTACATTCTAACGAGTCCATTATTCTGCCTTCAGGTCAAGATCTATGGGCTCAAAGGTGGCAATCCATCAGATCACCTCTCCATTTTTTTGGCCGTACACCTCTCAATTGTTGGAAGTTTTGCTGGGGCCTTATTGGGTGCATCCATGGGCCTAAAAGAAGGGCCTATGTTCTTCTTTGCTGCTGGGCTAACTCTCTACCCGAGACTTCCAACAAATGAGACCCCCCAAAAGAGCTCCATCCAGTGTTCTTTCTGTTTGTTGCCGCACCTAGCGCTGCTTCTCTGGCATGGGCTAGGATTCATGGTTCTTTTGATTATGGATCAAGGATTGCTTATTTTGTTGCCATGTTCTTTTATTTCTCACTGGTAAGCTTTAGTGTCACACTAGTACTTGAAAATATGCACGACCATTTGTTGTTTCAAAGCTTTCATTATCTAAAAGGGTAGATCTAATTTACACAACTTTCTCTTAACACTATCAATAACTTATCCTAGTACACAAGTTACATATTATTATGGCATGGTCTGATCCACGTAGTAGAATTCACTTAGTGGAACATGGCTTAGGGTCCGTTTGGTTTAACTTTTGGGAGAAGGTCTTTTGAAAGAAGGTCTCTTAAAAGAATGCCTTTTAGAAGAAGTACTTTTAAAAGAATAATTTTTATTTGGTTTGAATATGTCAAAAGGCCTTTTAGAAGAATGAGTTTTGTTTGGATAGGATAAAGCAAAATTACTTTTAGTTATTGATGTGAGAATAATAGTAAGATTTCTTTTCAAAAGGTCTTTTTCTAGAATGAAAAGTAACCTCAAAGATACTTCTTCCAAAAGGCCTTCCGGAAGAAGGCCTTTCAGAAAAAGTTAAACCAAATACCTCATTTTACTGTACAAAGTCATTTTCCTTCTCCTAAAAGGCGTTCTGTCCACTGCAAACTGGAATCCAAACGGACACTTAATTGTTGTATACAAGTTACTTATTAGTTTCATATGCTTTTGCGGGCTGTCCGGGTCAATTTATTCAGAGGATTCAAGTATGTTACTCTCCCATATCTATTGTAGTGGCTACTCTATTATGTTGATTTTTCTGACAAATATTTGATGTGATTCTGCAGATTCTCACTTTCATGGTTGGACTACACTTTTCCAATGTCTATTGCAGCAGTTGCAACCATAAACTACTCAAATAAGGTCACAAATGTTGTAACAAAGGCTTTGTGAATAATCCTGGGTCTCATTTCCACACGCACAGTGACAGCACTCCTTGTCTCAACTATATTGCATGCCTTTGTCCTCCGAGATCTTTTCCCCAATGACCTTGCCATTGCCATAAGTAACAGGAAACACAAACCACA
This sequence comes from Pterocarpus macrocarpus, assembly GCA_031439585.1. Classification (NCBI taxonomy): domain Eukaryota; kingdom Viridiplantae; phylum Streptophyta; class Magnoliopsida; order Fabales; family Fabaceae; genus Pterocarpus; species Pterocarpus macrocarpus. The sequence goes on along the minus strand of CM062516.1, from coordinate 57,700,686 downwards.
TGGGAAGTGGTTCAATCTAAGAAATGGGAACCATGATCATGCCAAAGAGATTGAAAATTATTTGAAGTTTGTGACGTCAGATAAAAATGATTTTGAAGCATGTCCAACGACTAGTCGACTACACCCTCCAACAGTTAAGGGAATTCATCGTCTACGTGAAAACTTGTTAGTATGGCCCTTAATCCTTCAAATGAGCCAGAAAATGATGAGCATCTTTTCTAATAACCTTCGGTAGTTAGACATGCGAGGAATACAAGTAGGACCTTTAACATTTTCCCGTGGCCACGCTTGTATATTAATTGATGTATGAAGGTTTTTGTGGAAAGAACGGAATTTTGCACGTTGAAGAGTTTTGTAATCCAAAAGGATGAGGAATAGCCTAAGTAATGACGATCATGATGCTGCTTGATTGGTTGAGAGCAGAAAAGTCTAACTAATGATAATTATACGTATTTGTGTTGTTTTTGGCTCAAATTGATTTTGAAGGTTTGAATTAGTTATAAGATTAAAACTTATTTACTTTAGATTTTACTATACATTACTGCTTAACAATCCAATTTTAAGGGTTTTAAGTTGAACATTCTCCAGTTAAGAAAAAAGGAAACGTAGATTGTTGGTCTCAAGTGAAATTCTGCTTCTGGTTTCACATCTAATCCACATTACGTGGAAGCTAATTTTAGTTCGCTTATATATATTCCAGTTTCTTCTTTGTGAATATATACTTCTTCACAGACAAAAGAAATAGAAAAATATTTGAGTCACTAGGGACATATCTATTCCTAATAGGTTGGAGGTACATATCCCACCAAAATTTGAGAAGTTTTGTAGAAGTATATAATAAGTATATATGTATTAATATATTTACTTCGTCTCTATTACCTAAATTTTCTAGATCGTCAGTGAGTCTCACTTGGTCAATCTGATTGAAATAAGTACCTTGCCACAAGTTTAGTTGGATATCAGGAATGACAATATTCTTTGAATTCACCATACCTTGTGTTCCTTGGTTCGCGCTTCGCGGGTGACATTTTAAGCTGGCTAATGTTTTGGCGACCATTTTAATGTGCTGATGTTCACTTTATGAGTACATAAACATTTACTTATGTTCTAATGTGATGTGAACTCTTAAGTCTAAACAAACCCACGTACTCTAAACTAGGAAGACTCTCATAGCTAAAAATTCCTTTGCTTCTTTTCTAAAGATATTCTTGATTAAACAAATTCGTCATTGTCCCTATTTGATTTTATTTTTACCCTTCCATGCAATTCCTATATATATGGCTTCCTCAACATTAGCTACATCCCTCAGACATATTCTTTCACGGAAGCCATGAACAAATTTCACACAGCACTCATCTTCCTCGTTGGATTTGTTTCCTCGAGTTTGTCTCAAATTTCAGTTGCATATGTTGCTTCAATAAGAGACTTCAATAAACAAAAATTGTAGACGATGACAAAACGCCGGATAATTGGGTTCGATCAAACTGTCACTGAAGCAAAGGTGACAAATTTCCTTACAGCTTGTTTGGAAAGACTTCGAATTCAATTCACTCAAAAAAATTGAATTCAATTCCTTAATTTGATATCAATTAATAGTATAAAATTAAAATTTTAAAGGAATTCAATTCCTTTAAAAGGGTTAAAAGTAAAGAGAAATGATATTTTGACATAGTCTACCTCGTATTCCAGGCCGACATATCACTCATCTACCATTGGATGGGTGTGTGGCCCCCACTTAGATTGGGTCCCACACTCATCCAATGGTGGATGGGTGGTATGTCAGCCTGAAATATAAGATGGGTTATGTACAAATAACACATCTCAAAAGTAAATCAGACCAAAATTGGTCTGATTTTTAATTCCTAACCTAATAGAATTGATATTAAAAATAAAACATCTAAAATACCCCCAACCATATTAATATTTTTCTCCTTCTTTCTCTTCTCAATCTCAACACTTTCTTACCTATTAACTTGTTAATACTTTTTTTTTGTGGATGCTGCTATTTTTTTTTTTTTTGGGTGCTACTATTTTTTTATGTGCTATTTTTTTTACTTTATCTTCTACCCTATTTTCGGGTAGGCTTTGATTTGTTGAGACGTAGTATTCATACTTGAAGAAACTTTAAGAAACTAAATCTTTAATTTGATTTATATTGTGGAGTGCTTTAGTTTTATTAAATGAGTGCATATTTAGTTTGATTTTAATTGTATCATGTTATCTAATAAATAATTATGTTTGTTATTAAAATAAAATATTTTATTAATAAAAAATAAAATAATCAAGATAATAAATTTATTTTATTTTTATATATATTTTAAATAATATAAATAAATTCAATTTTATAATTTATTGATTTATTCCAAATATAAGAATTTAATTCCATTTCATTTTATTATTTCAAAACAAGCTTAACAATTGCTGCAGAAGAAGTCATAAGGATCTTATCAACATTGCCCCATTTATGATTCACTGTTTTGTCTTGAAGATAAGGTTTAGGGTATCAGTTTCAAATTAATTTTACAGACTTCATTTTCGTTTAATTAGTATTTTATTAATTTATATCTATCTATACTATTAATATTTTAAAGATATTTATGAAAAAAAATTTACATAAGCAACATTTCTATACATTTGCTCTCCACTATTGTGAGAATCTTTCTTCTTATAAAGACACTTTAGTTTTTGTTTAAAAAATTAATTAAAATATATTTTTTTTCTTTCGATTAGTTGAAGGTGCTCCCACCTTCAGCCCATTTTCTCGAAATTTTCGCTACATTCATTTCTTGCATTACTTCCACTAACACTTTTTTATTTTTAAGAGCATTCCACTAGCACCTTTTTCAATCAAAATTAAAATCAAGATTCAGATATATTAAAAAGAGCTTTTGTATTTTGAAAAGAAATTCAAAAGCTTCCACGATAATATGTAACATTTGGATTTTCTTTTGGTGCATTGCTTTCAACACGGTTTGCGTTGTTAATATTTTTCTCCCTAGCTTAAACTTGGGCAAACTTTGTCGAGGATTGTAATTGGGCCTTTCTTATTGAAAAATTAAAAATTATCTAATCTAATTCAAACTAACCTCAATTTTTAAGATTGAATTTAGACTTATAAAATTCAGAGTTATAATGTTGATAAAAAAATTTGGAGTTATAAATTTTCCAATAAAATTTATTAGTGTTTTTATTATTTATTATTTATTATTTATTTAGTGTTTTCATTTTTTTTAGAGTAGTATGGTGGGTAATTTTTTTTAATATGAAATTTTGAGAGTGAAATTGGAAATATGTGGAATTTTTGATAAAATTGAAAAAATATGGAATTTTAAAGTAAATTTGATAAGAAGAAAACCAGATTCTATTTTTTTATTATTTTTAAAATATAAATCCAATAGAGAGAGAATTTGATTCTATTTTTGATTATTTTTAAAAAATAAATCCAATGAAAAGAAAATCAAATTTTATTTTTTTATTATTTTTAAAAAGTAAATTTAGTGGAGAGAGAACTAGATTTGTTTTTTAAAAATAACAAAAAAATAGAAAGAGTGAGCGAGTGTGTGTGTGTGTGTGTGTGTGTGTGATTCTGAGCTTGAGAGGGAGAAGAAAGAGAGAGAGAGAGAGTAGAGTGTGGGGGGGGGGAGAGGAGAGAGAAAAGAGAAAAAGTGAGAGAGAGAGAAAGAGTAAGAAAAAAATAATAAAAAATAAAAAATAATATTTTTTAAAATTTACCAAAAATATTATATTTTTTAAATTTTTTTACACAAAAATCATACAAAAAATAAATAACCTAGTATGGTGCTCAATGAAGAGAAATCATGATTGGAAACAGAATATATATGATTAATTTTACGAAAAGTTTTTACAATATTTTTTAACTAATTATTTTACTCATATTTATTTTTTTGTTTTATAGTGTTTAAAATTTGTACATTTATAAATATTTTTGGAACTTTAAATCGCATATTTATTATTCTCTTTCGTTCTCTGTTTTCTGTTCATTATTCCAGTTTGTATTTTGAATTTTTTTTTTGTTTTTTACAGCGTGCAAATTCCATTGGAAAGTGTATAATATTAGCTAAACTTACTTTGTTTTACTTTTTTCCATGATTATTTTTTTATAATTATTATATTTGCCAAAAAATGATTTTATCCGGTGCATCACACAGGTACAAAATATTGTAATATTATTATTTTTTATAGGTATTATCTCTACTTTTAAAATAATTATCCATATTTAAAATTTTATATTTTTATAAATAATTATTTTTTTGAAATATTTAGATAATATTAATTATTTTTTAATTATATCCTATTAAATAGAGGAGAGAGGGTAAGCAAAAAGATAAATTAGGAAAACAGAAGATTGAATAGTAAGCATAATTTTATAAGATATATCTAAATTTATTTAATATTAAAAAAATTTTAGGTATTTTTTTAATTCATATATATATATATATTTAAAATTAGATAATTATTTTTAAATAAAAGAAGTTTATTTTATTCTATAAATTCCAACTTCCAAAACCCGTTCTAGAAGTTGCCAGCATAATTTCCCACCATCCAATTTTACTTATCTTAAACCTATTAAAGCAAAGCCCCACGGGGCATCAGACACCTTGCTTTGCATGTGCATTTAGACATGATCTCAAAGAAAAACACTAATTGGTTTTTAAATGCTCTAAGAGCAATTTTACTCCGTACATACATCAACTTTTATGAGTGATTATTATCTCCTACTTTTTTGACATTTTTATTACAATAACTAATATGGTAAGTAATTGATGCTATAGAACAAATTTTGTTTTGTTTTTTTTTTTTCATTTTAATAGCATCTAACAATTTTAATTCGTGATCTTCGCTCTCTTATATTTTCAACAACCCATGATCTCCGCTTTCGTTTGTGCCAACCAGCATTGCTTACTTTCAAATCGTTCTTTTGCTGATTTTTCGGAGTCGATGGGGCCTTGTGGCCCCTCTTCTTACGCGTCGCGATCAATAACTCACCATCTGATGAAGATTGGCCGGTCTCTGGCGTTAAAATAATAATTAGATGGCTGGAGTATTTTTTTAAGTTTATATATATATTTTGTTAATATAAAATAATTTTTTATTATTAACTAATAAAATTATTAAAAAATATCAAATTATGTAAGTATTCATTTAGTGTGATGGAAAATTTGCTATGAATTATTATTTTTTAATATATTTATTAATTAATAGTATAAAATTATTTTATATTATTAATATATATAAATTAATCTTTTTTTATGTAAAAATATAACTTTTGAATTTATAAAAAAAATTTAAAATAAGTTTTTAAAAATTAATATTTTTAATTACTTAAAATTTTTTATACATGTATTTAACTTAAAAATATTTTTTAAAAAAATTTGAATATCTAAGAATTGAGAGATAAAGACCTTAGATTAAAATGAAACACAACAAATAAAAATAGCAACTAAATATGTCCCTTTTTTTTTTTTCTTCTATGATTGACTTGACTGTTTTCAATTTTTGTGGCTGACTTGATTGTTTATAAATTTTCTGTTAACATATTTAATTAAGAGTGCTAAAAATACTTGTTAACAAAATATATAGTTCGTTGACCATGTAGAGGAGCAGGTCAAGAAATGGGCTGCGTGCGAAAGTTAGTGTAAGAGGCGCTGTCAGAGGCATGCCGTGTGAGAGTGGCGGACGAACAAAAAAGCTAATGGTCACTCCAACGTAAGCAAGCTCCTTCCCGGCCATGAGCTCGATCGTGTCGCTATCACTGGTACGTAATTCAGAACCTCGAATCCCACCTAAACCTAAACCAGTAAGGTAAGGAACATGTTTATAAGTTGGGGTTTTAAAAAATTATAAAATAAAATATAAAATAAATTTATAATTATTTTTCTCTTTTTAATTTTTCTAAAGCTTCAACTCACAATTATCTGAAAAGGCTGATGCTTTTCTTTCTCGTCCTCTTTATTTCTTTTTCAATGCATAAGACGGTCGAACCTCGAGAAGAAACAAAGCAAACATTACGAGGTGGGGCAAGGGGCGGACGCCACTGAGTCATCATGATAAGACCTTCCCATGTGATGCCTTAGTGATGACTAGGCTAGGCATCCTTTACAGCTCGTTTGGATAAGGGGAGAAGAAGTGGAAAGAAGTAGGAAAGAAAGAAAAGGAGCATAATCTTATATTTTCTTTCGTTTGGATGTATAAAAATTTAGAGAAAAAAATTAAATGAGTAGATTTTATATAAAAGTTTTTTTTTGTAGATACACAAAGAAAATTGAGAAATATGAGAGAGTGATACAATTTTATTATTTTAACTATTAATAATATTATTTAATAATGACCAAATAAATAAGAACGGTGTAGCTTAAATTAGTTGGACAAATACTTTTTAATTAAATATTTAATATAAAATATAAAATATATTTATTTGTGTTATAAATTTTTTAAAAATATGTTTAATTATGAAAGAAATGAAACAAAATAATATGTCTAAATTATATTAATTATTTAAAAAATATACTAATATTTGTATTTAAATAAATTATTTTAAACTAAAATTTGTAATTTAAATATTAGTAAATTAATTTTTAATTAATAATTATTATAAAATTATTTCTCTATGTAATTTATAAAAATAGTTTAAAATTTAACCAAAAATAATATATTTATACTTTATTATACAATAAAGATATATATGTTATTTTACATACTTAATAGGAGAGAAAACATACTTTTATCTTTATTTTTTTTTATTTTCTTTCTTTCCATTTTTTTTCCTTTCATTTTCTTTTTATATCCAAACAAAGCATTAGTCACTAATTCTTACAAGATATTAATTTTTTTTTTTGGATAATTACACTTTATTTTTTAAAATTATAAATTATATATATTTTAATTTTTAAATTTTAAAAATATATGAAATGATTTATTAATTTTTTTAGATATATAAATTAATTTTTTATCAATTATTAACAAAAATAACATCTATTCAAAAAAATTTAAGATATCAAATTACATATTTAAAAAAATTTAAGAAATCAATTTATACATAATTTAAAATTTAGAGAGTATAATATATTTATTTTAATTAAAATATTATTTACAAAAATTTTAAAATTTAATTTATATATTTTAAAATTTAAAAACTAAAATACATATAATCTATAATTCAAAGACATAAAACATAATTTTCCCTAACACTTTTTTTTAAGTTGAGGATACCAGATAAACCTGCTCTCTTGGATCTTCCATAAAATTGAGAAGCTACTTAGTGCGTATTTGGTTTTGCTTTAGTAAAATTGATTCTAGATAAAATTAATTTTGATTGAATCGATTTGGTTATAATTAATTTTGAGTTAAAATTATTTATATTTGGTAATACCTCTAAAATTGATTCTTACAAAAAGTAAAAAATTTTCACTTTTTTTAAAATTAATTCTAGAGACAAAAATTTATTTTGAAAATATGAAATCAAACATCACAAAAATTAATCAAAATCAATTTTAGACAACCAAAATTAATTCTAACAATTTAATACAGGTTACCAAACACACTATTATTCTCCATACTCTTCGAGCACCGAAAAAAACTCTTCATACTCTCCAAACATACAAGAATTTCTATTATGTATATTATATACTCCACATGCCAAAAGCACAATCAATAAAGAAGATTCCAATACATATTATAAAATATGCCCTACTCTGCATCTTCTATTGTTGTTCTCTCAAGAGAGAAACAAACACATCAACTTTCAACCATGGCCTCCTTCAAGCTATTCTTCATCTTTAGCACCCTCAACTTTGCAACTGCAAAAGCACAGGAGCCTAATTTTTTCTACCAAAATTGCTCAGAATACAAATTCACTGCTAAGAGCACCTACCAAGCGAGCCTCAGGACCCTCCTCACTTCCTTATCTTCCAAAGCCACCGGCAACGCCGAATACTACAACAACACCGTCACCGGCAGCAGAAGCCCCATCGACACGGTCTACGGAATGTTCATGTGCAGGGGTGACATACCCTCTCAAATGTGCAGTGAGTGTGTCAGAGACGCAACCCAAAGACTGTCCACAAACGCGGAGTGCTCCTCGTCCATGGCGGCAGTGATGTGGTACGAGGAGTGCGTGGTTATTTATTCCAACCAATCTTTCTTCTCTCGCGTGACCGTAGCGCCTGGGTATCTTCTCAATGAGACGAGTAACCCCTTCAACATGTTTCAACAAGCAAGCTTCAACCGTACGTTGTTTGAGACCTTGAACGAAACAGCGGATGAGGCAGCGAAGCCACCAATTGGTGCCAAGAAGTTTGCTACAAAGGAAGCCACTCTGCTTATGTTTAAGAAGCTTTACTGTCTGGTTCAGTGCACGCCAAATCTGTCACCTCAAGAATGTCGAAGCTGTCTGAATGTTTTGATAAATTGGGAACTTCCACGGTGCTGTGCGGGAAAGCAGGGAGGGAGGGTTCTGTATCTCAACTGCAACCTCCGGTTTGAAATATACCCTTTCTATCGATCTGCCTCCGCACCAACGCCTACTCCAGCAGGAGGTAAAGTTCAAACTTATATGTTTATACTTTATATCGTAGCCATAGAAGAAAAAAAGATTAAGACAAGTATTCCTGATGGAATCTAAATTTCCAAATATCTAGAACGAAACATATTATAGAACAGTAGTTGTATTCAGAATATTAAAAAAATAATTTTTGTATATTTGGATAATTTTTTAAAAATAATTAAAATTTCAAAAAATCTATTTTTAATTTTTTTTAAAAGTTAAAAAGAATAATTTAAAAAAATTATTTTTTTAATTATATATAAAATTTAAATTTTTAAATTACTTTTTTTTTTAAATTTAAAACAAATGAACCCTAAATTAAATTAAATTTTTATCGTATCATATACTATCTTTATATATAAGTGTAGATTAACTAATCATAATTTTTTCCTATCAAAGTGAATTGAACTGAACCGATCTTATGTAACTTGCGGAAAGATTTTATGGCGATGCCATAAAAAGAAAGATTCCTATGTTTAGTTTTATGATCAAAATTATTGATTTCTATTTGCCGACCTCTTTTCGATTTGCTTAATTTTTACAAACTTTATCTGTTTGTTTCTTTCCACTTCACTTTAGGCTTATTAGGAGTGTTTATTGGTCAAATTTGTCAATTATTTTTTATTTTTTATTTTTTATTTTTAAACTTGAAACTTGAAACTTGAGCACTCAATCCAGTTATCTGATTTTCAATTATATTTTTTTAATTTTATTTTTAAATTTTCAATTTTTTACACTTAAGATTTTAATAATAAAGTCATTGTTCATCTTCTTTGTCCACATTTGTTTAAGATATCTATTTATTAACATTGTTATTGAGTATTTCACAATCAAACCTTATACAATTATTAGTTGATATAAGACATAAAACTTTTAAGAATAGAAATTCTTATCTTTTATTCAAATCGATAATTCAAACCATTAGACCTAATTGTAGTTGAATTGGTTTGGTTTGGATTTAAGAAAAAATTATATCAAATCCATCCAATTAAACTTAATCAATTTATTATTATTATTATTATTTTTGGGAAATCAAACTAAATTGATCTATTTACAACCCTAAATTGCCTACTATACCAATAAATAATTATGATTTACTGTATATCTTAGAACAATTCTTAGTTTATTGAACTAGTGAAATAAGAAAGAAATAGTATGTTGTAAATAAAATTGTATCAATTACTCATGATAGGAATGATATCGCAAATTGGGCTTGGTAGTATAGATAGCACAAGGGGTTAGACCCGTTGGGTTGACATGCATAACTCATAATTTTTTGTGGGGTGGATTGATACTTTCAACTCGTATAACTCGTCTCTTTTGACTTGCTAGTTGAAGCAACGCGGAGTGAGTTTGGCCTATAGGTCATTTTTTTTTCATCTTTTTTTTTGTTTCTCATACAATGCACATAACATTGGGCCCTTTTTGCCCAATGTACACATGCCTCAACCCTAAAAGAAAAAGGGTTATAATTGCCCCAAAAAAAAATCAATTATAAGTGACATGAGTCTTAATCTACGACTCTCAATTTGTTAGTGTTAGATGCAATAGGAAAGTTAGCTTCATCAACACAATTACATTTTTTGATTACACATGAATAAGTGAGAATTATAACTTTTTGACCCTTTATTTATTTTTTTTCTAATTTCCTATCTTGTTAATATATTTTTATTAATAAAATACTCAACAATACTTAATATTATTTTATTGTATTTAATTAAATTTTTTTATTTATTAATAAAAAAATTTGATGAATTAATTTATATAAAAATTTTTTCTTTATTTTTTATCTTTTTGCGATTCGCCAATCTACAATGGGGAGAGATGATTGATATATTCAATTCAAATTACCAACATACATTGGCTCTGTTTGCCATTACTTCTTAGTAGTTGAAAAGCTGTGCCTGTGTATAAATGAAGCATCGAATAAGAATTGCAAGCTTCAGCTGTCGTTAAAAAACAAAAAAAAAGAAAGGAAAGAAATAGTGCAACGTTAGATATCACATTAGATGGAGCCACACATAACTCGTTTCTTTAAGAATATTTATGTCATCTCAGGTTTCAATGATATTATGACATGCAGTTGGCTCTAGACACATAGGTACTAAAATAATGTCCTATTAATTTTACTGTTCATTACCCTACTTGTACATGCATGAAAGATAGAATAATGCCTGTTAGTACAAAAGATATTACCCTCTTCCATCCACACATTTAAATATTTGAGGAGGCTTTGGTACCTGTGACTTCACACGTTGTATAGTACAACTTGTAAAAGCTTCTAATCGCAGCCGTTAATGTAGGCCCTTTATCCATTGACGGTGGGTTATTTGTCGAGCAACCAGTTGCGTAGGTTAACGTTCAAAGAGAGAGAAAAGTATTTGTTTATTGTAAAATGTGTGAAAAAAAAAATAAAAGTGCTTTTCGCATCTAAAATTGAAGAGTGAGAGGCAAGAACTTGTAGCATCAAAGAACTTATGAAGAAGATGGTGAAGGGGTTTTCGCTTTATTGTTGGTTGTGGAAGCGCATGCATTAGATATGGCTATGGTTGTTGAAGGGGTTTTTGCAGTCGCTTGCTGTCGGTGGGCAAGAAGGTTAGTGGTGTTTTTGCAGTCGCTTGCTGTCGGTGGGCAAGAAGGTTAGTGGTGGAGCGCCATTTTTGCAGAGCGCTTCCGTCAGAGTCGGTGGTGGGAATTTGTGTGGAGAAATTGGTGGAGCTCCATTTTTGCTGAGTGCTTCACTGTGACACTGTTGGTCCATTTACAGCAATAGTGGGCGCAAGAAGTCTCGGGCGAAAACAACGTCGTGGAGGCCCTTGTGAGGTTCAGTCGGCGCAAGAACATGGGGCTCTGCGTCCTCACGGGTTCTAGAACCGTCGCTAATGTCACGCTTCGACAGCCCTCCGCCACTCCTGGAGCCACCGTCATCTTTCACGGCCGCTTCAACATCCTCTCCGTCTCCACCACCTTTCTCCCGCAGCCCTCGCCAGCGGCAGTTCCTAGCGGATTCGCCATCTCTTGTTGGCGTTCTAGATCCACTCCTCCGACCTTGTCTCAACCTCAACCGAGATCAACACGGACCGGATACAAGCTCTACACAGAGGAAATGGGTTCTTCTCTTCTATGACATCAAAATCGATTTCGCCTTCTCAAATGCGAACTTTCATCACGATTTGGGTTCTTCAAACACAAAGGGGTACTTCTGGGGTTATTCTTCTCTTTTCACATTTTATTACAATCTCAATATTTTACTCTTTTTCTCGCTGCTTTAGTTACCGACTATAGGACCACTTCACCTTCAATAACCGGTTGCTTTACAACATGTACCATGCAACTTGCAAAATACATGGCACCAAAGCCGCCTCCTTAAATATTACATAAATCTAACATGACTACTTTACATATACTTTTCTCATATCCTATTGACATACTATATAAAACCTATTTACATTGTTATGATAGTTATGTAAGTGATTTAATAATTATTTCTGTAAAGCACCTTTAAATAGCTCTAATGTACGGCCATAGTTGCTGATAAGGGTTGGAGTACTTGGAAGGAAGCGGTTTCATATCTCATAAATATGTGAATTCAATTTTCTTTGCTGAGGTGATTGAGGATCCTTTAGTCCTCTATATAAGTATTCTTTGAGCTTAAGAACTTTTTTGGATGGATGATCTCGTAAGTTTCTTGTAAGTGTTTTTTAGGCTCTAAAGCTTTACCCTGACCTTAGTAGAATAATTGATACTAAAATCATCTAAACTTTTTGTTATAACAAAAAATGTATGGCCATTGCCGTGGAATTCTTTCTAACCAAAAATCATTCTTGTATCATTTTTAATGTACAATCAATTGTTTCAATTACTTGATGTAGATATTTATTTCTAATACAATACACCAACATAATGCTTGCCTTTTCTTCTATATATTATTTTTTGTACTTTACAACCTTTCTTTCCTCTAGTTATATTTTTTTGTTCTTTTCCAGTACGTAGCGAGCCAATTCTACTATTGTTATCATGATCCATTAATAGTTATTATTAACATCTGAATGACATACGTTGGTTTTTTTATGCAGAAAAAAAGAAAAGCCAGTCACGGATAATTATCTTGATTGTTGTCCCCGTTGCTATTGTGATGATGCTCTTCACTTTTTCCTACTATTTGCTAAGGAAAAAAGCAAGAAAAAGTCACAAGGCTATTCTCAGAGAAAACTGTAAGTATCTTGAACAAAAAAGATATTTCAACCCATAATGATTAATTTTTAATCTTCAAGAAGTTCGTAAACTTGTTTAGTGATTCAAACGTATTGGTCTAGTTGGTCATGAAAGTAACACTTTAGAGGGGTTGCAATTTGACTTGGATATAATCGAAGCGGCTACGAACAACTTTTCACATGAGAACATGATTGGTAAAGGAGGATTTGGAGAAGTTTACAAGGTGGGAAAATGTGACAAATTTTATTTTCTTATGATCATACTTTACCATATAAATAATGGTATGTATGTGTGTGTGTGTGTATTCTAGGGCATTCTTCCTGATGGACGACATATAGCTGTAAAGAGACTTTGTATAAGTTCGAGGCAAGGTGCAAATGAGTTCAAGAATGAGATTTTGTTGATAGCCAAACTTCAACACAGAAATCTAGTAGCTTTGATAGGTTTCTGTCTTGAAGAACAAGAAAAAATTCTTGTTTACGAATATGTGCCGAACAGAAGCCTTGATTACTTTTTATTTGGTTGGCACTTTTGACCCTAAACTCTTTAACTATTAGTTAAAGTGATTCATGCATATATATGCTTTCAATGCATTATATCTTAGTGTAATTGAGTGATTAATTAACAAACATGATTCACTTACTTTTTCTTAATGTTCATTTTAAAAATTTTGTAGGTGCTCAACAGCTAAAGTTAAGTTGGGTTGAGCGTTACAAAATTATTGGAGGAACGGCTTTAGGAATTCTTTATTTGCATGAATATTCTCGACTCAAAGTTATACATCGTGATCTAAAACCTAGTAATATTTTACTAGATGAAAATATGAATCCAAAAATTTCAGATTTCGGTATGGCTAGAATAGTTGAAATAGATCAAGATAGAGGAGAAACTAACAGAATTGCTGGCACATAGTAAGTTTTGAATTCTCGTTCATATCCTTCCAACTCTCACTCCTTCATATGGTATAGTTTTAGCTAATTTGTCATTGATTTTTCTTTTTATTTATTTTATAGTGGCTATATGTCTCCAGAATATGCAATGTTTGGACAATTTTCTGAGAAGTCAGATGTTTTTAGCTTTGGAGTCATGGTTCTAGAAATTATTTCTGGAAAAAAGAATGCGCATTTTCATGAATCACATGCAGAGGGCCTCTTAAATTATGTGAGTGCAATAACCTTGCAGTTTTTCTTTTGCTTTTTTTCTAGGTAACTAGCAACTTTAATCTTTTACTAATGTTCATATATAATGTATGCATAAATCAATTTAAATGTAGAGTAGCGTAACAATTTGAGTATTTTACTATAGGTTTGGAGACAATGGAAGGATGGGACACCATTCAGCATATTGGATCCAGATATGAAAGGAAATTATCTTGATGTAGAAGTTATAAAGTGCATTCAGATTGGTTTGTTATGTACTCATGAAAACCCAAATGCTAGACCCACGATGACAACAGTTGTTTCATATCTTAATAATCTTTCGCTTGAATTGCCATCTCCACAAGAACCAGCATTTTCCTTGCAAGGTAGATTATTAAAGGATCCGAAAATAGCACATGAATCAAGTTCCAGCCAATCTGCCAAGAGTTCCACACTATTCTCTGTCAATGAAATGCCGATAAGTAACTTTCACCAATCCTCGATAGTCAGCTAATTTCTCTTCTATATAATTATCTATTAATGTTTTCAACATATATTAATAAAGTTTTTCATTTGGTTGCACCTGTTCATGTAGGAATCCAACTTGTATGCTTTATGCTTACTCTATTTGGAGGAAAGTTTGTGGGAGAAGTTTACTATTATTTCATCGTGATAGTGAGGTTTAGACTATGTGAAATTTTAATTAGCAAAAAGATTAATGCAAGAGAACCATAAACTTTGCTAACATGTAGTTTTTAAAAAGTTATGACATAATTATTGATCATTGAATGAATAGGTGGATTATATTACTTTATTTTTAACAATCATCATCATTTCAGTAAAAGATTTTGGCTGTATGCATTGCTACTGGTAATATTTACTTATGAAGGTTTTTGTAGAAAGAGAAGAATTTTGCAGGAAAGTTCCAATCCTATGTGTTGAAAAATAAGCGAGCGAATTGTAATGCATTTGAGACCAAAATATCAGTATTGTTGGTAAAAAAAAAAAAAGAAAAAACGAAGTCTCCCGCGGGGGCAAAACTAATTGCGGTCTCTTCTCATGCTATCAATCACATGTGGGGGAAAACGTGTTTGTAATCGATTGGTTGCCTAATCCTTCGGTTAACTTTTCTGTTAAATCTGCATATGAGGCTGTCACTGGAGACCATGAGAGAAATGATCATGTTGAGACTTAAATATCCCTCAAAGACTTATGGCTTTTACTTGGTTGGTGGCTCATGAAGCTCTATTAACTAATTTCCAGAGGAGAAGGCGAGATCTAACTTCTGATGCTTCTTGCCCTGTTTGTCTTAACCAGGAGGTAACCTTGCTCCATGTGCTGCGTGATTCCCCAGTTGCGCGCAAAACATGCATGGGAGAGCTTGGTGCATAGAGGTCTTATTGACGACTTTTTCTGTTAGCCCTTGCAAGTTTGGCTGGGAGAGAACATCGTTCAGAACTTTGATCGATCACTATGGCAGAGTTATTGGCTGTTTATATTGGTCTCAAGTTGGCCTTCAGGCTTGGTGTGCAAAGGCTCTTGGCTGAAACTGATTCGTTATGTGTCACGAGGCTTCTTCAGCAAAGGAACTTGGAACCCCATTCAAGCTTATCCCCTACGACAGTAATTAGAAAATTGTTGGCAAGAGATTGGATTGTCGAGCTACGGCATGTTTATAGCGAAGCCAATCAGTTTGATGATGCTTTGGCCAAGAGGGGTCATGGCTGCAGTATTGGTGTAGCTTTCTTTGATGTTATTCCTGCTTTTCTTTTCCATGCTTTCGTTTCTGGGTGATGGATTTGTTAGTCCCACCCTAGTTTGGGACTAACGTTAGTCCCTTTATTTGTAACCGTTAAATGCATTTTAAATGAAATCTAATGGCTATTGTTTTGTCCGTGCCATTTTGGAGTGAATTTGTTTATGAGTGTCCATATTGTTTATTTTTTAACATCTATCTTTTATTTTTTTTTCCATTGGAGCAGGGCAAAGTACACTATCGACAACAATGGGTTTGATGTAACCACCCACCCCCGCCCTCCCCTCTCGTGGCATGGAGCTCTATTTTGTGTAATTGTTTTGTTGGCATTTTTAGATTGCTCTGTTCCAACAGTGTTCACTCTTGTCCTCTTTAGTGGTGGTCTTCATTTGCTCCTTTAGGATTGTAACAACCCCTTTGAAGCAAGGAGCTCCATTGAAGAACTTCATGAGCTTTGCAAGCCTTTCTTCATCAAATCACAGCCTTTTCCCTCTTGTCAAACATTTTCTTCTTCATTCTCTTATTCCTCTTCACCTAATTCAGTTCAAACACAGCAGAAACAATAACAACACAGTAACAACCCTCACCATGCAGGTATTGCCACCACCACACAATCTAAAAGAAGGTGAATTGAGCTTCTTTTCCTTTGAACAATTGAAAGGGAAATCAAATACCCTAGAAAGAAATAAAAAAATACTGAATTTAGGCTTAAAAATTATATCTTTTAGCATGTTTGATTGTTTGGTAGCTACTTCCTTATGGAAATATCCAAGGTTAGCCTCAGATTTTTTCCAACTTGCTTTTTCGTATAACTTAAGGGGAAAAATGGTAAAGTTTTTAGACATAACAAAGCTTTATTTTTTGTGTATGGGATATTACAGACATAGCAGCTCAAAAGGATGCTTGGGTAGGAAACAAGTGGAGAGGAACAAATCTGATCCAACAATGTTCATTGTTATGGGGCTAGCAAATTACAAATATGGGGCTAATAGATGATATCTTTCAAGGTATGAACTGACGGGGTGTTTTGCAATAGTCACTCGAGATTGCTTTGTTGACTCTTCTAGTGGTGGTTTCTATTTACCCCTTTAAGATTGAAGTATAAAAATTGAATTACATCACCACACAAATTGTTCGGATAAAGACGGGAAATCGGGAAAAGATATAGTTTGCAAATAAAAAAATTGAGACCCTTTTTTGCAATAACATTGAACAAATTTCGGGGGTTAATTTCAAATTTTTTCATGTGGGATTATCATTAGTCCATAAGTTGAAGGGACCAACGAATCCTTCACCTCGTTTCTGATATTTCTGACTTTCTGGGGTCATTTTGATTTGAAAAATGTTATTTATATTTAATTTTAAAACTTATTTTAAGGGATAAATCATCGATAGAAAATAAAAAAAATCCACCTATAACCAATAATTTAAAAATATTTTAATGAGCCCCTTAAAATAAATCCTAAAATTGAATTTAAATACTACAATTTCTTTTTTCTTTTTTTTTTCTCCCCGAATGGTTAGGGTGTAGTTTTATCTTAAGCTTTTAAGCTCCGTTGAATATTTAGAAGAAAAAAAAAGTTGTGTTATTGGGGCTCTAATCTAATCACAAAATAAAAAATTAAGCAAAAAAATGAACATGATCGAAGCTAGACCGTACCATGACCCAAGAAATCCTGGCGACCCAAGCCCTGAAAACATTTGAGAGTTTGTTATTCAAGAAGACAAAGGGGATAATGACCCCAAACAAAGCCCATGAGTCTAACTCTTGGATAGCTTAATAAAGCACGGCCTAATATTCTTTTTAACCAAAAATAGGATTCGAAGACTTAATCCTCTTCTGACCAAAGTCCCAATCCACTATAAAAGGAGAAAAAGGCCTTAACAAAAGGTTGACAGCAATGTCGACCAATATGCGCCAAAAAAAGAAATGTCGACAAAAAAGAGGGTGATAAGAAACCTTCCAGTGCATATTTGGCACTTGACAAGATAAGTCAATACAATAAATATTAGAATTTTATTAGTTGTTTAGAGTAAATAATATATCATACAATTTTATTTATTATTAATTTTTATACATCAAAATATCAGGCATTAGGATGTAGAATTAAGTTTAATTAGATTTTAATGTATAAGATCTCTTTGATTTTATTATATTTAACTAAAATAAGGAAAACTTATTAAAAAAATAGAAACATATAATAAAGAATATTTAATATAAATTATAATTGTATATAACAAAATTTTAAACTTAAAAATATTTAAAATAATTATAATTAAAATGATAAATATTTAATCATAACACTTATTTTTAATTGTATAGTTAATTAATAAAAATTGATATTTTATTATAACCTACATTTTTCTTGTTATATCTTGTGATAGGAAATATTAAAAAAATATAAATTGTATAAAAGAATACTTATTGATATTTTTCTTGTTAAAATAAAAATAACTATTAAAAACATATAAATAGATAATAAATAATATTTAAAAAAATTATTATTGTATACTAGTATTTTCTTAATTATGGGATTGAATTATTGCAGGGGCTGGTTTTGCTTCGAAGTTCGAACCAGATGTTCCTGTTTGGGCAAATTGACATGCAAATCAAACTATATGAAACCTTTTACGGTTCTTTTTTTCTCTTTGCTTTATATTATTGGGAAAACGGACACAAATAAATTGGTTTGGCAATTTATTGCAGCTGACCTTTGATCAACCCAACCGTGATTATGATTATGAGATCGACTTTAGGTTTCTAGGAAAGGTCTCTGGGCAGCCTTATATTCTTCGAACAAAACCTAAGAATCTCTTTGCAATGGGTCTGATAATAGAGAGGAGAGAACCACCTGTGCTCTGACTTTGATCCTACAAAGGATTTCCATACTTATTCTATGCTGCGGAATCTGCACCGTATATTATCTAAGCTATCTGATCTTACAACCAAGGAAATTAACCTCCTAGGCTATTTCGAGGAGGCAACAGCCTAAACCTGCGTTGCTCTTTAACCCTTTGTACTTGGCTATTTGGAAGAGGCAACAGCCCCAGTAAATTAGTTATACTGATGGAAATAACTTAATCTAATTAATACGATAATTTTTCTACTCAAATGTAATTGAAAAGTTTCAGTTGCTTTGCTTATTCAACTTGGAAATGTCAACTTTCTAACTCATTTGCTTTTAGTTAAGTGGAAATCTAAACTCTCCTTAAACCTATATTTAGGAGTTTTATAGATGACAGAAATAATCCATAAGAAGTGTTGATAGTTTTAATATCATCACTTGTGCTATATATGTGCTTTCATTATTGTTACGTAATTTGATAAGTATTTAGTAAGCTCCATTTTGTAACACTCTCTTTATGTTACCTATAATTAGATTGTTAACATAATTTTTTCGATTTTAATTGATTTTTTAGTTCTTTGGATTAATTTTCAATTTTCTTTAAATTTAGAAGGGATTTGGCCTCCCTACTTTCTCCATTTTGAAAAGAATTCTTTTTATTAGGGTGTATTTATTTAGAGTTAAAAATAAGAACGATTTAATAACCCAAAAGAACCATAATTTCTAGGCATGAACAGTCATATCCAAACAGTTTTAGTAACTCAAAAGAATCATAAATTCTAAATCCTAAATTTTGTACTAATGACGGATTCATTTTTTATTTTTTGTGGAGTTCACCTATTATTAGCATATTTTTTTAAAATTTATATTCTCATAAATTGATTTAAAATACTATATTTCATTAAATTTTATACATAAATCTCATATAAAAAAATGAGCCACGACTTTATGACATAATTTTTATAGATTTTTTTGTTTAAAAACATTACTTTTGAATTTATAAATGCTATAATTTTTAAAAAATTACCCAATTCCTTAAAATTTTTTTATACATATATTTTACTTAAAAAACACTTTTTAAAAAATTTAAATATTCCGGAACTGAGGGATAGACACTTGAGATCAAAGTGAAACATAAGAAATAAAAAGAAAAAAAAAATGAAAATAGAGACAGAACATGCCTAGATTTTAAACGATTCGATTAATTGTATATAAATATTCAGTTGAAGCAGATTAATATTGTAATTTTATGTGTTAAATAAAAATGTATGATAATTTGAATATATTTAAAAGAATATGGTGTTTTAGGGATTTTACTTTTTTTTAAAAAAAAAAAAAAAAAACCTCGCAACGCTCATCCACAAATTAGAGCTCGCAACACTCAACCGCACAAATTGTGATAAATCGATGGGGGTGGACCATGAGAAGGTACAAGCCATATGTTGATTGATGTGAACATGTGGACAAAGAATTTTTCTTGCCACAGGAGTACACAATAATTTGTCAGAGGCAGAACGGTCAAAGGTGGCGGGCTAATCAAGTCAAAGAAAAAGACTGTTATTTGAACGTGCGAGAGCAACATGCACGCACAAAGCAACACAAACCCACTAATCCACCATAGGCCAATTATATTATAGTATGACTTAAGTTTCCTTTTTATGCGTGTGCGTCGCGTTGTGCGTGTTCTTGCGCACTCAAAAAACATTCTCGTCGAAGAAAGCTCGTTCCACCCAATGAGCTCCGATCAAGTTGCTATCGCTTGCAGGTAAAGAGCAATTTCTTCCATTTCATTAATTTCCCATAATGATGTGTGAACCCCAAAATCAGTTCCGTCATTTTCATGCAGACCGTGGGCCGTGGGGTCGAATTGGAGATACATCAAATGGGATGCAAATCATCTCTATCCATTGCCCGTCCCCAATTCTGTCCCTCCAATAGCAAGTTAACATCTGGCAAAATTTAACATGTCATCCTTTTTAATTTGATAACGGAGTTAAACGTCTAATAGAAATCCCTAATTTACTTTGCACAACTGCGACCCTCTATGTTATTGTTCATTATGACTCCTCAGCTCTACTAAACATTGATTCATCTCTATACTAAAATATTATAGAGCTAAGTAAAGCCAATAAATAATTCAGAGATTTCAATACTCTTTTTGGAATGTGTGCATTTTTAATTTTTCATAATTCCCATCTTTGAATTTAGAGCTCAATCTTGTATTCCTATATCATGCCAACGAAAATTTCATTTTCAATCATTGTCTTCCAATTTTCGGGAAAAAAGAAGTTCTTTTTTGTTCGAAAACAAATAATAGGAGTTTACACTACATTAGCATATATTATATTATGGGAATGACACATAAAGAGCAATTTAGAGTGCGTTTGGAATGAGAGAAAAGGGAAAAAAATAAAAGAGGAGAGAAGAGAACATGATTATCGAGGCATTTTGATTTGTTTGAATTAAAAGAAAAATAGGAAAGAAGGAAAGCTCTAGATGTAGGACCCATACGAAAATTTTCTCGCCTCAAGAGCGAAAAAAACTGCTCGTTATGGGATTTTACACTTTTGTCCCCGTGCCAATCTATAAAAAGACAAATAGGAAATGTTGCAATAGTGAATAATATTTTATAATAAATAACTTATAAATTTAATTTTAATATATTATTAATATAAAAAAAATTTATATTTATGTTTAACATGATTGAATAATTTTTACCATTATGTTATTTATTTATGTAATTTATAAAAATTACTTAAAAATTAAATAAAAATAATATCTATTATTTTATTATACAAAAAGGATATATATATATATATAACATTTTACATATATTTCATTTTTTCCTTCTCATTTTCTCTTCTATTTTCTCATTATCCAAACAATAAAAAAGAAAACTTACTTTTCTCCTTATTTTCTTTTCTCTCCATTTTCTTTCTCTTCATTTTCTTTCACATTCAAACAAACCAGTATAAATTTCAAATTTCCCTCCAATTTTGTTGTTCATACCAACAAAGTCAAAAAAGAATGGAAAGGAAAAATAGGAGGTGCAATTGCATTTGTGGATATGTAGTAAGTGTTTAGAGGTGAAACAAGCAGAGTGGTGGGAGGGCCGGAGGGAAGCGGGGCAAGTGAGAAATGAAATTTTCAGGCAAAGAAGTCATAGCGATATCTCTCAAAGTGGAGAATGTTCAATGGTTATCCAATTTAAGGGAGCGACGAGGGGGTAGAGATAACATGAAGTGGAAGTTTAATGAGGTTGGGGAATAAAAGAGATGAAGTGTTAAATTTTGCCATGTATTAAATTGTGATTGGAGGGACAGGATTGGGGGACACACAATGGACACAGAGGATTTGCGACCATAGAAATGTGATAATGGTTGCTTGTTAGCTGTCGCTTACCGTCAGTTTGTTTCCATAGGGAAATTTTTTTTTTTTTTTTGAAAAAAAGGAATAACAAAGAATTTTCTACTTTTCTGGTGTTTGTTTCGGTGGAAAATTAAGAGAGAAAAAACAAGATTAGTTGAGCCCACGCTAGAAATCATACTCTCCTCGTGCGAGGAGAATAACCAACTGTGATAGAATATATCGGACCAAAAAAAGAAAAAAACTGTGATAGAATATTGATAAAATAAAATGACAACAATATCTTCTCCATGTATGGTCATATTATCTTGTGTTTATAAAAGTCTTTTATATTTAATAATAAAAATAAAAAATTTTATTATTTTTCCACAAAATTAACAATAAAATATTTTCATACAAATTAAAAAATTCATTTTAAAAATTATAATAAAGACATATCAATTAAAAAACAAAACAAGAAACAAATTAAAATTTTATAGTCTTTTCACCTCATTTGTTGACTAAGTTTTCATCATATAATATTATCCATATAAGCTAAAAGATTTTTCAAATCGACTAATTCTTATAATTAAGACTCAAAATAAGGAAAAGTTTGCCAAATATCAATTTCTTATGAATTTTAATCCTTCACCATTTATGAATATTACTACTAAAGAAAATATTTCAATTTTCTATTTATTAAATTTATCAAAAAATTAAAAAATTTTATAATTTAATTTATATTAAATATATTGCCTTAATTCTCTCAATTAATAAATCTTCTCAAATGATACATTATTTTATGCCGATTATTATCCATTACCTTTTAAAATTCAAAATTCAAATTTCAAAATTCAAATATTTTACTATAAAATTAATCAAAAAAATTAAAAATAACCACACCAATCAAGTATCAATTCCATGCAATACTAACACACTTTTATTAAAAACTTGATGACATCTATTATCCACTAACTCTATAACCTCCCAATCCTACAATCATAAATCAGGTTTAGAATTTTTATGTTAATTTCTTAAACTCTCTTTTAGTTTTGAATTTTTTTTCTTTCTTTTTTTAATATTTAGTCAATTTAGCATGAATGTATAAATTCAAGAAAGAGCTTAGAGATCCATAGTTATTCTTAATCAGATTTCATTTGCTTAATAAAATTCATCTGTACTTTTGATATAATTACGCACTTGCTTGATTTCTTGAATCATTTTTCAAAAGATATTGCATGATATAGTGCTAACTCATTACTCTAAAACTGAAAATTGGGAGAGTGGCTATTGCCACTTTCTAATTAAAAATATTTACTAATTTTACCAAAATATCCTTCCTTATTCAAATTAACAAAAATGATTAAGTTCATAATTTTTGTAAAACATATTAGGTTAAACTTTTAAGTAACAAAAAACTTTTAACTTAGATATGACTTATATTGTTATCATGAAAACAAAAATAGTTTATAAAATTTAATCTTTACTTCACATATTATTTTAGAATATATTAAAATTGAAAATTTTTTATTAATATGTTAAATTTTAATTCAAAAGATTAGTTTTTAATAACCTTAACACATGAATTTGTTATAAATCACATTATTTTGATACTTGAGGTTTAAATTTTTGTATTAAATAAGTAAATTTATAAAATACTTAGTTTTCACAAAAACAATAAAAATTAAGAGTGACAATAAGAAATTAAAAGACTTTTAAGATTTAAATAAAATTAGGATTTATAATAAAAATAATTTTCAAAAATAGTTTGATGATTGAAGGAATATGAGTATTTTAGATAAATTAAGTTAAAAAAATGTAATAGTAAATACATGTTATTATTACATATCATAGTTAATATGCATAGAACATTAATTATTTCTATAAATGATTATACTCTACCTTTTGCTAGAAATTTAGTTGCCCTAGAAATAGAAAACTTATTGCCTTTTAGGAATTTGACAATACCTATCCCATCTTTTAATACTTTCGATGAGATTGGCAAATCTACTGAATGAAGGGGATTCATGTAATTTTGAAATTCCTTTCTTAGAAGAAGTACTTTTAAAGTTTTTATAGTTAAAAATTCTAAAGTATATTTTGTTTTGTTGTTTTTGGACTTTGTTAAAGTTTTTGTAATAGAATGTGAAATGTTTAGTCATTAATTTATAGTAGTGTATTTATACTGTCAACTTATTATGAGCAATTATAATTTTGGTTCCGGGTTTAATATATCCTTAATATTGTTTCAAATTTTTCTAGAATTTTATATTTTGATTTGAAACCTGAATCGTTGGTAGGAATTAGTATTTTTATTTAGAGTTTAATTGATATGTACTAACAGTATAAAATAGTTTTACATTATCAACTAATAGAAATAAGGGAAAGTGAGAAATTATGATGGGTCTCTCATTATAATAGGTGATTATTTATATAAGTTGGTATTTTTTACTATTTCTATTGGCTAATAATATAAAATTATTTTATATTATTAGTGCATTTAAATTAAATTCTTTTATCTATATAGTTGTTTTGATTATATAATTTGTAAATATAATTATTTTCATGGACATTTTCTATAGATAGAGTATTCATATTCTCAAGAATCAGGTTATATAAATGTTTTGTAAATTTGATATTTATAGCGAATTAGTAATTAATAGTCTAAACTTCAAATCAAAGTTGGCATTGCAATGAGGCTGAAGAATGATATGGGTGAAGAAAAATGAAATAATTTTTTTAGTTGTTTAGTCCTTATTTTAAAATTGATTGTAGACATATCTTTATAAAATGAATTGTACTTTTATTAGTAAGTGACTATGTGAAATGTTTCTATACAATGTTTTTAAATTAATATATTAAGCGGCATAAGAAAGAAAGGGAACATAAATGGACAATTTTTTTTCAGTTGTTTAATCCTCATTTAAAACAATAAAAGTAAATTAAATATTCTTATAAAATAAATTATACTTTTAATAATAAGTTATTATTTAAAATACATTTATGGACTTATGTCTTTCAAATTACTTTATTAAACTGCTAAAGAAGAGGACAAAATTATTACTATTTTAGTTGTTTAGTTTTTGCTTAAAAATTGAAAGTACATATTTTTATAAAATAAATTATATTTTCAGTAATGAATTATTATATAAAATGAATTTATACAAATATTACTTAAGATAATGCATTTACTTGATAAAAATTTTGTAATTATACTTTTTATGTAAGAGATTAATTTTGATACACTAAGAGTATAAAAAAGTTTTATACTGTCTTTCAATCAAGTATTTCTATTTATAAAACTATTAAGATAGTGGGTGGTTAAATAAAAAAAATTTTACTGATGAAATAATATATAATTGGATATCTATATAAAATTTTTTTACACTAATAATATATACAAATTAAATCCTTTGTATAATTATTTCATTCTACATAATTTTAATTTTATAACATCTTAAATTAGTTTATATAATCATATTTTAATTCAAACCTTATATTTTTTTGATAAATTTATATAAAATAAAATAAAATTTCAATAATAAATCATCATGTTCAATTATTCAATTATATTTTCCACAATTTACATCCGTGCACCTCACGGGTCAAAGACACTAGTGGAATGAAGGAGACGAAAAAGACTTAAAACACAAAAACCTTGACTTCGTTGCTTCGTTGACTTGCCTCTATGTGTGAAGTGTCCATGTGACCATATGTCACTCAAATGTCACGTACTTATGTGAGAAATTCTTGGGTATTTACCCTTTAGAGAGTAAGATATGTTCGTATTTATTATATCAACTAATTTAATAACTATAATTAATAAAGAAAATAAAAAGTAATTTTACAAAATTAAGTTATATTTCTCTATGTTTGAACTTATTTAATAATATTTTTAATCCTTATATAAAAATTTTAAAGGACACTTAATAATAAACGGAGACAATAATATTTATTTTTAATTATCACAAAACTTATATGTCATGTAATAAATAGACAAAAGGGGAACTTTTTTACTCTAGAAAGATACAAGAATGTCTAATACCCATCTACTCCACAGAGGGAGGCTGTGGTGGACCATTTTTGTTTTGGTCCAAGTGGGTGAATGGTATGTATTATGAGAAAAAGTTATAATTAAGGTAAAATTATAATTTTAAAGGTTATTTAATAATATTTAATTAATCCATAATTAACATCCACTCCCAGCATCATGCCTAGGAGGGGTGGGAGGGGTGGCGCCGGCACTGTTGTGCTCGATTTGGTCGGAGCCGCAGCTGCCGGTGAGGCATGACTCGGAACTGGATCCGTTGAAGTTGCAGCTCGTTCGGCCCCAGAAGCCACCGTTCTTTTCCTTCATCCCACTTTCGGGACCCTGTCACCATCACCATCCTTCGCAGACACTGTGAAAGTTCATAATACCAAACCAATCGATACATAGATTGATCCAAGGGTGCTCAGCGAATACAACTTGAGGGTTACCGGGTTTGAGTTTAATCCGATGATGCAATATATAAGTGCCACCCACCCACCATTTGTGTTGGAGGTGTGGAGCTGAAGCATAGCCTTGCTTCATCCACCCACCAATGATGCAATATATTAATTATTATGTGTGAAGTATTCCTCGCTTATTGATCTACTTACATTTGGAAAAATTAATTCTTTAAAGTTTTGGTTAAAGTTCAAACACGAGCTGTGGCAGAATTAATGGGTGAAGGGGCCACTATGAGCTACCCCAATTTTTGTTCATACATTGTTGTTCATACCAGTTAACTTTCCAATTCTGTGCACAATGTCTTCTTAGTGTTGGATTCCAACCTTCACTTGTCCCCTCTTTGGAATTGGACGGCCAGAGAACCTTTAAGGGATGCTTCTTCCCTTCTTCATCATGCTAGTATTCCTTGCTCTTTTTTTTCCCCCTCTTCTTTGAGTATGGTGTTTTATTTCAGTCTGAATATCATAAAACATGTTAACTTTTCAATCATGCTTTAAAGGATGATTTCATTATATCTGGGTGAACATTTTGGATTAACGTTGGGAAGATGAGTTTGCACTTGGCAAGAGGAAAAGAGAAGGGAGGAGGACGAAGAGACAAACAGAAAAAAATTAAAGAATAAAATTGTAACTTTAAAATTATTATATTATTTAATAAATTATATATAGTATTATGCCATTAATTTTATGTACTTAAATTAAAATAGAGATTACAATATAATTTCATAATTTTAAATATAAAATTTTTAAGAGGATAAAATGGAATTCTAAATAATATTAAAAATATAAAATCTCAATCATAGGATTAAAATATAATAGTATAAATTTAAAAAAAATATTTTTTTATATATTTACTTTCTCTTGACATCATTTTTCTATCTCTCTCCTCTCCCCTTTTATTTTTTCACTTTTTCATTTTTCTTTTATAATTTTTTTTATTTGCTTTGTGAATAAATATTAGAATGTTACACTTTAAAAATGATACAAATATCACCACTCTAAATTTAATCTGAACCAAAACTGAAGGTCACAACAGCCTCCGCCAATTCCAATACAAATTATAAAATCCACTTTATCTGCACCCTCTGTGGCTGTTCTCTCAAGAGATAAACAAACACATCAACTCTCAACCATGGCCTCCTTCAAGCTATTCTTCATCTTTAGCATCCTCAACTTTGCAACTGCAAAAGCACAGGAGCCTATTTTTTTCTACCAAAATTGCTCAGAATACAAATTCACTGCTAAGAGCACCTACCAAGCGGGCCTCAGGACCCTCCTCACTTCCTTATCCTCCAAAGCCACCGGCAACGCCGAATATTACAACAACACCGTCACCGGCAGCAGAAGCCCCTCCGACACGGTCTACGGAATGTTCATGTGTAGGGGTGACGTACCTTCTCAGATATGCGGTGAGTGTGTAAGAGACGCAACCCAAAGACTGTCCACAAATGCGGAGTGCTCCTCATCCATAGCGGCAGTGATGTGGTACGAGGAGTGCGTGGTTATTTATTCCAACCAATCTTTTTTCTCCCGCGTGCCCGTACCTGGGTATCCCGTCAATGAGACGAGTAACCCCTTCAATATGTTTTACCAAGCAAGCTTCAACCGTACGTTGTTTGAGACCTTGAATGAAACAGCGGATGAGGCAGCGAAGCCACCAATTGGTGCCAAGAAGTTTGCTACAAAGGAAGCCAGCCTACCTATGTTTAAGAAGCTTTACTGTCTGGTTCAGTGCACGCCAGACCTGTCACCTCGAGAATGTCGAAGCTGTCTGAATGTTTTGATAAATTGGGAACTTCCACGGTGCTGTGTAGGAAGGCAGGGAGGGAGGGTTCTCTACCCCAACTGCAACCTCCGGTTTGAAATATACCCTTTCTATCGATCCCTTGCTACCTCCGCACCAACGTCTACACCAGCAGTAGTACTTCTTCCTCGCGAAGGTAAAGTTCAAAATTATACGTTTATATCATAGAGTCTTGAGAAGTAAAGAAGATCAAGACAAGAGTATGATGGAATCTAACATTTTGCAATATCTAGAACGAAACGTATTAAAGAACTGCAATTGTATTCAAGCCGTGGAAAGAATCTAACATTAGCTATCAACTTACACTTTGTTAAACTTATATCTTACAATATTGAATAATTTTTTTTTGAAGAAATATTTTATAAAACTAACTATTAAATTAAAAATTCATATATTATAAATCATATTTATAAAAGCTGACAATAATCTAAAATTAGTACACTTTTTATATATATCTAAATTGATGTAATATATACTGCCTTAAATGTGCGTAAAAAATAACTATTTAATTAAGTTTGCATTGATGTCTACTTTTTTAAAAAAAAAAATTGGCACAAATGATCTACATGATATGTAATTATAATTTATAAGAATTATATTTTATAAAAAATTATTGAAAGTGTAAGTGTGTCAAATTTTGCACTGATGTCAATATATATATAACAGCAACCCCACATTTTGTTTTGAAACGAAAAAAAAAAAGACTCCTTTCTTCTATTAATTAAGTTAGCTTAGTTTGTTATTACTGTGACTTTTTCAAAGTTGTTAAACTCTCTGAATTCTCTAAAAGTTGTCATAAAAAAAGTTATAGTAATACTGTTTGATAAAATAATATAAAAATTATTTTTAATATGCAAAACCACAAAAGTAACATGTGATAAAATTGTTTTTAGAATTTAAAAGGAGTATAATAGGCATAAATATTAAAGGAAGTAATTTTGTTTTCAATATCATTAAAGAATATAAGATTATATTAGTCTTTTAAATTTAAAAGAGTATAAATTAATTCCAAAAAGTATGCTACGGGAACTCTCAAGAGCAAAAACGCCTCCAATTTTTTTGTTTACCAAATAAAAAAAAATTGGTTATTACATTTCTTAATGAAGAGCACTCAGAGTACTATCAAACCAGATCATAACTTTGTACATTCATTTGATCTATATTAATTACAACTTTAACTCTTTTTTCTCTCCTATTAATTTCAAGAATGATTACCTTATACGCATAATACTTTTGTACTAAAATAAATTAAAAGTTTTTTTTAAAAAAAAACTAAACACATGATATTTCCGAAGTAACTATTTCATTGAAAGATTTTTTGTATTAAAATAAATAAAAAATATTCTTTACGTATGGAAATTTATATAAGTTACCTGACGACAGTTCCTATTTTTGTTTTACATATTAGAAATTATTCTACATTTATTAAGTTATGCTTATAATACAATATAATTTAGTGAAAAAAGTTAGCACAAAAAAATCATTAATATTAATTAACACGAGAAAAGGGATAGCTATAGTAATACGATATTCATATTCACACATATATACTATTTTATATTGGTACACAATCACTTTACGCTTGTTCCATACAAAATTGAGGAAAAAAAATTTAACAAAATTGCTAAAACATTAAGATAGTATTTGGTTTATTTTCCAATTTCATTTTTCTAATAATAAGAATATGTCTTATAGGATGCATTTGTTTCATCTTTTAAAAAAAATAATTATGAAATTTAAATATATATAATTAAAAAAACTGAAAATTGATTTTTTTTTAGAAGCTACTCTATATAACTTTTATAAAAAATGATAAAAACAGATTTTTTTTAAGATTTTGATTATTTTTTTAAAAAATTATCTAAATATATGAAAATTAATCTTTTTAGTAAAAAAAGTGATTTTTTGCTAAAAAGAATCACTAATAAACACACTCATAATCACCATGAAATCGGTTAAAACAAACTTTTTTTTTCCTGACGGGTTAAAAACAAGCTTAACTTTATTAAATAGGTAAAAGTATATCTATTTTTTTTTTTTGCAAAAAAGAATATCTTTTAATTAAATAGTTACTTCCAATAAAAATATTATATGTACTTGATATAATCATTTTTAAAATTAATAAGCAAGAGAAAGAGTTAAAACTGGATAATTAATATGAATGAAATAAAATTATAAAATTATTCAAAATTTTAAATTGATTTATAAATTGATTTAATAATGAAGGTATGGAAGTTAATAATCCCCCCTCTCTCTCTCTCTCTCTCTCTCTCTCTCTCTCTCTCTCTCTCTCTCTCTCTCTCTCTCTCTCTCTCTCTCTCTCTCTCTCTCTCTCTCTCTCTCTCTCTCTCTCTCTCTCTATATATATATATATTTATATATATATATATATATATATATATATTTGTGGTACAGATTAACTAATCTTAATTTTTTCTATCAAAGTAAATTAAACTGAACAGATCTTATGTAAGTTGCAGAACTTGCATTGTTTAGGCTAGGGCTGGAAGTAAATCAAACCAGCTTATGAGTTATTTATGGCTCGCTTCATTAATATTCGATAAAGTGATTAAATAATTTCATAAGTCAAGCTTGAGTTAAAATATTTGAACTTGTTTATTAAATGAGTCAAACTTGAGTTTTATTATATTCGACACATTAATTCGTGACCTAGCTCAATATATATATATATATATATATATATATATATATATATATATATATATATATATATATATATATTGTGTGTATGTGGACTTATATAAATAATTTCATTTTGTTATTGTTATTATTGTTGTTGTTATTGATATTATATTTTTATCTTTAAATTTCCTATAGTTTATTAAGCCAAAAGACTTAATTTATATCTAACTCAAGTTATCTCATTAAGTTTGAGCAATTTGTGAGTTTGCTCGAGCTTGATAACCTTCTAGTGAACTAAGCTCAAGCCTAGAAATTAAGCTCACTTTAATGTTGAACTTGATTCGGTCTAATCTTAATGAGCTGAGTCTGAACTATGCCAAGCTTAGACTCGACTTGACTCACTTCCAACACTAATCTAGGATAGAAAGTCATAATCTTTTGTGGCGATGCCATAAAAGAAAGATTACTACTTCAGTTTTATGATCAAAATTACTAATTTCTCTTTGCTGACTGATTTGCTTAATTTTTACAAACTTTATGGATTTGTTTCTTTACTTCACTTAAAGCGTAGGAGTGTTCATATGGTCAAATTTATCCAATGAACTTAAAAAATTTAAATTAAATCAATTAAATTGATTTGAGTTAGTTTAAATAATTGGTTCACTTCAAGTAATCGGTTCACTTCAAGTTAAACAATCAAATTAAACTAATTACTATTGGTTGGTATATTGGATTTATGATTTTTAAACTTGAAACTTGAACAATTTTTTGGTACATTAGTAGCAATAAAGTTTAAACCTATAACCTTATACAAATTACCCAAACTATTCACCACTAGATCAATTCTAGTTGGCTTCTGAAATTTGAACACTCAACCCATTTACTTGCTCATCTTTTTGTTAAATTTTATTTCTAAACTTTCAAAGTTTTGCACTTAAAATTTTAATAATAAAGTCATTTTTTATCTTCTTTTTCTACATTTGCTTAAGGCATGTATTTATTAACATTATTATTGAGTATTTCATAATCTAATCTTAAACTATTATTAGTTGTTATAAGCATTAAAACTTTTTAAAAAATACAAATTTTTATTTTTCATTCAATCTAACAATCCGAACCAAACCCACCTAATCATAGCCGAATTGGTTTGGTTTGTATTCGTTAAAAAAAAAGCCAAAAAACCAATAAATAATTGTGGAAATTAATTACTGTATATCCTAAAATAATTCTTAGTATACTGAGCTGGAGAAATAAGAAAGAAATATTATGAAGCATAAACACACCAATTTGACGGTGTGTTCGCGTGTCCGATACGAGTGGAATATCGACGCGCGTTGGACCCTAGTATAACACGTGTTCGACATGCGATCTTATATGTCACATTCAAAAATCTTATTTTTTAACTCAGACATGCATTGAACACAATTGAATATGGCTTAGACAAGCATCAAATGTGGCTGGATATGGTCGGAATATAACCTAGTACTTTTTTTCCAATTATATGATGGACTAAAAAAGAATTCAAATGCTTAATAACCCAAGTTCATTTAGAATTTTTTTTTTTTTGAGATGTCAATAGAAATATTATCCTATATTTTTTCAAAAGGATATAGGAAGTATACATGACATATGTTAAGAATATTCCATTTTTTTTAGGGATTTAGAAAGTAATAAAAATTAATAGTTTAATATCTATAAACATCTAAAAATATTGTCATATCATATTATAAATTATGAATTTTTCTTAAATTATATATATATATATATATATCGTATCCATATCCTATAATTTTATGAATTTAGTATGCCTTTATATCTGTGTTGTATCAAGTGTCCGTATCAATATCTATACTTCCTAGACAATAATATGCTGTAAATAGAATTGTATCAATTACTCATGATAGGCATGATCGCAAACAAAGCTCAGTAGTCAGGGGCAGATCCATGTTGTACTTGCCCCCACCAAAATTTGAAATATTTATTGTTATTATTTTATTAAACTTGATTCAATACTAAAATAAAAATAAATATAATTAAAAGAAGTTAACCTATTTTTTTATTTTTTATTTCATCCATTACTTTATTTATAGTTTTATATAAATTGATTTTTTATTTTTTAAATTAATATATTTTTTACATCTAAATATTATTATGTAAAACTTTTTATCATGCTTATCAACTTATAATTATCTTTGTCCATTATCTAAATTTTCTGGATAGGTGCTAATAGTTGAAGAGCTGTGTCTGTGCATAAGTAAAGCATTGAATAAGAATTGTAAGCTTCAATTGTAGTGTAAAAAAGGGAAGGGGGGAAGAAAGAAACAGTGTGGCATTAGATGGAGACACACGTAACTCACTTCTTTAAGAAAATTTATGTTCATATCGGTTTCAATGGTATTTATGACATGCACTTGGCTATAGACACATAGGCACTGAAATAACATCTTATTAATTTTTCTGTTCATTACCCTACTTACACATACACTAAAGATAAAATAATGCTTGGTAGTACAAAAAATGTTACCCTCTTCCATCCACACATTTAAATATTACATAAAATCTAATACTACTTTACATATACTTTTTTCATATACTCTTTGGAGTCCCTTCTTGCACAATACACACCTATAAGGACCATGGAGCCGTCATATAAAAGCCATTTTCATTGTTATGATAGTTATGTAATTCATTAAATCAGTATCTTTGTAATCACCTTTAAATAGCTCTAATCACCTTTAAATAGCTCTAATGTAAGGCCATTGCAACTAATAATGAAGGTTGATAAGGAACAGTCTCATATTTTACAAAAACATAAGTTTGATTCTTTTTGTCAATGTGAGGCCTATTTGATGGGTGATGTCATAAATTCCTTTTAAATGCACTTTGAACCTTGGGGTGTTGTCTTGACACGCGTAACCCACCTGTAACTTTTGTCATAAAGAAAAAATGTATGGCCATTGCGGTCTAATTCAGTAATTCTTTCTAACCAATAGTCATTCTTATATCATTTTTAATGTACAATTAATTGTTTCAATTACTTGATGCATATATTTATTTTTTATTACAATGGCAATATAAACGCTAGAGGTTTTTTCTATCATTTCTTTTCTCTAGTTATATTATTGACATTTGAATGTACGTACATTGGTTTTTTATGCAGAAAATAAGAAAAGCCGGTCGCGAACAATTATCTTGATTTTTGTCCCCATTACTATTATGACGATGCTATTCACTTTTTCCTGGTATTTGCTAAGGAAAAAAACAAGAAAGAGTTCTAAATCTATTCTCAGAGAAAACTGTAAGTATCTAGGCAAGATATTTCAATCCACAACGATTAATTTGTAATCTTCAAGAAGTTTGTAAGCTTGGTTAACGATTCAAACATATTGGTCTAGTTGGTCATGAAAGTAACACTTTAGAGGGGTTGCAATTTGACTTGGATACAATTGAAGAGGCTACGAATAACTTTTCACAAGAGAACATGATCGGTAAAGGAGGATTTGGAGAAGTTTACAAGGTGAGAAAATGTGACAAATTTTATTTCTTTAATGATCATATTTTTCCACATAAATAATGGTACATAAATTCTTAGGGTATTCTTCCTGATGGACGACATGTAGCTATAAAGAGACTTTGTACAAGCTCTAGGCAAGGTGCAAATGAGTTCAAGAATGAGATTTTGCTGATAGCCAAACTTCAACACAGAAATCTAGTAGCTTTCATAGGTTTCTGCCTCGTAGGACAAGAAAGAATTCTTATTTACAAATACGTGCCAAATGGAAGCCTTGACTACTTTTTATTTGGTTTGATACTTTTGACCCTAAACTCTTTAATTAGTTAAAGTGATTTGTGTATAGGTGCTTTCAATGCATTATATCTTCTTAATGATCACTTGAAAAATTTTGTAGGTGCTCAACAGCAGAAGTTAACTTGGGCTGAACGTTACAGAATTATTGGAGGGACTGCTTTAGGAATTCTTTATTTCCATGAATATTCTCGACTCAAAATTATACATCGTGATCTAAAACCTAGTAATATTTTACTAGATGAAAATATGAACCCTAAAATTTCAGATTTTGGTATGGCTAGAATAGTTGAAATAGATCAAGATAGAGGAGAAACCAACAGAATTGTGGGTACATAGTAAGTTTTGAATTCTCATTCATATCATTTCAACTCTCATTTTTTCATATGGCATCGTTTTAGCTAATTTGTCATTGATTTTTCTTTTTATTTATTTTGCAGTGGTTATATATCTCCAGAATATGCAATGTTTGGGCAATTTTCTGAAAAATTAGATGTTTTTAGTTTTGGAGTCATAGTTCTGGAAATTATTTCTGGAAAAAGGAATGCACATTTTCGTGAATCACATGCAGAGGGCCTCTTAAATTATGTGAGTGCAACATCCTTGCCTTTTTTTTTTTTCTATTGGGTAACTAGCAACTTTAATCTTCTACTAATGTTCATACATAATGTAAGCGATGTAGAGTAGTGTAACAATTTGAGTATTTTGCTATAGGTTTGGAGACAATGGAAGGATGGAACACTGTTCAGCATACTGGATCCAAATATGAAAGAAAATTATCTTGATGTAGAAGTCATGAAGTGCATTCAGATTGGTTTATTATGTGTTCAAGAAAATTCAGACGCTAGACCCACAATGACAA
This sequence comes from Pterocarpus macrocarpus, assembly GCA_031439585.1. Classification (NCBI taxonomy): domain Eukaryota; kingdom Viridiplantae; phylum Streptophyta; class Magnoliopsida; order Fabales; family Fabaceae; genus Pterocarpus; species Pterocarpus macrocarpus. The sequence continues at coordinate 57,665,217 of CM062516.1, read as the reverse complement.
CAGTTGTTTCATATCTTAATAATATTTCGCTTGAATTGCCATCTCCACAAGAACCGGCATTTTCCTTGCAAGGTAGATTATTAATGGATCCAAAAATATCACATGAATCAAGTTCTAGCCAATCTGCCAAGAGTTCCGCACTATTCTCTGTCAATGAAATGTCGATAAGTAACTTTTATCCTCGATAGCAAGCTAATGTCACTTCTATCTAATTATCTATTAGTGTTTTCAACGTATATTAATAAAGTTTTTTCATTTGGCTGTACTTATTCATGTAGGAATCTAACTTGTATGCTTTTTGCTTACTCTATTAGGAGCAATGTTTGGGACAGAACTTTACTATTATTTATCGTGATAGTGAGGTTTAAACCATGTGAAATTTTCATACATATTTGGTTATTTCATGACTTTTAATTTTGAAATTATTCTATATATTCATAGATACAAGTGTTTGCTTAATTACGTTATTTGTGCATTTTTTTCCCTTTTCATTTTATTTTTACTTGTATTTAGATTTTGTTCTTTAACAAAGGGCGTTATATTTTTTTAATTACGATGAAGTCTAAAATTTGACATGTGACAGTCTAGGGTAAGTTAGAATGAAAGTAAATTAAAAAAAACTTCAATGTCCAAAAAGGAAAAAAATCACCTATAAGTAGGTGTAAAAAAATTCAATGAAATTCTTATTTGCTTGCCATTTTTTTTGTTTTTTTTTTGGGGGGGGGGGGGGTTCGGTTGACGATTTTGCATTGAAAACGAGAAGACTTTACACCAAGGTAACAGTACAACCCACCAACTAGTAATGCAATATTAGGGCCTTTGTATGAGGTTTAATTGTATAGTTTTAATAAAATGTTTTATAATTTTATCAATTATGTAGTACAATTAATACATTGTATTAGTTTGTTCATTAAAATAGCTTTATATATTAAAATGATATAAAATTTAATAAAATTTAAAATATGTAATTAGACCTAATTTGACTTTGATATATAATAACTTTTTCCTTCCCCTCTCTTTCTTTATGATATGATATATTTATGAAAATAAGAAAAAATAATTATAAAATGTGTAATAAATAATAAATATTTAAAAATTTATATTAATTTTAAATTTATATTTAACTAATTAATAAAAAGTACTGTTTTAATATATTTTCTTTTTTGGTTATATTCTATAGTAAGAAATAAAGAATATGAAAATATATAAAAGAGAGAGTATTATGTATTTGTTAAATTTTTTTACAACACGTATTAAAAATATTAAATAAATGGGAAACATTAAAAATAACTGTACTTAAAATGTAAGAAAATATTTAAATAATAATATTATATGTTCATTTGTAGTTAATAAAATTTACTATTTTTTATTTTAATTTTGCTTTTTATTATTATTTTTTGTTTATAATTAGTTCTGATAGTGAAAAAATATCTTATGCATTACAACATCTTATACAATAATATATTAAACATTACATAGTATTAAAATTTTATTAGTTATTAGATTTTATACTAGCCGACCTTATTTCTATTAGGTTTTATCTTTCTTTCTTTCTTTCTTTATTTTAGGGAGCTCCTAGTGGAGTGAAAGGAAAATAAAGGAGGATATGAATAAATAGGGATAGAATTCTTGACCTAATATCAACAAATCCCCTAGTCACTTAGATTGAAGGGGTGCCATTTGAACTACAGTTTATTGGCTCTGTCAAATTTTATCTTATCATATGTTAAATGGACCCTTAATGCAAACGTCAAAGCAATAAGACCAAGTATACTTAGAAGGGACCCAACAACACAAGCTGTAAGTTAAAGGACTTAGGATATGTTTGCATTTGCTCTGCAGTGGTGAATCTGGATTTATTTTGGTCAGATTGGTGTGGTATGGTTACTCTCGGGTCATAGGCAACCCTAGACTAAAGGTTGCTATCATGATGTCCATGGAAGTGGTGGAATGTTGTATCATCGTTGCTGAGTTTTTTTTTCTGTTTCAACTTTGATGCTGATGCGGTTTTATTGAGGCTATGTATGCTGATATAGAGGAGGTTACCTAGGTCTGCTGAATGAAGTGAGACTATGGCCACAATATCAGTGGGTTGTTGCAGCGATTTCAGGTGGAATTGCAATCTTCTATGTTCAATGTTTATATCTTGTTGATTCCGTCAGCTTCGGGTGGATCTGTGATGGCTGTTTTTTTTTTTATTTTTTTTATTCTGATATTATGATACTTTGGTGATTTGTAACCTGCTAAATGTTGCTGGTTTTAGGGGGTCTGATACTCAAGGGTATTTGATATAGCCTTAGGCTTGATTTTCCTTCTATGTTCACTCTTGTACTTGCTCGCTTCTCAACTATTCTGGTTGAGTTTGAGCCTTTTGAATAATGCTTACTGAAAAAAAATAAATTTAAAGGATTTAGGTACTGCTTGCATAGCTCTATTTGTGAATTTTTAAAAAAAAAATAAATTTGCCATTTGCATGGCTCTGTCAAAAGCCACTTTGCACTCATTTGAATCAAATTGACTGTACAACTTAATTACTACTTCCAGAGTTTTAAATTGCGGTTGCGGTGCGGATCACGATCATTTATTGCGGATTGTTGCGATTATTGCATTATCGCGATCGTATTCGCGGATCGTTGCGATTGTGATTTCTTTTTAAGTTTGTCGTTTGAAATTAAAATTCGTTCTTGCGATTACATTGCGACTCGATCTGCGGTCCGTTGTGGCTCTGATGCGGCCCGTTGCGGCTCCAATGTGGTTACGTTGCGGTCAATTTACGTGAATAGGCGAAACACTGCAATTGCGGTGTGATGCGATTCTTGTGATGCAGCCGTGATATTGCGGCCGCATCACGTGATGCGGTCCGCAATTTAAAACAATGACTACTTCCTAAAGATTTGTTTTTAGTGCTTTTAAAAATGTTTAAATATTAAATTTTTCAAAAAAAAAAAAAAATCTATTGTACAACTTTCTCAATAAAATTAAAGTAAGCACTTTTATTGTGATTCATTCAAATACAAAATAATATATTCATAAATTATTTTTTATATAAAACTCTTTTGTTGTCGATATGTATGTAAAACTTTTGTTAAAAGTACATTTTAGAGTAGACATTATAATTAAGCTATTTTCCCCAAACCGACCCTTAATATTTATGTGGTTAGGCAAATTTAATCCCATTCTGGTTAAGGACACGAAGCTCAGGCGGAAAGGCACGATACAACTGTTTGGATGCTTTCTTCTGATGACTAATCTAGCCATCAAATGCGCTGCTTGATGTCTTTGCCGCTTCGATCAGAGCTGCCAAATATTAGAATAAAATGGTTCATTCTGTAATTTGGGACATTGATAGGCCCAGTGGTTGGTAGCCATTAATTAAAGAAAAAGGAGATCCAATGATAAAAGAAAGATTAGGCAACATTAAAGTCTAGATTTGGGGAATGCATGTTGAACAATGGGTTGAAGGATCTGGGCTTCATTGGCCAACCTTTTACTTGGCAGTGGGGTTATACTCGACGTCAATTAGATAGGTTCTTAGCAAATTTAGACTGTATTTGCGGCTTTCAAGATGGAGTGGTCAGACACCTTCCCCGATTTAAATCCAATCATGTTCCGATTTGTTTGTAGCTTGAGAGGCAAAATACGGGTTCTACTTCTCATATCTTCCAATTCCTGGCTCTGTGGCAATTGCATAATGCTTTTTGCAACTTTCTGGCCGAGGCTTGGCATAAGGAAGGGGGTCTTCAGGATAATACAACTTTTTTCACCGAGAAGATTAAAGTTTGGAATAAGGAGATGTTTGGTAATATTGCAAGAAGGAAATTTAGAGTTGTATTGAGATTAGAAGGTATTTCCAAGAAGCTATCATTTCAGGCTAATCCTTTTCTGGAGAATCTCCATAAGGAGCTTTGGAAGGAGTACGATAGCCTTCTCATGCAGGAAGAAATGTACCGGCAGCAGCTCTCTAGGAGTAATTGGTTGAAACACGGAGATAGAAACACATTCCATGGTCAAGCTACAGGAAGGAAGAGAAGAAATAAGATCCTAGCTCTAAAGGGTGCGAATGATGTTTGGGTGGAAGACCCGGATATATTAAAAGCCATGGGAGTTGAGTTTTTCTCAAAACTTTACAAAGAGGATTCAAATTATGAGGAATTTGCTGTTTTAGGAGCTTTCCCAATTTTGAGTCCTAATGATTTACAGAATTTGCAAAGAATGGCATCCGAGGGGGAGATTAAAATGGCTATTTTTTCTATGGGTTGTTGGAAAGCTCTGGGTCCTTATGGTCACCCTGCTTTGTTTTATTAGAACAATTGGGATCATGTAGGTAGCTCTTTGACATTATGAATATTTTTTCTGTGCCTACCTGTATTAGTGAGATGAATAGCACTTACATCTCATTGATTTCGAAGGTTGATAGCCCTGAATTTTATTCTCATTTCAGACCTATAAGTCTTTGTAATGTTAATTACAAAGTTATTACGAAGATTATAGTTTTGCACCTGAGGGAGATTATGGACAAAGTGGTTAGCCATACGCAACGTAGCTTTGTTCCAGGTAGATTAAGTGCAGATAACATCTTGGTAGCCCAGGAGGTTGTTCATTCTATCAGAAGTAAGGAAGGTAATGTTGGTATTACGGCTATAAAAGTGGATCTAGAGAAGGCTCATGATCGATTAAGGTGGGAGTTTATTAAAGATACTCTAATTGATGTTGGTCTGCCTGATGATCTAGTTAATATTATATGGCACTATATTTCTTCAGTCTCTATGCAGTTGATTTGGAATGGTTCAATTAGTGACTCTTGCTCCCCTTTAAGGAGTATCCACCAAGGGGACCCTCTCTCCCCGTATTTTTTGTTCCCTGTATTGAGAAATTGTCTCAAATGATATCCTTGGCAATAGAGAAAAATATTTGGGAGTCTATTAATTTATACTGGTCAGGACCAGCTTTATCCTATCTCTACTTTACAGATGATTTACTTTTCTTTGCCAAAGCTTCCATGGAGCAGGTGCAGGTTGTGGAAGGAATTTTGGGCCTTTTTTGTATGAGTTCGGGGTAGAAGGTGAATGTTACTAAATCATGTGTTTTCTTCTCTAAAAATGTTCATCATTCTAGATGAACAGAACTTAGCCAAAGTCTGGGTTTTCAGCTTACTTCTAATCTTGGAAAATATTTAGGAGTTCCACTTTTTCATGATAAATGTAGGAAGGAAGATTATTAGTTTGTCCTAGATCGTATGCAAAATAAGCTGAATGGTTAGAAAGCAAATTCTCTTTCCTTGGCTTGGAATTAAGATTACTCTTGTGCAACCTAATCTTGCTATTGTGCCTAGTTATATTATGCAAACTGTGAAAATTCCTACTAATTTCTATATGAAAATTGATAGTATTTGCAGGAACTTCGTTTAGGGTAGTACTCGAGACACTATTTGTAAACCAAAGAAAGCAGGAGGTTTGGGGTTTCGAAGAGCCAAGGATATGAATGAGGCCTTCCTCATGAAACTTGCATGGGGCCTTATAAGCAGAAGGGAAACCCTTTGAGTGAAAGTGATGAGAGCTAAATATAATTGTACGGATGAGGTTATTCCTTGTGTAAATAGGAAGCTACACTCTTCTAAGCGTGGAGGGGCATTGCTACAGTTTGGTCATAGGTGAAGAACAACCTGATTTGGAGAGTTGGAGATGGTAGAGATGTTAAATTTTGGGAAGGCCACTGGATCCCTAGTATCCATTGCCTTCAAGATTTTTCAATTATAAACCTTTCACAGGTTGATAGGTAGGTTCTAGTGAGAGAGTTTGTGAATGATGTGGGTGATTGGGGCTGGAGTCATTTGGAGCTTGTCTTCCCATCTAATTTTATAGACCTTTTGGTTAACATTCATTGCCCAGATAATGCTTTGAATATGGATTCTATTGCTTGGCATCCAATTTCTTCAGGAAAATTCACAATCAAATCTGCAAATGAGATCATGCAACACATGGATTACAATAGAATAAACAAGTTGTTTGAGGAAACTTGGAAGGTCATTGCCCCTCAATGGCTTAAAGCTTTTATGTGGTTGGTCATTAATAATGCTTTACTTACGAACTTGGCAAGGTGGAAGAGAAGCATTATACCAAATTTGCTTTGTCCTTTGTGTGGTGTTTGTGATGAATCGGTCGGTGCTCCATATATTGCGTGGTTGCCTCATTGCGAAGGAGATGTGGAAGAGCACCATTCCTAGCTCTAACCATATTTCTTTCTTTGCTGATCCTCTAGATACTTGGATTTCAAAGAACATTTTGGCTAGAGCTTGGTTTACTCATGGGGTAGCATGGCCCTTATGTTTATTACTGCTTGCAATATTCTCTGGCATAATACGAACGAGTTGGTGTTTGAAGGTAAGCATTCTCAAGGGTGGAAGTTGGTGCAGATAGTTCTGTTTTTGGCTAAGGATTATTCTCAAGCGTTGGATGCCCAGTGTGAGGCAAATTCTAGAATTTGTGATTTTCAAGTGTTGAACTTATCTTGGTCTCCTCCAACGGTTGGGTGGGTGAAGCTAAATTCAGATGGCTCTGTCATTCAAGCTACATGAGAAGCAACGTGTGGCGGTATCCTTAGAGATTGCCATGGTAATTTCATCAAAGCTTTTTCTGCTAAGTTGGGGATTTGTTCTACCATAATTGTCGAACTTTGGGGCGCTTGCATAGGGTTGAGGATGGCCTTTGAGTAAGCTTATAAGAATGTTCTCCTAGAGCTTGACTCAAAGGTGGTCATTCAAATAATTGATCAAGGGGTGGATGATACCCACACGTGTTCTTTGTTGGTTAAATCCATTCGCCTCATTCTTGCTCGGGATTGGACTGTTCATGTCTTACATGTTTATCAGGAGATTAATGCATGTGCAGATCTCTTAGCCAAGCATGGCCATTCCGTTGATGCAAGGGTGCATTTTTTGTTTCTTTACCGGCTTTTGTTTCAATTTCTTTTCTTGCGGACTTGTTTGCTGTTGGGAACACTCGCGTTGTGGGTGATTAGGCTTGTTTTGCTGTTTTAGGCGTTTTAGCCCTATTGTCCATTAAAAATAAAAAAAAGAGATTAGGCAACATTAACACACGGATTAATATATTTGAAGCATTTATACTTGGCAAAGTAACTAGCAATTTTATCTCATAATTTAAATATAAAAATATGTTTACGAAAAGCAATTTTCAAGAAGGGCAAGTTGTGGTTATGTCCTACGTCTTTATGTCTGAGGACAAGTTGTGATTATGCCAAGGAATCATGAACTTTGCTAGAATATAGTCCTTAGAATGATTTAAAATAATTATTGGTTACTAAATAAATAAATAAGTTATATTATTTTATTTCTTTTATATGTGAAGGATTTTGTAGAAAGAGAAGAATTTTGAAGCAGAGTTCCAATCCTATGTGTTGAAAAATAAGCAAGCGAGTTGTAATGAATTTGGGAGCAAAATATCAGTATTATTGGGAAAAGGAAAAAAACAAAGCCAAATAGTCTCGTTAAAAAAAAAAATCCAAATATTTGTATTTCTTGGCATACTAGCAATCACATGTAGGGGAGAGAAAACATGCTTGCTGATATGTGGTGTTATTGGGGCTCTAATCTAATCAGAAAAATAAAAAGAACAACGAAAAAATGAACTTGATTGAAGCAGGACCGTACCAGCCCCAAGAAACACTGGGCCACCCAAGCCCTAAAAAAATGTTGAGTTTGTTATTAAAAAAGAGAAGGGAAGCCATGCGTCCAACTCTTGGATAGCTCAATTACATACGGCCCAACTCAATTTTTTTACCAAAAACATTGTTCGAAGACCCAATCCTCTTCTGACCAAAAAAAAAACCAATCCCTATAAAAGGACAAAAAGGAGATTAACAAAGGGTGACAAGAATGTTGACTAATATGCGCCAAAAACACGACAAAAAATTTATGCGTAAAAGAAAATGTTGACAATAAACCGAAGGAGCGTGACAACAAACCTTTTAGTGCATATTTCGCGCATGACAAGATAAGTCAATATAATAAATATTATAATTTTATTAGCTGTTTAGGGTAAATAATAGTATATCATATAATTTTACTTATTACTATTTTTATATATTAAAATAATAAATAATTTAATCAACGTGAAGATGTGGAATTAAGTTTGATTAGATTTTAATACATAAGATCTCTTTGATTTTTTTAATATTTAACTAAAATAAAGAATAATTATTAAAGATATATATAAACTTATAATAAAGAATATTTAATATAATTATAATTAAAATGATAAATTTTCAATCATAACACTTATTTTTAACTTTATAATCAATTAATTAATAAAAATTGATATTTGATGATAACCTTGTTTTTTTCGTGTTATATGTTGTGATAGGAAATATAAACACAAAAAAATTGTATAAAAGAATACTTATTGATATTTTTCTTGTTAAAATAAAAAATAACTCTTAAAACATATAAATAGTTAATAAATATAGTTACAAATTTATCATTGTATACTAGCTGTATTTTCTTAATTATGGTTTTGAATTATTGCAGGGGTTGGTTTTGCCTCGAACCAGATGTTTTTGTTTGGCCAAATTGACATGCAAATCAAACTATTTCTCATGTAAGAAGCCTTTCACTATTCTTTTTTCTCTTTGCTTTGTATTATTGGAAAAACAGACACAAATTAATTGGTTTGGCAATTTATTGCAGCTGACATTTGATCAACCCAATCATGATCTACACATCAGTGAAAACTAACCAGGTGCAATATATCAAACCACCTGGGACTAAAAAATACATTTATTCAATTCTAAACCAGATGCAAAGCAGTAGACATATATATAAGGGAACAAAACTCATCCTCCTCCTTCCCACCCATATGTGAGTCCTTTCTTCCCCGTCATTTTTGATCAGACAGTGGGGTTGAATTGAAGACAGAAATGTAGTAATGTTTGCTTCCCACTTAAGTAGTTTCAGTTGTTGATCTTACATTAACTCTTGTATATTTCATTGAATTCTTATAAAACTAAGTTTAAGATTCATGTTATAGTAATTGCCTAAATGATGTTAACTTGAGGATTATTTAATAACTTTTATTAAATAATTTTAAAATAAAAAAATATAGACTAGTTTATACGGTAAGCACAAACATATTGGCTACTGAATATATAATTTCTTTGACTTGGTCACAAATTGTGTGGCTTACTTATTGTCCTCAGTCAATACACCTAGAAAACGTTAACGAAATAAAATAACACAAATTGTAAAGCTCAACACAACGATTACATCAACTGAATGGAATGCAGACGTCTTTTAAATTGTGACTTAGTTATTGTCCAACGTCAATACACGCAACGCAATCTTGTGGAGATTTCCTTTTATCTTTTTCTTTTTTTTTTTTCCCCTGGCCATCCTTTATTTTCTTACAAGAAAAATGGTTATTTGTACTAATTGTTTAGACATACTCTCAGGATATGATAATTATAATATCTATAAGTATGGATTTCAACTATATAAATGTAAAATATGATGTTAATTAGGAATAAATACACACTATTTGTAAAACCAATGTATTGATTTTGTATTTACGTAATATTGAAATCTACACGAAATGTGATTACCCCATATCTATTACAAAAGATATATATATATGTCAATTTACCACTTATATAAATAAATTTCACCCTTATTTAAATTACAATGACAAATGTCAATTAGTGTTGTGATAGGTGGGGATCGTTTGTGGGGTGATGACCTAGTTTGTATTCTAGTTTCGCTTGTCTCTCTACAAGAATTATTAGGTGATGCTTTTCTAGTCCTGTAGGGGTCTTTTCTTTTGTTCCCCTTGGGTGGTTCCCTTAAGTGTTACTTTTTGTATGGCTCCTCTCCTTTTGAAAAGTTTTGACCCTTATTCAATAATTATTAAAAAAAAAAGTGTGTCTAAATAAATAATTTAAAAACTTCATATAACATAACTCTTTTTTTGTATTTGCATGCCAAGGGTACTGTTAGTGTTTGGTTTATTTTATATTTTTATTTTAATCATGAAAACATTACATTATTTTCATATTATTTTTGTTCATAAAAGTCTTTTAAATTAAATAATAAAATTAAAATTTTATTACCATTCCATGCACAAGATTAAAACATAAAAATAATTTTAACAAATAAAAAATTAATTTTTGAAATTATAATAAAAACATTAATTAAAAAAAGAGAACAATTGAAATTTGATATTCTTTTCACCTCATTTCTCTCTAAATTTTTAACAAATAAATGTTATCCATATATATAGAAAGATTTCAGATGGTAGTAAGAAGGAAAAAGACTTAATTAATTAAAAACTTGACTTCCTTGCTTCTTTGACTTGCTTCCGCGTGTCCCTCCGTCCCTCAAATGTCATGCAGCGTGAGAAATTCTTGTATATTTAGAGAGTAAGATACCTTCGTAGTTATTATCTTAACTAAATTTAATAATTATACTAAATAAAGAGAGATAAAAGATAATTTAATAAAATTAAGTTAAATTTTTTTATATATGAACTTGTTTGACGGTAGCCCTTAATTTTTGTCTACAAAATTTTAAAAGAGACTTGCGGAGATGAAGCGATCTTTTTTAACTATCATAAATCTCGTCATATAATAAATAAAAATAAAACGAGAAAAATTTCTTCCCTGACAACTATACAATAATTTCCAGCAGGTGCATACTCCACATATGTCAAACGTACAATCCACAGAGAAGATTCCAAATACAAACTAGTGTACTCTCCATCGTCAACACTTGTTCTCTCAAGAGATCAACAAACCCATCAACACCCATCCATGGCCTCCTTCAAGCTATTCTTCATCATCATCTTTAGCATCCTCAACTTTGCAACTACAAAAGCACAGGGACCTAATTTTCTCTACTTTTCTTGCATGCCTTACAATTTCACTGCCAACAGCACCTACCAAGCGAACCTGATCAGGAACCTCTACTCTTCCTTATCTTCCAAAGCCACCGACAACACCGAATACTACAACAACACCGTCCCCGCCGGCAAAAGCCCCTCCTCCGACACGGTCTACGGAATGTTCATGTGCAGGGGTGACATACCCTCTCAGCAATGCGGCGATTGTGTCCAAAACGCAACCCTAAGGCTCGCAAACGGGCCGTGCAACTCGACCATAGAGGGAGTGATATGGTACGACCAGTGCATGGTTAGGTATTCGGAGCATTATTTCTTCTCCAGCGTGGCAAAAGAGCCTATGAAGGTGTATGTTAGCCCCACCCATATGATTTACGAAGGAAGTTTCAACCGTACGTTGTTTGAGACCTTGAACAAAACCGCGGATGAGGCAGCGAAGGCACCTATTGGTGCCAAGAAGTTTGCTACAGGTGAAGCCGATCTACCTGTGTTTCAGAAGCTTTACACAATGGCTCAGTGCACGCCGGACCTGTCACCTGAAGAGTGTAGGAGCTGTTTGAATCGTTCGATAAACGGGGATCTTCCACAGTGCTGTGCGGGAAGGGAGGGAGCGAGAGTTATGTATCCCAACTGCATCATCCGGTTTGAAATTTACCCTTTCTATGGATCCCCTGAATCAGCACCAACACCTGCACCAGCAGGAGGACTCCTTCCTTCCTCCGATTCCGGAGGTAAAGTTCAAAATTATATGTTTATATCATAGAACCTTGAGAAGAAATTCCGGTCTCAGTTCATTTCTATTTTCATTTTTCGTTAAACAGTGAAAACAATAAATAAAATCAGGAAACAAAAATGAAAAGAAGAAATAGGAATACAAACCAAACAGACTATATTTTGCAATATCTCTGCCGGCCTTACTGATTTGCTTAGTTTTAACAAACTTTATCGGTTTGTTTCTTTCCACTTCACTCCAATGAACTCAACAATTCAAATTAAATCAATTAAATTGGTTTGAGTTGGTTTATATAACTCAATAATTGGGTTATTTTAAGTCAAAATTAGACTGAACTAAAATTACTATTGATTCGTTTATCATATTTACTGTATTTCAACTTGAAACTCAAACACTTAACTTAATTTTCTTTTAATTTTGTTTTCTAAATTTTCAAAATTTTGCACTTAAACTTTTAATGATAGAGTCACCTTTAATCTTTGTTGTCTACATTTATTTATTAACATTGTTATTAAGTATGGATTTAATTTATATACATTATTAGTATAAAAAAGTTTTACATAAATATCCAACCATATATTACCATATTAATAAAAGTATTTGATCTAATTATTTATTATATTAAAAGCCTTATAAATATAAATATTTGATTAAGTAATAATATAAAACTCTTTTACATTATAAATACAGAACTATTAAACTCATTAAGAATCTCATAATTAAGTCTCATATTATTATTAGTTGCCATAAGTAATAAAATTTTTAAAAAATACAAATATTTATTTTTTATTTAACCTAATGATCCAAACCAAACCAATTACATCATAGTCGAATTGATTTGTTTGGATTTGCTAAAAAAAATAAAAAATAAATCAAAATTAAAATAATTTAATTAAATTTAATTAATTTTAATTAATTTTTTTAAAAATCAAACCAAACCAAACTCACGTATTTATCCCGGTAATGCCCGCCTATACCAATAAATAATTATGGAAGTTAGTGTATATCTTAGAACAATTCTTTGTTTATTGAACTAGTGAAATAAGAAAGAAATAGCATGACATTTGTCATTTGTCATTTGATATCACTTTAGATGGAGACACACGTAACTCGCTTCTTTTAAGAAAATTTATGTAATCTCAGGTTTCAATCGTGTTTATGACATGCGGACACATTGGTACCGAAACACCGTTTTATTAATTTTAATGTTCATTGCCCTACTTATACTACACAAAAGATTAGTAGTACAAAAAGGTATCACTCTCTTCCATCCACACATTTAAATATTACATAAAAGCTAATCTGATTTAACATATACTTTTCTCATATCCTCTTTTGGCGTCCCTTCTTGCACAAGACATGTCCATAAGAAAGTATGGAGCCGTCACCTACAATAACCATTGGCATACTATATAAAAGCCAGAGTAAAGCTTCATTTTGATTTCTGATAAAAATTATGAGGAATAAATTAATCTTTTAAGATTTAAAATTTTAATAATAATCTCTCAATATTTAAAAAAAAAGGATACATTAATCCCTTTATTAACTCACTATTATAACACTTAACGAAAAATTACACATGACACGTTAAGTTTATGCTAAAAATTTCTCTCTCATCAAAATGACACCATTTCACACTCTTTCTCTCTCACCAAATTTTTGAGTTTTGAGTTTCAAGTTTAATGTGTCACTTAGCATCATTTCTCTCTTATCCCCCAAGTTTTGAATTTCGAATTCAACATGTCACTAAATCAAGATAGAGAGAATTCAAAGTTTTCAAATTCTAAGTTCAACTAGAGAGAGTTTGAGCGAGTTCAATGATGTCGTTTTAATGAAAGAGGAGCTTTAAATAGAGAATTAACATGCCATGTTTGTTTCTTTGTTAAGTATAGTAACGAAGAGTTCACGGAGAAACTAATGTATCTCTTTTTTTAAATGATGAGCGATTATTATTGGACTTTTAAATTTTGAGAAAATTATCCTCCACTATTTTTATTAGGGACTAAAATGAGGCTTTATTCTAAAAGTTATGTACATTCTTATGATAGTTAGGTAATTCAATTAATCATTATCTCTGTAAAGCACCTTTAAATAGCCCTAATGTATGGCCATCGATGTCTAATTCTTTCTAACCAAAAGTCATTTTTATATAATATTTAATGTACAATTAATGTCAATTACTTGATGTAGTTATTTATTTTTAATTACAATATACCAACATAAATGCTTGTCCTTTCTTCTATCATTTTTTGTACTTTCAATCTTTCTGTTTTCTAGTTATATTTTTTGTTCTTTTCCTGTACGCGTAGCGAGCCAACGATATGCTATTGTTATCATGACCCGTTAACAGTTATTATTGACATACATACATTGGTTTTTTGTGCAGAAAATAAGAAAAACCGTTCACGAACAATTATTTTGATTGTTGTCCCCATTGTTATTGTGACAATGCTCTTCACTTTTTCCTGCTATTTGCTAAGGAAAAGAACAACAAAGAGTTATAAGACTATTCTCCGAGAAAACTGTAAGTATCTTGAAAAAAAATAAAAAAGTTATTTCAATCCATGATCATTAATTTACTGGTAATCTTCAACAAGTTTGTAACTTGTTTAACAACTCAAATGGTCTAGTTGGTCCTGAAAGTAACACTTTAGAGGGGCTGCAATTTGACCTGGATATAATTGAAGCAGCTACGAACAACTTTTCACTCCAGAACATGATTGGTAAAGGAGGATTTGGAGAAGTTTACAAGGTGGGAAAATGTGACAAATTTTATTTCTTTTATGATCATGCTTTACTACACAAATAATGGTATATATATTTTTAGGGTATCCTTTCTGATGGACGACATATAGCTGTAAAGAGACTTCATACAAGTTCTAGGCAAGGTGCAGATGAGTTCAAGAATGAGATTTTATTGATAGCCAAACTTCAACACAGAAATCTGGTAGCTTTCATAGGTTTCTGTCTTGAAAAACAAGAAAAAATTCTTATTTACGAATACGTGCCGAATAGAAGCCTTGACTACTTTTTATTTGGTTTGACACTTTTGACCCTCAACTCTTTAATTATTTAAAGTGATTCATGTACATATGCTTTCAATGCATTATATATTCGTTTAATTGAAGTGAACAAACATGATTCGCTTACTTTTCTTAATGATCACTTGAAAAATTTTGTAGATGCTCAAGAGCAGAAGTTAAGTTGGGCTGAGCGTTACAGAATTATTGGAGGAACTGCTTTAGGAGTTCTTTATTTGCATGAATATTCTCGACTCAAAGTTATACATCGTGATCTAAAACCTAGTAATATTTTATTGGATGAAAATATGAACCCAAAAATTTCAGATTTTGGTATGGCTAGAATAGTTGAAATAGATCAAGATAGAGGAGAAACCAACAGAATTGTTGGTACATAGTAAGTTTTGAATTTTCATTCATAACCTTTCAACTCTCACTCCTTCATATGGTATGGTTTTAGCTAATTTGTGATTGATTTTTTTTATTTATTTTATAGTGGTTATATGTCTCCAGAATATGCAATGCTTGGACAATTTTCTGAAAAGTCAGATATTTTTAGTTTTGGAGTCATGATTCTGGAAATTATTTCCGGAAAAAAGAATGCACGATTTCATGAATCACATGCAGAGGGCCTCTTGAGTTACGTGAGTGCAATAATCTTGCAATTTTCTTTTTCTTCCGTTTTTGGGTAACTAACAGCTTTAATCTTTTACTAATGTTCATGTATAATGTAAGTGGAAATCAATTTAGATGCAAAGTAGTGTAAAAATTTGAATATTTTGCTACAGGTTTGGAGACAATGGGAGGATGGAACACCATTCAACATATTGGATCCAAATATGAAAGAAAATTATCTTGAGGTAGAAGTCATGAAGTGCATTCAAATTGGTTTATTATGTGTTCAAGAAAATTCAGATGCTAGACCCACAATGGCAACAGTTGTTTCATATCTTAATAATCTTTCGCTTGAATTGCCATATCCACAAGAACCAGCATTTTTCACGCATGGTAGATTCATGGATCCAAAAATTGCACATGAATCAAGTTCCAGCCAATCTGCCAACCGCTCCACACCATTCTCTACCAATGAAATGTCGATAAGTGAATTTTATCCTCGGTAGTAATTGAGCTAATTCCTCTCTTCTATGTAATTATCTATAAATGTTTTCAACGTCTATTAATAAATTTTCATTTGGCTGTACTTCTTCATGTAGGAATCCGATTATGAACTATTTTATTTTATTTTCATTTCACTGTTCAATCTGCCCACTAGAAATCTTTGAATGATCCCAAAATCACCTAATAAAACAGAGATTTTTGCTACAAAACATTCGTATATAGCATCATGTCATGATTTCATGACAAAATATATTTCGATTATATACTCATTTTCAATGAATATTACTTGGTTGACAAATTTCGGTTAAGTTTTAGCTCTTTGACGCTTTAAAATTCAACAGCATTTGACCTTTTGAATGAAAATATTTGTAACAATGTAGCATGGTAAAACTGGCTGTCAAGCGCAGAAGAAATTCGCAATGTCATTGCAAAACACTCTTGCAATAATTTATGCAGCGTACAATGACCACAAGAAATTATGAAGAATATTTGTTGCTTTTTTTTTTCGTTTAAGATCTTGAAATTATATTCCTATATGTTGAAAATTACTTGAAGTTTGTGCTCTGGGATAAAAAATTGTTTAGAAGCTTGTCCAATGACTACACCAACAGTTAAGGTAATTCATCATCTATGTGAATACTTGTTAGTATGGCCCTTAGTACTTCAAATGAGTCAGAAAATGATGAGCATCTTTCCTAATAAGTAATAACCTTCGGCAGTTAGACATGTCAGAGGAATAGATTAGTAGGAGTTTTAAATTTTTCCTGGGGCCATGCTTGTATATTAATGAATATATGAAGGTTTTTATAGAAATAACAGAATTTTGCAGGGAACTTCCAATCTTATGTTTTGAAAAATAAGTGAGTTGTAATGAATTTGAGACCAAAATATCAGTTTTGTTGAGAAAAGAAAAAACTAATAGTGCTACCTCTTCGCATACAATCACAAGTGTTGGGGAAAGCGTGCTTGCTCAAATGTTACTGGGCTCTAATCTCACAAAATCAAAAATAGCACCAAAAATTTTAACATGATTGACGCTGGACCGTTCCATGACCCAAGAAGTCTAGAAGGCAAGGCATGGACTCGGACATCCCAACCAATCTCTGCAAAATGTATGAGAGTTTATCATTCAAGAAGACAAAACCGTGCCCTGCCACATAAAAAAAGAAGACAAAACCGTGTGTCTCACTCTTTTTTTTTTTTTTTGTGCTCGTAAGCGCATATGTCTCACTCTTGCTTCGCCAAATATTACCTTCCTCTAGAAATAATTATCCAATTTTAAATATATATATAAATTTAAAAAATTATTGAAAATATTAAAAAATTTAAATATATTTTATAAAATTATTTTTATTTAAATTTTTTTAATTATTTTTTTTACTTAATCTCTCTTTTTTATTTAAAAGGATATAATTGGAAAAAATAATTAATATTATTTAAATTTTTAAAATAAACAACTATTTATAAATAAATAAAATTTTAAAAATAGATAATTATTTTAACACACAGGTAATAACGAATATCAATGTATTCTAAGGCCCAATTCTCTACAAGAAGACAAAAAGGAAACGGTCAAGAACTTTTTGGTAAAAAATAATAATAAAAGAAGAAGAAAAGTCGATGACCTGAGTGCATGATTGGCACCCAGTATCAAGATTGATAATTTTTAATTTATGTTTTTTTTTTTTACATAAGATTGCTAAGTTAATATAATACATTTTGAAAGGAGAACTATGTAAAAATCAGTTGGCAAACGTGGCACAGATTTCAGGACTGTCAGAAATCGTAGATATATATATTTGCAAACTAGATCATAAACAGGGTCCCAAACTCCACGGTGAGTGAATGCTGAGGTTGCAGCAGCCAACAACAAAGCAGATTCGTTGTCATGGCCATTTCAAATTCTCAATAAAACATTAATTAGCGTTCCTGTCAATATGCTCACAATCTGGCCAAGAAAAGAAATGGAACATAATGTTAGAATTTTATAGCCTCAGATCAATAGTTAACTCCGATTAAGGCATGCAATTAAACAAAAATTGAATCCAATTGTTATCTATTACCTGGAGTGAATGAAAAGCCAAGAGATTCCATAACTTTTACCTCAGTTCTTCCTTCCTCTTGATTACAGAAGCAGAAGAAAGGAGTTGAGAATTGGAAGCCAAATGAAAAGAAGAAGCAACAAGAGAAGATGGAGAGAGAGAGAGAGAAATCCTCCTATATCCCGGTAAATTTAAAATTGAACATTCTATTTTAATGGGCAAGACAGCTATATATATAGAAATTTGGGAGGGACTCTCACTTGTCTTAAACAAAATATAGAAATTTAAGCGCACCCATTATAGCAATTTATCTGCAGAACATTTTATATCCTTTATATTATTTAACCCAACAATAATATGAATCATACAATTGGGCTAAATAAAATGCTCTAATGATTGACATTCAATTAATTTGAGTTTTTAAAATAATTATGATCTGATTTATGGCAGTCCACGTATATGATAATTTATTAAATTTATCACATAATGCCTATGTTATTTGAACTATTGCTGATACCCAAATAACACTCTCTCCATAACAATTAGCAAATAATTTCAGTTGAAAGTTGGTGCAACAAATCGTAAACACGCAAAATAAGTCCCTTTGTTTGGTATTCCTTTGAAAATAAGAGATGAGCAGTTAATTGATGAGGACTTATATAAAAGAACTCATACTTGAATTTTTCATATCTAATTTTAAGGTCATACCAAATAGACGTACAAGGGTCAGAAAAAAATTCACGTTATATTCACATAAGGGGTGCAAGTTGCAACCTAAATGGTCCTATTCTTGCACATTTTTTCAAGGGACATGTGTAAGTGATTGTCCCCTTTGTTTGATTAATTCAAGAAGAAAGATAAGCAAACTCCAGAAATGTTGATGCTGCAGAATTACAGAGGTTCAAACTTCGAACATCTTTTTTTTTTTTTTCTCTCTCTTTTTAAGTGCAAGAGGTTCGAAAATTTTAGTAAGCTAAGGATTAGTTATCTTGTAAAAAGACATAGGTGTGGTTAAGTATATGACTCCAAGCACATGTGCTATCTCAAGGCGTCAAATTCGGACAAGAACGTACATATTGTTATGTAATGACTTAAACATCAATAATTGGGATACGATCTTTCTTGGTACATAAATTTCCAACGGTTGGAACATGCTGCTTACTTGCTTATCATATATTTCAATCTGTACCTACCCAACGGTAAATTAGAGGTTAAATATAGGGCTGCTTAAACTCACATATAATTAATCTAACTTGAGTCATGAAACTATGTGGAGTAAAACTCTTTAAGCGCTAATATTTTTTATACACATGACTCAAACTTTACTCAAGGAAAATAAGTGTGAAATTACTTAAACAAACTAAGTATTGGTCTGAGTTACTAGAGAATTTAACATAAGATATAATACATGTGTACAAGTCGGAAGAGTCAATTTTGCATATGAAATAAGACCACACCGATTCATACACTAAAATGTGACCAGAGGAATATGCAAAAAGATGAACAAGATCGAGAGTGAGTTGAGAAATCTGAAGATGCTCCAAAATTACAGAAGTTCCAAAAGTTCTAATAGGCTCAAGGTATAATCGTGAGATAACTCTTCCGGCAAATGGAGATAACTCTTTCCTTTGCTTCCGTCATTATGTATAAATTAAATTACTTTCCTCATGGATGAATTGTTCTAGTGTCACAACAATAAGGTTGTATATTTGCGCTTCTTAGCAAGAAACAATACTAGACTAGTAAATAAAGTTTGCTCACCAAAACCGTCTAGTTTGCAGGGAATTTTCCAACCTCCACGCTTTCATAAGTTACTAGAAAATCAAACTTTTCCTCTTTCTTTCCTTTTTCTTTACTTCACATTCAAAGGAAGAAAAGCATTCTCCCTTTTCAAGGTATGCCATAGATCGGATTTGAAGAATAAGCAAGAATATAGAGAATGATCTATAAATGTCATCATCGTATATACTTATATACATAATGATTCACTTAGCACACATTTCTAATTCCAAAATCAGTTAAAGAACATCATAGAAAAAGGTAAGCAGATCATCATTTGTAGTATTAACTAGACTAAACAAAGTTGTACTATATTCTTTTTTTTTTCCTCTTCCAATTTTGAGTGCAAAGCTTAATAATGCCTAGCCAGCCTCATATTTATTTTCCTGTGACATTCCATCACTCCATTATCATTCAAGCAGAGAAGAATGGATATAAGATGAGTGATTAATGATAATTTGGCCTCACATCTCTTCAGCTCACATGTGGCTGTTGTTCTTCTTTCCTTTCATTTTTTTTTTTCCTATTCTATTGTCAATTTAAACATATTCCACTGGCAGTGAAAAAGTTCATACTACAATGAGCCATATGGATGCCGCCTATTGAAAAGTAGTTTAAAACTTTTACTGGAAGTGAAAAATGAAAAATTTCAGCTTCTGCATTGAATTGCCATCTTCTTGTTTCTCATAGAGTAAAAATTTTTACATCTGATCAAATTTGAAATCTTCTTATTTATCTTTACCTTCTTCCTACATGCAGCATCCTTAAATCCTTCTTTCTGCAATAAAGGAAGTAATTAACATATCATTGTTAGAACCCCAGAAAATCTACACAATGCTATGAAGGGAACAGCGGATGCTTAATTGTCATCCATGTTAAACTTGTGCATACCAATGGATCTTTTGCAATGGAGAACTGCCTCATGTATTGAGCTTTCAGAATCACAAGACTTGCGCCAATCATCTGGAGAATAAGCTATACTATTTCTTGGGGAGGTTTCTGAGTAGTATCCCCTATTCTTCACTGCCTCAGCTCTTTTACCAACAGTTTCAGTATTTGAACCTGATTTGTGACCCCTCAATTTTCTATACAAAGGCCTTAAGAAATTCAGATACTTCTGAAATATTCTCCTTGATAATGTTCTGCACCTTTTTAAGGAAGGGCATCTAGAATGACCCTTTGGAACCACACTTTCTGGTGCATGTAAAGATGAAGGTAGGCTTGGATTGGAGTCTGAGGCCTCGTATGCTTCCATCTTCAAAGATTCAACAAAAAGAGGCATAAGGTAACCATTGGAAAAGAGCTCATCTGCATCAACAAGAGCAAAAGGGGACTGTGAAATTGGGAAGTCAAATTTGGAGTCCTGTGAGTTCTTGAAGAATCTTTTAGAGGGTGGAGACTTTGGGTCCATCTCAATGAAGGAAACTTCGTCAGATGCATCAAGAGAAGTTCTCAGGGAACTATCTAGGCTTTCTAGTGATGGCTTCAGGTTGACTAACCAACTATAAGAGAAGCTTTCAATAGAGAGAGGCTGGGAAGTTTCCATGGCTGCTAAAAAAAAAAAAAGGAAAAAATTGACAAATTTGACAGTGTAAGAGAAGGGGATACAAGGTGGTGGGCTATAGCTAGCAAAGGCACTCCTCTAATGCAGCATGTCTTTTAACTTATATATGTGTGTGTAGACACACACACACACCTTAATGTATTATCTCTCTCCAACAATTGGCCATGTGGCTTTCTGGCAAGAGACGATGAATTTTAATAATTGGAAATGAAAAAAGAAGAAAAAGAAACACAAATGTGAGTCCCCCACCAGACCCATAATGTCTTGTTTCATCAGTAGTTAACTTCAGCCTTCCTTTTTAATCATTTGCTGCTTTAAAATTTTCATAAAGGAGTTGGTTTATTTCTGGACTTAGCCTTCTACATAACAAATCACATTTAAGTAAACGGTGGAGGAGGTTCATGCATATTATTCAGACGTGGTATATTAGGAATCTAGAAAAAATTTAGCAGAACCAGCTTTTTAATGCTTTAGAATGATGCCTTTTAAGCTTTTTGTTCAGTAAATTAAAAGGATAGGGAATCTTTGCTAATTAGACGGGCCGAATAGAGAAAACTTCAATTAGTTGAAATCCCCTGAATTTGTTATGTCATAAACCAATGTTCTAAAGCAATATGGGCGGTGTTATTGATTATACTTAGCGTGAAGTGTTTTGTTGTTGTCTTCTTGTTCTGTGTTATATTAGTATTTGGATCGATACAATCCATTTGGAAGGGTGATTTCATCACTCTGATGATAACATCCCAACTGCTGCAAGCCTGCAAGGTAAGTCTGAGCCTAAATTATAATATATTCCATTGTACTATATTATGTGCATATAACCGAAAGTCCTAAATGACATTGATATGCATACTCAATTGGATCATTATTATATGCACACGACATTATTGGTTCATGAAGAAAAAAGGCAGTGTGACATAGGACATTAGAGTCGTGCAATGGTTTTTAACCATACACCAAACTAGAGTCGTATTCAAGAAATATAGAATGCTGACTATACTCATCAAGTAATTGTTCCATAAGCAAGCGTGGCCATTGAGCTATTCCAGCGGCAAATCCGTACATAGTGGGACAAGTTATCTCCAATAATAATAGAAAAGTGGTGTTATTTTGTACTAATGATAAGTTAAGAATTTGGTATGAAAATTATGTGTTGGTATTAAAATAATGGAAAGACAGAAATTATGTATGGAAAGACACGGGGAAAAAGTGAAAATGATTTCCACCTCTGCTATTCATACAAAAGTATAAATTTAGAATCCGTATTAACAAGCATTATTCATAACAGAAAGTTATCTAAAAGAAAAGTGTCGGTAAATCTGTCTTTTAGTCAAGGATAGATCTCTGATGGAATCCTACCCTTCTTTTTTTGGTACTGCACAATTGTATTCAACTTTTATTCGAAAAGATGAGGTCAAGAAAAAGAGAGGACTAGCTATTATTGCGTAATTGAGAATTTGGCATGAATAACGAAGACAATTTATAAGAAACAATGATATCAATTGGATATAGAAAATAAAATAAAAATAACAAGAAACAAATTCTTGGTAAAAATATTTATGATTTAACAACGAATAACTAATTTAGTTAGATATCTTCATAGAGTAGTTAATGAGAAACTATTACAGACTTAATCACTTCATTAATTATTTTTAAATTAAAAATAATGTTACTAAGAACTATTGTTAAACTTTTTTCTCAAATGAAGTGGATAAACACGAATCAAGAAACCGACCTGCAAAACTCTAAATATTGCAGTCACAATAAAGAAAAATGGAAAGAAAAGGCTATGGACATGTTATCTTCGTAAAGGCAGGCACAAACTGATAAACAACATGATAACCTTACCAATTGGCATGCGTAGCATTATTGTTGTCCCTGAATGAGTTCAATGTAAATCTGAAACATTACAGAACAAATATGATGACTGGCGGAGTCTGTCATGGTCCGCATTGAGTTTGGGACTAACTTGATCTGTGGTGAATATTGAGAGAAAAACAAATTTGTAAGGTAGAATTATAATTTTAAAAGTATTAAAAAAATGCTGAATCACTTCACCCCACCATCGCCCTTTTTCCAACACCACCGCTAGGCCCGTCCCCCTAGGTGCCACTCCCCAGCCGTCAGCCATGGCGCCACCGCCTCAACGTTGACAAAGTCAGAGAAGAAAGGAGAGGCATCTACACGACGCTTGCGATCAACTCTCTTCAGGTGGTGTTGAGGTTGGTGATGAGAGAGTCAACAAGGCACTCAACATTGGATACAAATGATATCTTTGTTCTCATTGCAGAGTGAGAGATTCATAATCACGATGATGTCGTAGCCTTGTGCACTAGGTTCAGGATTTTTTCTTTTTCCATTAATTATTTAGGGGTACATTCCAAGTCTTTCAGTGTGCTTTGTGCTGATGTTTCTTCTGGGTTCTAACACAAATACAAGGAAGTACAAGTTATTAAAGCACCAAAGTCATTTGTTTGATTTGATAATTTGGGTATTCTATGAGAAATCGAGAATAGTCATATGCGTAATTGTGATTTGTGCTTTGCTTCATACTTTAGCATACAAACCAATCAAAAAATTTGGGGCCCTCGTTGTCTTTAGCATTTTAATTATAATAGAAATAGTGTTCAAATGGTTAATCCATAATGCTTAAATAAAATTGTGGGTCTCATTAGAATTCTACGATTTTAATTCTAAAGTTTTTATGGGTCACAAACAGCATCCTAAACATTGTTGCCAACATCTCATCTTAGCCACATGTTTGAGTTTTAAGGGCTGTGATTTTGGGACCAACTTGGTCACAAACTAACAATGGCCCATCACAGACTAAGCCTATGATGACTTTCCCATGGCAAGGAAGATTCAGGCTTTTTCATCCACTAGCAGCCTTAGTGGTGCTGCACACAAATCTTCTGAAGTTTAAATGTAACAATGGTATGTCATTTTCATCCCAAAAAGGAACTAATTAGTTTTGGTACTGAAAATCTAAAATAGCAGACAAGGGTCCCTGCGGCTGTCGGATAAAGTAAACATCAGCAAAGGTTACTGGGACAAAAGCTACTAAGCCATGTTAGCATAGTGACTTGAAAACAATTGGTCCCCTCTCCTATGTTCCCGGTTAAGACAATAGGTGCTTGCTAGTAAATACAACGTTCATTTAATGCAGTCTAATTCTGAAAAGAATGTTACACCATTCCTGCAAGTACGAAGGAACCAAACTATGCAAGGTATCTTTGATAAAAATGGACAGAAGTTATATCTACAAGAATATAAAGTATAGTTGTAGATAAATTTCACAATGGAGAATCATGACAACCAGCTCAGCAGCAGGTAAAATGTGGCTATTAGCAAACCACATGCACTCATTTTTGAACTGTTTAAGTCTCTCATTCTGGGGGGCGAGGTTGTAAGAATTTTAGGAGCGCAGAGGCTATCAGTACATTATGGGATACTGTACTGCTCAAAATAATGCAAATTGTGTATTCAGTATTTTCATTTTCACAGTTGTCCTTTACTGTTATCTTGAAATTCAGTCAACAGGATGCTCTAAAAGTTGAAACTTCAAGCTCTCAGTTTTGGTAAAAAGATTGCCAAGACCCTTTACTTGAGGCTCTACAAACGAGGGATGCTTTTGCATATTGGGCTATCACTGCAAACATTTATTAGAACTGGCAAATATCTTTTTTTATAGGAAAAACTGGTTATAGAAAGAACTGGCAATAATATTGTAACTGATGTCAAGAGCTGTTAAAATATTAACTGATGTAGTGCAACCACAATCCTCTATGTGTAGTATTAAGAAGAAAACATTTATAATTCAAATCTTGGTAAAGGGATAAGTGCAACTCATTTTGGGGAGACAGTGAGTAGGGAGAGGCCAGAAGCATGATAATATATAAAAACAATATATTACTTCATGAGATCCAGAAATACAAAAACATTCCACAAACTATGCAACAACATTGATGGAAAGAGGTTCTTAGACCGTACAAAGACAGCACCCATCACCATGCCAAGAAATACAAGCGGCAGCATCCTCTGAATGTTAAAATGTGCCAAGGCAAAAGCTACTGAGCTAACTAATATGGCACTCCATAGAGGCATGTACTTGGTTAAAGATGGGAGAAGGAAACCCCGGAAGACAATCTCCTCCCATATTGGGGCACAAACTGAGACAACCATTGCATAAAGGGCCATTGCCACAGGGTCTCGCGCTACAATTGATTGCTCTACGCTTGAGACAGTAACTGGACTAGATTGAAGCACAGGTAACAAGTTTAGGTTCACCTGTGACAGCTGATTGATAAGGGGGAACATGAGGCAGCCTACAGTGACATCAAACAGCAACTTGCCCCTGAGTTCAAATTTAAACCAGTCGGATGAAAGTGGTTTGAACTGTGCAAGGCAACGATGAAGTATTGCTATCCCAACCACACCTTCAGCAACATCAGTCAACAGGCTGTACAATGCTTGCCCTCTGTATGTAAGAGACTCCTTTCTAAACCCTGCCGTGGAAGCCAAAAATGGAACTATCCAAGATCCTACAAACCAAAATGAGGCAATCCAGAGAAGCATAACCTGCAGAATCCAACTTAGTTTGCTCTTCTAGATGTGATGACATCAATTATAAAATCTAAGAGTATGTCTTATATGGAGAATAATTTTTTTTTGGAACTCGGAGTAGGAGTGGATAAGGGAATTAGAATGGAATCAAACAATCATTCCTATTCTAGTGCTTTGTAGCATCATGATTTTGTATTTTATGTTGGTACATAGAATAGAATTAGAATTGTAATCAAATGACGCAAATAAGCCCTGTAAAATCAGCTATTATAATTACCAAAGAAATATAACTATTTTTACAGTTGAATTAGAAAAACATCAGAATGCGATTATGTGATTTTTTTTTTTTTTTTAAAGTAAGTTTTTCATTCCAAATTAAGATGATCATGTATCAAAAGAAGAAAGCTCTGGTAATATTTTTGATATATAAGACTAATTTATTTGTCTAGTATCCATTTTTAATATTGAGACCAGTAAGGTCAATATAACATTATTTTTTAACCATAGATTATTATTGGCATCTAAGATGAAGGAATAACATTAATCATTTTGCCAAAAAAATTAGCGTGAATTTGTCAAGCAATAAATTATCACATTCTTGGGAGCCAGCCATGAATCCTCATTCCTCCCAGAAGGAGGAATATGCATTCCTGGTCGTGTGGAACCAGGACCAATGATGGAATGGCTATTTCATGCCTTTTCCTATACCATAGGTATATTCCTATTGAAATAGGCAGGAATGGAATGGATCCTCATTCTAGCATACCAAACATACTCAAAGCATATATAATATTGAAAATGGCATCTGTTAGAGACCCGAAATATGGTAAAGTTTACGAACATAAGAGGAGAGGTAGAGTTGGGCTGCAATCAGGCCCAAAAGGAGAGTAAAATAACATGCTAGTAGTCTGCTAGGAAGGGAGGAGGAGAGAGAATGTGTGGAATTGGTGAGGCAGTTAGTTATAGGGAATGAGGGGAGTCGGAAACTAAGAAATAAGAAGTTAGAGGTTGAAGGGCTCCTCTATGCCCAGGATAGTTCCTTTTCTGAAATCCTTGATTTATACACTATTAATACCATACTCTCATACTGATTCGGGATTGAGTTCTCACTGGAACTTCAGTCCCTACATTCATAATTACTGTTCTTCTTCTTCATTTAGCTAGTACCAGTGTAACAACTGGTATCAAAGCCATCGATTCTGAAGGGCTCTGTGGATGGTCCATACATGCACTACTGCAATGGAGGCAAGGATGGAGGAGGTCGAGTGCAGGTTGGAGCGACTGGTCACGTGGAAAAGGGTCAAGATGAGTTGCGTCAGATGTTGGCAGCTCTTTCCCACCAGATCGGAGAGTTAATGCGCGATAGGAATTCCAGCCACACTCCCCCAGAGAGTCCCGTTCACGGAGCTCTAGTTCCGACTCACTCGAGGGACACAACGTGAAGAACCTCCTCGAGCATGCGCACACGAAGATCGTCGACGGGAAGCATCGTCAATTACTGTTTGGGGGATGATCGCGCCAATCGCCGGCGGAATCTGGGCCGGAAACTCGAACTCCCTCTCTTTTTTGGAGATGATGCGTATAGGTGGTTGGCTCGTGTTGAGCGTTTCTTCCGCATCAATGAGGTCTAGGATTATGACAAGATGGACTTGGTGCTCGTGGCCATGGAAGGTGAGGTGTTGATATGGTACCAATGGTGGGAGGAACAAGTTCCCTTCCCCACTTGGAGGGAATTCAAGGAAGACCTCATGAACAGATTCCAACCAGGTGTAGTGTGGAACCCGTATGGTCCACTATTGCGGGTCAAACATACAAGCTTCGTTTAGTAGTACCGACGTGAGTTTGAGCTCACTGCAGGAGGGGTGAGGCATTTGGATCCCAAAGTGAAGATGGGAATATTTTTGAATGGGCTTAAAGAGGAAATACAAGCGGAGTTAAAGGTAAGTCAGTTCCGTACTCTCTCCGCAATGATGGACAAAGCATTAGAGCTAGAGGAACGTAATTTAGCTTGGAAGGAAGGAGGAGTGGGGAGTTTTCAGAAGGGACCAAGCCACTCCAAGGGGAATCTGCCTTTGAAGCCCTTTGGACCAGTCCGATCAGTGGGGGGATCGAGTTCTGCAGCGTATGGCGAACGAGGAGGACGAGGGATAGTTGAGGGAACCGGGGACCGAAGGAAGGCGAAGCCTCGAAAGCTTTCTCAGGAGGAATGGCAGGAGAGACAGCGGCGTGGCCTTTGTTTTAAATGTGGGAATCCGTGGGGCCGAGACCATGTTTGCCCAATGAGACGAATGCAGTTACTACTATTAGACGAGGACGATGAGGGAGAACAGGATATCAAAGGTGACGAGGCTTACCATTTCGAAGAGGACAGTGATGGGAGGGTGATGAATAACATGCGGTTGTCACTCAAGAGCTTTGTGGGACTTACTTCCAATAGGTCTTTCAAGGTTAAGGGTGAAATAGCAGGTCGGAAGGTGGTGGTGTTAGTAGACAGTGGGGCTTTTGGAAATTTTATGACTAGTAAGTTGGCAAGAGGGTTGGGGCTAGATGTGCGGAGCATTCCCATTTTTACTATAGAGGTGGGCAATGGTCAACAAGAGAAAGGAGGAGGTGTGTTGTGATGTAAAGATGCTGGTCTAGGGGATACTTATTCAGCAGAATTTCTTCCTCATGGAGCTTGGGGGCATGGAGGTTATATCGAGAATGGACTGGCTTTCTAGCCTAGGCAAAATTGAGGCTGATTTCCAAGAGATGACATTAAAGTGGAAGGTTGATGGCAAGGTGTGGGAGATTATTGGAGACCTTGCTTTATGCCATGCTCAAGCCTCTTGGAAGACCGCATTAAGGGTGCTGAAGGAGGAAGGTGAAAGGTTCTATATCACCGTAATCTTGGAGCAGCAGCAAGGTAATATAGCTGAGCCTATTCCCTGTGAGCTCCAGCAATTGTTACATGAGTTCTATGATGTTTTCCAAACGCCCCAAGGTCTGCCTCCGCAAAGGGATTGTGATCATGCTATCGTGTTGAAGGAAGGTGCAGGAATTCCAAATATCCGACCCTACAGGTATCCTCATTACCAGAAGAATGAGATAGAGAAGATAGTAGATGAAATGCTACAGGCTAGAATTATTCAACCAAGTGTGAGTCCCTTTAGTAGTCCCGTTATTTTAGTCAAGAAGCAGGACGAAGGGTGGCATTTTTTTGTGGACTACCGTGCTTTGAATAAGGTAACGGTGGCAGATAAATTCCCTATCCCTATGATTGAGGAGCTTTTAGATGAGTTGGGGTGTGCTACAGTATTCACCAAACTGGACCTCAAATCTAGTTATCACCAGATTAGAATGAAGAAAGAGGATGTAGCCAAGACTGCCTTTAGGACCCATGAGGGTCATTATGAATTTCTGGTCATGCCATTTGGCTTGACCAATGCCCCTTCCACATTTCAGGGATTAATGAATCGGGTTCTGAGGCCCTTTTTGAGATGTTTTGTGCTGGTATTTTTTTATGACATTCTGATATATAGCACTAATATGGTGTAGCACATTGATCATTTGAGGCAGATTCTGACACTTTTAAGACAACATCAATTGTTTGTGAATGCCAAGAAGTGTAGCTTCAGTAAAGGCGAACTAGAGTACCTTGGGCACATTATCTTAGGGTCTGGGGTGTCTGCTGACCCTAAGAAGGTTGATGACATGTCAACATGGCCCATTCCCAAGGACATAAAGAGTTTGAGAGGATTCTTGGGACTTACAGGTTATTATAGGCGTTTTGTCAGAGGGTATGGTGGGCTTGCTGCCCCTCTCACACAGCTGCTTAAGAAGGATTGCTTTGCTTGGAACTCTGAGACTCAAGCTGCTTTTGATATGTTGAAGAAAGCTATGGTGGATTTACCCATTTTAGTTGTGCCTAATTTCGAAAGAATGTTTGTCATTGAATCTGATGCTTCAGGAAGAGGGCTTGGAGCTATACTGATGCAGGATGGCAGACCATTAGCTTTTATGAGCAAGGTTCTGTCAGAGCGCGCCCAACAGAAGTCAGTTTATGAGTGGAAACTAATGGCCATAGTGTTGGCTGTCCAATGGTGGCATCATTACCTCTTGGGAAGGCACTTTGAGGTGCATACAGACCAGAAGAGTCTCAAATTCTTGCTGGATCAGAGATTAATGGGTGAAGATCAGCATAAGTGGGTCTCCAAGCTTTTGGGGTATGATTTTGAAGTGAAATACAAACCTGGCAAGCAAAATGGGGCTGCTGATGTGTTATCCAGGAGGATGTATTTTGCTGCTATCTCATCTGTGCAATTTTTTGATTGGGAAGATATTGAAGAGGAATTAATGGCTGATGACAAAATGAAGCAGTTGCTGCAGGATTTAGTTGACAACCCCGAAAGTCATCCCAGGTATGAGTTGAGGCAAGGCAGATTGCTTTACAAAGGGCGCATGGTTTTGGCCAAACACTCAACTAGAATTCCTTCTATCCTCAAGGAATTCCATGACACTGCAGCGGGTGGACATTCCGGATTTTTTCGGACTTACAAGCAGATTTCAGCTTTGTTATTTTGGGAAGGAATGAAAAAAGATATTCAGCAGTATGTTCGGGCTTGTGATATTTGTCAAAGGAACAAGGTTGAGACCCTCTACCCTACTGGTTTGTTACAGCCCCTGACCATACCCACCACGACTTGGACAGATTTGTCCATGGACTTCCTTGGAGGTCTTCCAAGGGCAAGGGGAGTAGACACCATCTTAGTTGTGGTGGACTAGTTGTCCAAATATGCCCACTTCCTTATTTTGACCCACCCTTATACGGCCAAGGTAGTTGTTGAATTGTTTGTCAAAGAGATTGTCAGACTTCATGGCTTTCCCAAGACCATTGTGACTGACCAAGACCATTTATTTATGAGTCCCTTCTGGACTGAGTTGTTTAAAGCAGCAGGAACTAAGCTACGTTACTCCACAGCTTACCACCCACAGTCCGATGGTCAAACAGAAGTTGTTAATAGATGTTTAAGCACTTATTTGAGGTGCTTTGCTGGGGTGAAGCCCAAATCATGGCCACAATGGCTGCCTTGGGCGGAATACTGGTATAACACAAACTACCATGCCTCTACGAAGATCACTCGTTTTAAAGCCCTATATGGCCAGGATCCCCCTTCTCTACTTCGGGGAGATGTCTCTTCTGGGGTTGAGGATGTGAACCAGCTGCTACATGAGAGAAATATGATGCTTGATGAGCTCAGAGACCAATTGGTAAAGGCTCAAAAATAGGATGAAGAATCAGGTTGACAAGCATAGGCGTGAGGTGGAGTTGTCGGTTGGAGAGAAAGTGTTTCTAAAGATTCAACCATACAAGCTTCAGTCCTTGGCCAAGAGGCAGAACCAGAAGCTAAGCCCACGATACTACGGGCCTTTTGAAGTGCTTGAGAAGGTTGGGGAGGTTGCCTATCGGCTGCAGTTACCCCCTGATTCCAACATCCACTCGGTTTTCCATATCTCACTGCTGAAGCAGTGCATTTCCTCATCGGTAGTGAGCCAACCGTGTCTAAATGCTTGACCGATGAGTGGGAACTGAAGGTTTTTCCTGAAGCAGTCACTGCTGCCCGGTTGAATGCAAATGGCGAAGAGGAAATTTTGGTGAAATGGGCTGATCTACCTGATTTTGAGAGCTCCTGGGAATTGAAGACCATGATACAATAGAGTTTTCCTCATTTCCACCTTGAGGACAAGGTGGAACTTCAAGGGGGGGTATTGTTAGAGACCCGGAATATGGTAAAGTTTATGAACGTAAGAGAAGAGGTAGACTTGGGCTGCAATCAGGCCCAAAAGGAGAGTAAAATAACATGCTAGTAGTCTGTTAGGAAGGGAGGAGGAGAGAGAATGTGCGGAATTGGTGAGGCAGTTAGTTATAGGGAATGAGGGGAGTGAGCTTACATTCATTCGGAAACTAAGAAATAGGAAGTTAGAGGTTGAAGGGCTCCTCTATACCCAGGATAGTTCCTTTTCTGAAATCCTTGATTTCCATACTATTAATACCATACTCTCATACTGATTCGGGATTGAGTTCTCACTGGAACTTCAGTCCCTGCATTCATAATTACTGTTCTTCTTCTTCATTTAGCTGGTACCAGTGTAACAGTATCTAACTGATTAAAAAAAAAAAGTATACTTTACCTGAACAATTGTCTTTGCTGTCCAAGGAACTGTCCAAGGTTCCACATCAACAATGGCAGTTATGGCCTGAATGTTTAAAACATTACTTTCACTTTTTATCCACCAAAAAAAAAAAAAAAAAGATAACTATTCCTGAGGCTCCCTAAAGATGTTTGCATTGTTTAACATAATATAGTTAGAAGGCATATAGTGAACATTTTAAAGTAGATTGATTTTTGATACTTTGATAATGTTAGAATTTCTTTTTAGAGCAACTCAAATCAATAGAAAGAACCAGAATGACAGAAACTGATAAATATTAGCAAAAATGACGCATCCAGTAATGAAATCTATAAAAATCTAACACAAAATTTAGGTCCTTTATTTGGTTTTAATCTAATGGGTTGAAATACATGCAAGTTAATTGAAGGCTCTGATAATATTTTTTTTCCATAGAGAGGCTATAATACCATGTTGATAGAGAGAGAGAAAGAGAAACAGAGGCTGAATATGTGGAGTTAACATAATTAATATAGTTTCTCTTTTATCAAAAAAGAAAACATAATTTATATAGTTTCTGACTACTATACAAGATTTGGCTGGACTATACAATGAATCTAGACCTATTTTACATACTACTGCTGTCAATATATCCGTTCTAACATTATCAACTCACGCTCATACAGCTACATATACAACACATAAAGTTTTTTCACCCCTTTCTGCTAACAACTTGAAGTGCAAAGTTGAAAAAAGAAGAACCAAAATGAGTTTGTTTCATGCACATTATCATTATCCAATCTTTTCATAATTGAAAACATAACTTTTAGTGCATGGATTCAAAACTAAGAAGAGAACCTACAACATGGAAACACAATAAGGGAGTGTTTGATTTGTTTTCCATTTTCATTTCATGTTGATATATTTTCATTGATAATTGCAAAAATGCTACCTTATTTTTATTCTATTTCTTGTTTTACGACATGTTGTTGTGAAGAAAATGGTGAAAACAAGATTTTGTTGTGTTCACTATTTCCTTTTCAAAATCTTGAAAATAAAACACAGACTAAAAGCAAGGTGTATTCCTGTAATTAATATTAAAAACATAACAACTGAAAATGAAGACAGAAAACAGAAAACAAACCAAACCCTAACATTTTTCATTTGGAACTCAATTGCCAATCTGGAATGGGAAGTGAACACAGACTACTCCATGTTCTTCAGGTCACTCTATGGAATTAAATAACGACACATCGATTTTGTCAAGAAGATTTAAGGATGCGTAGGCCAGTGATACAGTGGGCACAAACAATGGGGAAGGCCTGAGAAGATTATCACCTATGGTCAGCTAATTCAAACATATTTCTTACCATGACTACTTGATTACTTCCTTGCGATGCATACTGTAATAGGAAGTTAAGCAATTTTTCTATTGGAACTTTAAATCTAAGAGTAATTGGGTCAATGATCTCACTTAATGAACTGAAGTAGCATACTGGCATACCAACCCCTTTTCGTGGAAGAAAATAGTTCAATATCTTCTTCCAAAGTTTTCATTTGACACATATTTGTTGAGAATTTATAATTGGGTTAGACTGATCAATTCTTAAGATTGTATGGTGTAACACACTTACCCTTGTATGCCATTTAATAGAGTTTATGTTTCATTCTTTCTTAATCAATGATAGACTTAACAATAAATTTAGCTGTATTTCATCCATTAGACGAAAACTAAAGGCAAGCCATAAAAGTCATTTAATAGCATGTTTGCAGGCTCCCCAAAATCAATTCTAGACCCTCAGAATCAATTCTGAGAGTTTTTTATCATGTTTGGTTATCCACTCTCATAATTAATTCTGGTCTCTAGAATTGATTCTGGGAGAAGTGAAAATTTTTTACTTTCTGTCAAAATCACTTTTAGAGAAAATACCAAACATAAATCACTTTACATTAAAATCAATTCTATTCAAATCAATTCTATAAAATCAATTCTCTCTAAAATCAATTCTACAAAAACAGAACCAAACACGCTATAAGACTTTCCAGTACTCTTACAAGGTGGTAAATTGCCAATGGGTTGTGCACATTAAAACAGTATGAACACAGTCCAGACATGAGCAAGATATATAGAATCTAATAAATCGGTACTTACTAAGCTCGACAACTTCAAATATTTAAGCAAAAGATAGAATATAAGAGATAGCAAATGAGTAATTTACTTGCATACACTGAAAATTATATCCATGAAACATGACTAAAACAAATGAATGAAACCAATACCGTATGGAGAGTTGCAAGCCAATCTTTCTCGAGGTCTTCGGACTTGTCACCTTCAGGCTTCTCCAAATCTTCTGACAATTTATATTCTTTGAATTCAGAGCCATTATTTTCAGATGGAATGTTTTCACGCCTAAAACACAAAAGTCTCCACTTCTACAATGGAGAAATGATTCAAGTCAGAGTAATAGGTACCAATAAAAAAAAAAAAAAAGCAAACCAATTTCATACACCAACTACCCGTTTCACCACCTATCAATGCAATCATTAAAAATCAAATATCTTAATAACAAAAATAAAAAAGAAAACCAATTAAGCTATTACACAAATTCAAAGAAAGAAAAAAGAAGCAATTTTGATCACAATTTTTTCTCAAAAGTCCAAACTTGAACAAATGGGCATGCAAGTATGCATACATAGAGAGAGGGCGGATTACGTTTTTGGGAAAGGTGGATGATTTGAATGGAACGGGAGAGGGGGCTGGATTGAGAAGGGAAACCCTAGAGTTATGGCAGCGGGGAGAGAGAGAGAAAGGAAAGGAAGAGATGTTGGTGGCGGAGGACATAACTATTAGCCGCTGCAACTCCAATTACTGCTGAATGAATTGCCAACGAATGTTCCTTCCACTACGCCGCAAAGATCACAAAACAATGGGCACCATGGTCTACATTGGAACTGGGATTGTAGCTTCCACGAATGAGGATGAAGATGAAGATGAAAATGAAAAGAGCCAACCAAACCCAACCCAAGTGGCAAGTGTGTTATGGGCTAGTTGTGCTGTGTTGTGTTGTGGCTGGGGATGACATCAGTTGCCTAACGCTAACCGTGAATTGAGCTTACGTTTTCAAATTTTCTTTGCCCTATAATAATTAATTATGAATTTAATTTAAATATATTAATAATATAAAATAATAAAAAATATTAATTTATATAAATAATTATTTATTATAATAAAAGATCAATTATAATATTTTATTTTTTTATTTTTATTAATTAATAATATAAAATTATTTTATACTATCATATATTAATTAAACTCATTAATTATTATAGATAATTGTAACCAAATCATATGGTTACGGCAGGAATTTTGCCGTGCAACATTGTGTTTAGTGTCACATGGCTGCAGAGTTATGACACTACCTTTCAAGGCGAAGTCTACGGTGGACCGGGTTGAGTTTGGGACCATTTTGGTCCTGGGCAAATAGTGGGATACTTAAAGAAATGGGGAGTCTTATTATAATTTTGAAAGTTGCGAAAAATACTGAATTGGCCTATGATTAGTACAAACTCAAGAAGCAACTGAGTTGGACAATACTAAACGTTCAAATCTATCAACAGACAGCGCCTTGCCATTCGGCCCTACAGTGGCGCCACAGCCCCCTCCCTTTTCTTTCTCTTGCAAAATGGCAAGATGGTACAATTGCGGATGACTACCCCTTAACCAGCAATGACAGTGCGACTGACGAGGTGACGTCACAAGGGATAAGCGATAGCCGGCGCCTCACCAGGAAGCAGTGGCGGCCTACCATTGCGAACTAGGTGACTTCTCCTCTTCCCTGCACATTTTATTTGGTTAGATTTTATTTGGTAAAGATACATGCTCTATTGTTTGATAATCGATTGAGATGGGTATGGAACTTTGGGTTACTTGGGTTCTTCTCAAAGGCAATCTAGGATTAAATATCTATTCCTTTTTATTATAATTTCATTATTAATACCATTAGTCATGTTATTGTTGTTGTGGTCTTTTGCTTGTAGGAGTGGTGGACAAATTTCAGAGCGTTTAAAGAAGTGCCCAATAGTAAGAAAGGGGTGGTGCAGGGTGTCGGGCAGGGAAGAGAGGGCAGAAAGAAGGAGGGGAGATGGGAAGGTTGATGATGATTAGTTTAGCCCAATACTAAGAATGTTTAAATGATTCGTATGTCATGTTTAAATTAAATTATAGGTGAAAATGTAATTCAATAATTTAAATTTTATCTTTCTGAAAGTCACAAATATGATTCTAAATACCGTTCCTAACTTTTTATCCGACAAATTGGACCCAAACTAGCTGGGCCCATGACAGAACTCGTCTACCTGTCAATTATAATCTTGGGACTTTGTCTTCATCCAGATAAGTTAAACGACAACCTGGATATTTTGCGGTTAAACACTCGAATGTCTAAATTCTTGCCTTTTATTCAGTTTCTTATATTCAAAGGGATGTTTTAATAAAAGTCATTAGGTATGTTCAAACCTAAGTGGGGCTAATATTAAAAAAAAGAAAAAAGTTTTAATATATCTTTTTGGTATGAGTTTTAATAACTTTTAATATATCTTTTTTGCCAAAAAAAAAACTTTTAATATGTCTTTAGTGATTAATTTTGATATACAACAACATAAAAAAAAATTATACTATCATCTAATTATATATAGCTATATTTGAGATTTTTGATGTAATAAATATGAGAGTCAAATAACTTTATTAATGTGCCAATATATAATTGATATTTGTGTAAAAAAAATTATATCTTTAAGTATAAAATTAATTTTATTTAAACAAAGACCGCATTGTAAGAAGAGTTTTTCTAATTACATTTTTATATATAATTTAAATTTGAGATAATGTACCTAAAAGGTTAAAATCCCTTTCACTCTAATTAATATATGATAGTAAACAAAAGTATTTAAAATTATTTTTGATACATTTTTCAATGTAAAAAATATATATTATTATTTATTTATATATTATTGATTGTGTGACGTTTTGAATAATAATAATAATAATAATAATAATAAAGTTAGATATTTTTATTAATGTAATAATATATAATTAAATGGATATATAAAAAATTTATTCAAACAATGTATTAAAATTAAATTCAAAATTTTATGGTACTCATTTTCATTTTATTTACTTTTTTTATTAATACATTTTAATATATTTTCTATAAAAATAATTAAGTGAAATAGTGAGCAAAATATGACTAAAATAAAATGCTAGCGTAATATGATTGCCAATACTTCCATAAAGTCTTGATGTTAATGTCAAAAGGTGAAATTTAAATAGGTTTTGTTAGTTAGAATGTTTGACCGCGTGTGTTGATATACTTATTGATTTTTCGATGAGAGAATTATTTTGTACTATTTTATTTTATATATTTAAATTTATCTAAATTCTAATGTAATTTTTTATTGTATATGGCTAATTCTTTTAATTTTGAATGAATACATATAACGTTTCAGTTTCGTAAAATTTAAATTACATTGTCTTAATCTTTATAAAAACTTATATTATTTTTTTTTTTTTGAAAAAAGCCTTGTGTTAAGTTTTTTTCATATCCATTTCATCTAATTCTCAAATCAAATAATAACATGTAAATATTTTTTTGAAATGAGTAACTTAAAAGTTAAAACTATACACTTTTCTCAAGAAAAATATCCATTTGTTATTCTTTAATTTGAAAATTGGATGGAATGAGAGAAATTCTTGAGTGTTCATAGAGCACCATGTGAATTATGCTTACAGCTAATAATAGAATGATATTTTAAGATAAGAACTATCAATAACTTACATTTTTATCTAAAATATCATTCTATTATTGGCTATAAGTATATCCATGTAGTATTCTTTGGGCACATAAGAATTTCTCATGAAATAGATATAGAAAAGTTGATCTAAACTACTAATCACTTGATAGTAATTAATTTAGTACATCAATTATAAAAAATAATATGAAATTTGTCTTTCTTTAAGAAATAAAATTAGTACTAATTTATACAATTATGAGATTATCAATGTTTGGTTGGTTTAAATAAGTTGATATTTGTTTTCCATAAATAATGTCTAAGCATTCAAATTTGTGGATGAAAAAAACTAATTCTAAGTGTTTTATAGTGGATCAATACGATTTTAGTCAGATTAATTGAAATTCAGTAGAATTTGGAAACTAGTGGTTTAGCGGAAAAAAAGAGAGATTAAATTAACATTAAATTTCTTTGGACAACACGGCAAGACTTATGTGTCCGGTGATTGAATTGAATATTTACCCTCATTTTATTGTCACAAGTGCTCAAATAAGCCACCATCCTTTCCTTTTCAGTACCTGTTACAGCATGTGTCAAACCCCCCATTTTTCAAAAGTGTGAACGGTGATCAAACATTCAGCTTCTTGTTGGTGCAAATCATTAGTTGCAACTACTACGTGTCAGTAACCTATGGCTTTGCACTTTTGGTCAGTCACAGATCTGAAGTTCCATTTGAAGACCACAAAGCAATGGAAGCCATGCCAACATATCTAATCATATCTTCTTAGCCGACCACACATGAACCAAGCCTTTTTCAAACTTTGTAGCTCACCCACCACTAACCACGTGTTTAATTCCTGTGTTTTTCTTCTCCGGATAAAACACTATGTTGCCTCCATATATAACACCACGCCAAACTATCATGCAAGCTTGGTTCTTTCATTAACATATTGTAGTGTTAAGACTATATACACTTGCATGCAAGTGTTGCTTCTTGTCATGGCCAGTGCTGCTTCATCCTTTTCTTGTTCTTGGTTCATTCTTACTATGATCTTGGGGTGTTTCACTGGCTGCATTTCTAGCCAACTTGGTTTGGGGTCGAGGTTGCTGGCTAGCAAGGGCCAAACATGGGTTTCTGATAATGGCACATTTGCTTTGGGGTTCACACCAGCAGAGAATGATAATCGATTATTTCAGGTGGCCATTTGGTTTGCAAAGCTTCCAGGAGATCGAACTCTAGTTTGGTCACCTAATAGGTACTTCTTCTGCCACTACTTTCGTTGACATTAGTTTTTGTACCATCATTCACTTTTTAACTGAACTGAATTGATTATTATTATTATTATGAGTATTCAACGAATGTTTGTCAAAAGTAAAGTTTGCATGTGACAATATTTTACTGTCTTGCTGGCCTTTGTGGTTAAGGAATAAAAGAAAATTGTACCTTCTTCTATCCAGTTAGTTATGCATAAGTGAAAGCAGGTAGTGACCAAAATGAAAGTGAGTATAATTGCGAGGTGCCATAAAATGAAATATAATTATGAGAGACCAAAATTAAAAGAGAAATACCGATGAACACGA
Source organism: Pterocarpus macrocarpus (assembly GCA_031439585.1). Classification (NCBI taxonomy): domain Eukaryota; kingdom Viridiplantae; phylum Streptophyta; class Magnoliopsida; order Fabales; family Fabaceae; genus Pterocarpus; species Pterocarpus macrocarpus. The sequence continues at coordinate 57,625,978 of CM062516.1, read as the reverse complement.
AACTGGTACGAAAATATGTGTCATATAACTATTGGTAATTGTTTTTTAACCCACCCTTCCCACAATTTGCGCCAGTCATCCATTTATAACATATCACTACTGTTCGTCACTTTTCATACTGAAGATTTTCCTGCTATATCGCATCGCTCAATTTACGATAAACACATATGAGAGGAGATTACAATCTTAACGGTCCAAGAGGAGGATGCGAGTTCAATCTTACAGAAATAACTCTTATGGAGAGGCAACATAATTCTTCTCTTGGAATGGATTGAGAATTAGTCTTATAGACATTTCAAATAGGTCATACTTATAACAATATATCATGGTCTCACAAAAGACTAATACAATTATAAGAGACCAAATAAAAAATGAATACATCAATGAAGAACCGAAAAGGAACAAAATATCCCTAATTAGGGACCAAAATAAAAGTGAGTACAATTGAGAGGGATCAAACATGTAATATTTTTTATTATACCTATAAGTATAGCCTTAAGTCAGCTTTCAAACCAAATAATAGTATCATTTGGGTTTGTCATTAAAGATATATGTGAAAGCATAAATTCTACTTTTATAGTGCTATGATTTAGTTATTGACAACTAATTTTACAAAACCGTATAGATAAAAAAGGTAGTTACATGGTTAAAGAGAATGTAATGGAGATTAGATGGCTAGTTCTGGTTTTTGACTTAAACAAAGAAAGTCATAAATCATATCTACATCTAGTCTTTAGTCTTTACAAAAGCTTTTGCAGGTTATGATCTTCTCTCCCTCTCTATGCCAAGTTGCCAACATATTTCATTTTCTTTCTCAATCCAAATAGAGACTCTCCTGTATCTCAAGATGCAATCCTGGAGCTTGACACCACTGGAAATCTCGTTCTCATGGATGGAGACATCACCATATGGACCACAAACACCTCAGGTGCTGGTGTAGAAGCAGCAGTCATGGCAGAATCTGGCAACTTCATCCTCCACAACAGCAGAAACAACCCTGTGTGGCAGAGCTTTTCTCAACCATCTGACACACTTCTCCCCAACCAGCCCCTGACAGTTTCTTCAGAGTTAACATCATCAAAGTCTTCCTCTCATGGTGGCTACTATGCTCTCAAAATGCTTCAACAGCCTACTTCCTTAAGCCTTGCCCTGACTTACAATCTTCCAGAAACTTACCATGTTTCAGATGAATCATACACCAACTATTCCTACTGGCAAGGTCCTGATATCTCCAACGTGACAGGAGAAGTTATAGCAGTTCTAGACCAAGCTGGAAGCTTTGGAATTGTATATGGGGAGTCTTCTGATGGAGCAGTTTACGTGTATAAGAATGATGATGATGATGCAGGCTTGTCTTCTGCAGTTCACCAATCTACGCCATTAAGTGTTCTTCGAAGACTGATACTGGAAAAGAATGGCAACTTGCGTTTGTACCGTTGGGATGATGATGTAAACGGGTCAAGACAGTGGGTGCCACAGTGGGCTGCAGTTTCAAATCCGTGTGATATTGCTGGGATTTGTGGCAATGGGGTTTGTAATTTGGATAGAAGTAAGACAAATGCCTCTTGCACTTGCTTGCCGGGAACTTCTAAAGCTGGCAGGGATGGCCAGTGCTATGAGAATTCATCTCTTGTTGGAAAATGCAATGGCAGGCATGAAAACCAGACTTCCCAGTTTAGGATTTCAGTGGTGCAGCAAACCAATTATTATTTTTCTGAATTTTCAGTGATAGCTAACTATAGTGATGTTGCTTCAGTATCAAAATGTGGGGATGCTTGCTTATCAGATTGTGACTGTGTTGCATCTGTTTATGGGCTAAATGAGGAGAGCCCATACTGCTGGGTGTTGAGGAGCTTGGATTTTGGTGGTTTTGAGGACACCAGCTCAACTTTGTTTGTGAAGGTCAGAGCAAATGGCTCAATGACACCATATGGCCATGGTGGAGGGTCCAATAGCTCTTCTGATGGGTTGGGGAGCGCCAAGCAGAAGGCTGTGATTATTCCCATTGTTCTGACCATGACAATTCTCATTTTTTTGCTATGTTTGTTACTGTATTACAGTGTTCACAGAAAAAGAATTTTGAAAAGAGAGATGGAAAGTTCCTTGATCTTATCAGGTGCCCCAATGAATTTCACTTACCGCGATATGCAAATCAGGACGTGCAACTTTTCTCAGCTGCTAGGAACAGGTAAGTTTGTCCTATTTTAAATGCTAAAGCAAAGGAGAAGTTACATGCAGAGGAGTTTTGATTTAGTTTCAATTGTTGCTAAAACTGTACATATTTTGCAGGTGGATTTGGGAGTGTGTATAAAGGAAGCCTGGGAGATGGTACCCTAATTGCAGTGAAAAAACTTGATAGGGTTTTGCCCCATGGAGAGAAAGAATTCATAACTGAAGTAAACACTATTGGATCAATGCATCATATGAATTTGGTTCGCCTATGCGGCTATTGCTCAGAGGGATCACACAGGTATGCATTGTTTCTTGTTCTTGACAATCAATTTATAAAACTTTCTTAACATCTAAAGATCCGAGTTGGCTATCAAAATAGCATCTTCTGGGGACTCTGATTACTGACTAGTAGTTTTAGGCATCTAGTGGATATTGCTTGAAGTTACATTTGGATCATTATAAGACTTCAACTTTCAATTATTAAATAATTGGTATATAGCATACACTTCAGCTTAAGCAAATGTTTATTGGCAGGCTTCTAGTTTATGAGTTCATGAAGAATGGGTCCTTAGATAAATGGATCTTCTCATCATATCAAGGGCGAGATAGACTGCTAGATTGGCCAACTCGCTTTGACATAGCCATAGCTACTGCACAAGGGATAGCATACTTTCATGAGCAGTGCAGAAATCGGATAATACATTGCGACATCAAACCGGAAAACATATTGTTAGATGAAAACTTTTGTCCTAAGGTGTCTGATTTTGGACTGGCCAAATTGATGGGGAGGGAGCACTCTCATGTGGTAACAATGGTCAGAGGGACCAGAGGTTATTTGGCACCAGAATGGGTTAGCAACCGCCCTATAACCGTAAAAGCCGATGTTTACAGCTATGGGATGCTTCTCTTGGAGATAATTGGTGGCAGGAGAAATCTTGACATGTCCTTTGATGCAGAGGACTTCTTCTATCCTGGTTGGGCTTACAAGGTATACTTCATATATTTCCGTTCTTAATATTTCTGCCTTTTTATTGATGTAGAGTCAACATTAGCATCATCTTTCAACATAATGACTAACTCCTAGGCACATTTGATTTAGTGTAACTAGATAAATAATGATCATATCATGTTGGGTTACTGCAGGAGATGACGAATGGATTGCCAATTAAAGTGGCAGATAGAAGACTAAATGGTGCAGTTGATGAAGAAGAGCTAATGAGAGCTCTGAAAGTTGCCTTTTGGTGCATCCAAGATGAGGTTTTCATGAGACCAACAATGGGGGAAGTGGTGAGGATGCTAGAAGGGTCAACCAACATTAATATGCCTCCAATGCCGCAGACAGTACTAGAGTTAATTGATGAAGGCTTAGACCATGTATACAAAGCCATGAAAAGAGAGTTTAACCAGTACAGCTCATTCACCATTACCAGCCATCTTACATCCCATGCCACATGTAGCAATTCCACAATGTCACCAAGATAGTGTTTAAACTGCAAAGCAGAAAAATTTTGGTCTGACCTTGTCATGCAGTTGTTTGCTTGCTGCATTCACAAGCTAAGGATTGGACTTTTGCGTCATCTAGAAATTAGATCATCAAAGCAAAAATCACCAAGTTTTACAAGATTTCATCTTAAAAGAACTGCCTATAATAGTATTAATTTTTACTCAACAGACAACACGCTCGCCATTGTTGTAAGGAATACAATGAATTATATTGAAGTTGCCAAATAACATAAAGATCAGTCCTTAGGGATTTTAAACACGAGATTACGAGGATGCAAAATGTTGAGCCTAATAACTGGTCTGGTTTTTATTTGGTATACTATACATGAAGCCTAATGGCCGTGTCCCGTGGTGTTTGGACCTGTTCTTCATTAGACCAATAAAAAAAAAAACTAGTCAAATGGAGCTCGATTGTTTTTATTTACTTATTTTCCTGAAATCAATATTGGCGGACAAATCACATAATTGAAATAATACAAATATACAATTAGCTTGCAAAGTTGCAATTTTCACATTATTGAAATGATACAATTAACTTGCAAATTTCAACTGGAAAGACATACAAGGAGAAATAATTCAATAAGACATCAGTAATGGTGATACTCAATATACTTCATTGTATGTCGTGAGGCACACAATTATCGGAAACTGTCAAATCACACAAAGGACCAATACTGCTTGCTCTATGCAATTTAAAATTATTAAATCTGTCAAAGTGAGCATTCTCATAAAGTACTCACACATCAAACATAACTCTTGATGGAGGAGCTGTAGTTAGTAAGATTATCATAGTACTTGGATCAAAGCATAACTCCTCCGTACTTAGTTGAATTCTTGACGATTGGAAGAACTTCGGAAGTTAGGTTCGAGGGAGAGATGTAGCCACCACTCTTGGCAGCACCAGGTGCAGCAGGTAGGCCCAAGAAAATCATAGCTGCAGGGATATTTGAAGTCCATTTTCCCCAGTGATTTCGAAGACCAGTTACATTGCCCTCAGTGTACTGACATAACGCGTTATTGTAGAATTGAATCCAAACATAGTCAAATAGGCCTGTGTTGAGAGCAGTTCCAAGGCAAGCATCAGGAAAAGGACATTGTGGAGCAGCAGATAAGTACACTTTCTTGCTTTGGTTGCTGTAGCTTGATAGGTTCCTTGCAAGCTCATCCCAGTACTGCACTTGTCCACCCACTATAACAAAATCAATTCCATCCAAAACAGCATCCCCTAGTGGTGTCCACCCAAGAATTTGTTCCACAAGTATGTTGCAACCTGCCTAGCATCCTCAACTGAAATAAGAGTGTAGTTTTGAGTGGTAGCTCCTCCAATGGAGAGCATCACCTTGATGTTTTTGGCTTGGCATGACTTAATATCAGAACTCAGAATGATACATCCGTTGTTTTGGGGGTTACAATGGCCTGCAAGGTTCAAAACTGGAGTTGTGCCATTCCCAAATGCAGCTAGGAAAGCTATGTTCACAAATGCATAGTTCCCAGAAGCACATGTTTCGTTCAAGGTTCCCTCATTACCATTTTGACCCCAGTAGATGGCAATCCCACTAGCATCTGAACTTACTGCTAGAATTAGCACAGATAAAGATAGGAATGCAAGTACAATGGCCACATTGGAAGCCATAAAGTGGTTAAAGGGGTTATGAGTTATTTTCTCAACAAAGTAAGAGCAAACAGTTTAGTTTCTGTGCTCAACAAATCTATAGGTGGTGTGAACTTTTTGAATAACAACTTAGCAAAGTTGCTTAAAATTTTGGTGGATGAGTTACTCTCTAGTCACTTGTGTAGTGCAGCCTGTTCAATTGAAATTGTTCATTATAAATATGGCACTCCTTAGAGCAAAAAGGCTTAGAAAATAGTGTTGATCATTGCCGTCATAGAGATAACATGGAATGTGCGGGAAAAAGGTTAAAACCGATATGCATTGAAGTAATCATCGGATCTGAGACAGGACTCAAATCCTACGTGGGGACTGAGGAATAACTAAGCAGTTATGATGTTTCTTCATGTTAATCGTATCCGGGAATCAGGTTTTAAGCCGTGATGCAGTACTTTTGAAAGGCCATGCTGCTACGCATCTCACTAGCACAGCTGTGCTTTGTCTTCTAGTAGAAAACATGTTACAAGGATTCGGTCAGGTTATACCTATATATTTGCTCAGTTCATATACTCTATCCTACATTAAAACTGGATTTTGCATAGATGACAAAGTGTGATCTCAATTCTCAACTAAATGAGAAGTGATGCCTTTTTATCACTTTCCTGTTGTCTTTAAGCGAAATTCAGGTATCTAGTTAGATTCTTCAAGTTCTCTGATTCTCTCACAAAGGTAGTAGGTTGTATGTCCTAGATAATTTCGTCAGTTGAATACTTGAATTCAATAATAGGCCCCCAAGGGAAGGTTACAGGAGTCAAACCCACATACTTTTGTAACGAGGCATACGAACTAGCCGTCCATTATGACGTGCTACTAAATATACAACCTTCTGCTTTTCTTGTTACAAGCAGTAGATAAAATCTTCAAGGCTTTGTTTGGAAAATTGAAAGAAAAGAAGTTAAGGGGAAAGAAGTCGAGTGGAAAGAAATTGAGTGGATTTGTATTTTCTATAGGTATGTTTGGATGAAAGAAAAATGAGAGGAAAGGAAATAAATGAAAAATTATTTTCTTTTGTTTGTTTATGTGGAAAAGTGAAAGAAAAGAAAAAAATAATATTGTTAAATGATAAATTTACCCTTATATTATTATAAAAAATATTTCAATTATAAATATAGAGTCCGGTAAAATAATAAATTGAAATATAAAAGTTAATACAATTTTATCATAAATTTATCTATCAAAATAATATAAATAAATATAAAAAAATTGACTTTCTATATCTATACAAAAGCATTCATGTCTACATTTTTAATTTATATTTAATAATTATATTAATTAATATCAAATTAAAATTTCACTTTTTTTAATTTAACAGTTTAAAATAATATCAACCTATTAAATCAAACTAATATTAATAAAAATAAATTATTTAAAATTATTTAAAATAGAACTAATATTTTTAGTTAATCTAATATTTCAAAAATATTATTTAAAAATATATTTTACCAACCAAATAATACTAAAAATATTATTTAACTATTATTTAAACTTTTAACATAGCACAAAAAAAATCAAAACTTATATGAACTATTTAGAATAAAATACTGGTAATCGAGAAATTTTAAAATTTTACATAGCTTGTACTTTTGATTTTTTTTGTATTTATTTTTAATAATATTTTGATAGAGGAATTAAAATTTTTTAGATGAAATTTTTAAAAATGTTGATTTGCACAAAACAAAAAGAGATAAAAGAGAGGGAGGACTATGCAACACTTTCAGTGATATTGTGCACCCTAAGACCTTCCCCTTCCTAATAATTTCCTCTCCTGTCTCTTTCTACAGTGAAGGAGGGGAAGATGGGAAAATGAAAAATCTCATTCTTTATTCCACAAATTTTCGTCTGACAGTGGCAGAAAAAATTGTGCAATATTTATATGGGACCCATGTACTTTTGTGCACTGTTTAATCTTTATTTTCCAATTTTTCTCCACAACTAAACAAAGGAAATATGTCTCTTTCTTTCCCTTGTCTTTCCTTCCTTCCAAAATCACTCCAACCAAATACACTACAAATTCTAAATAGACTCAGATAATTAGGTAAAATTCTCTCTAAAATAATACATTTAGGATTTGAATTTTTTGATATTGTAATTGTTATATATAAAATATAAATATTATATGTCAATATCACAACTTGTCGACATATAAGAAGATGGCATAGGTAGTGAGGTTGATTGACAAGAAGAGACAAATGTTGGGTAGTAGCATGGGTGTCCATGTGGAAATGTCATAAATAATTGAAAGTGGATGTACGGTGAGTGATATCGATGTTGTGTCGTGAAAATTTTATGGTCGAACCTTTATAGCAAGACACTTAGAAGATTTTCAATTGGAGAAAAATAGAGGATTTGACAAATATACATCAACTTGGTAAGCGGTTACCTAACAGAGCATAAGTGATGGAGGGGGACGCGTGGCAATGGACGCAAGACGATAGGTGTTGAAGATAATTGTCGAAAACATGTGGCTTCCTAACATTAGTAACTGTCAAAAACATGTGTTCACCATGCACTAAACTCAAGTTTTCTATAAATAGGAGTTTGATCAATGTAATAAAGGTTGGAATTTTTACTCAAACACTCATACTCATCCAAAGTCACCATGACAAACAATATTTACGAGTCAATTGAGCAATTCTTCTTACCTTTCTTTTATTTCATTTCATTTTATAGAATTAGTACTTTACATTTTCATTGTACATATATCTACTTTGCAATAAAATTGCTACTTATTTCTCTCATTATTTGAGCATTGTTTGCCACTCTTTCTTATCGACACACGCACTTTGTCTTGAAAAGTCACTCAGAGGAATTGCTTTTACTATCCGAATTGAGATCAAGAAACACATTCCGTCAATTTTAATTTGTTTTTGTCGATAAAAATCATATAAGACAATAAGTAAAATCTGCTTAGGGTTGCAGTTCACTTTTACTTTAACCAACTAATCTTGGTTATACTTATTCATTCATGAAGAAGATTGTATTTATTCTAGAAATAATAAAATTAATGAAATATTATGTTTTTGTTCTAAAAAATAATAATTAATTGAATTTATATTTTATTGAGGGTTGACCTTGAGTTTGAATTTTACTGAGGGGCTTACCCGAGCTTAAAAATTTACTGCTCAACCAAATGTTTTTCATTTTGTTCTGAATTTTGAAGTTTGAACCTTTCCATATATACAAAAAATAAGCCTTGTTTTTTTTTTTTTTTCCATAAGATTACGATTTTTTTTTCTTCATAGGAGTACAATTTTTAGTTTAATATCTCAACTAATTTTTTCGCAAGTATAAACTTTTTTGCCTAGTTATTATCGTATCGATTTTGTACATTTCCTTGATTGAAATTTAACCATAAATGAAATCTTGAATCATAATCAACTCGTGGCTTCCATGATACTTCGAAAGTAAAACCGCGTTTCGTACTTTTTTTTTTCTTTCAAATTTAATTACGATACCTTCGCAGAAAGAGAGCTGAAATTTCATTGCACTAGCAGTTGTAAATATCTACCGTTGACCTTCACGGGGAGTTCTTTCATGAAGGCTTCTACTTGTCTACTTCATAAACAACAACTGAAGATCCTGATTTACATGCCACAATATGGAATCAGAGGACGATCTCAACGAAAGCTTAAAGGAGCTTAGCAGGATCAACGAGAGGCAACAAAAGAGAGTCCATTACCACCAAACAAGAGCTCAGAATTTGACCATCTCATACTCCTTCTTCGTAGGCCTGATTTTCATTGCAATCACACACCGCCCTTCATCCCTCCAATGCAAACACTGGTGGGTGCCCTTCACTTTCTCCCTCTTAGCTTTCGCCATCTATTTGGTGGCTTTTATTGAAGCTTCATCAGTGTTCTACCGGATTCAGTACCAATTAGACGTCAACCACATCCACCAGAATTTGCTGTGCAAGAGAATTCACCAACGCAAAGAAGGACACAGTGATCAGAAAGAGGCAGCACCTCATGAAATTATCAAGCCCGACCCAGTAGAGATGCTGAGGCGTAAAATTTATATTGGCTTCACAATTTTAGTCATGCTTGTTTTTACAGTGATTCAGTTGTATGCATGCCGCTTGTTGTTGTGCAGCAATCACTATTAGCTAGTTGAAACGCTGTGGGAATTGATCTACGTCCGTGTGAATAGCAACGAAAGTTGCTGTTCTTGTATGCAATTGGTCTATAAGGTCAACCTCGATCTCCATAGCTTCTTATGTTCGTAAGAGTTAGAACCAATATAATTATATCTAATTTAAGGTAGGGTATTGGAGGGCATACTATATGGATTATCAAAAAAATGAATTTATTCAGTTATCAAAAATCAAAATATTATAGGTAGAACAATAATATTTCTCAATATTGTTGTAAATACTAAGGAAAATGTAATCATAAATTGTAGTGAAAATGTCTGTCTGTATCTTTTTGGGCCTCCTTCATAATCTATGTTATTTTACTTTTTGATCAAATAATCTTTGTTTGAATATACTAAGTTTTTTGAGTAAAAATTGTCAGTATGGGTCTCATGGGCCAATAGTAATGATGGGCTGAACATGGAGTTGATCCCAAACCTTGCAGTAGTCTTCCCTAGGCAGCCCATATCCACAATAACATCTTGTCGCTTTCTTAATATAGTTGCAGAGTAACGACCCAAAAAATATATATATATATAGTTGCAAAGTTCCGTAAATATTATTTTTTCACATGGATAGGGTTGCCCGTCTTATATATTTTATTTTGAAAAAAGAAATTCGAAAAAAAAAAAGCTTAACGTATATAAAGATTAAATGTGAATATGCTGGTAAAATAAGTATTTCTTTTTCATAAAATGTTAAGCATAGTGATAATAATTTATACTTACTGAACAAAATTCGTCTAAAACCACCATTTTTTATATATAAAAAAGGCTTAGCCATATTGTTAGTATGCTTGAGCGAAATTAAAAATATCTGAACATCATGTTCTTATAAGACGTTTTTAACATTAATAATGTAAAAAAATTGAACTTAAAAAAGTAAATGAAAAATTAAATTTAAAAAATAATTTGACATCCCGCACACCATAACCATCAAATATGCGTGAATTTGCGTTAAAAGAAGAGTTGCAATTACTCAAAAAATCTACATACCCCCCAAAAAAGGTTAAATTGGTTCATTCCCATCCACTCCACTGAATCCGAGCCGTTTGGTAAAAAACAGTAGGTTGACACGTGACATACCCCCGGTCACCACCGCGAAGACGTAAAACCGACAAAACACTACACGCGGCCACTCTCACCATCCACAACCACCGCACAAACATCGATCCCTCCGCTAGCTACGATAGGACGCCGTGTCCCTGAACCCTTCATTTCAATCCCAAATCACAGGTTAGGATCCGATGGAGAACATGCAGTACGCGGAGGAGCTGGTTCGGGAGTTCCTGGTGTTCCGAGGCTTCACCAACACTCTCCAAGCCTACGATGCCGAGCTCCGCACCGACATCGGAAAGGGCTTCCAGGTCGACAAGATCCTCGACCTCATCTTCTCCCTCTACGTCCCGAAATTCCACGCCGACAAGCTCGTCGCCCTCCTCGGCTTCTTCAAGCACTACCTCTCCTCCTCTTCCGAAACGGCACTCGTTTCCACCCTCTCCAAACTCGAGTGTTCGCTTCTCCGGTTCTACGTCGTTCACGCGTTGCAGTGCAACCGGAGGGACAGAGTCGTCGACTTCTTCGCTGTCCATGGCAGCGAGCTGCTGCAACGGTCGCAGGATTGGACTCAGTGGTTCGGTGCGTTTTGTTGTTGTTGTTGTCGTTGTTGTTTTCTAATCAATGTTGTGAGTGAGATTGTGATTTGTGTGATGATGAGGTGGTGCACATTGCAATGCAGCAATTCCTTATATTAAGAATCCGCATTTGGATCCCGAATTTAGGGTTTTTTTCTCGAAGGAGTGGTATGAGGCCTTGCATCTTTCTGTCAGAAACTTCTTCAGTGAGGTCTTTAATGGAACTCATATCCTTCACAATTATCTTTTTATTTCATAATAGAGATTATTAATTTTGATACTCTGTGTTTTTGTAAAACATTGTATACAAACAACCAATCATAGCATATCTTTTGTAGAACTTTTGAAGTTGTTATGGTAAGAGTCAAATACTCAAATACTTTTAATGACACTGGTTTATATAATTGGAAGACTGTGTAAAAATAAATAAATAAATAAAGAATATGAAAATTAAATCCTAAAATAATGATCACTTTTATTGTATAAGTTTGATTTTTATGTTTTAGATGTGATTTCATCTATACTTTTATGAAGTTATCCTTAATAAAATCACGTCTGCCTGCTCTGCTGAAGATCAGTTCAGAGATGAATGCTACCAACCTATTCAAAAGAGATATCATACATCTGAATCTTAAATTGTCACAGCTTCAGGCTTTACTTGATGAGAAAGAGGCGCAGTTATCCCAGTTTAGGAGGTAAGCATGTTTTTTATTCAATGCTCTTGAGACACTAATGATGTATATGCTTGGTTTTGTAATTAATTGTGATTGAAGTATGGAAGGAAGTGTTAGTTCATTGAACAATTTGCGTGAAGAAAGTACTCGTCCTTCAAGAGGTTCTCCAGAGATTTTCCCAACTGTTGTTCCACGAGCAGGTCAAACAGAAATTAGCCAAGATTCAGTTGTGAGTGGACTTGGAAATAATCAGTCTGAGTTTGTTAGCTCCAACTCTGGTGATGATTCAACTTGCGCATTGAATGAACATATAGGAAATAGCAGAGCAGGTGATACGATGCAAACGGATCATGAAAGTCCCCATATAGGTAGATAAATATACTTCAAGACTGCTCCCCCTTTGTGAAGTTATATTGATTAGTTACTAGATCATTGCTCTTTAAGTAAGTTGATGGCTACTTTGTATGGATACACTTGTTTGAATTCATGTGTTGACATGCTCTAATGATGAATTATTGTTCTTACATGATAACTGGGCAGTGAAGTGTAGGAGGAAGCTAAGAGAAAACAAAATCATATGTTTATGAATTCTGAGAAGTAAATGAAATTCTCCAGTAATTTGACTCTCTCGTAGTCCATGCATCCTAAGTACTAGTGATTATATTACTTTTACACTGCCTATTCTAACTTGCAAGCACAAATTGCACTAGAGCAAGGTACTGATATTGTATGGGGAAAGATCTAATATATTTCGGTTTCAAATGTTAGTATTAGTTTCAGGACCCTGAAAGCATAATAACTTCAGACATGTAAAAATTTGCCTATTGATATTGAATCAATTAAAGAACTCATGAAAATGAAACAAGAAAGCTTTGTATTTGTTTATTTAGCTTTTAAAACAAGGAAGCAATCAGTTACTTTATTGTGATTTATTATTTCATAAAAATTTGGAGGATGAATTGTATTCAAATCAACACCTAATCTTGATGCACTTTATCCAAACTTCAAAACATACGTAATTTTATGGATGCTGAATAATTGGTCTTCAGGCTGAGATAGCAATTGTTAAATGATTGACTAACCGTTGATTTTATATATGGAAATAAAAAATTAACAGTTACTGGTATTGTATGGTGAAAGATCTGATATATTTTGGTTTTCGCTCTCAGACATGTTGAGAGATTGGAAGACTTACTTCATTGATAGTTTTTCCTTTTATTTGTTTTTGCTCTTGTAAGGAGGATTTCTTGTCCTTTTATCTTCTTGTATCATTCTTCCCTTCTTCTTAATAATATTCTTCTTTTTTCCCCAAAAAAAAAATAACAGCTACTTCTGTGGCAGAAATCAGGGGGGACGTTTATGGTGGAGAAGATTTTCCTGAGGTCAAAGTAGAGCACCAGGTAAAATTGCAAAGAGTAAATTATTTATGTTCATTTTTTTTTTTATCTCCATTTGTTTTACACTCTCTCAACTCCATGATGTGTTAATTTCCAGAGTATATTACATTTTATTGGAATCTTTTTAAATATCAAATTGCTTGGTTTCTAGGAGACATTCTTGGGGCACACTAGTCCAATCAGCCGATGCTGCTTCTCTGCATCTGGGAACAATATTGCTAGTGCTTCTCTGGATGGAACTGTCAGGTACCCTCTTGGGAGTTTATATAAACAAACATATCAAGATTATTACTTAAATGGAAAAGTGGCACAGTCTTCGTGTAATTGTTAGGCTTGATTGTACTCATTTGCCATGATGTATTTTGAACAGTAGCATCAACAACATAATAAATTAAATAGCATAAATAGATTTTTGAATAGTACCAATAGATTTTTGTTTTCAAATAGCCCTTTATATGTTTCCCTTTACCAATACTTCTTCTTTACCTTTCACTGAGTATCTGCCGTGCGTAATATTGATGATAACTCTCTCAAGCAATTTGGTCTTTGTTTGCTCTACATTTTTAAATAAAGGATATGGACCTATGATTCATCAACTCCGGTGTCTAGAAATGCAACCATATATTGTGGCACTGAAATTTTGTCACTTGACTGGGAATGTAAATCAGACCGCTTGGTATGTGAATTGACTTCTTATTGTGGTAGAAATTATTCAATTGTATTGATTATATGAGACTGTAAATCAAAGTTATTAAGTTGTTCCTCTTGATAAAAGCTTCTAATAGGTACATCAGATGGGTGCATTAAGGCATGGAACGTGGATGCAAAGAGAGTAGTCTGTGACCTCAACACAACTGAAGCTTTTCCAGGGTATTTCCTAATAACAAAATTTTCAGTATTCTGTGCATTGCTTTTCAACTCTCTGACACATGTGGTTTTGCAGCGTCTTGGACATAAAGTGCAGTCCTGTGGAACCTATTTTTGTGTCTGCAGCAGCATCTGGAGGGTATTCATTAAATTTTTTATCATTAATTTTTTGTTGAAATATTAAATTTAATTTAGTGATTTGATCCTCTATTTTAAGACTGTTACTTCAGTTATGATGTGTACATTTTTCTGTTTGGATATTTGGACGTAAGGATGAAAGTATTATTATATACCAATGGTCAGGGTATCCTGCCTTTTGTCATGCTTTCAATGCCCATCTTTTATGTAGTTCATTTTTTGTTAATATTACACTGTTGCATACTTTAGCAAGGGATAATGAGAATCATATTGTCTTTGTAGTGCTGGTTCCAACTATTTTGACAACCTGGGTTTCGCTTCACTAACTGTGTGGAACATGAAGACGTGGAAAGCCATGGTATGTGCTTCCTTGTGTACAATATTTATGTCATTTTCTGGCAATGATTAATTTTGGATTTCATAAAGACAGTCCTTCCCCTTGGAGAAGATCCACCAGCAATTACTTCTCTATGCTTTAATCACAATGGGAAGATTTTAGCTGCTTCTGCCGTTGACGGAATGATTCACATGTTTGGTATCCTTATTTATTCATTTGACTACTTTGCTGCAATATTGAATTTTAGTTATTTGTTTATGAAAGTAAATATTGTTTTGTTTGTTGTATTTAAAAAGTTATTATATCTTTCCTTGCTGGAATTGCCAAGTTGATAAAGTTCATGTGCTTTATGGAGGTTGCTTATTATGTGATTATTGGGATCATTTATTGGGTAAAATAAAATGCTGCCATTTTTTTTTTTTGTTGGATAATAGAATGCATTCTGAATGTATTAGTAGGGGTCGCATGGTTTGACAATCATGTCATCCTTAACTAGCTAAAGACATGTCTGCTGGTTTACAAATCACTGGCTGGCCTGCACATGATTCTTCTATCAGTTCTATTCTTTTTGGACCAGATGAGACTAGCATTTTTAGCCTGGGCTCTGATGGGAAGGCAAGTACTATAATCTAATCTTTAGCAAGAGAATTAAGATGCTTATATGTATATTTTGCATCTTGTGAAATGGATTTTACACTTCATATTAATTGGTTCTTTGTTTTCAGATTTTTGAGTGGAGTTTGCAAAATCAAGGTCAAATTCTGTGGTCAAGAGACTGTAGTAGGTATTTTTCTTGTTTGACACCTAGTGATTGGACTTCAAATGTCTCTTTTTTTTCCTTTTTTGCAAAGATAAAGGTTGACAATTGTTTTTACAAACCAAAGGTAGGAAAATTAAATAGATGGAATGGAGGTATAATGTGGCCCCTGGCAGAATACAACTCAATAATTGTGGTATCTTATTATTTTTGAAACATGGAACAAGTTCCATCTAGGTGATAATGGGATGATGGCAATGAGTATTTTGAAATGAATAGGCATGAATTGGCAGTCCTTCCTCAACCAGGAAATGAAACTGAATATTCAATAATAGCCTTTTATATCTCACATAATTCTTCTGTAAGTTATGGACTCATTTTTTCTTACTCATACCAGATAAATATTTTTGTCGATTATAGCTTTTGATATCAAATAGCGGATGAATCTTGATGTAATGGTAAGGTTGTTGCCTTGTGACCTGGAGGTCACGAGTTCAAATATTGGAAACAGTCTCTCCGCTTGTGGGGATAAGGCTGTGTGCATTTACTCTCCTCAAACCCCGCTAGGTGGGAGTTTCGTGCATTGGGCTGCTCCTTTATAGCTTATGAAATCAAATACAGGTTATCAAAAGTATCATTGATATTTATGATTGGATGTAATTATTATCGTTGTTCATGAAATTTGTCAAAACTACTTTCTATTATCTAAAGCTGACTTTATGAATGGAGTAAATTTTTCATATGGTATCAATTTAAAAATATTTTGTTTAGAGCGTTATTATTTATTAATAGTATAAAATTACGTATAACACAATCCAAATTATGAGGGGGATGGGATTAATCAGATCAACCACAACTGGGATGCAATACATGTGTGGAATAACAGTGGCAAGACTTGTATTTTTGTTATTTTCCTTTGCTGTTTTGAACATTTTAGTTCATTTATGCCATGTGAGGGATAATGTTATATCTCCATTGCTTCTGTCTTTGCATATTGATATGTTCGAAGAATTAATTTTCGGCATGATCGTTTTTACATTTCACAGGTTCTGTTACCCCCTGAAAGGTTCAAAATATTGCAGACATGAGATGGCATTAGATGCAAATGGGAGGAGACTCTTGGTAACATCCAGTTCAGTTAGAGCACCCATATATCAGGTTCATGTTTGTTGAATTCTTATACTGTGATTAGGCATTCCGTTTGAAGGAACTATAATTTTCTTGTGGCTTGATATTTCTGATTATCCTTTTAGTTATCTGAAATGTTTATGTCTGGTTCTCGTGTCAGGTTCAAGGTCATTTGAGTGGTTGGAGAACACTTCCTCATGGTGCTTCTATTACTGCTGTGGATTGGCATCCGACCTTGCCCATTTTCCTGACTGGATCAGCTGATAACTCCGTCCGAGTAACATCTTTATCATAGTGTCACATATTGTATGTGCTTTTCATCTCTCTTTGGTGACATTTAGGACTTTTTTGGATTCCTATGTTGTAACATGTCGGTGTTTTCTTTATATATATATATATATATATATATTTGAAATAAATAAAACAAGATATGTTAGCATTTGCTGATATGCTGTTGCTGTATTTCTGTAAGTATGCAGGTGGGATGTGCATTTGTATGCAATTGACTGGTGTATATTTATACTTTTGAAAGTTTAGTCTCTCTCTCTCTTTTTTTTTTTTTCGGTGTATCATATTTATGTATCATATGTGATGGAAGTAGAAATTGCAAAGACATCATGATAGTTTTATTTTTATTTAAAAAAGGTAAAATTTGATGAAATCTTAGTATAAAGTTTTACACATTATCAACTAATTTGTTATGGTAATTTGGGAAAAAACTAATATTGTTTGACACATCATTAAAACTTCTTTAATGAGGTGAGAATAAATGATTCAATAATATAAAGAAATTCCACACTAAGTATCAAATGGATGTTGCAAAATATGCGCGACTTGGTTTTTGGGTGCAAAATGTACATGACTTTGGCAGGCCATTCTTGCGTTGTCCTGTAAACTCTGAAAGCCCAAGCATTTTTAATTACTAATGACGAAATACTTTCATCTTGAAGATTGTGAAAAAAAAGGAAAAATCTTGAATTCAAAGATATAGACGAGCAAGCGAAATATAGAGAAGAGCTTACACTTTCTTTGCACTTCCACACAATTCACTTGTCCAAGCACGTACACCCGATGGTGTATATTATTGAAAAACATGAAGTAAGCATATATCCAATGGCCTTTTGAAAATTAAGGAATAGCAGACAACCAAGGAACCCAACAATGAAGCCAATGGCCGTGCCAACATAAAACCCACGGTCGACAATCCCGTTATCGATTGTCACTGTGCTCCACAAAGTTCTGGATTTCCCATAAAGGAGTAGGCATTAAAGGTTTGAAGTTGGGTACTTACTGGAATCTTGCCTGATAAATTGTTATATGATAAGTCCAGTACATTGAGACGATCCAATTGAGAAATGCCAGATGGAATGCTTCCAAGCAAGGAATTCCCGGATAAATCAAGAAAATCTAATGATTGCAGTTGTCCAATGTTGGAAGGAATTTTACCAGACAACTTGTTTCTGAAATGTTTAAGGAGACCAATCCGACAGGATCCATAATCTCACTTGGGATTTCCCCAGCCAAGTTGTTGCTGGAGATCAATACTCTCAGCAACCCCAATGTGCTGCTGTACTGCTGCTGTACTCTGACTCTTTTCCTTTCCATGTAACCCATGCAGTGTCTTCAAAATAATCATAAAAAAAAATATCCCTTCTCCAGAAAGGTAGCTGGAAAAGCTACACCTAGAATAAAAATAGTGATTAATTGTTTCTATTCGATGTGTCAAATCAAATATGGCTAGGGGATGTAAGCGGATCGAATTGATCCAATGAACCCAAAGATCCAAATCAAACCGATGGAATTGGTTCGGATCAGTTTGGGCAATCAATTCATTTTTAAGGTGGAACCAAATCGAACCGACATTTATTGGTTCGATTTCGGATTTATGATTTTACAATCCAATTACCCAAACACCCAATCCAATTATCCAATCAACTAATTTTTTTTTAAATTTCTTATATTTCAAAGTTTTGTACTTAAGTTTTTAGTAACATAATCAATTTTTATCATTTTGTTAATATTTATTTAAGAAATTTATCTATTTACATTATTATTAAGTATATCATAATCAAACTTTACATTATTATTAGTTGTTATAAAAATAATTTTTTTAACAAAAATATAATTCTTTATTTTTTACTTCAATCTGATGACCATTGGTTCGGAATTGTTGGAAAAAAATCTAAAGTCCAAACCAAACCAATATAATTAAATTTAATTGATTTGGATTTATTTTTCACTCAAATTCGATCTATACCAATCCGTTTACAATCCTAGATATGGCAGTAAGATTCTTGACACACCTTGGGATGCTTCCGTTTATACAATTCTGAGAAAGACCTGAATCTTTGAAAGCGAGCACAAACTTTTTGGCAGGCTTCCACTTTATTGATTGGATCTCAAAATAAAGACAAGCAGCTTCTCAAGGTTGGATCCTATCCACGATGGTATTGATCCAGATAATTTGTTATGACCCACATCCAAAAATGTCAACTCTTTGCAATTCTTTAAGGAAGTAGGTATTTCCCCTGTCAAATTATTATTGTGTAAATGCAATGCTCCAAGATTAACAAGGAAACCCATGGCTACAGGAATCTGTCCAGAAAGATGATTGTTAGACAAATCAAGAAAGACTAGTGACATCAAATTCACCCAGCGACCTGGAAGTTCTGTTAATTGATTGTTTGAGAGTTCCAGGAGTATGAGATTCTTAGCTTTGTCTGAACATAGGAGGGAACTTAAGTTGGTGAAGTTATTGTTAGACAAGAACAAGGATCTTGCTTGGGACAAAAATGATGGGATTGGACCATGGAAGGAATTTGAGCTTAAGCATATGCATATAATTCTGCTGCTGAATCTGGAATTTGGCCCCTAAGTCGATTACTATTTACTAGAAAGATTTAAAAAAGTCAACCTAGGAGGAAAGTCTCAAAGCCAACGGGGAACAGTGTCTAAAATTCCAGTATTTGACGTAGACAATTCAGAGTAATTTTTCTGGGTGTGAAGCCACAATGGAAAATGAGGACCGACCTTGCAAGAGCTCAACCGTATCAGGTCCAAACTGAAATGGAGGAACCCAGTCATCACTTAAGTTGAGTACAAGTGCATTATAAGAGAGATCCAATACTCTTAGTTTGAAGAGATTGGAGAAATGATCTTGGGTCAATAAACCTTGTAAAGAATTTTTACTGACATCTAACACCTCCAACTTTGAAAGCTTTCCAATGCTTTTAGTCAAAGTTCCGTCTATCATGTTCCCACCCAACCACAGTTCTCTCGAAGATGAAAGTTGAGAAAGATCAGGCATTGTCCCAGTGATTTCATTCTCAGTAAGATCCAAAATCTCCAATGATTTTTGAGCACAGCGAGGATTTGTTGGAACAAAGTGATGAAACTGTCCACTCAACTTGTTATCAGCTAAATACAACTCACGTAAACTGCACATGTCCCACAATGACGGGGGTATCTCACAGCGGATAAGGGTGTATTGAATTCTCAGGACTTGGAGGCTGCTTCTGTAGTTCAACAACCATGCAAATATTGAGGATGTCAGGTTATCATTGAAAGAGAGGTCGATGTGTGTAAGAGACGTAGAAACGTTCATGTTGCAAATGGACAATGGGGCAATGTCAGGAAGGTTGCTGTATGACAAGTCCAATTCTCTTAGGTGATGAAGTTTGCTCACCAACTGGGACCAATTATCAGCACTACTGAGATCAACATTTTGGAGTGTAAGAGTTATCAAAGAGGAAGAAAGAGAAGACAGCCACTTCAGGTCGGATGTTAGACTTGATTCATAACCCCAATAACTAATAGAAAGGTATTGCATGTGGGAAAGATTGCCAAGCTGGTGTGGTATTGTTCCAGTGAAATACTTGCCCAAAAGGCTAAGATATTTTAAGAGTGAGAGGTTGGTAAGCTGAGCAGGAAAGTCACCATGTAGATGATTCCAACTAAGCTCAAGATATTGCAAGACGGAAAGATTTCCAAATTCATTAGGTACTTTTCCTCCGTGAAAAGTAAAAGAGAAGTTGAGATATTTGAGGTGGGTTAAAGAACCTATGAATTTTGGGATGCTTACCGGAAAATAAATGCCACTGAGATCCAGATGATTCAAGTACCGTAACTCAGCCAAGGATGAACTGAGGATACCTTCCAAAGGTTTCTGAGTCCCTGGATCAGCATCGAAGTTAAGACCAAGATCAAGCTCGACCACATGACCTTTGGTGTTACTGCATACTATGCCTTCCCATTTGCAGCATTCCTGCTGGTTTTCTCCACTGCCCCATGAAGAGAGCAGACCATAGTGATCCACAAAACCATGTTAAAGGGACTGCAGTGCTTCCCTCTCCCTCACTTTGCATTGCAAGCCCATGGCCAGTGAGATGTGCGCCAAAACAAGGACAAGAAATGCATGGAGAAATTTGAGAGCCATGTATGTGAATTAGTTATGACTATGAAGAGGAAGCGTTCTCACTTCTCAAGGGTTAAATGCAAGGAGCTTCATACACCCATGCGTGTTACACGGACCATATTTAGTAGAATTCGCCACAATTCATAACTTGTAGTCTCCGTCATTCATCATTTTAAGCGTAAAGTTCATAGTGGGCGCACTAGTCACTATAATTCATGACTTGAATTGAATCGACCGTTGATTACTATTCGCTTTGGCTAATTAGTTTCACGTGGAGATCCAACTATTATTTTATTAAGCTTGCGTGGCTTCGTGTTCCGCGCTTCCACCTACTATTGCTTGCCATTGTCAGTACTTTCCTAATGTGTAAACTTGGTAGCCAACGGCCCCGGCGAAAAGAACGTTTAGGGTACTTTGCCAGAATGTTGGTACTTATTGATGCGGTTGAATGTTTTTTTTTTTTTTTTCGGTCTTTAACAAACAGTATCCGATTAATCTTTAGCCTTTCGGTTACATCTGGCTTAAGAAACTATAGGATCCATTAAAGAGACAATCTCTTTTAGTATAGATTTTTTTGTTATTAAAACTCAAACTCGACACTTTAGATAAGAGGTTGGAGTTCTCTACCACTCCAAACATTCATGTGTCAGTGACCATAAAATTTAAGAGAGCTCATTTAATGGCATACAGGCAATTTAAAGTTTTAGGGCACGTTTAAATGAGTTTACAGAAAAACATCTTTTACAATAATCATTTTCAAAAGATTTTTTAAAAAAGTAAATTTTATTTTATATTTAATTATAAAAATATTAATTTAAGTTTAAATATAACTCTAAAATATATATTTTTTATCTCTAGATGTCTTTTTTATATTATAAAAATGATTTTTTCCTTGTAAATAAAAATTATAATTTTTTAAAAATAGATTTTTTAATTTTTTTTCGAATAATTCTACTTCTTTTAAGAAATCTTATCCAAACATATGAAAAAATATTAAATAAGTTTTGAAAATATTTTTTTCTTTCACAAAAGATTGCCTGAACTACCAATATATTATTCTAATTTACATGACCAAAACACAAACCACTTTCCGTAGAACTTCAAAGCTTCTAGGCTCTAGCTAATCAATGCATGTATTTATACGTATAATATGCCTGCAAGAAAATGGGTTTACTTTGATAATAAGCAGTGATAGTCCTCATCCTCAGGATCAATCACCATTCGCAGCTTCCTTTTGGATACAGTATTATCAGGAAATGCACTAACAGCAACTTCATCCTCTGAATCTACCAAGTCAGGATCCACTTGCTGATGTTCTGCACTTGGTGGGAGTTCATTTATCCTACCCGCTTTCCACTGCCAGTGCCGTTCAATTCAACCACTAAATCATCTTAACCCATTGGAAAAAAAATAAAAATAAAATAAAAATCTTAAACTGCATATGGATACTGTCAATTCCACATTGCTGTACAGATAATATTGCTTTATACCATCTATGAATATACTGATAGAATATGCTACATCAAACTTTGCTATCTTTTTATTCGGACACAACCTACTTGATCCCTGTAAATTAAACAAAATAATAATAATAATAATAACCATCGTATTAGCCAGGCAAACTGTTGAATAGGAAATAAGTAGGTCAGTTTTCATCTATTCTATATTATACATAAAAAGGATTCACCAAAATAATGGTGTCTCCTCACTCTATTAAAATCTTTTTTCAAGTCCATAACTTTATACAATATAGTATTTATAAAAAAAGAATTGAAAAAAATAAATATATATACAATAAGAAAACGGAGATAGAACTACTCAATTGCACCCTTCCACGTTGCACACACACTTCTCCATAGAAAGTAACTACCCCTCTGAGTGGAAAAATTGTTTTTTTTTTTTTTTTTGTCAAACTGAAAATCATTTGATTTAAAAAATTATTTATAATTTTAAAATATTAATAGTTTAAAATAATTTATATTATCATCGAATAAAAAGTAAAATATTATTATGGTATATTTTTATTAAAAACTATAAAATTATTTTATATTTTTAATACATAAAAATTAATTTTTAATTATAATAAGAATTTAATTTAAGTGTATTGATAGTATAAAATAATTTTACATTGTCAGCCAATAAAAATACTAAAAAATATCAACTCATATAAATAATCACCCATTACAATGAACGATCCATCATAATTTTTCACTTTCTAATATTTTTATTGGTTGACAGTATAAAATTATTTTATAATATAAGTGCTTCCCAATTAAGGCTCCGTTATTTAAATATGGTAATAGTGAATAATAATAACCGAAATATTGTATTTTAAAATTTTTTACAAAAATATGGGGTTATTGTATAACTTTTCGCCATGAAGAAGGGAGAATCACGGGGAAAAAAAATTGCAAAGGATTCGCCCTCCACCGGGGCGAAATGTGATAGAAAATTCTGTCTCACATTTCGCCCCACAATGAGTAGAAATTTGAACAAAATCTGCCTCACATTTCGCCCTGCAATACGTAGAAATTTGTTCAACGTTCAAAATTTTTAACGGTCAAATTTTAACGGCTCTCAGTTCACTTATATATATACATCATTCGAACGAGTTGTTTTTCATTTTCCTTATCTTCTCTCAGTTTATTCTAACTATTCTTCTATTCAATTATTCTTATTTTGTTCCATTTTTAGTTATAAGAGTGAAAAGTAATACAAAAAAAGTGAGAAAAATTATGGATAATAGTTTAAATGTTACTATTATTGTACATTTTAATGGCTCTGTTATTAAAAATACAGAGGAAGGTGTGATATTTATGTCTGACGAACCGCTTATTATTTTTGTTCCTCAAACCATGTCGTTTGATGAACTAATTATTATACTTTGTCGAGACATAAATATTAACACTCCAAAAAGAGTGGTGAGAATTAGATATAGATGTCCAGTTTCAAATGTTAATGACAAAATACAATTTCGACCAGTCAAAATAAGCAACGATAGAGAGATGCAAATAATGTTTAGGACGTATAGGCAGTACATACAGTACATTACTGCCATTGAACTATACGTCGACTTTGAAGAAGTTGTTGCTGAAGCTGGTGGAGCAAGTTTGCATCACAATGAAAATGCTCAAAGTGCATATTCAGCTATGCAACATGAAGACACTGTCCCCAATTTATATCAAGTGAGTCAGGTAATAATTTATTAAATTTTTTATTTCAAAGTAAGTTATGTAATTTCTTGATTATAGTGCAATTTATTTACTAATTATGAATTAATCTCTTTAATAGTATTCTGGAATAAAATTTGTATATTAATTAATATAATATTTGTATTAATTCAATTGATTTAATAATTCAACATGAATATCATGTTACTTTTTATTTTATTTAGCTTTTTAATAATTAATATGATATGTTATTTAACTTTTTATTTTAAAACTATTTATGTAAGCAGGCTTCTTTGTAATTTATTTATTATTGAATCTTATTCTATAAGTTTGTATTGTTGTAATTAATAATTTTTCTTGAGTTAAATTAAATTTTTATCTTGATAAATATAATAACTGTGTTATTTTTGTTAATAAATTTTAGTAATTCTTGTTTCAGTATCATATTGCTCATATTGGTACTAGTTCTTATCTGGATAGACAGCATGACTACAACACTGCTCCCAGTTCAAGTCAAGTAAGTCATTTAATATACATTATTAACACACCTTAATTAATAATTTCATTGTTTAAGTCTAATTAGCATATTTAACATAATTATTAGAATATATATAAATTTTAAAAAAAATTTCATAAATTTGCTCAATTCCATGATTATGTAAATATTTAAAAAATAATTAAGAATAATTTTTTATTTTAAATTATATTTTTAATGTATTCTTGTAAAAAAATTACTAGAAATAACTTTTTAATGAATTTAAAATACTTCCATAATTATATTTTTTTTTATTTCTATTCAAATTTATTTATTATTTCATTAGAATACTAACCATTACAATAATTTGAGGATGTTGTTATAGTAAGAAAAAAATTAAAGAAAACAAATTTATCGGTTAGATGCAAGTAATTGAGTTAAATATATTAATTGTATGTTTATCTTTAATTCAATTAAATTGTTATGTTGATTAATATAATGTATATGTTAATTTATTTAATTCTTTTCAATCCAGTATCAGTGGAAAAATGAACCTAGCCCATTTCCAGTAAGAGGCACTGAGTGCATGGTTGATAGCAGTGAAAGTGAAAGTGATGGCAAAAACTCGGAAGGAGAGCATGAAAGTGGTAGTGGTGATGATACAGATGACGAGCGTGGACCAAACACAGTGGTAGCAGATCAGCATATAGAGGATACTCCACCTTTTATGCGAACTTTACATCTGGAGGCTATGCATGTTCCTGAGTTTCCAGAGTATGTGAATATGATTAGCAGTAATGTTCCTGATGGTGAATTTTATAGTGGAATGATATTCAATGATCAGGAGGCTGTAGTACGAGCAGTTAAGAACTACAGAATATCTAGATCGATGGATTACAAAGTGCATGAGTGAACCATCGACCTTTTACTGTAAGTGCAAACACTTTGGCCTCGGATGTCAATGGCTTATTAGAGTCAGTTTCAGGAAGAACCAAGACATTTGGGAGGTTAGGAAATACAATGGCCCGCACACTTGCACTTCGACAATGCTTTCTCAGGATCACACCAAACTGGATTCTGATATGATTGCACAATATATAGAACCAATGGTAAGAGCGGACCCATCTTTAAAAGTAAAGAATGTGATTGCCGAGATCCAAAATCGGTATGGATACTTGACAATATATCGGAAAGCATGGGTGGCGAAGCAAAAGGCAATTGAAAGAGTTTATGGTAGTTGGGAAGGTTCGTATGAAGAATTGCCGATCTGGCTAGGGGCAGTGTGCTATTTTGATCGACATGCACGTGTTGAGTTTGAAGCTGTGTCGGCCTACCATGGAAATGAGTTGGTGCCCAACACTCGAATATTCAAGCGAGTGTTCTGGACTTTTGGTCTTTGTCGGAGAGCTTTTAGACACTGCAAACCATTAGTACAAGTTGACGGGGCACATTTATACGGGCAATACAAAGGGACTTTATTGATTGCTGTTGCACAATATGGCAATCAGAACATATTGCCCATTGCTTTTGCAATTGTTGAAAGTGAGACTGCAGAAGCGTGGTCTTTTTTCCTGAACTATTTACGCAGACATGTAGTGATCGAGGATGGGGTTGGTATTATTTCTGATCGGCACGAGTCAATCAAAGCAGCAATAAGACAGAGCCAAGGTCAGTGGTAACCCCCGAGAGCATGCCACATGTACTGTATTAGACATATTGCAGCCAACTTCTTAAGGAGATTCAAGAAACTGTATTTGCATTGACTTGTTGTGAGCATAGATAATATATTTTGTTTGTATTTCTGAATATTTTTTTTTTTAGATAATGTATTGATCACTTATTCTTTTGCAGGGTATTCAAGAACAGAGCGTGAATTTAATCATCACTACGGACGGATGCACCAACATAGTGAGGTGTATACTAGTTGGGTTGACGAAATTCCACGAGAGAAGTGGGTTCAAGCTTTTGATGGTGGGCATAGATACGGACATATGACCACAAATCTAGTGGAGTGCATCAATTCTGTGTTAAAGGGCGCTCGCAATCTACCCATTACGGCCTTGGTTCGAGCAACATATTTTCGATTGGCTGAGTTGTTTGAAACTAAAGGTCGGGAAGCACATGCTCGAAAAGATGCGTCGTTTTCTCAAGCCCTCACGACACCTGCCAAGAAATCCAACAAGTCTCTGGTAATGTGCATGTCACGCGGTTTTCAAGGCAGAATCAAGTTTTCCATGTTCAAGACCTCACAAATGGAGATGAATTCAGTGTTGATTTGATTCGAAGGTATTGTGACTGTGGCGATTTTCAGACTGATCGATATCCATGTCATCACGTAATTACATCTTTGTACAATCGTAATATCGATTGGCAAGTGTATATCGATAGCATTTACAGCATGGAAAAAGTTTGCAAAGTGTACGATAGGGAGTTTCAGGTGGTGGGGAATCAAAGTACGTGGCCACCATATACAGGTCCGGTGATTCGACCTAACCTTCAGTTAAAGCGCAACATGAAAGGTCAGCCAAGATCAACTCGTTTTCTAAACGAAATGGATATGCGTGAAATGCGAGGACCAAAACGGTGTGCCCTATGCCATGGTGAAGGACATAGCCGCAGACAATGTCCACTTAGACCTAGGGCTAATTAGTACTGAGTAGCAAATTGTTTTTGTTTGAATATTTGTTTGTTAATGCAATCTAGAATACTAGTAAATTGAATAAGTTTATTTTAAGTAGATGATTTTTTATTGCAATATAATGTGCTTTTAAGAAGCTATATCTTAAAAAAAAAAAGGGACTTATTTTGATTTCTTTATACATTTATTTTAATTAAAAATATATTTTTTTAAATACTCAAATAATCAAATCTTATCAATAAATCATGAATGAATGCATTGGTGTTTTTTTCTTTTTTATTAGATTATGAATAGATTAATACCTTATTCTTTTTATTTAATATACTTTGATCTAATCCAAGTCAGAACCCAATTTAAAACCAATCTACTCAACGTAATAAATTTATTCAAATTAGATATTACACTAAAGTTTATACTGAACGTAATAAAATATAGACACTAGATAATCTTAATTTCGTTAACAATTACATGCACTGAAAATTCAATACAAATTACATATTGCACTAAAGTTGACACAATAATAAAAATTATACATCAGAAACAAAAAATACAGAAATTAAATTATTTACGCCCTTTGTCCTTTTTCTTTTTTATTAATGAAGGGGACAATCTCTGTGGGGATCTAAGAATCGGACGTAAGATACCTGGAAAGTTAAATCCCCTTCTCCTTCTTTCCTCACCCCCCCTCACCAACCTCACCCCCCTCACCTCCCTCACCCCCCTCACCTCCTTCACCTACCTCACCACCTTCACCTACCTCACCCCCCTCACCTGCTGCTGCCACTGCCACTGCCTCACCTTGATTAGATGGATTGTCATGGCGATGGAACCAAGGTTCATAAAGTGCTGTCTGATTCCAATTGAAATTCCAATTTCCAGGTGCAATCGCAGCTGTAGCTTCGGAATCCGGTGGCGTCTGCGATAACTCATCCATGGTTGGAATATACACATCTTCGGTAGGAGCATTTAGATCAACATGCATCGGACGAGGAGGAGTATGAGTACGATCGGGTTCATCAGCATCATATACAGGGCGAAAATTATTTAAATTTGGCATGCTACATCGCTTTCGATGATGAATCTACCGACATACGCCTTTGGGTCAAATAATCATGCTCAACTATGACCAGATCGGCACGTAATGCCCCAGTATCAATGGACATTCTAGGGGATCCATATGGATATGCCGCTTGTGGGCCTGACCTATTGGACTCACACCAGGGGTGGCGGCGCGCATGGAAATGCTCTTGGGGGCCCGGCATATGGCCATAATGCCGTGGATCTTGTAGGTGAAATTCTGGAGACAACCACAATTGGGCATGAGTTCTCGCTGCATGCTCTTGATACCAGCTCCAATATTCAGGGGATGGCGTGTAATCAATAATGGGATGACCATGTAGCACACACTCAAATCGACTATGCCACATATTAATCCAGTATTGATGTGTCTGTATCCAGTTCCAGTCTATTTTTCCTCTCAAATCTTGGTTATGAGATTCTCCTAAGTTCATAGGATCAGGCGGAATAAGCTGATATAAGCCAAACTGACGCGTCACACGGTTGCTTGGGTGCCACTCAACCGCCTCAAAGCACACAAGTGCAGTGACAGCCGAGCAAACTGCACGTTCATCCCTCACATGCGATGGAATACATGAAATAATAGCAGGAATCTCATATGGACGCCATAAAAACTGCAGCTGCATTATAAAATAAAAAAGACATAACATGAGATATATATATATATATATATATATATATATATATATATATATATATATATATATATAATTTGATAATCAAATTATAGGAATTGTTATAGTATTCCATTCGCTACCTGATTCTGTAAGCCAACGCGATCTAAAGCCCCCCTTATATTGGCGACAGTCGCATAGTTAAATCTCCGTAGATATTCATTGCCACAACCATCCTGTAATATTAAAATTACTATTTTCAATGCAATGCTATAATTTATTTTTTATTAGGTTATTGTTTTAATTAATAAGTAATTGAGTTAAATTAGTTTACCTTGCACATAATGGAAATGTAATTGGTCTATCAACTAGACATAAAAATAGAAGCCGATGCCATGCCCATGATTGCAACAGTATGAGGCAGCTGCTAACCTCCTTTGTACCTTTTCGTGAGGCACGACATAAATCTTGATATAGCATAGTAAGGCATGCTGAACCCCAGCTATATTGCCCAATCTGGTCCAACTGTAAGAGCAATGGAAGATACTTTCCATGGATGCTGGATGACGTCTTGTCCGGCATTATTTCTGACCAATAAGCACAAGATATAAACACGCCAGAAAGCGCTCTATTGTCCTATTTGGTCGGCATTCTCTGCAAGTGTCAAATTAAGACGCTCCAACCAAGACAATCTGATTGCACAACCAATAAAGTCATTGGCTTCAGGTCGTTCACCAAGGCATGCCTCACACATATCCTGAATTAATTGTACATTTAGATCTGTTGTTCCGGGACAACCAAATTTCATTGATGGGCGCCAAGGTGCAAGGTAACGCCTTCTAGTGTCACGGACACTCCCCACAAGGAAAATGAAATGTGTGACACTCCTACTCCATCGTTCTACCAATGCACTAATTAGATCTGGAAGTAGATGAAATTTGTTAATACTAGCAACTTCATTTAGTCTTGCCCTTTGTAAGTACCCTTCTATCATATGATGTGGTGGCTCGACATTCCTAACTCGCATGCGCATCTGTCTACCATCCTATAACATTATCATAAATTAATAAATTAGATAAATTTATAATAATTGCATTATTATTGTAAATAACAACAGGAAATAACAAATCGCTCTAAACCCAAAAATAAAAATAAGTATCATTACTTCTATTCTACTTTTTTGTATAAATTAAATGTCACTTTAATTTAATTTAACTATTTAAATCGTATGTTATTTTTTAATACCAATAACAACATTGTTATTTTTTAATTTAACTACCAATAATCATAATAATAATAATACCACCAAAAAATAAATTCAATTTCTATCACCGATTTATTAATTTAAATTTATATTCTATTAGCTATTGCCATCTCTTAAATATTTATTGAATATTTCTATTGTTAATGTAATTAACAAATAAATTAATATATTATAAAAAATATATATATAACCTTATTATTATAATTATCTAATGCTTTTATTCTCACATAAACAATTAAAACAAATATTTGTTGAGGTGCATTTTTAGTAACTCTGCCATTTACCTAAATTGAACCCAACAATTATCAAAACTAAATATGCAGTCTTAAAAAATAGAATAAAACCAAAATTACATACAAAAGTTTGAAAAATAAACATCACACAGACCTTAAAAAGATTGAATAAAAAAATTTATATAACCATTTTTTAATAATTGTCTAATATTTTAAAACTAATAATGCACTAAAATTAATTTCAAATATAATATTACCACAAAATAATAATACCTCTTACAATATTCATCTTATAATCAATCTAATTTGATGTATACAGAATCCTAACAAATTAAAATTAATTTTAAACATAATATCAGTATAAATTTTTAAATATAATTTTTGAAAATAAATATATTACCTCAGAAATTTGCATTGCAATATAACTGCTTGAATCCACTGTTGAATCACGGTGTCGATTGCGTCGACTCATTCTTGCCGTCTCGTTCTATCTTTCTTGATCACACACTAAATTAGATTACACCTTCAAAATAATTTTTTCACTCCGGCACTCTCACACACTCAAACACTTCTTCCTTTTGTTAACAAAGCCCTTCACTCCGAAACAACGAAGAACTGAAGTTCATTTATAGAACTTACAATCCGACCATCTACAGTGTTATTTCATTTCACCTTACAAATGTCAACTCCCCGTATACCACACTTTTGCCCCTCCAACTTATTTGCTTAAAGCATTAGGCACAATGCTCCTTTTTTCAGACGCACTTCGGTTTGGATTTCAACACACGCAGATACTGTTTATATGCATGCGGTGCTTTTGGTGTCTCACATTTCGCCATACTGCAAGGCGAAATGTGCTTCACTTTTTCACTATTCATGCTTTTTGGTTTGTGTCACAATTCGCCTTGCTGCAGGGCGAAATCTATGCAGTTTGTCTATGTCAAATTTTGCCCTGCAGCATGTAGAATTCGGATAAAAAAAATAAAATATAAATACTACTTATAGTATGGCGAAATGTGTATTACTTCCCCCCCGGTAATTTTGTTATCAAACCCATATTCCTGTATTTTAAATCTACTATTCCCATAATATAATTAAAAAACCCCCAATTAAACCCTTATAATAATATCTAAAAAAAGTTAAAATGGCGGCTTGATTGGCACGGCTCAAGCTGCTAGTTTCTATAAAGCAAATAGTTGTGTTAAATAGACTAAATATCCAGGAATTTTTAAGTTAAAAAAAAATAAATGAACTCATTATTATCAGCATAAATAATCAAAACTATTAAATAGTATGCAATTACCGAAATGACATGATATTGCACTTAAATGACATACCTTTCTGAATCATTTTTAATGCCTCCGTTAAAAGAATCATTGTTCATTATTCTCTCCTCCATTTACATAGATTCAAGGTCATCCCGCTTTGTTTTACCAAATAAATAAATAAAAGGGTCATCACGCTTTGATTTACGAAGGATCTCCTAGTTTTCCTACATCCAGAAATTGAACAAACATCAAAAAAGGAAAAACAAGAAAAAAAAAAAAAATCTGAAACGTAAGTTGAAATGAACGCGTTCCTGTCACACGGTGAAACCCAACTCAAATCACAAGTGAGTAGAGTCATAGACAATTAATGCATTATTATTTTTTAGAAAAAAATAAAAGAATCCTATCTTGCATATGAACCTAGACACTATATATGGTCATGTTTCACATCAAAATCTAATATCATTAACCGCTCAATCGGAAAGTCTTAGACGCTTCGTGAGAATTACAGTTTACGTCAAAGCTACATTTTCGAGCTTAAATGTTTGTTATACAGGAAGCAGGTGTCTCAGAATCGGAAATGACACTCATAACAGGTTCATCAACTTTGGCAGCTTGGATGAACAACCAAGGCTTGACAAAGTGGGAACTTCGGTTTGAAAGAAATTTATTCCTTAATATCAAGGAGTGGCTACAAAAGGTACAATTCTGTCTTGTTGTCAGATCAAGAAATCCTTGGAAGGAAAAAATGGAAAAGACTAGAGGAATCTACTTTCAGAGGTGATCAAAGCTGAACATATCAGATTGATATGGAGGTGGAGGAATACAGGGTGTTGCTTAGATGCTATGACTATGTGTTTATTGAAGAGGTGTTCATATACGAAGATCCTGTACCTTTGTTATTCTCGAATGAAGAACAGGTGACAAGCTGGTTTTGCTGAATAATGAAGTATGATATGGCAAGTTTTATGTAGAAGCAGATCCTTCAGAAGTTTTGGATAAGTACCAGGCGTTGATATAGGCTTATAATCACAGGACAGTTGATATACTTGGTTGTTTTGGTTTTGCTTGCTTTTGCCCTTTTTTTCCCCCTCTGCAGTATACTTTTTAAGCTCTTCACTTCTTTGTTGGTGGACGGAGCATCTTGATATTTATCGAAAAAAAAAAAACGTCAAAGCTACATTTTAAACATTGATATAAATCACAAACGGTCATGCGTAAACTATACACAAACAGATGACTCTAACCTGCAGTCACCGAAATCAAGATATAGACAAGTAAACTTGCCTGTTTTCCACACCCTTTCCTAATGCAACTTCCTTGAAAATGATATGTTGTACTCTATTCAAATTCAAAACTCTAAATTTAAAAGACATATTTGACAATATATATCCTTTTCAAGAATCAACTAAGCTTAATGGTTCAAGCATATCAAACCACTTAACATACGAGAAATACTTTCTTACTCTTAGATGAAGAAATCTCTTCCTCCACCAACAACTTTAACCATTGATTTTGATAAAAAGATAGAAAGGAAGAAAAGTAATGAGAATAAAATAAAGGCAAAAATTTTTGTGGAGTGAAAACCTTCTTACTCAATGAATACAAATTAATTTTTTCTTAACATACTAAGATGAGAGCAATGGATGATTGGATTCCCTTGTCAAATAGTCAAATAGTACAGTGTGGTCCCAACTAGCACACCTTATAGTTTAGGGTAAAACTTTAGGTTGGTTCTCAAAAGAATTATGGGATATTAATTTGATTCTTAAAAAGGTTTTAACATCGATTTAGTTTTCAAAAGAATTGTGATATCAATTTAGTCTTTGAAAGATTAAAATTATTTTTAAGTTAATCCAAAAGATTAAAAGATGTTTTGACTAACTTAAAATAAATTTTAATTTTTCAAAAACTAAATTAATATCCTAAATTTTTTGAAGACCAAATTGTTATTGCAAATTTTTTTATGACAAAATTAATATCCCACAACTCTTTTAAGGACTAATTTGAAGTTTTATTCCATAATTTATATCTTCCTTGTCACTTGATTTATTTTAGAGTATTGTCATTTGGATATAATTTTTTATGCGTCAATTAATCAATGGAGATTTATATGCAAATAAGTGAGGAATACACATATATATGGTTGGAAAATAAGATGATTTTAGTGATAAATAATAATATTATCACCTGATTCTTCAATTATGTATGTGAATTTTTCACTTATTTTCACATGAATCTTTAGTTGTCGATAAATATTGAACACACAAATAATTATTTCCAAATATAGTTTTTCTTTTTTTGGTCTTTTGAGAAGAGAGGGGGAGGGGGAGGGGGAAGGGAAGTGGGTTCATCAACCACTTCCTGCCTTTGGCAGGATCAAACCCGAGTGTGGTTCTTTAGAGGTTGGCAAATTTGCGAGTTGATCCACAGCCTCAATCAGAAATATAATTTTTCTTTATCTTGACAAATATTCGCCATTGTTAAGGACATGACCATGATGAAGCCCATAAGCACCGCTAGGCCAATCATGGAACTCACCAGAACCGTATTTCCTCCATGGATTCCACATTTATGAAAAGAATCCAGCGTTGCGGAGGAATGAAAGAAATCACCAGGGGGCAGCGTTAATTAGATCCCCTAATCCTCGTCCTTAATAATGACGAAGATTCCCTCATTATTGCAGACTAACGAAAACCCTATAAAATGGATCATACAAAGGACTTAGGGCAAAAAAAAAAAGAAAATGGATCATATAAAGGTATGTATTGTCTGATGCTACCATAACCCTTGTGTGCCGCAGCGGAATTAAGTGTTGGAGTTTCTACGGGGTATACCCTCTGTCGCCGTGATGACAGAGCTTTACTGTCCGGGATTCACTTCTTATCTTTCTCAGATAATCCATAGTTTTTATAGTCTGTTACTCAAGAGCAATAAAAAACCAAAAAAAGTAAAACATCGTTTACGTCCTTCACATTCTACAGTAATTTTAACTTAGTCTCAAAAATTTTATTTTTATTTTATTTATATCCCTAACATTTTCAAAATATCTTAATATTACCATTTTGACATTTAAATTATAAACAAAAAAATCTGATATAAAAGTCAAGTTATAATATTAATGATGATATATTTATTATTTATCTAAATTGGATGATATTATTTACCATTATTTTCCTCATATTTTTTTGTAGGATATGAAAAACTTTTTTTTAAGTTAAACTCCTTAACGCTCAAGTAATCTTTTTTTCTACAAAACCAATATTTGAAACTTTTTCATGGAGAATTGAAGGCAAATAATATCTATTAGTAGTGTTTAGATGTCAGTAACATCAAAATTTAACCTTAATATCAGTATTTCTTTTTTCATTTATAATTTGGATATTATCTATTAAAAGGATAAGATTAAAATGTTTTAAAAATATTAGGACATAAATAAAACTAAAAAAAAAACTTTTGATACTAAATTGAAATTGTTATAAAATGTAAAGGACATAAATAAGAATTTACTTAAAAAAAAAAACTTGTATCCACAAGATCTTCATCTAAGTTTTTCATTCACCCATACACATAGCAAAACATGAACAAATACCATAATCAAATATAACTACAAATATCCAAAATCAGGGAGAATGAAAATCTTTGATAATCCGTTTGGTCTCCCGATTTCCCGATTCTTTGACTTCCTCACCCGACCTTTGTCAGTCTCTTCGCTCTTTTAGAGTTTGAGGCTGGGAGCTTGTGATATGTCCGAATCTCTTACCCATCTGACCAAAGCCCATCTCACTATTAACATAGGGAAAATTATCCTATTTATGCCTTGATATGTGCCTTGCATTAATGGCAGGTGCCACTTTCATCCCCCATAAATACTTCAGTAGGGGGAGGAGATGAGAGAGCTTTATCCCAACCCATATACCAACTCTCCACTCTCTCTACCTCTAGTAGAGACAGTAACATTTTGGCATCGTACGTGGAAAAAGGTTAAACTCTTTTCATTACCACCCTACCTCCCTTAATGTGCCACCTTCGCATTATCATGGCCAAGGCACGCAGCACCCAGGAACCCAATCCAAACTCAGAGAATTGAAGCTCAGAAAATCATGTGCCAATCAATGGCCGAGCAGAATGCAGTCCAATTTGCAGGTAATAAGTACACAACTATTTCTTTCTTATCCTGAACATTTTGCTAAATATTTCCTGTAAATTTATAAACCCTCTCCATATTCTCTATTTCCCAGCCTGTTGATGTCGTCACTTTTATTCTTTACATGAGAAGTATATAAATTAAAAAAAAAAAAAGGAAAACAGCTTAAGCAAAATTAGAGTCACGATTTCTTTGCCTATATTGTTCCCATTTCTTCTTACATGACAACTTTTAGAATCCCATGTGTTGTTTTATACTTTATGTTAATCTTTTCGTTATGGTAACATCTTGCATCTTTCTTTTCTATCGGGGCATGACTTTATAGTAATAACAATTGAAAAGACTTCATAAATAATAATAATAATAATAATAACAATAATAATAATAATAATAACAATGGAAATTGATCCTACCATTCCACACTGTCCCCAGCACCATCTAGCACTTCTAGTTTCATGTGCTGCATATCTAATTGGAGTCCTAGAATGCCAACACTAATAAAAAATAAAAATGCATGCAATTAAACTCTATGTCTCTAAATTAAAAGTCAGTAAATTGCATTCTCTGTCGCTTACTGTGCATCAATAATAATGATTTACAATGCTGAAATATCCCATTGGCTGTTCAAAACATATCAATGAAGATCATAGAAGTCCATGCATTACCAAAATTTTATTTGCACGTTTCTTCTTTTAAGTTTTAAATGATTAAGAAACAGCCCCATAATCGAGTAATTTTCTAAATGAGCACTATAGCAAGCAAATCATAAGTTAGCAATTAATTTTCTTTAATTTCTTTGATTAGCAATCAAATCACATACACGATAATTGCTGAAATTTAAAAAGCTATAATTTCAGAGTAATACTTGCACCCAATTTATGGTAGTTGATTTGTTCTCGCAGAGTATTCATATTGTTTAATATTTATTCATTACTGATGTTATCGTTACTGATATTATTGATTTTAATTATTACTATTTATAATTGATTTGATTAATTAATTAATATTATATAATACCTAGTGTGGACCCGTGCTATGTATATATATATATATATATATATATATATATATATATATAAAATAATTTAATAAAATAGTTAATTATTACCCTATATAAGTATAATAAAAAATTATATAACTAATATTAAAAAAATGGTTACATAGGATAACTTAATAGTAATTATAAAATCTAAAATATGTGGAATGAAATTATTGTACAAATAAAAGGTACAACTTTGCAATTTCATTTGAGAAAAAAATTTAAAGAAAATTTATATAAATTTATTCCATATAACACATTAAAACTGTAATTTGTTTAGTACTTTTTTTTCAATTTTTAAAGTGATAATGAAACAATTGGACAAATAAAACCAGTCTATTTTTCTCTCCTCATTTTGTTCAGCCCCTTAGTAAAATAACTTTTAAAAAAAAATTCTTAGGAAATATTACATATAACAACTCATTAGTAAAAGTATAATTCATTTATAAAGATATTTACTTCTAGTTTTTTAGAGATGAAAAATAACTAAAATAAGTCATTTCATTTTCTTGTCCGTCACATTTCTTTAGCCTCCTAGTAAATTAATTTTAAGGAAAAAATTGATAAAACATTTTATATAACAACTCATTATTAAAACCATAATCTGTTTGATGGTCATATCTATTTCTAAATTTGAAGTAACTACCAAACAACTCAAACAAAAATCATTTATTTTTCTCTCTCTCTATAAAGATGCATGTAATTCAAATACTAGGTAAGGACTAAGTAATTAAAAACAAATCAAAGCATTTCCCTTCTAGTTCGCTTACTTAAGGAGCATAGTAAAATAATTTTAAGGAAAAGTTGGGATGTAGAGGGTTGAAGCAAAATCATGAGAAAGAATGGAACTTTGCAAGCATGGTTGAGTGGTATTGGATAGTGGGTAGTTTAAGAAGGATTAGTGGATAAGATATTCAAGGCATTACATTTAAATGTAAATTGAATAATAAAATTTGAATTTTATTTTAAAATTTGAATTTTATTTAAAGTAATTTTAAAATTTTTGTGTCGCTCAAATGAGATATATATTTGAGGGATGAAAAGAGAGATATTTTAGTAGTGTATGATTTGAGAAGATTTATTAGACGAGAGAACGAAGACAATATATTAATTGCTCATTAATTTATGAAATTATTTTAATTTTGTAATAAATTTAATAGATTAGAAGTTGAAACATTTCCTATTATAGCAACTTTTACAAAATAATAGAGGATTATAATTCATAAGAATTTGACATATGACAATAGTTTCCTTGTTTTGAGTATGGAGTATTAGAATTACTAAATTAGATACTTTTTCCTTTAAACGGTTGAGTTTTATAGGAGAGAGAAACATAAATAATGCCATCAATAAAAATTTGCAAATAGCACGTGATTGACTACGTGCCGTTCATTCTTATTAATTGAGTGCAACTGTTAAAGGCTAAATGTAGTAATTCTTTCCGATACCGATATGATTAATACTATAAATAATATGGTTAGCTAATCTTAATTGCTAATCAGTTACAGACAATAATTGTATTAAATTATCAGCGTTCTTTTGATTCCATAATAGATTTAATTCACATTCAAAATATTACTAATTATTGCTGCACGTTAGTATCACTAAATCAAAATTAGAAAGTAGGTATTTTCAGAACCATAATTGGTATGCCCTGTTAATCCTAATTATCATCAACTTAATTTTATTCGATTCTAAATGATATGGTTTATTTTTATTCGACTCTAAATGATATGGTTTATTATTATAGTTAATATTGATTTGATTTTAATTATGGCAAAGAAACCCTAAGAATATGTATCAAATTACATTTAATAGAAAGGTTTACCATCATTTACAGTTAATTTAAAATAGTTATATATCTTTCTTTGATGCACTTAGCATGTTTGAATAATTTATTTTTAGTGTCACCAAAAGAAAAAAAATGTTTTACTAACATTTAATATTATTCACTTAATTTTAGCCTTTGAAATTTTGGTACATGTAGCGTTCATACGATTCAAACTAAAAGATTGCAGTAGATGTTTTTAATCCAATCATTATTAGTAAATTAGTAGGCCTCAATTAATCATGTATTGTGCAGGTCCTTAGATTTAGAAGAAAAATACTAATCATGCGTTTTCACTTCGTTACCTTTTATTTACATGTATAATATGAATTCTATAATTGAAAGCTTTATAAATTATTAATTTTAATTTAATCTGAAGCATTCTTTAAACTATTTATCTACTCAAGACTTGAAACATGTTGCTAGAAATGGAATATTCTTTAGACTGATTCAACAAGCAAAATTATTTTAATCCAATGCCCATTGTCTTTTTTGCTATCACGTTGAATGCATTGTCTTTTTTGCTAATTTTAAAAATGAATGCCCATTGAAAACATTCTTATTAAATGGCATAAATCCTGGCTTTGAATAAATCATTTTCATGTTTTGTCACCATATTTTAATTCATTTCCATATTTATGGTGTTTGATGATCCCACTAAATTAGTGTAATTATAAGAGAGGAAAGAAAATGCTAGTTATAGCTTATTTAAATGGTAGTGTAGTTGTATTATTTAAAGATATTAACAGGGATAGAAAGTTGATGCTAAACAACTCTCTCATTAGTCATTGTCAGCACTCTCCAAAACCCAGCCATTGCTGATAGTTGCCAAAGCTTGGCCACGTTGGCACGAGTTCTAAAACTCAATCATTACTAGTAATCACGAAGCCCGGCCATGCTGGCACGATATCCAAAACCCAGCTATCGCTGGTAGTCGCCAAAAACCAGCAATGCCAGCACGAACTCCAAAATCCAGCCATCGCTGGTACTAGCTAAACTTGGCCATGCCAACACGATCTGTAAAACCCAACCATCGCTATTACTCAACAAAACTCAGTCTTCATCGAAATTCAGCAAAGCCTGATTTTCCTGGCATAGCTATCACTGATAGTTGCCAAAGCCTAGTCACGCTGGCACAATCTCCAAAACCTAGCTACAATTGGTAGTAGCCAAAGATAGTAGCTTGATCAATTAACCAAAAATACAAATTAACTTGACCAAAGCCGAGGATCGAGATATCAAAAGCTTCACCCATGTTGAATCCATAACTAAAACTGAAATTGAACCAATCAACCATAGCTTCTATCTTTGTCCCTTTTTCGGTTGATCATGCAACTAGGTAAACTAGAAGAATGTTGATAAAAAGAAAAGTCATTTGGAAGAATGAAAAAATATTTTTTTTTAATAAAAAGAATCATTCCAGCCATGAATTTGTTTACTGAAGGCCATGGCTCAGTGCAAAATTAACTTGAAATTTGTTTGAGATTAAACTCGTGTTGGATATAGTTAAAACTTGGAACTTCTGTCAACTTATTTCAATTAGGCCAAATAAATTTTTTAAAATGAAGCCAAACAATAATATATCTGATCAAAATGCTGTGGAGTGGTCCTTTGTTCAAGCAGTAGAAGGCCGTTACAAAATCACAGGAGAATAATACCAGAAACCATTAAAAAAAAAAATCACAGGAGAACGTAAGGATCTGCACGCGGTAATTGAAGTCCATATATTCTAAATATACGAAGCAATAAAAGTGAAACAATTCCATTTAACCTGTAAACAGTGCTTCTGTAAATATCATTGCAAATAGGCTGATTTAAAACACCAGAATAAAATGTTGTTTGGGCCTTGTTGTTTGTGCTCCTTACCTCCTTTCGGTAAGTCGAGCTCTTCGTACTAAATATCAAAAAAAAAAAAAAAAAAAAACACCAGAATAATAAAACTAAGAAATCCAAGCAAATAAGTTTTCACTGTGAAAATAGATGCTACTTTTATAGGAAATGGCGAAGTGGAATAAACACAATTTCTAAGTCATACAACAACAATAAATAAGGAGTACTATTAACACATACGTTACACACATGTCATTTATTGCCAATCAAAACTATCTGGCTTTTATTTATCTAAGGAATCTTGTATTCCGGATAGATAGAGAAGAGCAAGCAAACTATAGAGAAGAAGTCACACTTTCTTTGCACTTTCACACAATTCACTTGTCCAAGCACCTACACGGCTACACCCGATGGTGTAACTTATAGAAAACTTGAAGTAAGCATATATCCAATGACCTTGTGAGAAGTAAGGAATAGCAGACAACCAAGAATCCCAACAAGAATCCAATGGCCATGCTAACATAAAAGCCACGGTCTACAATCCCATTATCATCCGTGTCACTCTCAGGAGTTTGACCATCATGTGTTTCCTCGTTGGGACAAGTCTTAGGAAGGGGTGCTCCACAAAGTCCTGGATTTCCCATAAAGGAGGAGGCATTATAGGTTTGAACATGGTTACTTACCGGAATCATGCCTGATAAATTATTATATGATACGTCCAGTACACTGAGACGATCCAACTGAGAAATGCCAGATGGAATGCTTCCACACAAGGAATTCCTGGACAAATCAAGAGAATCCAATGATTGCAGTTGTCCAATGTTGGAAGGAATCTTGCCTGACAACTTGTTTCTTGAAATGTTTAAGGAGACCAATACAACAAGATCCATGATCTCACTTGGGATTTCTCCAACCAAGTTGTTGCTAGAGAGATCAATACTTCTCAGAAACCCCAATGTATTGCTGTACTCTGACTCTTTCCCTTTCCATGTGACCCATGCAGCGTCTTCAAATTGGTCATCCAACACCCCACCGTTTTCAACGGTGTTGCTATAGAAGAACGAAGAATTAAAAATGTAACTAACTGTTGCCCTTTGATGTGTCAAATCAGACATGGCAGTAAGATTCTTGACACATCTTGGGATGCTTCCCTTTATATCATTCTGAGAAAGATCCAACACTTGAATCGATGAAAGCGAGCACAAACTCTGTGGCAGGCTTCCATTGAACTGATTGGATCTCAAAATAAAGACAAGCAACTTCTCAAGTTTGGACCCTACCCATAATGGTATTGGTCCGCATAATTTGTTATGACCCACATCAAACAATTTTAGCTCTTTGCAATTCTTTAAAGATGCAGGTATTTCCCCAGTTAAATTATTACTATGTAAATGCAATGCTTGAAGATTAACGAGTAAACCCATGGATGTTGGAATCTGTCCAGAAAGATGATTGTTTGACAAATCAAGAAAGCTCAATGACTTAGAATTCTCCCAACAATCTGGAAGTTCTGTTAACTGATTGTTTGAGAGTTGCAGGAAAGTGAGATTCTTGGCTTTGTCTGAACATAAGAGGGAACTTGAGTTGGTGAAGTTATTGTAAGATAGGAACAAGGATATTGCTTGGGACAAAAATGATGGAATTGGGCCATGGAAGGAATTTGAGCTCAAACATATCTCAGGCTGTGTATAAAATACCACTGGTGAATTTGGAATTTGGCCCCTAAGTTGATTACTGGAAAGATTTAAAAAATTCAACCGGGGAGGAAGGTTCCAAAACCAACGGGGAACAGTGTCTGATATTCCAGCATTTGACATGTACAATTCACGATAATTCTTCTGAGTGCGAAGCCATGATGGAAAATGAGGACCTACCTTGCAAGAGCTCAAGTGTATGA
The DNA here is from genome assembly GCA_031439585.1 of Pterocarpus macrocarpus. Classification (NCBI taxonomy): domain Eukaryota; kingdom Viridiplantae; phylum Streptophyta; class Magnoliopsida; order Fabales; family Fabaceae; genus Pterocarpus; species Pterocarpus macrocarpus. The sequence continues at coordinate 57,583,677 of CM062516.1, read as the reverse complement.
TCTCCAACTGAAATGGAGGAACCCAGTCGCGGCTTAAGTTCAGTACAAGCGCATTATCGGAGAGAAACAATCCTTTTAGTTTGAAGAGATTGGAGAAATGATCTTGTGTCACCAAACCTTGTAAAGAATTTTCCCTGACATCTAAAAACTCCAACTTTGAAAGCTTTCCGATGCTTTTACTCAAAGTCCCGTTTATCATGTTCCCAGAAAGATCCAGTTCTCTCAAAGATGAAAATTGAGAAAGATCGGGCATTGTCCCAGTGATTTCATTCGCACGGAGATCCAAAATCTCCAATGATTTTTGAGCACAGCGAGGATATGTTGGAAGATGAAACTGTCCACTGAACATGTTACCACCTAGGTACAATTCACGTAAACTGCATATGTCCCACAGTGACACGGGTATCTCGCCAAGGAAAAGTTTCGCCCAAATCATCAAGACTTGGAGGCTGCTTTTGTAGTTCAACAACCATGAAAAGACTGAGGATGTCAGGTTATCATTGCCATAGAGATATATCTGCGTAAGAGATGTAGAAACGTTCATGTTGAAAATGGATAATGGGTCAATGTCAGGAAGATTGGTGTCTGACAAGTCCAATTCATTTAGGTGATGAAGATTGCTCACCAACCGCCACCAATTATCAGCAATACTAAGATCAAAATGGAGTGTAAGAGTTGTCAATGAGGAAGATAGAGAAGACAGCCACTTCAGGTTGTTGGATGTTAGATTTGATCCTTCACCGTATCCATCACCACCAATAGAAAGGTATTGCAAGTGGGAAAGATTGCCAAGCTGGTTTGGTACTGTTCCCGTGAAATAATTGGCGGCAAGGCCAAGATATTTTAAGCCTGAGAGGTTGGTAAGCTGAGCAGGAAAGTCACCATCCAGATTATTCCATTCAAGATCAAGATATTGCAAGTGGGAAAGATTTCCAAACTCGCTAGGTACTCTTCCTCCAGGAAAAGTAACAGAGAGGTCGAGATATTTGAGGTGGGTTAAAGAGCCTATGAATTTTGGGATGTTTACCTGAAAAGAATTGCCACTGAGATTCAAATGATTCAAGTAGCGTAACTCAGCCAAGGATGAGCTGATGACACCTTCTAAAGGTTTCTGATTCTCAGCATCAGGTGCCCAGTTAACACCAAGGTCAAGCTTAACCACATGACCAGTGGTGTTACTGCACACTATGCCTTCCCATTTGCAGCATTCCTGCTGGTTTTCTCCTCTGCCCCATGAAGAGAGCTTACCATGGCGATCAACAAAACCATGTTTAAGGGACAGCAATGCTTCTCTCTCCCTCACTTTGCATTTCAAGCCCATGGCAAGTGAGTTGTGCGCCAAAATAAGGACGAGAAATGCGTGGAAAAATTTGAGAGCCATGTATGTGAATTAGTTATGACTTTGAGGTGGAACGAGGAGTTCTCACTTCTCAAAGGCAATGGCCAAATGTAAGAAGTAGGGGGAACCCTCTGCAGCATTTTATAGGGCCATACTCCTATCGAGAAAGTTTTTTGTCTGAATTCTTAATAAAAATCATGAATGAGATTGCCCACTCCGTCATCCAAAAGTTAATAATCATCCCAACTCTACCTACCATTCATGTATTACTTATGATATATTATTAATCCATGTTTGGGATTATAGTTATATATATGACTAAACGGCGTAGTCGAAATAATTATATATGAATAAAAATTTTAAAATAATTATATAAATTCTTAAAAAACTAAATTCTAAAAATTATTTAAATATTTTTCATAAGATAAAAATATTAAATTAAAAAATCTCAAAAAAGTTATAACATAAAAGTATTATGTTACATTATTTAAGATTTTTTATTAAATAAGGAAGAAAATTTACAACCCTTCAAAGTTATAAATCTTTATTGAAGATTGTGTATTTTAACATAATAGAAATATAAGAAATTAATAAATATTTCTAACAAATATTGGCTAAAATATAGTGTTAATAAATTATATTAATATATAAATTCTTAGACAAAAAAAAATCATCTATTAAAAAAATTAATAGAGTCATTTTTTTATTGAAATAGAATTATGTTAATGATTTGGTATTATACTATATATAACGAACATCTTTATATATTTTCTACTACTCTTGATATGAATATATTTATCTTTTACTGTACTATGGACATAAATTAGTTTAGATATAGCCAAATTGACGCAAATATCATATCACAATCTTACGAGAAATAAGATAAATTTAAAATGATATTTTTGTTTGAAACAAAAAAAAATATAACTAATAACAAGTTCAATATCAATTTAATCTAAATAAGCATTTTGATAGCAATAATATTTTTAAAATAATATGGAATGAAAATTATTAGATAATAATCAATTTTATAATTATTTAATAGATAATTTGAAAATTAAATTTATTTATATTTTTATGAAAAATTCAAAATAATTATAAAAGAATGTAGATAAATAAAATGGAATGCTAAAATGCTAATAACCTCACCCAAAGTTATGATTTTTTTTGAAGTTAAAGTTCTAACATAACTCAAACGTACTGTTCATAATCCACATCACCTAGGCAGAATTATGAAGTGCTTTAGCTATAGTCCTAAGATTAGTCAAAAGCAGTCTCCATAATTCATCCTTTTAAGCGGAATGTTCATATATTCAATACTAAACAGTGGCGCACTATCGATACAATTTATAACTTGAATCTACTTTTGCTTGCTATTCGCTTTATTGACAAAGTAGTTTCACTCGGAGAGCCAAATATTATATTAAGTAGGAGTGGTTCCACGGCAAGTTTCCATCCACTGCTACTACTGCTTGCGTAGTACTTTCTTTATGTGTGAACATGGCAGCAAAACAGGCCCAGTCAAAAGAATGTTTTATTAATTAGAGTCTTTTGCTAGAATGTTAACACTTATTGATGCTGTTCAATATAAAATTCAAGTGAGCTCGTTTAATGGCATGCAGCCGGTCTAAAGTCATAACGCCCGTTTGGACGACTTTATGAAAACAATCTTCGTAAAATAATATTTTTTTAATTTTTTTTCAAGGAAAATAAAAATTATTTTGTTTGAATATAAAATTAATTTAAGTTTGAATATAATATTAAAAAAATCTTTTATCTTCAAACATTTTTTATATTGTAAAAAATATTTTTTAAATAAAATTATAATTTCTGAAAAAAAAATGTTAACACCTTTTCCAAGAAATTTACCCAAATATATAAGAAACATAAAAAATATTTAAAAAATATGTTTTTAACCAAAATAATGACGTAAAATCGAGTTCGCGGTACCCAAATACGTAATTCGGATAAAATTGCCTGACTACCATGTATTATTCTAACTTACAGGACCAAAACACATGCCACTTTCTGTAGAACTTCGAGGCTTCCAGGCCCAAGCTAATCAACGCATGTCTTGATATGTATAATATGCAACAAAATACCTTCTCTTTGATAATAAGATTATGTACACTGATTCAGAACTAATCTTTAACCTGCAGCAAGCAGTAATTTTCCTCTGTCGTCATGCTCAGGATCAATCACCATTCTCAGCTTCCTACTGGAAACAGTATTATCAGAAAATGCATTAACAACCACTTCACAGAAAATTATAGAATATTCACTTGAAGATGTGAATATTGAATATTTACTTAAATATAAATTATAAATCTAAAATTTTTTATAGATTCAATGGTAAAGAATAATGGAATATGATTGCTCCAATTCTAATGATTAGTATCTTAAACTTATTCCACCATTTTTCATTGTTGAATTTATAAAAAACTTAAATTTACTGTTTATATTTAGGTAAATATTCAATGGTCACATATTGAGGTGAGCATTCTAAAACTCTCCCCACTTCATCCTCTGAATCTACCAAGTCAGGATCCACTTGCTGATATTCTACTTGGAAGGAGTTCATGAATCCTGCCCGCTTTCCACTGCCAGTGCCATTCAATTCAACCACTTAATCAGCTTAACCCATAAAAACAAAATCTCATAAACTGCATACGGATATTGTTAATTCCACATTGGTGTGCACATAATATTGCCTTAAACCATCTATGAATATACTGACAGAATATACTGCATCAAACTTTGCTAAAAGCAGTAATAGCCATTGTATTAGCCAGGCAAAATGTTGAATAGGAAATAAGTAGATTGGTTTTCGTTTCTATGAAGCCAATAGTTGTGTTAAACAGATTAAATATCCGGGAATCTTTGAAGTTAAAACGCAATGAACTCATGATTGTCAGCCTAAACAATCAAAACTAGTAATAATATGCAATTACGAAATGAAATATGATATCGCACTTTAAATGACATAGCTTTCGGAAACACCGTTAATGCCTCCATGAAAAGAATCATTGCCCATTATTGGCTCCTCGATTTGGATAGATTCAAGGTCATCATGCTTTGATTCAAGAAGGGATCTCCTAGTTTTCCTGCGTCCAGAAATTGATCAAACATCAACAAAGGAATACAACAAAAATAAATCTCAGATGTAAGTTGAAATGAACAGGTTACTGTCACTCGATGAAACCCAGCTCAAATCACAAAGTGTTAAGAGTCATAGACAATGCATTATTATTTTCAAAAAATAAGAAGGAATTTTATCCAGCACAGATAACAGTGTACAAGTGGGTTGATTCACTTGATCAGCCATTTGCTTATGCATTGTGATGACTGATATTCAATTCTTAAGTTTTCTCATTAATAGGTGATCAATAAGCGCTTAAGAATTCAAAAGTATATTTATGACTGTGGATTAAAGCAAACCTTTTCCTAAAGAAAAAAACTAAAACATACTTTGCTCATGTTTCACGTCAAAAAACAATCGGAAAGTCTTAGACGCTTTGTGAGAATTACAATTTACGTCAAAGCTACAATTTGACAGTGATATAAAACCCACAGTCATGCATAACCTATATATACATAAAAAGATTATTCTAACATGAACCTGCCTGTGACGCAAATCAAGATATAAACAAGTGAAACTGGCCAGGTTTCCACACCCCTTCGTAATGCAACTTCCTTCAAAATGATAATATCTTGTACTCTAGTCAAATCCAAAACTCTAAATTTAAAATACATATTTAACAATATATCCTTTTCAAAAATCAACTAAGCTTAATTGTGCATGCATATCAAACATAATCCAGATACACTTTTTAATTTAAATATATTTCTATTTATATTACTATATATTTCAATTTGATATTAATTATAATTAATGATATAGGTATTTGAGTTTTTAATAAAAAATGTTTTTACAAACAAATATATGAATAATAATTTTAAAATAATTATATAAATTCTTAAAAAAGTAAATTCTGAAAATATTTTAATATTTTCATAACATAAAAATATTAAATTATAAAAATATCAAAAAAGTTTAACATAAAAGTATTATATTACATTCTTTAAGATTCTTTTAAATTAAGGAAGAAAATTTACAACCCTTCAACGTTTTAAATTTTCAAGCCATAAAATTGAAGATTGTGTATTTTAACATAATTGAAATATAAAAAATTAATAAATACTTCTAAAAAATATTGAGTAAAATATAATGTTAATAAGTTACATTAATATAAAAACTCTTAGACAAAAAAGAAAAATCATCTTTTAAAAAAATTATAACAGAGTTTTTGTTATGAAAATAGAGTTATGTAGCTTATTTTGTATTATACTATATATAAAGATATAGTACTTTTGATATGAATATATTTATCTTTTACTATACCATGGACATAAATTAGTTTAGATACATCCAAATTGACGCAAATATCATATCATAATCTTATAAAAAATAACTTGAATTTAAAATGATATTTATGTTCATTTGAAACAAAAATTATCTTAGTTAAACTAATAACAAGTTTAATATCAATTTAATCTAAATACGCATTCCGATATTGTATAATATTTTTAAAATAATATGGAATGCAAATTATTAGATAATATTCAAAATAATCAATTTTATAATTATTTGATAGATAATTTGAAAATGAAATTTATTTACATTTTTATGAAAAATTCAAAATAATTATGAGAGAATGTAGATAAATAAAATCGAGTGCTGATAGCCTCACCCAAAGTTATGAAATTTTTTAGTTAAATTTCTAACATAAGTCAAAAGTACTCTCCATAATTCACATTACCTAGGCAAAACTATGAAGTGCTTTAGCCAAAGTCCCAACATCAGTCAAAAGTAGTCTCCATAATTCATCATTTTACGCGGAAAGTTCATATTAAATAGTGGGGCGCACTAATCCATTCAATTTATAATTTGAGTTGACTCTACCCTTGATTGCTATTCGCTTTATTAACAAAGTAGTTTCACGCGGTGATCTAAATATTATATTAAGCTGGAGCGGTTTCACATGATCCGCGCGTCCATCTATTATCTATTATATAAAGCGCTTTAGCTAAAGTCCTAACTTATTGGTGCGGTATAAAATTTAAGTGAGCATATTTAAGGGCATGCAGTCAGTCTAAAGTTTCAGGGCCCGTTTAGACGAGTTTATTAAAACGATCTTTTTAAAATAATATTTTTCTCTTGACCAAAAAAATAATAATAATCTTTTTAAAAAATTTTCAAAAAAATAAAACTTATTTTATGTTATAAATATAAAATTAATTTAAGTTTAAATATAATATTAAAATATCTTTTATCTTTAAAATTTTTATTATTATAAAAAAGATCTTTTTAAATAAAATTATAATTTTTTAAAAAATATTTTTATACTTTTTTATCCAAATACATAAGAAAAAATATTTAAAAATATATTTTTAACTAAAATAATGACACTCGAGCTCTCAGTACCCCTAATAAGTAGGGTGTGTTTGTTTGTGAATTTTTTAGGCAAAAATTTATTTTTTATTAAAAAACCAATTTTTATATTGTTGGATAATTTTTTAAAAATAATCAAAATCTCAAAAAAAAATTATTTTCAACTATTTTGTAAAGTTAAAAAGAGTAATTTATGAAAAAAATTAATTTCTAATTCTTTCAGTTATATATGAAATTAAATTTTAAAAATTATTTTTTTTAAAGTTAAAACTAACGTACCATAATTCGGAAAAAATGATTGCCCGAAGTACCATATATTATTCTAACTTACATGACCAAAACACATGCCACTTTCTATAGAACTTCGAGACTTCCAGGCTCTAGCTAATCAACTAGGTCTTTATATGTATAATATGAAACAAAATACCTTCTCTTTGATATACACTGATTCACAACTGATCTTTAACCTGCAGCAAGTAGTAATTATCCTCAGTTGTCATCCTCAGGATCAATCACCATTCACAGCTTCCTTGTGGATACAGTATTATCAGGAAAATCACTACGAGAAAAAAGGTAAATTGCAACGGAAATTTGTGATAGAAAAAAAAATTTGTCACAAAGAATAAACTTGCGATAAAATTTGCGACAAAATTCCATCACAATTTGTTTTTAATTCATTTAATTCTTAATTCTGACTAAATACATATTGTGTCACAAATTCTGTCACAAAATTTGGCGGGGAATTTTCACACCAAAATTTGAGACAAAAATTGCAACAAATTTTCGTCATAAACTGTTTTTTTCATATATTAAATAATTAAGTAGTGATGGAATGTATATTGCGTTGCAAATTACGTCATAAACTATTTCTTTATATATTAAATTGTTATTTGGCAAAAAATTTTCCCACCAAAATTTGTGACGGAAATCAAGATAAATTTTTCGTCATGAAATATTTTTTCATATATCAAATTATTATTGGTGACAATTGTATATTGTATCACATTTGTCGCAAAATTTGGTAGAAAATTTCCCGTTCAAAGTTTGTGACAAAAAATAAGACAAACTTCTACATATATATATATATATATATATATATATATATATATATATATATATATATATATATATATATATATATATATATTTGTTAAATGGTGACAAATTGTACAATGCATCGCATATTCCATCACAAAGTTTGACAAAAATTTCTCATACAAAAATTGAGATTTGGAAGAAAGTTTTATCACAAACTTTTGTTATTGATTAAATTATTAATTGGTGATAGAAGATAAATTGCATCACAAATTCTGTAGCAAAATTACAATAAAAAAATTTGACAGAAGTTTGTGATGTAAAAAAATAACATTATAATGAAAATTGTAGCAAGTTTTGTCACTCTTTTTATAAATTTAATTGTTAATTTGTGATGGAATATAAAATTGCATCCCAAATTTTATTGTAATGTTTGACAGGAATTTCTTGCGCTATATTACGGGACTGAATTTGTGACACAAAATAATTAATTTTTTACAATTATAAAAATAGGATAGACTAATTAATCTATATTGTGTTGCTATTTCTATTACAATTCGATATAATTAATTTGTGTTATGAAATATTATTTGAATCTGAATATAGATGTCCATATCTTTATCCTGATTCAGTTAAAATTTGATTAGATAGAATTAATTATTTGATCATATATTGATCTCTCACTCTTTGGTTATAAATAACCTTTTGGGTGTTCCATGTGTGAAAACTCCCTTGAGAATATCAATAATAGAATTCTTTTTTCCTCCTCTTTCTCTATTTTCTTTTACTATTACTTTCATAATAGTTTGAATCATTTTGATTAATTCATAATGAATTATTTTTTACAAAATTTGAAAATGTGTTATTTTAATTAACTCTTTTAAATAATTGAAGACAAATATATGAGTATATAATATTTTAGATATCAAATTAAAATTTCCCCTTTGTTTATGTATTGGACAAAGGTAAGAAAGAGAACACAAAGAGGAATAATTGAACTTTACGTTTAAAAAGTTCTCATGGCCAGGCACTTAGCACCAAACAAACTCGATCTCAAAGAAAGCAATATAATGAATATGGTGTGTTTGTTTGTGCTTCTTGGATGAAAAAAAATAAAATAAAACTTTTTGACTTTTCAAGTTTGTTTTGCGAGTTTAGTTAAGCTTATCACAAAAAGCATATGAAAAAAATAATTAAGATAAAAATAATTGATTTGCCCCCTACTTTATTTTTTATTTTTAAATTCATCCTTTAAATAATAAATATTCTAAATTCTCTAACTTTTAGAAATTGACCATATTTACCCTCGTCACAAACATTATTTGTTATATTAACAAAAGGAGCTTACCTGACATCTAAGTTGATACAAAAGGAATAGATATCTTATGTGGCAAGTTTTGCTTTCAAATTCATCTAATAAACATTCCAAATTAACTCTCTAACTTTTAAAAATTAAACATGTTTATCCTTCGCAAATGACATTTATTGCATTATTTGGAAGGAGCCAATCTTCTAAGTTCTACTTAGAAGGAAAACGGAGCTTGGCACATAAGATGCCATTCATACTATTTTTGCAAACTCAGATGCCATACAGGATCTTATTAACTAACAATTTTTATGAAAAGGATAAATATGTTCAGTTTTTAATGGTTAGAGGGCAAATTTAAATATTTATAAATTTAAAAATAATAAATAAATTATGGAATGAATCAATTATTTTTACTAATAATTAATTTTTTGCTCTACTTCTAATTTTTATGAATTGTAATAGAAAAGAGAGAAATGTACCAATAAGCACGAAAAAATTGATTTTCAAAAATAAAAAAATATTTGAGATTAATTTGCAAGAAAGTGTCAAATTATGATATATAATTATATAGTGGGTAGTTACCTATTATGATTTGACACTTTCTTACAATTCTATTAGTTAATAGTGTAAAATTATTTTATATTGTTAGTATATATAAATTAAACTATAAAAATATACTGAAAATATTTTTAAAATGACAATAAGATACCCTTCCCACTCTTTTCTCTTCTCATTTTTCAAAAGAGGTGACATAACTAACATACGAATATGTAAAAAATAAACTAAAGTCAATTATAACGAAATAATAAAAAGTTTGTAAATGTAGGAAAATAAGATAATATATGTATAAATATAGGTGAGTTAGTGAAATTGGAATACCTTTATTAAAATATAAAAATTATTGACTTTAAAGTAATTTTATTGATTATAAATTTAATTAAGTTATTTTGAATTAAAAGATAAAGAATATAAAATAGCCATGAATTTTTTAAAATAAAAAAACTTTTTTATCCAAACATGTTTCTTGAGAAGTGATCGCTTTTTATATCCTTAATTATAGTTTTATAAAAAAAATATGTACTTTTAAATTTGTCACATGCACATTCAACTAACTTTACAATTTATACTTCATAAAAAATTTATACTTCATAAAAATACTTTCATACTAACATTCAAATGCAAAACAACTTCCAGCTTATGCTTCTGATTTTTCTTTAGGGTTCTAAGTGCTTGTTTGGATGCCATTGTTTCGGTGAAAGAAAATATATTTTTTCAATAAAAAAGTACATTTTATTTTTTTAATATATTTGAGTAAATTTTTTTAATAAAAGCTGCATTACTAAAAAAATATAATTTTTTTAAATTACAATTTTTATCTTTTAAAAAGAGATTTTTTTGATAACATGAAAAAGATGTTTGACGATAAAATAAGATCTTTTATATTATTTAGATTAGTTGGTTTTTTCACTCTATATGCATTCAAACCAAAACACAAACACCCCTACTCCCAATAATCTACGTCAAAGTGCTAATAGGAGGAAGGCATTTATAAATCTCTTGCAAATTTAAAATGCCCAAACAAATCAAAGATAAATCAAACAATATGAAAATTATACCTTATCATAAGATAGATAGCAATATTAATATTTATATATCCTACCCTAAAATAAATAGATATTGCTATGAAATATTTAAATAAATAATAAATTAATAATAAAGAAACATAATCAAATCCTAAACTAAATATAATTAACAATCCATGTACGATATCATTTGTTTCAAAATTTAATTATATATTTTTTAAGTAAAAAAATCCTATTTAATCTCTAAATGTTTGATATAAAATAAAATAATTTAATACAGTAAATAAATAAATAAAAACAATCTTTTCATTTTAACAAAGAGAACAAACTTTATTGAAAAATAAAATATTAGGTACAACAATTTAAGTTAAATATTTTTAAAGAAATTTTGTTTACGTTTTCTAACTTCAAAATTTTAGTTACTTATATCAACTGGAGAAAATGAATTATATAAAAATTTTAAATTCTGAAAAAATGCCAAATTTTACCACTTCCGCTTTCTCTCTGCCTATGCGCTTTAGCTTCCCCCCACTACCTAGCCGCACAACCCAGTCGCATAACTCTCCCCCACCCTCCCACTCTTATATATATATATATATATATAACAATAAAATTTGAACCTAAATCTCTTGCAAATTATCGAAAGAGTTTAATTGGAGTGCATTGATAGTGTAAAATTTTTTTACATTGTCATCCAATCAAAACCTTCCATTTGCATGACTATTCAAATAGTGGGTAGTTATATCAAAGACTTTTCATTGACACAAGAATATATGATTTGAATTCACAGAAAAATTTTACACTGACAGTGTATTCAAATTAAATTCTTATCGAAATCCTTTATCATTAAATGACTCCCAATGATTTCACATCTCCCTTCCTTAACACATCTCCATGGCAGTCACGCCTAGCCGCCCAGCAATCACGACAGCCGCCAAACCACTCACCCCATGATAGCCTGATGACCGCCCTACCATAAGCGCCCAGCCACAGCCACATGCCTATATCCGCAAGAAGCCACCTTCTGTTGGTGAGTTATCTCTAATTTTGGCTTTCTTTTTTTTTTTTTTTCATTTTATGTAAATTGAAGTATCCAAAATCTTATATGTATTTGTTTCTTTACCTATTAAATTTGAGTTCGTTTGGATAAGGTTTTGAAAAAATAACTTTTTTTTATGAAATTTTTTTTAATAAAATTTTAAATTTTAGAAAAAGTTATTTTATATTTAGATAGGCTATTATAAATCTGTTTGGATAAAAAAAATAAAAATATTTTTTTTATAATCAAATTATAAAAAAAGATATTCAAAATAAGAAAAGAGAACAAAAATTTGATAAAGAATATATATTATAATTTTGAATAAAAAAAAGATATTTTTGAAAAATAATTTTATTAAAAATTATTTCTACTTCTTCTTTTTTTAAAAACTAGGTATTCTTAATTTTTAAAAAAAATGATAAATTAACCTTTTTTAATTGAAGCATTTTTTTTTTAAAAATTATATCCAAATACATAAGAAAACTTATAAAAGTATTTTTTTAAAAAATAAGTGCTTTTTTCTTTAAAAAAACCAACCCAAATGGGCTCTTCACATATTGATTTTTGGATGTGGTTTCTTCTTCCCTGTCTCCTAAAATTCTTTTGCTTTATCTAAATCTTGCATTCCGGATAGAAAGAGAAGAGCAAGCAAACTATACAGAACAGTTGACACTTTCTTTGCACTTCCACACAATTCACTTGTCCAAGCACCTACACGGCTACACCCGACGGTGTAACTTATAGAAGACTTGAAGTAAGCATATATCCAATGACCTTGTGAGAAGTAAGGAATAGCAGACAACCAAGAATCCCAACAAGAATCCAATGGCCATGCTAACATAAAAGCCACGGTCTACAATCCCATTGTCATCCGTGTCACTCTCAGGACTTTGACCGTCATGTGTTTCCTCGTTGGGACAAGTCTTAGGAAGGGGTGCTCCACAAAGCTCTGGATTTCCCATAAAGGAGGAGGCATTATATGTTTCAACATGGTTACTTACCGGAATCATGCCTGATAAATTATTATATGATACGTCCAGTACACTGAGACGATCCAACTGAGAAATGCCAGATGGAATGCTTCCACACAAGGAATTCCTGGACAAATCAAGAGAATCCAATGATTGCAGTTGTCCAATGTTGGAAGGAATCTTGCCTGACAACTTGTTTCTTGAAATGTTTAAGGAGACCAATCCAACAAGATCCATGATCTCACTTGGGATTTCCCCAACCAAGTTGTTGCTTGAGAGATCAATACTTCTCAGAAACCCCAATGTATTGCTGTACTCTGACTCTTTCCCTTTCCATGTGACCCATGCAGTGTCTTCAAATTGATCACCCAACACCGCACCGTATTCAACGGTGTTGCTATAAAAGAACGAAGAATTAAAAATGTAACTAATTGTTGCCCTTCGATGTGTCAGATCAGACATGGCCGTAAGATTCTCGACACATCTTGGGATGCTTCCCTTTATATAATTCTGAGAAAGATCCAACACCTGAATCTGTGAAAGAAAGCACAAACTCTGTGGCAGGCTTCCAGTGAACTGATTGGATCTCAAAATAAAGACAAGCAACTTCTCAAGTTTGGACCCTATCCGTAATGGTATTGGTCCGGATAATTTGCTATGACCCATATCAAAAAAATTTAGCTCTCTGCAATCCTTGAGAGATGCAGGTATTTCCCCATTTAAATTATTATTGTGTAAATGCAATGCTTGAAGATTGACGTGTAAACCCGTGGATGTTGGAATCTGTCCAGAAAGATGATTGTTTGACAAATCAAGAAAGCTCAACGACTTAGTATTCTCCCAGCAATCTGGAAGTTCTGTTAACTGATTGTTTGAGAGTTGCAGGAAAGTGAGATTCTTGGCTTTGTCTGAACATAAGAGGGAACTTGAGTTGGTGAAGTTATTGTAAGATAGGAACAAGGAGTTTGCTTGGGAGAAAAATGATGGGATTGGGCCTTGGAAGGAATTTGAGCTCAAGCATATCTCAGGCTGCGTATAAAATGCCACTGGTGAATTTGGACTTTGGCCCCTAAGTTGATTACTAGAAAGATTTAAAAAATACAACATGGGAGGAAGCTTCCAAAACCAACGGGGAACAGTGTCTGATATTCCCGCATTTGACATGTACAATTCACGATAATTCTTCTGAGTGCGAAGCCATGCTGGAAAATGAGGACCTACCTTGCAAGACCTCAAGTGTATGATCTCCAACTGAAAAGGAGGAACCCAGTCACGGCTTAAGTTCAGTACGAGTGCATTATCAGAGAGAAACAATGCTTCTAGTTTGAAGAGACTGGAGAAATGACCTTGCGTCACCAAACCTTGTAAAGAATTGTCCCTGACATCTAACCACTCCAACTTTGAAAGCTTTCCAATGCTTTTACTCAAAGTCCCGCTTATCATGTTCCCTTCAAGATATATCTCTCTTAAAGATGAAAATTGAGAAAGATCAGGCATCGTCCCAGTGATTTCATTCTCAGAGAGATCCAAAATCTCCAATGATTTTTTAGCACAGTGAGGATTCGTTGGAAAAAAGTGATGAAACTGTTTCAACTCGTTTCCATTTAGGTGCAATTCACGTAGACGGCATGTGTCCCATAATGACACAGGTATCTCACGGAAAAGGTTGAATTGAAGCCACAAGGCTTGGAGGCTGCTTCTGTAGTTCAGCAGCCATGCAAATATTGAGGATGTCAGGTTATCATTGAGAGAGAGATCGATGTATGCAAGAGATGTAGAAACGTTCATTTTGAAAATGGAAGACGGGGCAATGTCAGGAAGATTGCTGGATGACAAGTCCAATACTCTTAGGTGATGAAGATTGCTCACCAACTGGGACCAATTATCAACACATCTAAGATCTACTGAACGGAGTATAAGAGTTTTCAATGAGGAAGAAAGAGAAGACAGCCACTTCAGGTTGTTGGATGTTAGATTTGATCCTTCACCACCACCACCAATAGAAAGGAGTTGCAAGTGGGAAAGATTGCCAAGCTGGTTTGGTACTGTTCCCGTGAACTTGTTGCCATAAAGGTAGAGGTATTTTAAGTTTGATAGGTTGGTAAGCTGAGCAGGAAAGTCACCATCCAGATTATTCCATTCAAGATCAAGATATTGCAAGTGGGAAAGATTTCCAAACTCGCTAGGTACTCTTCCTCCTGGAAAAGTAAAAGAGAGGTCGAGATATTTGAGGTGGGTTAAAGAACCTGTGAATTTTGGGATGTTTACCTGAAAAGAATTGCCACTGAGATTCAAATGATTCAAGTAGCGTAACTCAGCCAAGGATGGACTAAGGACACCTTGCAAAGGATAAGCATTCCAGTTGAGACCAAGATCAAGCTCAATCAGATGGCCTGTGGTGTTACTGCATACTATGCCTTCCCATTTGCAGCATTCTTGCTGGTTTTCTCTGCTGGCCCATGAAGAGAGCCGACCATGGTGATCCGCAAAACCATGTGTAAGGGACAGCAATGCTTCTCTCTCCCTCACTTTGCATTGCAAGCCCATGGCCAGTACGATTTGCGCCAAAACAAGGACAAGAAATGCATGGACAAATTTGAGAGCCATATATGTGAATTAGTTATGACTATGAGGTGGAACGAGGAGTTCTCACTTATCAAAAGCAATAGACACATGTAAGAAGTTGGGGATACCCTCTCCAGCATTTTATAGGGCTATAGTACTATCGAGAAATCTTCTGTCTGAATTCTTAATAAAAATCATGAATGGATGAGATAAAGTAAATAAAGCCCACTCCGCCACCCAAAAGTTAATGAGCGTGCCAACTCTACGTACCTACCATTCATGTATTTCCATATTCTTAGGATTAAATTTACATATATGACTAACACTGTACTCGAAAAAATTAAAAAAAAATCCTGCAACTCAACCTCTAAACTGGTAGAATTAAAATTATGAACCAAAATTCACGCTATCTAGGCGAAAGTTCTAACATATATAAGTTGAAGTTATAGATGGGGAATATTGGCACTCCCTTTTATTTATCTACACTCCTTTATAATTGTTTTTAATTTTTATTTCCTTAATTACCCTTAAGTGATAATATCAAATTGAAATATATATATATATATATATATATATATATATATATATATATATATATATATATATATATTTCAATTTGATATTAATTATAATTAATGATCTAGATATTTGAGTTTTTAATGAAAAATATTTTTTCAAGCAAATATATGAATAGAAGTTTTTAAGTAGTTATATACATTCTTAAAAAACTAAATTCTGATAAAGATAAAAATATTAAATTAAAAAATATCAAAAAAGTTATAACATAAAAGTATTATATTACATTATTTACGATTTTTTTTTTAAATAAGGAAGAAAATTTACAACCCTTCAAAGTTTTAAATCTTTTAAGCCATAAAATTGAAGATTGTGTATTTTAACATAATTGAAATATAAAAAATTAATAGATACTTCTAACAAATATTGACTAAAATATAATGTTAATAAATTATATTAATATAAAAATTCTTAGACCAAAAAAAATCTATTAAAGAAATTAGAATAGAGTTTTTTTTTGTTTTATGGAAATAGAGTTATGTTTGTAATATCCCCAATTTTTAAAATAAAGAATAATAGAAATCTTGAATTATTTTCCTTAGGTAGTGTGAGAATTTCTCATGTAACGCTATGCTATGACGATCCTCACACTCAGAATTATAGGGTACTATAATACTGCTATTGAGAATATGGCGCTATCATATGTTAAAAATTAAAAAATTACAAAAATACCCCTGTGAACTTTTGTTAGTTTCAGGGTTGCCCAGGACTTTACAAAAAAAGAAAAAAATTCACTTTGACCCAACAAGTAGATTTTCATAAGGACCCTAGATCTTTTTAGAAAATGACATCTATATCCTTTCATCTGTAGAGTTAGCAAAATAAGGCTTTAAGTGGAGTAGAATCACGTGATAGTTTGAGTTTATCTATTGAGAATCTTAAGTTCTCACTACTTGCTTGTATATTTTTCTTTTCCGTAAACATTCCAGATCCTAGCTAAAACTTAAGAACAAGGCAGAATTCTGGAATGTTTATCATGCAAGACTTAGGCTTAAGTAAGCTCGGAAGACTATAGAAGCTGGTTGAAGTTCAGTAAGGGCGACAGCCACAATGTTGAAGCAGTTTCTGTGTATAATATTAGTTACAAATTTTTTTTTTAAATTGTAATTATTTTATTCTTTATATATTAGAGATGATGAAATTTATGAACTGTATTCAATAATAAAGTATGTAATTAAAAGGCCATGTATTGTATTTTTTGCATTTTAAATATTCTCTTAGCACAATGACAATCTCTTAATATAACTCCATGACTCGAGTATGGCTTATATAATAGGGGGTGTTACAATGTTAATTATTTGGCATTATACTATATATAAAGAATATCTTTATATATTTTCTAATACTCTTGGTATGAATATATTTAACTTTTACTGTACCATGGACATAAATTAGTTTAGATATATCCAAATTGATGCAAATACCATATCATAATCTTATTAGAAATAACATAAATTTAAAATGATATATATGTTCATTTGAAACAAAAA
The DNA here is from genome assembly GCA_031439585.1 of Pterocarpus macrocarpus. Taxonomy (NCBI): domain Eukaryota; kingdom Viridiplantae; phylum Streptophyta; class Magnoliopsida; order Fabales; family Fabaceae; genus Pterocarpus; species Pterocarpus macrocarpus. The sequence goes on along the minus strand of CM062516.1, from coordinate 57,566,318 downwards.
TTATCTTAATTAAACTAATAATAAGCTCAATATCAATTTAATCTTAATAAGCATTCTGATGTATAATATTTTCAAAATAATATGGAATGCAAATTATTAGATAATATTCAAAATAATCAATTTTATAATTATTTAATAGATAATTTGAAAATGAAATTTATTTATAATTCTATGAAAAATTCAAAATAATTATAAGAATAAATATATAAATAAAATGAAGTGCTAATAGCCTATCTAAAGTTACGAATTTTTTTAGTTAAAGTTCTAACATAAGTCAAAAGTACTCTCCATAACCATAATACTCATTACCTAGGCATATGAAGTGCTTTAGCTAAAGTCCTAAGATCAGTCAAAAGCAGTCTCCATAATTCATCCTTTTAAGCGGAAAGTTCATATTAAATAGCCGGCGCACTACTTCATACAATTTATAACTTGAGTTGAATCTACCGTTGATTGCTATTCACTTTATTATCATAATAATAACAAAGTAGTTTCACGCGGAGATCCAAATATTATATTAAGCTGGTTTCACGTGATCCGCGCTTCTATCTACCAGTGCTTGCCATTTTTTTTTTTTTTTTTTTGGTCCGAACCCTTGCTCGCCATTTGAGTACCTTTTTTTATTATTTTTTTAACTTGTGAGCATGCAACAGGCCTCAGTTAGAAGGATATTTTATTGCCATAAATAATGTTACCACTTATTGATGCGGTTGAATATAAAATTTAAGGGAGCTGATTTAACGGCATGCAACCGCTTCAAAGTCTCGGGGCTCGTTCAGAGGAGTTTACGAAAACAATATTTTTAAATAATTTTTTTAAAAAATTCAAAAGAAATAACAGCTTCCTTGTGGATGCAGTATTATCAGGAAGTACACTAACAGCTACTTCACCCTCTGAATCTACCAAGTTAGAATCCAATTCCTGACATTCTACTTGGTAAGAGTTCATGAAACCTACCCGCTTTCCACTGCCAGTGCCATTCAGTTCAACCACCAAATCAGCTTAACCCATTAAAAAATCTCATAAACTGCACATGGATAATGTTAATTCCTCATTGCTGTACACATAATATTGCTTTATGACATCTATGGATATACTGACAGAATATACTACATAAAACTTTGCTATCTTTTATTCGGACACACACCTACTTGATCCCAGTACAATTAAACAAAAAAGGAAAAAAGCAGTAATAGCTATTATATTAGCTAGGCAAACTATTGAATAGGAAAAAATGTAGATTAGTTTTCGTCTCTACAAAGCCAATAGTTGTGTTAAATTAATAGATTAAATATCCCAGGAATCTTTAAAGTTATAACTCAATGAACTCATGATTGTCAGCCTAAGTAATCAAAACTAGTAATAATATGCAACTATCGAAGTGACAAATGATATTACACTGAAATGACATACCTTTTTGAGACATCGTTAATCCCTCATATAATTTATCTCAACCAATATTCGCCATAAAGAGACTTGTAACCACAAGATATGATCTTCATCTATCGTTTTCATACACCCACGCACATACATAGCAAACCATGAACGAATACCATAATCATAACTAAAAATACCCAAAATCAGAGAGAATGAAAATCTCTGACAAGACATACGTCACCGGTCAAGCACATACGGTGCACTTCCAGAATGGTGAATCATTAATGGATCAGTGATGCATCATCAATCATTCATATAAAACATTAACACTTACATATAAAATTATAAAGTGAAGAAGGCTAAAAAAGCATAATATGAGCATATTCTGTTGGCTCATAGCCCGGAAGGGAGTGAACACAGAAAGCAGAACATGATTACTTTGTTATTAAAATGAAAAACTTATCTTTTTCTTTTTATCATTTTTTTTCTTCTCTAGAACCCTTAAACAGACCTTTTAAACCCGTGTTTTCGTATCATGAAGTCAAACTTTTTTTGGGATTTTTTTTTTTTTAAGAAATTGTTCGCTTAATTTTAGAAGAAAGTAGTTAGATAAATCTCTCTCTAACATGTCTTGAGGACTACAGGCATAGTTGATCGGGGTTGAAGTCAGACTTGGTTGCACTTCCACGATGATTGAAAAGTAAAACCGTGTTTCGTAATTATAACTCTTCTCCTTTATAACGATACATCATACAATATGATATCATGGCTTTTTCAATAATGGAGTGAAAGCTTCTTAGAACGAGGCCTGAAGTTGCATAGCACTAGCACCTTTTATTACTAACACGTAATACAATCAACTGGAAGAATGTTTACAAAAAAGAAAAGTCATCCGGAATAAAAGAGTCATGCTCAAAAAAAAAAAAAAAGTAATCATTTCAGCAGTGAGTATGTTTACTGAAGGCCAAGTCCAAGTCCAAAATTACTTGAAATTTGTTTGAGATTAATTTGCGTTGCTCCTGTTGGATACAGTTGGAATTTCTGTCAACATATTTCAATTGGTCCAAATAATTTTTCAAAAATGAAGCTAGTCAACAATTTATGTGGTCAAAATGCTTTGAAGTGGTCCCTTGTACAAGCAGTGGAAAGCCCTTACAAAATCACAGGAGATCGTTGCCAGGAAAAAGAAATATCACAGTAGAACGTAAGGACCTGCACGTGGTAATTGAAGTCCACAAATTCTAATTATATGAAGCAATAAAAGTAATTTGAAGCAATGCCATTTAACCTGTAAACAATGCTTCTGTAATATCATTGCAAATAGGCTGATTTAAAACACCAGAATAATAAAATTAAGAAACCTAAGCAAATAATTTTTCACTGTGAAAATATGAATATGATGCTACTTTTATAGGAAATGGCGAAGCGGAATAAACACAATTTCCAAGTCATACAACCACATTAAATTAGTAAATGTGATCCCAGTCGGAGTATGACTTACACACGTCACATACCTATAATTTACTGCCAGTCAAAACTATTTGGCTTTTATCTAAGAGGCATAATATTTATACACCCCAAAATTTTAAACACCTCAACATTTTCTCTTTACTTTTTCTTTTTCTATAAATCATTTCACTTATTTCACTTTCTGTTACAATTTTTTTTTTCTCTTTTCTATCTGAGTGTCCGAAGATATCTCTACCTACAAAAAACATTTCTCCTTATCTAAACCCTGAATTTCGGATAGATAGAGAAGAGCAAGTAAACTATAGTCCACAGAGAAGAGTCCACACTTTCTTTGCACTTTCACACAATTCACTAGTCCAAGTACATACACCCGTTGGAGTAAATTATTGAAAAACTTGAAGTAAGCATTTATCCAATGACCTTGTGAAAATTAAGGAGTAGGAATAGCAGACAACCAAGAATCCCAGCAATGAATCCAACGGCCATGCTAACATAAAAGCCACGGTCTACAATCCCATTATCGTCCGTGTCACTGTCATTTTCCTCAAGACTTTCAATATTTTGATCATCACGTGTTTCCTCATTAGGACAAGTCTTAGGAAGGGGTGCTCCACAAAGTTCTGGATTTCCTATAAGGGAGGAGGCATTAAAGGTTTGAAGTTGTGTACTCACTGGTATTTTGCCTGACAAGTTGTTATATGATAAGTCCAGTACACCGAGACAATCCAACTGAGAAATGCCAGATGGAATTCTTCAACACAAGGAGTTCCTGGATAAATCAAGAAAGTCTAATGATTGAAGCTGTCCAATGTTGGGAGGAATTTTGCCAAAGAACTTGTTTCTTGAAGGAATTTTATCAAACAACTTGTTTCTTGAAATGTTTAAGGAGACCAATCCAACAAGATCCATGATCTCACTTGGGATTTCTCCAACCAAGTTGTTGCTGAAGAGATCAATACTTCTCAGCAATCCCAATGTGCTGCTGTATTCTGACTCTTTTCCTTTCCATGTGACCAAGCAGTGTCTTCAAAATGATCACCTAGCATCCCTCCTCCTAATTCAATCCTAGAGGTAAAAGAGCAACTAATTGTTGCACTTTGATGTGTCAGATTAGACATAGCAGTAAGATTCTTGACACATCCTGGGATGCTTCCGTTTATACCATTCTAAGAAAGATCCAACATCTGAATCTGTGAAAGAAGGCACAAACTCTGTGGCAGGCTTCCATTGAACTGATTAGATCTCAAAATTAAGACAAGCAACGTATCAAATTTGGATCCTATCCACAATGGTATTCGTCCAGATAATTTGTTATGACCCACATCAAAAAATGTCAACTCTTTGCAATTCTTTAAAGATGCAGGTATTTCCCCTGTAAAATTATTAGTGTAAATGCAATGCTTCAAGATTAATGAGAAAACCCGTCGCTGTAGGAATCTGTCTAGTAAGATGATTGTCTGACAAATCAAGAAAGACTAATGACTTCAAATTCTCCCAGCAATCTGGAAGTTCTGTTAATTGATTATTTGAGAGTTCCAGCAGAGTTAGATCCTTGGCTTTGTCTGAACATAAGAGGGAACTTGAGTTGGTGAAGTTATTGTAAGATAGGAACAAGGATTTTGCTTGGGAGAAAAATGACGGGATTGGACCATGGAAGGAATTTGAGCTCAAACATATCTTAGGCTGCGTATAAAATTCTACTGGTTAATTTGGAATTTGGCCCCCAAGTTGACTACTAGAAAGATTTAAAAAACTCAACCCTGGAGGAAAGTTCCAAAACCAACGAGGAACAGTGTCTGAAATTCCAGCATTTGATATGGACAATTCATAATAATTCTTCTGAGTGCGAAGCCATGATGGAAAAGGAGGACCTACCTTGCAAGAAAGAGCTCAAATATATGGTGTCCAACTGAAATGGAGGAACCCAATCATGGCATAAGTTCAGCACAAGTGCATTATAAGAGAGATCCAATTCTCTTAGTCTGAAGAGATAGGAAAAATGATCTTGGGTCACCAAACCTTGTAAATAATTGTCACTGACATCTAAGAGCTCCAACCTTGGCAGCTTTGCGATGCTTTTAGTTAAAGTCCCGTTCATCTTGTTCCCAGCAAGCCACAGTTCTCTCAAAGATTAAAGTTGAGAAAGATCAGGCATTGTCCCAGTGATTTCATTCCAATTGAAATCCAAAATCTCCAATGATTTTTTAGCACAGCAAGGATATTTTGGAATGAAGTGATGAAACTGTCCACTCAACTTGTTCTCAGCTAGATGCAATTCAAGTAAACTGCATATGTCCCACAATGACACAGGCATCTCACCACGGATTTGGTTGTCTTCAATTCTCGAGACTTGGAGACTGCTTTTATAGTTCAACAACCACTCAAATATTGATGTTGTGAGGTTATAATTGAGAGAGAGATCGATGTGTGTAAGAGATGTAGAAACGTTCGTGTTGAAAATGGACAATGGGGCAATGTCAGGAAGATTGCAGTATGACAGCTCCAGGTCTCTTAGGGGAAGAAGATTGCTCACCAACTGGGACCAATTATCAGCACCTCTAAGATCAACAAAATGGAATATAATAGTTGTCAAAGAGGAAGAAAGAGAAGACAGCCACCTCAGGTTGGATGTTGGATTTGATTCATAACCATAACCACCGATAGAAATATATTGCATGTGGGAAAGATTACCAAGCAGGTCTGGTATTGATCCAGTGAAATCGTTGCCAAAAAGGTTAAGATATTTTAAGCGTGAGAGGTTGGTAAGCTGAGCAGGGAAGTCACCACCTAGATAATTCCATTTAAGATCAAGATATTGCAAGCGGGAAAGATTTCCAAATTCATTAGGTATTCTTCCTCCTCGAAAAGTATAAGAGAGGTTGAGATATCTGAGCTGGGTTAAAGAACCTATGAATTTTGGTATGTCTGCATGAAATAAATTGCCACTGAGATACAAATGATTCAAATAGCGTAACTCATCCAAGGATGGACTAAGGACACCTTCCAAAGAATCACCATCCCAGTCAACACCAAGATCAAGCTCAATCACATGAACAGTGGCGTTACTACATACTATGCCTTCCCATTTGCAACATTCTTGCTGTTCTTCACTGCCCCATGAAGAGAGCCGACCATAGTGATCCACAAAACCATGTTACAGGGACAGCAATGCTTCTCTCTCCCTCACTTTGCATTTCAAGCCCATGGCCAGTGAGATGTGTAGCAAAAAGAGGACAAGAAAAGCACGGAGAAATTTAAGAGCCATGTATCCGAATTAGTAGTTATGACTATGAGGGGGGAAGGAAAAGTTCTCACTCACTTCTCAAGGGCAACGGCTACAGGTAAGAAGTAGGGGGAAACCCTGTGCAGTTTCTGATATCTATTTTAAAACAATCTCATTGTTTGCTGTTTAAGGTTGAGCATCAAATAAGATGTCTCCCTCTGAGATTATTTAATTATCTACAATAACGACCCACTTGAATGAATTTTTATTATTTTTTTAATAATATTTTTTAAAAAGGTCTTTTGAAAAAGGTACAAATTATTTTATGTTTGAATGTAAAATTAATTTATATTTAGATATAAGATTAAAAAAAATTTAACATTTTTTTATGTTATAAAAAAATCTTTTTTTTAAGATAAAAAATATAACTTCTATTTTGTACTTTCGGTAATTTCACTTTTTTTTAAAAAAATTTATTCAAACATATGAAAAAATATAAAAATATTTTTTTAAAGGAAAAAAAAATCAAAATAAAGATGCCCGAGCTCTAAGTGTTTGCGAATTATTTTTCTTTAAAACACTAGAAATGGCTTTTTTACTTATTTAAAATAAAAAAATAATAATATTTATGGATATACATTATTTCAAATTTTTATACCAAAATATTCTACTTTGTGAGATAGTGGTGAATTCGATTGAGACTGGATCGAATTTATAACTGTTCAAATTTTTTTTAGACACACAGAATTCGATCTAAGGTGAGTAAAATTCAACACTATTGAAGTGAATAGTATTGAATTCGATCCAGGTTGGATAGAATCCAACATTATTCCAGTGAATAGTATTGAATTCTACCCACCCTGGATCAAATTCAACACTATTTATGCACTCCTATAAATTAGAAATTGACCTATAGATGATCAATGTGCAAAATAGAATTGACAAGTTAGAGTGAGAGAGTTTATAGTGATATTGTGAAAAATATTTTACTTAGTACTCAGTGCATATGGAGGGTAATTATTTATATCGATATGATCAGCTTAGCCATATTTAAGCAAATCTCAATATATAGGTAATTTTAAATTATAATTTAGAATTTAGTTTAAATTTTATATTTTAATTGTAAATTAAATTTGATAATTTTATTGTTATAACAAATAAATAATTATAAGTATTCATTTTTGTTAATGTAATTTAATTATTAGTTAATTTTATTATTATAGTTTCTATTTTATGTTTGTAGTGAAAAAAATTTAGATATTTGATTTAGTATTAGATTAGTTTAGAAGATGTTAATTTAGTTTAATTTGATTAATTTATTGTAATGATTATTAATTAAGAAATATTGTAGATTTACATTTTTGTTGATTCTAATTCAAGGTTAAGTTTATTTTATGTAATTTAGTGAATATTTTATTTATGTAATAAAATAAATTTAGATACTTGAATTGTTATTAAATTAGCTTAATCTATTGTACTTAATTAATAATTTAGCTTATTAGTAAATTTTATTATTGTTCTTATATTTTTGTATTTATGCTATACAGCAACCTCAAATCACTACATAGTATATAACCCCTCGTGCATAAACAATGTTGAATTCGATCTAGAGTGAGTAGAATTCAACACTAGTGTTGAATTTTACCCAACCTAGATCAAATTTAACACTATTTACACGAATAGTATTGAATTCGATCCATATTAGATTGGGTAGAATTCAACAATATTCACTTCAATAGTGTTATAGAATAGTGTTGCATTCTACCCACCCTAAATCAAATTTTGTGTCTGAAAAAAACTTGAACAGTTATAAATTCAATTCAGCCTCAATCGAATTCACCATTATCTCATAAAACATGACATTTTGGTAAAAAAAGTTGAAATGACATATATCCATAAATATTATTTTTTTTTTGTTTTAAATAGGTAAAAAAATCCACAAGAAATGCAATCATGTTTGGTAATTTTTTATATGAATTACCCATATTTAGAGTCTAATGAACCCAACTAAACTAATTTAAGTCGTTTCAATATATTTACATTATTAGGGTAAAAATCTCTTGATACCAATTTTTTTTATTTATAACCTCAAAATTCAAGCCAATTCTACCCGGTATTCACATTTTACTTATGGTTTGTTATAAATCCATGTTCTTAGGAGTATATATATATATATATATATATATATATATATATATATATATATATATATATATATATATATATATATAGAAAATATCACATAAGAGGAATGATTTATTATAAGAGTGAGAGGAGCAAATCTTGACCATTAGATCTTATGTGAATATCCAAGATAAAAACATAAAATCACATGACTTTTTAAAGTAATTATGTGACATTTAAACAATTTTAAATCTTGATCATCCATATATAGTTATACAATCCCGATTTTCTCTTCTCACTCTCATAATAAATCACTCTTTTCATATGATATACTCCATATATATATATATGACTGACCAGTGCAATCGACAAAATTAAGAAAACCTACTCATTGATCCTCTAAATTGGTCGAAATTAAAATTATGAACCAAAGAAAACCTACTAATTGATCCTCTAAATTGGTCAAAATTAAAATTATGAACCAAAATTCACATTACCGAATCACCTCTCAATGCTAAGTCAAGTATGGGATGAAGTATTTTAGTTAAGAGTAATAATAGGAGGACGCAAAAAATTGCGATGCATATGAAAAAAGTGAAGAAAGAGACAAAAATATTTGGATGACTGAGTCTCATATAATCATTGTTCTTTTTTGTCCAAAAAATTATTAACATATTATATAAAATTATCAGCATTTTTAGTAAAATCATCAATATTTTGGATAAAATTACCAGCATATTATATAGATAGAGTTACCAAAATATTGATAACTTTGCCCAAAAATCTAATAACTTTGCCCAAAACGCTAATAATTTTACTAAAAACGCTAGTAACTTTATATATAATATGCTAGTAACTTTGCTAAAAATGCTAATAATTTTATATAATACACATGTAACTTTGCCCAAAACACTAGTAACTCTATATAATACGCTGATAACTTTACTAAAATACTAGTAACTTTGACTAAAACACTAGTAATTTTGTTAAAAATACTGATAACTCTATATAATATGTTGATAACTTTTTCTAAAATGCTAGTAATTTTACTGAAAATATCGATAATCTATACAATACATTGATAATTTTGCCCAAAATATTGATAACTTTTTAAACAAAAAAAAAAAAACCCTAAATAAACATAACAAAGATCATGCAGAATCAATTATCCAAGCGTTTTGTCATTTTTTCCGCTTTTTTCGTATGCATCGCGATTGTGCATCGCTCAAACATTGCTCTTTAGTTAAAGTTCTGACATAAGTCAATAGTACTCCGCATATTCCATACTGTTAAGCGGAAAGTTCATATTATATAGTGGGGGCACTAATCCATATAACTCATAACTTGAATCCACCGTTGATTACTATTCGCTTTATTCCAAGAAATCTAGCTTCACATGGACATCCTAATATGATATTAAGCTAGAGTGGTGTCACGTGCTCCTCCGCACGTCCACCTACTACATCCTTAGTATAGCCATTGGAGTTAGTACTTAACATGAGAGCCAACAGGCCCAGAAAAAAAGATTGTTGCAGTACTTTGCCAGAATGTCATTAGTTGAATGTAAAATTTAGTGAGCTCATATAAGGGCATGCAGCCATTTTAAAGTCTCAGTTTCCCAGTACATATTTCGGAGAAAAAGATTGCCTGAACTACCATATATAATTCTAACTTACAAAACAAAAACACAGATCACTTTCCGTAGAACTTCAAGGCTTCTAGGTCCTAGCTAATCAACGCATGTCTATATATGTATGTGCAACAAAATGCATTTTCTTTGATAATAAGGTTATATATATACACTGGTTCATAACTAATCTCTAACCTGCAGCAAGCATTAATTGTCCTCAGTCGTCATCCTCAGGATCAATCACCATTCGCAGCTTCCTTCTGGATACAGTATTATCAGGAAGTGCAGTGACAGCTACTTCATCCTCTGAATCTACCAAGTCAGGATCCACTTGCTGATATTCTACTTGGTGAGAGTTCATGAAAACCACCCGCTTTCCACTGCCAGTGCCATTCAATTCAACCACCAAATCAGCTTAACCCATAAAAAATCTCATAAACTGCATATGGATATTGTTAATTCCACATTGCTGTGCAGATAATATTGCTTTATGCCATCCATGAATATATACTGACAGAATCATACTACATCAAACTTTGCCATCTTTTATTCAGAGACAACCTACTTGATCCCAGTACAATTAAACAAAAAAGCAGTAATAAATATTTTATTAGCCAGGCAAATTGTTGAACAGGAAATAAGTAGATGGGTTTTCGTTTCTATAAAGCCAATAGTTGTGTTAAATAGACTAAATATACAGGAATCTTAAAGGCTAAACTCAATGAACTCATGATTGTCAGCCTACATAATCAAAACTAGTAATAGTATGCAAATAACAAGGATATTGCACTTAAATGACACACCTTTCTGAAACATCGTTAATGCCCCCATTAAAAGAATCATTGTCCATTATTCTCTCCTCAATTTGGATTGACTCAAGGTCATCATGCTTTGATTTAAGAAGGGATCTCCTAGTTTTCCTACATCCAGAAATTGAATAAATATCAAAAAAGAAATACAAGAAAAAAAAATCTGAAATGTAAGTTGAAATGAACGTGTTCCTGTCACACAATGAAACCCAACTCAAATCACAAAGTGATTAGAGTCATAGACAATGTACGATTATTTTTGAAAAATAAAAATTACACATCAAAAACTAATATCATTCACCACTCATTCGAATATATGGTCCTGATATACATATCTATGGTCCTGTCATTGATCAGTAAATTCTTAGAAAAGGAAAGTGAGAGAGTGATATTTACTTGAGAACAGAGCTGAGCATTTCATCATTAGAATCATCTCTTGACAATGTATCCTCACCGGTATGTTCATGAAACTGTTCACTTGATACTTTGTTATTCTTAATTTTTTTCCCAAATTAAATAAAAAAGTCGTTACTTTTGAATAGCATAAGCTTGTACATATGTGAGACAAGTCCATCCTATTTTCAAGTCAAAGCAGATAGAGGTGGGTGCAGGAAGAATCAACAGCTAAAATTAGATTCCTGATATAAACATTTATGGTTCTATCATTTACCAATGATCAGTAAATTCCTAGTTCTCGGAGAGGAAAGTGAAAAGGACATTTACTTGAGAACAGAGCTGAGCATTTCATCATCAGAATCATCTTTTGACAAATTATCCTCACTGGTCTGTTCATGTACTTGTTCACTCGATACTTTGACATTCTCCGTCTTTTCCCTAAAATTAAATAAATAATAGCTAGTTAGAAAGAGAAGATAGAAGGAGCGACTCATTCATCTGGGCAGCATCACAAAGTTGTATTTGACGAAGTATTGTAATTCTGCTGAAGCATTAATATCTCAACTTCGTAGAGAACTGCAGATCAGGACAATACCTCGCAATCAATGATATCAATGTCTCATCATCAGATTCATCCATTCTATCTTCTGAACGATCCATAAGATCCTCACCCTTTTGGTGCCTTTTGCCTCCAGAGCTCTTCTTCTGAGGAAGAGATAAGCCAAGCTGCTTAAGTTTTCGAGAGACTTGGGCAGGTGTGAATTTACCATCGACATCCAGTGCATTGGCTATCATGAAACTACATCTTCTATGATCTTTGAATCTGCAACAATAACAAAGCCCCGATATTGACAGCAAAATACAAAACAATTATTCTTTTACCAGTCATCATGTGCTAAATAAAAATAAGATCAGAAAATTCAGAAACCTAGGACGTTCTTATTTAACTATCCATTCAGCAATCACAGAGAAGAGAGCAGAGAAATATCAAATATAATCTTCAACACAAGCAACCAAGTCAAGTGACACTCACTGCTCATATAGAACTCTGATCAGAGCTTCTTGATCTTCATTGAAAGCACGGACTCTTTTTCTTTTCTGCCTGTAAAATTTATAAATATACAATTGAAAACTCAGAAGACAAAAAAATATTTATTGCATTAAAAATATAAAAATTTGTTGAATTAGAAAAGGACGTGAAAAATATTCATATCCAGCTAACATATATTTTAAGGAAAAATTACCAGTAATACTTTACAAGCACAAAAGTTCAATATACTCACACATGCTGAACCGACAAGCTGCCCTCCAAATTCACTGATTTATGATTAGTAACTCCTGCTGTTCCCTCACCATCTAATTGATTAGGGCTAATTGAAAAGGGTTCATCTGCATTACCCATCTTTTTCTTAGGCCCAACTGTTAGCCCTAATTTTTTCAACTTATTGGAAACTTGAGCTGGTGAAATTTTTCCATCTGGATCTAGCACTTCAGCAATACGACGACTGCAATGTCGATCATCTTTAAATCTAAAATATTAGTATTCAGTAGCAAGTTAGAATCAGTAATGAAAATGAAGAATGTAATGTTATAAGCAAGACAAAAACAAAATTTGAAAAGCTATGAAACCCATTTATCATGCTAACTCCTTGAAGATCTTTGAACCAATGGGGTCAAACGAAAAAGACTAAATTGCTAGTCAAGGCTATAATTTGAACCATGCTTCAGAGTTCAGACAATAGAGTTTGATCATGTTAAACCTACTTCTCAAAGAGATCCGTGATTTGTCTCTCCAATTCACCATCAAGAATAAGTTTTTTCTTTCTCCTTGGAGCTATTCCAGATTCATCTCCCATCAATAGCTCCCCACTGTTATGCCCAAATAAACCAAGTATTAGAAACAAGAAAATCTCAAGTAAACTTTGATCACAAGTTCTAAACGTACCTATTATCATCTTTGCCATTCTTACTGCTAAAGCCTCCAGTGACATCATCAAGCACTTCTTCATTACTGAAAGAAACAAGAAAAAAGCAGTTCAATTGCTCATTCTTTGCAGTATCTCCATTTGAGGAAGAACAACTATGAATCAATCAAGCATAAAATGAAAATTGGAGAAAGGCAATCTTTGGTCAAATCTAAGTCAAGAATAATTGGTCCCAAATTCTCAGTATCGCTAAAACTTTCTCAAAAGCCATAGAGAGTAGAAATGCTTCCAATAAGAATTTGAGAATTTTATCCTACTTTTGATATCCCGAGTCATGAGTGATCACAACATCAGCTTCATCCTCACCAAGTGCATCAGCTAGACTTCTACGAGTCCATACGTTCGCCGGGGATGAACCAACTTCTCCATCCCCTTGAGTACTATTCCAGTGTCTACTTTCTTTCTTCAAATGACCAAGCTCATCCAACAAATATTCAGCATTGATGTAATGGCATTCCCGTCGGGTCTTCCAAAAAAGGACTTCGACAAACAGGAGGGGTTGCCTTTTCATTTTCTTTAGCATCTTTCTGACCAGACTGGTCAGGAAATCAACTATATCTGCATATTCATGGCAGGGGCATGATATTTGTTCAACCAGGATGTCATAAAAAGTCGTGAGCAGCGACAACTGCAAGAATATATTAACAACATTGAGAAACGTTATTCATATTCATAAACAACTACGCAATCTCATTGAAGGTGAAACGCTTTCCAGACTTAACCTGGTAGAGCATTGGATGGAGTTCGAGGTCATCACTTATTCTCCGCAACATGCTTATTATGTAATGATTTGTCGCTAGGGAATTGCTCTTATAAAACTTGAGCAACCAACATAATTTCTGAATGATACTGTGATTTGCAAAGGCAGAGACCAGTGTTGAAACCTTGTAATCAACTTCACTAATTGCATTTAGTTGTTCATCTTCAGAAAAATCAACGGTTCCATCCAACATATCCTCATTAGCATGTTCAGAATTTGTGTTTTCCGTTGGCTCCAAACCACCTTGCCCAACTTCCTCAGCATCATTTTCAGGTTCATTATCGTCAGGGACAACGACGTCTTCTTCCCCAGTGGAATTTGCATTCGGTAGGTGTTCCTTTTGCTGTGGCTGATCTTCAGCTAATTGACTGCCAAGAGAGATGCCAGCTTCGTTTTGAATGCTAGAATGATCCTCAGTTGGTTTGTCTCCCGATTCTGTTCCTTCAGGAAGTTTCTTCTTTCTCACTTTCTTTGATTTTCTAGACACCTTGCATTAGTAAGATACAAAATTTAAATTAAAGAAAAAAAAAAAGAAAAGAAAAGAAAAGAAAAAAGGATTAGAAACTGCAAAATTATCAGATAATAAGCTCCGGACAAGATAGAAACAAATGAAAATGGAAAAATGACTTGTAAGATATTTGAGTTTATTGTATAAATTAAATCTATTTTTATTTATTAAATTAAAGTACCCATTTTTTAGAGTAATTTAATTTTTTTTCTTTTGTGATTTTTAAATTTTGCCTTAATTATGTATATATTTTTCATAATTTTAAATGGTTGTAATTTTTCAATTGAATTTATATTTTTTTCAAATTTTTTTAGATTTAACCTAAAAATTTAGAAGTATTTGCTAGTTACTTGACTACGTTAGAAGACAAAAGAAAGGAAAAGAAAGAAGAAAAAAAAAATCACTTGATAGTAGAGCACAGATACAATTCGCTTCTCCCATTTCCGGTATGCATGACGTGTCAGTGTCCGATCGGACAAGACACGCCCCGATATGAACTGTTTTTTGGGTTTCGTTTTAGCAGTTCAGCCCCAAAAGAGTGGGAAGATGAACTCACAAACGAGCATTGACGGACAGGCTGGGAAAGAAGGATTTGGTAGACAGAGATTCTGCATTACACTACAGTATCAAGATTGGTCTCATTGTAAGTGCTGGGTTTCCTCGTAATTCATTCACTGCCTTCAGCTTCCCCGAAAGCAAGGTTATTACTTCGAGCTCAAGATTGAAATCACTCTGAACAACTAGTGTATTGCATGCGTCGTAGAACTCAACTCTATGCAGTAAGGTGGTATCAGGCAACTTTACCTTGTTATAGGCCACAGTACTTATTATTTCATAGATTTTAATCATCACTCAACGGTTATAAACAAACAAATACACAATCTCAGCTTACCCTCAATGCTCCTCGAGACTGAAGGTTATCCATTAGCTTTACAACCTTGTGAATGATTTCCACCAAATCTGCGAGATCACTGACAAGAAACAACAATCATTAGTATGGCAGCAAGGAAAGAACAGTGGATTTTACACAAAAATACGCACAAAGAATACGTATAAAAATCATTATTATCATGAGACTCGTGTATGACCACAATTGGATACCTTCCATGACAGAAAATTGTGCACAAAACTCATTGAAATTGAATAATGTCAATTAGCTAAGTTGAAGGAGAAAATTATTGGATTGGAAAGAAACGCCTTTCTGATTGCTATCATAATGCTGCCTAGCAGCAGAGATTGTTATGCTGCAATTTTTTTTTAATAGAATTATAGAAAATTAACTAGCACACAATCAATAGATGTACTTTGAATAGCTTTTCAATTATTCTATGCCTGGAAAGCTGCTAAGATATGAGTTTAACACCCGAAAAAAGCAATCCACATATGTTCAGGGTTAAAGACGTGGAAGATTTTCTTTGTTTAAATAAAGGGGTGAAACCTTTTGGGTTGTTTGTGGGTGTCAAACGTTTTGATCAAATTCAAGAGGAATTGAGTCATCCCTTCCTCAGTCTGATCATAAAATAACTTGTAAAGAAGGATGCGAGCTGTTTGTGGTTCCTTGGAGTCTTCTGGCAACAATTTAAGTACCAAATCCAGCATGCGGATCTGCAAAATCAAGAAATGCTGATTAGGAACGTATAATGAGGTTATGAAGAAAGGTGAAGTTCTTGTTGCTATTCCTAGTACAGTAGGAGAATGACCTGATTTATAAAATTAACCAATACAATAGGGGGTTTTCTAACATGTGTCCTTGGCAGAAGACACTGATGATGGAGTCGAGAAAAAGAAAAAGCTTTAACTGAAAATTAAAACTTTGTAAGCTTTAATGCTTTGAATGCATTGGATACTTCAAAAACTTGTTTTAAGGGCACTAGTTAAAAATTTTCAAATAATAATAAAGCAAACTGGAAGATGAGGAATGCAAACAAAACAAAGTTGAAATGAGATGGGATTGACCAAGCAAAGTGTTTATAAAAGTGAAGTAGCTGTGAGATATATTTATGGTAACCTAGACACCCTAGCTAGAAATGACAGCACAGACATAAGGAAATGTAGAAGGTTGTCAATACCTACATCACCGTGTGAGGGTACATGCATAAGACAAAATCAATAAAACTTAAAACACCGCAAAACATAGAACCCAAAAAGTAAATAGCTAAACATATTATTAAGATTTGGTAGTGCACATTACCATGTTTTTCAAAAGAGAACCAGCTGCAGATAGAAACTTGTAGTCATTTGTTTCCTTTAGACCATCATAGGCCTGGCGCCACTTTGAAATGACTAATTGAAACGTTGACTCATTCAAGGATGCTGCAATTGGGCCACATATTTGACCATTGAAATCTGAGGAATCAGCATCTTTGTCACCCAACGTCTCAAATGTGTCTCCTCCCTCCTTGCTCTATTAAAGAAGAGAACATTTGTATGAACAACATTTTAGTATAAATCAACATCATAAATTATAAAAACCAAAATTAATTAGATATCAAAATAATTAGAGCATATTATTTAAACCCAAACTTTGTGATCACATCTTTTCACAAATTTAGATTGACAAAGGAAAGGTATGCTACTAAAAAACAAAGCAGCAAGTGATCCTCACGGGCTCAAACTAGAAAAGAACAATAGATGCTGTGGTTTAATTTCTAATTTTATTTTATTGATTTCCAATCGTTTAGCCAAAATTTTTCTTTTATAAACTTATCACTCAGCAAGTAAATAAACACTTATCGTCATATTCAACTTAATGAAATTATTACAGTTGCATACTTGAATAAACAGGTCTGGAACTCGTTAGCGTGACATACTCTTAAGCGCTAACAACTATATATATGTGGAGAATCTTTAACAACTATATATATGTGGAGAATCTATATCAAGTTCCAATGTTCAGATGAATCAGAAATCCTTCTAGATTAGAATCATGAATATCATACAAATATGCATTTAATATTTATGATCTAGGAGGGGAAGTGTTCAATATTTCTGTTCTAAAGAGGAACTGCGAAAAATGTGCCAAGATATATGCGGATCTCTGATTATTATTCTCACCTTAGCAGCTGAATGCTTGTAAAATTGAAATGAAGTGACAAATTCAGCCACTTGAAAGAAAACAACAACATCACTTTTTTGAATTGCAGGATGCTCCTTTTCAATATCTTCATGAATGGATCGCATCAAAACTGATTCAGGTTAAATTTGCAATGAGATTACTTTCTGCTTTACAATTGGAAACCTAAAGAATAAAATAGTTGTAAACAAAACAAACTTATTCTGAAAAGGCATACCATTGTATCCCCCAGAAAGAAATTGATTCACATATCCATGAAGCAACTCCAATATCTTATCCTTTGTTGATGGCAACCTTGGATGATCCCACGCAATTTTTTTGGCAGGAACCCGAGTGATATTTTTTGATTTAAGCATTACATTACGAGAAGCATTAGGATTTCCCTTCAATACTGCCTTAGAACCATCCTACCAAAAAGAGTAAATAGGTATCATTGAAGTCCACTATAATAGAAGCTAACCAGCAGTGTAATAAAGTAGTACCATGGTGAGCCTTGCAAATGTTCCACTAAATTGCGAATGTCGACTCATATTGCTGAGCCTACAAATATTTCTTTTCTTCTTTTCCTCCTCCATAATGGACTGGAGACTGTTAAGAGAAGCCTGGGAGTTTTCTTCAACCTAAAAATAAACTTGGTAACATGTAAGCGACCAAACATAACATAACCTAAGAATAAGAAACAACACCACTAGAGAGGTAGCAGATATAAAGAGGAAATCATTACACATCCAACAAAACCTAGTACATCATATTGTCAAAGAAAATTCTAGAAAGAAAAATTTAAATTATTAATGTGCTGATGCTAGAAAAAAAGAGGCCGGTCAAGTTGGGAGGGCAAACCTTTAATCCATTCAAATTGGCCCTAACGATCAACTCTGGATCCTGTCCCACGAATATATAATGGAAAATTTCCAGTAGAAGCAAGTTATCCTGCTGGAGATAAACGCTAGAACCGCCAACATATTGAGATATAACCAAGATTATATCCATTACATTCTCACGGAACAAAAGTTCCAGAAACCTATCTCTCAACGATAAATACTCAGTAGCAAATCCCCCCGACGTCTGCTGCAACGGGATTTCCTGAACAGCTAGGATATTTCTAAATAATGTAAGCACTAGCTGCACCAACTTCCAATCATCCTCAGTGAATGCATCACTGAAAACCAAAAAATAAATAAGAAACATACCAACACAAATTAGTGATTCCCAATTTCATGCTTTCAAATCATGCTCAACAATATTTATAATTTAATACAATATTCACCGTTCCAAATTCTCAAGTGGTCTTTCTAGAAATGACACTATCACTGCAACTACATCACTGCTCGTCACTGCAGACTTCAATCCCCACAGATACTCCAACTGCTGCGGAATGTCCGTGGAACCAGGCTCTATCGGCATCGTAAGGAACACCAAAACCTTCACTGAAAATTCAAAAAATAAAAAACCATCAACAACCACCAATCAACCAATCAAATCCCTAACACACTTCCATCAATATTGTCACTCATGCAAATTGAAACAATTAAAAAAACCTGCATTCAAAAGCAAGTTTCGATCTTCCTGGCAGAACTCGATGATCGGAATCAAATCCTTGGAAACGATGTTCCATTTGCAAACCTGCTTGAACACGTCGCGGGTTTGCGGGTCGTCGCGTCTCATAAACCTCAGCAAGTCTTTCAGGTTATCTGGAACATTGGTACCGAAAATTCAACAATGAGGAACGGCCAAAAAAATAACACAGAACACAATCGAGAAAAAATGGGAAATGGGAGAGATTGATACCGAGACAGTATTCACCCTTGGAGTAACCGATTCGGTTGCCTTGGTCGTCCTCCTCGAGGGTTCCGAGGCCGGCGCAGATTAGGGATAGCCCTTCCGTGTCCATGGTTGTTGTTGTTGATGTTGTTGGGGATTAGGGTCTTGTGGGAAGCAGAAGGAAATTGGGGAATTTTGGGTTTGGAAGTTGCAGGCAGTGGCGAATTTGGGGATCTGAGAGTGAGCGAGCTGAGTTGAAGAGTGGCGGAAGATTTTCCCGCGCTTTTGAGGGCGCGCACGGCTATGGGGCTTCAGATAGAAACGGCGCCGTGTGGGTAATTGACAAGCGTTCATCGTCAATTTTTTTTTTTTTTTCCGGGTCATTAGTATTCATTGTCTTGTCAATGGTCAACTGAACAATTAGTAGTGCAGTACCCATATCCCAAAAAAAAAAAAAAAAGGAGTAGTATGGTACAACTCCAAACTTAATGTTGGCAATCTACCAAAAATAAAAAAAACTTACTGTTGGCCCAGAATTATTGATCATGTAAATAAATTAATTTTGATAATTATATAATTATGTTTTAAAATAGAATTTAATTAGTATGTACTGATAGTATAAAACTGTTTTATACTGTCAACCAATAGAAATAGGGAAAAGTGAGAAATTATGCTGGATCCCTCATTATAATGAGTAGTTACTTGTGTGAATTGGCATTTTCCATTATTTCTACTGGTTGATAGTGTAAAACTGTTTTACATTGTCAGTGTATACCAATTAAATTCTTTAAAATAACTTAACTTCAAAAATCATATATAATATACAATATCATTAATTTACAGTATTTATTATAAAAGTTTATCAAAACTAATCTATCAATAAAATTAGATTTAATTACCAATAAAATATTGGTATGAATAAAAAAAATTCGGGTCTTTTAAGAGTATGATTTTGTGTTCAATCCTAATATTCATAAATATAGAAAAAATATATGTTATTAGGAAGAGTTTCCATTTAAATACTTGATTATATTTTAAAAAATTAATATCTAAACGACCAAATAAATGGATACTATGGAAAATAAGAAAAAAAAGTTTTAATCACTCTTTTCGCCACAAATCTTACCAATACTTGGTTTTGAATTCATAGATCTGATTGTTTTAATGCAGGCCTTATACTTTCGAACTATTACAAATATTTTCTAGATGTCATCCAAATTGATGAATTTGGGTAAACGTGATTGACCATTTGTTGATACATTGCTAATGCCCGGTTGTTTTAATATTGGCCGCGTTAAAATAAATGAACAGAGAGTTTTAGCATGCATATCGGAAATATTGGAAGAAATGAGATTTATACTTTTTTTATATCAGTATACCAATTTCTTTTCTTTTTCATTTTTTTTATGGAGCAGTGACTTAAAATAAATTAGTGTTTGTTTGGGTGCTATTATTTTAATAAAAAAATATTTTTTTAATAGAAAAGATCTTTTAATATTTTTTTGGTAGTTTGGATAAATTTTTTTAATAAAAAGCAAAATCACTAGAAAAAACACAAAATGAGATCTTTTAGAGGTTATAATTTTTATTATCTAAAAGATATTTTTTATAACAAAAAAATATTTAAGGATAAAATTTTTTTAATATATAAATTAATTTGATATCCCAACATAAAATAATTTTTATTTTTTAAAAATTCTTTTAAAAGATATCTTTTTAAAAAGCTCATCTAAATAAGCCCTTAACCAGCCAATATAATCTTAGCGTATGTTTGGAAAAGTTGTGATTAAAATTATTTCAACAATCACTTATTATATAATTATTTTTTTTATATAATCGTTTATATGATAATCAATTTATATTTGAATATTTTAGCTAAAGCTATTTTAAGATAATTTATTTTTTTGAGTTATATGAAAAAAATTAATTTTATAAAATAAAATTACTAAAAAAGATATAAAATAATTGTTTATATTATATAATATTTATTATTTAGGGTCAATTTAATAAGAATATAATAATTTCAAAATAATCAACTTCGGTATATAATCATAAACTCTAAAATATTATTTATATTTATAAGCTATTTTTTTATTTAAAATTATTAATTTTTTATTATAATCTATTTCTATTTAGTTTCCATGATAGATTTTTTCAAAATAACTTTGCTTAAAAAAAAAAAAAGCTGTTGTGGAAGGTTCCAAACGTGCACTTAAACATTAGCAAAAATATCATTGCACGTTGTTTTGTACATATAGAATTATAATTTTTAAAATAGAACATTTTTTATATTCTAGAAAAAGTATTACTTTAGCTATAAGTCAAGATAAAACAATAATTCTGAAAATACATATAGCTAAAAGTAATACTTCGGGTGGCAACATATTCGACATTCCCCAACTTAAATTGCTCAACACACGTAATATAGATATGATAATTTTTAAATTATTCTAAAAGCCAAATATATATATATATATATATATATATATATATATATATATATATATATATATATATATATATATATATATATATCAGTATTTTTTCACTTAAAACACATAGAATTTCTCTACAAACAATGCTCTGTCAAGCAATAAAATATTTTACTAGAAAGATGTTAGGACTCATTTCCTTTCTAAGTCACAATTCCTCACCTAGTCATGAGCCTGTTTGTCTCCCTCGCCTTATTTCTCCCTGCATTTCCATTTTTTTCAGATCAAGGACCCTATGGTTCATTACAAAACATCTATTTTTATTATTTTTTATTGCCTCATAAAAAATGTATTTTTTTTATTGCATCATGGTTATTAGTTTGAACCATCTCAAACAAATTTGTAAACCTCTTTTTTATGTCAAGAGATAATAATATTGACTTATTATTAGGTGTCATCTCATTGCATAAACAAATTATATCATGGTGAATTCTATGGTACCGTATTAAAAGTGTGCATTTTGTGCATTTTTTGTGATGAACGGTGACGATCGTGCCATAGATTGTGAGGTGCATCAATCATCACATATGGTCTTATTTATAATAATATCTAATTTTAAGAAAATTTAAAAATATAATTAAATATATTTTAAAAATTAATTATCATACGATGTGATATAAAATTATATTGACAGTATAAAATAATTTTATACTGTCAGTATAATAAAAAAATTTTATCAATGTAATTTTAATTATCATATATTGATAGTGTAAAATTATACTGACAATACTGTAAAATTATACTGATAAAATTTTTTTACACTGTCAGTGTATGATAATTAAAATTACACTGATAAAATTTTTTTATTACACTGACAGTATAAAATAATTTTATGCTGTCAGTATAATTTTACACTGTCAATGTATGATAATTAAAATTATACTGATAAAATTTTTTGATTACACTGATAGTATAAAATTATTTTATACTATTAATATAATTTTATACTGTCAATGTATAATAATTAATTTTTAAAATATATTTAATTATATTTTTAAATTTTCTTAAAATTAGATATTATTATAATGCATCATAAATGATTGGTGCATTGATACACCTCATAATCTATGACACGATCCTCACCGTTTATCATAAAAATACACAAAATACACACTTTTACTACGATACCATAGCATGCACTTTATATCATCAGTATAGACTATAGCATGTAAGATACATATTTTTTTTTTCACTTAAAAAAAAAAGGAGATAGTAATATAATTGTAGGTTGCCCATTAAGAACGACAACAGTGCAAAAATACCGATTCCTAAGGCCAAAGCCAAAACAACGTCGCAGTTAGCGTCCAACTACTTTGGTACAAGAAGTTACCGCAATTCATTCGTTCGATACAAACGAAGTGTCTGCGTTGTGTGTGTTTGTGTCTCTCTCTCTCTCACTTTTTATATTTGTCTCAGAACCTCCGCCGATTATAACGGCGATTTCTCCAAACCTTAAATTTTTCAGCTCCTCCTTCTTCTTAACTTCACACCTTCTTCTCTTCCCTTTCTATTATTCACACACACCCCATTCTCTTTCATCACCCTTCAACTCTCTTTTTTTCTCTCTCTCTCTCTGTCTCTCTGCAACAACAACAATGGCTCAGGTAGTGGCCCCTCGATCCATTCACACCTCCCTTACGCGCCCCAGCATCGGATCTGCTCCCCAAAGGGCTCAAACATTGCTAAAGCCTTCAACTTTTGCTTCCAAAGTGTTCCCTTCTCAAGGGAACAACAAGCCCTTCAAATCTTGCTCCAGAACCTGCCACGTAATCAATGCGAGGAAATCTGCACCTGCTGAAGTTGTCCCCGTATCACCCGAAGATGATCAAAAGGTTCGTGCTTTCTTCTGCCCCTTACTGCAATTTTTGCATGTTGCTTGGTTGCTAAGAAAAAAAATGATGGGTATGTGAGGAAATTTTATGTTTTTGGAAGGACCCCAGATGCTAAAAATGGAAGATAATGCAGGTGGTTACGGGGTATTGGGAAAATTGTTGTAACCCTTTCTGTGTTTTGGTAATTATTAGATTGAGGAGGAGTTGCAGCACTTGCGTGGCTTGCAGCAACTTGGTGACACTTCTGTTGGAATGTGGTCAAAGCCCACGTTTAGGAGAAAGACTAAGATTGTTTGCACCATTGGTCCTTCTACCAATACGAGGGAAATGATTTGGAAGCTTGCTGAGGCTGGGATGAATGTTGCACGTTTGAATATGTCTCATGGAGACCATGCTTCTCATCAGAAAGTTATTGATTTGGTTAAGGAGTATAATGCACAATCCAAGGACAATGTAATTGCAATCATGCTTGACACCAAGGTAAGGTATCCTTTCTATTTCAGTGTTTTTAACAAGGCTACGTTGCTCATGAGCATTTTGTACTTCGGGGATCATTGTTTTGTTGTTGTGTTAGCTGATAATTTGTTTTCTATGTCCGCAGGGTCCTGAGGTTAGGAGCGGGGATTTGCCACAACCAATCACATTAACACCGGGCCAAGAATTCACTTTCACTATCAGGAGGGGTGTTGGAACTGTAGATTGTGTTAGCGTGAACTATGATGATTTTGTTAATGATGTGGAAGTGGGGGACATGCTTCTTGTTGATGGTACGGCAATCAACTTTGTGATACTCAAACACGAGAGTTATTGGTTTCTTTTTATGTGGCTTTCCTTAACTTTATTTA
Organism: Pterocarpus macrocarpus; assembly: GCA_031439585.1. Classification (NCBI taxonomy): domain Eukaryota; kingdom Viridiplantae; phylum Streptophyta; class Magnoliopsida; order Fabales; family Fabaceae; genus Pterocarpus; species Pterocarpus macrocarpus. The sequence goes on along the minus strand of CM062516.1, from coordinate 57,542,033 downwards.
TTTATTTATTTATATTTATTTCTTTGGGTACTGCAATGGAGTAGTCTCTTCGTCTCTACAAAATTTATATTCTTAGAGATGATCTCCCGAGGCAGTGGCATGGCAATCTTCTGGTGCAAATATGTTACAACTTGTCTGTGAATTTGATCTGTATATGTTTGAGTACATGGCTAGATTTTTTGCTTTAATCAGCAGGTGCTGGGTTAAGGAAGAAAGAATTGCATTTGTGCAAATAATTGCAATTTGGCATGTACTATATCTTTAAGTTGCTAAATCAAACTTGTTTGGATCCTGTTACCGCTACCTTCTGCCCATAGTTATGGAGACTCGCAAGCTTCTGTTAGATCCATGGATCATTAATTATAATGTACTTACAGAAGTTTCAGCCAGCCTGCAAATAACCAAATTGTTGGAAGATGTATATTTTATGTTTCTCTGAAGAAGAATATGATATACTAGAGAAAATGGTCCACATAGTGCATTAACAGATTTGGCATTCTTTTTGTTGAATGATATCTTCACTTGTCTAACTTATATTTATCTCAGAAAGAGTCAAGGACTTTTGGATGATAAAGGCAGTGATACTACTAAGTCTTTGTTGCATGCTATAATTGCGATTGCCATTGGTGGTATGCTGCCTTTAATGAATTGCCATTGGTAGTATGCTGCCTTTAATGAACTTCTCTTCTAACTCTTGATGTATGATGTAGGTGGTATGATGTCATTGATAGTTACGTCTAAGACTGAGGATTCTGTGAAATGTGAAGTTGTTGATGGAGGAGAGCTCAAGTCAAGGAGACATTTGAATGTTCGAGGAAAAAGTGCAACACTACCTTCAATCACTGGTTAGACTTTGGATTAGTCCTGTTCTTGATAATTTTCTATTAGTGTCTATCCCTTTATCCATGCTTTTGTGTGTGTTTGTGTGCGCATGCTTATGCTTATGTGTGTGCGTGCATGAGGATGTTGGGTGTATATTATGGTGGTTTCCCGTGGACGTAAGATTCATATTGATTTGCTGCAGAGAAGGACTGGGATGACATCAAATTTGGAGTGGACAACCAAGTTGACTTTTATGCTGTTTCCTTTGTTAAGGATGCACAAGTAGTTCATGAACTGAAGAATTATTTGAAAAGTAAATATCTAAAATACTTATCAAATATATAATTCATCTGGTTTGTTTCTCTTGATAATTAGAAATATGATGAATTCCCCACTCAATACTGCAGGCTGTGGTGCTGATATACATGTCATTGTGAAAATTGAAAGTGCAGACTCCATACCAAACCTGCATTCAATAATTACAGCATCTGATGGGGTGCTAACCTAATCCTTTCATTATGTCATGGTTACTGCCTGATTCTGTGGAATAGGGATGATTTATTAAATATTGTAAAACTAGACATCTTCAATTTTAAATGTATTTTGCTTAGTGTGGATTAAGTTTGAGGAGTAATTGTTTACCAGTTATTGATTTTGACCTATCTGCTTTTGCCATCCTTTGTAGGCTATGGTTGCGAGAGGAGATCTTGGTGCAGAGCTACCTATTGAGGAAGTTCCACTTTTGCAGGTAAATTCCTTCTTAACAGAACTGATATTCAATGGTTAAGATAATTATCAATTGGTATCATTGTCCAGAACTGGACATCAAGTTGTGCTCATATTAACATCCTAAATGCCCTGCTAATGTAGGAAGAGATAATCAGAATATGCCGTAGCATGGGAAAGGCTGTTATTGTGGCAACAAATATGCTGGAAAGCATGATTGTTCACCCAACTCCAACCAGAGCAGAGGTATCTGATATTGCAATTGCTGTTCGAGAAGGTTCTGATGGAATAATGCTTTCTGGAGAAACTGCTCATGGAAAGTAAGTAAATAACTTTTCCTCCCTGAAGTGTGTAATTACCTTGACAGGGTAGTCTAGGAAGTTGGAAACTGGTGATCTCAAACTTAACTTTTTATGTATGAACCAAAAAGGGCAAAAATAGCACAAGTATTAAATAAATTTTTGTATTTTGACATTTCTCTGAGTTCTTACAACTTCATGACTGAGTTAATTAACAACCCAAAAATATTAAAAGAAAAGGAAAGGAAATGTAGCTACCAAATTAGTGTCACCTTTTAAAAAAAAAATTGGTTTTTAATATTGTGCATTAAAATTACATGTTTGAGTATCAATATCACTCAGTAATATCAGTAGTAGTATAGGAATTGCAAACACTTCAAGGACACTTTTGGGTACTTCTAGTTGTACTATCTACATTATATATATATATATATATATATATTACATTTATTTTTTGAAATTTATACCATTATAGATAGATTTGTCATACTAATTAAATAAATAATATCATTTTATTATATTTTCAATAACTTATGCTAACTTTTAAAATATTTTTTTCCCTATTTTAATTTAAGATTTGTGTTTCTATGTTAATTTTATACTAATCTTATATGTTGTATTGTAGTCGTGCAGTGTTTTATAATTTTTAAGATTTGTTGTATCCCCAGATCCGAATCCTATTGTGTTGTATCCATGCTTCGTAGGTCATAATAGTAGTATATGAATGACTTAGATGACAAATTTAAAGCAAGAGCATGCATTCAATGCTGTGACAATAATGACTAAATTTATTATAATGCAGGTTCCCACTTAAAGCTGTGAAAGTAATGCACACAGTAGCATTACGGACGGAGGCCACTATACCAGGTGGTCAGATGCCACCTAATATTGGTCAAGTATTCAAGGTTTATACTTTAAACTTGATGCATTTTGTTGCCATGCTGACCCCTCTCTCTATATGTATGTATGTATCTATATACTCCTCATCTTACAGTTGGTGCTGAAACGTGTGGTTTATTTATATTGGGTCTATGTAGAACCACATGAGTGAGATGTTTGCATACCATGCAACCATGATGTCTAACACCCTTGGAACCTCAACTGTTGTCTTCACTAGATCAGGCTTCATGGCTATCCTTCTAAGCCACTATCGACCAACGGGCACCATATTTGCCTTTACAGATCAGTGAGTTCTTTTTCTCCCCTTTCTCTTAATCTTATTGGTAAGAAATATGACTGTTATCTAAGGGAAAAAAAAACAGTGGATGCTAGATGATCATCAGACTAATTTAGTCAGTAGGCAACAGCATAAGTGCCTAAATGCCTTAAAAAGATTCTTCTGAGATGCGTTGGGTTACATTGTACATATATTTTCCCTTTAACAGTTAGCTTGAAGTTCTCAGTTTCTTGGATGTCTGTGCTTATAACGTATAATACTGTTTGATTAGTGACCGTGCAAAATATAAACTCCATAATCTGAAGGGTTGGCGGGTAAATCCAATAAATCAGTTAGTTTAAATGTTCCTGACTGTTCTGCTTTTCCAGAAGCTGTTTGAAGTAGCACTTAACTAATGAGTCTGATTCATTTTATTGAAGCAGGCATTCAGTAGAAAATCATTTTGTATTTCTTTGCCCTAATTATAACCTAGGCAACTTTATTATCTACCTAATTTTGCTGTTCATGCAGGAAGAGGATACAGCAGAGGCTGGCTTTGTATCAAGGAGTCTGTCCTATCTACATGGAATTCTCTGATGATGCTGAAGAGACATTCAAAAGAGCCTTGGATCTGCTGCAGGTAATGCTTGGATGATATCTTGGGTGATTGAAATGTTATCTGTAGTGTAGTTATAACCAGGCTGTGGATACTTCTAAGTTCTAACCAGATAAAAATGGCTGTTTGAGTTAGACTGGTTTTAAAATCCTAGTGTAGTTTCCCCTCTCATCCTCATACCATCGAGGTTGATTTTACTGTTTATTCATGGATGCAATCCTTTAACCATGGACTTATATACGAACATATTGCTATTGGTCTATAAGCAAATGCTTCATCTTGCGCTTATTAATGGAAGCGTCAACTGATTCCATTAGAACTTAACTATGTGACTGGCCTCTTTTTGTACTATGTGCAATTAGTGAGTAGCTAGACTTGGGCATCCAATTGCTTCTGAAGGGATTATGAAACTTACATATTTGGACTGTATAAACATGCTTGGTTAACTTTGTGGCTATAAAATGAAATTTTTTAACTTGTCAAATGCCTGGGATTTGATGGCTAATTTCGTTGTTTGGGGTGCCACTTACTGAATAGGGTCTTGTGACACCAGAGAAACGCACACATTACTACATAACTGCAACTTGTCTTACTATTCCCCTTTCGTTTAAAGTTTCTTCATGATCATATATGTATTCTTTCCATATGCAGAAGCAAGGAATGGTGAAGGAAGGAGAAGAAGTAGCACTTGTACAAAGTGGCAGGCAACCCATATGGAGGTTCCAATCCACTCACAATATCCAGGTCCGAACAGTCTAAACAAAAAGAAAGGTGGAGAGTGGCAACGAGTTAACCTTTCACCCTTTCAGGAGACACTGCATTTAAGTTTCAGCCTTTTAGGACACACTACATTTCATTTTAGAGGAGCATATTCCCTCTTGTTGGGATTATGCCAATCTTGCTTTTTGGGTTGGTTATTGCTTTGTTTGCTTCCTAGGCCTTCTTTTTTTCATGTTTTACTGTGTTATTGTTACCATGTTATTTCTGTGAACTTTATAATGGTTTTAAATTTATCGTGGAAAGATGTTAGTACAAGTTACTGGAATTTTGATAAGAAAATGGAATGAGAAACGCTTCCAGCCTTCAAGGACTGACTTGGTCATTGAGCTGCTACTATTTAATATCCAAATCAGTAGGTCTTCTGATGTATATGTATTTTTTTCGGTCGTGGCCTTCTGATATATCTTTGAGCTGCGTAAGGAGAATGTAAAGGTGCCTTCTACGTTGTTAGTATGCGCCCTTTCATGTTTATGGAAATGATTTCATTAAATAAACCTATTTTAATATTGCTTTCTACTACAATTTGAAAGTACTTCACATTATAAGATTTGCTAATTTGATTTTGACATGAATTGAGAGATTCTCAGCTTAAAATAATCCTCATTGCCTTCTCCCTCGCTTGAGTGCCGCCTTTAGACATTTCTACTTGTTAAAAAATTTAGCCATTATGAAGTGAGTTGGAGAGAAAGGATTGCTATTAAGCGAACTTGAATATTGCACTATGGTCATGGACTTTAAATTATGTTTTTCTCTTGATTTCTTCACTCAAGTAACAAGTATGAAAGGAAAAAACAATGGAAGACGGATATTCCCTTTTTGTCTTCATTATTAATTTAAAACAACAACTTGACCAAACAAATCATTGATTGATTGCAACAACTCTTCACACGCTGCTAATAATGGAGTCGGTGTACCCGTTCTGGACATCATAGAACCTTGACCAAAGCATAACCCCTCCATACTTAGGTGACTTCTTGATCACTGGTAGGATTTGAGATGTCAACACATCGGGCGGGACGTAACCGCTGCCAGATGCTGCCGGAGCTGCCGGCAGCCCCAAGAATATCTGCCTTGCTGGCACCATAGTTGTCCACCGCTCCCACGAATTCACAAGGTTGGTTATGTTACCATTAGCATACTGGCAAGGAGGATTGTTATAGAACTGAACCCAAACAAAGTCAAAGAGCCCTGTATTAAGGGCAGTGCCTAGAAACCTATCAGGAATTGGACACTGAGGGGCAGCACCAAGGTACACCCTCCTTCCTCCTCTGCTATATGTCTTAAGGAAACGTGCAAGGTGCTCCCAATTTGCTGTGGAACCAAGTTCAATGTCAAAGTCTATGCCATCCAACACAGCATCCCCAAGTGGCCTTGAAGGTGACTTGCCACCCAAGAAAGTGTTCCACAAGAAACTTGAAACGTTTCTTGCATCCTCAGGTGAAGCCAAAGAGTAGCTCCCGATTCCGCCGCCAATGGAGAGCAACACCTTGATCCCTTTGCTCTGGCAGTCCTTGATGTCTGCACTGAACTTGGTGCATGAATTGGTGGCAGGGTTGCAGTGGCCAGCCAGGTTCATCTCGGGGGCTTGGCCATTGCCAAACTTGTTGAGGAATGCTATGTTAACATGTGTGTATTTGCCTGTGGCACATGCTTCAGATAAGCTGCCCTCGTTGCCGTTTTGGCCCCAGTAGATGGCTATGCCACCTGCATGAGAGTTTCCAACAAAGGTGAGGAAGAGAAGGAGAAGGGACAAAGCATGAGGGGTTTTTGCCATCTTTGTGAAAATGTTTCAGGTTTTTTCACTTTGGTGTTGTGACAACTTGCAACTTATGATGTTTATATAGAGTGAGTGGCCAGCAGTTCACAGCTTTGAAGTTTGAAGATTGGAATGAAGATTTCTTATTTGCAAAAGATTATGCGAGTTGACGAAAGCGAGTGCCATTTCCCACGCTGACCATTGGGGGAAAAGATCAAAGTTTCATAGCTTGCAACAACTCTCTTTCAAGTTAATTAATTTGTAGGGGATCAACATATGGTCGGTGGAGTGGCAGATGCTTCTTTTCCTTAACCAGTGGTCTTGAGTTTTAATTATAGATATGGAATAACTAATGTTGAGAAAATCATACTGTTATAGGATCTCAAATATTTGAGTAATATTGCCTGTAATATAAAGATACCCGTGATTTTGACAAAAAATTATTATGTGGGGCATCTCTAGTTCTAATATCATTGTCATTGGATGAGATAAAGTAATACAAATTATTTAATTTAGAGTCAATATGTATATTACATCATTTTGACAAATAAATTGAGAGGAAAAAAAAAACTATGACTCTCTAGCAATTTTTAATATACCAAAACGATTGATAATGGCGATAATTGTTGAAGCTCAAAAGAAGACTAAACCGTTCTTGTGTTATATTGCAGAATACGTTTGTGTTGACTCAATTGCATTTACACGACGCACAATTAGTCACCTTAACATAGTTAATTACCTCACAAGTCAGAAGAATCATCAACTGTTAGCATGTCATATATATTCTCCATTTGCTATTGTATTTCCGATGAACTATATAGGTGGGAAAAAGAATATAGAAAATCTTGGCCCGGACACATCTATACACATTGGACCCTTCTAGATCCCAGCGATTCTTGCGTCTATACGTTCAGATTAAATGAATTCAAGTTCCATAGCAATGAGTTTTGTTATCATGAATTCGGGTTTATGATGTAATTACGACGTAGCAACATATGTCTACTCTTTATGGATAATTTTAAATTATAATTATGCACATATTATAACTTATAGACATATTATATCACTAATGAATAAGGCACATCATGAAATCCAAATTTATGATAATACAAATCTACAGTAATATTTAAAAAAAAGTGAAAATTTAGATAGGGATGAGGCAAGATTTTTCTTTTTACAATTCTAAGTAAGATTTGATTTTGATATTGCCGATATAAATTTTTTTTTGAAAAAAAGGGAATGAAATCTTAGTTAAGCCAATGACTTAAATCTATAAATAGAAGAATAATGTTAGGTTGTAAGGATAATACATAAAAGACTAAGGGGGTGTTTCATAGACAGAATTAATTTTTATTGCTGGGAATCTTAATCCCAGAAATGCTATTTCCGGAAATAACATCTTCGGGTATGATATTTTAGAATATTTGGTATATAAATTAAATTTTCGAAAATATTTAATAAATTTCAAAAAATACCCTTGATGGAGGTGGTGGCAAGCGACTGGCGCCGAAAGGTGGTAGATGGCAGCGGCAAGTAGTGGACAATGGACGACGGACGACGGCAACGGCTGGCAGCGGCAGCAAGTGGTGGACGGTGGCCAGCATATGGCTCTGGAAGGTGGCGGACGGTGGTGGCAGGTAGTGGACAGCAAACGATGGGCAGCAGTGGCCCAGCAGCGGCGGCGAGTGGCTTTAGGTGGCAATAGAGGTATTTTGGTCTTTTCACGATGGCAAACATTGCCTTTCTATGAAAATATTAGATTCCCATAGAGGAAGCAGTAATGTTTTTAAGATAAAATTTATTTCCGAGAATGTAATATTTTCGGGAATATTGCTTTAAACCTTCTACCAAACATTGGAATATTTTCACATTCTCAAAAATATAAAAAGATGCATACATACCAAATACCCCTAAAAAATATTCCAGTCCACAATGTCTGCAAGATCGTGCTTTGTATATGGGAAAGAATGTCAACGCTTCCTCGATCAACTCCCGATTGGTGTTAAAGTGGGGCTGGGTCAGCTTATGTATTAATTAGTTTAAAAAGAAATGTGGCAATGTCATTCAACTTTAGAGGAACAAGATAACAGCAAGAATAATTTGAACAAGTCAATTTGTTGACCTTATCTGATAGATACCTTTCAATTAATTCATAAAGTAGCAGAATCATATACATCCTGTGCATTCATGAACTATCTGTCATTCAAAAATGGACTTAACCACTGAGATGTAAATTGCTTTCAAGTTACTTCTAACTTTCTTTGTAGAGTTTGCACTTTTCCAGTCCACAATGTCCGCAAGATCGTGCTTTGTATATGGGAAAGAATGTCAACGCTTCCTCGATCAACTCCCTATTGGTGTTAAAGTGGGGCTGGGTCAACTTATGTCTTAATTAGTCTAAAAAGAAATGTGGCAATGTCATTCAACTTTAGAGGAACACGATAACAGCAAGAATAATTTGAACAAGTCAATTTGTTGACCTTATCTGATAGATACCTTTCAATTAATTCATAAAGTAGCAGAATCATATACATCCTGTGCATTCATGAACTATCTGTCCTTCAAAAATGGACTTAACCACTGAGATGTAAATTGCTTTCAAGTTACTTCTAACTTTCTTTGTAGAGATTGCACTTTTAAAAAATGACATTGGACTAAGAAATTTTTTTTGTTTTTTATCATTTTTAGTATGATTTATTAGGTTTAGATAGGGGTGAGCAAAAAACCCAATGAAACTGAACCAAACTTAAATGGTTCAAAACTTGAACCAAATAATTTGTTGAAGTCTGGTTCGGTTACTGAACCCATGTTCAGTTTGGCGCACCGAAACCAAACCTTCTTAGCTGAGTCGTTCGGAAGCGCAGCAACGTGAAGAAATTCAGTTGCCAGAGGAACCAGATATTGTTGATGTTCCTGAACAGCCTCTGGCAACCACCGTCGAGATCACGTTGTGGTGCTTTGCAACGTCATCAAGATCGAAGATGACGTACGTCGTCGTGCTATGCAACGTTGCCCGCCACTTTCGCTCCTAATGCCTCGCCATCGTCGATTTTCGTCGCCGGCTACGCCCAACGACTCATCACCGTCGTTTTTCTTGCGCCGCGGAGACTAAGTTGGCGTCGCCGGTATCTTGAGGAGTCAGAGATCCGAAGGAACTTCCCGTGGTTGTGGTCATGTCGTCGTCGTCGGAAAGCGCCGCCGCTGCCGTGGAGGATTGGTGTCGGCGGCATGCAAGGGATGTGCTTCCATTTTTCTCAGGCTCTGTGAGGCAAAGTTTAACCAGCTATGGTTTTGAAAAAATTGAACCAGTTAACTTTACGTCAAAACTTGTTCAAATCGGTTCAAGCGTTCTTCAACCAGTTTAGTTTTGAAAACTAAACCAGATTTTTGGTTTGGTTCAATTTCGGCCCAATTCTCACTTAAAACCAAATCATGAACAGCCCTAGTTTTGGAATAAAAAATATTAATAGTTCACGTAAATAATGTAAAGTTGATCATTTTTGTTATTTCGAGCACATTGGTAAGAGAATCATTCATTCATTTGCCGGTACATTTGAAATTTTGGAAAATTATAATATATAACTTACCAACCTAAAAACATGTACATAGAAAAGATTGGATGAGATGATAAGTAAATTTCATCCCTCAGAAATAGGATGCATGTTCAAAATACCTTGTAATCTAATAGGAAAAAAATAAATAAATGGACATATATTCTATATAACTAAAGCCTCATAGAAGAATAAATTAACAACCCAAATTTGGTTAAATTATCGGTGAAACGGTAGATTTCGAGAAAAGGTTCAATTGTTGGTAAATTAGTGCAATGATAGATGACTAAATTTCATTAATATGGATTTAACTTATGTGAAGAATGTATATTACATTTTATTGTTGCAAATAAGGCGGTTGAAAAAGGGAAAATCGAGTTTGACACATACGGCGCTTCTCCCCCTTCGTCCGCGCCACCCGCAGATAGCATGCAATAATTAGTTGGATGCCCTGTAAGATTTTTTCTCTTTTTTCTGACGTGCTTATAAGAAATTCTCACTTACGCTTAAAGTAAAAGAAAAATATTTTACTCTATATTATTTATTATTTAACATATCAATTTTGTAATTTTTAGTTATCTTTCACTTTTTCCATATTTTCAAATAATAAATAATATAAAATTTACTCACTTTCTATTATTTCTATTAACTGACAATGTAAAACTATTTTACACTATCAGTACATACCAATTAAACTCAATAATATATAACAACATTTTTCTTGCTATAAGAACATTCTTACGAGCATTTGTACTCTGGATGAGTTCAAAAGTTGCTTAGTGGCTTTTGGTAAATATTTAATAATCGTTCGAGCTTAACGCCAGTGTAAGTTTCTCTTTTCTTCATTCAATTGTTTTTGTGAATTTTTTTCTAATAAAATGATACGCATTGACATGAAGCATTTTAGCGGTTCAGTAATTATGTTCTAAAGCACTAAAATTTTCACATGATATTATTTAAATGGCTTTTAACAATTGCTTTTGTTAGATACTTTTTACAAAAACGTTACGTACACACTTTAAAGCTCCTGACGTAGTTAGGTACATCTATATTTTATAATTACTAACATTCAAGTTCAACATAATGATATTATTTGAATGATCTTTAATAATTTGAAAAAAAAATCCTTCAAAAATTAATTAAAACTAATTTAAATTGATTCAGTTTTTAATTTAAATAAAATAAAACCAAAAATAAAATTTATTATTAGTATTGTTGATTCTTTTTTCTCGTAATCAATTCAAACCAAACTATAAATACCATAAATAAGTTAGTGATAAAACTAGAACATTTATTGGAATGGTAATGCCAAATCTATCCTGTGCTTGTAATCAAACACGCAGAGATGGCACTTTGGCAGCTACTTCTTTCATTCAAAGATTACACAGATCGCACTTTGGTTGTTACTTATTTATTCCTTACATAGACGGCAAAACAGCCAATAGCCGAAATGCTTGTGAAAAGGTAACAACGTACGCATACAAGTGATAACTGCATGCAGCTAAGATGGATATCCCTACGTACATGCAGGGGAATAAGAGATCATGATCGAAAGCCCTTCTAACTGACTAATGCAGACTCCTCATCATCACACACACCGTTGCAATTACGGCTTTTAATAAATAATAACACTATCCTTTATCTTACGGCTATAGTGTAGCATGGTGACTCTAGCATGGTGCAAGGGTAGGAGGTGTTGCCACAGTGGCCTGGGAGTTCTAGCTCTGGGGGTTGTGCCATCGTCGTGCACGAAAAGGGAATTGATGATCACGACGTTGTAGTTTCCCGTGCCACAGGCCTCCTTCAACGTGCCGTCGTTGATGTCACCTCCCAAATTGCCCCAGGGAACAGCAAACTAACTTAAATTATTCTGTCCTTCTCCTTAAATACCTTTTTATTACATCTTTTTAAATAATTTTATTACTTTTAGTCATTCTCCATAAATAATTTTTATTAGTAATTTTTACTATCAATTTCCCTTTAAATTCCTTATTTGCCTGAGTACTACTCTTTCATTACCTTTTCCTTACCTTTTACTAGCTTATTATATCCAAAATTATCCTCAACAAAATCGTCGCAACTGCCATAAAATACCTCTCTGTCTTGCTGTTAAGAATTAGGTGTCCTACAGCCATTAAAAATAGAAAGAGTTGCAAAAGAATTCAAATTTACCTGGTATTTCAAAATTCTTCCTTTCATATGTATTTTTCTTAAAAGAAAATGTCTAAGAATAATAGCACGTTAAATTAAAATTAACGCAAACATTGTGAAACAAAATGGATTTGGCAATACCGTGTGCTGTAAAAGCCACTTGTTCATTTTACATGCTGTGAAAGCAAGTAGGTTGACCTATAATTAATGGCGATAGGGTTATCTGGGCGAATGTGATACAAATTGGATTTGGCAATGTACTGCACACTTTTTTGTGGACAAAATTCCTAACTATTCATTCTTGCTGTATTCTAAACGCCATAAAGTGATAGACACGTATATCCGAGGACCACTACATAACCATTTGGTAAAAGATAATTGCATAACCACGTAGCACATTAATTCTTCACAAAAGACAAAAGTATTGACTCAATTATTGGAGCCATATGTGAAGGAATAAATGAAACTGTTTCATCCCTTAATTGAAATTATGTGCCTGTTATTGTTTTCTCTGCATAAATATCACCACTTTAACCTTTTTTGTTTTGTATACGTGCGCTAGTATTAGTTTTCATTATCCTATTAATACTTGTCTTCAAGGATTAAGAAGATTAAGAATGTGACCCCCAAGTGACGCTCCACATTAGCACGTGACCCCCAAGCGGTCGCTGTATTTTAATTATTATTAAAACAAAGCAATACTCTCGTAGTTCCTATTGAGTTTTCTTTGTCATATTTCGGAGACGGTGCACGCGAAAAATAGACTTTGTGTGGGTGTCCCGTCACCGCACATTTTTTTCTTTGAAGTTCGAAACTTACGGAGACGCAAACATCCAAACATATGTTTGTGATTTTATGGAGATTAATTTTAATATATTATTAGTATAAAATAATTATATATTTTTATTTATTAAATTTTAAGATAATAAGAGATAAAATTAAATATATTTTATTAATATAATAATATATAATTATATATATATATAAATTTTTTTTATATTAATAATATATTAAAATTAAATTTATTTAAAAAATTTATTCTAAAATATATTGTTAATAATTATTCTACAAAGGAAAAAGAATTTTTACCAGGTGGAAGAAAAAACCAAGTTAATCTTATCTATAACGTCGTTAGCTTGACAGGGACTGGAGGAAAAATAAAGCTGCAGCTAACGATAAAGGTACAGTTATTTTTATTTTTAAGAAAATTATTCTTAAAATAAAATTTTTTTAAAAAATTATTTTTAAAATAATTTATTTAATTTTTATTTAAATATATCAAAAATAAATTTAAAAAAATAATTTTTATTTAAATAAAATAAAATAAAATTATTTTTTATTATTGATATAAAAATAATAATAAAATTTTCTCTGAAAAAAGATTTTTTTAAAATAAAAAATATTTTTAAAATTATTTTTTCTAAAAGTACTTTTAAAGTTTCAAAAATAAATTTAAAAAAAAAAATTATACATCCAAACATATTAATTATTATATATTTTATTTTAATATTAATAAAAGACTTTTTAACCCCTATAAAATGTAATCCAAACAGGGTATTACCTTTAGATAAATGATAATTTAGAAATTATGCACTAATTGATTCAATTGATAAAAATAAATTACACAAATTGATTTAAAATTTTGAAATTAATTTTTTAGCCATTTTTATTTATAACATATTATTGTAGCATTTTTATTATGACTTATAATAATCCTTTCTTTCTCTAAGGGTTTTTTATGGAAAAAAAAAACAAAAACTAAATTGTGTCTTATTAAACAAATGAAAGTATAAAATACAAGAACGTGTTTCACACTAATTTTTTTATTTCCAATTTTTTAATTTTACATTTTGAAATTGTTTTATAGATAAAAATGCATAATATAATTTTTATTAAGAAATTGTTTCTTTTATTTATATAATTATATTTAATTAAAAATAATTTGAATATTATAATTTAAAATAATTAAACATAAATTTTAATAAATAATAAAAAATACTTTACCTCCTAAACTATAAGTCTTATGCATTTTACCTCTTGCATTTTGGGAAGAGACAATTCAACTTCTAAATTTTTTTGAACGTGAACTTTAGTCTTTATGTTAAATTTCTGTCCATTATGAATAAAAAATAAGTCCATTATACCTTCTAAAATTTGGATCATATATATTTTAATCTCTAAACTAAAAAGCATATTATTTGATACCTTAAATTTTCTTGAATATATGCTATTTTTATTAACAATCAATAAAAAAGTTAACAAAAGGTCTATTTATACATTAAAAAAAATTTAAGAATTAATTTATATATTTTAAAAATATAAAGAATAAAGTGCACATTATTTATAGTCTAGGGGGATAAAAAAAAATTTCCAATAAATAATTAAAATTTCCTGTAATCTATCTTAAAGTTAGGTGTTTACTTTTTAGAAACCATATTAAGCTAGAGCTAGTAATCATTATATATAACAGTAGTAAAAGAAGGCTAATAAATTAACCATCTTCACTTGCGATATTAGCAAAATAAATTGAGTAAATTACACTTTTTTTAAGAGATATATTTATTACACAATTTTTTTTTCTCAATTTTTAAAATGCACACTCTCTACCTCTAAAAGATGAAAATATGATACATTTCAAACAATTTTTATATTTTTGTCAAATATCTATTTATAATTCTTACTTTTTTATAGAATAAATATCACATAAATTATTGTAAAAGTTTATTCCCTTAATCTAATAATAATTAAAAAACAAAAATAAAAATAAAATATATAAATAACGATTGCTCTCTTAATACGATATTTTTTGTATTTTCTTGAATTTTTAATTATTATTAGATTAAGATAATAAAGTGTAAGCAACAACGATATGGACACGGCGAGAAGTTTTTTGAGCGAAGAGTTAGGAAAAATTGCAATTTACTCATCTAAATTATAGATTATGTATAATTTCCCCCAAAAATTTAAAAAGTGTGGAACTCAAACCCCAAACTGTTCTGAATGTTTATTTTTAACTCTTCTATTAAGTTTTTTAATCAATTATTAACAGAAATAATATATGTTTAATAAAGTTTAGAGTTCAGGTTATACCTTTTTTCTTTTAAGTTTGGGGGTTAAGGTGCACTTATTTTTCTTTAAAAATAAATGAACATTTAATTAAAGGATTAAAATGCACATTCAGAAAATTTTAAGAATCAAATTATATGCTTCTTAAATTTTAGGATAAAAAATACATGACCTATAATGCACAAAATAAAATGCATTTTTCCAGAAAAGTTATAGAGATATGAAATTTGCAGCAAATATTTTGAGTGAGAAATTTTCTAGCCATTAAACTAGTTAGCAGGTATATATATCTTAGGAATCAAGGACCACAATGTAAATTAAAAAAAAAAAGTGAATAAATTATTTTAATAATAAAAAATAAATTTAATTGTATAGTATTTTAATATTAAAATCATAAATTTATTTATATTTTTACGTAAAGATAAAATTATAAAAATAATTAGGGGACCAAAATGATAAAGAGTTAAGGGATCAAAGTGTACAAAAAATTAATTAAAGGATCAAAATAAACAAAAAATTAAGAATTAAGGAACCAAATCAAAATATGAAAATAAATTAAGGAAAAATAAGTTAAGGGATCAAAATATTCATTTTAGCAAATAATTAATATCTTTTTAATATTTAAAATGAACCATAAATTTAAAATATAAAAAATTTTATCCAAACAAGTGAAATTGCATAAACTTGTTAGCATGTATCATAGGAGCCTAGGCCCACATTATTATTTGTCTCACGACTGCCTCTAAATTATATCATTTTTATTATCTATATAACATTATTTTTAAAAAATAATAATACCAGATCTAATAATAATAATAATAATAGTAATCATCATCATCATCATCTAGTTTAAAATCGTATTCTTTTCATCTCCTCCACTGGGCAAAAGCAAATAAGAACGGTTTGGGTGTGGTGGCCTGGCTGAGCTATGAAGAATGCCCGAACAAAAATACAGGGGATGTGAATACGATACACTATTCATACGAGAATATGAAAATATTTAAAAATTATAAGTCATGACACAACTCTAATATGACATAAAAAGTACTATAAAATGAACATAAAATAGAAATTTTAAATTAAAAGAAAAGAATTATAATTTTAATATTATTATAAATTATTGTAAATATAATAAAATATACTTATTCATTTGATTGTCAAAGAATTTTTATTTATACAGACATAAAAATTCAAAAATTAAAGTAAAAACTTGTAATAATTAATTAAAATGTCTAAAAATATTTATAAAGTATTCAATATAATAAATATCAGATTTGGAATTTGCAGCACGTTTTTTGTGCGAGAAGTTTTCTAGCCGCTAAGGGCACGCAGTTTTGGATAAGAAACTGGTACTAAAATGAGCATCGAGTTGGACTGAATAATAGGCCTTATCCCTTTAGATATGCCAAGGTGTTACGCCTTTTGACATGTACTTTTCCTCCTATTTATAGACAAAAGTGAAGATAAGTAAATCTTTCTCCTCTATTTTCATGCGTTTAGAAATATCCCTAACATCTGATATAATGAATTATTTTCTGCATGATGACAAAATAAATCCTTATAAGTCTACTAGTGAAGATTTGGTTGTTCAGATTCCCTTCTGTTGAATGTATTATGTGACTCTAGATGCAAGTGCAAGGCCATTTTTGAAAACAAAAATAGGGACTACTAACACTACATACTTAGATTTGTTACAAATATGCAGGTAAAATGTTTGTTTTTGTGTTCAGATTGCCATAATCATGCTCAAACCCCCCCCTGGGGCCCCAAAAAAAAAAAAGAATCATGTTAAGAAGGAATTTTTTTTTGTTTGGCAAATTTCTATTCACTTTTTTTTCACCATGATTTTGCCCCAAACTTAGGTTTGACTACAGTTCAACTTCAAGTTACCGCCCCTACAAAATTCAAGTTGCTTTTGTGAGAAATTCGAACCAAAGGTAAAGCAAAAATATTTGGATGAAACAAAAAAAAATAATAGTCCAATATAATATGAGACATTTTTTTAGTTTTGACAGATAATATATGAGACTCACTTAACTCATTAATAGATAATACGTTCCTAATGATACAATAATAACTAAATGCGATATAAAATCTTATCGCACTAAGTCTTATTGCACAGGCTTTTTGATGATAAAGGTAAAATAATAACTAGTAACAATCAAAATTAAATTATATAAATTCTGTAAAATGTTTTTATGAATTTAGCATTATGATAAAAAAAAAAAAATGCTCAACATCAATGATATTGACATATGTTGGCCCCTTCGAAGTACAATGATTCAACTGTTCTAATATAATAAGTGTATATATATATATTAAAGTTTGCAAATGGGGTTTATTTCAATTTAATTTTATAAAATTGATTTTGGTCAAAAATGATTTAATGTTAATGTGATTTATATTTGAAAAATTTTGTATTAAAAGTAATTATGATAAAATTAATATTATTTAAATGATGTTAATTAAAATCATTTTTAGACATAAAATTATTAAAAAGGGTGTAGGTTTCATATTGTAATTTTAATATTACTCTTTATTTTTATTTTTTTATTTTTAAGCATATTTGAATAATTATATAAATATATTATTAGATGTAAAATATTATTGTGATTTTAAAAATATCTTAAATAACATCATTGAGTAAAATATAAAATAAAGATTAATTTATATATACTGAAAATATAAAATAATTTTATATTATCAACTAATAGAATATAAAAAAATATCAAATTAAGCTAGATAATTATCTATTATAATAAATGATTCATCATAATTTAGTATTTTCTTATATTTTTATTAATTAATAATATAAAATTATTTTATATTATCAATATATATAAATTAAACACTATAAAATATATAATAAACGCATTTAAAAATTAATATGTGTTAGGAGCAAGTATTTCTTACTTCGAATTCAACAAGGGTTGAAAGACGATTAATTTTGACAGCAAATAACCAAATATGATTTTTTTTTATTCAAAATCGAGTTTGATATGTACTCAACAAGGTTAGGGATTTTTAATAAAATAATAATAAATAAACTTATTTTTTATAAAAAATTATATTAACTTATATTTCATCTATTATTAAATAAAATATAAATTTAATTTATATAAAATTTATATTCTATCTAATAATAAATATAATATAAATTAATATAATATCATATTAAAAATAAATTTATCAAATATTTCTCTACTTGATACAAATCCAAACACGCGCTTTAAATGTTGGAAAAGTGGTCCTTCTTCATGTAGCAAAAAAAATAAAAGAAGAGTTCTCCTCTGTCACCGCTGCCGCCCCGTGCTGCCACAGTCACAAATCGAGCCACAAACGTGGTGGTACGATATGTCACCAAAAAAAGCCAAAATGTGGTCCTAGGATAGCGACAACTTATTGATAAAGGACAGGCATAAGACTTTTATCTTGAAACATGTGGCAATCGTTATTTTCATATCATTATTTAATTATATATAACTGCTTTTATTATAAGTCAATTTAAATAATTTAATATATTTTTAAATTGATATATATAAAATTATATTTAAATATATTAATTTAAAAATTTATCAAATTATCTAAATTAATAAATAAATTAAAATAAATGAAGTAATATCTATAGAGATATATTATTTATATATAATATATTTAGATGTTATACTAATATATTTTTATCTACTATTAAATCAAATATGAAATTTAAATTAAGTGAAGTCTATACATCATCTAATAACGAATAGGAATATATGAGCATGATGTCTTAAATATGTTATGCATAAATAATATTTTTCATATTTATATTACCATATAAATAGGTTGTATACCAACAAAAATATTGATATAATGGTAAAGGCACATTACGATTTCAGAAAAAATCCTCAGTTTGATTTTTAAAGAGGACCTTAGTTGAGAGGACAAATCTGATTAAAACCAAAGGGGATTAACCTCCTTTCTTGATAATAGGAATGTGGGATATCCTCGATAAACCTAATATAAATAGGCTGTGTCATTTTGATTTTTAACTTCATGTTCACATTTTATTTTTTATTATTATTCTTTTCTTTTATATCTTTTATCTTTTAATTTTTCTTAACTTTCTTTGACTTTTCTTAATTTTTTTTGACTTCTCTCAACTTTTCTAACTTTACGAGTATTTTAAAAATTGTGAAATTTAAATAAAAAAATTAATTATTCACTTCAATTTAATTTTTTTAGAGATAAATTGAAATAACTTTTTAAATTTATAATCAAATAGAAAATTGTGGATAGATAGGCACTTTATATTTATCAATCCACTAGTATTAATAAAGTCTATTTATTAATTTTTTAAAAATTAAAAAATTAAACTAAAATATATGTGAAAATTTTAAATTACATAAATAATTAAAAATATAAAATAAAAGTTATTTAATATTTTTTATAAGTAGAATTAATAAATTATGAAAACTGTTTTTAAAAAATTACATCACAGAAATCTTTTTATAAGTAATATTTAATTTTTATAATTATCATCTCAAAAATGATGAGGATATATAATTGCTTAATAGTATAAAAAATTGTAAACTCGTGTTTAAAATGACATAAGATTCAATTGTTTAACAAATATTTACTATGTGACATATATAGTAATAATAACTTTAAATTTTGCAACGAATTATAAAAAAAATTTAGATGGGGACAATACAAATCATATTTAATAGTTTACTCTAATTTATATTATTGACTCTCGTTATATAACTTAATTATCCTTTCCATGATAGAATATATAATATAATTATGTGCAACGTGACTTGCATCTAATTAATGTATAGAATTTAAATTATGTTAAATATATTTGATTTTAATTTTAATATATTTTTAATATGAAACTTTTTTATATTCTCATATAATCTTGTATTAATTTTTTTTAACATAAATAGAATTTCATTAAACCAAAGAAGAATCCAACAGCAAAATCTGGGCTAAAAATCCACCTCTGGATGATCTAGCCAAGTCCCTAAAAAAGTACTCTTGGCATCATTAGCCAATACATTGGCTACACCTTGTTACAATGTCTAGAAATAGCTTTACAAACAAAACACCTAAAACAAGAACAATACAAATTAATATCTCTTAGTATTATTAATATTTTGTTAATTCATAAAATAAAATATTAATACAAAATGTTGTGGATAAATGTTGTATTAATAATTTATTTAATAAATTGACAATGAAATTAATATTGATATATTCATAGTATAAAGAGTTTTACATTTTTTTTTGTCTAAACCAATAAAAGCATCCGAAATTCACTATATTTCAATTAATTTGGCTAAAGTCTGATTGGCCAAGTATGGGAGTAAATTCCTCATAACACTAGTTTTTTATTCACAAGACTACTTGAACTAACGCCTTACTTAAGGGAAACAAGTATCAAATCATTTGAACCAATTAAATATTAATAAGAGTTTTACATTATCATTTAATCATATATATATATATATATATATATATATATATATATATATATATATATATATATTGTTGTATGTATGAATTTTAAGGTAATAATTATGTAGAATAATTTCTGTGCTAGCTGTCATCCAATAGACATTCAAAGAAAGTGTCATGTGATTTTTTCAAAATTATTCTCATAATTGTAATAGTTAAATATTTTTGTTGATATAATAAAATATAATTAGATAATTATGTAAAAAAAAATTTGTTGACAATGCAACAATTTATTATTTTTTTTTATGTAGCTAGACATGCATCAAAATTAAATTAAATAAGAATTATATGATGTATCAAATTTATAAAATAATAAAGCAATACATTATTACATGCAAGGATAAATTTTTTACTCACACATCAAAATATATCAAAATTTTAGAGAACTAATTATTTAAAAAAATATTTAATATAACAATTAAATTGTATAATATTGATAATTACACGTATATTAATATTATTAAACTTTTGATTAAAATTTTTACTATGTATATATAAATATAAATATTTTTCATATAAAATATCACAATTTTTTAGTTTGATCTCTCTCTTTATTCATCAGTCCATGTCAATTTTCATGTACGACGTCAAGTTGACACTTAATAAAGAAAATTAATGAAAAGACCAAATGAAAATGAAAATTATAATTTAATTTTTAAAGATTAAATACATTTTTTTAAAAAAATTAGAGACTAAACAAAAAAAATTTATATATTTTAATCAAACCTAAAGACATTCAACGATAGTTAAGAAAATAAATGTTAAAATAATTATAAGATAACATAAACAAATTGACGTCCAAAAGCCCAACCATATTATCAACGTGCCAATTGGCAATAACCAATCTTATGATAATATAGTGGTCCTCGGATACGCATGTTTATCAAATAGGAGGAATGAATGGCTATAAATCTTGCCACACGAAAGATTCAGTAGACGGTTTGTATGACGTGGACAACCCTATCACTATTAAAGATAAACATATTTGTTTTATTTGATACATAAAAATTTAGATTGAAAGAAAAAAATTTACCCTTTATTTTTATCTCTAAACTAAACACTTTTTAAGAGAAAAATTTACCCTAATTTAAGTCACGTGAAATAGGAATAAGTGAGAAACCTAACTTTTCAGCAGATGAAATAGGAATGAGTGGCTTTGTAAAAGAAATATAATTTGATATATTTTTTTTTTGTGGGATTATGGGTACTTGGGTTCTATTACAAAAAATTTGACTAATCAGACTTCATTCGACAAAAGTATCTAAAAGGGATAAAGATCTCCTAACAAGAATTTTTTCTATTTTCAGGATTCGAATACAAAACCTTTAATTAAGGGGTCAAAATATCTACTACCTTAATTAATTTTATATTAGTAAATCTTTCCATTTTGATTGATATTAATTTTTTTAAAATTGTTAATATTTAATTATGCAAACAGAAAATGAGATTAAACAAAAAAAATAGAAACAGATCATTTCATGATAGTGAACTGAGTGGCGAGACCATGAGAGCTTATGTTTTGTGATTTTAGGCACTCGACTTCAAGATCTATACTAGTACATCACTTTCAGATTTTTTTTTTTTTTTATTAAGAATTGCTCACGTGTAATTACAAATGTCCTGATTTTGTAGTGTTTGATACTTTTTTTTTTTTTTTGATAATTTGAAAACGTTACAACCCACCGCAACAATTGAGGAGCAACATGACAACAATCCAGCAACGAAAAATGAACAAATCAAATAAAATACAAAAAAGGAAGTAATAATATGCAAACCATGGACTTCTAACAGAGGACCAGCAAGTAACATCAAATTCTAAGACTGGCACGAATTTTCACGTATAACATGTTACGGATCACCCCCAAACGAGCTGCAATCACCAGAATAGAAATTACTGCTGCACATTACTTCTGCATAATGTCCACGTAACATCATTGCAAGATGCATTCACCCACAAGTAGTAGATCACCACTAGGAAATTGCCATCCCAGACAATAGTGAGCAAAGAAACCTGCATTGTCCTTGATCATGGCTAAACACTCCAACTGGCAAACCAAGAGATTTATAATCATCTATGAAAACAAACACCAAAGAAAAATAACAAAAGTTAAGAAAGTAACATCACTCCAACTTGAGTGTTTGATACTTTAAGATTTATATTGGTATATTTTTAGATTTTTTTAATTTGGAATTGTCCATGTAATTTTAGGTTAGGTTAACGATTAAGTAAAATTTTCTATAAAGTATGGGTGTTCGAGAAAATCTTAGATGTTCTAAGAGTAAAAGAAAAGTTTTACTTTGTATTATTTATCACTTAATACATAAGCTACTATATTCAAAATATAGAAAATTAGAGATAATAATAACTCACAAAACTAATGTGTTAAATCACGAATAGTATAAAATAAATTTTTTCTCTTGTGTTAGGAGTATCTAAAAATTTATCTGAGTGTTCACAATTTGATTTAATTCTTTTTTGAGACAAAAATTTAAACAATTGAAACAATAAATTTTATTTCAATTTGATTTAGTTCGGTTTATTATATTTTAAAAATCAAATCAAACTAAATTCATTTGAATTAGTTTGATTAGTATGACTGATTTGATTTATTATGAAAATTTTTATAAAATATGAATATAACTTCAAGTTCATTGAACTGAATTAATCATTCATATTTTCATAAAAACTATACAAATATAAAATTTAAATTAATTATCAAAAGTTATACTAATATTCATTACAAACAAGTTAATTAAATAATAAAAGATTTGAACAAAAATAATATATAAATTCAAATTATTGAATAAATTAAAAGAATTAATATATAATTATAAATTTACAACGTTGAGTTAAGATGTGATAAAAATTTAACAATAATTATGTTATTAAATATTATAAAATACACTTATATATATATATATATATATATATATATATATATATATATATATATATATGCACTAGCGCATTACCCGTGTGATGGACGGGTGGCTATGCGTTTACAAAGATTAAGAAATTGATGAAGTAAATATATATTGAAAATTTGAATGAAATGTAATAATTTTTTTGTACAAATAATTTAGCAAAACAAATATTTAAAGATCAAACAATGTGAAAATTTTGCCTAATCAAAACAACATCAATAATTGACGCATTCCTGCAATGACAGTAACTTGATTTTGAGAAAAATAATAGAAATTGAAATGTATATTCTAAATCATTCCTGCAAAAGTAAAATCACCGTAGATCGAACATATATTATCGACTATACCTATTGTCATTGTTCCATTTTAGCAATTGTTACAAAATGTAAATTACGCACAAAAGCAGTTACAGTCATCATTTGACTAATAATATCATATTAATGTACTAAATTATTCACATATTTTAGATATCAATATTAGTAAGAAAATTATTATATGTCTAAATTATTTTATCATGTAAGCATCATTGTTTTACATAAAAGTTTAATATGAACATATATTAATTTATTAATTTTTATTTATTATAAATTGATAATAATTATAAATAGGTAAGACATTATTCGCGTAATAAATATCTTTGACATTCCCCGTACAATATATATATTCGATATCACTTATTTTAAGTATCAATATTAGTATGAGAACTGTTCTAAGTCTAAATTCTTTTGTCATGCAAGCATCATTATTTTAAATAAAATTTTAACATCATTATTTTAAATAAAATTTTAACATGAGCACACACGCGTGCGCGCGCGCACGCACACACACATACACATATATATAAGGTAGGCAAATCATTACTCGTGTAATGAACATCTTTTGTATCTTTCGTGTAATATATATGTTCGGTTTTATGTATCAATATTTGTAAAAAAAAACTATTTTATATCTAAATTCTTTTGTCATACAAGTATCATTATCTTAAATAAAAATTTAATATAAATATATATTATTTTATTATAAATTAATAATAATTATAATGTAGGTAAGTCATTACTCGTGTAATAAACATCTTTGGCTCTCCCATGCAACATATATATTTGGTATCACTTATTTTAAGTATTAATATTAGGAAAAAAAATCATTCTAAGCCTAAATTCCTTTATCATGCAAGTATCATTATTTTAAATAAAATTTTAATATGAATATATATATATATATATATATATATATATATATATATATATATATATATATATATATATATATATCAATTTATTACTTTTTATTTATTATAAATTGATAATCATTATAAGATAGATAAGTCATTACTTGTATAATAAATATCTTTAATATTTTCATATAATATATATATTCGGTATCACTCGTTTTACATATGAATATTAGAAAATTGTTCGAAGTCTAAATTCTTTCGTCATGCAAGCTTCATTCTCTTAAATAAAAGTTTAATATAAATATATATTAATTTTTATTTATTAGACAAATGAACTGATGAGAAACAATCATGTCATAATGGAATTTGGGCGGGAACATGGTTGAACTTAAATGCGTCATGTCAACATTTCCAAATTCACATAAACCATATATATAGATTATAAGGCAGGTAAGTTATTACTCATGGAAAGAATATTTTTGGCATTTCCCATGCAACATATATATTCAGTATCATTTATTTTAGGTATCAATATTAGTAGAAAAATCATTCTATATCTAAATTCTTTTATCATGCAAGCACCATTGTTTTAAATAAAATTTAATATGAACATATTTATTAATTTTTAATTATTATAAATTGATATTAATTATAAGGTAGGTAAATCATTGCTTGTATAATAAATATCTTTGGCATCTCTGATACATTATATATGTTCTGTATCACCCATTTTAGGCATCAATATTTGTAAGAAAAATGTTTTATGTTTAAATTTTTTTGTCATGTAAGCATCAATGTCTTGTCTAATATTTTAATATGAATGCAAACTAACTTGTTATTTTTTATTTATTATAAGTTGATAATAATTATAAGGTAAGTAAGTCATTATTCGTGTAATGAATATTTTTGGTATCTCCCGTGTAATGCATATGTTTTTTATCATCCGTTTAAAGTATTAATATAAGTTAAAAAAATCATTCTATGCTTAATTTCTTTTGTTATGCAATCATTATTATCTTAATTAAAATTTTAGTATGAACATATATTAATTTAATAATTTTTATTCATTATAAATTGATTATAATTATATGATGCATATACGCATGTTAAATATATTCACTAAATTAGTGGTATTGATTATTATAATTGATAATTGATTCTAATTTCAGTTGAAATTTTCATACAATTTATTTATTTAGATATGAACCCTTTTTGAATTTGATTACCAATCGTAATTTCTAATTTTTGTTTTTTGTTATTTATTTAGACATGAACACTTTTTTTGGATTTGGATTATGTAAAATGAGGGTAGTAGTAAAGTGAGAAAATAAGAAAATATTCACTATTGAATCATTTTGATGGGGGCTCACATATAATAAAAGTTATTGATCTAAGAATAAATAATTTTTCAGTTTCTTATTTTTCAACTACCTTCATTTTAAAGGATCTTTTTCCACTTTTTTTTTTTTTGGTTTAGGTTATTTATTTATAGAATATACCAAGTACAATAATAATAAAAACAATTAACTATAATTGATCCCAATTTGATTAGTAATTTTCACTCAAGCTATTTATTTAGATATGAACATTTTTGTGTTCAGGCTATTTATTTAGAGAATATACGAATTACAATAATTATAATAATAAGTTTAATTTATTATAATTAATTCCAATTTGATTACCAATCGTGATTCATAATTTTCGGTAAAAGCAGATAATTAGTTGAGAAATATGTTATTTTTTTGAGATTTGAACGTTTTCAAATTTTTGAATTTGAATTTGAGATTAAATCAAATATGCTCAAGCAATACATTTTAGAACAAATCAAATACTCTTGTAATGTATATGTTTGACCTTTGTTGTGCATTGTGTTCATTTTTCTCTACATGCACATATGTGTATTATTGTCTGAATCTTTCGGTATGGCATCATCAAAAACAATGTCAATAAAATCCCTCCAAAATGCTAAAATGATTGGTGCAAAGAACTGAAATAGAATTACAAAAATCAACATGAGAAAATGCACATCTGAAATAATTCTATAAAAGTTAAAAAATTGCATGGGGAATAGTGAAAATACCACAAAAAAATACAACTCAATCCAAAATCCCTTGTAGTGACTCCAGTTAAACTTGCTTGATGATTGTTCCTAATATAATGAGTGTAGCATATAACGCACTAATAAGATCTCACTACACTTAAGTTGCATTGCGGTATTTATTAGCCGTTGCAATTGAACTAAAGGAATATTTTTAGCTTCAAAGTAGCTGATCTATAAAAATAACGTATAAATTTTTCTTTTATAAAAATAATATTTTCTAAAACTGAGTCTTTTAGCACATATAATCAATAGTGTTCACGGCGTATAGGATTTAAATCTGCAATAAGCTCGTGTTATAATGATGTAACATATAGACACAGCAAACCTTACTTGGATAATTAAGCAACCAATATATTTAGATATATAAGTATTAGGCAATACATATTTACATATTAGCATCTAGATTGTACCAAAGCAAGTCAATTAGCAAAATCCTAGACCATGCTAAGCAAAATATACATATAGTCATCCCAAAAAGAAATCAACCTAACATAAGAGTTCCTACAATACACTAAAAAAGTTGCTAAGGAGAATATGAAATCTGAAACTACTGCGAGCTAGTAAATCCAGTGAGTCCAAAGCAGGATCACAATATCATATCCACTCAAGTACCTCCAGGAAGATCACTGTGGTCGTCGTATGCTACATCTGAGGATAACATGGGAATACATATAGGGATGAAAAATAAAGTATTTCTCAGTAGGAATTCCTGACTACACATATAACTGACGTCATCATCGCCTCGGCCACTTTGATTTATTTAATGAAATCAATGAACATGCTTGAAAAGAATTAAGATTATTTTAATAACTTCAAAATCATAAACTTCGAAGTGGGTTCATTTTATTCAATCACTTAAACCAAAACTCTAGAACATAATAACATTGATAATATATTAAATTATCACTCATGCAGTGAATACTATGCAAGTCTCATGATGAATGCTTATGCTCTTTAAACCTTTGCTATTAAGACCTTTCTCTTGGCATGTGCTCTTCTTATTATAAAGTGCCCTTAGATAGATTGTCTTGGGATGTGAGCTCACTCCATAACTATACTATCTAAATTAGACTCTAGTGGACAAGGGGATCTCATGCCTCTACAATTTGAGGGGACTTTGGCCGCTTGCCTTCAAAGTAGAAGGGTATCTTGAAGGTCACCTTCCTTTACCGAAGGATCATGCCCTATTATCTTATCTGTGTAGATCACCTTCCCTTACCAAAAGATCATTTCCAATTATCTTGTCTAATGTCAGGTATAAATTTCTTGACCTTGAACGAAGTAATTAACCAGATATAAATTCTCTTATTAATTACCATAAATCTTAAAGTTTGGATTAATTCCAAAGGTCTTTCTTGATGCATGGGTCTTGTACAAGTACATAATGCATTCATGCTTGTAAAAGCCACTAACTCATACTTTTCAACTTTGCACAATCTCATAGCATGTTCATATTATGAGGAAATTAATTCATGGAAATCAAGAAGTCTGACAAAAATCTGGCAGTATAATGGCTATACTGGGAGCAATCCAAAAATTGAAAATGCTAACAGACAGCCAGAGAAGTTCCCAGTCAAAGCATAAATCAATAAATACTCATCACTTTGCGAGTCTAATACATTCTTTATAACCAATGAATCCATCATCATCATAAGTGATATATGTAAAGCAATTCAAGGTAGACCACCAAGGTTCCAAAAACCAAGAGTAGAACACATACCTTGGCTTCCATCATTGGCCTTACTAGCCATAGGAAATCATCCAATAATTACATTCCAAGTAGTTTCCCACCACCATACTTACTTCACATATAAAATATACAGATAGAAAACACTAGAATGGATTCATAACACTTTCTATTAAGAACCACTTAGCTTTCAACTAGAATTTTAAATAAAGGAGGTTATTTCTACTTAATTAGTACTTTTGACATAACTAAGTTTAAATTCCAAAAATCTTTAACTTAAGCCAAAGAGATAGTATGACACTCTCATTATCTTAGTCATAATAACATTTCATTTTCTTAACATAAACACCTTGAAACCAACTTCAAACCTTCTTAAACTTACCCCACCTTATTACATATGGTCCAAGGCACTTAAATTTACTATAATGACTCTAAATACTCAATTAAAACATGATTTTAGCTACCCTCTAAGTATATGGCCGAAAATAGCTCTGAGCTAGAAATTTGATTATTTAAATCCCAATCCTCCATTAATTCACCCTAAATCAATTCCACTCATTCAAGGACATTTCTAAAGTCTAAATAACTCAATATTCAAGCCTCAAAACATTTTTGGTATCTATTGATGGATAAGAACCGAAATTCACCCTTCTAGTGGTTTAATGGAACCAGTTTATGTCTAAAATTGTTTCTACTTATTTTTATGCCAAACTAACTGCTAAAGGACAATTTTGGCTTCCATATATCATGTATTTCAGGTGGTAAAATCAGTTTTCCATGATTCCATTGGTAAGATAATTAATTTTCCATTTTTCTAAGTTGCTAGTAACGAATTCTAACTACTCCTTGTGATAAAACCCAAGATAAGTGTTTGTAACCATAATCACACTTATATCAAGTTACAACTAAGTCAATGAAACTCATAAGAACCTCAATCTCACATTGACCCCTGGGGGATTCAAGTTTTAATCCCAATAATCCTATTTTAGCTAGTTTAGACCATAGCTTGATTAATAACCTTCCTAAGGGTTTCATCTCACCAAAACTATATTAGAATGCTCACCTAGGCTAACCTAAGCTAAATTTAAACTTTAAACATACCATTATGTTGAACATTTGGAACCCTAGAATAGTAACCTCAAGAATAAATCACATTTTTCTCAAGATTTACAATAAGAAAGGATTAAAAATCCTTATCTCAACTTCCTAGCTTGAAAGCCCTCCTAGGTTCAAGCTCCAAATCTTCAAGAATCGCCCAACTAAGAGAAAAATCTCTTGTTTCTCTTTGCTTGGCAATTCGCAGCTTGAAAGGGAGACGAAGAGAAATTTTCGGCTTCTTAGTGAGTGGAGAAGAGAGGAAATGAGAAGAAGAAAGAAAGAGCTTGGGGTTTTGAGAGAGATTTGCGAGGTTTGTATGGTTGAAGGAAGAAGGAAATGGAGAGGGTTTGAGGGAGAGAGGTAACCATGAGTTTGAGAGAAAGTGAGGGAAAGAGAGTTGTGTTTTTGGTTGAGTTTAAAAAGAGTTTGGGGTTTTTAAGTGATAGTGGTATTTATGGGTATTTGAATTCTAGCCTTCAGATCAATGATAAGACTTGTAACTTGATCCAAGCCTATGGTAAAAAGATTGGAAGTGATAGTTATCACTTTATGTCACTCATGAGTACTTTGTGACATGACACAGGTACTCTATTGTACCCAGAATTCTTAATATAAACAGTTTTGGGAGCTTTAAGAGGTTTCAGTAGATATTCGGAATTGTTTCTAAACGTTTTACCTTAAAATATAATTTATTAAATTTTCATTTCTGATAGGATATTTAACTGTGAAATTTTTAATTTATTTTTATCTTATTTTATTCCTCTGTTTTAATTTTTATTTGCTGCATTTTCGTAAATAATCCTTTTCTATTAGCTTTTATTTAAAATTTATGGTTTCTAACTAAGTTGTTTTTAATTTAAATATATTTTGTTCCTAAATAATTTTGTATAAAATTATGTATTTAATTTGTAACGTAGAATTACAAACGCAGCAAAAATTGGGGATGTTACACAGCATTGATCATATTACTAAAAAGTCATAAACATAACTGAAACACCAAAGAACAAAAGGAAAAACATACACCATTGTGAATAAGAAGAAAAATAAAAAGAAAGGAATTTTTTGATACCTAAAAGATCAGCATGATAAAAATGGTTACATTAGCATTCGAAACTTAGAAGAATCAAATATACCACCTTTTAGCATGGTTAAGAAAATCAGATTGGACCGAACCAGTCGAACCGATTCGACTGGGAACTAGACCCTAAGCTAGTCCATTCATCTCCCCTAAACCACTTGTCCTCAAAATTGGTGAGGAACCGGATAGAATCGAGAAAAACTGGCAAATTGGGGAGAACCAAATCGGTTAAACCGATTGAACGGTTCGGTTAGTTTTTTTTTAAAGAAAAATTTGGTCAAATATTGTCATTACTTTAAAAAAAAAGAAAAGAAAAGAAGCTCAGTCACAACATAAGTTCGTTTCTTTTAGAAATTTCATTCTTTTGGTATACTTATTTGCTATTGATAACTCTTTAGCAAGTGCATCAAATCATTTAAGTAATAACCACGAAAAGTGGGTATCGTCCCACAAGGATTGACACTATCAAATAATACTTGACTAACCAAATTTCTATTTAAATAATAACAACTGTTTGGATTGACGAAATCTCTAATTCAAAATGTAACCAAAATGGAGAATGAAAACAAAATTTATAATAACGTAAAACAAGCAAAAGATAATCTCAAAATTTCAAAACACTAGAGATTGGGATGGTCTGAATTTTCTTACTTTTTAATTGAATTCTAAAAACACTTGAGTTGGAAATCTTAGATTAATGACAAGATTATTAGTGAACTAACCCCAATTTCTTGCTGAATCAATTCTCAAACTCATGCTAAAATATGACAATTCCTTGACTTAATTTCAACATAAGTTTGGATTAAGCCTAGAAATCAATTTACATGCCATACAAAACTCAAGAATTATTCTTAACCCTTGAAATTTATACTGTTCATCCTTGGAGCTAATTCATACACAATTTTCCCAAATCATGTAAGAACCCTAAGCCAATCATGAATAACAACTCATAACTTATTGCATATAAACACAAAAGATGAACAATTAATCTAAGAAATCTATATCAAAGTATCAAAAATCCAAACCCAATACAATCATTTCAGAACCAATCACTTCCCCTAGCTATAGTTTCTAGCAACTCATCCTATGAAAGAGAAAAGAGAGTAAAAGTACAGAAAAACTCATGAAGAACCCAAGAGATGGAGAATGAATCTTCAATCTCCACTCTTCCACTTGTTCCCAAGGTGTTCCAGCAGTTCCAGAGCTCCTTTTCCTTTGTTTCCTTTCAAGTTCCCCTTGCTAGATAACCTAGAAGTCGCATTTTTTTTCTAATTAAAAACAAACTCTTCGCGTGCAGATTTTCTGACATCGCCTAGGCGGTGGCACTCCAGTAAGCATGCAATTTTTCTAGGCGCTAGATTTTGAGTGCCCAGGCGCTCTTTGCAAGGCCAAAATATAAAATTTTAATTAATCTAAACTACCTAAAAGCATGTAAACATAATTAAAACTCTAAGATTAAAATGAACCCAAAGAAAATTATTAAACATGCAAGACTCAAAATAAAATCCTAATAAAAAACATCATCAAATGATCAATATATGTTGATTTCTAACCACTTTTCACATGCAAAATTACACACATATATGACCGATCAGCTATATATTCTTAAATTAATTTAAAAGTGAAAAACTGAAAATAGTTGTTATATTGTTTATGAGTGCTTTCCAAAAGAAATGTAAGTGAATATTAAAGTAAATGGATTTTATATTTGAGATATTTGATAAAGTGCCCTATAATAAATATTATTTTATATTGGTTATATTATTGTTAATGACTTAATATAATTTTTTACTTTCTAATTAATCATATATATATATACCCCGGTCGAACCCGGTTGAATCGGTTAGACCTTTGAACTGTTGAACCAGTACCTTGACCATTTCGATATTCGATCCAATTTTCTTAACCTTGCATTTTAGTTAAGCATGTCATTCTTCAAATCTAAAGAAACCTGAAATTAAGAATACCAAAGATGAGAAAAACTCCAAAAAGAAATAAGCAAATTGCATAGAAATAATCAAACTTATTAAAAAAAGAATTTCATGTAAATAAATGCATAACAATTACATAAAAAGAAAACAACTTACACAGAAAGTAACTCTTGAAGTGAATGATCGGTTGAATGGAACATAAATTGGGGGTGAAAAAGTCAATCAATAAAGGAACAAAAACCACTTAAATGAACTATTTGTACTGTAGAAAGAAAATTAATAAATGATTAAAAAGAAGATAAACGATGAACTATCAGCTTAATGTCAACATAAAAAAAAGAACAGTCAGATACAATCGTTGACGTGGAAAACAACAGGAATACAAACCTAACAAAGAATGAAAAACGAAGCAACTTACTCAGATATCAACTCATTTCTTCGATCAATCGAATGATCCAAAATAGAAAAAAAGTGAATAAACAAAAAAACTTTGGTGAACAAAAGAACAAAAAAATAAACATGAATAAAATGTTGAAATAGTTGGACAAAAGGAACGAGAAAGCCAAGAGTAAGCCATGTATATAAATACATAAGAATAAAACAACTTAATAAGATGATGACTG
Source organism: Pterocarpus macrocarpus (assembly GCA_031439585.1). Classification (NCBI taxonomy): domain Eukaryota; kingdom Viridiplantae; phylum Streptophyta; class Magnoliopsida; order Fabales; family Fabaceae; genus Pterocarpus; species Pterocarpus macrocarpus. Next base: position 57,508,997 of record CM062516.1, on the reverse strand, counting down.
CTTTCTTCAATCCATTCAATGAAACTTATGTATAAATAAAATGATCAGTGCGAAAAGGAAGAAAGAAGAACATGAATATTGTTATACGTTCGAGAATGAAGCAGACATCTATGAAGGAACAAAGAATGGAACAAAGAAAAAACGATCACTTGAGAAAGGGAAAAATGAATTGGTGGGAAAAAAAAAAAGAAAAAAAGAAGAAACAAACCTATGACGTGTCTTTGAATAGAGAAAGAAGGAAAAGAAAGAAAGCTGTGCAAGTGAGGAAAGCTACCCATAATCCACTAATATAGACTAATTGAGGTGTCTTTCTAGTTTTTTTTTTTTTTTAAATAATTTTGATTTGATTTCAATAAATAGATTTATATAATATATAATATATTATAACAGATACACAAATTTATTATTTATTACATGATATCAATATCAATCAATACATACATTTTTACGTTAATATTTTGTTTTGGGCAAATCAAAATTTTATTCCATAACTAATGAAAATGCCTTTTTAAAAATTTTTTATATATATTTTCTACGTTGATATTCAATTAATATGTATCAATATATAAATTGAATCAACTATATAGGCAATTGATCGTAGCGTAATAGGTTTTTGATTAGTTTCACGATTACTTATGGTATAAATTGAATCAATTATTTGACTTGGTGGTAATCAATAATAAGGTTTGGTTTGATATTGTTATAGTTTTTTGAGAGTTGTTGAACTCTCTAGACTCTCTAAAAGTTGCTCTCAAAATATTATATTAGTACCATTTGATGAAATAATATAAAAATTATTTTCAATAAGTAGAAATCATAATAATAGTATTTGGTAAAGCTGCTCTTAAAATCTAAAATAATTATAATAGAAATAAATACTAAATGAAATAATTTGTACTTCTAATATTATTAAAGAGAGTAATATTATATTAATTTTTAGAATTTTAAAAAGTATAAACCAGTTCCAAAAAGTACTCTACATTGGCTCCTAAGAGTACCCTTGGCTTTTAAAAGTTGGGAGCAAAAATACCGTAACTTTTTAGTTTATCAAACAAAAAAAAATTGGCTTATACTTTTTATAAGTCAAAATACCTATTCAAAAAATACTATCAAACTAGACCTAAGCCAATGGATTCAAAATGTAACTAGTTCATTCAAAATCAATATATTAGTTTGGTAACCATTAAATAGGTAATTATCATAACGAGTCAACATAAAAGGTAATCAATTAATTAATTAAAGAAATAATAACGAAAAATTGCTTTGGTTATACTTCTAGGAGACTCAGAAAGCCTTTTATTGAAATGAGAATGAAAATATATAATAAATAATGTGTTTGATATGTAAAGACCTTTTTTTAGTGGGTCTTTTGAAATTTCAAAAGACCTTTTAGGAGAAATATCCTTGATGTTACTTTTCATTCTAGAAAAAGATATTTTAAAAAGGAATCTTTCTATTACTCTCATATCAACAACCAAAAGTAATTTTACTTTATCCTATCCAAATAAAACTTATTCTTCTAAACTTACTTTTGATATATTCAAACTAAATAAAAATTATTCTTTTAAAAATAATTTCTCTAAAAAAATTTTTTTAAAATATATTCTTTTAAAAATTCTTCTCCCAAAAATTAAAACCATCATTTGAGAGAGGAGATTTATGAGACTAGCTCCATTATGGCCATAGCACAAGTTTCGCTAGATATAATTTCAAATTGGAATCAATTACTGAAATGAAATTTCTCGCTAATTTTTCAACCGAAATTGAAAAAAAAAATCAACGAAATCAGAAATAATCAAATTAGTCAAGTGAACCAATGAGAAACGGGAGGGAAAATGGTTGAACCTAACTACGCCACAACAACATTTCCAAATTTATAGAAACCCCCTTATATATATATATATATATATTGGTTCGTTTTAGTTTGAATCATTATTAAAAAATAAAATTGAAAATCAAGCTGAATCAATTGATTTTCATAAAATAAGAAGAAAAAAAATTCAAACCAATTTATTTGGGTTTATATTAATTTTGAACACCTCTATTCTAAAGTAACAATTCTAGAATTCAAACTCCTAATATTATAGGTAAAGTTCTTATGTAATTGCAATGCACTTATAGTGACCAACCATTTATGGGTTATCATTTCTGGATCTAGAAAAGTTTCTTTGTAAAAAGGAATTTAATTTTATTATGATAATTATTTAAGAATCTCAACAATTTGAAAGTTATTTATAAGAATTTAAATTTTGATTCGATTACAAATTAATTTTTCATCTCTAATTAAAATATTTTAATAATATTTATCAATTGAAATTTAATAATTTTTAAGATTAAATGTCATGAATCTTGTTCACATTATAATTTTATTCACTAAAATGGAGCATCCTGTTTGGATCCAGTCCTGACTGCATGAAAATCTCCGGTCCCCCTCCCTCTGTCCCCTTCTCTGTCTTGCGATTGAACCACGTGTAGCCACTTCCAAGCGCACAAAGCTCAGTTCTTCTCTGCGTTGTGAGATTTGCAGAGGAACACACAACAAAATTTGAATTGTTTGCTTAGAGCGTAAATAGTTTCTATAATCTTATAGGATGAACTCATGATCCTCTTGTCCACCAACTCTCTTAGCCATTAATTCACAACTAGCTTTTGGAGTTATTCCAGAGCTTTCAGCTAAATCAACCTAAACTGCTTGAAGAAGGAGTTATTTCGCTTTGTGATCTATGCAAATGGCTCTTACTAGGACTTGAAGTCTCGTGTGTATGTCCACCAACAAATTTAATAGCATGAAACATTTCAGTTAAGCGGCTATTAATTTTTATTTTTGCCAAACAATCAAATCTTATTTGAGCACGTGGGTTTTTCACGTTAACATTTTGTTTATCTTTCCCGTGATAACTTTCATATGAGCAACAAGATATTCTACCTGTTATTTTACCATCAACGTGTTTGTGCCCTTTACTAATCCTTGTGCTAAAGCCCACTTTATAAGCATAAGAATTATAAAAGTTATAGGCTGCATGTTTTGTTTCAAATTCCATCCCAACTCTTCGTATGAACTCAGCAAGAATGCGCGCATGTATCTCACTAATTTTATTATTCTCGGTGTTCATGGTAAATCCATTGCTACTATCATTCTGAATTTCTAATATGTCGAGCATTTGCTTTTCACCTTCTATAATAATTTCTCTCTTGTCCATGGCCTCCAATTCATATAAAATTGCATATTCTTTAATCATCAATTTAAAGTAATAAAATTACAATGTTAAAATATAATTTGATCAAAATAAATTTAATTAAACTAGAAATACTCATAAATTTCTCAAATAAAAAGTAGTCTTGATTATATGAACAAAATTAGTGATAATTAATACATCTAAGGTATAAATTATTTAGCACACATAGGAACAAAGATTATACTCTAAAATTATAATTTTCGATTGACATAACTATATGAACTAATAATTAAGCGTTGGAATATTTTTTAGAGTTTATATAAATTTAAACTATCTAACAAATAGCTATATGAATTATTCATCACGTTTATGATGTCAGAGACCTCAAGAAGATGAATAGCTTTTATTATACAAATCAAACAAAAAAATATTATAAAACTTACTTTTCACCACAATTGACTACAGATATGCATTAACAAGTAAAAAGTGGACAAGTAGAGTTATTTTGAAAGCTATAGCATTATTATAGCAAAGCAAGACAAAGACACGTACCAAGCTACAGCCTACAGGAATGGAATTGCTTGATTTTTCAAGAAGGAGTGTGCCGATACAAAAGAGCGAAGAGGGAAAGGTAAAAGCGAGAGAAGGAGAGAGTAAATAAAAGAAAAGGTTAAAATAACACATTAAAAATGCCTAACGGCGTTAATCACAAACGGAGAGCATGTTACATGTGGTGTACATTTTTATTTGACGTGGCAAAATCTTATTCACAAGACAGAGAAGGGCACAGGAGATTTTCGAAAGAGAAATACTTGTTAAGTACGTTTTTCACTATAAATGGGTTTGCTTCTCTTGCTCTAAAGGACATCGAGCCAAACACTAGAACACACAACAATCATCATGGGTTCCAAAAGACACGCATGGATCCTACTTCTCTTGTCCCTTATCCTCACATTCTCCTCCATCATCAACACTTCACATGCCAAGGGTGGAATAGCCATCTACTGGGGCCAGAACAACGGCGACGGCACCTTGACCGACACGTGTAACACCGGAAACTACGAGATCGTCCTTCTGGCCTTCCTCCACGTCTTCGGTTGTGGCAGAACCCCAGATTGGAATTTCGCAGGCCACTGTGGATCTTGGAACCCTTGCACCAGACTACAGCCTGAAATTGAACACTGCCAGAGGAGAGGTGTCAAAGTGTTCCTTTCCCTCGGAGGAGCAATAGGGTCCTACTCCCTATGCTCGCGCGAAGATGCAAGCAACGTTGCCAACTACCTCTACAACAACTTCCTCAGTGGCACCCAACTCGGTCCCCTAGGAACGGTCGCCTTAGATGGCATCGATTTTGACATCGAAGGTGGTTCGAACCTTTATTGGGATGACCTTGCCAGGGACCTTGATACCCTCAGAAGGCAACACAGGTACTTCTACTTGTCTGCAGCACCACAATGCTTCATGCCAGATTACTACCTCGATACGGCCATTAGAACTGGCCTTTTCGATGATATATATGTTCAGTTCTACAACAACCCTCCATGCCAATACGCAAATGGCAACACCGCTTTGCTTTTCGATTCATGGAGAGCATGGACCTCATTGGCTCAACCCAACAACTCAGTGTACATGGGTCTACCAGCAGCAACTGATGCAGCTCCAAGTGGTGGGTATATTCCACCAGATGTGCTGGTTTCTCAGGTACTTCCATTCATAAAGCAAACTCCCAACTATGGAGGAGTTATGCTATGGGACAGGTTCCGTGATGTTCGAACTGGCTACAGCAACCAGATAAGGCTTGCTGTTCCTGCTACTGTTAGGCTGTTGCAGTCAATGACAACTGTTGCGGATGCGATAACTGAGTGTGTGTCCGCAGCTTTGCACCGCATCTTACCGAAGCCAAAGCCACTTTAGAATACATATGGGCATGCAGTACTATCTGCTCTGCACTCTTGTTATGTATGATGGAATAAGTGACTTGCCACACGTTTGTGGTATCTCGTCTCGTGCTTTTGATTTTCCTACGGTCTATGTTTACCAAAGGACAATCTTTAGCTTTGAATAAAGGTTTCATTTTATTTCAATCTAGTAACGTAAGTCATCTAGCTAGCCCCTACAACATTTCTTATATTAATCTGATGAAACAGCATAACGTCGCAGTTCAGAACTGAAATATTTAAAGTGATGGGTGATTTTAGAAAATAAAATACAAGTTACAATTGTTGATGGAAAATAATTAATAAAATAGATTCTCACATATATTTACACTTGTACTTCATAAAATTTAAAGCAATAATGAATTTGGTGTTTTGCTGTCTTAAGCATTCTTTTCTCTTTAGAAGCTTTAAATCTAGCAATTTTTAGAGGGTAATCTCAGTGGTAGCAATAAATCGATGTTCACAAGGTGAAGTTAAAACAGAATGCACATACTTCTATATATCCAAGGAAAAGGCTTAAGAAAAACAAAAGTGAAATTTTATCATACATATACATGCTAATCATAGACTCAAGGAAAGCCAAAAATCACATAATGAAAAAATCTGATAAGAAAAAATGTTATTTGTAAATATCCGTTTGTGGCCAATTGACATACAAATATAAAAGTGGCATACATTGTTACGATATGTGAAATTTATATATGAGAAGATTCTTTTCCAATATATATATCCTCTCATCTTTTTTTTTATACATAAATAAGAATAAGGTTTGAATCCCTAACCTCATACATATTACTCAAATTTCTCATCACTAAAACAATCTTAGTGGCTTTATATCCTCTCATTTGTTTTAACAACAGCATCGATCATCCTAGAAAAGAAAGATTCCAATTTTGTAGGTACTTAACAATACTTGTATATGCTCTCAAAAAAAACTTATATATATATATATATCTGTCAGTATTATATACATATGACATGTTTCCCTCTCTTATAAAATCACCATGTCTTGAAATAAAATCCGAAAATCCAAATCGAATAAAAATGATACTTCATAAGGAGCAGCATGTTTCAGAATTTCCTGAAAGTCGTATTATTTCAAGGTCATTTACTATGATTATTGCATGTATATTGAAAGTCTTTTTCACCTAGTACTCAATATACGCGCGTTGGAAGAAAACCTACTGAACATGCTAGTAATTCCAGAGACATAGATTAGTTTAGTTACCCTCAAAGTAATAAAATACTGCCCTTAGTAGCATTACTGTACCCACTCTGGACGTCATTGAATCTGTCCCGAAGCATGACTCCGCCGTAACGTGCTCTTCATTAAGCTATAGTTTGCTCGTTTATCCAAATAATATCCTTGGGATAGGTTTTTTGTTTTTTTTTTTTTTTTGTCTTGTTGTGAAAGGGTTTAAGTCTGGTTTTCTTGTTCCCTTTCGGTCTTGTTTATTTGGCTGTCTGAGGAAGAAAATACCGCAGTTCTCGTGATAAAACTAACATAGCATTTTTCAATGCAAGTTTATTGCGCAATATTTAAACTTAACTAACACTTTTAATATAAAAAATAACTTTTAATTAATAAAATTTTCATGCAAGCTCAAATTATAACTGAATTGGATGTTTGTGTATAACTTTTCTACACTAACATAAATCAAAATTAAATTCTTAAAATTTATATATTTCTACTAATTTTATATATTATACTATGATCATATCAAGACTTAAAAAATTTAAACATTATTATATTTTCGTAGCAGTGTCATATTGTATTCGCATCCCGTATTTATATTCATCCTTCATAACTTCCATGGACCACCAAACCCACACTATTCGTGTTTGTTTTTGGCCAATGGAGGGGAAGAAAAGAATACGACTTTAAACTAGATTATTATTATTATTATTATTATTATTATTTGATATGGTATTATTATTATTTTAAAAAATAACGTTATACAGAAAATGAAAATGATATAAATTAGAGGAAGTTGTGAGACAAATATTAATGTGGTCCTATGCTGTATGCTCCTGGGATACATGCTACAAGTTTATATAATTTCACTTGTTTGGATGAATTTTTTTATATTTTAAATTATTTGTTCATTTTAAATATTAAAAGGATATTAATTATTTTTTATAATTTTATCTTTAAATATAAAATTGAGTAAAATACATTTAATATCTTTAAAATATTAAAAAATAACACTCCACCCTATTTATTCACAAAATATGCATTTCACCTCAATTTACTAAAAATGTGTTTGGATTAGTTTTTTTTTTTACTTTTTAGAAAAAAAACCACTTTTTAAGTGTTTTTTGTTTTTAAGAAAAGCTTTTATATGTTCCAAAAAAGGTTTGAGCTTATCTTATCTATCGAGAAAAAAAAAATTTCAAAAAGGATATTTGATACAACTTTAAGAGGGGGGGGGGAACACTTGTAGGAAAAAAATCAATTTAGCTTAAGAAAATGAAAAAATCACTTTATTTATCACTTTTAAGGCCGATGGATAAGAGTTGAGAGATTGAGTATAAAAAATATTACAAAAATGAAAATAAGATTAAGAAATAGTTTAAGAGTATTATTATTTATTGGTAAAAAGTTTTTGATTTTTTCTCATCAAATAACATTTAATAGGTTCCTTTTAATAATTTTAATATAATTGATTATTTCTCTTCATTAATGATTGTTAATAGTCATTAATATTAATTTTTCCAATTTAATTTATGTTCTTTATTGTTGACAAATTTGTAAAAGTAAATATCTTTCTTTTCTAATTTATATGAAAATTTAGTATCCGAACCCTATTATTAGGAACAAGATTAATTCGACCCAATCTGATAGAGATATTTAAAGGGGGTATGTGTCTTTTAACAAATTTTTTTTTTATTTTTAAAACTTAAATTGAAAATTTCTAATAAAAGATTAAGGTATTTATCATCTTGACCAACCTGAGCCATTTGGTAAACCAATATAAATTTTTGAAAGTGCCAATATTTAATAAGGAATGTTATATACCCAATTTTATTTTGTCCAAATAATTTACAAAAATTGTCAAGATTCAAAGAGGACGGTTGGATAAGTTAAAGGAATCAATCTATTCAATGATAAGAAATAATACTACATTTTGCCAAAAGTTCTGGCAACAAATTTATTATTGTTTAGTGTTTTCCATATTTAATTATAAAGACAGAAAGTGAGATACCAAAAAGAGACAGATCATGTGATAAAGACAGTAGATGTCCTGGGTGGTTAGAAGACCTTGAGCTTTAATATTTTGATTTTAGGCATTCAATGCTTACCAATCAGATCTATAGTGGTGTGGCGAAGGATTTGGGTAGTTTGTATAAGATCATAAAATTAAATTTTATTATCATTGATATTAAAAAAGAAAAAAAGAAAGAAAAGTCTAATTGTAAAAATGAATTTAATTTTATTGTGACAATTAATTAATAATCTCAAATTTGAAAATTATTCATTGAGAACTTAATTTTTGTTTTGATCATAGATGACTAACGCAGCTCTAATAAAAGTATTTAATAATATTTATCAATTGAAATAATATTTTCAAGAAAAGATATCATGAATTTTGTTCATCTTTAATTATTGTTGCCACACAATAAGCTTATGACAGCAAGGACATTGAATCAAAAATGCTCAAGGACAAAGCCACCGATTAAAATAGGACAACTGAGGAGATTTTGGGGAAAAGAAAAAAAGGACCACCATTTTCAATTATTGCTGGTTTTCCATTTATTGCGGTTTGGATAACCTTGGGGAAATTCCGAAAATGCGAGATTATAATGAGAATATGCTGACGGGATCACAATTCGAACCACAAACGTGATCCTAGGGTCAGGGTGTATAAAGAGGGGGAAAAAAAGAAAAAGAAAAAGGAAAAACGTGGTCCTCGGACGATGATAACTTAGAATTTAATTTTGATTAATTATTAATATAAAAAAATTTATATAAATATTTAATTATATAGTATTATATTAATAAAATATTTAATTCAATTTTATATTATCTTAAAAATTTTATAAATAAAATTATATAATTAAATAATAACATAAAATTCTTTTATATTAACGATATATTAAACTTGATCTCAATAATTTATTGATAAAGGACAACTATAAAACTTTTTATCTTAAAACACATGAGAATCATGATTAATACATCATTATTTAATTATATATTAATAAATTCAATTTATATATATTTATATATATATATATATGAAAATTTTAAATTACGTAAATAATTGATAAAGATCAAATAAAAAATTATTTAATATTTTTCGTAAGTTAAAAATAATAAATTATAAAAAAGTTTAAAAAATTACATCACAGAATTATTTTTATAAACAATATTTAATTTTTATTATAATCAACTCAAAAATTACAATAATATATAATTGATTAATGGTATAAAAAATTTTTAACTCATTTAAAATGACATGGGATTCAATTTTTTTTTCATGAGAAAAAAAATTCATTCATAAAAAAAACCTAATGACACTTACAAATTAAAATTTAATAAAAAATATTCATTCTACATTCTAAACTAACCAATGATTTGTGACTTTATTATTGTACAAAATTATCGATATCTAAATATCTTTTACATTTGAGACCAATACTGCGTGCTACATTTAAAGAATGTATATTACACCATCTTTTAAAATAAATCTAAATATCTCCATAATCTATAAGACTAGCAAAGTAAAAATATCCATAAGAAAAGATCAAAAAACCCACACAGAGAGCAACAAAAATACTCACAAAAAGTGATGATAAAAACACCTATAAAATGGTTAAACAAAAACACTTATAAAAAGGGAACAATAAAAACAAAACGAATAACATAGAACCCTAAATAACAAAAAAAAAAGTAATGAGATATAAATTATATTTTTATAAGTTTTTATAAATTATTTAGATTTCAGTTATACTAAAATAAAAAAGCATTCAATTTAATACGTTATTATATTTAAAAACTCTAAAATATTGTAAATTATCATGTTTTATTACAAAAGAAAATTGTAAGAGCATATTTGTCTAACTTCAAACATGCATTTTTATGTTGTAGCTTTTTTTGAGTTTGTTTTTGAAGTTATGGTGTAGTTGGTTTAACTTTTGGGAGAAAGTATTTTGAAAGAATGTCTTTTAAAAGAAAACTTTTTAGAGGAATTATTTTTAAAAAAATAATTTTTGTTTGATTTGAATATGTCAAAATTAAGTTTAGAAGAATATTTTTTATTTAGATAGAATAAAATAAAATTACTTTTGGTTATTGATATGAGAGTAATAGTAAGATTTCTATTCAAAAATTTTTTTTTTCTAGAATGAAAAGTAATCTCAAGGATACTTCTTCCAATTTCAAAAGGCCTTCCAAAAAAAATCTTTATACATTTAAACATATTAATTATTGCACATTTTCATTTTTTTTCCAATAAAAAACCTCCTAAACCCTAAAAAATATAACCAAATAAAGCCTTAGTCTTTCTAGCTTAGAAAAACATATTAAAATACATTTATTACAATTTATATTTTGACGAAGAATTAATATAATTATTTTAAGGTTTTATCCATATTTTATAGACTGAGACCGGGCTATCGCTGGTACATCTCAACCGATAAAGCCGGAAATGGAGCATTGAATTTAGAATTTAAATGTCTTACTCTTAGGAGATGCCAAGATACTTGAGATCAAGCCACCAGCACCATATATAACAGCTAGGTCCCTTTTTAAAATTTTGAAACAAATGGTTCTGGGTTCCCTCTTACTTGAGTATGCTATCGGCCTATTTCCAAATACCTTAAAAAGGATATATATTAACCTGATTTGTCGGAGTCTTTTGTAGGTACTTCACTAACAATCTAACATCACGAAGAGCTTGAATGTGTATCTGCTTGACCTCAGACAAACAAATTAGAACATTTTCAATTAAAAAGTAATTTATCTTTAAAAAAAATTAGACAAGCAAATTTTAATTATGATTAATATAAAATAGAAATATACAATAACATAAATATATAAATAAAAATATATTTAAATTTTGAAATATGGCTAAATCATGTTTTTGTTGTCTCAAAAATCATAATTTTTTGACTAAAATACATTTAACAATCTTGAGATTTCAAGAAATACTACTCCACCCTATTTGTTCATAAAATATATAGTTCATCCCAATCAATTAAGAGTGTATTTGGATTTGTTGAATTTTTATTAGAAAAAAGCACCCTTTTTTTTTTATAAAAAAGTACTTTTTATAAGTTTTTGGAGTGTGATATTTTTTAGTGAGAAGATAGTGGTTTCTAAATTCAAATTCTCTCTCTTCTACTACTTGTTCTAAGAGAAGCAACTCTATATTCATTTTTCAAAAAAACTGAAAATTAATCATTTTTTGCTTTTTCTTTTTTTTGAGAAACACAAACAAGTCATATTTAGAATTTTATAAGTAATTATTTGAAAAAGTACTTTTTTTATGCAAGAAACACAAATAGATGCACCTGACATTATCTTTTAAAAAATGCTAAATTGATTTTTTTCTACAAGTGTTTTTTTTTTTTACCCTAAAGTTGTATCTAAATACATTTTTTAAAACATATAAAAGTATTTTTTTAAAACAAAAAACACTAGAAAACATGTTTTTTTCCCTAATAAACAAAAAAATCAATCCAAACATATTTTTAATGAATTGAGATGGAGTGCATATTTTGTAAACAAATAAAACAAAATATTATTTTTTAATATCTCAAAAATATTAAATGTATTTTACGCTAATTTTTTTTATTTGGACCCTCTTTTATTGAAAAACTTATGCTGGTCCTCTTTGAAAAAAACTATTCAATCACGTTCGGCCCCTGCATTGACGTACAATTAGTTTATTTCAGTAGAGGCTGACATGGACCGATATATAAAAAGAAGGATTAAAGGGGAAAAAATATAATATTTTGAGGACCAAAAAAAAAAATCACAACATTTTAAAAGATAAAACAGAAAAGATCATGATAAAAACCCAGACTTATTAGCAAGGCCTTAGCGATACAGGAGTCACAATATGGTAGCTCATAATCTCAGTAATAATCTCAGCAGAGAGTCAACGATTGTTAAGAATAGGGGTGTGCACGGGTCGAGTTGGATCGGGTTCAGGAAAAAAAAATACCCAAACCAATTAAATATAATCGGGTCGGGTCGGGTCGGGTCGGCTTTTAATTTTTTTTTTTCCCTAACCCGAACCAACCCAACCCAACATTTTCAGTTGGATCGGTCAGTATAAAAGTAGATAGCAATTTTTTTTTTTATGAAAGATATATTAAAATACTCAATTTTGTGACATTTTGAAACCTTTAAATTATATTTTTAAAATTTGAATATAATCAAATATATTTTTAAAAAAATTACATACATAATTGATAATTCCATAATCATAATCATGAATATATTATATATTATACATTATACAATATCAATCATCAATAAATTTAATTATACACTAATATATTAACATAATCTAAAAGTCAATATTTATAATTATAATTTTATAAATTAATATATAAGTAAATGAATCATTATTTATTAAAAAAAAAAAAAAAGAAGGGTTCGGGTCGGATTGGGTCGGGTCGAATGCAGGTTTAATTTTTAAACCCAAGATTCTGAACAAACTTTTTACATTCTGGTCTGTCATTGGTCATCGCATCATACCTAGTTAAGAAAGTATAAGCCTTACAATAACTTTGTCAAAACTCTTTCTAGCCTTATGACTTTCCAAAACTCAAGTGTAAAGCCCAAATGATGTGTGAGAAAAGTGATGATGAAGTGTGTGCAAGGAGTATAGAGACTTTAAAACCCTAAAACTACAATAAAACACAAACAATATATATATATATATATATATATATATATATATATATATATATATATATATATATATATATATATAAAAGTTAACTATCTTAAAGTTTGATATATATACAAAATATATATAAGGACAAAAGGAAATCAGCTGCCCTAAGGTTTGAGTAAAAAATAATTACAAATAAAATAAACAATTACAAATAAAAATTATGTACAAAAATAATTATTTACAACAAAAAAATAAAAAGCAATAAGAAGGGGAAAAATAAATATTATTTTAATTATATAATTTCTATAATTTATTCTAATAGGTTTGACCCTCTAACCGTCCCAAGTAGAGTCGTCAAACTGTCACAACATACCTGGAGGGTCCCATGATGAGAGGAAACAAAAAATATTGGAAAAGTCATCGCCAATTTTATTATGGGAAAAATTGGAAAAACCTTTTAAATTTGTAAAACCAGTCTTTTTAAAGAGATTAAGTTCGGGAGTCTATTTATGTATAGAGAAGGGTAAAAACTTAATCCCACTATAACCTTAATACATCCGCTTTATAACGGTTATCCTAGAGCTTGTTATACAAATTAATGAATAACCATAATAATAATTTTTTCTTTTAAGAATATAACAATTATTTACAAAAGAAAAATAAAGCAAGATTAGCATAACAATTATTTATAAAAGAGAAGAAAAACAAAATTAATGTGATAATTATTTACTAAGCAAAACTAATACAATAAAAGAACATAAAAGCAAAATTAATATAACAATTATTTATAAAAAAGAAGGAAAGAGAAAAAAAATAATATGATAATTATTTTCAACAGGAAAGAAAAGCAAAATTGATATGATAATTATTTCCCAAAAAAAAAAAGAGATAGATATACAATTATTTACAAAGGAACAAAATTAATGTAACAATTATTTATAAAAGAAAAGCAAAATTTTAAAAATAGTAATTTTGGCTTGATTTTCGCTCCTACATATCCTCTGGTGTAATGAGAAACTCAAAGCCATGTAGTTCTTATAGAAAATAATTACATATTACATTGATTCTACTTATGAAAAGATTTTTTTCTTTTTTAATAAAAAAGACACAAATCCACTTTTATACAAGATTTAGGATAATATAAGCTATATAATAAACCCTTACAATTTTTATAACCCTTGAAGATAGTTAAACCATACATCAATGTCATAAATTTGTTGCGTGGATAAAAGAGATTTATGAAAAAAAGATTTTTTTTATTTGTCATTTTATCAAAAAATTTGTTGCTAAGATTCATAAAATAATTCAAACTCAATTTTTTTTTTCTTATTACTTTTTGGCACACATAAAATAAAACAACTTCATTCTTTGAAGAAAAGAAAAAAGAAAAAGTCTAACCAAACAAACCCATGTGAATAAAAAATTAACTAAAGAATAAATGAAAAAAGGAGTTTAGCACATAAAAATCTATCATACTAATACCAAAAATACAATACAATACAATAAGAGTAAAAATAAGAACATTATGTAACAGCATATGCTATGAATTTTTTGGATTGTGCTTTTTTAATTTTCCTCTCTATGCATTGTGTACAAATACTACGAGAAGATGAGACATGCTTGATGATGACAAATAGACAAAAATGATCGAAAAAAAAAGAACAAACAAGATAAAAAAAAGTTACTAACCTTCATGGCAAAAATTGAGTTATGGAGCTAGAGATTTACCCTCACGAAAACAAAGAAAATGTCCAAGAACACTACAACAGCACTTGATACTTAAACAATGATTGACAGAGAGGATAGGAGCTAATGGTTTTTTTTCTAATTTTTCACTATTGTTCATTCTCCATTGTTGATGCTTGATATCTATTTATAGATGCTTGGGAGATAAATAGAATTAATAACAAAATAATTTAAATTGATACTGATTATGATATTTGATTTGATTGACATTAATTAAAATCAATTAAAAGATGTTGATCGACACTAATTGACAAATTAAAATATGCCTAATGGACACTAATTGACACTAAATGGATGCAATTTTAATTTTTTTTATTTTTTATTTTTTGATTTTTATATTTATTAATTTTTGGACTAAGATGCTACTTGAACTTGGATTAAAAGATTGGGTTTTATTTTTTATTATTTTTTTATTTTTGAAAAATGATATGGACAAAATATAATGTTCACAATTATCAATGTAAAAAAATTTATATAGATATTCAATTATATATTACTACATTATTAAAAGTGTTTGATTTATTACATATTATCTTAAAAGTGTTGCAAGTAGAATTATATGATTAAATAAAAATATAAAATTTTTTTATATTAACAGTATATCAAAATTAACCTCAATAATTTATTGATAAAGGACAACCATAAAACTTGTTATCTTAAAACACGTGAGAATCATGATTAATACACCACTATTTAATTATATATTAATAAATTCAATTATATATATATAATATGAAAATTTTAAATTACATAAATAATTAATAAAGATCAAGTAGTAAATTATTTAATATTTTTCGTAACCTAAAAATAATAAATTATAAAAAATGTTTTAAAAAATTACATCACAGATTTATTTTTATGAACAATATTTAATTTTTATAATAATCAACTCAAAAATTACAATGATATATAATTAATTGATAGTATAAAAAATTTTAAACTCATTTAAATGACATGAGATTTAATTTTTCTTATGAGAAAAAAAATTCATCATGAAAAAGCCTTATGACACTTACAAATTAAAATTTAATAACATTAGATCCAAATATAACAGGAAATATTCATTCTACATTCTGAACTAATCAATGATCTATGACTTTTAGTCTTTATCCAAAGATTATCGATATCTAAATATCTTTTACATCGAAAACTAACACTGCATGTTGCATTTGAAGAATGTATATTACACCACCTTTTAAAATAAATCTAAATATCTCCGTAATTTATAAGACCATTAAAATAAAAATATCTACAAAAAAAAATTAAAACACCCACAAAAAAAATAAAAAACACTCACAAAAAGCGCCAACGAAAACATCTATAAAGTGGTTAAACAAAAACAACTATAAAGGAAATAATAAAAATAAAACTAAAAACATAGAACCCTAATTAAAAAAAAGGGAAATAAGATATAAATTATATTTTTATAAGGTTTTATAAATTATTTAGATTTCAGTTATACTAAAATAAAAAAGCATTCAATTTAATACATTATTATTTTAAAAGCTTTAAAAAATTGTAAATTCTCACGTTTTATTATAAAAGAAAATTATAAGAGCATATTTGTCTAAGTTCAAAAATGCATTTTTATGTTATAGCTTTTTTTGAGTTTGTTTTAGAAGTTAGTCTTTCTAGCTCAGAAAAACATATTAAAATATATTTATTACAATTTATATTTTGATGAAGAATTAATATAATTATTTTCTAGACTGAGACCGGGCTATCGCTGGTACATCTCTACCACTAAAGCCGGAAATGTAGCATTGAATTTAAATGTTTCTTACTCTTAGGAGCTGCCCAAGACACTTGAGATCAAGCCACCAGCAGCATATATAACAGCTAGGTCCCTTTTTAAAATTTAAATACAGATGGTTGTAGGTTCCCTCTTACTTGAGTATGTTATCGACCTATTTCCAAATACCTTAAAAACGGATATATACTAACTTGATTGTCGGAGTTTTTTAAGGTCCTTCACTAACATCGCAAAGAGCTTGAATGTGTATATGCATGACCTCAGACAAACAAATTAAAACATTTTCAATTAAAAAGTAGTTTATCTTAAAAAAAAATTAGACAGACAAATTCTAATTATGATTAATATATAATAGAAATATACAATAACATAAATATATAAATACAAATATATTTAAATTTTGAAATATGGGTAAATCATGTTTTTGTTTTCTCAAAACTCATAATTTTTTTAGTAAAATATAATTAACACCCTTGAGATTTAAAAAAATACTACTCCACCCTATTTGTTCATAAAATTTGCAGTCCACTCCAATCAATTAAGAGTGTACTTGGATTTACTGAATTTTTATTAGAAAAAGCACTTTTTTTAAAAAAAAAATTGTTTTTTTATAAGTTTTTAGAGTCCATTTGAAATTTTTTAAGAAAAAAGTTTTTTTTAAAAAAGAAGTACTTTTATAAAAAGTGCTTGTAATAAAAAAAGTCAATTTACAACTTTTTTAAAAACTAATAATATCTAGCTTATTAAAAAAAAGAAGCAAAAGTAATTTTTAATAAAATTATCTTCTAAAAATATCTTTTATCTTTATTTAAAATTATAATATATATTCTTCTCTTCTTAATCTTTATCAAATTGTAGTTTTCTTTCACCTTTTTGAACATCTTTTTTTGTAATTTAGTTATAAAAGAAGTACTTTTGCTCTTTTGTATCCAAATAATTGGTACTTTTAATTATTAAAAGCACTCATTAGATAGTTTATCTAAATATAAAATAATTTTTTCTCAAAAAAAAGAAAGCTTTAGTATAAAAAATTAGACAAAAAAAGTTTTTTCATAGACTTATCCAAGTGCATTCTAAGTGGATTTGGGTACAAGTTTAGACAAAATGCTTGTAAAAAAATTAATTTATCACTTTTTTTTTTAAATTAGTGAGAACTAGCTTAAGAAAAAATAAAAGCAAAAGTAGCAGTCATTTTTAGTAAGGGTCTATTTGGTTAGAATTTTAAAAGAAATATTTTTTTAGAAACAAAAGCAAAGGTAGAAGTAAAACTAGAAAAAGAAAAAGAAAAATATTTTGCATACACACACAGACAGGCATACATAAGCTATTAAACTATTTAAATATGATAAATATAGAAATATTTTTCAGATAAAATGATAATTAAGAACATAGAGAGAAAGAGAGAGAGTCGAATAAGAGTGAAAAAAAGAGTGACATTCTTTAGTAAGAAGATAATGGCTCCTAAATTCAAATAAAAAAAGTTTCTCTTCTATTGTTTCTTCTGATAGAAGCAATTTTCTATCTATTTTTTTAAAAAATTAAAAATTAATTATTTTTTACTACTATTTTTTTTTCAGAAATATAAACAAATAATATTTAAAATTTTATAAGTAATTATTTGAAAAATTTTGAAAAAAAAAGTACTTTTTTGTGCTAAAAACACAAATAGATGCATCCGAAATTATATTTCAAAATTACATCTGCTTCTATTTTTTTTTAAAGATGGGTATTACAAACTTTTTTAAAAAATGTTAAATTGATTTTTTCCTACAAGTGATTTTTTTCTAAATTTGTATCCATACATATTTTTTAGAACATATAAAAGCAATCTTTTTTATAAACAAAAAACACTTAAAAATGTGTTTTTTTCTAAAAAACAAAAAAAATCAATCCAAATATATTTTTAGTGAATTATGGTAGAATGTATATTTTATAAATAAATAAAATAAAATATTACTTTTTAATACCTCAAAGATATTAAGTATATTTTATTCTAATTTTTTTTATTTGGTCCCTCTTTTTATGAAAAGCTCATGTTGGTCCTCCTGAAAAAAAAAAAGAAAAAAACTATTCAATCGCGTTTGGCCCATACATTGACCAACTATTAGTTTATTTCATTAAAGTAGCGGCTGACATTGACCGATATATAAAAAGGACTAAAGAGGAAAAAAATTACAATATTTTGAGGACCAAAAGAAAAAATCATAATACTTTAAAAGATAAAACAGAAAAGATCATGATATTTTACAAAAAAAGATATTTATATTTATATACAAATAAAAATTTTAATTAAAAATTTAATAAACTATTTATGAGTAATAATTATTAATATATATTAGTATATATTATTATTAGTATTATTAGTATTATATATGTACATATATGAACATTAAATAGTTTATGATTCTGAATTTGAATTGAAGCAAATATATAATAATTTCTAATAATTTTTGAATTTGAACATTGCATAGTGATAAAAAAAAAAAAAGAATTGTAATAAATTCAAAATTAATAATTTACTAACCTTTTTTACGTTCATAAAGAAAGTAATAATTTTTTTCTACAAGTTGAACTCTTTCCTTAATATAGTATTCTTTTAATTTTTTTTTCTCATATCTTGTACCCTTTATTTTAATATTTATTTAAAGTTTTAATTTTAAAAATATTTTACAGATTTTAAATATTACAAATTAAACATATATTTTAAACAACTAATTATTTAAAAAATATTTAATATAACACTTTTATTTTATAATATTGATAATTACATGTCAATTAATTTTATCAAGCTTTTGATTAAAATTTTCCGAATTTGTATATAAATATAAATATTTTCATGTAAAATATCACATTTTTTTGTTAGGTCCCTCTCTTTGTTAACCAGTCCATATCAATCTCCACATAGGACATTAATTTGACACTTAATACAGAAAATTAATAGACGGACCAAATGAAAATCAAAGTAGAGATTAAACAAAATTTTTAAAAAAATTAGAGACCAAACAAAAAAAAATCATGATTTTGACAAGTTAAATAGATAATTAAACCTAAAAATATTTTAAGGCAGTTAAGAAAATAAAATTTCAAACTAATTACAAGATAATATAAATAGATGAAGTATTTCTTTGGGTGCTATTATTTTAATAAAAAGATTTTTTTTAAAAATATTTTTTTATATGTTTGGATAAAATTTTAAAAAAAATAAAATTACTATAAAAAGTATAAATTTTTTTTCAGGAAATAAATTTTATCTTTTAAGAAAAAAAATTTTATATTATAAAAAATATTTAAAAAAGAAAGAAAATATTTTGATATTACATCTAAATATAAATTAATCTTCTATCCAATTATAAAATAATTTTTAATTTTATTTTTTAAAGATCTAAATAAAACCTTTTTTAAAAGCTCATTAAAACAGGCCCAAAAAGCCGTGCAATACCCCTGCCATATTATCAGCGTCCCAATGGGGCAATGGCTCCACCTATGATGATATAGTGGTCCTCACCTCTGATACATGTTTATCATAAATGAAGAAGATGAATGGCTAGAAATCTTGCCACACAAAAAATGTGCACCAGTAGATTGCTAAAATCCAATTTGTATGACGTGGATAACCCTATCACTTTAACGATAAACCTACTTTTTCTTTTTAACATAAAAATTTATATTGAAAGGAAGACACTCCAATCTACGGCTATGAGAAGAGCACTGACATGTTGACGTACTTTTGCGAGTGAGTCGCAACGCACACAGCAAATCGAAGGTCGAAATTATTTATGATTTATGATTTCAAATTTTTTTAATTAAAATCAGTGGTAAAAAATCACATTATGTCTGGTTTGCGTCTAAATAATACGTACAAGTATTGTTTCTCTTATGTGAAATAGGATGAGTGAGAAAGCTACTTGCTTTTACGGCAGGTGAAATAGGAATGAGTGACTTTTACAGCATATGTTATTGCGAACTCCAATTTAAATCCAATTTGTGTGACAATGTTTGGATTAGTTTTGATTTAATATGTTATTGTTAAGATATAAAATAATTTATATACATCCAAATATATTATAAATCTTTTTAACCTTTTCGCTTTTGCTTTCTTTTTCGTTTTTTTGTGGTCATGTGCTGTCTATGTTCTTTAAATAATTTCTGTTTCTGGTAGGCTGGAAGGGCCAGGCCCCTAACTAACTACAGATCTAAAAATTAAAACTCCAGCCGAATCATCAAGAAGCAAGGCCCCAAAACCACTGTTTTTTGTGTCTTTTTTTTTTTTTCATTTTTTGCTGTGGTGGTTTTTTTTTTTTGTTTGAGGGGGAGGATCGAGAACATGGCGCCCAACTGGACATGATGAGCATGTTCAGCCAAGAAGTCTGCTACCCTGTTGCCTTCTCTGGGATAAGTCACCCCTGCTCGAGTAATTTGAGATATTGTGATTCTGAGCGGTCATGCTTCAAGATTTATATTTGTATATTTTTAGATTTTTTATTAAGAATTACTTATCTAATTTCAGTGAGAGAGAGAGTGATAGCTAAATAAAATTCTCTTAAATTATGGGTATAATTATGTAAGAATCTCGACAAAATTCTTTTATAAGAATTTAAATTTTGATTCGATTATAAATTTATTTATTTATTTGTACAAAAGTAAGGAAAGGGAAATTAGAGTTAAACAATAGATATTTCAAATTTAATAAGATATATAGGAGATAATTATTAAATTTTTGGCTCAATTGCTATAAATTAATTATTTAGCTCTAATAAAAATAATTAATAATATTTATCAATTTAGATTTAATAATTTTTAAGATTATATGTCATGAATCTTGTTCACATTGTAATTTATTTTATTTATTAAAATGGAGCCTTCTGCTTAGAACCAGTATTTGATTTGGCGGAATAACATAAGAATCGGGGTGCAAGACTGGAAACTGTGTTCGGCTTGTTTTTGAGGTTTTTTAAAAAAAAATAAATAAATTAATGCATGCATTATAATATAAAAAATATTTTACATAAATATCTATTATATAATATTATGTCATTAAAAATATTTAATTTTTACAATAATCACCTCAAAAATTATATATATAATGCTATATAATTGGTTGATAGTATGAAAATATTTTACATTGATAATATATTATTTTTTTTCATAATGTACTATTATTCTTTTATTAATCTTTACCAAATCCTAGTTTTCTTTCACCTTTTTGAACATCTTTTTTTTTTTTATAATTTAGTTATAAAAGAAGTATTTTTGCTCTTTTGTATCTAAATAACTGATACTTTTAATCATTAAAAGCACTCATTAGATAGTTTATCTAAATATAAAATATTTTTTTCTAAAAAAATAAAGCTTTAGTATAAAAAATTAGACAAAAAAGGTTTTTTTATAAACTTATCCAAATGCATGAGTTTGGGTACAAGTTTAGAAAAAATGCTTGTAAAAAAATTAATTATCACTTTTTTTTAAAAAAAATTAGTGATAATTAGCTTAAGAAAAAATAAAAGTAGAACTAGAACTAGAAACAGAAGAGAAAAAATGTTTTGCATGCACACATACACACACACACATGATATGTTGTTAAACTATTTGAATATGATAAATATAGAAGTATTTTTCCAATAAAATGATAATTAAGGACATATATATATATATATATATATATATATATATATATATATATATATATATATATATATAGAGAGAGAGAGAGAGAGAGAGAGAGAATAATGATATTCTTTAGTAAGAAGATAGTGGTTCTTAAATTTAAATAAAATTTTTTTTTTCCTCTTCTGTTGTTTCTTTTTAGAGAAGCAATTTTCTATCCTTTTTTTTTAAATCTAAAAATTAATTATTTTTTACTTCTATTTTTTTCAGTAACATAAATAAATAATCTTTAAAATTTTATAAGTAATTATTTGAAAAATTTTGAAAAAAAAGTACTTTTTGTGCTAGAAACATAAATAGATGCACCCAAAATTATCTTTTAAAATTATATCTGCTTCTACTTTTTTTGAAAGATGGGCATTACAAACTTTTAGAAAAAATGCTAAATTGATTTTTTCCTACAAATGTTTTTTTTTCTAAATTTATATCCAAACACATTTTTTATAACATATAAAAGCAATCATTTTTATAAACAAAAGTGTTTTTTGCCTAAAAGCAAAAAAAAAAAAATCCAAATATATTTTTAATAAATTGAGATGGAGTACATATTTTATAAATAAATAAAATAAAATATTATTTCTTAATACCTCAAAAATATTAATTAAATATATTTTACTCTAATTTTTTTATTTGGTCGCTCTTTTTTTGAAAAGCCTATGTTGGTCCGCCTGTAAAAAACCTATTCAATCGCGTTTGGCCCCTACATTGACCTACTATTAGTTTCTTTCGTTAAAGTAGAGGCTGACATTGACCGGTATATAAAAAGAAGGATTAAAGGGAAAAAAAATTACAATATTTTGAGGACCAAAAGAAAAAATCATAATATTTTAAAAGATAAAACAGAAAAGATCATGATATTTTATTAAAAAAGATATTTATATTTATATTTATACAGAAATAAAAATTTTAATTAAAAATTTAATAAACTATTTATGAGTAATAATTATTAATATATATTAGTATATATTATTATTATTATTATTATTTTGATGAGAAATATAAATTTCTTTAAGAACAGGCCTCATGAGCCAAAATATCTAAAATACAGTTAGGGGGTTCTTTGACCCACGTTTGGTATTCCCTAGTTTTGGCTAATTTTGTTAATTTGTCTGCCATTAGATTACAACTCCTATGGATGTATTGAGCCTTAAAATAGCTAAACTTTGAGGTTAAATTATAGGCTTATGATAAAATAATCCCATTGTGAGTCAGTACATTAGTGCTCTAATCAAAGCTCTCTAAAACTAGCTTCGCATCCTTTCTAGACACAAAGCCCTAATATCCAAATTGAATATCAACCCTAACCCTTCCTTCACCGCTCGAATCTCGGCCCTTATAAGTTCTGCTTCACCTTCGAATTTTTTCATTGAAGCCGCGATGAACTTCCCTCTCCAATCCCTAACAATTGCTCCTGTTCCAATCGCATTCTCATCCTCGAAGGTAGCTCCGTCAATGTTTACCTTTAGGACTCCTTGCGGCGATGGCGACCACTTCTCTGGGGGGAGGTTCTTCGTCGGGGCCCGCAATTCCCAAGACTGAGCTAGTTTGAAGTAGCTTAGTCGAGTTGTGGTTTGAAGAAAGGCCTGCGTTGGGCTTTTGGTAGGTTTCCCTTGCCATTTTTGGTTTCTCTTGTACCAAATTTCTTCCCATAGCATTGCTATCAGCTCTCTGTTTGTTATTGGGAGATTTGTAAAAATTTTTGTGCAGGAACTCCAGACAAGTCTTCATACCGTGAATATTCAATTGGACCTAGACCTGCACATTTGAAAAGCTTAGAGCAAATTGGGCAAAAGGACAAATATTTAACACATGCCAAACCTCTTTCGAATCTATGTTGCACAGGTAACACCCATCTTCTAATTGAATGTTCTTAGAGAAAAGTCTGCTCTTGGTTGGAAGGATATTTCTCGCTACTATATGAAAACTTTTGTCTTTGGTTGAGTTTTCATTTCCCAAGTAGCATTCCATGTCTGTGTAAACTGAGACAAGGTAGAGAATTGTTGGTTATATTTGTGGTTATCTACTCTGTGATTATCAATGATTGAATTCCAGTAGGCTTTATAACCACTTTTGACTAAGTAAATTTCTTTTGTATCAAAACACCAAAATCTTGTATCCTGGCTATCTATTTGATTAAGAGGAATTTGTTGAATCATAGTTGCTTCATATGAGTCGAAAACTTCTTCAATCAGCTCAGTATTCCACCTTTTAGGGTTGTTTAGTATCAGTTGATCCAATGATTCAATTTCATTTGACTAGCCTTCTTTCATTTGCACTTTAAAGTTTGGCATGTTAAGAACCCAAGGGGCATTTCTTATATTGATGTTGGTTCCATCACCAACTCTCCAGATAAGCCCTTTTTCTAGGACTACTCTTCCTTCAATTATACTTCTCCAAGTATAAGATGGGTTATTTCCCATTTGTTCTGTCATAAAGTCCCCGTTAGCATAATATTTTGCTTTAAGAATTCTAGCAACTGGTGAGTCTTCATGTTGAATAAGCCGCCATCCTTGTTTAGCATGCATGGCTAAATTGAAAGACTGGAGATCCTTAAATCCTAAACCTCCCGATTTCCTAAGCCAACAAAGTTTTTCCTAGCTCACCCAATGGATTTTCTTAGAGTCCGTTTGATCCCCCCACCAAAATTTGGCCATAAGGCCTTCTAACTCTTTACACAAGTTAGTTGGGACTTTAAAGCATGCCATAAAGTAGGTGGAGATAGCTTACGCTACCACTTTGATTAGGGTTTCTTTCCCACATTTAGAAAGTGGCTTCTCTTTCCACCATTGAATTCATTTCCAGACTTTATCCTTAATGGATTGAAAGGAATATTATTATTATTATTATTATTATTATATATGTTCATATATGAACATTAAATAGTTTATGATTCTGAATTTGAATTGAACCAAATATATAATAATTTGTAATAATTTTTTAATTTGAACATTGCATAGTGATAAAAAAAAAAAGAATTGTAATAAATTCAAAGTTTATAATTTACTAACCTTGTTTACGCTCATAAAGAAAGTAATAATTTTTTGCTACAATTTGAACTCTTTCCTTAATATAGTATTCTTTTAATTTTTTTCTCATGTCTTGTATCCTTTATTTTAATATTTATTTAAAGTTTTGATTTTAAAAATATTTTACAGATTTTAAATATTACAAATTAGACATATATTTTAGACAACTAATTATTTAAAAAATATTTCATATAACACTTTTATTTTATAATATTGATAATTACATATCAATTAATTTTATTAAACTTTTGATTAAAATTTTTCCTATTTGTATATAAATATAAATATTTTCATGTAAAATATCACATTTTTTTGTTAGGTCCCTCTATTTGTTAATCAGTCCATATCAATCTCCACATAGGACATTAATTTGACACTTAATACAGAAAATTAATAGAAGGACCAAATGAAAATCAAAGTAGATATTAAACAAAATTTTTAAAAAAATTAGAGACCAAACAAAAAAAATCAGGATTTTGACAAGTTAAATAGATAATTAAACCTAAAAATATTTTAAGGCAGTTAAGAAAATAAAATTTCAAACTAATTACAAGATAATATAAATAGATGAAGTATTTGTTTGGGTGCTATTATTTTAATAAAAATATATTTTTATATTTTTGATATGTTTGGATAAAAAAAATTTTAAAAGTAAAATTATTATAAAAAGTATAAATTTTTTTTTCAGGAAATAAATTTTATCTTTTAACAATTTTTTTATATTATAAAAAATATTAAAAAAATAAAGAAAATATTTTGATATTATAACTAAATATAGATTAATCTTCTATTCAATTATAATTTTTTTTTTTAAATCTAAAAAAATCTTTTTTGAAAGCTCAATCAAACAAGCCCAAAAAACGTGCAATACCCTGACCATATTATCAACGTCCCAATGGATAATAACTGCATCTATGATTAAGGTTAAGAAAATCAGTCATGATATTGAATGGGTCAATGCAGTGATTCAAAGATTCGAAGGTCGAACCAGTTTAAGCGAGCGTTAGATCGGAATATATATATATATATATATATATATATATATATATATATATATATATATGATTAATTAAAAAATAAAAAATTATATTAAATTATTAAGAATAATATATGGCTATGTACGTGACAAGCAGCATGGATTAAATAGCAACATGCCTGATGGCAAAGACAATTATATACAAGCGTGAACGAGCACCTTGACAATAACCAAATAAAAATGAAAAAAAATTAAGTGAAGATTATCGTAGACTTTAAGTAATATGACGCACATTAAACTCTTCCTTTTCCTTTTATCCTTTTAGACTCTTTTCTTCCCCCATTAAATGTGTTTGGTTTAATTTTTAGAAAAATAATTTTTCAAAAAAAAATCTTTCAAAAAAATTATTTTTAAAAATAATTTTTATTTAATTTTAATATATCAAAAATAAATTTAGAAAAATAATTTTTGTTTATATAGAATAAAATAAAATTATTTTTAATTATTAATATAAAAATAATAATAAATTTTTTTAAAAAAAATCTTTTCTTATAATAAAAAATAATTTTAAGAGTATTTCTTTTAAAAAAATTTTTACAATTTAAAAATTTTTTTTAAAAAAAATCTTTATATATTTAAATATATTAATTATTATATATTTTCATTCTTATTCTAATAAAAAATTTTTAAACCCCCAAAAATATAATCAAACAGAGCCTTTGTCTTCTCCACCACTATTTTCCACTTTCATTTTTCTCCTTCTCTGCAGTCGTGACATTGTTTTTCATTCCTTTAATTTTGTCGGTTGTTTTTCTTTGATATTTTGATATTATATCTAAATATAAATTAATCTTTTATCCAATTATAAAATATTTTTTATTTTTATTCTTTAAAAATCTGAAAAAATCTTTTTTAAAAGTTCAATCAAACAAGCCCAAGAAGACGTGTAATACCTCGGCCATATTATCAACGTCCCAATGGGCAATAGCTCCCACCTATGAATAGTGGTCCTCGCCTCGGGTAGATGTTTATCATAAATGAAGAATATGAATGGCTAGAAATCTTTATATCTAAATATAAATTAATCTTCTATCCAATTATAAAATAATTTTTATTTTTATTTTTTAAAAATTTAAAAAAATCTTTTTTAAAAGCTCAATCCAACAATCCCAAAAAGACGTGCAATACCCCGACCATATTATCAACGTCCCAATGGGCAATGGCTCCACCTATGATAATGTAG
This sequence comes from Pterocarpus macrocarpus, assembly GCA_031439585.1. Classification (NCBI taxonomy): domain Eukaryota; kingdom Viridiplantae; phylum Streptophyta; class Magnoliopsida; order Fabales; family Fabaceae; genus Pterocarpus; species Pterocarpus macrocarpus. The sequence goes on along the minus strand of CM062516.1, from coordinate 57,481,623 downwards.
TGGTCCTCACCTCTGATACATGTTTATCATAAATGAAGACGATGAAGGGCTAGAAATCTTGCCACACAAAAAATGTGCACTAGATTGCTAAAATCCAATTTGGATGACGTGGATAACCCTATCACTATTAACGATAAACCTACTTTTTTTTTTTGCATAAAAATTTATATTGAAAGGAAGACACTCCAATCTATAGTTATGTGAAGAGCACCGATATGTTGACGTACTTTTGCGACATACAGCAAATCGAAGGTCGAAATTATTTATAATTTATGTTTTCAAATTTTTTTAATTAAAATCAAGGGTAAAAAATCACATTACGTCTGGTTTGCGTCTAAATAATACGTACAAGTATTGTTTCTCTTATGTGAAATAGGATGAGTGAGAAAGCCACTTGCTTTTACGGCAGGTGAAATAGGAATGAGTGACTCTTACAGCATATGTTATCTCCAAATCCAATTTAAATCCAATTTGTGTCACAATGTTTGGATTAGTTTTGATTTAATATGTTATTGTTAAGATATAAAATAATTTATATACATCCAAATATATTATAAATCTTTTTACTCTTATCGCTTTTGCTTTCTTTTTTGTTTTTTTTTTTCCGATGTGTAATAAGGCTCAAAAACCCGAGACAGGGTGAGCACAAGACAGAACCAATAATTCAAAAGGAAACACAAAGCCAGTCAAAACCAACAATAATTGTTATATCCACGACCTCGAGCTGCATCATATCACCACGTGCGTAGCGCCGATTCAAACTGATCCATGGTAGCCGCTAATCTCCAAAGATAAATGGATTTTATCCATTTTATCGATTGACATATTTTGATATACTGTATCTATTTTTCTCCTCTCTTTTCTTACTTTTTTACTTTTTCTTTTTTTTATATAATTTTTTTTATAATCTTATCTCTGGATGTCTATAATAAAAAATAATACAAATAATACTCCTGATGTCCAAATTATTGATCTTATGATAGCCTATGAGAGCCTGTCGCCCCAAGCTGAATTGTAGAGTCTATCTCCAACTTTTTTGTTTTTTTTGTGGTCATGTGCTTTCTATGTTCTTTAATACTTTCTTTTTCTGGTAGGTTGGAAGGGCCAGGCCCCTAACTAACTACAGATCCAAAAATTAAAACTCCAGCTAAATCATCAAGAAGCAAGGCCCCACAACCATGGGGGGAACGATCAAGAACATGGCGCCCAACTGGACATGATGAGCATGTTCAGCCAAGAAGTCTGCTACCCTGTTGCCTTCTCCGGAAGTATAAGTCACCCTTGCTCGAGTAATTTGAGATACTGTGATTCTAAGCGGTCATGCTTCAAGATTTATATTTGTATATTTTTAGATTTTCTATTAAGAATTACTTATCTAATTTCAGTGAGAGAGAGAGAGAGAGTGATGGTTAAATAAAATTCTCTTAAATTATGGGTATAATTATGTAAGAATCTCGACAAAATTCTTTTATAAGAATTTAAATTTTGATTTGATTATAAATTTATTTATTTATTTGTACAAAAGTAGGGAAATTAGAGTTAAACAAGAGATATTTCATATTTAATGAGACATGTAAGAGACTGATCCGAACCAGTTTTCTCTAGGCAAGAGTTTGTGCTCTAACCAAGATTAGAGATCCGAGTCCGTAAGCTTTTGAGGAAATGCGAGCAAATATAGGGCTAATGAGGACTACCCGTCCTATAACCTTGGAAGAAAAACAGATGTTGTCACTGCTCTAGCCTTTTGAGGGATGACAAGGTGCTGTCGCTAGATCGTGAGACGCCCTTCTGCTTCAGGATTCCATTCAGGCTACTGGGTTTCTTGTTTTCTTGTTGTAGGGGAGTCTTTACAAGTCTGAGAGAGTGGGGTTCTAGTGTGGGCTTGTGAGTTTTGCTACTGGTTTTTGGTTTATCCATGTAGAGCGTTTTTTGGTCTATAGAAAGGTTCATCTCATGTTGCCTCTGGCTCCAAGGTGAATGGTTTCTTTTTCTGGTGTCCTGTTCGAAATATCTCCTCAAGCCCCTTTTGCTATTGTTGGTTAGCTTAGGACCTCAAGCTTCAAGGTATTTCCATAGGTCCAAGCAATAAACTGGTGACAGAGTCCTCTTTACTAACATGGAAAGGACATAGCCCTACCTAAGGACCCTGGCGTCACTTTTTAGGGTGACTGGCTATCAGGTTACTCAAGTTGGCTATGATATATAATGCATAGGAAGACTAGGCCATTGAAAGTTTCCCGTTTTGGATATAAACCTAGTACTGCATCACCTTGGTTTTGACACTTGACATGGGACAGGTCTGGAGGGCATCTCATGGCGTGAAGTTTTGGTTAACCTCACCATTGGGCTGAAATAGTGTTCCTCCTTAGAGATGTCATCTCATTGGGCAGAACAACATCTAAAAATCCTTCTAATCTATAGAACAAATAGTTTCCAAGGGAGAACATAGTCATTTTTCAGGAATTTATCAGTCAGAGCGTTATCCCAAATATCCTATATTCCATGAATAACTATGCTCTCCCCTTTAACCCCGTTTACATTTTAATTAATTCTTTAATTATATAATTAATTATACTTTAATCTTGATATTAAATCCAGGTTACCAACAGAGACAATTATTAAACTGTAGACTCAATTGCTATAAATTAATTATTTAACTCTAATAAAAATAATTAATAATATTTATCAATTTAAATTTAATAATTTTTAAGATTATATGTCATGAATCTTGTTCACATTGTAATTTATTTTATTTATTAAAATGGAGCCTTCTGCTTAGACCCAGTATTTGATTTGGCGGAATAACATAAGAATCGGGGTGCAAGACTGGTAACTGTGTTCGGCTTGTTTTTGAGTTTTTTTTTTTTGTAAAATTTGATGCATGCATTATACTATAAAAAATATTTTACATAAATATTTATTATATAGCATTATGTCATTAAAAATATTTAAATTTTTACAATAATCACCTAAAAAATTATATATATAATACTATATAATTGGTTGATAGTATGAAAATATTTTACATTGATAATATATATATTTTTCATAATGTACTAAAAAAGTGGTTATTGCTATCCTTGCTATATTTTATTAACATTTTTATTTGAGTTTAATTTATATGCATTGTCATTATAAAATAACTTTACACTATCAATTAATAAAAATATAAAAAAATACCAAATTATGGTGGATTCAGTATCATAGTGGATAATTACCTAGTATGATTTGGTACTTTTTTATATTTTTATTGATTGACAGTGTAAAAAAAATTGTATTACATTGTCAATATATACAAATTAATTTCATTTTATTTTGAGTAAAATATTTTTTGCTTATTGGGCATTTTGCCCGGTTAACTTACCCCAAAAAAAAAAAATTCTTGATTTTTTAAAAGAAAAATAGCGTTAAACATAACTTACAAAAAAGAAAACCTTAACATAATCTTAGAAAATTACAAACATATCATAGTCGTCCTTATTGGACACATCATTCTTTACAAAAGAATAATATGATTAACATTTTTAATTCTTAAAAATTATTTTAAAATATTTACTCTTGAGAGATTAATATATTTGACTCTGTTTTTCTCACTGACAAATTTTAAAATTTATCCTTTTATATTAAGAATGCAATATGTTCTCATTCTCATATTAACAATTGAGTTACTAATTTTTATTGGTTTAAGTAATTTGATATTTATTTTTCTTTGATAAGGTCTTTAAGTTTGAGTTTTATAAATAAAAAAATTAATATTAAAAACACTTTATCCCATAGTATATCTGTCAAACCATTTTGAGCCAAATTGGTTAGGATTATTTTGAATATCGGTGATTTAAAACAAAACCAATTGAGCAAATTGAGTGTAAATTTGCCATGAGTACAGGATATTCAAGTGAATTTCAATGCATATGTATTAAGCTTACCTATATGAAAAGTGACAAGATATTTATAGGCAATTTCATTTTGATCCACTGACTGCCAATGAATCCAATCCTTCCATATGCATAATTTTTTAAGTAGTGGATACGAGAATCAAACATAATTAATAATATACCAATATATAATTAGATAATATTATCAAAAAATTTTACATTATTAGTGCATAAAAAATAAACTCGTATTTATATACCAAAATTTGCACGTATTCTTTACATTGATGTCGTGTAAATAATTAAAAGTTCAATTATTTAATTTATACATTAAAATCACACATCAAATATAATATGTTTGTCATGTAATTATGCAGTACGTTAATTTCATTTCAATATGTATTATATATGAATATTTACCTGCTCTTACATCACTATACGTTGTCGTATACAATATTTTACATTAGATGTTCAAAAAATATTTTTCAATAATTAATCATCCACTTGTATTATGTTCTAATATTATTATTTCTGGTCTTGGATTATTTACGTGCCTACAAATTAGTTTTGATATGCGAACAAAAAATATGTATGAAAAAAAAAAGGTGATGAAGTCTAAGATATCGCAGGAGGAGAGGGCTTATGTTTTAACTTGTCTGCTCGGAAAAGAGAATAATGCTATAGTCAAAATAAGTTTGTCAGTTTTTTTTTTACAGAAATTATAGAAGGTATTAGATAAAATAAAGCAACAGACTAATTGAGGTTAATTTGGTCTAGTAATAAGAAGATTAGTCCAATATAAAGTAAAATAAAAAATAAAAAAAGAAAAAAATGGTTGGCTCCATAAGCCACAAAATGCCATTTAAAAAATGCTATTTGTCCTAAAATTTTTTCGCCTCTATAGTAACTTACTTCCATCTGAGGGTGGGAATAGACTCGTGCCGTTTACTACCAACGAAAAGCAAACGTTTCCCACAATAAATAGGTTTGTTATTTCTCTTGCTCTATTTGTCATCAAGCTAAACACTAAAAGCCACAAACAACCATCATGGGTTCCAAACGGGAAGGATGGATCCTACTTCTCTTGTCCTTCCTCACACTCTCCTCCATCATCAACTCCTCACATGCCAAGGGTGAAATAGCCGTCTACTGGGGCCAGAACATCGGCGAGGAGTCCTTGACGGCCACGTGCGACACCGGCAACTACGACATTGTGATCCTCGGTTTCTTCAGCAGCTTTGGTTGTCTCAGACCCCCATTTTGGGACTTCGCAAACCACTGTGGGTTTATCGGGCCGAGACCTTGCGACGTACTCGAGCCCGAAATTCTGCACTGCCAGAGGCAAGGTGTCAAAGTGTTCATTTCCATCGGAGGACCAGGAGGGCTCTACGACCTATGCTCGCCCGAAGAAGCAAGGGGCCTTGCCAACTACCTCTATAACAACTTCCTCAGTGGCCAACGTGGTCCACTAGGAAGGGTCGCCTTGGATGGCATTGATTTTCACATCAAAACTGGTAGAATCCTTTATTGGGATGAACTTGCCAGGGAACTTGATGCCCTCAGAAGGCAACACGGGTACTTCTACTTGTCCGCAACACCAGGGTGTCCAATCCCAGATTTCCGCCTCAACTTGGCCATCAGAACTGGCGTTTTCGATAATATCTATGTTCAGTTCTACGACAACCCTTCATGCCAACACGCAGATGGCAACAACACGCTGCTCTTCAATTCGTGGAAGGCTTGGACCTTAAATGCTCCACCCAGGAGCTCGGTGTTCATGGGGCTCCCAGCAGCACCTGATGCAGCTCCAAGTGGTGGCTATATTCCACCAGAGGTGATGGTTTCTGAGGTACTTCCGTACATACAGCAATATCCCAGCTATGGAGGAGTTATGCTATGGGACAGTTTCCGTGATATTCGAACTGGTTACAGCAACCAGATAAAGCATGCTGTTCCTGTTACTGTTAGGCTGTTGCAGTCTGCGACAGCTGTTTCGGATGCAATATGAGTGTGTGTCCGCAGCTTTGCACCTCATCTTACCGAAACCAAAACCACTTTAGTATATATATATATATATGGGCATGCAGTACTATCTGCTTTGCACTCTTGCTATGTATGATGGAATAAGTGACTTGTCACCTTTGTGGTATCTAGTTTCGAGCTTTGATTTTCCTAGGGGTTATGTTTACCAAAGGAGAATAGCTTTGAATAAAGGTTTCATTGCCCTCCTTTCAATCACCTAATTAAGTCATCTAGCCCCAAAAACATTTTTTATATCTGATGAAATAACATATCGTCGCAGTTTAAATTTGAATTAGTTAAAGTGATGGGTGATTTTAGAGAATAAAATACAAGTTATAACTGTTGATTGGAAAATAATTAAGAAAATAGGTTCTCACGTATATATTTACACTTATTCTTCGTAAAATTTAAAGTAATAATCAATTTTGTATTTTGCTATCTTAGAGCATACTTTTCGCTTCAGATGGTTTAAATCTAGCGATTTTTATATGAGGGCATTATATATATACATTTTAATTATTATTATTATGATTGAATTCACAACTAATTCATATACTTGTTATTCTTAAAATAATAAATGCATAAACTAATGATAAATTTTATCATCAATAATCTATGAAATCCAAAGTTGTAAATAGAATAAAAATAAGAGTTACATTATTTGAATATAATAACTTAAACACTTCAATTGATATACTGTGATCGCAATTTCAATAAGTGTGGATTTTAGTTATGTAATTATTAATCAAAATATTGTCTTTAATTACAAACATGTGGTAATCACAATATAAATAAATATCAATGTCAATTATGTAAATATCAAATTAATATATTAGCTTTATGAACATTGTATATCTATTGTTAGTTAATCATTATATTCAACACTTGAATAACTAAAAATCATACTTATTTAAACTATGATTACTTGATATCAAGTGGGATATCTAAGCCACAGTGAACAAATAACATTTCTATAAAAGTAATAAAAGTAATTATGTTTATACATAATGCTTTTTTTCTCCGCGGTCGTGATTAGATATAATGCTCACATCCAATATATGTGAAAAAGACTAAAGAGGAACGGGAAATCGGGAATAGGTCCTCTTTTTTTTTTTTTTTTGTGTTTGCCAACCGGCATAGGTCTTGGACTCTTTTCTGGTCGGTGGAATAGCTCTTGGACAATCAAGGGATTCTGCTACAAAAGTGAAGTGGCCCAGGCCCAAGAACTTCGGGGTCCATGGTATTGCTTCGAGGCTTTATGGTTAAACATTGATAAACTTTTTTGCTTGATTCGAAAATAATAGAGTTAAAATTACCAAACATAAGACCCCAAGAAAAGAAAAAGCATGATCGTTGACTTCAATTAAATTGACAAGGAACGCTCATAGTTGTTGCCTGCTGCAAATTTTTAAGGCAACAATTGTTAACTGGAGCTTATAATGCGGTGGACAATCAGCGATGACGATTAAACAGTTTTTTCCCCCCCTTCTTTGATGCAAGATTAAACGGTTCTATCTGCCATTTAACGGTTCTGAAAAGGTTGCCCATTGTGTTATATGTAGGCCTCTTATTATAGGGTAGAAAACTCTATGCAGAGAAATACCTTGCAAGGGGCACCAAATGTAAGGGGCTAAAACTGTTAACAGAGCAACAGAATATTCATTAGTCTGACTCAAAATAAACTTTCCACATAAAGTTCATGTCAGACAATTAAAAATAAATGTGGAAAAAATCCTAACAATACATGTATATCCGAAGAGAAATAAAGTGAGACAGAAGAGAAAAAAGAATTATGATAGATGAACGCATTCTGTATAGGATATTGTATTCATTCATATCACATCTACCATTAGATGGAGTGTGAATTTGGATGGAATATGAGTCGGCATAATGTCGCATGAAAAATAAGTTTGCCAAACATTTCTTGAGAAGAAATTCAAGGGAGAGGCACGAGACAACCACACACATAATGCTTGCCTCCCTTCCTTCACAATGACGATTTAAGTCTACCCTTTCCCAAACACGAAATCCCTCAGGTGCGTTCTGCCCCTCCTTCTAGGTCCCTGAAATCTCGGATCCTATGCCACATCATCCTTCTCAATACTCTTTTTGTTTTTGGGTTTGGTTGGGGGCGCTGCGGAAGGGTTTCAGGACCTTGGTGGGAGTTGAACACGGTTGGTGCCTGAGTGCAGCTTTTACATGAGGCCAAAGTTCGAACCATTGATTGAGCTGCACCTCGATCTGCCAGTAACTCTGATTCACGCAATGTTAGTTTGCCAAACCACCACGTAGTTAGGCTTTGATCAGTTTCAATGAATGAATTTATTGACCAAGCTCCCTCCTTTAGCCTATCTACAATTTCCTATTGGATCAACACTCTAGTTGGGCCAATATATGTGTAACTTGGGCTCGGTGCTGTTGGGCCTGTGACATACTTCTATAGTTTTTGAGGAATAAAAACCCCTCTCTCTCTCTCTCACACACACACACACACAGTTCTAGGGAGCTCTTGGTAAAACTAAGGGTGGCCAAGGCTGAGGGATAGCGGCACATCTATGAGCCTCGCATGCAACCACACCCAGGTTTGAGACTTCGAACTCTACATCCTTCCTCCCCCAAAAAAACCCTCCTTAACCCAAAAAAAAATGAGGGAGAAAATAGGAAAGAGAATGGGCAAATGGGGATTAAATTCCTTACTCAATATCAACAAATCCTAGTCATTTGGATATTTACCTTCGGATATATACATAGTCCAAGTGTTGGCATTCCCAATTTCCCATGGAGGAAAGAGATATTTTTCCTAACCATCACATACCTTGTGCTCTCATGGTGAGGATCACAAGATGTATCGATATAATGCATTATAGTAATTTTTCGATCTAAGTAAACTTAACAAATATAATTAAATACATTTTAAAAGTGACCAAATTTTATTTGCCGAATTTTGAAATTTTATGAAAATTTTTGGGATATTATAGATAAAATCTGATCAGCTTTAAAATTCAAAAATATAGTTAAAATGCATTTAAAAATGACCAAATTTTATTTTGCATAATCCTTGAATCAAATAAAATTTTTTGGGATATCATTAAGATAAAATTTGGTCATTTTTTAAATGCATTTAACTATTTTTTTGGAATTTGACTAGATAATCAATTCAATTTTTGGTATCTAGTTGGCATCAAAAAATACCACCTAAGTATTAGAAAATGCCAACTAAGCATAATAAAATGTCAACTATTTTTACATTTTATTTTTAATTCGCTTAAAAATATAAACTTAACATTTTTTCCCCATTTGCATCTTTGTTGACTATTTTATGAGAATTTTGATTTATCTTTTTTAAGTTGATTTTTTTGGTGCAGTTTTTAAGTTGCTTCTTTTTTTATTCTATCCATTTACATGTAAAAAAAAAAGGTTTATTTTGAGAAGATATATTATGCTGTTTAAATTGTAACTTTTTTTTGTATTTATCTTCACTATATGATAATAATTTTGTTTGTAATGATACTTTTCTTGTTGAAAAGCTTAAATAAAATCACCTTCAATTTTTGAAATTAACTTTCAAAAATATATTTCTCACTTTAGATGATTTGTAAAATGAAAGGAAAATATAGCTTGCAGAAGTAGAAGATGGTCAAAGATAAATCCCAAAGTTAGTAATACAATGATGTGAATAAATATCAATTAGTACATGATATAGGAAGACATATCAATTTTATAAAGTATTGATATTTCAATTAGGAACAGCTACACAACTTAATTTGAAAAGAAAAAAAAATAATTTTCAAATTTTGTAAAAGCAAATTCAAGACCTCACAAATCACTATAGAGTAAACATAATTAGACATATGACTCAAAATTTGGAAGGAAATAGTATAATGTGGAGGGAAAAAATTAATTTTGGTGTTGAAATAATTATAATTATCTCATAAATTTAATTTGATAACATGTCTATATATATATATATATTTGCTACATAAAATTTTTCTGGTTATTGGAAAATAACTTAAGGTTCTTGATTATCAAATAAAAAAGTTTAGATGCTAAATTGGTTGGAGCATAAAAGTTAAGGTTCTTAATATATACTTCACTCAAATTTAAATAGTATCTTAATGAATGTTCTTTTTTGAGTTTTCTTTTTTTTGAAAAAAAAGGTAAAATGATATGAATTGACATGAATGTTAATTTCAATTAAATTTATAAGGAACGCTTAGAGTTGTTGGCTATGCAAATTTTTAATGGCTGACACTTGTTAACTAGAGTTTATAATTTAATGGACAACTAATAGATGCTCCCTACACTGCCGGGCGCACAATTGTACCAGTTTGACGATTTCGTAACACATCGTTATTAGAAGGTATAAAAGAGTATTCGTCAATTATATTGTATATATTTTGGTTTTATATATTTTATACCATGATAATTGATCTTTTTGAAGACCCAAAAAAAAAAAAATCATTGTCATCATATTGGAAGTGTTTGATATTTATGTCTTGAATTTAACAATAATTTTAAATAATATAATTAAGATATGAAAAAAAATAAAATTAAAGAAACTATTTATGACTCAAAAAGAATGATTTAAATAAGATATTGATTAAAATAAAAAAATTACAATTTCTCGATAAAAATGACAATATATTGGACACATCTCTTTATAGCAACTAAAGAATGATGTATCAAATTTAAGTTGGGAACAGAATGTTATTTTATGTTGCATGGCGCGTGTTTATACCAATCTGACAATTAGGGTGTATGTTATCATAAGAATTGTTGAAAGAATTTTCATTAATTATCTTGTATATATTGTATTTTTATATATATTATTTTAAAATTATCGGTCTTCTTAAAAGCAAATATTTTATTGAGTGCAAAATATTGTGTATAATTTTCAAAGAATAAAATTAAAGAAACTAATTGTAATTTAAAAACAATGGCTTATATAACACATAGGTTAAAAGTATAAGTAACAAATTACAATTTCAAAGTAAAAATGACAATAAATTGCCACATGTGCGCAAACCAAATTATAAAACTTTTAGCATTGTCATTTATGTCATTTATATATTTTTTAAATCTAAAAAGATATAAATTGTCCTTATAAAAAAAGACATAAATTATCTTTGCTACCAAATATTATTTGTGTATATCCAAGTTTTTAAAAAAGCTGGCAAGGTTTCCCCGTGCTCGCATAGTTATATGACGTTGATTGGATTACATTCAAATTAAATAAATCGAAACAAAGATAGTTGATATGAAGAAAGATAACTAAATAAAAAATTACAAAAAAGGATAAATATGTTCAATATAATGGAATTAAATTTTTTTTCACACAATAACATTTTAACAAAACTTTCTAAATAAATGTGCAACGTATCAAGATACAAATTTAAACAAAATATAAGAAACATATATGTTGTATAGTTTCAAACCTATTTTAACACCAAAATATAACTAAGAGCATTAGAAATAAACTCTAACAACTCAATTTTTGTTTAAACAAAATACTAAAAGGCATTTGCCATTCTTCTTCAACTAAGTGCATTGGAAAGAAACTTTGACAACTCTTTCATTCTATGACTTTTTTATATTTTATTAAAAGTTTTAATTATTAGATAACCGAAAAATAATAAATAAAAATAACTAAATAAATATTTTATAATTTATATGATTTAATATAAAAATAAATGCTCACAATAATATAAACTATACATATTCATTATTAAAAATCTAAATAACGACAAATAATATTTAATATACATTTAGTCATATGTAATAAACAATATTAAATATTTAAACACTTATAATTAAAAAATTAATAATTTAATTATAATATCTTATAATTATATTCTATTTCTCCCTCCCTCCACTTTCTTAAGCCTTTAGTAAAATAGTTTTTTTTTTCCAAAAAAAAAGTTATACAATATCATTCCGTATAAAAATAAAACACAAAAAAAAATCATTTCATCTATATCTCCTCATTTCCTTAGACTCTTACTAAAGTAATTTTAAACAAAATTTATTTTGTAAATATATGTGAACTTCTAATTTTTAAGTAAGAATTCAACAACTAAAAATAAATTAATTCCGTACAATTCCCCTGCCCTTTTTAAATGTGATTTTGAAGGGGAAAAAAAAAATTCAACACATGCATTGTGTATAACAATTAATCATAACTATAATTCATTTTATACAAATGGCTACATCCAATTTTTATGTGATAGTGGAATAACTCAAAAAAAAAATTTGTTTAATTCATTTCATCGTCTCATTAAAAATAAATAAATATAGATTATTTTGATCTTTCACCAAGGTCTTCATGGATATTACTGTGAGTGTAATGCTCTAATAAGGCTACACTACACTTAAGTCACATTACAATGTTTATTACTCGTTATAGCTGAACTGGTGGAATATTAGTAATTATGAAATATTTCAGTTAATTAAAAATAAAGTATAATTTTTTTTTTGAAAATAATATTTTTTAAAATTAAGCCTTCTAGTACATATAATCGATATTATCGTCATGATTTACAATAATAGAATCCATGATTTAATTTATGTCATAATAATATAAAGTAGAGAAATAATATAATTTACATAGATAACTATGCATTCGTATATCTATTTATAGGAATAAGTATCGGGCTTGTATCTGTATACAATAGTGTTTCAAAAATACCCAAAGTGAGTCAAATTAGCAAGACCCTAGGTCAAGTTAAACAAAATATGTATAGTCATCCCCAAAGAAATACAAATTAACATAAAAGTTCCAAACATATCGACGTGATCACTACCAAGTATGCATAAAGTGCTATGGCGCCCAAAATATACAGTTTTTAAGCCACAATTAAAACATTCCAGTATAGACATACATCCATTAGCTCATAGCTCCTTATTCATATATATATATATATATATATATATAGATACACGTATGTAAAATCTACAAAGTGTGGAATCCGTTCTCCAGCACAAGCTTCTCAGGATCCTCTTCTAATTGCATCTCCGGCAGCACCTCATGCATATGTATATGTATGTAAAACCTACAAAGTGTGGAATCCATTCTCCAACACGAGCTTCTCAGGATCCTCCTCTAACTGCATCTCCGGTAGCACCTTAGTGTTGGCAGAAGAAGAATCGAACTCGGCAACATGCAGAACCGAATGAGGTGAACTCCTTTAGAGGGGTTAGTCTCCAACGAAGAGGCAGAGGAAGCAAGCTCCGGAAAAATACTGCGAATGAGCGAGACGCAGGGGAAAATTAGCATACAAACGCGAGGGTCGAAGTGTCAACTAACTACAGGAACGTTGAATGAGCGATGGAAGAAAATGTATAACCTAAAGCTACTGTGAGCTACCAGAACCAGTGAGTCTAGGGTAGGATCATAATGCCATGACCACTCAAGCACCTCCATGAAGATCACTGCGGTAACCATTTACTTCGTCTAAGGACAATATGGGAACATACAAGGATGAGAAATAAAGTATTTCTCAGTAAGGAATCCCTAACTAATCATGCAATTGACATCGTCATCACTTTAGCTACTTCGATTTATTTAACAAAATTGGTGAACATGCATAAAGGTTCCTTTTAACAGCTTTTGAAAAGATAACTCCGAAGTAGATCCATTTTATTCATTCACTTGAATCAAGACTCTAAAATATAATAATATCAATAACACATAGAAGTATCACTCAAATGCCAACATGCAATAAATGCCATGCAAAACTTCTAATGCATACTTATGCTCTTTATTCCTTTGCCCTTGCAGCTACTCTTTGTTCATTGCCATTAAGGTTATCTTTTAGCATATGCTTTTACTTATTACTACTCTTAGATAGGCTATCCTAGAATGTGAGCTCATTTCGTAATCGTCGTCATACAGTACTCTCTAAATTAGACTTTGGCTGACAAGGGGGTTTACCTCTACAATTGGAGCAGTTTTCAGCCGCTGCCTCCAAAGTCGAGGGGTATCTTAAGGGTTATCTTCCCTTTCCGAGGGATCATTTCCTAGTCTTAATTAGAGAATTTGTGCATTACTTTAACATGTAATATTCTTTAAATAAAGTTTATGATTCTTGCCACAACCTTCTCCTTCCCTAATTCTCATGTATTTACGCATTATGATGCAACACATAAAAAGAAATTGTTTTGGCGAAAATCTGGCAGCATAATGGTTGTACTAGGAGAAATCCTAAAAATTTAAATGCTAATAAATAGCCAACAAATTCTAGTCATAGCATTAGTCAATAAATATTTGCCAATCCACAATTCCAGCATACTCTTTATATCAACTAAATCCATCATCGTCAAAAGCCACACATATATATACATATACATGGCAATTCAAGATAAACCATCAAGAATCCAAGCATCAAGAATAAAACATATACCTTGGCTTCCATCCATGGCCTTACTAGCCATAGAAAATCATCCAATAATTCCATTCCAATTGGTTTTCCACCATTTTACTGATTTCACATATTAAGCATATACAAAGAAAGCACTAGAATGGATTCATAACACTTTTTACTAGGAAAGCTTTCAACTACAGGTTTAATTAAAGAAGGTTATTTCCATTTAATTAGTACTTTTGACATAACTAAGTTTAAGTTCCAAATCTTTAACTCATGCCAAAGGAAAAGTATAATACCCTTATTATCTTAGTCATAGTAATATGCTTTTTTCCCGATGTAAACACCTTGAAACCAACTCCAAAACTTCTGAAACTTACCCCACCCTATTACATATGCTCAAGGGCACTTAAATTTACCGTAATGACTCTAAATACTCAATTAGAATATGGTTTTAGTCATCCCCTAAGTATATGGTTGCAATAGCTCTATGAGCTAGGAAATTTTACTAGTTAAACCCCAATTCTTCATTAATTCACCTTAAACGAATTCGACTCATTCGAGAACATTCCTAAGGTTTATATGACTCAAATAATGAAGCCTAAAAACACTTTTGCTATCCATTGAGGAATAGGCACCGAAATTCACTCTTCTAGTGACTTATCAGAACTAGTTTGGGTTCAAAATTGTTTCTACTTATTCCTCCACCAAACCAACTGCTTAAAAGTAGTTTTAGACTCCATACAACATGTACTTTAAGAGGTAAAATCAGTTTTCATTACTTCCATTGATAAGATAATTAATTTCCCACTTTTTTAAGTTGCTAGTGCTAGATTTTAACTACTCTTTTGTGACAAAACCAACAATAAGGATTCTAACAAGTTTGTATCCATAATCACACTTATATTTAGGGTCAACTAAGTTATCTAAACTCATAAGAACCTAAACCTCACATTAAATCTTTGGGATTCAAGTTTTAATCCTAAATAATCTTATACTAGCTAGTTTGTGGCATAATTAAATTACAAGCTCTCCTAAGGGTTCTCTCTCACCAAAACTATATTAGATCACTCACCTAGGCTAACCTGAGTTAAATCTAAGCTTTAAACATATTACTATGTTGAACATTTGGAACCCTAGAATAATAACCATAAACACCCATTTATGAGACAAAATCAAGGAGTTTGAATCCCTACCTTAACTCCAAACTCAAGACAATCTCATATCTTGCCTCTTGATGCTCCAAGACCACCAAACAACAAGCAGCAACCCCTCCTTTTTCCCCTTGCAGTTCGCAGCACCTGGAGCTCCAATGGGGTCCCTTTTGCTTGCTTTATGATTTGGAGACTTTATGGGGTGAAAGGGCTTCCTGCGTTTCTAGAAGAGTGGTGGAAGCAAGAAGAAGAGAATGAAAACAAATGGAGAAGGAGGGAGAGGCAACTTCTGCGCGAAAATGGAGAGGGAAAGGGAAGTGTGTTGTTGTGTTTCTTGCTCGAAATGAAGGGGTGAAAAGAGTGAGGTGTTCTTGGGTTGATGGGCAAGGGATGAAATGAGAAGAAGAAGAGATTATGAGATTAGAGAAAGATTTGTGAGGTTTTGTAGAGTTGAAGAGAAGAAATGGTGAGGGTTTGGGGAAAGGGAACACTGCCGTGAATAGTAGAGAGGGAGAGAGGGAGAGAGGGAGTGAGGGAGAGTGTGTTGTGTTTAGGGAGTCTTAAGTGGTAGTAGTGTTGATAGATATTTGAATCCTAGCCTTTGGATCAAGGACAATACTTGTAGCTTGATCCAAGCCTTTGATATAAAGGTTGGAAGTGATAGTTATTACTTTATATTACTCATGGGTACTTTTTGACATGATACGGATACTCTATTGTACCCGGAATCCTTAAATTAAACAGTTCCAGGAGCTTTAAGAGGTTCTGGTAGAAATTCAAAACTGTTTCTAAATATATTACCTTAGAATATAATTTACTAAATTTTTATTTCTGATAAGATATTTAAATGTGCAAATTTAATTTATTTTTATCTTATTTTATTTCTCCATTTTAATTTTTATTTACTGCATTTTGGTAAATAATCAGCTTTTATTTAAAATTCATGGCTTCAAAATAATATTAATCTTAATTTAAATATATTTTGTTCCTCGATAATTTTATACAGTAATATTCATTTAGTTTGTAATGTAGATTTTCAAACACAGCAAAATCAAGGATGTTACAATGAGACAAACCCTTCGAACACTAATAGACTAAAAAGTTCAATTAAAAAATTATAAAATTCAAATCAAGATGACGTTATCATTATAAAAGTTAGCTAAAAATAAATATAATAGTAAAATTATATAGAACGAAATCAGCATAGAAATGAGAAATATAATTATAAGATTAAAACTAAAAATAAGTTATTTGGAAAAAATCATATAAATTCGTTTAAAATTTCGTCACCAAACTCTGTGTTACTGCTCCCGAACACACACACACACACACACACACACACACACACGCACGCACACACACATATGCTTATTTTGTTCTATATAATTTTACTATTATGTTTATTTTTATTAGTTTATTAGTGTTTCTTTGTCTCTCTGATTTTACTGCATTTGTAAATCTATATTACAAACTAAATAAATAATATTGTGTAAAATTATTGAAGAATAAAATATATTTAAATTAAGATTAATATTATTTAGAAGCAATGACATATATATATATATATATATATATATATATATATATATATATATATATATATATATATATATATATATATAAAAGGGATGTATTAAGTGAGAATAAATTTGTTATGTGAGAAATGAGAATAAATATTTTGACTATTAAATTAGTATGGCTGAGATTATATTACCTATTTTAAAAAATTCAAACCCCCTCCAAACTTTCTCAAGTCTTAACATTTTTTGCCTATCCTCTCTTCCCCTAATTGCCGTTCTCGTCCTGTTCTCATCGCCTACAATTCTACGCGCTGCTGCCATGATAGCATTGGATATTTAAATTCAGCCCCACACCTATTTAGATAATACTCACCCTATCATAGCGTTGGATATTTAAACTCCCTTTCATTCTATGTTCAATATTTATGCGAAAAATCAAGAAAAATGTCGGTATAACACGGAAAATTCTAATATGCTCAATGGAGGAAGAGTGATTCTTCCTCCATATTGAATTATAATCACATAAAAATTACATGAGACCCACATTTTATACTTTGTTATATGATTTTATAGTGAAAATAGATGATGGAGGAAGAAAATTCTTCCTCCACGGAGTGCCGTAAAACCACTCATACTCACCACCATTTTGATGGTAGATAACAATAGCATTGGATATTTATACAAACTCAGCCCGTAACTACTTTCCCATGAAGCTCTTGCATAACGTGAAGTGGGGTCCTCTTGAGTGAAATAATTATTAAAAGAGGGCTACCGTCAATTGAGTTCACCGTTTCCAATCTTTTGGCACCGTAATTAGATTAATTATGGGCTGACACTTGAACTAAGAATTGGGCTTAGATGAAGGAGAAAATGGGCTAGAAAGGGGATTTTGACTCAAAATAAAGGGTCATCACCTGATAAGTCATTATGGGCTTCTGGGCTATCAGTCGATTATGGGCCATGGCGAAGGAATAAGTCCAATGAGTGGAGATAGAAGAGTAATTGGACACTGAGGCAAAAATGGATAATGGTTAAAACTACCAAGAATGTAGGTGCATGGGGATTAAATCAAGAGCCATTATGTGCACATCTTGAAGAAGTCGCAAAATTATAGGAAAGCTATAAAAGGCTTAAGTGTACACAACACAAAGGGCATCACTCAGATTAATATACATTATACTATTTTAACTGTCAATTTTATTTATTTTTATTATTTTTCCCTTTAGCTTTATGTTTCTTCTTTATTTTCATTGTTAATCTTCAAGACTTTGTATGAACTCATCAGTTGATTAATAGAAATCATATTTCTATTCTGATTTTTGTTGATAGATTTTGTTCAAAGGTTTGCTCTCATGAATTATTTAAGAAGCCTATTTGTTAAGAAGCATAGTACACACATTAGTGTTAATTGTCTAAACTTTAGTAATCTTAGAAAATTTGTTTTCAGATAAGTTTTTCTAAGAGATTTAGCTGATCATATTTTCATCTAACACAATCATAAACTATAAACTAAATTCCTCTTGGTATGGCTCTCAGGTTGGGGGAAGAGAGGAGAGGCGAGGAAGATTAAGAGAGAGTTTAGAATGGGTTTGAATTCTAGCTATTGAAATAAATTACATGGCTGAGATTAAGTTACCAATCTTGAGAAAATTTGGAGTGGGTGAATATTTTAAAATTGGTAATCTAATCTCAACCAAAGAATTTAATCCAATGATCAAAATACTCATTCTCACTTTTCACATAACCTATCAAATATTGAATGACCGAACACTCAAATCCTATTGCGAGTCTTGATACATAGTCTCGAAGGGTCTTTCCACAATTCTTAATTTGATTCTCCCTTGCCCATCCAATCTAATTTACGGCTCTGATATATATATATATATATATATATATATATATATATATATATATATATAGAGAGAGAGAGAGAGAGAGAGAGAGAGAGAGAGAGAGAGAGAGAGAGGCATAACATGTTTCTCTCTCTTGTAACAGTATCACGTCTGGAAATAAATATTCAAGAATCCAAATCGAATAAAAAAGATACTTCTTAAGGAGCAACATGTTTCAGAATTTCCTGAAAATCGTATTATTTCAAGGTCATCTACCTTCTACAATTATGGTCACATATATGAGGTATGTTATTTGTACATACCAAAATCTCCAACACCCCAACACTCTCTCTCAGTTTTTTCTCTTTCCATCAATCATTTTACTCATTTCACTTTCTTTTACAATTTTTTTTTCTCCTTTCTATTTTTGGGTGTCCAAAATGTCTACTTACCCCAGTGATACAAAAAAACATTTCTCCACATGTATATATGAAAGTCTTCACGTAGTACTCAATATATGTTGGAAGAGAACTTACTGGACATGCTACTTAGTCCAACGATATAGATTAGTTTAGTTACGTACCACACCAAAATTGACCTTAAGCGGCAATTATTTAGTGGCCATACTATTTTAGTTAGTAATTTCCTATATGAATTAAAGCTTTTGCAGCCAATGCATATTAGCCACTAGTAACTTGTCATTTGATGGCAATTATTATTAATTGCCGCTAAAAGTAATATTAATTACCCACTAAAACTCTTCCCGCCAACAAAGTCTGTACATTTTCATCTCCCTCTTTTTTTTCTCACACAACAAGAAGCTCTCGCATAGGGCACTTCTCAAGACCAGTGGCCTCCGCCACACACCGCAATGGCCTCCGCCGCAGATCGCAGTGGCCTCAGCTGCACGCATTTGGCCCTGCCGCATACCTCTGCCCCAGCTGCACGCCTTTGTCGTCATCATCGTTCAAGTGATTCCTTATTCCGTCGTCACCATCGCTCACAAAATCTCATCGTAATCTCATCCTTTTGCTTTTGCTTTTGATTGATTCATCTAATCTCATCGTGTTCCTTTTTACAGGTTTCTAAGGATTGCTCCCAGCACAAGAATCATGCTTCCGCCTTGAATCGCCTTCGTGCTCGTAATGCTTTCAAAGGTAAGGTTCGCCATCTGTATCTTCTTATGCTTTTGCAGTTCCTAGATCTATGATTTTCCTGGATCTTCCACATTCGGTTATATGTTTTGATACTTGTTTGTTTCCTAGAAAAGTGGATTACCATGGCTCTCTGTCCATAGGTCCTCAAATTCAAAACCCTTTTGTTATTTACTATTTATCGTTTTTGTTTTTGTGGGTAAGATTTCTGGGTCTATTACTTCCAAAAAGTTTTTAGTCTTTCTATTACCGATAATTATTTAGGATTTGAAGTTTTATGTGTTATGTGATATATGTTATTATATGTTAGCATCTCTGATTCAATCATTGTGGTTTGTAGTTCGTGTTTTAAGTTTTCATCATTATGATATAAACCTGAGAATCAAATTAGTGTTTAATATTTTTTAGGTTCTTTATTCTGTTCATGCCTCTGTCACTATACTTTGGTTCTATAATTGAAGACCCTGTTTGTGCTAACTAATAATTGTTCAAGCTTTTTTATTTTTTTTTTCTGAATCTTTTTTTCCCCCAACCTTTTTTTCCTCTGAATCTGTAACTTCTAAAAGTTTTTACTCTTTTAAGGTAAACTATGTGAAAAAATGGTGATCAAGACGTGGATAGTGGTGATGAATAGTGGACAGTTGTGACATTGGTAATAATTAGGAATCTGTTTTGAATGTGAAGAATTTCTTATTTTTAGACATTTTCTTAAGTTTGTCTCTTGGGCCAAAAACCACATTTGAAGTTTCCATATTCATGTGTTGTGATATCTTTCTTTGATTAAAGAAAATTCCATATAAAATGTGGGTGTTTTGTAGTACTTGTGTACGTATGATTAGCAAGCAAAAAAAGAAATGAAGTCGTCTCCAAAGCTTGCAAGGTTTGTTGGCTAATTGTACCTATTGCATTAAGTCTTGAGTTCTGAAATTGGAAGTTTGGCCTGTATATATATATATATTGTGATTGCTTTTGGTGAGTGTGTGTGTGTGTGTGTGTGTGTGTGTTTTGAGTCAAATATAAACTTCTTTCCCTATCTAACTCTCAATTCTCATTCCCTATGACAAATTTCTTCATACTCTTGTGCATACTTCTTTTCTAATATAAACCTCATTGTCTATTTTCATTGGTAGAAATTGTAGGAGTTGGACAGGATTCATGAAGCTTTAGATCTATTTCCTTTAATTACAAGACTCTTGTTAATTGCTGTTTTATTGGACTACTTGCATTTGATATTGAATTCTGTTGCTGAGGTGAGGTTCATTCCAGTTTTTGTAACCTTCATCTTGTTGTCATGTGAAACCTCCCTTTTCTTCCTATTTGGAATCTAAATTCTATTATGATTGGCATTATATTTTAATATTTAGTTTTGTTTGCTTTGGAGGAGTTAAGCACGCAATTGGGGGTTTGGGATTAGTTTCAAGCATTGTCATTTTGTCTTTGACTTGTTTGAACACATACCTCAAGAAATCAAAGTTTTTTACCATCTCAGCTCACGGTTTGCTGATTAGCCAAAAAGGAGTAGTTATTATTAATTGAATTGAATCTTTTCCCACTTTCCTAAATTAATTATTGCGTTCATGAAGGTGAGCATGTCTGTTTGTATGAGACACTTTTATTTTTAAACCAAGTGAACATATGTACTTTAGAATAAGTTTGTGAGCATCTTTCTTTTGTTTAGGTGTAAAAATTTAGTAGAAATATCATGCAGAATGTGAAACACTGCATGTGTTCTTGCGGTTGTTCTGGATTGTGTTTGCTTGCTGGTTCAATTTGAGGAATTTGTAGTTTTGCTATTTAAGTTGGTTCTTGCTATGCTCAATAGTCTTTCAGTCAAGAATAATCCATGCTGTATTTTTCAATCATTTCTTTTGTTGCAGTTTATTGTTGATAACAGCTCCTCTTTGCTGTAGTTTGCTGCAGTATATTTCAGTTCTTTGCTTTATAGAAAATTCTTGGGAGCAGTTTCATGACAATCATGTTATTTGGCTGCAAAGGAGCTTTCAAATTTATGTTGTTGAGTCCATGCCCTAAAGATAAGGTATCCACACTGTAATCATGTTACTAGACCTTGTAATAGATTACATGTACCATACATGTTTGCATGTTTATTGCTGTAATAACTTGGTGTTGTTATTTACATGCACTTGTATTCTTCTTTTATAACTTAATTTGATGATTTATATTTAAATGACACATTTTTATCTTATTATTCCAGGTCAAACATTATGATTTTTCAGA
Source organism: Pterocarpus macrocarpus (assembly GCA_031439585.1). Taxonomy (NCBI): domain Eukaryota; kingdom Viridiplantae; phylum Streptophyta; class Magnoliopsida; order Fabales; family Fabaceae; genus Pterocarpus; species Pterocarpus macrocarpus. The sequence goes on along the minus strand of CM062516.1, from coordinate 57,459,471 downwards.
AATCTCAGTGCGAAAGACTTCATTGTGATCATATGTTGAAGAAATGTTTTTGAAGTTTCGATTATTCTGTATTGTGACTATTTGACTACATTACTTACTAGACTCAAGGCCACTAGTTATTGGATACAAATGATGTACTTGTTCATCTTTTTTGTTAACATTTTCATTGTTAATGATTATTTATTTATTTATTTTTGGGAATCTAATGGAACATTTTTTGTGTTACTAGAATAAACTTTTAATATGTTTAATTTGAAATATATGTAATTATTTGAATTTTATAAAATCAAATATTGTAATTAAACTTATTAGTGAAAATAGCCATACTATTGATAGCAAATAAGCATAACATTTTTTGGCAACTGTAAATGATTGTTTATTTTATTTTTTGATAAAGAAGAGTAATATTTTCTGGCAATAATAATTGTCGAGAAAAGTATTGCTTATGTTTTTCTAGCCATAGCAAAGGCTGCTAAAAGAAAAAAAGGGCAATTTTGAAATCAATTTTAGTGGCAATACAAATTGCCAACAATAATAGCCGTTGAAGATAGGAGCTTTTCCCGGCCATTAATATGGTCTTTACCGGTGCTTGACACAATGGCCGGGAAAACTCTTTACCGACCTTGGCTATGCTTGCAAATGATTAATGGCCGGTAAAAGTTTTTGTGGCCATTTCTATAGCCGCTAAAGACAAAAATTGTGGCTGCTAAAGGTCATATTTGGTGTAGTATACCCTCAAACTAATTAAACACTGCCCTTAATAGCATTACTGTACCCACTCTGGACGTCATTGAATCTGTCCCAAAGCATGACTCCACCGTAATGTGATCTTTTTTTATTTTATTTTTTGTTGTAAGGAGCTCTTAGTGGAGTTAAGAGATAGGAGAAAGGATGGATATGTGAGGATCAAATTCTTAATTCAATATCAACAACTCCATAGCATAAGAATTAAGGGAGGTGACACTTAAGATATAACTCATCGACAAAATATACTCTTTATTTAGCTATAGTTTACTTGTTTATCTAAATAATAGTCTTGTGATTTTTTTTTTTTTTCTTTTGGGTCTTGTTGTGAAAGGGTTTAAGTCTGGGATTTGTTCCCTTTGGCTATTGTTTATTTGTTGGATATCTGGTGAAGTGTATACCGCCTCGTGATGAAGCTAACATAGCATTTTTCAACGCAAGTTTATTGCATAATAATTGAACATAACCAACATTTTTAATATCCCGTATTAAAGAAAAACAATTTTAATTAATAAAATTTATATGCAATAATCTTTTGATAAGTCAACTAACAAGGCGGATCAAGTTTTAAACCTTGAAGCAAATAATTGTTGGAGGACCTTTAGTCACAATAATACATAATGTGTTGATTCACGGCGATAGTCATTAAAATGCCCTTGTCTTTAAAAAAAAAGGGAAAAAAAAAGCTTTTAAGTAAGACAAGGATGGGACTGAAATTGAAGACAAAGAATCATCGCACATTCATTAGTGATTGGTCGTTGCAATTCCTCCGCAAACTATAGATACAATATTACACGTAATAGCCTTTCCTTGATCTAATTCACAAGGGATTTGTTAGTATTGGATTAAGGGTTCTATCTCCATTCTTCATCTCTTTTTTCATTTTCCCTTAATTCCACTAGAAGCTTATTAGAACCTAAGTAAATATAAATATTACACGTGATAAGATTTGAAAGCAACATTAGATTAATGGTTTCATTTCCTTTAATATGGAAAGTGATTTTTTTTTTTCTTTCCTTTTCTTTTTTATAGATCATAAGTGTTTGAAGTTCACTGATATCTAACTAACTAATTTGGCTTGGTTTGGATTGGCCGACTCTAATAAAAAAAATTCTTAATTAGGGATGTTCTGGATACTTTTTTATCAAACTTATTCATTCAAACAATGATTTAAGTTAGTTGAATAAACTTTTTCTTTCAATTTTCTTTTTTTTGATAATTTATTGATCAAAGGCTCATCACTCAGTGGAGAATGGAGCAAAGAGCAGCAAACATAGCAAGATCAGAGCAAAGGTGAAACAAAAATACAAACCCCACACAAATAACTCCCCCCCTCCCCCAAATAGCTATATCTTATGGTTCATAAAACAAAAACCAAAAGAAAGTCAAAACAACAACAGTCCTCCGCAAATTTAGCTGCCACCACGTCAATCAAACTGCACCAACTGACAATGTTCCTCATAGACTCCTAATAATCCATCAAAATTATTGCAGAAAATGATCAGCATCAAAACGATTTAAATTCCACCCCTTCCATGTATAAAATAATTCCATCATAAAAGATTTCCAATATATAGTTTTGTTCTGGAGTATTACCTGATTTCGTTGATGCCATATAGACCAACTTTTTCTTTCAATTTAACCCAACATAACCCACTTTATGCATTGGTTGAGAAAATCTGGGTTAAGTCGGTTGGGTTGGGCCATCAAACCCACAAGTTTGCATTGAAAAAACTACCTATTAAAACATGTTAAAAAACATATCAAATACAATAAACCTAAACATATAAGTTCTAATATAAATATCAGATCTTCTAATAAATACAACAATTATACATCTCAATTGACATATATTTAAGAAAACATACAAATTCCTAAAAATTTTCAAAATAGCATGTATAAGTCCTAATTAAAACCTTATAAAGCAGTCAGACCAGACCTGTATGGCTTACATCTATAATTGAATATCCTGGAAAAAGGATTCTAGTTGCAATATATATATATAGAGAGAGAGAGCATATAATAAGTCGTATATATATATATATATATATATATATATATATATCTATATTATTACACTCTAGTTTAATCGGTTGAACTAATATCTTGTATGATTCGATATTTGATTTGATTTTCAGAATCTTGGTTAGATACTACTTATGTATGCTTGAATGAAATATTCCGAAAACCCATTCTTAGAGCAATATCTCCACAATCCATTCTTATGGCAACATCTCTAGAATCATTCATGTCAATGGAGATGAACAATATTCTTACCAAATAATAATGCTTTCATAACTACTCTGAATTAGGACTCTTGCCTTCATTCATCCTTTCAGGTGATGGAGATAAAATGTGAAAGGGTTATTGAACAAGATCTATGGAGAAAAAATGATTGGCTGGAAGTGAGAAAAAAATAATGAGAAGAGATAAAATAAAAGAAGTAAAATTTGAGCTAAAATAAAATTAATTTAAAATTATTTTTTTAATATTTAATTTTGATTAAAATTAGTTCAAATAAAAACTAACTTTTAAATATTTAGATAATTATCAAATAATATTTATTAAAATCTAATTCTCTCTGTATTTAGATATCCAATTTTTGACATTTGCCAAATCTATTATGCCCAATAGGCTTTTCTCATACTATGTAACTCAGCCTTTTGGGTTATGAAGATTTTTTGAAAAATATTGGTCTATCTTATTTACTAAATAGGCCAGACTAAATTAGGCCTACTGTAAGCTAGGTTGAAGACCCTTAATAAATCGCTTAGTCTATTTCAACCTCTATATACAAATAAATAAAAGTTTTAGTTGTGATATCAGTGAATCTGATTTTTACAAAAATATAAAGAATATATCAATAATTGGATATTTCAATTAATTTCTCATTCACTATAAACTGTCTTACTCTATCCTTATCAGGATATAACTAAAATTTTCAATTATTTATTATAAGTATATCTCCAATAATTGTCTAGCCTCTAGGGTGGTGTCTACACCATAAGTTAAACAAGCATTTCGCATTATAAATAGGTTGCTTCTCATGATATTAGGATCATCGAACTAAACACTAAACCCACAAACAATCGCCATGGCTTTCAAAAAGCAAGCATGCATCCTACTTTTCGTGTCCCTCTTTGCACTCTCCTCCATCATCAACGCCTCTCATGCCAATGGTGGAATAGCCATCTACTGGGGCCAGAACAACGTCGACGGAGCATTGACCGACACGTGTGACACCGGAAACTACGAGATTGTGAACCTCGCTTTCCTCAACAAGCTCTGTTGTGGCAGAACCCCAGGTTTGAACTTCGGAGGCCAATGTTCAGATTCGGTCCCTTGCACCAAACTACAATCCGAAATTGTGCAGTGCCAGCGAAAAGGAGTGAAGGTGTTCCTTTCCCTCGGAGGACCGATAGGGTCCTACTCCCTATGCTCAGCCCAAGATGCAAAGAACGTTGCCACCTACCTCTATAACAACTTCCTTACCGGCCAACGTGGTCCACTAGGGAGTGTCACCTTGGATGGCATTGATTTTAAAATCGAAAGTGGTACAAACCTTTATTGGGTTGACCCTGCCAAAAACCTCAACGCCCTGAGAAATGGAGGCGTGCACGTACTTCTACTTGTCCGCAGCACCACAATGTGCCATTCCAGATTACTACCTTGGCAAGGCCATTGGAACTGGTCTTTTCGATTACATATTTGTTCAATTCTACAACAACCCTTCATGCCAATACAATGGCGACACCAAATTGCTTTTCGCTTCATGGGATTCATGGACCACAGGAGTGGCTCAGCCAACACGGTGTTCATGGGGCTACCAGCAGGACCTGACGACGCTCCAAATGGTGGCTATATTCCACCAGACGAGGTGCTTTCTCAGGTATGTCCCCGCATAAGGCGAACTCCCAACTATGGAGGAGTTATGCTATGGAACAGAGAAAGTGATGTTTTATCTAGTTACAGCGAGCAGATACGGTCTTGTCTTGTTTCTGTTAGGCTGTTGCAGACTGTGACAGCAGTTTAAGGACGCAATATCTGAATGTGTGTCCGCAGCTTTGCACCGCATCTTACCGAAACCAAGACCACATTAGAATATATATATATATATATCTGCTATGCACTCTACGTATGATGGAATAAGTGACCTGTCACCTTCGTGTAATCTAGTTTCAAGCTTTGATTTTCCTACGGTTTATGTTTACCAATGGAGAATCAAAGTGCGTTTGATGTCAGGCACTGGTTTATGCTTTGAATAAAGGTTTCGTTGGCCTTCTTTCCGTCTCCTAATTAAATCATCATCTAGCCCAAAAACATTTGTTATATCTGATGAAATAACCTAACATAGCAGTTTAGATCTGAATTACCTTAAGTGATGGGTGATTTTAGCGAATAAAATACATGATACAATTGTTGGCGGAAAATGATTAAGAAAATATATTCTCACATATTTATACTTGCACTTCATAAAATTGAAAGTAATAATCAATTTTGTAGTTTGCTGTCTTGAGCATACTTTTCGCTTTAGAAGCTTCAAATCTAGCAATTTTCAGAGGGCAACTTAAACGGTAGCTATAAATCAATGTTCACAAGTGAAGGTAAAAAAGATAATGCACATCCTTCTATCCAAGGAAAGGCTTAAGAAAAAAAGTCGAATTTTATATACATACACACGAATCACAGACTAAAGATAAGCCCAAAAATCACATGATGAAAAATTTTTCTTTACTTAATTATGTGAAAAATTTTTCATTATAAAATTTTAATATGAGTCTTTGGAATAACTATAATGTTCAGTGGGTTCTCTTCCAACATATATTGAGTAGTACTTGAAGACTATATATATATATATATATTATAACATGTTTCTTTCTTTTTCTAGTAAAGCATAACATGTTTCACTCTCTTATGACATTATCGTATCTTGAAATAAAATACGAGAATCCAAATCGAATGAAAAAGATACTTCATAAGGAGCAGCATATTTCAGAATTTCCTGAAAATCGTATTATTTCAAGGTCATCTACATTCTATATATATATGTAAATTGGGAATTCATTATTTTATATGACCTAATTATACGTACACTTTTGCAATTGTCCAAAATGGTAAGGTCTAGTGTGGAGTTCACGAGAAAATATACTAAAATTTCATACATAGTTAAGTAATGTAAAATTTTCACATAAAAATATTATGTGAAAAAATTCGACTTATGTGATTTTCATTATGAAAAAATTTTCATATGAGTCTGTGATTTTTGGAATAAGTAGTTTAGTTAATATAACACTGCCCTTAGTAGCATTACTGTACCCACTCAGGACGTCATTGAATCTGTCCCAAAGCATGACTCCACCGTAATGTGCTCTTTATTTAGCTATAGTTTGCTCGTATATCCAAATAATATCCTCGTGATTTTTTTTTTTGTTTTTTTGTGAAAGGGTTTAAGTCTGGGATTTGTTCCCTTTGGGTCTTGTTTAAATTTATTTGTTGGATGTCTGTTGAAGAATGTACCGCCTCGTGATGAAGCTAACATAGCATTTTTCAACGCAAGTGTATAGCGTAATATTTAACACCTTTAATATCCCGTATTAAAAAAAAAAACACTTTTAATTAATAAAATTTACATGCAATGAGGTTTTGATAAGTCAACTAACAAGGCAGATCAAGTTTTAAACCTTGAAGCAAACAATTGTTGGAGGACCTTTGGTCGCAATAATACATAATATGTTTGATTCACAGCAATAGTCATTAAAATGCCCTTGTAAAAAAAAAGAAAAAGAAAAAAGAGCTTTTGATAAGTAAGAGAAGGATGAGACTGAAATTGAAGACAAAGAATCATGGTACATTCATTAGTGATCGGCCATTGCAATTCCTCCACAAACTATAGATACAATATTACACGTGGTATGACTTGAAAGCAACATCAGATTTATGGTTTCATTTCCCTTAATACGGAAAGCTTCATTGATATATGCTAGCTAATCTAGTTTGGTTTGGATGGGTCTACTATGATAGAAAAACTCTTAATTATGCGGGTTTTGGATACTTTTTTGATCTAACCTATTCATTCAAACAATAATTTAAATTGGGTTTGATAACCTGACCCAATCCATGTTATTCATGGGTTCAGAAAATTTGGGTTAAGTTGATTGAGTAGGGTCATCAAACTCACGAGTTTGATATATATTGAAAAAGTTACTTATTAAAACATGTTAAAAGACATATCAAATGCAACAAACATAAACATATATAACATAAGTTCTAATATAAATATAAAGTCTTTTAACAAGTGCAACAGCTATAAGCCTCAATATATATATATATATATATAAAGTAAACATACACATACCTAAAAGTTTTCAAGATATGATATATAAGTCCTAATTAAAAACTTATAAAACATAATGAATTGACACAACAGGAACCATTTGAAGTCCGCATTATTACATATAGCACATAGATTTACATAATTATATATTGCATTCTCAATCTTTTTAAAATATTCGCTATCATATAAATGATTTATTGAATTTTCAAATAAATGATATGATGAGCTGTTCAGCAACTTACCTCATCGTTCAACATGACCTTTTTTTTTTTTCTTAATTAACTCTTTAAAAGTGACCAACGAAAAAAGGTGCGGCCAACAAAGCTCCCTATAATCAAACTTGGAAAATTGCGTTCAAGTGTAGATAAGTTTTGCTGAAAAAGCTAAAAATAATGGGTTGTGTGCAATCATTCAAAAGTGAGTAGCAATGGCAATTTTAACAAAAGATTATGGTCATGTAACATTTACCCTTTTTCTTTTACAATAATGATCCTCCCTCCCCACCGGAGAAAAAAAAAAAAGAAGAAAAAGGACGTGAGATTATCCTCATGAAATAATAATAAAATAGTTAACTAACTTACATGCTTAAAAGCTATTAGAAGTGATTTATCGATGAGGAGCTTAGATAATATGTATGAGGTCGAGGGTTTGAACTTTGTCGTTGATGTACAAAAATAATAATAATAATAATAATAATAAATAAAATAACCTACCTGGCTATACTACTTACTACATGAGGTTCCTAGTGTTTAGTGTGGTACTCGCCGGGATCACAAGGGCCAACAAGGTTCAATTGTAGGTTTTGGCCATTGGCAAAAGTGGACAAGAAAGCTATGTTTACCGATTGGTAGTTGCCAGTTTTACAAGCATATCAGTCAAGGTGCCTTCGTTGGTGATTTTGACCCCAATAGACGGCAATCCCAGCAGCATGGGAGGACTTGAATGGGCAACAGAGGAAATAATAGGACTAAAACTTTTTTTGAGGGCCGCCATGTTTCTATTCTCGACCTTGTTCTATTAGCTTCTTGGATTGGTCAAGGAATGCAAAGAGGTTACCTTCAATTTATAGGTGTTTGAGAGGACATATAAGTAAGGTTAGGGGAAAATATTGGTGATATCGGTGTAGTTGAGTTATAATTTTGTTAGTCGGGTAGTTATAAAGTTAGATTACTGTTGTTAGTAGTTAGTTAGAACGCAGTGGTACTGTACAGATATAAATAACTGAAATAGCTCTACTCTCAATATATCAGTGTTTGCTATGGTGAAAATTGTTTCAAAATCTTTATATGAAGATTAGTTAAAATTAAATGTGTGGAATCCATATAAGTATATAGAGTCCATCTTTTAAAAAACAAAAAAAAAAAAAAGTAAAAATAATCTTTATATAAAAATATTTTTGCCATCTTTACCAAAAAATCCACCATATATCAAATTGAATTCATTACAGAATTCTCAGATAACTTTTCTTCCTCTCTGCCCCCAAATACGCCTTTCCCTTCTTCTTGATCTCTATTTCGTGTGATGCAAGATTCTAACTAATAGAAAATTTTATAAGAATCGTGCCTTGTTGGCAAGACAATGTTTGCATGTAAGAAACATGTATGTTTATTGTTTAAGGACATTCGCATTGGTGGAACGTTCCAAGCTGAAAATGGTAGTAGCCACCAATGTTGAAATATGTATCTTAACCCTCTCCTTAGCTCCCATGAAAATGACGAGATGGAAAATAAAGAGGATAGAAAATGTATTGGGAACAACACTTCTCTTGACAGGATGACCTAAGAAAATAGCAAAAAACATGAAAAATAATGTGGGGCAACTCAAAAACTTTTCTCACCTCTACTACTGAGAAAAGTAGAAATGGCTAAGAAAAGGATTAAAATGACACTTGTAATCTCATGATACAATATAATTTCATAACAAATCAGAATAAAAAGAGAAAAATAAATTATATTTTATAAATCAATGTAAAACAATTATATAATAGAAATTGAGATAGTTTATAATTAATAAAATTATATTAAAAATTAAATTTGGGTTATTTTTTATATATATGAAAATATTATTCATTAGATGTATATCACATTTATTTATATTTAAACAAATAATTTATAACTAATTTAATCATTTAAATATTATTAAATTATTTTTAATTGATAACTATTATAAAATCATTTATTTAAGTAATTCTTAAAAAGAATTTAGAAATTAAATAAAAAATATCACATTTATATTTTATTATAATAAAGACATATATCATTTTATCTATAACATCTATTTTCTTTCTTCTCATTTTCTCTTCTCTCCATTTTCTTTCTTCCCGTTATCTTATCCAAGCATAGTGTAAATTCAGGCGTTATGTGTGGGGAACTGATTGAATTGCCTAATCATACGCATGGCTGGGAGTTTGTTGAGTTTGTATTGCATTGGTCTTCTTCCTTGGGATCAGTAGACATAATACATATACCAATTCAATAACCTTTCCTTTTGTTATGGCTTATGTCCTATCATTGAATGTCTTTATTGATGGATCATATGAAAAAATTCTCAGGTACTCTCCACATTTGAAAAAAAAAAATGTTTGTCGGTATTATTTTTTCGGTACATGTTTGTCTATATTATTCAGTATTCAACAATTTAAGTATATTTTTAATATAATAGATGAGATGCCAAACATTGAATGATACAAAACAACACAATTTTATTGCTCTGGGAGTATTTATAATTTCTCTAGTCAAATAAAAATATATCTAGACATGTTATAACCTTAAATTGGGATAAACATTTCTCTCAACTTAAATTTTATTGTACCCAGAAATATTAACTTTCCTTTCTGTTACTATATTTCACATTATTTTTCTCTCAAAACTCACCTATGAATGCTTAGTGAATTAAGAAATTAGTTTTAGTGTGCGAATTTATTGATATTCTAAGGCTCATAATTTAGTAACAAAGACTAGATAAATAATTTCATTTACGTATAAAAAATTTTGAGTTCTTTTGTATGCTATTACTTTTATCATCTAGATCATTGCAATTTCCTATTAAATATAAAATATTTTTCACAATTAATCATTTTTTTTTTTGGTGAACCAATAAGTATTTTTACAGGTCCAGTTTATCTGAATTGCCCATAAAATGAATGCTCATTTGACCATATGTGTTTGGAATGAAAAAAAATTGGAAATAATTTGATTTGAATAATTGATTTGATTTATAAATTAAATATAATGTTTGGAATGAGTTATAAAATATAGGATTTGAGTTAATTTAAAAATCAATTATTATGTTTGAAATTCATCAAAATAAAAATTGATTTGATTTAGTTTTATTATTTTACATCTTTATTCGTATTATATCTTCTCTCTCTCCTCCTCTCAACCAAAATACCCACAAGTTAAAAAAGTGAGATCAAAGAGATCAAAGATCAAAGATAAGCCTTTTTTCTTAATTAGGTTAGCATCCACATTAGATTGCAGAACATATAGTAATCAATTTCAAACTACTAAAAATACAAGAAGTATAACAACCATGCACTCTACAGAAATCATCAAAAGGTCATTGATGCTAGAGCTTTAAATGAGTCAAACAAAGCTTCATATCCACTTGGCACTTAGCATAGATCAGTTGTAGCTGTAGATTAATGGATAGTTGTAATCAGTATAGTACTAACGTCAAAGAGAAAGAGAAGTGAGTGAAGAAGCTCCCATGGCATCACGGTCACAGGGTTCATCTCAGAGTAGTGTATTTGGGAATCAGGATTAGGCTTCATAGTTTGTAAAATTTTAAAAGATAAAATAGTTATTTTAAATATTTAAAATTAAAATAAATTCAAATCCTAGCAAATCCTATTCAAAATGACAGAATTTCAAAACACAATGAATGGAATTCCATTAGATTTAACAAATCAATTCCTTTCTTTTTTTTTTTCAATTCCAAACACATGATTTGATTTGCAAATCTATTTATTTCCAATTTTTTTACATTGCAAACACACTGAGCATGAGAATTTGCAGTCTTCTTACAAAAATTGTCTTTCTTATGTTCAAACCTGTACTTTTTTATAGAGGTTAAGGTTGATTGCCGTGTCAACTAACTCTTTATAGATCAATTAATCACAATTTTGAGTTTTGACTATTCTGTACTCTGTTTCACAAAATAATAATAATAATTTAGAATTAATCAAAATATTCACAACCCTAACAGATAAGGTAGCAATCGGAAAGTGATTTTTAAGTTTTTTGGTCGGAATCGGACGTCCTTCTCCAAGTTGAATTGGGCTCCCCTCGTGATAATGGGTCTTGGTCCAATTCAGTCTACATGGTACAAATATTAGAGCCAAACGATAGCATGAATGATTGAATGCGGACTTTTATAAAGAGCCGAATTATGGTATGGTTCTGCTTCGGTCCCCAGTGGGCGAGGAGATACGGCCCTAACAAAAAAGAAATTTAATATCAATTTTTTGTTGCAATTAATTACGGGTTTTTTCACACGTATTTCTTGGTGTTCCATGACGGTGAGATATTTCCGTCCCTCGCCTAACTAGCGTGTTTATCTTTATTATTAGAGGTGAAAATAGGTCAAGTAATTTTTTGGAGAGTTTTAACTTCATCTAAGTTAAATCTATCCTAATCTAACCTAACCTATTTAATAAATAAGTCAAATTAACACTTTTTAAAAAGTCTTTTTAGTCAAAAAGATTAGGTTATAAGTTGTGCAAAAAATTTATTGGATTAACAAGTTGACCTATTTATATTATTATATCATTATTGTTATATAAATTATGTAAATTAAATTATATTATTATTTCAAAAATTTGATGATAATATAAGTCTTAGCCCATTTAGAAATAGATTTTTCAGTATATTTATAAATTTTTTTTGGTCTATTTAAGAATATATTTTTGGCCTATTTAAGAAAAACTTTTTTTATCTATTTAAAAGTCTTATTGTTAAGTAAATTTTTAAATAGACTTTCAAATCAGACCAAATTTTTTAAAAAGTGAGGCTAAATCTTAAAAAAATTATGTCAAGTAATAGACCCAATCTCAAATCGCATATTTAAAATATAGATAAGATCTATTAAAACTAAAACTTAGCCTAACTTAATATACTTCGTCCCAATTTATTATGAACAGCTTTTTTTATGGAACATATTAATGCAAAGAAAAATGAAATTTGCATAAAATAATTTTAAAAAATGCTCATAAACTATGATAGGTTACTGGATGATATATTAGGATCTCAATTTAAATTTTTCACTTGAATGTCTCAACGAGTTTACAATAATATATGGTGTGTGGCATTGTATTCGGAGTTATTCAAATTTATAATTAATTTAATTTTATCTGAATTAATTTAGTAATAAATTATCATATTTAAAATTCATTGTAGAAAATAAAATTTTTATTGACGTACAAATTAATTTTCTTGTTCCAAACACATAAAAATTAATTATATTAGTTTTATATTAACAACGTATTTTATAATCCTTATGAAAGGCTAATGACTAATATATTAAGGGCAAAATCATCAATTCAAATAAGCAAAACTAAACTCACAACAAGTTTACTCAAACAAATTAAATTTGAGCGGATTACACAACTAAAATCAAAAGAAATTCACAAACAAATCAATTTTTATTTTTATAAGTTTACAAACAAAGAATCTTATTTATAAATCAATTCATTTCTTAAAATATTTAGTTTCAAAGACAGTCTAAGAGTCCATGTAATAGATTCAACCATTATCCTAACTAGTAATTTTATCTCGTGTGTTGCAGTGTATTGCACAAATTATATAAATTAAAGATTTATGATTATAATTTTTATACAATAAATCAATATTTAAAATATATATCAATTTTTTAAGATTTATAATTAATGAAACTGCATAAACTCTTAAATCATGTTAAAGAATTAATTTGGATTATTCATGTTATTAATTAGAGTTTAATTCTCATGTATACTAGTGTAAAGTTACAATCATCAAATCAAAATGATACAAGTTTCTATGTTAGCTTATTTAAATTAATCCTAATTTCAATTAATAAAATTATTATTTATTAATTTTCGAAACTGAGCCTTTCACTTCTAAAATGGTGAAACAACTCTCTTTCTTTTTCTACCCCTCGTCTCGCACGTGTGGATTGTTCCGGTGAGGGAAGGGGGTGCAGAGGGAAAAAGGAGACATGAAAGATTGAAGGCAGGTTTGAGCACAGAGAGAGAGAGAGAGAGAGAGAGAGAGAGAGAGAGAGAGAGAGAGAGAGAGAGGGATGAAGTATCAATTGCGAAAAATTAGGAGTAAATGTTGCAGTTTTTTTTTTTTTTTTTGGGGTACAAGTAAATGTTGCAGTTTGTAAAATTAACATAATAATAATATTCAATTTAAGATTAATTTTGAATAAGCTAATATGACAATTTGTATTTGGTTGGATGACAGTCAATACATGAAAATTAAATATTATTAATTATGTCTCCTTGCTCATAATTGGCAATAAAATTTTTATTTCAATTATGTTGTTAATCCAAGAAAGATAATTACAAAGAAAATCAAGAAGTAATTTTACCAAACTTACATTTGACATTTTGTTGTTATAAAGCACTAAAACTAAGAGCAAATAGCATTTATGGACCAATTATGCAGTCATAAACAAGTTACACTCCCAAAGAGCTATAAAGTTATGCTAAGTTAACAAATGCTTTTATGACGCTAAGAATTTAAAAATGAAAACTGTCACATGAAAAGTAGATTTTTTTAGAGTATTTAATACATGAAAAACTTAAAAACTCTACTTTATGTGTGATATCATCATTTTTTTTTTTTGAATTTTTAACAGATATACTATTAGAAGTTAGAACACTTGTTAGCAAAAATGTTTTCATCAGGCTACAAAATGCTTTTGGTATGACCTTAAAATGGCGTACGTCGAAATGGTTTCTAAATTATAAACCTTCTTTTAAAGATAGAGTATAAATTAATCAAAACTCAAAATTGTGAAAGAAGTATTAAAAGGATTTGCATATGATAATTAAACATAACAGTATAGATAAATAAAATAAACAGTACAGATAATTAAATAAAATTGTAGTTTTGCAAAATCCATAAAATTATGTATATACCTGGCCTTCTTAAATTATGATCCACGTTATTTTTAAGCTCTCACGTTAAAAATGAAATCATAATTTAGTGAACGTTCTAGATAAATTCAAGAGAAAATAAAGTAAAATATAGTAAATAATAATATGTTGTTGAATATTTAATCTAGGTCTGCTGATCCACATCGCCTAGGCACAAATCGTCTAAGGCGTCCAAGACTCGTTCTTCATGATTGAATGATGCATTCACCTGAAACTCTACAAACTTCCAGCTATGGCGGACGATTAGGCAACTCGATCAGTTCCCCACATATTACGCCTTAATTTTTGACATAAATTTCAAAATTGGTGGCTACTATCATTTCCAGCTTGAACGTTTCTCCACATAAAAAACCAAATTATTAACTACGAAAGCAGCCCTATACCCCAAGACTTGACCACTAATAAGAATATCCATATAAAATGTCTATTTTTAAGCAAGTGTAACTATTTAAGCTGTACATACAAATTTAAAAAATATTAAATAGATCTCAATTTTTAGATATATTAGAGTGTATTGTATAAAATGATTTCTTATAATTTAATTCCGTCTCTTTCTTAATAATCTTCCCACTTATTCATATCTTCTATATGTAAAAAAGGTAAAATAGAAAAAAAAAATTTAATAAGTGACAATTATTTAAAAGTAAGCTTGACTTGATAATGCTATTTTAGTAAGTCACAAGAGGAGAATAGACTAAAATGTGGGAAATTACACTTGTCTTACTTTTTCTCCCTCCGAGGAATGTAAGCAATTTTTTACCAACAAGGCACGTTTCTCCATATTTCTTCCTCCTAATTTTGTACTTACATGCCCTCCCCAACACCTATAAAATGGTACCCTCTCTACGTTCCTTACAACCAAACCAAGAAGCCAATAGAACAAGTTCGAGTCTTGGAAACATGGCATCCCTCAAACAAGTTTCACTCCTGTTGTTGCCTTTGCTGCTCGTTTCCCTATTCAGGTCCTCCCATGCTGCTGGGATTGCTGTCTACTGGGGCCAAAACGGCGGCGAAGGCTCCTTGGCAGATGCTTGCAACACTGGCAACTACCAGTTTGTGAACATAGCTTTCTTGTCCACTTTTGGCAATGGCCAAACCCCAAAATTGAACCTTGCTGGCCATTGTGATCCCAGCAACAATGGGTGCACAAAGTTCAGCAGTGACATCAAGACTTGCCAAAGCAAAGGCATTAAGGTGCTACTCTCCCTTGGAGGTAGTTCTGGAAGTTACTCCCTCAACTCAGCTGATGAAGCCACACAGCTTGCAAACTACCTGTGGAACAATTTCCTTGGAGGACAATCAAATTCAAGGCCATTGGGTGATGCTGTGTTGGATGGCATTGATTTTGACATTGAGGCTGGTGGAGGGCAACACTGGGATGAACTTGCCAAGGCACTCAATGGCAAAAGCCAGCAAAAGAAGGTGTACTTGTCCGCAGCACCACAATGCCCATACCCTGATGCTCACTTGGATTCTGCCATCAAAACTGGCCTATTTGACTATGTGTGGGTTCAGTTCTACAACAACCCTCCATGCCAATATGCTAATGGTAACATTAACAATCTTGTTCGTGCATGGAACCAGTGGACCTCAAGTCAAGCAAAACAAGTATTTTTGGGAGTGCCAGCGTCTAAGGCAGCTGCAGGTAGTGGTTATATTCCTCCGAATGTGCTCACTTCTCAGGTTCTTCCTGCTATCAAGAAGTCTCCCAAGTACGGTGGAGTCATGATTTGGGACAGATTCAATGATCTTCAAAGTGGCTACAGCAAGGCCATTAAGGGAAGTGTTAATAATTAGTGTGTGGTTAGTTAAATACTAATCTGCATCTTTGGAATAAGTAGCTCGTACGTCCAGTAGGCTGTGTTCCTACACATATTGAGTGCTACCTGAACACTTTCATATATATATGTAATAGTAATAATAGATGACTGAGAATAATACGACTTTTTCTGAAACATGTTGCTCCTTATCATTTTTGTATGGATTTGGATTCTCGTATTTCATTTTATGACACTGTTCTATTTAAGAGAGAAAGACAAATTAACCATATTTGCATAATACTGACAGAAATGATTATAAGTACCAAACATTTTTTTTTTCTTTTGAAATATGTTATCAAAATAAATGAGAGGAAAACAAAATCCTTCATTGTTCGTTGATTATTAGGCTTTCGTTTTGTCTATGCTTACCACGTATCAATTTTGACTTCAAGCTTCTCCTTTTGCATCAATTGTTTCAGCACTATGTATTTAGTTTTCAGCAAGATTTATTAAAATTATAACATTTAAAAAATATTGCCAAAAATAAAAATAAAATATTAAAACTCTTTAGTAATGTTTTCTACAAATGTTGTATATAGACTATCTAAAGAATTTTAATAATATTTTTTATAACTTAATAATATTTTTTAAATATTACTAAATCTCAATTATATTATGTTGTAATGTGTGCATTGATTTATTGCTACTGATTATGTTACCCTCTCAAAAATACAAAGGTTACCTCGTGTTAAGAAATGTTTTTAAAAATATTCCTAGTTCTCTTTTGAAGGAAAAACTAGTTATATTGTATTATGAGATGTTTAGCATCTTTTTTACATTAAAAATGAAGTTGTTAAAAATGGGGAATAATGAATATTAATGATAACTTAGAAATGTTAAAGGGTTTGACATTAATAATATGTAATACTTACTTTATCTTGTTTTAAAACAACTAAGAATTTCTCATGTTTTATTAAAAGAAATGTTCTTAAGCTATTAGAAATGACTTAGTGGTGAGCTATGAAGCATGGGTATTCTATTTTGGCAAAAATACCCGTATTGGGTATGTTTGGTGTACGGGTACATTTTGGGTATGATTTGGATGCAGATTGAGTACGTAGCTTAATGAAAACTACGTTGTTTTAGCTTTTTTTGTTTTTCCTTCCTTTTCTTTCCCCTAAATTAGAACCTAACCCCCCTTCTTTCTTTCCTTCACACACTTCCAAGTTTCTCACCCAATCGCCCACCAGCCACCACGATCAGCTACTCCATCCCTAGTAATAGCCTAGCGGCAGTGACACTCCTCATGGCATAGCAGTGAGGAAAACACAACAGAGTCATTGTGCTGTGTGTGTGAAATGCAGCTTCCCTCTCCAATCTCCGGCGATAGCGGTGGCCCAACGACGGCTTCCCTGTCTTGCTTCTTTCTTGTGACAGTGACCTATATTCTTCTTCTATTTGAGTTTTGTTTTTATTCTGTGTCTTGTTGATAATTTTTTTTCGTTGGAATTATTCTTGAAAATACTTTGAGATATGAGATTATTAACGTTGATAATTCTTGCTTTCATTTTGTGTACTGTTTTGTGTAGTATTTTTATTTTTGTGATGTGATATTGAATAATTTAGGCTTTTATGTTGAAGTTAGTGTATTTTCTAATTTATTATGTGAAATTTTAGTTTTTATTTTTTAGAAATTTGTGAAATATATATATATATATATATATATATATATATATATATATATATATATATATATATATATATATATATATATATATATTATTGTATATGTACCCCAATTTTTACGTGCTCTGTACTCGTATCTATGCAACATATGTGTTGTGAGCTTTTGGATAATATGCATAAAGTCTTATGTTCAAATCTCAACCACCAATTACCAAAATAGAAAAGAAAAAAATTTGGGTCAAAATTAAATATTAATTAGTGATCAATTTGAAAGTCAAAATTTGCCCCCAAGCTAAAGTAGGGAGAGGCTTTATATGAGAAATTCCTAAGTGCTATTAGAGCAAGAGAAAAGTTTTGTTCTGTATTATTTATCACTTGACATATCAATTATTATATTAAAAATATAAGAAAAGTGAGAAACAATAATGATTAATAAAATTGATATTTTAATCCATGAATGATATAAATTATAGAGTAGAATTTTTCTCTTACACCTAAGATCTCTCAGCTTCACAGTTGGTTAAGATTTTGAGCAACCCAAACGTCCATTGATTATTGGCGAAAGTGTTCTTAGATTTGGTTATCTTGTTTAATTTGACGACATATCAATTTTATTCAACGCAATTTTTGAGCAGAAATAGTTGCTTGTACAAGCGATTAGACTTTATATCTTCTTGAGTCGAAGATTAATTCCAACACACTGTAATGGTAGCTACAAAAAGTATTGGTGTAAATGATGAATGACAACAGAAAGACGTTGCAACAATGAAATGAACGCAATACCACAAGAACCACCCCCGGGGAGAACAAAAAAAAAAACCAATATACACCACTAATTGTGTCTTTGGTCTGAGATACAAGAAAATAATAGAAAATATATTACAGAGAGGGAACCGAGAGGAGGTGGGGAACGGAGGACTGAAAGATCAGAGAGGGGGACTTGGCAAATGACTCACACATTCTACACCCTCAAATCCCACCGCTACAGCGCTGCTTCCCTTGCATCTTGCTTTTGTGCTTCAACTTCTTTTGTTCCGGCCTCCCGAGTCCAAGGCACAGGCAAAGACCCAAGTGATATGGGCTCACTTAACATCTTATAGAGGTTATTTTTCTTGCACACTTCATGTTTTTTTTTTTTAAACAAAAACTCAGGTGTTGAACATCAAATAGTACAGTTATAACTATTTTTTTTTTCTTATTTCAGAATACCTGCATTTTTTTTTTTGGGTGAAAGATTTCTTAGCATGAAGTAACCTATATATTTTTAAGAGGGTAACCTAAACAGTAGGAACAAATCAATGCTCACAATTGATGCACAAAGAGAAGGCCAAAGAAAGAAGCTTGAAGTCAAAATTGATACGCGGTAAGCATAGACACATGAAAGCCTAATAAGCAAAGAATGATTTTATTTCCTCTCATCTGTTTAAAGAAAGACACAATTCGTTTGGTACTTATAATTAATTAACTGTCAATCAGTATTAATTTGGTTTCTCTCTTATAATATACCAATAATATATCTTGAAATAAAATACAAGAATCCAAATCCAAATTAACAAGCAACAGGTTTCTGAAATTCCTCAAAGTCGTATTGTTCTTAGTCATCGATTATTACTATTACATATTACATGAACGTGTTCACGTAGCACTCAATATGTGTAGGAACAAAACCTACTGAACGTGCTACTTATTCCAAAGATACAGATAACTATTTTATTAACCTCAAACTGATTAATTAAACACTGCCCTTGATGGCATTACTGTAACCATTTTGGAGATCATTGAATCTGTCCCAAAGCATAACTCCGCCGTACTTGGGAGAATTCTTGATAGCAGGAAGAACCTGAGAAGTGAGCACATCAGGAGGAATATAACCGCTACCTGCAGCTGCCTGAGACGCTGGTACCCCCAAAAACACTTGTTTAGCTTGACTTGAGGTCCACTGGTTCCATGCACTAACAAGATTGTTAATGTTTCCATTAGCATATTGGCATGGAGGGTTGTTGTAGAACTGAACCCACACATAGTCAAATAGGCCAGTTTGGATGGCAGAATCCAAGTGGGCATCAGGGTATGGACATTGTGGTGCTGCAGACAAGTACACCCTCTTTTGCTGGCTGAAGCCATTGAGTGCCTTGGCAAGCTCATCCCAGTGTTGCCCTCCACCAGCCTCAATGTCAAAATCAATGCCATCCAACTGAGCATCACCCAATGGCCTTGAATTTGATTGTCCTCCAAGGAAATTGTTCCACAGGTAGTTTGCAAGCTGTGTGGCCTCATCAGCTGAGTTGAGAGAGTAGCTTCCAGCACCACCTCCAAGGGAGAGGAGCACCTTGATGCCTTTGCCTTGGCAAGTCTTGATGTCATTGCTTATCCCTGCGCAACCATTGTTGCTGGGATCACAATGGCCAGCAAGGTTCAATTGTGGGGTTTGGCCATTGCCAAAAGTGGACAAGAAAGCTATGTTCACAAACTGGTAGTTGCCAGTGTTGCAAGCATCTGCCAAGGAGCCTTCGCCGCCGTTTTGGCCCCAGTAGACTGCAATCGACCCTGCAGCATGAGAGGGCCTGAATAGGGAAAGGAGCAATAGAGGCAACAATAGGACTGAAGCTTGTTTGAGGGATGCCATGTTTCTATGACTCGAATTTGTGCTATTAGCTTATTGGTTTGGTTCAAGGAATGTAGAGAGGGTACCGTTTTATAGGTGTTGGAGGGGCATGTAAGTACAAAAGTTGGGGGAAGAAATTGCGAGAAACGTGCCTTGTTGGTATAAAATTGCTTGCATTCCTCTGAGAAAGGAAAAGTAAGAAGCCCGCAATTTAGCACATTAGTCCATATCCCTCTTGACTGATTAAAATAGCATTATCAAGACAAGCTTACAAGGGACCGGCATAACAAATACCCCCATTTTTAAATAATTGCAACTTTTTAAAATTATTTTTTTTATTTTTGTACAACTATCTGTTACCTTAAAAAATTTATAAAGTATTAATTACTTTTCTCTACTTTATCTTTATTAAAAAGAAGATATGAATAAGTGGGAAGATTATTAAGAAAAAGAGAGAATTAAATGAGAGGGAATAATTGTATAAAATACACTCTAATATATCTAAAATTGAGAGTTATTTAATATTTTTTAATTTATATGTACATCTTAAAAGTACCACTTATTCAAAAATAGACATGTTATACGGATATTCTCATTAGTGCCCAAGTATTGGGATGCATGGCTGCTTTCGAAGTTAATAATTTTTTTTTTCCTTCAATGTGGGGAAACGTTCCAAGCTGAAAATGATAGTAGCCGCCAATGTTGAAATTTATGCCATAAATTAAGGCGTAATATGCGGGGAGCTGATCGAGTATATTCGAGTTGCCTGATCGTCCGCCATAGCTTGAAGTTTTTAGCACTCCCCCCATTTTTATTTAGATATATTGATTTTTAAATATATTGTTTTAATCAAATTAACAAATATATTAAAATGGAGGGAGCATTTTATAGAGTTAAGTTGAAAGCATCATTCGATAATATATGAAGAACAAGTCTTTGACTATTTGAATTGTATACCCTTCTTCCTTGGGATTGAGATCAGCATTCCTAGATCAAATATTCAACAACATTTCCTTTAATTAGTTATATGTTTTTCTGTATTTTCTCTTGAATTTATGTAGAATGTTCACTAAGATTTCTTTTATAACAAGCGATCTTAAAAATAACGTGGATCATAATCTAAGAAGGCTGTATGTATAATTTTATGGGTTTAGCAAAACTAATTGTTAATTTTATCATCTACATCATTACAAATCTTTTCAATACTTCTTTCACAATTAGTTATAAAAAAAATTCACAATATTGACTTTTGACAAATTTGTACCCTACCCTTAAAAGGTTATGATTTAGAAACTATGTTTCGGAGGTCATACCAAAAGCATTTTTGAGAAGTGTTCTAAGAGTATATATGTTAAGAATTCAAAACATGAAACCATCATATAAAAAGCAGAATTTTTATTTTTTCATTGTTGAATACTCTAAAAAAATTCTAATTCTTTTTATTTTTCACATGCATTCTCTACTAGAAGCAATTCTATTCAAGATAGAGTCAGATGCTTGCCATCTCGTGGGTAACTAGTCCCTTCTATTAGACCTGTTCTCAATTAGTCCTCTCTTGCCTTCATAATGTTAAATATGCTGTCATAAATTTGTGAATTGAGTCTGATATTTTTAATTATATTTTGTAAGTTCATTATAAATTGTAAATCACAAATCTTTTATTTGAGTATTAGTCACAACAAAATTACTTTAGAGTTTCAATTGACTATTTTTTTCATTGCCCTGTATGTCGACATCTCGTCTCTATCATAATATCACTTTTTGAGTTTTTTATATTAATGGATATACTTAGAATAAACTAATAAAATTAAGCTTAAATGCATTTAAAAGATTGATATATATATATATATATATATATATATATATATATATATATATATATATGCATGTATTTATGTATGTATATATGTGTGTGTATACAACTTTTATAAAAAAAATTGAAGAGGGTCAAGGCCCATACTTGCCCTCATGTCATCCATCCCCACTCCCGCTAGAGGTGTTTGTGGATTGGATTGGGTTGGATAGATTTGGAGAGTTTTTTCTATCCAACCTATATGCTCATTCAAACAATGAGTTGATTTGAGTTGGTTTGAACAAAATTTTCCTCTCAACCTCACTTGACTCAATCTATTTATAAGTGAGCTAGATTGGGTTAAATTTATGAATCCAATATATATATTAAAAATTTACTTGTTAAAATATGTCAAAATATATAATCAAATATAATTAATCTAAACATATACAATAAAAATTCTTATACACATATTAAATCTTTTAACAAGCACAACAAATATAAATCTCAATATACATAAATTTAGGAAAAACATCCATAGATCCTAAAACTTTTCAAGAAAATATACGTAAATCATAAAAGCTTTTCAAGAAAGCATAAAATAATACATAAGTCATAAAAATAATTCTTCAAGTCAATATGGGTTAGGCTGTGTGAGTTGAATTTTTTTTTTTTTTCATATAGGACTCATTAACAAAAAATCCAACAATCGAATGCAACTCATAACACAACATAAACACAATGCAGAGTAGGTGCACTTCCTTTGCAAAAGAAGAGGATATCAAATAGGCACGTCCGCTGATCCCCAAGGTAGAAAACCAATGCAATACAAATCGTCAGCGCCGTCCAAGATTTTCCCTCTTCTACTATTAGAGGCTTCATTTGCCTTAAACTCTACAAACTTCCAGCTATGATGATGATTAGGCAAATCAATCAGTTCCCCACATTATATGCCCGAATTAATGATACATATTTCAACATTGGTGGCTAGGCTACTGCCATTTTTAGCTTGGAACGTTCCACCAATGAGAATATCCTTAAACACACTAAGTTTCTGTTTTGCCGGTCCTTTTGAGCAAGACTAGATAATGTTATTTAAATTAATTAGTCAAGAGGACTTTAGATTAGAATGTGGGAGATTAATTACATGTTTCTTACATTCTAAGATTGTCTTACCAACAAGGCACGATTCTTATAAAATTTTCTATTAGAATTTTAGATCACACGAAATGGAGATCAAGAAGAAAGGAAAGGTGTATCTGGGGGCAGAGAGGAAGAAAAGTTATCTGAGAATTCTGTAATGAATTCAATATGATACTGAGAGTACAACTACATCAGTTATTTATATCTGTACATTACCAGTAGCATTCTAACTAACTACTAACAATAGTGATCTAACTATAACTACCCGAGTAACAAACTTATAGCTAACTTATATAACTACATCAATATCACCAATATTTTCCCCTAATTAACCAAGTAATCTCACTTATATGTCCTCTCAAACACCTATAAATTGAAGGCACCATCTTTGCATTCTTTGAACCAAACCAAAAGGATAATAGAACAAGGTGGAGAATAGAAAGATGGCGGCCGCCCTCAAAATAGTCTTAGTTCTATTATTGCCTACGTTGCTCTTTTCCCTATTCAAGCCTCCCATGCTGCTGGGTTTGCCATCTATTGGGGTCAAAAAACACCAATGAAGGCACCTTGGCAGATATGCTATTGCAACAGTGGCAACTACCAATTCGTGAACATAGCTTGTCCACTTTTGGCAGTGGCCAAAACGTACAATTGAACCTAAAAATGGAAATTGTTAAATGATCAAAATCTTTTATTACAATTGCCGTTGTTATTCACTTTTGAATGATTGTAAATACCCACTTAGCTTTTTCAGCAAAACTTATTCACGTATACTACAATATACCAAGGTCGATTATAGTGAGATTTGTTAGCTTGCCGTATCTAGTTGATCACTTAAGTAAATTTGACTTAAAGAGTTATTTAAAAAGGAAAAGGCCATGCTGAGTCATCAGGTAAGTTGTTGAACTATTTATCATATCATTAATTTGAAAATTCAATGAATCGTTTGGATGAGAGCAAATATCCTGAAAAGATTGATAGTACAATATCTAATTATGTCAATCCATATATTATATGTGATAACATTGACTTCAATTGACTTATGTAACTTGTTACCTTTTTACAACTTAAGTATATGGAGAAACCACTATCTCAACAGCAAATTAAGCAAAAAGGGGGTATTTGGGCTGGAATATGTAGTGTTAACTTTGGTGATAATGAATTGTTGGAGTTGATGAATCAAGGAATAAGGTTGGAACTTGGGAATGGAACAAAAGCAAGATTTTGGTGGAATAGATGGATAGAAGGTGGAATTTTAAAAGACATGTTTATGACATTATTCTCTTTGTCGATCCAAAAAGAATGTTGTGTTAGAGAATGTGGTTTCTGGGATAGGCTTCAATGGATTTGGAGCTTCCAATGGAGACGAAATCTTTTCCAATGGGAATTGGAGGTGTTGGATGAAATGAACCAAGTCTTGGCAGGGGTGCACCTAAACAGCTATACCAATGACAGGTTAATTTGGAAGTTCGACAAAGAAAAGGAATTCTCAATAAAATCAATTACCAACATGATATTGGAAAAGAGGGTACATTGAGATGGTTTTAATGCCTTTAATTTTACAAAATCAATTTGGAAAGGCTTGGTCCCCCCAAGAGTAGAAATCCTAACCTGGTTTGTGCTATTGGAAAGAGTTGACACAAAGGTTAGATTAAATAGGTTGGGCATTCTATTGCAGGATCAGGTTAATTGCACATTTTGCAAAAAATAACCTCTTTTACAGCTGTGAATATTGTTGGTACTTGTGGAGGTTTTGGTTTTAGGAATGGAATATCAGTTGGGTATTTCCATTAGACCAGAAAAGCTACTTTGAATCATGGATGCAAATTAAGTTAAATGGCCCAAGGAAGAAAGGTTGGTGGATTGCCTTTTTTGTGGTAGTATGGACCATATGGAGGTGTCGGAACCTTGTCATCTTTGAAAAGAAAAACATATCAAAAGAGGAGGCTTTGGAAATGGCAAAATTCTGGTTTAATCAATGGTCTGATGAGAGTAGCATGGAATGATTTATAGAGACAGCAAGATAAGTGCTGTTATTTTGAGGTGACTGTGTTTTCAAATATCAGTTTGGTGTCGAATTATGTGCCTATGTTTGATATGATTTATAAAAATCACTTGATGTGTGAGTTTGTGCAAGATAACAATGTATGATTTCCAGGAACGAAGGAGCTCAGGGCTGCATTCTAACTCTATTATGAGTTCTCACATTTTATGTTAATAAATGAACAGGATGAATCGGGATCCACAGTTTCGGTTATCCATGTGGCGCTGATACAATTTTTAAGTGTTTAGGGGGAAGGAAATGAGAAACAGAAAAAAGGAAAAAGAAAAAAAGGAAAATAAAAGAAAAGGAAAAAGTAAAAAGAAAGAAAAAAAAAAGAAAAAGAAAAAAGAGAGGTGAAGAAAAAAGAGAAAAAAGGAGAAATAGAAAAGAAAAAAGAAATAAGAATAAGGGAGCGGATAGGAAAACGTAGGAAGAAAAGGCTGAGAAGAAAGAGAAGAAAAGAGAGGAATAGAAGAATAGAGGATGTGCTTTCTAGGAAATTATATATATAAAGACATATATATATAAATCAAATTTTGAGGGTTTAGCAGCTAAAATTAGGCAGCTGCTTGTGTTAGGTCTATCAGAGTTAGTGAGCAACTTGGTGAGCGTATAAGTTTTGGTATTGAAGGTCTTAATGTGAAGGATATCTGTTGTGGTGTGGTGGAAATACTGGGATGGAAACTGTGTGTTAGGTCAAGCAAAGCCAGTAACAAATTTGGTAGGTGAATATGGTGTGGTAATGCGGGCTTAATGTGAAGGATGAGGGGTGGGGAGTGGTGGATCAGGCATAACTCAGGGCTGGGGGTTAAGTGGATGTCAGTAGATTGTTAAAAGATGACCATTTTCTGTTATTCGGAGTTGGATGGTAAAAGGCGGTGGTATCATGCTTTTGCTACCTCTTGTAGTATAAGCTGTGTGTATGTCAGTATAATGAAGCAGGGAATCAACAAAAGTAAGATTAGCTGGTGTTGTGGAGGTGTTTCCATTGATTGTATATAGTATTCGGGGTACTAATTGTGTATTTTCGTTGATTGGGTCATAATGGTTGTTTATAGTCAAATGTGCTGTCAAAAGTTGAGGGCCTGATGGAATGAATAAGCTGGAAAAGAATATGATAAACAAGAGAGAAGAGTGAAAATTGGAAAAAGAAAATAGAAAAAGGCAGAACGAAAAATAGAAAAAGAGAAAAAGAGTGGAGTGAAAGAGAATGAGGTAAAATTTGAGAGAGAGTGAAAAAAAAAAAGAGAAAAAAAATATAGAAAACAAGAGTTAAAAGAAAAAGAAAATAAATAAGAGAATTAGGAATACAATTGTGAGAGCTTTTTGTAGCAAGATGTCAGGGAGACATTAGTAGGTGTCAGGATCTACTGCAGATACTCGTGAGAGAGAGGTGGTGAGTGAAGATAAGAAAGGTTAGATAGCGAGGATAGGAAAGAAAGTATTTTGTAAAGTTTAGTGGACTATGCATTTAGTTGTGTTGGGCATAAATCTAAGTATGATTGGTTTAAGTGCATACTTGACTTTCCCATTTTAGATTGATGTCTAACACTACTGTAGTTACTTGGTTTGTGTCGTTTTGTGTGTGCTGTGTGCTCCATATCAAGTTTTAGAAGGTTTGGTGCAAGATGTTGCATGACCTACAGGAAAAGTAGCGGTGGTGGTATACAGTGTAGGTACAAGAATGGAATTAAGAGACTTCATATCAGAAAGCAATATTAATTGTAAAGGGGAGCATTACATGTGGATATGCAGTTAAACCCGATCTGCCAATGGTGTCAGTAATAGAACTTTACAAGCTGCATGTCATGAGGTAAAATAAAAGTGCAACAAGATTAATTCAGTTTACAACTCCGGTCCCCAAAGAGTGTAAGCAGAAGGTGCAGATTCTGATCAATGCTTGTCCGGGTGTGGTTGAGTCGAAACTATAGTGATGCTATGAAATAATTCAAAATAGAAGCATGCAGAGGTAATACCATACAGGTAATAATTCAAAATAGATGCAGTAGTGACCGGGTCAAAATTGCAAGTATTATTGGGGTGCCTTTTGTTATAAGACGGTTTAATTCGTTATACGTGTGCTCTTGATAATGCATTTACAGCGGAAGCATATATGGGTACTGTGGGTTGGGGTCTATGATGGGATCTTTAGTCTTGATATCTTGTATTTTGGTTCTAGTCGCTCACTCCTAACTGTGAGTGTTGTTTGAAACTATCGAAAAAAAAAAGTATGCTTTATTGAAAGCTTTTAAGACTAAGTATACTATCTATTAAGAATTTTGTATGTTTTCTTAAATTTTTGAATATTGAGACTTATAATTGGTATGCTTGTTAAAAAACTTGATATTTATCTTAAAATTTATGTTATATATATTTAGAATTATTGTATTCAATATATTTTTTAGAATTTATTTTTATACTGTTAGCTAATAGAAATAGTAAAAAGTGCCAACTCATACAAATAACCACCCATTATAATGAAGGATCCATCATGACTTCTCACTTTCTAGTATTTTATTGATTGATAATGTAAAATTATTTTACATTATCAATACATATTAATTAAACTCTATTTTTTAACATGTTTTAGAAAGTAAATTTTTAATGCATATCAAACTCATGGGTTTACTCAACCCACACAACCCAAATTTGCTCATCCTACCATGAGTGGAATGGGTTGGGTTAGTTCAATCGAAAAAAAAAGTTTGTTCATTCCAACCCAACTCATTCTTTGAATAAGTGAGCCGGGTTGAAATAGCACCCCAAAACACCCCTAATTAAGAGAATTTCTCCTCCACAATGTATAAGTTTAACTCAAGTCAAATTAGTTAAATTGGAGAAATTTTAAATACTCAAGGTCTATATCAATAATAATAATAATAATAATAATAATAAAGCATCGCTCCGTGTGTTAAAGGAAATGAAACCATATATCTAATGTTGCTTTCAAATCTTATCACATTAATTTAAATTGTATCTATAATTTGTGGGAGGAATTGCAATGCCTAATCACTAATGAATGTACGAGGATTCTTTGTCTTTAATTTGAGTCTTCCTTGTCTCACTTATCAAAAGCTATCCTTTCTCTCTCTCCTTTCTTTTTGGGGGGTCTTTGACAAGGATATTTTAATAGGTATTGAAGTGAATCAATATATCAAATATTATCGTGATTAAGAGATATTTTAATACAGACATCCAATCATATATTGTCATATCAATAAAAATCTTTGATATAATTATCCACTATTTGAATAGTCATATAAATAAAAGATTTTAATTGAATGACAGTGTAAAAAAATTTTATACTGTTAGTGTATCCTAATTAAATTTTTTTTTTAATAATTGTCTTTTTCAATATTTAAAACTTGATCATCTTCTTAATTAGCTTATCAAAAGCTTATTGCATATAAATTTTATTAATCAATTTCTTTTAACTGGATATTAGAAGTGTTGGTGAAGTTTAAATATTACACGATGAACTTGCGCTCAAAAGTGACCCGTTAGCTTCATCACGAGAACTGAGACAGCCAAGTAACCTTAAACAACACCCAAAGCGAACAAGAAATCTAGACTTAAAACCTTTCACAACAATTAATCAAGAAGGTGGGGCCTAATCTTAGACTCATAAAAGAATATAGTTAGGGTATATTTGTTTAGGGGGTAAAAATGAGGGGAAATTTTTTTATCAATGAGCTTTATATATAAAATTGTATATGAAATTTATTCATAAAAAAAAATTTTCTCCTCAATTTTTACCCCTAACTAAACACACCCTTAATGATAAAATTTTACATTTAAGTATATAATTAAGTCATAAATTTTTTGCGTGAAAAGATATATTATCAGATTCTTTTGTTACTTGATTTTTGGGCTTACCTTGCGTTTATGATTAGCATGTATATGTATGATAAAACTCGACCTTTTCTTTTTTTATTCTAAAGCCTTTCCTTGCACAGAAGTATGCATTTTCCTTTTTCACTTGTGAACATTGATTTATAGCTACCGCTTAGGTTACCCTATAAAAGTTGCTAGATGTAAAGCTTCCAAAGCGAAAAGTATGTTACTAAAGCAAAATACAAAATTAATTATTACTTCAAATTTTATGAAGTACAAATGTAAATATGTGAGAATCCATTTTCTTAATTATTTTCCATCAACAATTGTAAGTTGTATTTTATTCTCTAAAATCACCTATCACTTTAAATAATTTAGATTTAAACTCTGCGTTAGGTTATTTCATCAGATATAAGAAATGTTTTTGGGGCTGGATGACTTAATTAGGTGGTTGAAAAAAGGCCAATGAAACCTTTATACAAATCTAAAGATTTTAATTCCTTTGGTAAACATAAACCCTAGAAAAATCCGAATTGTTTATGTTCTAGATTATTAATATTTAAAACTTATTAAAATATAACTAATTTAACTCAAATTAGATTGACCTTTTATGGAGTAAAATTTTTTTAATGTTAATATTTTTTTATTTATATGATTTAAATTTGAGATCTTATTGAATAAAAGAATATAGCAAATCACCTGAAGCAAAAAACAAAAAATTATTAACTCAATTTTTAATATGAGAATATATTGTATTCTTAAAATAAAAGGATAAATTTTCAAATTTGTCAGTGAGAAGAATAGAATCAAATATATTAATCTCTCAACAATAAAAAATTTGTTAATCATATTATTCTTTTGTAAAGAATAATGTGCCCAATAAGGACTATGATATATTTGTAATTTTCAAATACAAGTATCTGTCAACAATACGAGAGATACTTGTATTTAACTCGCTACCAGAACAAGAAAAATGCATTATTTTATGTAATTCAATACTCGACATCTCATTTATTGTATTAAAAGTATAGTTAAAATATAACCAAAAAAAGTATAGTTGAAATGTTAAACATGGAATGATCTAATTGTATTTTACTCTGAAAAGACTGAATTTTTTTTCATATGATAACGCAATTCGATCAGTGGACCACACTTAACGCCTGAATTTATGATACAAATTTCAACATTGGTGACTAATACCATATTCAGCTTGGAAAGTTCCACCAATGAGAATAATTACCTTGAACATGCTACAGTTTTTGTTTTGCCGGTCCTTTGAGGTAGCTGTACTAGATAATGCTATAAAAATTAATTAGTTAGTCAACTTTAGATTAAACTAGAATATAATGTGGGTTACAGGCTTCTTACATGCCAGCAATTTTATACCAACAAGGCATGTTTCTCCAAATTTCTTCCCCTAATTTTGTGATTACATGCCTCCCCAACACCTATAAAATGGCACCCTCTCTACGTTTCTTGCACCAAACCAAGAAGCCAATAGAACAAGTTCGAGTCTTAGAAACATGGCATCCCTCAAACAAGTTTCACTCCTGTTGTTGCCTTTGCTGCTCGTTTCCCTATTCAGGTCCTCCCATGCTGCTGGGATTGCTGTCTACTGGGGCCAAAACGGCGGCGAAGGCTCCTTGGCAGATGCTTGCAACACTGGCAACTACCAGTTTGTGAACATAGCTTTCTTGTCCACTTTTGGCAATGGCCAAACCCCAAAATTGAACCTTGCTGGCCATTGTGATCCCAGCAACAATGGGTGCACAAAGTTCAGCAGTGACATCAAGACTTGCCAAAGCAAAGGCATCAAGGTGCTACTCTCTCTTGGAGGTGGTGCTGGAAGCTACTCCCTCAACTCAGCTGATGAAGCCACACAGCTTGCAAACTACCTGTGGAACAATTTCCTTGGAGGACAATCAAATTCAAGGCCATTGGGTGATGCTGTGTTGGATGGCATTGATTTTGACATTGAGGCTGGTGGAGGGCAACACTGGGATGAACTTGCCAAGGCACTCAATGGCAAAAGCCAGCAAAAGAAGGTGTACTTGTCTGCAGCACCACAGTGCCCATACCCTGATGCTCACTTGGATTCTGCCATCAAAACTGGCCTATTTGACTATGTGTGGGTTCAGTTCTACAACAACCCTCCATGCCAATATGCTAATGGAAACATTAACAATCTTGTTAGTGCATGGAACCAGTGGACCTCAAGTCAAGCTAAACAAGTGTTTCTGGGGGTACCAGCGTCTCAGGCAGCTGCAGGTAGTGGTTATATTCCTCCTAATGTGCTCACTTCTCAGGTTCTTCCTGCGATCAAGAAGTCTCCCAAGTACGGTGGAGTCATGCTTTGGGACAGATACAACGATCTTCAAAGTGGCTACAGCAAGGCCATAAAGGGCAGTGTTTAATTAATTAGTTTGTGGTTAGTTAAATACTCTGTATCTTTGGAATAAGTAGCACGTTCAGTAGGTTTCGTTCCTACACGTATTGAGTGCTACGTGAACACTTTCATATATATGTAATAGTAATAATAGATGACCGAGAATAATACGACTTTGACGAATTTCTGAAACATGTTGCTTGTTTGGAGTTGGATTCTTGTATTTCATTTCAAGATATGATACTGTTATATTATAAGAGAGAAAACAAATTAATACTGATTGACAGTTAATTAATTATAAGTACCAAACAAATTGTGTCTTTCTTTAAACAAATGAGAGGAAATAAAATCATTCTTTGCTTATTAGGCCTTCATTTTGTCTATGCCTGCCACGTATCTATTGACTTCAAGCTTCTTCTTCGGTCTTCACTTTTTGCAACAATTGTGAGCATTGATTTGTTGCTACTGCTTAGGTTGCCCTAAAAATATATAGGATGGTTCGTGTTAAGAAATCTTTTACAAAATTTTTTTTAAGTCTTTAAGAGTAAGAAGAAAATAGTTGCACTGTATTATTTGATGTTCAACACCTGAGTTTTTACAAAAAATGAAGTGAATGATAACCTACAAAAATGAAGGTTTTAGACATTGAATAATACATAATGCTTACTTTTTCTTGTTAACATCCGAAAATTTTTCATGTCTTACTAAGAAAAAATGTTTTTGGGGTCAAAATTAACCATTAATAATCAATTGGAAAGTAGAAAATATTGTCCAGACGCGAAAGTTGGGAGAGACTTTATGCGCATGCGCCCAAGATTTTGAGCAGCCCAAACGTCCATTGATTATTAGTGAAAGTGTTCTTAGATTTGGTTTTCTTGTTTGACCACATCAATTTTATTCAACACACGTTTCAAGCAGAAACAATAGATTCTACCAGCAATTAGACTTTGTACCTTGTCTTCGGTCACAGGATCAATTAATTCCAACACAAACCTCACGAACTTTTTCTAAAGTTTTAATAAATTTTGGTACATGCCTTTTTTTTTTCACCGTTTTTATGTTTAGAAGTGATTTTTCTTTACAACTACTTAACAAAATCAAACTTGACCGAGAACAAGTTAATACAAATACAGTTTTATATCAGTATATCGGGAAAAAAAAGTAAAGATTTCAATTATCTAAATTGGAAAACGTGATAACATATAGGATGTTTGATTTTTCATTTGGAAATATCAAATTACACTTTAGATAAAAGTTTTTGCAAATGAAAAATCAAACATACTAATAATTTAAGAGTTATGTTATGTGTACATAACATTTCTTGGATACCATTGTAATGCCCGGGTCAGGAGTCACACGAATTGTGACACTTTGTTCTGTCGAACCCTGTGAAAGCTCTAAGTTTGGACCCTATGCCCCCTTGAAGGGCTATAGGATTGGGACATTTTTATGGGATCAAAAGTTCCGGTAATTGTTCCTTAGATATCAAAGAATTGAAGAGCAATTTTTAACGAATTTTTAGAGGTTATTAACCATTTCATTTTCAAGCTCGAAGTTTAAGAAAATGCGAGTTTTCAGAAGTTTGTACTAAAATCCAAAAGTTGGATTTTGATTCTTAAGGTGTTTGATTTTTTTCAATATTTTTATTGGATTCAAATGGGGGATATTCTCTTATTTACATTTATATTTTAAAGTTAATGGAGAATAAAATAAATGAGGACATTAACTTAAAATTAAGAAATGTAAATAAGTATATGATGATGTTTGAGAAGAGTTTGGAAAAAAAAAAAAAAAAAACAGAGACTGGGCGCCTAGCGAGGCTAGCTACTGCTCTGAGGTGGTGTAGCTTGGTGGCGAGCGCCCATTGGCGTAATTAAAAGAAGAAGCTCGAAGCTTCTCCCTCATTCTTCACCCACCTCTCTCTCTCCTCCTTCCTCTCTCATCCTTCTTCTTCCCTCATGGTTTCCATCAATTCTTCACCCATTTTTACTCAATCTATCATCAAATCCATTCCTTCCTCATCATTATCCAAGCTTTGGAAGTTGATTCCTTCTATGGAGCTCTCTCTCTCATCTTCTAGTGAGAGAAAGTGGTGGTGGGAGAAGACCCACCACTCTCCTCACGCTCCACCACCTTCCTCCGCTCTCTAAGGTAATTCTTGAGCTCAACCCTCCTTATTAGACCATAGATTAGCTAGTTTTTCCATGAATTCCATGTTTAATGCTATCAAGGGGGGGTTAGGGTTCTAGAAATTTGGGGGTTTTTGCCCTTTGGGGCTAATCCTAGTATATTGTTGTAATAGTTAAGTTGTGGGAGTCTAACATATGTATTTGTCATGCTAGATACTCTCCGGAATCTCTTGGTGGCTTTAAGACTTTGTAGAGTTTGGGCTCCCTTCTTTCCAAACTTGATAAGCTGTGAGTGGATAACATATTTATAGCTAGTTTGTTTTAAGTATATGTATGATTTATAATTTGTTTTAAGTATATCCATAGTTTCATAAATGTTATGTTTGTGGTTTAAGTTATTAAAGATCAAAGAAATTAAAATAGCATTTTAACGATGACCTTAGTGAATTCTTGAAAGATAAAAGATATTACTCTTGTCTATATATATATATATGATTATGTATGTGTGTGGGACAAGCACCTTAAAGGTGAATTTCAATACTTGAACAGTTTGATAGAGAAAGATATGGTTTCAAGTCATTAAATGTTAGCTATATAAAGGCTTGAAGTTGATATGATATTTAGAAATTATAGATTTCTATGAAGTAAGCTTAATATTGAGAACTATGAAATGTTAATGTTTTAAAAGCTTAAGTAATGTATTTAGAATCCAGACTTGATGTCTGGAGTAAAGTTATTAAGGAATTTTAATGATAACAAATTAGAAATGAGCAAAGGTTTTCAAGGAGGAGGGAACTATAGCAGAACTGTTTGCTAATGGCAGCAGCATTAGTCTTGGTGCACCTCGAGTAACCCAGCTAGCAGGGTGATTGCTAGCCCGGCATGTTTGGCCGACATGTCCGGAATGTATAGACACGCATAGGCGTGAAGTTATCATTTACTGCTGGAGTTAGGCCACAGGGTCACTCAGTCAGGCAGCTATTTCTGAAATAGAATCCTCCCTTAAGCTTTATTATAACTTATTTCAGCTAGATTTAAAAGTATTATGCCTATATATATATGTTTGTA
This sequence comes from Pterocarpus macrocarpus, assembly GCA_031439585.1. Classification (NCBI taxonomy): domain Eukaryota; kingdom Viridiplantae; phylum Streptophyta; class Magnoliopsida; order Fabales; family Fabaceae; genus Pterocarpus; species Pterocarpus macrocarpus. The sequence continues at coordinate 57,424,805 of CM062516.1, read as the reverse complement.
ATGAAGTTATTATCCAGTCGAATTAAAAAGGCGATTTAATGAATTATATAGGTTTACTGAAAATCTTACGGTATTTGATATACATAGACGAAGTATTTCAATAGCAAATATGGTACGAGATTTTTAAGAAACTTTTAAAGTTATTATTTTGCAAATGTTGCGCTTTGGCTTGTCCCACCCTTGTTATAGATATATTATCCCTCATTGAGTCTGTAGACTCACTCTTTTCTCTCTCTCTCTCTATATTTTTAGACAGGTGCGGGACCGCGCTCAAGCTTCACTTGATTAACTAGAAGATTCAGCATTTAGGCTTAAGTGTATAACCTCTAGAAGTGCTCCATTAGTCCACAGGCAGGGTCCTCCCTGTATCAGTTTTAATTTGTAATAAAAAGCATGTTATTTTTAGTTAAGTCAAGTTGCTTTTAATGATTATGGGTTAATGTTCATGATGGATACATATGTATATATTTTCATAAGTATGATTACGTTTTAAATTCCTATATTGTGTGCTATGGGGTGCATTCGGAGAATGCTTGGATCCCCAATGATTTTGTGTGTTTGGATTGTTGTGCAGGTGGAGGATCCGTATTTGGGAATAGTCCTAAATACAAGGGAGACTCTGCCCAAATTTTTTTTTTTTAGAAAAGATCTAGTGTAGGCTTGCTAGGGGACGTGTCCCCTATGCGTCGGTCACGACTTAGGTTAGGTCATGACAAAGATGGTATCAGAGCATTAGGTTTCCCTGTGGTTAATGGAGCAAGTGTCCTCTAATAAGATCACAATTGTGCAAATGGAAGCGCGCCCATTTTCATAGATTGTGATGTTATGAGAGGCCTATAGGAATGATATTCTTGTCCTTTGTCTCTTAGTTATCCTAGATATTTCCCCAAGTTGTGCACATTGATCATGTGATAATCCAAGAGTTTTGCTCCTATTTCATTTGTAATTCCAACTTTAAAACTAAATCCTTTATCCCTAACCTATTGTTTTGTCCGAATTGTTCCTACAAATGTGTAGCCTAGCAGGGTTTGTGAGCTCATAAAGTTGACATGGAAATTATGAGATGTAAAACATGAGATATATGGAAATGTGACTTGTGATTTGTAATAACATGTTAGAAGTGAGTAAATGTCTTTTATGATCCATGATGTAGTTTGATGAGTTAAAAGAGCAATTTCCTTTCTATTCTCTTTGATGTCACATAATAACTTACCAAAGTTTAGTGATCTTGCGCGATCTTGAGTTATTGATCATGATTTTCATGTAAAGGTTGGAAAATGTGCTTGGTGGTGTTAAGGCTTGAGTCCTAATACCTAAGGATGTGAAATTATTTTGATTGCTTGCAACATGTTAGATTGTCTAAAGAGTTTAGCATAATGGGATTTAAGTTACTTTGAAGTATTTAAGCCTGATCCAAGGATGATCATGACAGATAGGAGTTTATTTTTCAAGAAGTGAATAGATAAGGTCTAAGGGAGTTGAGCATAAGATTTATGTGCTAGAACTTCAGCTAAGAGGAGTTCAAGGAAGGCAAGATTTCTTAGAAAGTTTTATATGGATGCCATAGATGCTTAAATGGATTTCTTATGGTACCTAATTAGATGAGGTTGAATCGGAGTTAATAAGAATTTGTTAATGATGGTAAATGCTATGAATGCATCCCAATAATGTTTATGGATATGCGAAATCTTGTGCTGTGTATGAGTCTAAGATATAGATAGATGCTATGGTATGAACAACTTGGCGAAATTAAGAGGGTTCCCTATGGGGAAGGCCATGATTCCTAATATAGAATTTGGGCCTGTTACTCTGAGCATTCAGTTCAAGATCATGCTATGTGGTATAGGGAGGAGTGCTTGAAGGATCTGTTGATCCTTGCATGTGATTTCCCCTGTCAAGGGAGGAAGTAGTACATAGAGAATAACTAAAGCTTAAGGCTTAATGTCTGAATAAGAACCTGTGGTCAGGATATTCTATATGGAATGTTTCCCCAGGTGGTATGAGCTATTTCTCAGAGTAAAGTTTTGCAATTGAGACTTTCTAATCAATGTTGAGAAGTAAAGAACATGCACGGAAGATACAAGAAGTTGGTTTACTTTAGTGATATTGGGAGTTAGTGCAAAGTTCTTATCGCCATACATGGTTATGATGGCGATCCCTTGATAAAGGGACCATTCTTGACAGGAAGGAAGTGGAAATTGGATATGCCAGCAAGAAAGAAGGTGCATATATATGGTTTCAATGTAGTCTAAAAGGAAATATTGCAGACATAATAGATAAGTTGGATATATTTCACCCATTCTCTAGAATCACATGGCTCTAGCAAAGTCCAAAGGAAAAGTAAATTAAGTTTTTAAAGAAAGTAATCATGGTCAGGTTGATGTAATCCCAAAATCGTAGTAGTAAAGAAGAAAGAAAAAGAAAAGAAGGTGTGTTTATGGTGTGGATTAAGATGATGTTACGGCAGAGCAAGGGAGTAACACTAGGTTTAATGGTTAAGTTGGACTGTTCTTGGGGGCCTAGCAAATGGTTCCTCCAAGGTTAAGCTAATGAGTAATATTAAGGAAAACAAGGGAAGTGAATTCAAGGGGATAAGCCTACAAGTGACTGAAATCATTAAGGAAGCAACTCCTAGGATCTAATCCTAGGAATTTAAAGGATAATAAAGTTTAGTGCAAGTAGAAAAGGTGATAGATACTGATAAAGGACCTGAAGGTTAGAACCTTAGAAGTATGAGTAGTAAGATATTACTTGAAAAATCCTGTTAAGGTGACTGGTGATGCAATTTTATGGATGAGGAATCTAGAACATATATTACAATAAACAAGGCCTAGTGAATCAGATTGGCAAGATATGGGACCACAAGCAGTGATGGATTATAGATTTTGTTGATAAGGAATCTTGAACTAGTTAGAATTAACTTTGAAGGAAGTGGAGATATCTAAAGAGTTTAAAAGAGGAAAGAATGTCACAATCAGTAATGGATGTTTGATACAGAGGAAAGTTCTGCTGATTTAGTAATCAGCAGTAGCTTGCCTGATATGTGTATCAGAAGGGTGCCACAATCCTTTCTATGATAGTTCAAATGAGTCATGTCCTCCAAAGATAACTCAAAAAAGAACAGATCATGGAAATGAAGGGTAAATTCAAGTCTTAAGGGCTACCGATTGTAAAGTAAAGTAAAGAATATGATACGAGGGGCATAGCCAAAGCATTTCAAGGAATCCTTAGCTAATAGAGTAGCTTTAAGAAGAATAACCTTGATGTGGGAATGCATCGTCGTATTGAAGTTAGTATAATGTGAGGTTTTGCATACTGTAATCTTGTAAAGGCGTGCCCTAGTAAAGGAATGTTCAAGGCATTAATTAGTGGAAGAAGAAGAAGATGAAGAAGGAGGTTAAAATCTTTTGTTTGAAATTCGGGGACCGAATTTCTTAAGGGGGGAATAATGTAATGCCCGGGTCAGGAGTCACACGAATTGTGACACTTTGTTCTGTCGAACCCTGTCAAAGCTCTAAGTTTGGACCCTAAGCCCCCTTGGAGGGCTATAGGATTGGGACATTTTTATGGGATCAAAAGTCCCGGTAATTGTTCCTTAGATATCAAAGAATTGAAGAGCAATTTTTAACGAATTTTTAGAGGTTATTAACCATTTCATTTTCAAGCTCGAAGTTTAAGAAAATGCGAGTTTTCAGAAGTTTGTACTAAAATCCAAAAGTTGGATTTTGATTCTTAAGGAGTTTGATTTTTTTCAATATTTTTATTGGATTCAAATGGGGGATATTTTCTTATTTATATTTATATTTTAAAGTTAATGGAGAATAAAATAAATGAGGACATTAACTTAAAATTAAGAAATGTAAATAAGTATATGATGATGTTTGAGAAGAGTTTGGAAAAAAAAATAAAAAAGACTAGGGCCTAGGCCTAAGGCCAGGCCAGCCTTGTCAGGCTGGTGGTGTAGCTTGGGTGGCGGCGCCCAGCGAGTCAGTCATGGCCTTGCCCGCTGAGCGTAATTAAAAGAAGAAGCTCGAAGCTTCTCCCTCATTCTTCACCCACCTCTCTCTCTCCTCCTTCCTCTCTCATCCTTCTTCTTCCCTCATGGTTTCCATCAATTCTTCACCCATTTTTACTCAATCTATCATCAAATCCATTCCTTCCTCATCATTATCCAAGCTTTGGAAGTTGATTCCTTCTATGGAGCTCTCTCTCTCATCTTCTAGTGAGAGAAAGTGGTGGTGGGAGAAGACCCACCACTCTCCTCACGCTCCACCACCTTCCTCCGCTCTCTAAGGTAATTCTTGAGCTCAACCCTCCTTATTAGACCATAGATTAGCTAGTTTTTCCATGAATTCCATGTTTAATGCTATAAAGAGGGGGGTTAGGGTTCTAGAAATTTGGGGGTTTTTGCCCTTTGGGGCTAATCCTAGTATATTGTTGTAATAGTTAAGTTGTGGGAGTCTAACATATGTATTTGTCATGCTAGATACTCTCCGGAATCTCTTGGTGGCTTTAAGACTTTGTAGAGTTTGGGCTCCCTTCTTTCCAAACTTGATAAGCTGTGAGTGGATAACATATTTATAGCTAGTTTGTTTTAAGTATATGTATGATTTATAATTTGTTTTAAGTATATCCATAGTTTCATAAATGTTATGTTTGTGGTTTAAGTTATTAAAGATCAAAGAAATTAAAATAGCATTTTAACGATGACCTTAGTGAATTCTTGAAAGATAAAAGATATTACTCTTGTCTATATATATATATATATGATTATGTATGTGTGTGGGACAAGCACCTTAAAGGTGAATTTCAATATTTGAACAGTTTGATAGAGAAAGATATGGTTTCAAGTCATTAAATGTTAGCTATATAAAGGCTTGAAGTTGATATGATATTTAGAAATTATAGATTTCTATAAAGTAAGCTTAATATTGAGAACTATGAAATATTAATGTTTTAAAAGCTTAAGTAATGTATTTAGAATCCAGACTTGATGTCTGGAGTAAAGTTATTAAGGAATTTTAATGATAACAAATTAGAAATGAGCAAAGGTTTTCAAGGGAGGAACTATAGCAGAATTTGCTTGCTAATGGCAAAGATTAGCCTTGGTGCACCTCGAGTAACCCAGCTAGCAGGGTGATTGCTAGCCCGGCATGTTTGGCCGACATGTCCGGAATGTATAGACACGCATAGGCGTGAAGTTATCATTTACTGCTGGAGTTAGGCCACAGGGTCACCCAGTCAGGCAGCTATTTCTGAAATAGAATCCTCCCTTAAGCTTTATTATAATTTATTTCAGCTAGATTTAAAAGTATTATGCCTATATATATATGTTTGTAATGAAGTTATTATCCAGTCGAATTAAAAAGGCGATTTAATGAATTATATAGGTTTACTGAAAATCTTACGGTATTTGATATACATAGACGAAGTATTTCAATAGCAAATATGGTACGAGATTTTTAAGAAACTTTTAAAGTTATTGTTTTGCAAATGTTGCGCTTTGGCTTGTCCCACCCTTGTTATAGATATATTATCCCTCACTGAGTCTGTAGACTCACTCTTTTCTCTCTCTCTATATTTTTAGACAGGTGCGGGACCGCGCTCAAGCTTCCGCAGTTAACTAGAAGATTCAGCATTTAGGCTTAAGTGTATAACCTCTAGAAGTGCTCCATTAGTCCACAAAGTGTGGTCCTCCTGACGCTTTTAATTTGTAATAAAAAGCATGTTATTTTTAGTTAAGTTAAGTTGCTTTTAATGATTATGGGTTAATGTTCATGATGGATATATATGTATATATTTTCATAAGTATGATTACGTTTTAAATTCCTATATTGTGTGCTGTGGGGTGCATTCGGAGAATGCTTGGAACCCCAATGATTTTGTGTGTTTGGATTGTTGTGCAGGTGGAGGATCCGTATTTGGGAATAGTCCTAAATACAAGGGAGACTCTGCCCAAATTTTTTTTTAGAAAAGGTCTAGTGTAGGCTTGCTAGGGGACGTGTCCCCTATGCGCCGGTCACGACTTAGGTTAGGTCATGACAACCATATCAAGTTATACCTCATCCAATGGTAGATGGGGATGTGAGTCAATATAATATCTAAAAAATATTATGTACACATACTATTTTTCTAATTTTAAATTATCAACGTAAGAAAACTATGGGGTAAGGGTAGTAGTGGGTGGGGAGGCAAAATGGGGGGAAGGGGACACGAAGCAAAGAAATTCTTTGATAGTCATGAAGTACCACATGGAAGAGTTGGCAACTTGACTTAACCCATGAGCACCCAAGAATTTCTCCACGGGGAAGATAGTTTTGTGTGTGTGTGTGTTTTAGGGTGGGGTTGGGGGCGGGGGTGTTGGGATTAGGGTTATGAGAAATGGGTCAATAGATCATAGTGTGATTTTATTAAAAAAAAACTTTATTTTTTGGGGTCAATTAGATAAATTTTGAGAACTTTTAAAATCATCTAATCTCAACATATCAATCAATTTCAATGGCCATAATCACTAACTCATAGTACCCATTACCATTAGGGGTGAGGCTAGGTTGAGTCAACCAACCAACCCACATATTTTAACCCCCCAGCCCACAAAATATAGGTTGGGTGGGGTAGACGGATTGGGTCAGTTTGAAAATTTTATAACCTATGAGATATGGGTTGAGTCATGGGTTTGAAAATTTTTGAGTCATACAATCCAACTTAACTCACCTATGAAAAGTTGATAGAGTATTTGATAGATTATTGTAATACAAATCTAGTAGATCGTTTGGATGATATTAAATATGTTGAAAATTTGAAAATAAAGTTAATAATTATATCAATTTATATGCTATATATGATGACTAATTTCAATAGGCTCATTTAGTTTGTTGTGTTTTTAGGACTTATATATATTTTCTTAAAAATCACTATGACTTAAATATGCTGAAAGCTTCTAGGACTTATAAATATGTTTTTAAAATTTATTTATATTGGATTGCTATACTTATTAAAAGATTTGATATTTATGTTACATTTTATGTTATATACATTTAGATTTATTATATTTGATTATATAAGTATTTGTTTTAATGTATATTGGACTAATGGGTTTGCTCTAACCTAACCCACTCGGTCAGATTAAAAAAAAAATTTTGCTTAAACTAAACCAACACAGCCCATGCCCACCTGCTACCTGTGTAAAGACCTACCTATCCTCCTATTAAATAATACTAAATAAAATTAAGCATTCCTCTGTTCTTTCTTTTAACTTACACTACCTTTTTCTTTCCTTTTCTTTATGTGATACGTCATACGAAAAAAGCATTACAGGTTCTATTAGTATAATTATATAGGCAACAGCACGTGCTTCAATAATGGTTATTAAACTATCAAAATGTGAGAGGAAGAGAAAGTAAAATAAAATAAAACATTAGGATGTCTATCTACCAAAGAGAAAAAAAAATTGGATATATATATATATATATTGAACATTGCTCAAGACTCTCCAAAAAGGAGAGGAACACATGCAGCAAAGCAAAGACACCAACAACAAAAATTGGGATGTCTTATTCACACCAATCTTAATTGTAGTTGACCTCAGGAAGATCGCAATGCTGCTAATCGATGTGGCCCTCATGCCATCAAGGTGTATAAAATATAACCTTTATTCCAACCAAAATATCCACTACATGAGATGAATCATCCACTCGTTCGCGTTGGCTGATAGTTTTTTTTTTTTTTTTTTTAAGATAGATATCATAATTTTTTTTTAAAATAATTATAGATATATACGCTTGTGCATAATATATCATGGCATTGAATCTTCTACTCTAGGCAATAAATGTAACCCTTATACGAAGCCTTTATTCGACAAAATCCACATGAGACCAAATTGAACATGCTTAGATTCACGTTGGTTTCTTATTCAGAACACCAAGGAAAGCAAAGCTTGATACAGGATACCACAACATGTAACAAGTCACTTAATTATTCCATACAAAGCTTGGGTGCACATACATATACTACCTTCTCAGAATGATTTTGGTCAGATGTAGCACAAAGCTTCCGACACACTCTTAAACACTATGTCCCAAACTGGTGTCAGAGATTGCAGCTCGGGTTTCAAAACATAAGGCAGTATTTTACCGCTGTAATTAGTTTGAGAATCAGCGTATCTCTCCCACGGCATAACCCTTTCATAGTTGGATGTTTGCTTTATATGCAGAAGCACTTGAGAAATCAGCTTCTCCGGTTCTATGTAACCAATCCAAGGACTAGTATTCGATGCTGGCAATCCCATGAACAGTGAGTTATATTGGGCAGAAGCAACGAGGCCCATTTATCCCTTGAGTCAATCAGCGGCACAATGTCGCCAGTATAGGAATATCCAAGGTTGTTGTAGAATTACACAAACACGTGGTCCAAAAAGGCTAGTTTTGATGGCCTTTTCAAGGTAGTAAATATTTGGTTCGGTAAGACATCGCGGTGCTGTGGACAAGTAGAACTTTTTGTCGGGCTTGTTGAAAAAGTAAACTTGATGATAAATTAATGATAGAAATTGAAGGGTGGTTTGTAACCACAATTTCAATGAGTGATGTTGATAAGTTTTAGATGTTTTTATTACTAGATAAAACCATTCATTATTTGGAAATAGTAAATTTAGGATGCCTTGTATTATTATATAAACCTTTGTATTGTTGCTACTAAAAGGAAGACAAAAGAAACACGTAAACATAAATACAAAACTTACAATTTCCTTCTATATTTTTTTCTTCCTTCCCGTGTTTGTGTGTGTGCGTACATTATCATATTTCCAACAAAGTGGTATCAGAGCCACTTACAAAAAATGTCTTCAAAGGGTACCACTTTATCCTTCCAATACCCACAACTATCTAGGTTCAATTATGACAATTGGGCAACTCGAATGAAGGCTATCCTTGGAGCTCAAGCTATATGGGAAATTGTTGAGAAAGGCTATGTAGAACCAAAAAATGAGGAGAAGCTAGAAGCAGCTCAGAAGGAGGAATTGGAGAATAAAAGAAAGAAAGATCAATGTGCACTCACCATCATCCATTAAGGCTTAGATGATGAGATGTTTGAGAAGATTGATGATGTAACCAATGCTAAGAAAGCTTGGGATACTCTTCAAAATTCTGTCATGGGAGTTGAAAAGGTGAAGAAGGTGTGTCTTCAAACTCTACGGGCTGAGTTTGAGTCTCTAACGATGAAGGAGACAGAATCCATTTTGGATTATTTCACTAGAGTTCTGGTGGTAGTGCACCAAATGAAAATGCTTGGAGAAAAGTTAAAAGATGTTCGTGTTGTTGAGAAAATCCCGCGTTCTCTCAACTCAAAACTCAACCATGTGGTGGTAGCCATTGAAGAATCTAAAGATTTGGAGACAATGTCCATTGATCAGTTAAATGGTTCCTTACGGGTCTATGAAGAAAGGATGGACAAAGGAAAGCAAGAACATGTAGAGCATGTCTTGCAAGCAAAACTTTCGTGGAATGCTAAAAGAGAAGCCAGCGAAAGTGGAAGACAAGGCTGAGGACAAGGTCATGGTTGAGGCTATGGACAAGGACGTAGTTATGGAAGAGGAAGAATTGAGAAAAATTATTCTCAAGAGAGAAGAAATTAAAATTTTTCTCGAGGTCGTGGAAAAGGAAGAGCAGTTGATAAAAGATACATTGAATGCTATTCATGTGGAAAGAATGGTCATTATTCTTGGGAGTGTCATACATCAAAAGAAGAAGAGAACAAACTTGTTGTACATAGTGAAGATGTTGAAGAACCAACATTATTCTGTACGCTCATGGAAGATCAAAATTCCGAAAATAGTATGTGGTATCTTGATAATGGAGCTAGCAATCATATGACATGTGACAGAAGTAAATTTGTTGCACTTGACACCAAAGTGACAGGCCACGTGCATTTTGGTGATGAATCAAAAGTAGAGATCAAAGGTAAAGGGACGATTCTATTTGAGCTGAAGAATGGACGCCATAAGATTCTTCCCAATGTTTACTACATTCCAAAAATGAAGAATAACATTTTGAGTATCGGGCAACTTATGGAGAATGGTTGCAAAATAGTCATGGAAGGTAGCTATCTTTGGCTCAAAGATAAAGAGGGAAATCTTATTGCTAAGGTTTCTATGACAAGAAATAGCATGTTCTTATTAAACATGAGAACTACTAGAGCTATGTGTTTGAAATCTTGTATTGAAGATCCATCATGGATTTGGCACATGATATATGGACATCTAAACTTTGGAGGGCACAAAGAACTGGGAACAAATTAAGGAAGATGGTAAAAGGCATTCCAACAATAGATCATCCTCATCAGTTATATGAAGCTTGCTTACTTGGAAAATATTCAAGAAAGAGTTTTTCAAAGCAATCCAAATCAAGAGCTACTAAGCCACTTCAGTTGATCCATGCAGATGTTTGTGGGCCAATTAAGGCTCTATCACTTGGTAAGAGTGTTTACCTTTTGCTTTTCATTGATGATTATTCACGAAAAACATGGGTTTATTTCTTAAAGCAAAAGATTGAAGCATTCAAGAGGTTCAAAGCTCGTGTAGAAAAAGAAAGTAGTAATGAGATCAAATCTCTAAGAATTAATAGAGGCGGAAAGTTCATTTCAAATGAATTCAAGACCTTTTGTGAGAATCATGGTATTCGACATCCCTTGCTAGTTCCCAGATTGCCTCAGCAAATTGGAGTTGCTGAAAGAAATAACAGGACAATTTTAAATATGGCAAGAACGATGTTGAAGAGCAAGTCATTGCCAAAAGAGTTATGGGGAGAAGCAGTTGCATGTGCAGTTTATCTCTCAAACAGCTCACCCACCAAAAGTTTGAAAGATTTTACACCTCAAAAAGCATGGAGCGGCTTAAAACCTAATGTATCGCATTTGAGAGTTTTTGGATCTATTGCATATGTTCAAGTTCCTGAGCAAAAAAGATCAAAGCTTGATGATAGGAGCCAGAGTTGTGTTCATTGGCTATGAGGAGAACTCAAAAGGCTACAAGTTCTTCAATCCTAACAACAATAAAGTAATAATCAGCAGAGATGTTGAATTTGAAGAAAGTGCAACTTGGGATTGGAGTACACAAGCTGAAGCTACTTGTGATTTTCTACCTTACTTTGAGAAAGAGGAAGCTCCAATACAAGGAGTGCAAGGTGAAGTTGAAACCCTAACAGCAAATTCATTCCCAATAGCATCATCATCTCCATCTTCTAGCTCAAGCAAAGGCCCTCGTAGATACCAAAGTCTCACCGATTTCTATGACCAAACTGAAATGCTAGAGGATGAAAATTTATTGTGTCTATTCTCTAATGACGAGCCTTTGAGTTTTAAAGAAGCTGTGCAGGATGAGAGGTGGATACAAGCTACGGAGGAGGAAATTCAAGCAATTAAGAAAAACAAAACTTGGGAACTTGCATTACTTCCAAGAGGTCATCAAGCAATTGGAGTCAAATGGGTTTATAGAGTTAAGAAGAACTCTAAGGGTGATGTAGAAAGATACAAGGCAAGATTTGTTGCAAAAGGGTATAAGCAGAAACATGGAGTTGATTATGATGAAGTTTTTGCTCCCATTCCTCACTTGGAGACAATAAGGCTATTATTGTCGCTTGCAGCACAAAACCATTGGAAGATCTATCAAATGGATGTGAGGTCTGCCTTTTTGAATGGTAACCTTGTGGAAGAAGTTTAAATTGAACAACCTTTAGGTTTTGTTGTTGAAGGTTGTGAAGACAAGGTGTTAAGGCTTAAAAAGGCCTTATATGGATTGAAGCAAGCTCCGAGAGCTTAGAATAATTGTCTTGATAATTATTTTCAACAAAATGGCTTCACTAGATGCATTCATGAATATGCACTCTATGTGAAAAAGGAAAATGATGATCTGTTATTTGTTTGTGTATATGTGGATGATCTTATATTCACAAGTAATAATCAAATCATGTTTGAAGATTTCAAGAAGGTGATGGTGCAAGAATTTGAGATGAGTGATATGGGGCTCATGTCTTATTATCTGGGAATTGAAGTAAAACAAATGGAGGATGGAATTTTCATCTCACAAGAAGCTTATGCAAGAGAACTGCTGAAGAAACTCAACATGTCTGATTGCAATCCTACCAATACACCTATGGAGTGTGGAGTTAAACTTTCTAAAGAGGAAGAAGGTGTATAGAAGGTTGATCAAACATTGTTCAAAAGTCTCGTAAGAAGTCTAAGGTATTTGACTTGTACCAGATTTGACATTTTATTTTCAATTGGACTAGTCTGTCGCTATATGGAGAATCCATCTGAAACCCATATGAAGGCAGCCAAGAGAATTCTGTATTATCTCAAAGGCACTCTTGAGTATGATATATTTTAATTAGCTTCAAACGAGTTTAAGTTGACAGGCTATTGCGATGGTGATTACGCAGGAGATATTGACAATAGGAAGAGTACTACTGGGTTTGCTTTCTTTCTGGGAAATAATGCAATTTCTTGGTGTTCAAAGAAATAACCCATAGTCACTCTTTCAACTTGTGAAGCTGAGTACATTGCTGCCATTGCTTATGCATGCCATGCAATTTGGTTGAAGATATTATTGAAAGAGCTTCACTTTGAACAAGCCGAAGCTACCAATATTATGATGGACAACAAATAGACTATTGCTCTAGCAAAGAACCCAGTGTTGCATGACAGAAGCAAGCATATAGAGACAAGGTATCATTTTATTTGATAATGCATTGAGAACATGCATGTGGAGGTTGAATATGTGAAGTCATTTGATCAAATTGCTGATATTTTCACAAAGCCTCTTAAGTATGATACTTTTCAAAAGTTAAGAAAAATGATTGGAGTTGAAAAGTTATCAAGTTTAAGGGGGAGTGTTGAAAAGATTAACTTGATGATAAATTAATGATAGAAATTGAAGGGTGGTTTGTAACCACAATTTCAATGAGTGACGTTGATAAGTTTTAGATGTTTTTATTACTAGATAAAACCATTCATTATTTGGAAATGGCAAATTTAGGATGATTTGTATCATCATATAAACCTCTATATTGTTGCTATTAAAAGTAAGACAAAAGAAACACGTAAACATAAATACAAAGCTTACAGCTTCCTTCTATATTTTTTCTTCCTTCCTATGTGTGTGTGTGCATACATTGTCGCATTTCCAACAAGGCTGTCTATTTAAGAGCATCGAGTTCCCTAGCAAGGTCATCCCAATAAAGCTCCGATTCCTCAATGTGGAAATCGATGCCATCCAATGTGACACTTTCTAGTGGACCATATTGGCCACTAAGGAACTTGTTATAGCGATAGTTGGCAATGTCCTTTGCATCTACGGGTGAGCATAAGGTGTAGGGCCCTATCCCTCCTCCGAGGGAAAGGAACACCTTCACGCCTTTTTCCTGGCAGTGCACAATTTCTTTCTCTAGTTTGGTGCAAGGGTTCCAACTTCCACAGTGGCTTGCGAAGCTCCAACTTGGGGCTCTGCCACAACCGAACGAGTTGAGGAAAGCGAGCTTCACAATCTCGTAGCGTTCGGTGTCACATGCGCTTGTTAAGGTGTCCTCGTTTACGTTTTGGCCCCAGTAGATGGCTATTCCGCCTGCGGCATGTGAAGGGATAACGTTAGAGGAGAATGTGAAGATAAAGGACAAGAGAAGTAGGATCCATGCTTGATTTTTGCAGGAAGTCGTGATTGTTTGAGTTGTGTTACGGGCGTGGTTTTCTTGTTTTGATTGGTGAGTGTAAGAGCAACAGAAGCAACCTATTTAAAATGGTCTCAAGATGCTTATGCACACATCAACAATTTTTATTTTTTAAAATAATTGGCAAAACACTTGAAGTAACTTAGTGTTGATCACACATGAAAGGGAAAAAAGTACTTTCTTTTCTGGAATTATATGGTATATGTACTTTAATCCTTATATTTAAAAAAATATAAATTGACTTTTTTAAAATGAAGGGAATAAAAGATACGTACTCTAAGGATAAAGGGGGTAAAATGCTTTTTTTCTTTCTTTCAAAAGAATAAAAGCTTGTTTAGTTAGAAATTAAATTAAACATGTTACAAATGTGTAGGAAAACGCTGACATTATTATTCACTTTTGAATGATTGGTTAGTCTCCACTATTGTAATTTGTCTTACAACTTCCTCTAAATTATGTCATTTTTATTTTCTGTGGAGCGTTATTCGTTAAAATTATAACAATAATAATCCAACTTAAACTTTAAAAGTCGTATATATTCTTCTCATCCCCTCCATTGGCCAATAGCAAATTAGAGTTGTGTGGTGTGTGAAATTCTTGTATGTTCTAAAAGTAAAGTATTTTTTATTCTGATCTATTTATTATTTGTCACATCTATTTGCGTTGGTTAAAAAGAATAAATATATGAAAACAAGAGATGCATATACCTTATTCTAGCAGCATATAAAAGTTTCTCGATGTGGTGGTCCCTGTAAGGTTATATTTTGGCAGAGAGCCCGATGCTTTAAGAGCAACATGGCCATGGCAAGTCGATCGATTTCCGTGATAGTATAACAGTCCATCACCATTTGCAGCACATTTTTTGAGCGAGAAGTTTTCTAGCCACTCATTGGAGAAAGTATTGCATGGTAAGGAAGTATTTAGGCAAATTGTGCTTCATCCATTAACTATAGAATTTCTATCAATTCAAAATTATTTACAAATTTAAAAAAGTATGAATAATTGGTTAATTAGTCTACACTACTGTAATTTGTCTCACAACTTCCTCTAAATTATATCATTTTTGTTTTCTGTATAATTCAGTTAAAAGTCGTATTTTCTTTAATTATCCCCTCCATCGGCCAAAAGTAGCTAAGGGCGGTGTGGTCCTGTATAAGCATAATTTTAACCCGATGCTTTAAGAGAAAGTGGACTTACATGGAATATTATCAGTCGAATATATATATATATGACAGTGTAAAATATAGTTCACCATGTGCTAATTAGAATTGTAAAAAACTATCAATTCATGTGAGTAGTTATGACAAGAGGTGATTATCCATCATAATTTAGTATTTTTTATAATTCTATTAGCTGATAATATAAAATTATTTTATAACGTCAATGTATAGAAATTAAACTTTAATTAGATTATTAAATATATTTAATTCTTACAATAATTATTTTAAAAATCACATATATTATATTATAGATTAAATAGGTTTTTTAATTTCTTATCTTTATCTATTTTTTAATTTGATCCGTTACATTTTATATTTCTCAGATTAGTCTCTTATATTTTAAATTATTTTCAATTTAGTCTCAAATCACTATTCTATCACAAAATTGACAAAAATGCTGACATTAAACAAATGGTGCTCATGGCACCCATATGGATTGTGTCATTTTAGCATTTTCCCATTAATTATGTGACAAAATAGTGATTTTGGACAAAATTGAAAACGATTTGAAACATAAAAAACTAATTAAAAAAAATAAAAGGAAAGTGATCAAATTAAGAAGTCGGGTAAAGGTAATCAACCAAAAAATCTCTTTTGCCTGTATATATTACATACTTCATTGATAATATAAAATATTTTACATGAATATTATATTAAAATTAATATCTTATTATTTAAATGTTACTTTTATATAAACGTTATGTAGACATTTAATAAATTATGTCTAAATATTAATAATAATCATATTATCGAGATGAATCTGTGTATGAAAATCATATATTAACAATTGTAAAATTTGATTATATTATTAAAAAATTTGAAGAAAAATTTAACATTTATTATTAGTTATTTTATTATATCTATTAAAAATATAAATAAAATTTATAATTATTTATATATAGATGATATTTAAAATCACGAATATAACAAATGTTTAGTTGATTCAAACAATTTAGTACTTATTCCTTTTTAATAAGATCTCGAATTTAAGCCTTATAAATAGAAAATACTAATATTATGAAAACTTTATTTTTATAGTGACTCAATCCAACTCAAACCAAAAAATTGATTTTTTTTTCTTTTTAAATCACGTGTATAAATATCATTTATATGGTAATCGTAATAGTTCATCGGGATTTGCAGCACGTGTTTTGAGTGAGAAGTTTTCTAGCCACTAATTCTACCAAAGAAGGTGACATTATAAACTGTAATTTGCACAAACCCTAGGAATCAAGGACCACAACGTAGGTGCCCGATGACATGGTCCACATATGTTTTGGACCATGTGATGATCCATCCCTTGTAACCGGTTACATGGAGCGTAAGTAAAATCGGATGGCTAAAATTGAACCCGTGTTATAATTAAGTGTGTGATTAAAAAAATTATGAGATTAAAATTATTTTAATAATTATTTATTTATATAATTGTATTTTTATATAATCGCTTATATAAAAATTAATTTATATTTAGATATTTTAGTTGAAATATAATTTTAAGATAATTTATTTTATTTGATTTGTATGAAAAAATTTACTTTTATATGGTAAAATTATTAAAAAAGATATGAAATAATTATTTATATTATATAATATTTATTATTTAGAGTCAATTTAGTAAAAATATAATAATTCTGAAATAATCAGCTTCTAGTTATAATCATAAATTTCAAAAATTTGTTTATGCCTATAAACTATTTTTCAGCTTAAAATTATCAGTTTTAGATTATAATTTATATATTCTATAAAATTACCCAAACATGATTAATTTTTAGAGAACAATTTCTTTGAGGAAAAAAAGCTGTTTGCATGGGTTCCAAATTTGCTCTAAATGGAGAAAATCAATTCCTTAATTTTGCTAGGTAGTCCCTCTTGATTGCAATCTGAAAGGGAGCAGATTCATCCCCCAGCAGATAGTGAGAAAACCCTGAACCCCAATGGAAGTTAATTAAGATGCAGAAAGAGCAATGATAAGGGAATAACAATTATCGATTTGGACAAGTGGCTGCCTTCAACAGTGTATCGATTATCTTGTTTTAAGTTGGAAGATATTTAATCCCCCAAGATGCCAATTGGTTTTGTTCATAACATTGGCAATTTTGCATTGTTTAAAGGATTTTCAATGCTATTTTAGCGGAACCCATCTGTAAATATGGTAGTCCCAACAACATAACTGAGAAAAATAATCAAAGCTGTTAGCTATGATGTGGTTGTTTATGCAAGTAATAATAATTTCTTAGATTCGTGGTATGAATTTGAGTTTGGTGGCCATAGATTACGCTGCACATGATGACTTGTCAAAGACAGTCATTCCAACTGTGAAGCAGCTTTGGTGACCCAAAAAAAGAACTCTGAAGCAGGGTGCAACTACTATGAGCCCAGACTTTCATCCAGTTCAACAAAATATAGTTCTTCGTCTGCTGTTCTTATAAAGCCTTTTAATATTGTTGCTGACTCATGTATTTGCTATTGTCAATCGACCATGAGTTTTTTTTTTTAATAGTAATTTATTTGCGCAAATGTGCCAGTTCATACAGATGTGGGGGACATTGCTTTGTGGGAAATGGGTTGTAGGGAGTGGTTGGTCTTGAGGAACTTCAAATTTTGGGATCTTAGTGCTGGTTCAAGGCCATTTTAGGTTGCCTCCGATAAGGGGCAATGATAGAAGACTGACTCTTGCTGTAAATAAAATATAAAAGCGCTTAAAATGCAATTTTAAAAACATGCAGGTAGGGTTAAATTTGTGATTATATTGAGGACCATCACAAAGTCCAAAACAAATGGTGGACAAAGTTAACACCCACCCCATAACGTAAACTTCTTTTCTGTACTCTTTTTAAGTCTTCTGCAAGGTTGTAGTGATTTTTTTTCCTTCTTCCTATCCTATCCTATTCTATTAGTACGTCCCTTCAATAATTATTTGATAGTGTATGCAGAATATTTTATGTCCATATCTTCATTATTAGAATCAACCTCTAAATGGTACTTATTAATTTTCATATTGAATAAATTAGTCTTTAATAAAAATAAATTGATAAATTGATTCTTAATTTTTTAAAATATCGAATAAATTAATCCTTAATAAAAATAAATTAAGAAATTAGTTTTTAACTTTTTTAAAATACCAAACTACTTTAATTATTTTATTAAATCTCTTTATTAAATACCATAATATAATTCATTAAGTAGTTGATATGGCATCATTACCTCCCATCCTATTATCCTAATCATTCTTGTTTATTAAAATAACTTCATTTTTGGCAAATTTTTAAGCCAATATATTGAATTTTATGTTATAACTTGATATGCAAGAGGAATTTTGCCAAAATGACATAGCTAAGTCGAATTTTATGTTCTAATTTTAAGTAAGTTTATTCAACCCAACTAAAATTATTGTTTGAATGAATGAGTTGGGTTGAAAGAGTACCCAAATCGCCCATAGTTGAGAGTTTTTCCCTTCAATGGGTTGATTCAAACCAAGCCAGATTAGTTAAATATTAGTGAACTTCAAGTATTGATGGTCTATTAAAACAAAAAAAAAAACATCGCCTTCCTTATTAAAGGAAATAAAACCATAAATCTAATGTTAGTTTCCAAATCTTATCACGTGTAACGGTGTAATATTGTATCTATAGTTTGTGGGAGGAATTGCAATGCCCAATCACTAATGAATGTACGTACGACGATTCTTTGTCTTCAATTTCAGTTATCATTTTTTTTTTTTGGACAAGGGCATTTTAATGACTATTGCTGTGAATCAACACATTATGTATAATTGTGACTAAATGTCCTCCAACATTGTTTCCTTCAAGGTTTAAAACTTGATCCGCCTTATTACTTGACTTATCAAAAGCTTATTGCATATAGTGCGTTTAGATTGGCTTTTGAAACAACAAAAATTTTTTCTTAACTTTTTCTAAATAGATTTTTATTTTAAAAGAATTATTTTATATTTGGATAGATAATTTAAAAAGTATTTTTAATAATTAAAAATATTTATAAGTTTATTTGGATTAAAAAATAAAAGTATCTTTTTATAACCAAATTACATAAAAAGGAAAATATGTATTGATAAACTTACGAACCAAATAGGTTTATAGAAAGACTTTTGACTCTGCCACAAAATATCTATCATCACTCTTAGAACTCCTTTTTTTTCTTTATCAACGAAACTTCCCATTTCTTTTTCTTTCAAAACACTTTTTATGTTAATTTTTTGGATTTTTCCTATGTTAAATTTAATCAATAATTTGTTGGTTGTTTAGTCTGACATCATTAATATTTTTCTATATCGTAAATTCTTCTTATGTTTGTATGTAAATCATGTAGAAATTAAAAGAGGTAAAAAGACTGATCCTTACAAATATTGTTGAATGTTTCTTTACCTGTAAACTTAGCAATCATATTTGTAATCTAATTTACAATTAAAATTGCTGCACATCAAAAATAAAAAATACTTGAACATGTAATTAATTGACAACAGAAAAGCGTTGTTAGGGAGACGTGTAGTATGCTAGTCATTAACAAGTGCAGAATATTTTGGAGCAACCAGAAGGGTGTTCGATCAATGATACATGATCAAATTAGGTGTGATTTAAATGCTGCTGAATGGCCATATCCTATATTGGTTAGTGAAACAATGCATTGGGGCTTCTTAGTCAAAAAAGAAAAAGGGGGGGGGGGTGTTCTATTTCTCAGTAATATTAGGATTATTTTTCTATTCCATGTGCTTATGACACTGTTTGGTTTTGTCTCCTCACTTATACTGTGAGTCGAGTTTTGTTATCAATTATTGGAAAAAAGGGAGACGTGTAGTATTCTAGAGAATAATGGATGTTAATGTAGATGACCTTGAAATAATACGACTTTCAGGAATTCTGAGACATGTTGCTCCTTATGAAGTATCATTTTAATTCGATTTGGATTCTCATATTTTATTTCAAGACATGATAATGTTATAAGAGAGAGAAATATATTTTTGTGATTAAGTACCTGCAAAGTTGGTATCTTTCTTTTTCAAGGATGATTGATGTTGTTGTTAAAACAAATAAGAGGATAGAAATTGGAAATTGTCTTCTCGTACATAAATTTTATATGACCTAATTACACGTACACTTTTACAATTGCTCAAAATGATAAGTTTTAATGGGGAGCTCATGAGAAAATATAGTCAATAATAAAATTTTATATATTATTAAATTTTTCACATAAGAATATTTATTATCAGTTGCTTTCATTGTGTGATTTTGGGGCTTACCTTGAGTCTATGATTCGTATGTATGCATGATAAAATTCGACTTTTTTTTTCAAGCCTTTCCTTGGATAGAAAGATGCGCATTATCTATTTTACCTTGACTTGTGAACATTGATTTATAGCTACCGTTTAGGTTGCCCTCTGAAAATTGCTAGATTTGAAGCTTCTAAAGCGAAAAGTTATGCTTAAGACAGCAAACTACAAAATTGATTATTACTTTAAATTTTATGAAGTGCAAGTGTAAACATGTAAGAATATATTTTCTTAATTATTTTCCATCAACAATTATAGCATGTATTTTATTCTCTAAAATTAACGATCACTTTAAGTATAATTCAGATCTAAACTGTTACGTTAGGTTATTTCATCATATATATTATATAAGAAATGTTCTGGGCCTAGACGATGGCTTACTTAGAAGATTGAAAGAAGGCCAACGAAACCTTTATTCAAAGCTAAAACCAGTACATGACATCAAACGCACTTTGATTCTCCTTTGGTAAACATATGCCATAGGAAAATCAAAGCTCGAAACTAGATAACACGAAGGTAACAAGTCACTTATTCCATCATAGCATAGCAGATAGTACTGCATGCATATATATATATATATATATATATATATATATATATATATATATATATATTTTTTTTTTTTTAAAGCGGTTTTGGTTTCGGTAAGATGCGGTGCAAAGCTGCGGACACACATTCAGATATTGCGTCCGAAACTGCCGTCACAGTCTGCAACAGGCTAACAGATTCAACACAAGACTTGATCTGCTCGCTGTAATTATTTAGAACATCACGGTATCTGTCCCATAGCATAATTCCTCCATAGTTGGCAGTTTGCTTTATGTAGGGACATACCTCAGTAACCATCACCTGGGGTTCAATATACCCAATACCTGCTGCATCACGTCCTGCTGGTAGCCCCATGAACAACGAGTTATTGGACGGAAGCAACTTGACCCATTCATCCCATGACCTAAGCAGTGGGCCAACGTCGCCATTTGTATAGGAACATCCGGGGTTGTTGTAGAATTGCACAAACACGTAGTCAAAAAGGTGAGTTTCGATGGCTTTTCCAAGGTAGTAAATTGGAATTGGACATTGTGGTGCTGCGGACAGGTAAAACTTTTTGTTGGGTTGCCTGAGAGCATCGAGCTCCCTAGCGAGGTCATCCCAATAAAGCTCCGTTTTCTCAATGTCGAAATCGATGCCATCCAATGTGACACTTCCTAATGGACCATATTGGCCACTGAGGAAGTTGTTATAAAGGTAGTTGGCAACTTCCTTTGCATCCTCGGGTGAGCTTAGTCCATAGTCTGATCCCCATACATCGGCTCCTCCAAGAGAGAGGAACACTTTCTTACCTTTTTGTTGGCAGTACTTAATTTCCGGCTCTAGTTTGGTGCAAGGGCTCCAATCTCCACAGTGGCCTGCGAAGTTCCATTTTGGGGTTCTGCCTTCGCCGAACGTGTTGAGGAAAGCCAGGTTCACAATCTCGTAGTGTTCGACGTCACATGTGGTTGTCAAGGAGCCCTCGTTCAAGTTCTGGCCCCAGTAGATAGCAAATCCCGCGGCATGTGAAGTGATGACGATGGAGGAGAATGTGAAGATCAGGGACAAGAGAAGCAGGATCAATGCTTGATTTTTGCCGGAAGCCATGATTGTGGGTTCTGTTATGGGCGTGGTTTTCTTGTTTTGATTGGTGAGTGTAAGAGCAAGAGAAGCAGCCTATTTATAATGGTCTCAAGGTGCTTATGCCCACATCAACAATTTTTATATTTTAAAATAATTGGCAAAACACTTGAAGTAACTCGGTGTTCGTTACGCATGACTATGTTTTTTAAAGGGAAAAAAAGTATTTTATTCTTTTAAATTATATGTTATGTGTAATTTAATTTTTGTATTTTAAAAAAATATAAATTAATTTTTTTGAAATTAAGGCACTAAAATACACATAATTTATGGTTTGTTTTTTTTGGCCTTTTGCCAAAAGAACAAAAGCTTGTTCAGTTAGAAATTAAATTAAACATGTTACAACCGTGTAGGAAAATGCTGCTTCACTTTTGAATGATTGGTTAGTCTCCATTATTGTAATCTGTCTCACAACTTCCTCTAAATTATATCATTTTTGTTTTTTGTATAGCGTTATTCGTTAAAATTATAATAATAATCCAACTTAAACTTCAAAAGTCGTATATATTCTTCTCATCCCCTCCATTCGCCAAAAGCAAATTAGAGTAGTGTGGTGTGTGAAATTCTTATATATTCTAAGAGTAAAGTATTTTTTAATCTGATCTATTTATTATTTGTTACGTCTATTTGTGTTGATTACAAAGATAAAATAGAAAATAAAAGTGAGTAGTTAAAGAAATAAAGGTCGCTTACAAAATACATATGACGAATAATAAATATATGAAAACAGGAGATACATATACCTTATTCTAGCAACATATAAAAGTTTGTGGATGTGGTGGTCCCTGTAGGCTTATATTTTACCAGAGAACCCGATGCTTTAAGAGCAACTAGCCATGGCAAGTCGATTTCCTTGATAGTAACAGTCTATCACCATTTGCAGCACGTTTTTTGAACGAGAAGTTTACTAGCCATTAATGGGAGAAATTATTGTATAGTCATAAAGTACTTTGTCGAATTGTGCTTCATCTATTAATTATAGAATTTCTATCAATTCAAAATTTTATTTACAAATTAAAAAAATTATGAATAATTGGTTGGTCTACACTACTGTAATTTGTCTCACAACTTCCCCTAAATTATATCATTTTTGTCTTCTAGGTAGCCTTATTTTTTAATAATAATAATAATAATAATATTATTATTATTAATAAAGAGAATTTTCCCAAATAACTACCTTTTGGTCTCTCTTAATTGTATTTAAATGAATAAATATGCAAATAATTTAGAAAAAATATAACTACATATCCCACTATTAACCCCATTCCATCCCACTTCATTTTTTTTTTCCTCTCATCACTTGTACCCATATTGCAATTTTTCCAATAAAGATTTTGGATAGCCAAACAACATATTCTGATCATTTATGTACATTGCAATTTTTTCTATTATGATATGATAATTTTTATGACTTTTATTAGATAATGTTGATTATATAAAATTATTTTTAATATGAGATGATAATATAAAATTATTTTATCCTATTAATATATAAAAAATGTAGCTTGACTAACTTCCTTTAGTAACTACTCTTTGATCTCTCTAAACTAGATTGAATTAAATTTTGAGTTCTATAAATATATTTAACTAATCTATCTATAATTAATTAAATACAAATTAAAATCGATAAAATTGTTAAAAAAAAAAACTACTCATTATTAATCAACTCCTACTATATATACTTTAAAATTACCCACTAACTACTACAAACCATTAACATATTTTTATCCTCTCTTAATTTTTATTTTTTTACAAAAAAAATTATTTTAAAATTAAGTTTAATTTGTATATACTGACAATAAAAAATAACTTTATATTATCAACCATTAAAAATGTAAAAAAGTGCTGAATTATGGTAGATCTCTCATCATAGTAGGTAGTTAATTAGTATAATTTAGCACTTTCTTACATTTCTATTGATTAACAGTGTAAAATTATTTTATACTGGTAATATATACAAATTAAACTCTTTAAAATTTACACTAAAAGAAAGTGGATTGATAGCAATTGCCTGTCTATCCACTAATAATAATAATAATCCAGTTAAAAGTAGTATTTTCTTTAATCATCCCCTCTATTTGCCAAAAGCAGTTAAATTTTAATTTATTGGCATTATATATATATATATATATATATATATATATATATTATTTTTTATGTATTAACAGTATAAAATAGAATTCACCATATGCTAATTAGAATTATAAAAAAGTGCTAAATCATATGAATAGTTATGATAATAGGTAATTATCCACAATAATTTAGTATTTTTTTGCAATTCTATTAACTAATGATATAAAATTATTTTACACTATTGATACATAGAAATTAAACTTTTATATTTACACTCTCAATACATAAAAATTAAACCCTTATTATATTATTAAATATATTTAGTTCTTACAATAATTACTTCAAAAATCACATCTATTATATTATAGATTAAATAAGTTTTTCAGTCCCTTACCTTTATCTAATTTTTAAATTTGACCTATTATTTTTTATTTTTTCAATTTGGTCTTTATATTTCAGATTATTTTTAATTTGATCTCAAATTATTGTTTCGTCACAAAACTAACCAAAATGCTGACAAAAATGCTTAATTTGGTCTCAAATCATAGATGGTGCTAAGTGGCACCCACTAGATCGGATGTGAATTGTGCTATGTCAGTATTTTCTGTAAATTATGTAATGTAAATTAAAATATAAATGATCAAATTGAGAAAAATAAAAGAAAAAGAATCGAATTAAAAATTAAGTAAAGGTATAGAATCAAAAAATCTTTTACCTATATTTTATAATTAATCAATAATAGAAAATATTTTATATGAATATTATATCAAAATTAATCTCTTATTACTTAAATATTACTTTTACATATAAACATTATGTAGACATTTAATAAATTATATGTAAATAATTACTGATTTTAGTTATATTATCGAGATAAATCTATTTATGAGGAAAAAATCATATATTAATAATTGTAAATTTTGATTATATTATTAAAAATTTTCATTTAAAAAATTTTATATTTATTATTAGTTATTTTATTATATCTATTAAAAATATAAATAAAATTTATAATTATTTATATATCGATAATATTTAAAATTAGGATAACTAATATTTAGTTAATTTAAGTAATTTGTTATTTATTTTTTAATAAAATTTTAAATTTAAGTCTCATAAATAAATTAAAAAAATTTATTTTTATAGTGAATAATCATATTTGAATCAGAAAATTGATTTTTTTTTTTTAAAAATCACGAGCATAAACATCTCATGGGAAAGTGCAGCACGTGTTTTGAGTGAGAAGTTTTCTAACCACTAATTCTAGCAAAAGAAGATGACAATACATAAACTGTAATAATTTGCACGTATCCCGAAAATCAAGGACCACAACGTAAACTCTGTTTTCGGTACTGTTTTCAGTCTTTTGTAAGTTTGAAATGATTTTTCTTTCCTTCTTCCTATCCTATTTTCTGCTATATTCCGACTAAGGATAAGGTTGGTATATAATTTTTTATATCTATTTTAATTAATTTTTAAATTAAATAATAATATGTAAATATTTTTTTAAAATTTAAAAATATATATTTTTAAAAAATATACATTTATTATTACTTAATTTTAAAATTAAATAAAATAAATGTAAAAAATTTAATTTTAATTTTTTCTTCTATTAATACATCCCTTCAATAATTATTTTTTGGTGGCATTTAGCCCGCCACGAACCCCTATGCTAAGCCATTGGATTGGTTCACAAAATGGGTTTCTGTGCTTGTGTGGTTGCCTTATCTTAATAAAAAAATCTTTTTTAATGAAAAAGTATTTTTAATATTTTTTTATATATTTTGATAAAATTTAAAAATGGAATGATTAGAAAAAGTATAAAAAATTTATTTTTGAAAATTTATAATTTTTATCTTCTAAAAATTATCTTTTTTTATAATATAAAAAGATATTTAAGGATAATTTTTTTAATATTATATTTAAATATAAATTAATTTTATATTTAAATATAAAATAATTTTTACTTTTTTAAAAAACTTTTTAAAAAATAATTGAAAAAAAAAAAAAACTAGAGAAACCCATCCAAATAAACCCTTTGTTAGCAGATTCCGCTTAAGACCTATTGAGCCGGTAAAAGTGAAACTTCACCCGGTTTGTTGTCATGACGACACACGTACGATGTATTTTGAGTTGTTTTTTAGAGGTGGCTTTTACAGTGAGGCTCGTAAGTTTTGGCCCATCATGAATCCCATACTTTTGATTAGGTACTAGCTTCTTCTTCCTTTTTTTTTCACTTTTTGGTTTTACCCCAGAAGCCACTAAAGTGGTGTTTGGCACCCAATATAAATATTGCTATGATTTTTTACTACTACTTTAGAATCTGGCCGATGTTTATTAGCTTTGTTTCCTGTGGCCACTGGACTCGATATGATCTCGTTAACCTCGACTGTATTTTCGAGGTTGGTCAGTTCCAAGTGAAAAAAGGATTGAATTTTTTTTTCATTATTTTTATTTTATTATTAACATTAAGTACTATATTTTTTTTTGGTAGATTGAGTAAAAAAGACAAAAAGAAACAGACAGAGAAACTACATCCGCATATACACAACCCCCTAACTATCCTTAGATAGCAAACTCACAACACTGTTAGGAGGGTTGTCCCAAACCCGCAAAGGATCAACATCCTGATTGCCTATCCTTGCCATTGCATCCGCACAAGTATTGGCTTCTTTCCATATATGTGTTACCCGAACCTACCAGTCTCTTGTCAACAAAGATTTAATATCAATCACCACATCAGCATAGACATGCAACTTGGAATCATAAGATGTATTAATAATTCGAAGGGCTTGGAGTGAGTCACAGTCACGCCAAACTCTTCTATAACCCATAGACCATGCCAAAAGAAGCCCACATTTGAGGCCACGTTTAGCCTGGGGCCGTAAATTAGAGGCCCACTGCATGCCCCTCACTGCACATCGTCGGATTGGCTCTAGATGCGAGGTGTGTCAGTGGCTTCAACTGGAAATTGGGAGAAGCCGGTTCACTACAAGTATTTATAAATTGTATATCAACCCTCCAGCAGTGACTTTTCAGCAAAAAAAGTAACGCCTGCATGTGTGAGATTAATATATGTACGCATATCTTGGGGCGACATGTGTATGGCTATGATTGCCATGTTATCTTTTTTTCAAGTCATGAATTGGGCTGTACGTAGGGCGTGGGTTGGAAACTTTTTTGTTCATTTGTAAGTATGCAAATGTAGTTGGGCCAAATTTAGGCAGGGCTTTATTGGTGCATTAAGATGAATATAATGAAATTTAGATGGGCTAATTGGTGGATAGAAAATTTAGATGGGCTAATTTGGAAAGTAATTGAAAATATTTTTCATGAGACAAGCTTCGAAAAAAGTACTTAATTTATAAATTTATATTGTTGTATTAAGTATCTATGAAAACAAGGATGAATGTTATGATTTGGGTTAAGGATAATTAAAAATGTTATTATGTAAGAAACAATTTTTGTAAGTAAATAGGTAACCTTATAAAAATATTTAAAATCTGATGTATAATTTTAAAAGGCAATTTCTTGTTTTTAGATAAATGAGCAAGTGGGCAATGAATGTGGAATTGGGCCAAAGTGATTAACGTAATGTGAAATTGGGCCATACATGCAATGACACACGGTTGAAATGTGACGTTAGTGTATGTTTTGTTACATTTGAAAAAAAAATGACAAGTATCATTTTTTATACTTAACTGAAAAACTATAAAAAATGAAAAAAATAACGAATATGTTCTTATGAAAAAAAATAACAACAAAATTATTATGCTATAAAAAAAATGGAAGATAACACATAGAGTATATGCAAGTTTTATGACGATCACAAGAAAGGGGATGCAGTGAAGAAGCTCTTCCTGCACTTAATAGTTTTGTCCACTTAATTTTATTAGTTTTATTAATAAATAATTTATACTAGATTATTTTAAAAATTGTTGATAAAATAAATTTAAGTTATTTTATTGTATACAATTTATCTATGATTATTTTAAATCTAAATTGTAGTATAATTAATTTTTAAAAAATAATAACGTTAGAAATAGTATCATAAAATTAGTCAGAAAAATATTTATGAGATGCAGCTAATATTATCAAAGAAAACAGTTTGTGTTGATTTCAATTCATTTATTTATTTGTCTTTTTAAAATGAGAACTTGTTCTTTTATGAAAAAAAGAGTATTTATAAGCATTATGAAATGTGTTAGGAGTTTTTTTTTTTTTTTTGGGAAGAATTCAATGGTAGAAAATAGTTATTTATTTCACAAGTTAATGGTTCTTGAACAACTCTGCAACAAGAAAAAAAATGATTTTTTAGTATAAATATCATATTCAAATGTAAAATAATGTTTTTATTCATTGCATTGACCGTTCCAATGTCTTTTTATAGGTTTGAAAATTTTCCACTGTGGAGGTAAAGGACATTTCATAAATTTCAGAATTACCGCCAAAATTAATATTCCATATACTTAGATAACAACATACATTAACTCAGTCTTTCATGGCAATGGATCGGCAACCAAACAAGATATGCCACAAATAGATGGCTGAACTTATAGCCACAAAACAATAGACTCATCTGCTGCATGGATTGGGTTCTAATTGATATAGCAAGTTAGGCCAGCATATAATAAAGCCCATACATTTTCTAAAGCCTACCACGAAAGATAGCCTACTCACTTAAAATAGTACTACATCTACATGTCTACTCCCAGGCTGCCAAAAAAAAAGGGCCTCTTCATGTCGTCATCGTCAAGTGAAAACACAATATTCCTAACTCTGGGGCAAATGAAAAAGTAACAAAAACCGGCTAGTAGTCGGTCAAAACTATCCGGCCCATGGTGCGCCCAAACTTATGGTCCCCACCCTAAAACGCACCCACATTTGATTCTTTATAGCTCTGCAAACACTGATTCGTCTCCAAGGTGTACAGAGAAACAACTCAACTAATCTCCATTCTCATCTCCAATCACCCCACCAAACCGAACATGAGGAGGAGTAGCACTGCTGCCATCTAAATTGAGTTTAACCTCTCTAGCATCAGGTTTCAACCACTTCACATGCTTAGGCATATTGGTAACCAAATAAGTATTACCTAATAGCACATAGCCACTCCAAATTTGGTGCAAAACCAACTGTAGAGACCAATGGTTATCATCAAAGATACTGTGATTACGCTACCTCCAACTCCTCCAAGCAGCCACCAAAAATAATGGGTTAAACACAACTCTAGCATGCCTCTGAATCCAACACTCCATATCCCGCTAAAAAAAGCGAGAATCTGCACCAAAACCCAGAGCACACCATACTTGTCTAGCAAGCACGCAATCATGCAAGCAATGGAGAGGACTTTCCTCCTCACAACCACAACATGGGCAACTAGCATTAGTAGCTAAATGGTGGGCAAAACGGACAAATTTGGTAGGCAACCCCCTTAAGAATAAGCCAAATAAAAAGTCGAAACTTCTTTGGCCCCGCAAGCTTCCATACCCAAGTCCAAGAATTACCACACCCAAGCGAGACCCGAAGATTGAAGAACCACTTGTAAGCACTAGATGGTGTGTATACCCTAAACTCATCCCTTTTCCAAATCCAGCAAGAGGCACAATGGTCAAAGGAGCTCAACTGCAAGTTCTGCAAATAAAGCTTGATATAATCGGGGATGGGTTTAACCAATATATCAAAATGCCACTTATCCTCCCACCACAAATCACGCAAGGTATAGGCTGAGTCAGAAACATGGACATAGTCTACAAGAAAAAAAAATAGGTCCATGAGGATGTCACTTACCAAACCAAAGGGAACAATTGCCTGAGCCCAAGTTAAAATGGAAACCATCTTTCAAATAAAACAGAGCATTCATAATACCTTGGCATACATAAGAAGCATTCTTGCAATCTTTGGCCAAAAAGATGGAATCATGATTGAGATATTTGGCCACAAGAATCCGCACCCATAGCTTCTCTTTCTGATTCTCCAAAGCCCAAATCAATTTACCCAGTAACGAAACATTAGCCATCCTAGTTGCCCACAGGCCCAAACCAGCATATCTCTTTGGTTGAATGATAGTTTTCCAGCTAACCACATTCTAGATTCGACCCTTCACCTTTCCACCCCAAATAAAGTTCCTAGTACATCTATCAATCCTCTTAAACCAAAGATTTTGCATGGCATAAACAAGAACAGATGCTAGAACTGACTTGGCTAAACAAATCCTACCTGCCTTATTCAACAAATTGCTCATCCATAAGCCAATTTACAACTAATCCTATCAAAAATAGGATTAAACACAGCTCTAGTTACTCTTCCCTTCAGAATAGGAATACCCAAATATTTACCAATATCTCTCGTAAACCACACTGATGTCACCATCATCAAAGAATCCTTCTTTTGAGTGGTAAGCGATTTAGAAGCCATAGCTCTTGACTTTCTAAATTAATCTTCAGACTTGACATCCTACAAAAATCCTCCATCGTTCTCATGACCAAACAAACTTGGGATTTCTTCCAATTGGAAAAAAGGAGAATATCATTTGGACAAAGGAGATGAGAGATCCCAAGGGCCATTTCTACTAACATAGATGGGCTTCCAAGAACCTTCAACCACCTTCTGTTGGATTATAACTGACAACTGCTCCATCACAAGACAAACAAATATGGAGACAATGGGTCACCTTGGTGAAGACCCCTGGAAGGTTGAAAACTCTTTAACTTCGATCCATTCCACAAAATAGACAAGTAAGAAGAAGTAACACAATGGATAATTAAGTCCATTATCCTTCGGGAAAACCAAAATCCTGTAAAGATGCCTATAAGAAACTCCAAATCACCTTGTCATAAGCCTTCTCTAAGTCAAGTTTGAAAGCCACGACACCTTTCCTTGTAGAAGATCTATGCATTCAATGGAAAATCTCTTGAGCCACAACAATATTGTCAAAAGTACCTCTCCTAGTAATGAAGCTACCTTGAAAAGGACACACAACTCTAGAAAGAATAGGATGCATACGGTTCACTAAGACTTTAGTCATAATCTTATAAATAACATTGTACAAGCTTATTGGTCTAAAATTCTTAAGATGTTTGGTCATTATCCACCTTAGGAATAAGAATCAATAAAGTCTCAACTGAAGAAGGATCGAAGCTCCCCTAAGCAGAAGTCAAATGCACCAATCTCCATACATCATCCCCTACAATATCCCAATACTGTTTATAGAAAAACACATGGAACCTACTGTAGCCTAGGGCTTTAAAGGAATTCATACTCACGGTAATCCTCCTAACCTCATCCTTACTAATAGGCTCCAATAAAACCAACCTCTTCCTCTATAAGCATCGACATATGGACATCACGGCAAGCATTAAGATCTGGTACCCTTTCAAAGGCAAATAACCCCTCATAAAACTTGGAAACTTCTTCTTCCAAGGTTGTAGGCTTAGTACACCATACTCCCCTATCTAAAAAAAGCCCAAGAATTTTATTTCTTTCCCATTTAACCAGAGCTTGAGTATGGAAAAACTTAGTGTTCCTATCACCAAATTTAACCCACCTGTCCTGAGAATTTTGGAGCCATAGAATTTCCTCCTATAAAAGAATATCATCATATTCTTTCTAAAGGTCATAATCAAGATAAAGCAATTCCAAAAAATCCTCTCTCTCCAAACTATGCTGGATACCACCAATCCTAGCTTGCAATATCCTTTTCCTTCAGAAGATATTGTCAAAAACTTCTTTATTAAAAGTCAGAGATTTATCTCACACTATCTTCAAACTTAGGCCCACATTACTAGCCCCACATGCCAAAGACTCCTCAACAATTTTGCTGTAGTCCACATAAGTAGCCCATGTAGCTTGGAAACAGAAAGGACGAACCCTTCTATCAATAGCAAAACCTCCACACCTCAAAAGAATAGGTGCATGGTCAGAATGAATGCAACTCAAATTCTCCAAGAATGCATCAGGAAAAGCATGTTGCCAAGCAATATCTGCTAACGCCCTATCCAATCTCTTGGCCATGGTTCTATTACCTACAACTCTTCTAAACCACGTGAATTTGTGCAAATTACACCAATATCTAAAAGTTGACACTTTTGAATCATATCCTCAAACTTGGCAGCTCTACCAAGCAAGAAAGCACTTCCTCTAACTTCATTAGATATGAGAATATCATTAAAATCCCGAAGGATCATCCACAAGGTCTACATAGCTGACCACAAATCCTCTAAATAAGTCCATAAGTTCTCCCTGATAGCAGGAATTGGAGTAGCATAAACAACACTGCAAGTCCAAGAATAATCCCCTATTAACAAACTAATAGAAACACACTGATGGAAGATATCCACAACAGTCACCTGAATGGAGGGATTAGCCACTAAAACCCAAATACCGCCAGCATGACCATTCGTTTTAGTTATCCTTGCTGCTGAAAAACCAATACTATCCCAAAAGAATTTGACATTATTGAACTGGGTATAAGTTTCCAGTACAATAAAAACTTTTGGTCTATATTTACGAACAAGTTCCTTCATATGCCTCTTACTCTTTGAATTCACTGCAACCCTTATATTCCAAAAAATAATGTTATATTTTTCAACACCCCTCATTATAAATTGGAAATAAAGAGAGAAACCAGCCATGACCTACTTACTGAGCCCCCCAAAAGACCCATTGCTAACCAAGCCATTAGAATTCTGCACCTTCGTCATCCTTCTGCCATCAACATTCAAAGCTCAAGACTCGTGTGTTACACTACCCCCTAGCCCACCATCCTTCTCCACAGGCCCAAATACAGGTAGGCTCACTGTAACAGCTTGGGGAGAGTTGCTTCCTCTATGCCTTTTCTTAATGATAATGGGTGGGCTATCCTTAGACTGTGAAGTTGCATTAATAGGCTCATTATTCATGATATGCCCCCCTGATCATCGAGTCAACACGGATTACTGAAAACACCATGTCTTCTTTGGGCTTATTCACTTCCATATTCATAGGGCTAGCATTACAATACATCATGTTGGTGCCCATATTTTGACACGAAACACTTGCATTTTGACTTGCAGGAGTATCGTGCATGCGAGAGTCATGTTGCATGTCATATATTGTGGGCCTCGCCTTTGCATGAGTATTAGAAACTAATTTTCCTTTCAAATCCCATGTGTTTTGCAACCCTCCATCATTAGCATTCAACCTATTTGATCTTTTTCGTACCCTGCCATTTCTGTCCCACTTTCACCCATCCTGATTCTTGGTTTGAATTTTTATTTTCCCTTTAATTCTGTTCCAAGATTTCCGCTTGATCATTATGCGATGCAATGCACGTCTTAAGAGCCCTAGTACCCTTTGGTTTCTCTAGCGACACAAGTTTAGGGCGATCCTTACCAGCAACCACCACCATATACATATCATCGTGGTCCTCATCCATTCGTTTCAAAGCACAATCAAACATGGCCATAACACTCACATGACATACAAATCAAGTGTAAACTTTCATACTCAAGCCGGTGCCAATGATAATTGATCCAAATCTCCCTATGCACTGGCTTTGCAAGATTGATCTCAATGCAAACGTGAGCATACCTTCCATGTTCCACTTTTTGGGTTGTCATGTCAACCTTAACAGACTTACCCACACCCAATGCAACTCATAATTTCCTCATCATAATACATAAGATTAAGGTAAGGAAACCTAATCCAAACCATGGTTTGGCCAAAACATTGTTCTATTGGATTAAACGATGGACTCCATTTCTTCACCACCACATAATGGTCATTCACCATCCATGAACCATCAATGATAACCTTCTCTCAATCTCCTTCTCTCAATCTGCTAGATAATCAAAGTTGAACATAAAAGAGCCATTCCCAACATCCATCAAGTCGAACCCTCTAGCTAACTTCCAAAGGAAATGGAGCTTCTCTCTTGTAGCAGTAAAATTGAGAGACAAACCTAGCACCTTAATCACCAAAGCTTCTTTCCAAGGCAAACTCATGGTATCCACCAAAGTCTCCTCAAAGAACATCGTAGGTCTCCCTATGCTACCCTCCTCAAAAAAAACTCTCACTTTGTCTTGTAACATTTCCTTAGTAAACTTTTTAAAATACCCCTTTTCCCCTCCTAACACCTTGTCCTTTAAGAAACACCCCCACTTCCCCCATACCGCCTTCTTAGAATTGCCTGCAGTCTCCCTCACCCTTTATATCACCCTCCACAGAAGTGTTTGCACCCTCAATCCTCACATTACTAGAAATTGTCAGATTCGAGACCGAATTTGCAACCGATATTTTCGGTCACAAAAATTATGATTTTGTGACTGATTTTGTGACCGATTTTATTTATATAAAACAAAAAAAAGGAAAAAAAAATTAGTCGCAAATTTAAATTTTATGACCGATTTTGCGACTGATTCGACAAAGTCAATGATGATAGAATTTCAGTCACAAAATTTAGAATTTGCGACCGATTTTCAAAGTTTAGATAATTAATTTTCTTTGACAAATCGATCGCAAATTTTAAATTTTGTGATCACACATAATTTATATATAGTTATATATCGGTCGCAAATTTTTAATTTTGCGACCGATTTTGTGGTAAATTTTTTAGGCCAATTTTACAGCTAAAAAATCGGTCGCAAATTTTAAAACTTAGCCAAAATTGAACACAAATTTTTTAATTTTGTGACCGAAAAATTGGTCACAAATTTTAAAACTTAGCCAAAATTGAATGTCAAGTCTACACCTCCGTTTCTCTTCCTTTCCCAAATCATTTCTTTCTCTTTTCTCCTAACCCTCCCCACCTCCAAGCCACCCCCCACCCACAGTCGCAGGCCACCGCCGCACAGAAGCTTGCCGCCACCACTGCCACCGCTTGAAGCTGAAAAAATGGAGCGTCGTGCAGTCTGTGGGAGGTCGCCGCCGTACATATCTGCACCGTCGCAAGCAACCCGCCACCCATCGTGCTGTCCCCAAGCCGTCACCACTCTGGTTCTTCCTCACCACTTTGATTCTTTCTAGTTTTTCATTTTTTTGTTGATTTACTGATCTTTTTTTTCTGGTCTATTTTTTGTTTTTGGTTGTTGATCTATTTTTTCTTTAATCATGGGAGTTTGGTTGTTAGTTTGTTTGTTAAGTTAAGTTTTTTAAATTACATTGTATAGATATTTATGTTGTTAAATTAGTTGAGATTTTTGGGTTTGATTTTTTATTTTATTAGTTGATAGAGACTTTATTGGTGTTAAAGGTTGTTAGTTTTTATTTTTGATATATGTTATTTTTTCTAATATAATGAGAGTTTCGGTATATTTAGTTATTGTGTTGGTTTGTTTGTGTTGCTAAATTCGTTGAGGATGTTGATAGAGAGTTTGGTTAGATTGGTTTTTAGGTTCTTAATTATGTTGAAGCAATGTTGAATTAAAAGTATTAATTCGTGAGTTAAAAGTGTTAATGTTTTGAGTGACAATTATTAATTTCAATTAACATAGTTAATTTTTGCTTTACAAGTGTTAATTTATGAGAAAAAAAGTATAAATTATTTAGTTAGAATTCTTAATTTGGATTAGAAATGTTAATTTTTGAGTTAAAAGTAATAATATTTGAATTAGAAGTGTTAAATTCTCAGTTAAAATTATTTATTTGAGTTACAATTATTAATTTTTGGTTAAAAGTGTTAATTTTTGAGTTAGAATTGTTAATTTCAGAATAGTTAAAAGTCTTAATTTTTTAGTTAAAAGTAATAATATTTGAGTTATAAGTGTTAATTTTTTAGTTAAAATTATTAATTTAAGTTAAAATTATCAATTTGAGTTAAAATTGTTAATTTTGAATTAAAATTGCTTTAACATAATTAGAATATAGATAGCTGTAGGTATATGTACTTAGTTGTTATAAAATATATAGACTTTTCTTGCGGGATAGGATCTTTCAAATTTTGTCTTCACCAAATTCATATCTTATGTATATGATCTTCTTCATCACATATTATTGGGTTGTCCTTTCTATCAGTAAACATATTAAACTAGTTCATGATTTACGGAAATATGCTATTTCATATTGGATGTAGTTTAGATTATACACTGTTTACTTTTATCTAACTTTGTATGTCTTGAACTCTAAGTACTTGACTTTTATGCTTTCGGATGTTGTACAATTAGCTAGTAACACTTAATGATATGCAATATTGACTTATTAGCTTTTGTATTATTGGTTTTCATTTTCTGGGTTGTTGTTGAATGCAAGTGTAACAATTTTGGATTTTAAAAGATTCTAGTTGCTGTGTAATGCATGTTGCGAAATTTGCGACCGATATTGCGACCGTAATATAACCTCAACTAAAATGCGAAATCGGTCGCAAAAAATTGAAATTCGATATGTCTCAAATATTTGCGATCGAATTTTCCGTCACAAAATTGGCAACCGAAAAATTGGATCGCAAATTACTATATTATTTTGCATATTTGCGACAGAAAAATCGATCGCAAATTTGGAATTTTGTGTCCGATTTATCGGTCGCAAAATTGTAACATAAGATCCAATTTACGACCGATTTTTCAATCTCAAATCTTATTTTTGCTACGAAAAAATCGGTCGCAAAATAGTCAATAAACGACCAAATTTCAATGTTAGAAGCTCTAGTAAAAATCAATCACAAATGGATTTGCAACCTATTTTGTCGGTCGCAAATGATCTTAGCGACCAATTTTCTTCATTTTGCGACCAATTTTTCAGTCGCAATCAAACGATTTTCTAGTAGTGTCACTCTAGCCCTGCCCTCTGCCATCGCTCTCTTGTTTATGCCTGATTTAAATTGAAGTTAATAAATTTTCATTTTTAAGAAACATCATAATACGTATTCTGTTTTAATAAATATTTTTAACTATTAGTCGGTCATCTTATTAACAAGATTAAACATCTTTACTCGAGTGGCAATTAATAAATAACTTTTTTTCTGATCATAATTGTTCTACTTTATATATATATATATATATTCAAATACCCAAACAGAACCATTTATATATTAATAAATATATAAATGCTATATTTTCTTTTACTATTGAATTTACGTTCATGTTTTCATTAATTAACGAACCCCGTTATATTCCACAGGGCTTAATTACTACATACCACAAATACAAAGATAATAAATAAATTATGAGTAAAATACATTTAAGTATTAAAAAATAACACTCCACTCAATTAGTTTATAAAATATACACTATACCCAATTCACTAACATCCGATAAATATTTGTTGGAATATTCTAATAGAATATTCTTGTAAATCATGATAGATCTCATCTTAAGCAATGTGTGAGACAGAGAAAGAGAGAAAGAAAAGATAACCATTAGAATAATATTAATCAAATTAGGTCTATTAAACTCATCAAATCTGTTCCTATATCAAAATAAAAAAAAAGAACAACTTTATATATTATAACAAAAGCACAAAGAAAAAGAATAATAACAAAGCACAATAAAAAGGAACAACTTCATATATTATAAGCTGTCAATTGAAAGTATCATGCTGTACTGATGGCAACTAATAGGAAAAAAACAATGGCGGCCTATACAATGAAGGCAAATTTATAGGTCCCTTATATCTATATTGAATCCAAATTATAACCTGAATAACTACATGAGTCCAAATGCTCCGAAAAGAGACCTATGGTCATTTACATTATATTCCAAACTATAATAAACCCGTGTCAAAAAAACCTAAGAGTATTTACATCAAAAATTCAAACCATAAAACACCCGTATCAAAAAAAAAATTTGAGCATTTAAATCAGAATCCATACCATTATAAACCCGAATCAAGGTCTTGTTTTCATGACACACTATTTTTTAAAGTAATATATGATTAAGTATTGCAGTTGAATAAAATCATTCATGTAACTTTTTTGATGATTATTGCTTGAAATTTTTATGGTTTTTTACTTTGACATTACTAACATTTATTTACAAATTATTGATGTGGTTAAATTTGAATTTGATTCAAATAAGTTATTAGTTAAGCCTAACCCAAATTTTTTTCTTCTCTGATTGATGATGCTGCGATCTTGAGAAGTTGAGTCTCTTCACTTTCCGTGTATATGATAAGTAATCGAAAATAGGTGAGGTTTGGGTTAATTTCTCTCTTGTCTAACTCTTAATGAGTTTTAACTCAGGTTAGTGAGATTGGGATTAAGTAACGATGTTAAGCGAATGTTATTGAATTGGGGTGGGTGTATATTTTATAAACTAATGAAATGAAGTATTATTTCCTAATAACTCAAGGCAATTTAGTGTATTTTACTCATAAATTATTTGTGTCGGCCAATTTTCATTGTTATTTTATTGTGTTACATCCATGATTATGGACCAAATAAAAAAACTTGTTGGGATGGTTTGGGCTTATTAGGCTTGGTTTGATATTGTTGTAATTTTTTGAGAGCTACTAAGCTCTCTAAAAGCTATTCTCAAGAAGTTGCAATATTATTGTTTGATAAAATAATATAAAAATTTCTCTCAATAAGCAGAAGCTACAAAAGCAGTATTTAATAAAGTTATTCTTAAAATCTAAAATGACTATAATGGATATAAATACTAAAGAGAATAATTTATATTTTTAATGTTATTAAAAAGAGTAAGGTTATATTAACCTTTTAAATTTTAGAGAACAAATGTCAGCTATAAAAAACACCCCATAGGGACTCCCAAGAGCACCCCCTAAAAGCCAAAAGCACCCTAGCTTTTTCATTTACCAAATAGAAAAAAATAGTTTATATTTTTCATAAATCAAAGTACCTTT
The DNA here is from genome assembly GCA_031439585.1 of Pterocarpus macrocarpus. NCBI lineage: Eukaryota > Viridiplantae > Streptophyta > Magnoliopsida > Fabales > Fabaceae > Pterocarpus > Pterocarpus macrocarpus. The sequence continues at coordinate 57,386,073 of CM062516.1, read as the reverse complement.
TCAGATAGCACTGCCAATTTAGGCCTTAATGACCCTTAGACTTAAGTCATTCTAAATTTCACACTTTTCAACTATAGACCCAAACTAGTTGCCATTTTCCAACCACAAAACCACTTAAACCATTAAATCAATTGATCATAAAATATCAACATACTGATTAGAATTAAAAAACGTAATACTATCTAGAATATGAAAGCCCTCAGCCCCAAATTGGACACTAAAAGTCCAAAAATGCTCTCCACTGTCTGTATCTTATTCCGGAAATGGGTTTAAAAACAAATTTAAAAAAAAAAAACCAAATATATTGTACAGATGTTAGTACCCTCACAACAGACCTGGTAGGGGTTGATTTACAATTTCCAAAGAGTTTTACTTTGACCGGTACAACAAGTCTTTAGTGGGAGGCTCTGACAAAACCTCATATACTGAGCCAATCCAACGATTTTGGATAGAGGGGCTGTGGCTGAGCCTCTCTTTGAGAGCCCTAGGTTAAATGCCGCCTTTCTTCAAACCCATTTTTCGAGCTCGATATACATTGAGGATAGCAATTTTAGTGTTCTTTTTGGGGCTTTGTTATTTAATTAAGGGAATAATATTCATTATATACTAAAATATTGGGTTTAAAATTTAGTTACAGAGATATGGGAAGAGTGTTTCACAATTCGCCGTGCTCGGGGGAGGAAATTGGCATTACACATTTCGCCCCACCACAAGTAGAAATCTGGCAACTTAAAAAACTATTTTTTTCATGGATTTCTATCTTAATAGGGGCGAAATGTGAGAGCAAAAATGCTTGCACACATTTCGCCCCACCATGTGTAGGAAATTGACACTGCTCCAACAGTCAAAGTTCAACGGCCGAAATATTTAACGGTAAAATCTTAACGGCTCTCAATTTCACTTATATATACATTTCCCATTTTACAGTTGCTCCTGATTATTTTTCGTTTTTGTTGTTTTTCCTCACTCCATTCTTGCTATTCTCCCATTCAATTGTTGCTATTTTGTTCCACTTTCAGTTGTGAGAGTGAAAAATAATACAAGAAAAGTGAGAAAAATTATGGATAATAGTTTAAATGTTATTGTTATTGCACATTTTAATGGTTTTTATTAAAAATACAGAGGAAGATGTGATATTTATGTCTGATGAACCGCTTATTATTTTTGTTTCTCAAACCATGTCATTTGATGAACTAAATATTGTACTTTATCAAGGCATAAATATAAACACTCCAAAGAGAGTGGTGAGAATTAGATATAGGTATCCGGTTTCAAATGTTAATGACAAAATACAATTTCGACCAGTCAAAATAAGCAACGATAAAGAGATTCAAATAATGTTTAGGTCGTATAGGCAGTACCTATGGTACATTACTACCATTGAACTATACATCAACTTTGAAGAAGTTGTTGCTGAAGCTCGTGGAGCAAGTTTGCATCACAATGAAAATGCTCAAAGTGCATATCCGGCTATGCAACATGAAGACATTGTCCCCAATTTATATCAAGTGAGTCATATAATATTTTATTAAATTTTTTTATTTCAAAGTTAGTTATGTAATTTCTTGATTATAGTGCAATTTATTTACTAATTATGAATTAATCTCTTTAATAGTTTTGTGGAATAAAATTTGTATATTAATTAATATAATACTTGTATTAATTCAATTGATTCTTGTTAATAATTCAGCATGAATATCATGTTGCTTTTTATTTTATTTAGCTTTTTAATAATTCATATGATATTTTATTTAACTTTTTATTTTAAAACTATTTATGTTGGCAGGCTTCTTTGTAATTTATTTATTATTAAGTTTTATTCTATAAGTTTGTATTGTTGTAATTAATAGTTTTTCTTGAGTTAAATTAAATTTTTATCTTAATAAATACAATATCTGTGTTATTTTAGTTAATAAATTTCAGTAATTCTTATTTCAGTAACATATTGCGCAAACTGGTACTAGTTCTTATCCCAATAGATGGCATGACTACAACACTACTCCCAGTTCAAGTCAAGTAAGTCATTTGATATATATTATTAACACACCTTACTTAATATTTTAATTGTTTAAGTCTAATTAGCATATTTAACATAATTATTAGAATATATATAAATGTTAAAAAAAATTTCATAAATTTGCTCAATTTGATAATTATGTAATTATTTAAAAAACAATTAAGAATAATTTTTTTATTTAAAATTACTATTTTTAATGTATTCTCGTAAAAAATTACTAAAAGTAACTTTTTAATGAATTTAAAATACTTCCATAGTTATTTTAATTTTTTTTATTGCTATTCAATTTTATTCATTATTTTGTTACTCACCATTATAATAATTTGAGGATGTTGTTTTAGTAAGGAAAAAATTAAAGAAAACAAATTTACTGGTTAGATGCGAGTAATTGAGTTAAATATACTAATTGTATGTTTATCTTTAATTCAATTAAATTGTTATGTTGATTAATATAATGTATATGTTAATTTACTTAATTCTTTCCAATCCAGCATCAATGGGAAGATGAACCTAGCCCATTTCCAGTAAGAGGCACTGAGTGCATGGTTGATAATAGTGAAAGTGAAAATGATGGCGAAAACTCGGAAGGAGAGCATGAAAGTGGTGGTGGTGATGATACAGATGATGAGCGTGGACCAAACATAATGGTAGCAGATCAACATATAGAGGATACTCCACCTTTTATGTGGACTTTACATCTGGAGGCTATACATGCTCTTGAGTTTCCAGATTATGCGAATATGGTTAGCAGTAATGCTCCTGATGGTGAATTTTATAGTGGAATGATATTCAATGATCGGGAGGCTGCAATACGAGCAGTTAAGAACTACAGCATATCTAAATCAGTGGATTACAAAGTGCATGAGTTAGAACCACAGACCTTTTACTGTAAGTACAAACACTTTGGCCTCGGATGTCAATGGCTTATTAGAGTCCGTTTCAGGAAGAACCAAGACATTTGGGAGGTTAGGAAATACAACGGTTCGCACACTTGCACTTTGGCAATGCTTTCTCAAGATCACACCAAACTGGATTCTGATATGATTGCACAATATATAGAACCAATGGTAAGAGCGAACCCATCTTTAAAAGTAAAGAATGTGATTACCGAGATCCAAAAACAGTATGGATACTTGACAACATACCAGAAAGCATGGGTGGCAAAGCAAAAGGCAGTTGAAAGAGTTTATGGTAGTTGGGAAGGTTCGTATGAAGAATTGCCGATCTGGCTAGGAGCAGTGTGCTCTTTTGATCGATATGCACGTGTTGAGTTTGAAGCTGTGTCATCCTACCATGGAAATGAGTTGGTGCCCAACACTTGAATATTCAAGCGGGTGTTCTGGACTTTTAGTCCCTGTAGGAGAGCTTTTAGACACTGTAAACCATTAGTACAAGTTGACAGGACACATTTATATGGGCAATACAAAGGGACTTTATTGATTACTGTTGTACAAGATGGCAATCAGAACATATTACCCATTGCTTTTGCAATTGTTGAAGGTGAGACTGCAGAAGCGTGATCTTTTTTCCTGAACCATTTACGCAGACATGTAGTGTTCGAGGATGGGGTTGGTATTATTTCTAATCAGCACGAGTCAATCCAAGCAGCAATAAGACAGAGCCAAGGTCAGTGGGAACCTCCAAGAGCATTCTACGTGTACTGTATTAGACATATTGCAGCCAACTTCTTAAGGAGATTCAAGAAACTATATTTGCATCGACTTGTTGTGAGCATAGATAACATATTTCATTTGTATTTCTGAATTTTTTTTTTTTAGATAATGTGTTGATCATAATTTGTTTTGCAGGATATTCGAGAATGGAGCGTGAATTTAATCATCACTACGGACGGATGCACCAACATGGTGAGGTGTATACTAGTTGGCTTGACAAAATTCCAAGAGAGAAGTGGGTTCAAGCTTTTGATGGTGAGCATAGATACGGGCATATGACCACAAATTTAGTGGAGTGCATCAATTCTGTGTTAAAGGGCGCTCGCAATCTACCCATTACAGCCTTGGTTCGAGCAACATATTTTCGGCTGGCTGAGTTGTTTGCAAGTAAAGGTCGGGAAGCACATGCTCGAAGAGATGCAAGCTTCGTCTTCTCGGAAGCCTTCATGACACGGTTGCGAGAAATCCAACAAGTATTCGGTAATGTGCGTGTCACGCAATTTTCAAGGCAGAATCAAGTTTTCCATGTTCAAGACCTCACAAATGGGGATGAATTTAGTGTTGATTTGATTCGAAGGTATTGTGACTGTGGCGATTTTCAGACTGATCAATATCCATGTCGTCACATAATTGCATGTTGTGCCAATCAGAATATCGATTGGCAAGTGTATATTGATAGCATTTACAGCATGGAAAAGGTTTGCAAAGTGTACAACAGGAAGTTTCAGGTGGTGGGGAATCGAAGTACGTGGCCACCATCTAATGGTCCGGTGATTCGACCTAACCTTCAGTTAAAGCGCAACATGAAAGGTCGGCCAAGATCAATCCGTTTTCTAAATGAAATGGATATGCGTGAGATGCGAGGACCAAATCGGTGTGCCCTATGCCGTGGTGAAGGACATAACCGCAGACAATATCCACTTAGATCTAGAGCTAATTAGTATTGAGCAGCAAATTATTTTTGTTTGAATATTTGTTGGTTAATGTAATCTAGAATACTAGTAATTTGAACTTTTTTTCCTTCATTTTTGCTTCTAATTCTTATTTTTCTTATTATTCTTAAGCAAGATTAAAGTTTGCTATATTGAATATTTTTAAAAATTATTTCTATATAGTAATAAATTCATTCAATTTTAATAATAACATGCTTTAACAATTATGTTAAATAAGTTAACTATAAATAAAATTTAAAAATCAGCTAGAGATAATCTTAATTTCTTTAACAATTACATGCACTGAAAGTTCAATGCAAATTACATATTACACTAGAGTTTACACAATAATAAAAATTATACGTCAGAAAGAAAAAATACAGAAATTAAACTACTTACGCCCCTTCTCCTTCTTCCCTCACCTACCTCACCCCCTTCACCTGCTGCTGCCACTGCCTCACCTTGAGTGGATGGATCGCCATGGCGATGGAACCAGGGTTCATAAAGTGCTGCTTGATTCCAATTGAAATTCCAATTTGCAGGTGCAATCACAGCTGCAGCTTTAGAATCCGGAGACGGCGTCTGCAGTAACTCATCCATGGTTGGTATATACACATCTTCGATAAGAGCATTTAGATCAACATGCATCAGATGAGGAGGAGTATGAGTACGGTCGGGTTTATTAGCATCATATACAGGGCAAAAATTATTTAAATTTGGCATGCTGTTACTGCTCGATGATGAATCTACCGACATACGCCTTGGCTAAAATAACTGTGCTCGACTATGACCAGCATCGGCACAAAATGCCCCAGGATCGATGGACATTATTGGGGGATCCATATGGATATGCTGTCGGGGGCCTGACTTATTGGACAATTGCTGGGGGGGTGGTGAGGGCATGCGGAAATGCTCCTGGGGGGCCGGCATATGGCCATAATGCAGTGGATCTTGCAGGTGAAATTCTGGAGACAACCACAATTGGGCACAAGTAATCACTGCATGCTCTTGATACCAATGCCAATATTCAGGGGATGGCGTATAATCAATAATGGGATGACTATGCAGCACACACTCAGATCGACTATGCCACACATTAATCCAGTGTTGATGTGTCTGTATCCAGTTCCAATCTATTTTTTCCCTCAAATTTTGGTTATGAGATTCTCCTAAGTTCATAGGATCAGGGGGAATAAGCTGATATAAGCCAAACTAATGTGTCACGCAGTTGCTCGGGTACCACTCAACCACGTCAAAGCACACAAGTGCGGTGACAGCCGAGCAAACTGCACGTTCATCCCCCACATGTGATGAAATACATGAAATAATAGCAGGAATCTCATATGGACGCCATAAAAATTGTAGCTGCATTATAAAATAAAAAAGACATAACAAGAGATATATATATATATATATATATATATATATATATATATATATATATATATATATATATATATATATATATATATATATATATATATATAATTTGATAATCAAATTATAGGAATTGTTATAGTATTTTATTCGCTACCTGATTCTGTAAGCCAACGCAATCTAAAGCCCCCTTTATATTGGCGACGGTCGCATAGTTAAATCTCCGTAGATATTCAGCACTAGTCCATCTGTGTAATATTAAAATTACTATTTTCAATGCAATGCTATGATTCATTTTTTATTAGGTTATTGTTTTAATTAATAAGTAATTGAGTTAAATTAGTTTACCTCACATATAAGGGAAATGTAATTGGTCTATCAACCGGACATAAAAATGGAAGCCGATGCCATGCCCATGATTGCAGCAGTATGAGGCAGCTGCTGACCCCCTTTGTACCTTTTCATGAGGCACAACATAAAACTTGATATAGCATAGTAAGGCATGCCGAACCCCAGCTATACTGCCTAATCTGGTCCAACTGTAAGAGCAACGGAAGATACTTTCCATGGATGCTGGACGACGTCTTGTCCGGCATTATTTTACAACCTAATAATCACAGTATATAAACACGCGCAAAGCGCTCTATTGTCTACTGGTCGGCATTCTTTGCAAGTGTCGAATTAAGACGCTCCAGCCAAGACAATCTGATTGCGCAACCAATAAAGTCATTGGCTTCGGGTCGTTCACCAAGGCATGCCTCACACATATCCGGAATTAATTGTACATTTAGATCAGTTGTTCTAGTGACAACCAGCCCATTGATGGGCAACCCAAGGTGGAGTGCAACGTCTTCCAGTGTCATAGTACACTCCCCATAAGGAAGTAGATGAAATTTGTTAATACTAGCAACTTCATTCAGTCTTGCCCTTTGTAAGTACCCTTCTATCATATGATGTGGTGGCTCCACGTTCCTAACTCACATGCGCATCTATCTACCATCCTATAATATTATCATAAATTAATAAGTTAGATAAATTTATAATAAAAATTGTTGCATTATTATTGTAAATACCAACAGGAAATAACAAATCACTCTAAACCCAAAAATAAAAATAAGTATCATTACTTCTATTCTTCATTTTTGTTTAAATTAAATGTCATTTTAATTTAATTTAACTATTTAAATCGTATGTTACTTTTATGTTATCTATTCTTTGTTGCAACAAAGAATAATAATAATCATAATTATAATAATAATAATAATACCACCAAAAAATAAATTAAACTTCTATCACCGATTTATTAATTTAAATTTATATTCTATTAGCTACTGCCATCTCTTAAATATTTATTGAATATTTCTATTGTTAATGTAATTAACAAATAAATTAATTTTTATATTTAATATTATCAATTTTTAAATTTTATTCACAATGAATTTCCTTTATTTAAGATAATTATTAAATTTTTTTCTCAATGTAATAATTTTCTAAATAATGTAATAGTAAATATTACAAAACACTGAACAAAACTAATACTAATGACTAATAAATTAATATATTATAAAATATATATATAACCATTTTTTTAATAATTGTCTAATATTTTTATTTTCACATAAACAATTAAAACAAACACTTGTTGAGTTGCGTCTTCAGTAACTCTGCCATTCACCTAAGTTAAACCCAACAATTATCATAACTAAATATGTAGTCTTAAAAAATATAATAAAACCAAAATTACATACAAAAGTATGAAAAACAAACATTGCACAAATATATATAACCATTTTTTAATAATTGTCTAATATTTTAAAACTAATAACGCACTAAAATTAATTTCAAACATAATATTACCACAAAATAAAATACCTCTTACAATATTCATCTTATGGTCAACCTAATTTGATATACACAGGATCCTAACAAACTAAAATTAATTTTAAACATAATATCAATATAAATTTTCAAACATAATTTCTGAAAATAAATATATTACCTCAGGAACTTGCACTGCAATATGACTGCTTGAATCCATTGTTGAATCACGGCATTGATTGCGTCGGCTCATTCTTGCCATCTCGTTCTGTCCTTCTTGATTACACACCAAACTATATCACACATTCAAAATAATTTTTCTTACTCTAGCACTCTCACACATTCAAACACTTCTTACTCTCATTAATGAAAAATCTCACAACACCTCTCTTCACTTCGCATCATTAACACTCACTCTAAGCTTCGCATCAAATGAACTTCACTTATAGAGCTTTCAGTCCAACTATCAACAATATTTAATATTCGCTTACTGTATATCCTTACATATGTCAGCTCTCGTCTCTTGCAAAAACCATGGCCAATATTGTTTTGTTTCCTACGTGCAACAACACACCCAACTCCTATTCAACATCTAACATTAGTCAATTCTTTTACTATGCACCTTACACATATCAACTCCCCATCTAACCTATTTTTGCCCCTATCCAACCTATTTGCAAAAAGCATCACGAACACTACTTTTTTTCTGACTGCAAGAACACACTGGTTCCTATTTGAAGCCATGCCTATACTGTTTATGTGCATACGTTACTATTTATGGGTTATTTTTCTCTCAAATTTTGCCGTGTTACAGGGCAAAATTTGTGTGAATCGTTACTACTCGTGGCCTTTTTTGGTCTCAGGTTTCGCCCTACTGCAGGGCGAAATGCATGCATTAATTTGTGTTGTATCAAATTTCGCCATGTAATATGTAGAAATCTGGTAAAAAATAATAAAATATAAATACTATTTATAGTATGACGAAATGTGTATTAATTTTCCACATTTCTGTATTTCTGTTCTTAATCCCATGTTATTGTACTTTAAATCTACTGTTCCCATAATAAAATTAAAAAACCTCTTTTTGGAGTAGCTTTGATATTGGAGATAATTTTTTTATGTTGACGGGGATAAAATTTGAGGATCATCTAGGGTGTGTTCGCAACTTAATATTGTTGCATGTAAGATCCTCCTTTTCATGAAATATTTTGTAGAATAATTAATTTTAGTTAATTTGTTTGAATTGATTTTTGTGACAACAATTATTTGATCTAGGCAATTACATCATAGATGTTAATTTTTAAGATAAGACTATAATTACCTGCAATGATTTCAAGATATATATAAGAAAATAACAATCGTAACATTCATCGTAATTAAATATTTTTATTAGAACATATTCATAAAATAACAATAGTAGTAACAATAAAAAATAATAACACTTATAATATCATTATAATATTCAATGACGTGAAGCAGAGGCCAATACATTAGGCAAAGAAAAATTTTCACAACAATAAATGTGGATAAAGAAAAAAAAACAAAAAGTGGAAGAAGTGTAGAAAATAACGTAACTGTATTTGACCGTTTGTAAAAGTGAAAGATAAGATTAGAAGAAAAAAAAACAATAAACAAATAAATAAAATTTTGAAAGTCATGTGATCAGACTTCCCAAGGAGGTCCTCTTTCGGCTATAAATAGGAGCATTACGGAAGGTGAATTGCGAAGAGACAAAAAAACAAAGTTTGAGAGTTAGAATTTGTTACCATAAATTGAGGAGAAGAAGAAGCGAGAGGAAAGGAAAGAAGAGAGAGAGGGACATAGTACCAAACAAAATCAGAGGAATAAAAGAAGAGTGAAAGAGCTCGCTATATACATGCTATTTTAAGGTAAATAATGAAATTATTTATAAAATTAAACTATAATTATATTTATTTATTACAAGTTATATTATTTATTAGTATTTTACTCATTATTATTCACAATCGCAGTTTATGTTATATTTCAAGTTATTTTATTTGATGTCTCTTTATTATAATTTATTCCAAACTATTTCATTTGATATTCTTTATATTGTTGCTTTTTATTATTTATTTACTGCAATCTATTTTATTATTTCAAGTTATGTTTTTATTTTCCTTACATTAAAATTTCTCAATATTTTTCTTATTGCAATTTATTTTATTTACTATTCTAAGTTATTTTATGTTCTTTTATATTATTACTCCTTGTTAATTATCATTATAATATATTTTATTTATTATTCTAAGTTATTTGATCTAATGTTAATTTATATTATTGCTTAATATTATTATTGTTTTATTTGATTTATCCTTTCAAGTTAATTTATTTAATATTTTCTTATAATATTGCTTACTATTATTATTATTATTACGATTCTTGTTATTATAATGTTATTTTTATACTGATACATTATTTTAAGTTTTCAATTTTTATGGTAATTTCTTTACAGGACCAATATACGTTATGATGACAATAACAGACTCATAGATCATAAAAAGAAGGTTAAAAAAGAATTAAATAAAAGTAATATTAGATTCGGTCCTTTTAAAAATTAATATTTAGAATTGACAAATCTATGTTTTGAGAAATTTTATTGAAATATTATGTTATTTATTTTACTCGAGTTTATATTATTTAAGTCCTTGCACACTTCGGTTATTTTAAACTTATGAATTAATTTATAGTTTCTATATTTTATTTCACTTATTGATTCTTTGATTTATTATTTAATTTATTATGAGATAAATTTATTATTCAAATTATTGTTTATCTTATGCTACTTGAGTCTTTTATTTAAGTTATAGGATTTAATTTGAATACACTGTCAGTGTAAAAAACTTTTACACAGACATCCAATCATATATTGCCACATCAGCAAAAGTCTTTAACATAACCACCCACTACTTGAATTATCATGCAAATGGGATGTTTTGATTGGATGACAGTGTAAAAAAGTTTTAAACTGTCAGTGCACTCTAATTAAACTCTAAGTTATATTTATTACTTAAGTTTATGCATTTGTATATTTATTATGAATTTATGTGTTATGCAAGTAAGTATTTTAAAAGAAGATATTTTTGTCGATAACCGCCAAGAAGGTAGAGAGATAAGATGTAAGATCCTTTTATGATACCTGCCTTGATTAGTATGGCATAAAAGTCCCGCTTTGTCGTCATGATGATATAAGTAACACCAGATAATGGGAATTCCCTAAGAGAAGGCCTTCGAATATGTGTGAGACAAACAGACAAAGGAAAATGGAAATTAAAATAAAGAGATTATATTCATATTAATGCTTACCACACTATGTATTGCATAACATATATATTTAGGCATTTACTATCCGTAATGTTATGATCTTCTTATAAGTAATGTGATAAGATGATGATACAGTAGCCGTGTAAATTTTCGTGCTAAGACACAGCTGGAATCGATCATCATAGTTCAAATACTTTAGAATTAATTATTATTTACTAAGAATTTTCAATTCTCACTCTATTTTTGGTAGTTTCAGATTTGTCAAGTAATGCCCTAGAGGAAAGTGGACTCTTCCAGCTGCCAAAAATATGTGGAGTTATAATTAAATAAATTGTAATTTTATTATCAAGCTTAAAAATATTTAGAAACTGAGCCCAGCTTTTCTTACTACTCACAGGCTACTCTTTATATCTATGTATAGTAATGTCCAACTCCGAACTTTTTATGTAAATATGTGCCATTAACTTTACTATGAATGGGTGTTACATTGCACATAACAATATTAATTAATTTAAAATATAAATAATTTATCTCATGATAACATAATTTTTCTGATTTTAATTTTAAGAATTAATATGCTTATTTTAAAAAAAACATAAATTAGATTCATTTCAAAAGTAGATAAATAAAAGATTTTTACTTTCAAATTATTTAATAATTAATTTTAAAGGAACAACTGAACTTAACGTCCTTTAAAAAAAGTTTAATTTGAAACTTTATTTAGTTGTACATAACGATTGTAATTTTTTGACAAAATAGGTTTTTTTGATCCCGTATCTTTAATTTTTTTTCTTAATTTAGTCTCTTATATTTTAAATTATTTTTAATTTAGTCCCAAATCACTCTTCTATCCCCTAACTGACGGAAAATACTAATATGACACAATCCACATCGGATCCATGTGTGCGACACATCAACACTATTTGTGCTATGTTAGCATTTTCTGTCAGTTATATGATAGAAAAGTTACTTGAAATCAAATTGAAAACGGTTTGAAATATAAAAGATCAAATTTAGAAAAAAAAATAAAAGATAAAGGACGAAAGGCCTATTTTGCCTAATCTTTTATATTTAAATTTTATAAGGCTAATATTTAAACAATTACACTAATCTATTAGCATATGATAATATGGATCTTGTGATTTAAATTTTGATAATTAATATACTTAAAAATTAAAAAACTGTAAAATTAAATCTATGTTTAAACTAGACAAAAAAATTACTTTAAAATTATTTAATAGGTTAAGATTATGATGCATTTTATTAGAAAATAATGTGTAATATTAAGGTTGCTATACATTACAAACATAAGAAATTAATGCTATATGATTGGTTGATAGTGTAAAAAATTGTAGATTAACAATATCAAAAATAATTTGTCTATTAATTACGTAAAAATATTATTTAATATTGTTGTAGATAACAATATTAATCTTTTATCTTTGAATTTAATTAGATTGAAATAATTATGTTAATTTATTAGCTCATGAGAACATAATTTTTGTGATTTTAATTTTAAGAGTTAATCTGCCTCAATTTTTTTAAAAAATGTAATATTAAATTTATTTTTAAAACTGAAAAATAAAATATTTTAAATTTTAAATTATTTAATAGTCAAGTTTAAATGAAGAAGAGATCTTAACATCTTCCAAAAAAAAAAATCATGTAACTCTTTATTTAGTTGCACATAATAGTATTAATATTTTATTTATGAATTTTATATGATTAAAATTTCCATAATTACATTAATTCGTTAAAGCCAATCATGGGGGTTATACTATGCAAATGATTATAAACAAAAGTCAAGGTCGATCATTGAACTATATGGGGGTTATATTTGTCAAGACCATCAAGGTCAGGGCATGGCCCTCGAGTTCAAAATGTACTTATAGGGAGGTTTCTGAGATCACCTATCAATTAAGTCTTCACATTAACCGCATGAATCGAGCTCACGACCTTATACGATATGGTTTCATTTCTTACAAACTATGCCAATTCTCATTGACAAAAAGTTCTTATAATTTAGAAAGATGATAATACGCATACAATGTTAAAAACAATTTATAGGACAATTAAAAAATTAATATATTCTTAGCATATATATAATTTTTAATTATTAATACAAATTTCTTTTAAAAGTATCTTAAAAAAATTAATAAATTCGTGCGGGATTTAACTCTAATTCAATAGTAAAAGAAAAAGAAAAGTTTAAAATTTATATATTTAGTAATATATAAACGGTTCTGATAGGGTATTTCAATATTAAAACAAGTAGAATAATTATGATCAAAATACAATGTTATTTATTGATTACTTTTGGAGTAAAGATGTTTTATTTTGTTAATAATAAGACCAATTAATAGTACATAATATTTATTAAAACATAATATCTATCTTATGTAGTACTTAAGTCGTTGGAGATTACAAACCCGAATGCTCAGATGCTTTGATATCGTAGTTGGGTGCCAAATATAATTTTTAGTGGCATCTAGGGTCAAACCAGAAAGTAAAAAGAACTGCTAGTATCCGGTCAAAAGCATGGGGTTTATGGTGCGCCAAAACTTACGAGCCCCGGCGTTAAAGCCACCTTATTTAACAGTGTATGCGGAATATTTTATGTCCGCATCTTCGTCATTATTTAACGGGATTTATACAATAAATATGTAAGTTTGCACATTATTCATATCTTCATCATTATTTCCGATGCAAATCGTTTGTCCCCCTCCGTGTCCCTTATCCTTTCTTCTCAACTAAAATTGGACATGTGGATAAAATTTTACGCATCATTAATTTATTTCGGGAATTATAATTTTTTTTTTTTAATGACGTGATCCTCCGGTAACTGGAAGGGCTGTCTCCGCCGTCACCAGAACGCTTTCACCGTTCCCTCCCCTCCTCCGCCCCGCTTGCCACCATTGCATCTGACACAAATCCAATCTAGATCAGAATCACGAACCATAAACTCCTTTCAAGAATTTGAGCCCTCATCAACTAACACACACAACGCGACAAGCATTAACCCCATCATCACAAACAATAGCACATGGTCCAATTTGATGACATCCATTCCATGACCATGCCTTTAGCCTCATCATCATCAACATCACCTCCTTCCACTCCCAGAAGCTGCTATGAGAACCAGAAGCGTAGGGATTGGAACATCTTTGGCTAGTTTCTTAGCAACCACAGACCTCCACTCTTCCTCTCTCGTTGCGCGGTTGTGCCCATGTGTTGGAGTTCTTGCAAGGCGGCTTTTGGAAAGAACATGGAAAGCCAGAACCGAACTTGCAGAGGAGTGTGCTTTTGGTGCTCAACAAATTGCAGGGGAGGGAAGGGTGGTAGTGCCGTCGTGGTGTCCGACATCGGGGAAGACAGTCGCGGTCCTTTCAACTGGGGGAAGGAAGATAAGGCCATTTAAAATAATTATAATTATTAAAATAAATCAATGATGTGTATAAATTGAGAGTTGTTGTTTGTAAAATGATCGACGTACTAACATTCACTCATAAAGATAAAGATAGGAAAAAAATTATTAAAAAATATAAAAAAAAAGACAATAAAAAAATAAAAAAAATCAAAATATGTAAAAAAAAAAATTGTATAAAAAAATATTTCTCATATAAATTCATTTATATGTCAAAATTTTAATTGAAGGGATGGGACAGGAGACACAGACTTAGGCGAGACGATATGTGTCGGAGGTAGGGTCAGCTGTATAAATGAGATAATATTATAATATTTTATTATAAATTATATTTATATTTAAATAATTAAAATTTAAATATCTTTCAATAGCCTTACTTATAATTTCTTTTAACTTTCTCTCTATTTTTAACTATTAAACTAATTTTTATTGGATATGCTTTGATCACTAGAGCTTCTACAAACCTTTCGCATCACATACACAAAACACCTAAGATGAAATTATATGATCTTTGCTACATTAGTTTCTACCCAGATTTTTTCTTAAATATATTTATTCATAATTCTATCTTATCTAATATGTCTATTCATTTAATACAATATCTTAGTTATGCAATATTAAACTTATTTTCTAATGTATTCATTAACTCTCCTTTTATTGTGTTTTATTGCAAATCTTTGCATAGCCAATTCTAGGATTGGATAAAAGAGGAGGGTCGTGATAAGTAATCAACAACCAAGTTAAAATTTCATCGAATTTTTATAACATGATGAGAGATTTGACGGTATATTCACATTAAAATAAAAAATATTTAAATTAATTTTGATATATTATTAATATAAATAATTTTATATTATCATTTAATAATATATTATAATATATATGATTTTTAATATAGTAATTATATAAATTGAATAGATTTGGTTATATAATAATATATAATTAGATAATTATAATTATAAAAAATAAAATAAAATAAATAGCTGTGTAAAATGATTTTAAATTAAAAATACATCACAACTAAATTCAAAAATATTTATGGAGCGTATAAACATTTCATTTTTATTCTTCATTTTATTTATTCTTTTTTCATAATTTTTTCTCTTTTTACTACCTTAAATATTCCAATTTCATTATTAATTGGAGGTTCGCAACTGGAGTCTATTTATTTCTCATAACGTGGCTCTCACATAATTTAATGAACATTTGGAATTTAAACCGAATACCACACATTATCGTCCTAAAAATTTTTCTGAATACTTATTATATTTTCTAATTTCTTTGAAGACTTATGAAGATTCTTTTCGGCTAATGGTAATATACAATAACCAATTAAAAATAAATTAAATCAAGATATTCAACACTCGTGTAACATGACGTATCTACTAATAATTTATAAAATTAGTTCAATATAATATTCGAGCATTTAAATGTCAAATCCAACGTTTCTTTCTCTCTTTCTCAAATCTTATCCATGTCAACTTGGGCGTCGTACCGATCTGCTTCGCAGTTCAAGATCTTTGGCGTATTTTGTGGATGTAGCATATTAGATAGTGAAAACTTGTGATATATATTGATATATTAATTATTTATAATATATTAATTTTTAAAAATTAAATATATAATTAAATATATTTTAAAAATTAATTTTTATATATTAATAATATAAAATTATATTAATAATATAAAAAATTTTATATTATTAATATAAAATTATATTAATAAAAATTATATTAATAAAATTTTTTTAATTATATTAATAATATAAAATTATTTTATACTGATAATAAGTACTACATCGGACCCTTCAAGCTGTTTGGCAAGATCAAGCCCCACGACCCACCCTTCATGGAGGACTCGCCTCACCTCGATGTGCCCAATTTCCATTGCACCGCCATCTTAATCGCAGCTCAGAGTCGCCATCCTCAGAGGTAGATTGCAGGTTTCAAAGGGATCAACAAGTTGAAGAACCTTTGTGCAAAATCATCTTTAAAGAGGGTAAGGACTAGCAATACTCCGATTTCAACACCTTGCGTAGACCGCCGTCATAATCTTCTCTCAAACCCCACCTTATCGGAGGTACATCAGATGTTTCGAAGGCATGAACAAGGTGGTCGAGATGTCGAAACATGTTTGGAAAGGTTTATGACAACATAAAAAAGAAATAATCAAATAAATTTTTAATAAATCATCAAAATCCAACTGTAAAACCGACTTAACTGTCATAACTGGTTTACCCCTACGTTAAGTGCACCGTGTGACTTAGTGCATCAAGCTCCTTAATTTGTAAGGTGCGTAGCAACAAGCACCATTTCTAATATACACTTTGGAAGTCAAGGTGCAAAGTGCACCTTGAAATGTGATGGTATAGATTTTATGTTGTATTCATACATTAATTATCTATAGTATACTATAATAATTTTTTAACTTTAGCCCATACTTAAAAATATAGTTAAATTTATTTTAAAAAGTGACCAATTTTATTTGCGAAATCTTGAAAATATTTGAGAATAGCCCAGAAAAATTTCTATTTAATTTTAGAATCACACGGATAAATAAAAAAAAAATTGTGGAACTTTGAAATTGTTGAGAATATTTCTAATAAATTCAGTTTAATTTAAAGATCACATAGATAAATTTTAGTCACTTTTAAAAAAATGTTCAACTACTTTTTAAATTCTAACTAAATTTAAAGAATTACTACAATATATAATAGATAATTAGTGTATTGATACACTATCAAAAATACATCGTTAGATTACAAGGTATATGTTGTACCTTTGACTATAAGATACACAGTAGCATTTGCCGCTATCAACTCCAAAAAATGGAATCAACCAATTAAATTGGCTGGTTCAAGTTGGTTCAAATTATCGGGTCTAATCAAGTAGAATACAACCAAATCCAATTATGACTGGTTTGGATATCAAGTATTACATTCTAAATCTAATGATCCAATACTCAAACTAATGAATGCTTTTTTTTTTTTTAATCCTGCTCAATTGTATCATGAGTTATGCTATGTTATGTTGTTATTGTTAATTATATTATTGACTAATGATATATGGGTGGTTAATAAGGCATATGTTGCTAATTGTTATGATGAAATTTGGGTATGCATGTGCGATCAATAAGCCATAATTTGGCTATGTATGTTATTGACTAGAAATTTGTAGACAAAATTAAAAAAAATTTGTGTCAAATTAAAATTTGTGGTAATTTCTTGAATCTATTTATTGATTGAAAGTTTTTTTGCTTATAAAAAAAGTAACACAATCAACCAAATCAAATCAATCCAAATTTGATTGGTTTAGTTTGATCAAAATTATCTTTGAATTCGAACCAAATTAAACCAATTAAATTTGATTGCTTCAAATTTGTTTTTCACTTAAACCCAAATCAATGATTACACCCCTAAGTAAAGGTTGCTTGTGGGATAGACGGTTACTCTATATTTTTGTTGTTTTTGTCACAAAACTTGTTCATAAAATTCCATCTCAAAACTTTTGCCTTGTCCCAAAAATTATTCCTTTGTCCAACATTTGCTACAGCACCTTCACCACCATGAAGGCGCGCTAGTGGAGTTGAGCCCAGAGGTGGGCTCTTTGAGGAAGAGGACAATGATCGTGGATGAAGTTGATTTCGATGGAGAAATAATGGCGTTCGCTGCCAGAGATACCGCGATGGCCCTCATCACCAGTGACAATGGAGGCAGCATTGCAGAGGCCGAGCTAGTTGATGAAGGCTTGGACGTAGGCTCTTTTCTTGGACTTGGAGAAAGAAAGAGCGGGGGAGGGGGAGCCTAAGCTCAGCGGAGAGTATGATGTTCTCTTCGACGGCGAGCATGGGGAGAAGGAGAACACATCTTGCAATAGGGTGAAACAAACACCACTCAACCAAGAACCTCAAACATGGTCGCCTAACCATTGATCCCCATTTTGGCTACAGAATGAATCCCACCTTTGTTGATTTATCATGCCCTCACACTTCGATCTTCCTTGTCCATGAAAGGTTTAGGCTTAAACTTCTAATTCTAATTCTAAAATTGTAACCCAAAGTACAGTTCAATTTGTTCTAGCTAAAAGACTTTTTAAACTCCTAATTAAGGCATAATTAGAATACGTAAAACATGGGTTTTTCTACTCTGAAAACAAATGTGTCACAAGTGTCATTGGGCATTTTTTTAGGTTTGCTTGGGATGTTAACGTGTTATTCAAGTTGCTTCTCATAAATCTCAACCATAGACCTTATTTACATAATCATTTAATGGTTTTGATTCAAAGTGCACCATACACCTCAAATAAAAAGGTGGACCACAAGCAGAGCCAAGCATATATGTGTGTTGTTTTATACTCTTAACTTTCGTAACTTTTTATGGAAAAGGAAGAAAAAGGAGTATGGATTGATTTCATGCATGATATCAATTTATCAAAGGAGAAAGATTTAAAACGATTGAGTTTCTAGGCAGCTCCTACCGATGGGTAGGCACCACCAACGTCATGATGTAGTAGGGGGAGGGAGGCTGTAGGGCGGGTGGGAGGCAAAGTTTTGTTTTTTTTTTTTTCCCGGCGGGGGGTGAGTGTGTGCGGGTTACGAGAAATGGGCCATAATGTAATTCTAAAACAATAAAACTTAATTTTTTGGGTCAATTTTATAATTTTTGAGACTTTTAAAATCATCTAATCTCAACCGTTCAATCAATTTCAGTGACCTCCATCATTACTAACGCACAGTCCCCATATAAAAAGCTCCTCTATTTTTTCTTTTAAATAACGCTAACTTTTTTCCGTTTCTTTTCTTTATGTGATACGTCATACAGAACAAAGCATTGTTGATTTTGTTAGTACGATTATATAGGTAATGGCACGTGCTTCAGAAATGGATATTAAACTATCAAAGTGAGAGAGGAAGAGAAAGTAAACTAAAATAAAAGATCGGGATGTCTATCTTCCAAAGAGGAAAAAAAAAATTGGCATGATGCCAAGCAATTGATGTAGCCCTTATGCCATCAAGGTGCATAAAATATAACCTTTATTCCAAGCAAAAATATCCGCTACATCAGATCAATTATGCACCCATTCAGATTTGTATCCTCTCTAAAGTAATAATGGTTGAAAAATGAAAAAATAAAAAGTTTAAATTAATAATTTTTATTTTAAGTGAATCTCATTAAAATGATCTAAAAATAAATAATCTTATACTTTCTAATTCCACTCGTTCATGTTGATTATTATTATTATTATTTTTATATAGATATCTACGCCTATTTTTTCAAATAAGCAACAGATATCTACGCTCGTGCATTATCGTGGCATTGAATCTTCTAGTCTAGGCGATAATTGTAACCCTTATACGAAGCCTTTATCCGAGCAATATCCACTACATGAGACCAAATTGAACATGCTTAGATTCATGTTGGTTTCTTATTATTGGTGGATAAGTGAATAGCCATAAGTTAGTTATGTCAGTTGCTAGTTAGCTACTCTGGTTAGTTAGAATTGGTTGGAATATTTGCGGTACAAATCACTAAACGCACATGTATATATACTCCTCTGTTGAATGGAATAATACAACACTATCATTTCGTTATTCATAACACCAAGGAAAGCAGAGCTTGATACAAGATACCACAACTGTTACAAGTCACTTAATTATTCCATACAAAGCTTGGGTGCACATACTTTAATTTTATAGCTCCTACTTGCCAGCATCTGCTTGCCCATATCCTTCTCAAAATGATTTTGGTAAGATGTGGTACAAAGCTGCCGACACACTTTCAAACACTATGTCCCAAATGTTGTCACTGATTGCAACTCAGAATTCAAAACATAAGGCAGTATTTTATTACTATAATTATATTGAGAATCACGGTATCTGTCCTATAGCATAACCCCGCCATAGTTGAATGTTTCCTTTACACGGCTACTAGAAATTCATTGAAAACTGGCGGATTCAATTGACGGCAATGATTCATTAGAAATACTGATGGATTATTCATTAGTAAAATTGTGGATAAATATTGACATCTAATGGCCCCAAACCATTATCGATGAATATATTGTCGGTAATATTTTATATTTTAAATTTTTTAAAATTTAATAATTTATCAATAACATTTCTGTCAATAAATAAAGTAAATTACTGGTGAAAAAATTGTCAGTAAGTAATTATGCTTTCTTTTTTATTTTCATTTAAAAACTTAATATATGTTGGTAATTAAAATAAAATAAATATTATGTATTTTTTTATTTTTCTCTTTAGAATTTTTTTTTTAAATATTTCCAATGAAAATTTCGTTGATATTTGAAATTTTGAGGATATCACCAAAGACTATTCAATTCACATATTACCGACAAAATTTCCGTCGGTAATGGTTGATATCGTTTCATTATCTATTCATTGACAGAAAATCCGTCGGTAAAATATAATTAATGAAATGATTCGTTCCATTAAATCATTACCGATGGGAAATCTGTTAGTAATATTAAACCAGAATGTTAAAATGTGAAACACCTTTTCTTCTTCCTCATTTGCACGACTTCCCTATCTTTACTTTCTACTCTCTCTCTCTCTCTCTCTCTCTCGCATCCCCGATTTGACCATTGGCCATTTGAGTGCCATCGAAGCTTCCATTTCATCATCGGAGACTGCTATTATGTTCATGGTATATCATTGAGCATTTTAATTAGCTTACTTTTTTTGTTTAGCCTCTTTTTTTGTTTCATTTCTTTTCTTAAGGTTTTTAGTTTCTAAGTTAGTTAACTAACTTATGTCATTCTGTTTATTGTTAAATATCTCGTTTGGAGTACTTGGTGATTGGTGCATTAACTTATGGAAGTGAATTGGAAAGCATTAGATATGCACATTGTACCATTTATTTAACTTTATGCTTTCTGAAATATTAGACTTAAAATTTCTATGATAGAGTTGTAGGATGGAAGAAGAAGGATAGAATTATATGACTAGGGGAACACTCAAAGTTCTTTCCCATTGTTTGAATTGTGTGTTGTGGTGTTATGTGCATGCACGATGTGAAGTAAGAGGATATGTTCTAGAAGGGTTTTTAGGATTAATTGATTAATTTGTATGACTATATGTGTTTATTATTTGTGTTTGACTGATGAAATAATTTTTGTAGAGGCTCCTAGATTAAGGGGAGACTCTACCCAGATTTTGTTGATAATTTAGAATATTGTTTGAATTAAATAATTATTGTAATGAAATAAGTAATTGTTATTTGTATTTAATTGATGAATTAATTTTTGTTGAGGCTCCTAATTTGTGGGGAGACTTTGCCTAAATCTTTTTGAACATTATTTAAAAATATTGGTTGAATTAAATAAATATTGGAAGTGTGCATTAAAATATTGTTGTGGACTAAAATTATCGTAAGAAGAATTAGTAGCGACTTCTAATTCATGGGAAGACTCTACCAATTTTTTTGATTGATGTATAATTGTATTGCACTATAGGTATATGATATTATTGAGATACAAAATATTTGCTTCAAATCAAGCATAGATGTACGATAGATTGTACCCAAGTCGAGGGGAATTTTATGAGGGGATTAAAGAATTCATAGCAACATGTGTTCAGGAATTTATACACATGAAGGGACAATTAGGTGTTTTTATCATAAATGTAAATATAGGAGATTTTTAGACATAAAGTCTATTAGATATGACTTATACAAGGATGGACTTAAGCTTGATTACTAGGTTTAGACTGAATACGGGGAAGTCCTAGTAGCAGAGAATCAATTCAATGTGGACTATGTTGGAAGTAGTTTGACAAGGGTCCATGTATGTCATGAAGAGGGTGGTAATGTGACTTGGGAAATATCCTTAGTCGTTATTAGGAAATAATTTTTTATTTTGCTAGTCATGAGTTTGAAATATATTTTGAACCTTCTAAAGAGGCTCCAATCCGAATGATAAAAGATTTTATAATTTGTTACATGCAGTGAATAATCCTTGAAAAATTCCTATATGTTCTAAGAATAAAATATTTTTCTTATGCTTATTATTTATTAATTGTCACATTTATTTTTATACTAATTAAAGAGATAAAATAGAAAATAAATGTCAGTAAATTAAAAAACAAAGGTAGTTCACAAAATAAATATGATAAATATTAAATAAATCAAAACGAGAAAATTACTTTACTCTGACAACATATAAAAATTTTTTCGGCGTAGTGGTCCTGTAATCGTGCATCAGAATTTGCAGGACGTGTTTAATTTGAGCGAGAAGTTTTGGGTGCTATTAATTGATTGTTACTCTATTCATTATCATTATAGAATATAAATTAAAAAAGTTGTATATTATCTTACGAGATTGTTTTTGATGTATTATTAATTTAAAAGAATTTTATATTATTATTTAATTATATATTATTTATAAAATTTTAAAATAATAAATATAAAATTAAATATATATATATATATATATATATATATATATATATATTTTTTTTTTTTTTGTATTAACCATACATCAAAATTATATAGTTATTTTAATATGCTCTCAAATCAATAAATATTAACTTTTGTGATAAGGAAATAACAAATTAGATAATAGTGGGTTTGGCATGATATGATTATCACATGATTAGCAGGTTAGGCATCAAGATCAAATCATTATGTTAATATGTAGTTTTTTTAAAAATATAGATCGAATTCATGAGTTTGGCCTAACTCAACCCACTCATGGATGGGTAGAGTCGGGTTAAAAAAAAAAAAATTTGCTCACTATATGAATAAATGTGTTGGGTTGAAAAAGCCAAAAACACCCAATCCAATCCATAGACACCCTCCTCAAATATAGGATTGTCAAATAGGTTAGGTCGGTTAGTTTAAGCCAGAAAAATAAATAGGCTAAATAGGCAAATCTGTTTAGCTCGTGAGCCAAATTTTAACAGATCAATCTTAAACGGTCAGCTTGTTTGTTTTTTATTTTATTTTTTGCTTTTAATGTTTTAAAAAAATTATTAAAAAATACTTTTAATTTAAAAAAAGTAATAATTCTTATTTTTTATTAAATAATAAAAATATTTTAAATTTAATTATTAAATTATATTTTTATATCATAAATTTATATAAATTTATTTAAAAAAAAAAAAGAAATGTTGGTAAACATAGCGACTTGTTTACCTGAGTACGATTATCCTTTTAATCTACTAGTTAAATAGGTCAAATTAAAAATAAATTAATTTAAATGAATCATTATTTTTTTAAACCCAATTTCACCCTATTTTTGTGTTAAATAGGTTATTTTGTTGGATTTAGTCTATTTTGACAACTTACTCAAATATTCAAGTAACGTCAAAAATCATTAATGCAAATATCGTTTCTCACGGCGGTAACAGTGCGTTGGAATTTGCAGCACGTGGTTTGATGGAGAAGTTTTCTAGCCACTAATTCTACCAAACAAGCTATTGGGGAGAGAAGATTTTTGATGGGATGCACAATATTCTTTTTTTGTTTTTCCTTCCATTTTTTATGAGAAAACTTTCTTTTTCATCCATTTTTTCTTCTCCCAATTTCTTTCTTCTTATTTTCTGCTGAAACAAACAAGGGGTACATAAACTGTAGTTTGCAGGTATCCTTGGGGTCAAGGGCCACAACGTATACTTCTTTTCGGTACTCTTTTCAGTCTTTTGTAAGTTTGTAATAATTTTTCTTTCCTTCATCCTAGGTCCGTTTGGTTTAATTTATAAAAGGATTATTTTGAAAAAAAATACTTTTAAATAATATAAAATAAAATTATTAAAAGAACATAATTAATTTTTTTAAAAATAAAATAAAATATTAAAAGAGATAATATCATAAAAATATCATTTCAATTTGATGGAAGTAAAATAAAAAACAACTCTAAAGTTACTTCCGCCAAAAATAATTTTGGGTGATCAAAATTAAGTTTGACTACTTGAAAATTTTAATCAAACAATGTCTACTACACTTTTTTTTATATTATTTTCAGTTTAACAAAATTATTTTGCTTCAATAAACAACCTCTACTACATTCATTTTCATTTTCATGTTGAAGTATCCTACTCTATTGATATGTCCCTTCGATAATTATTTCAAAGCGTATGCGGAAAATTGATATTTTATGTCTATACCTTCATCATTATTTATCGAGAATTAATGATTTATACATTTAAAAAAAAGTAAGTTTACACCTATTAGCAAGGGAATATTGTATGGATTAGATAATATTATAATACCTCATTGTAAATCATATTTATATTTAAATTATTAAAATATAAATCTCATTTAATAATTTTACTTATAACTGTTTTAGATTTTTTTTTCTATCTCTAACTATTAAATTAACTTTTACTTGATATGCTTTCATAACTAGAAAAATTCTTTCTTCCTCCAAGAGTAAATGATCTTTTACTCCACTAAATTATCTTCACCTTTGATTTTGTGTTGTACTTTTCTCTTTGCTACTTCCAACTTCAATGAAGGGCTAAGATACTCGATGAAGAAGAAATTTCTTCCTCCAGGAGTATCCAAAAACTTTTTTCATCATATATCCAAATCATTTAATATGAGATTATATGATCTTTTTTATAATAGTTTCTACCCCAAATTTTCCTTTAATTTGTAATCTTGTTGTCTTATCTAATGTGCCTACTCATTAAATGCAATATCTCATTTATGCAACATTAAACTTATTTTCTAATGTGTTCATTTATTCATTAACTCTGCCCATATCGTGTTTTATTGCAAATTTTTACATATTTGATCCTATAGGACTGTATAAAAGAGGAGGGTCATGATAAGCAATTAACAAGCAACTTAAAACTTCATCCAATCTTTATGAGGTTATTTATTTTTAATATGATAAATGAGTGTATTATATACATCAATATGGATTTTTTGGCCAAATTACGTTAAAATAGGATTAAAAAATTGCTAGTGGCATTTTTTTGTTTTTTTCAAAAACTGTCAATTCTTTTTTTGAAAATCTACATAGAGTCACATAGTTGGACAGTGCGTGGATCAAAAAACCGCCAATGACAATCTTTACTTTGTCTGAAAAGCTGCTGCACCCTGAAAAATCGTCAATGGCAGTTTTTTTCTCAATTCTCATATTCCCTTAATCCATCCTAAAATCCTATATTCAGATATATTATATTTTCAAAATCCATATAAAAAACAAGACCCTCTTTATGACATGATAAGAGTTTTGATGGTATTCATATTAATATAAAAAATATTGAAATTAATTTTAGTATACTATCGATGTAAAGAATTTTATATTATCATTTAATAATATGCTACAATGTATATGACTTTTAAGATAACAATTATAAGAATCGAATAGATTTCCTAATATGATATACTCTTAAAGATATATCAAAACTAAATTCAAAAACATTTATGGAGCATACAAACTTTTCATTTTTATTCTTCATTTTATTGATTCTTTTTCTAGAAGTTTTTGTGTTTTTACTACCTTAAATATTGTAATTTTATTATTAATTGGAGATTCGCATTTCTCATAACGAGAGTCTAACGTAATTTAATGAACATTGGACTTAAAACCAAAAATGGAATATCCCATATTCAACTATTGGAGTGTCGTCCTATAAAAAATTTGAATACTTATTATATTTTCTGATTTATTTTGAAGAATTTATGAAGATTTTTTTCGGTTAATGGTAATATAAAACAACAAATTAAGAATAAATTAAATCAAGATATTCAACACTCGTGTAACATGATTGTCTACTAATAATTTATAAAATTAGTTCAATGTATTCGAGCATTTAAATGTCAAATCCAACGTTTCTGTGTTTCTCAAATCTTATCATGACAACTTGTACTATATGACAGGATGAAAAACATCATTAATCATCATGCCAATAATTTGTGATATTCGTAGGAATATGCTTTCTTTCTTTAAGTTTCTGCCTTAGGATATGCTTTTGTATATTGATATTGGAGAATGTTATGGTGCACCTCACTAAGTTATGGTTCACCCATGCACTGTTTAAAATATCAGGCTATTAAAGATGAGGGTGTAAGTTGATTCAGATCTACCTCTCGAACCCAAAAAGCAGAATGAGCCAATTAAAGTGGTTTAGGTTGGTTTGCATTATCAAGTCTAATTGAGTAGAATTTGACTAAACTCGATCGTGATTGGTTCAGACATTGGATATTAATGTATTCTAAATCCGAAGACCCAATAACCTAGGCAATGACTCAATCTTAAATGCTTGTTACTTTTTTTTTTAACACCTTACTTAATTACGTCACGAGTTATATTATATTGTTATTATTAATTATGTTATTGACTAGTAATCTATAAGTAGGCATGAAAATAGGCCAGATTAGACCAGGCCTTATTCTAAATAACCCAGGCCTATATGATAATTATTAGGCCTGAACTTGGCTTGTTATCTGTTAAAGGCCTAATTTTCGGCCTGACCTGATTTGAATTCTGTTAACAAAGCCTGCTGCACAAAAAAAAAAAAAAAAAAAAATCTCTTAATAGGCCATCAGGCCTAGGCCAACATGTAGGCCTAAACAGGCCCAAGCCTTGCACACGCTATAAATAAGCCTTAAATAGGCCTTTACAATGACTATCAAATAAATTACTAAAATAGAAAGATTCAATGATGAAAATGATATATTATCACATATACTATGCTACTCGCCCACTACAAAACCTTTAAACTATTTATCAAGACAAATTTCATGGCTTATGAATATATCACAAATCTAATATGCTAATGTTATCATAAGTTCACAATAAGAGAAATTTAACATCTAATAGTCCACAAATCTACAACAATATAATAATACAATAAGGATAAGCAATAAGTACACCAATTCAAACAAAGTTAAGCAATTTAGCAAAGTTCAACAATCAACAACAATAATCTAATAATATTGCATCACCGAACTAAGTCAAAATGTAACATCCAATGAATTAGTATCAAGTCTTCAAAATGATCTCCTCTTCTTCTTGAAGCTCAAGTACCTTGGGAAAAAAAAGAAATTATTCATATTATTAGATCATGATATAATTTAATAAGTATAGGGATAAAATTACATTTAATATATAAAATTTATACCTTTTGCATTTTCATCAAATTATACTTGTTGCAAAGCTAATTCCCACCACAAATGAGTGCTGCAATGGATTCTTCATTCAATCTTGAATGAAATTCATCAATTACTCTTCCTCCAGCACTAAATGTGGACTCTGATGGAACTATTGAAATTGAAATAACTAGAATATCAGCAGCCATCTTTGATAAAATCGTATACTTCAAGTTATTATTTTTCCACCATTTCAATGCACTAAAAGAGTTAAAACTAGA
The DNA here is from genome assembly GCA_031439585.1 of Pterocarpus macrocarpus. Classification (NCBI taxonomy): domain Eukaryota; kingdom Viridiplantae; phylum Streptophyta; class Magnoliopsida; order Fabales; family Fabaceae; genus Pterocarpus; species Pterocarpus macrocarpus. The sequence continues at coordinate 57,358,209 of CM062516.1, read as the reverse complement.
ATCAGGAATATAGAGACCCTCCTCAAGATAAACTTCTAGCTCATATTTTATTAGAGGAATTGCTTGCTTTTCACGAACAATACTCATGATTTGGTCAAATCTAGTAACTAAGCCAGAACTAGGCACATTGGAAGAAGAGTTATTGCCATTATTATTAACTTCACCACTAACACTAGCAGATGCCTCTTCCTTGCTCAATTCAACATACTCTTTATAAAGCTTCTCTAATGAAGTCATCACCATATCTAAATTATCTTTAGCCACATATTCAGGTTTATATATCAAGGGAAAATAATAATTGACAGCATGAAATTTGCACTTGGGATCCAAAACACTTGCAATGACCATTAGTAGATTGCATTCCCCCAGTATTTATCAAACTTTACTTTCATTGCTGCTACCATTTCTCTCATAAAGTAGTCTTCATCCTCTGCCGCTTTATCAATTACTTGTTTAACCCTCCAAACTTCAGGAAGATACAAATTTGCAGTTGGATAATCACTACTAGAGATGACATGAGTGGCTAAATTAAAAACTTCTAAGAGTTGACAAACCTTCTCAACTTTTCCCCAATCTTCTTGAGATGGTTCATAGGTGTAATGTGGCTCTCTTTCCTTATAAGCTGGAAAGACAATCTTAAACTTTAAGGCAGCAGACAACATCTTGAAAGTTGAATTCCATCTTGTCGGACAGTCAAGGATGAGTTTTTTTTCTTTCAAGTGCTTCTGCTCAACAATATCATAGAATGCCTTCAACCTTGAATTATTGTAATTAATATACTTGACACTCTCCCGAATGTTGTGAATGATATCCTTTATTCTACTAAGGTCATCCTGGACCAATAGATTCAAAATATGAGCACAAAATTTGATATGAAATAACTTGCCATCAAGGACTTACTTATTATTGAGTGATAAGTTGTCCTTAAGATTCCTCAAGCATGAATCATTGTAGGAAGCATTGTCAACCGACACAGAAAATACTTTGTCTTCAATCCCCCAAGCTTTAAGACATTTGAAAATACATTTGCTACATCTATTCCACGTCTAGAAGTAGGCACTTTAACAAAACTCAAGACCCTCTTCTGAAGTTTCCACCCTGCATCAATGAAATGACCCGTGAGGACCATGTATTCAATTACTTGGTGACTCAATTTCCACATATCTGTAGTCAAGCTGATCTTGCTTACACCTTTCAACAAAGCCTTCAGATTTTTCCTTTCTACCTCATAAATTTCTATACAATCATTTCTAGCTATTTTGCGAGATACTTTGCTAAATTCAGGATTTGCATATTGGAAGCCCCACATCCAAACTTGATCCTCAACAATGCTAAAGGGGTACTCATTCACCATGATTGCCGTAGCAATTACTTCTCTCATCTTCTCATTTGAATATCTTACACCAGGTGTCACAAAAGGATTGACTCCTAAGCTGGAGGGTTGAAATGGAATGGTGGGCTGCTTCTTTTGTGAGGCTATGTGTAACCTCCTTTGCAAGCAATTCTCCGCATGTCTCCTCATATATATGACTAGTGCTAGCTCCCATCCTTGAGTAAGAAAAATGACTCTTGCAATACTTGCAAACAGCTTTTGTCACTCCTTCAGAAATTTCGATCTCAACAAAATCATTCCAAACAGTTGATGTCTTTTGCCTTTTCCTCTTAATAACGCAATTCTCATCATTCTGATCTTTATTTTGATCACTATTATCCTGAAGTTGGCTTGAAGATGTTGGTGCTTGTGCATTAACTTCATTAGGAGGGTGAGTACTAGATGACATTGTCTCATTATCCTCAAGTCGAGACGACATTAATTAAACCTACAACATAAAGGAAAAATAAAAGCAAAGCGAGTTTAAAGAATAAAATCAAGAAAATAGATAGCAAATCATAACCACAATACATTTAACCAGAAAATAAACAACAATACATTTGCAAGAAATTGAAGGAAACCAAAAAAAGGAACTAACACATACATTTGCAAAAAAGGAACTAACACATATATTTGCAAGAAATGGCAGGAAACCAAAAAAGGGAAAACATTAGAGATAACAACGTTTGAATTGCATATAAACTTAATCATAACCTATATGATTCCTAAACTTTAATTATGGAATGTGGTGCCATATATAAGTGATGCTAGATATGCCAATAAATCATATCCTTTGTTGCTACAACATTACTTGGAATTATTCATTCCACCATTCTGCTTTGCTAAAATCAAGTTTCTAATTCAGAGTTTTTTTTTAAAAAAAATCGAAAACACACAATGACAAGAGAGAAAGAAGAAGAAGGACTCTACTGGAGATCTGACAACAACGGCTTCACTCTTCAGCCTCGTGACCGACGGTGACTCTCTCGCCGGAGATGGGAGCTGGATGCAGCAGCGATGGAGTAGGGCACGGAGTGGCGACGCAATAGCAGTGGACCAGGACACGGAGCAGCAACATGGAGCTGGACGTAGAGCGGACATGCAGCAGTAGCTAAGCTCGACATGGAGGAAGAATGTTTGGCCGGCGACGATCTGAGGTAGAGACAGGGGCAATCTGATCTGAAGAAGGTCTAACGGACACGGTTGGTGCTTCTGCTAAGGTGGACACGTCACAGCTGCAGGTGGGGCGGCAGCGACGAGATCTAAGGAGTGAGGAAGAAGATGAACAGTAGCTTGGAGGGAGTGTCTCTGGTAGGGTTTCACAAATTGTGATTCTGAATTTTGAAACAAATGATACAGTGAGAATGAGATACAAACCAAGTCATTAGAGTTGGAGTAAAATTTTTTGAAAGTAATTATTAAGTAATCAATAAATATATAAATATGCATCTACAGAGATAACAACAAAGCTTAGCTTAGTGGTAATACATGCAACTCACTTAATGGACAGCAGGTCAGGTCATTGGTTCGAATCCCATACTCCCATTTAGCCATATATTAAATTTTGAATAATATATATACAGGCCTAGCCTAATTAAGTAAACAAGCTTTAAAAAAGGCCTAAGCCTGACTTATTTATTAAAAAGGCCGGGCCAAGCTACAGGCCCCTATCAGGCCACCTGACCTGTTTCCACGGTTGTTGTAGAATTGCACAAACACGTAGTTAAAAAGATTAGTATTAATTTATGGCCTTTCCAAAATAGTAAATTTTTGGTTCAGTTGGACATTGCGGTGCTGTGGACAAGCAGAACTTTTTTTGTCGGGCTGTCTAAGAGCATCGAGTTCCTTAGCAAGGTCATCCTAATAAAGCTCTGTTTTCTCAATGTCGAAGTCAATGCCATCCAATGTGACACTTCCCAATGGACCAAATTGGCCACTAAGGAAATTCTCATAGAGGTGGTTTGCAATATCCTTTGCATCCTTGGGTGAGCTTAGTCCGTAGTCTGATTCTGCTACATCGACTCCTCCGTGGGAGAAGAACACTTTGATACCTTTGGATTGACAACAATTTATTTCGGGCTCTAGCTCCATACACTTCTTGATTGCGCTATTGTCACAATGGCCTGCAAAGTTTCAAGATTGTGTTTTGCCTTCACCGAACGTGTTGAGGAAAGCGTGGAGTATAATCTTGTAGTTTTCGGTGTCACATGCGGTTGTCAAATTGGCAATTGCCCTCGTTGCTGTTTTGACCCCAGTAAATAGCTATTTCGCCTGTGGCATGTGAAGTGATGATGATGGAGGAGAATGTGATGATAAGGGACAAGAGAAGTAGGATCAATGCTTGACTTTTGTAGGAAGCCATGATTGTGGGTTACGTGGAGGGTTTTCTTGTTTTGATTGGTGAGCGTAAGAGGAAGAAAAGCAACCTATTTAAACATATTTGTAACATATTTAATTTAATTTCTAACTAAACAAGTTTTTGTTCTTCTGAAAAATATAGTCATGCGTGACCAACACTAGGTTACTTCAACTGTTTCAATTTGCCAATTTTTTTTTCAAAAAGATATCAATTATTTTAAAAAATTCTTGATGTGCGCATAAGCACCTTCATATTGTTAAATAGAACAAAATAATTTATACTTTTTAAGGGACTCATTTTGAAGAGATACACCAAGGGATTCTTTTTAATCATTGATAAAAAATGGATTTCACTTTTTTTTCTCAATCAATTATTAAAGAACATAATAATGTATTCCCTTAAAATAAGTCTCAAAATAAGTACAAATAATATTATTCTATTTACAATGGTCTGAAAATGTTTATGCACACATCAATAATGTTTTTTAAAATAATTGACGTCTTTTTTTTAAAAAATATAATTGGCAAACACTTGAAGTAACCATTGTTGGTCACACATGACTATATTTTTCAAAAGAACAAAAGTTTGTTTAGTTAGAAATTAAATTAAACATGTTACAAATGTGTCTAAAATTAAATATTAACTTTCGTGATAAGTATGAAGAAATTAGATAAGGGAAAATGTGCACCCCTGTATTTTAGCAAAAATATATTTTAAATCCTATCTATTAAAAACATGCATCTCGATATCTTATATTTTATCAAACGTGCACTTTGACTCTTTTATGAAGTTTTTCATCTATACTCACTGTTAATGAAACATGAACTCAAAATTCAAAACTCGAATTTCCATTTTTTTTGCAATATAAATTGGTCAAAATGAACTATCATTCATCTAAGTTCTGAGTTTTGAGTTTAATAGAGTTCACTTCTTATTTATTCAAGAGTTTCGAACTCCGAGCTCTAAGTTTATATATTACTAATAGAGAGTATTGATAAATAACTTGACAAAATAGCCAAAATGTACTTTTGATAAATGAGGGCGTCTGAATACATGTTTTTAAAATGTATAATTTAAAGTATATATTCATTAAAATACATGAGGTAAAGTGTATTTTCTCCATTAGATAATAACTAGTGTGTTAGTTATATAAAATATGATTATCACGCCCCTAATAAAACCGTTGCGCAAATACATGGAAAGACATGGTACAAGTGTATCAGAAGTCAGCTTTTGTATATTTTCGGCCCCTAATCATAGCGACTGCCGCACTAAACATTAGGACCTCGCGTAGTATAAGCAGGTAGGTTATTATTATTATTTTGTGAGGATGATTAAAGCGAAATCTTCAACCTGAGCACTAGTTGTTTTTCTTTTCCAGTTATAAGTATGATCTCGCGTTCTTTCTTTCTTTTTTTTCCCCATTATGATTATAAAAGAAAAAGGGAAATATTATAGGACCATAATCTTTTGTTATAATTGACATTGTTATTCACTTTTGAATAATTGGTTAGTCTTCATTGTTGTAATTTGTCTCACAACTTCCTCTAAATTATATCATTTTATTTTCTGTATAGCGTTATTTTTAAAAATTATAATAATAGTTCAGTTAAAACTTTAAAGTCGTATTCTTCTTATTCTCTCTGTTGGCCAAAAGCAAATTAGAGTGGTGCGGTGTGAAAATTTCTAAATGTTCTAAGATAAAATATTTTTCTTATGCTTATTTATTAATTATTTGTCACATTTATTTTATATTGCCATGATGTTCTCTAATCACATGTTATTTGTAAGATTTTTGAAGTAGTATATATAAAAGTCTAATACTTTTACTAATATAATGATACATAGAGTTTAATTAGCATTGATAATGTATAAGAGTTTTACACTAACATCTAATTATATCCTTATATTTGTAAGACTTTTAAGGTAATGAATAATTGAGTCAAATATTTTTATTGATATAGCAATATATGATTAGATGTTTGTGTAAAATTTTTTTATTCTAATAATGTATACAAATTAAATCATACACAATTGCATATATATGTAAAAAAAAATTATGTTTTCATTGCATCAAAATTAAATCGTTATCTCTATATGCTTCCAAATCAATAAATATTAACCTTTGTGATAAGGACGAGCAAATTGGATAATAGCAGGTTAGGTATGATATGAGATCATGTGATGTGATTAATAAAGAATTTAACTTTAATGTTTTTATTTTATACATTAATAGCAATAAGCTTTGATCAAAGATATTGAATTTGAGCCCTGAGATTGAAAAAAAAATTGTTGGGATACTCCTCCCCCCTTCAGGAATCTCCGTTAGGTCAGGACCGTATCAGTTGGGTTCTTAATAATAGGATCCGAATATTAGTGATTTTATTGAAACCAAATTTTTTGTTTTGAAATATTTGGCCGTATAATTTTTGTACACACATAGAGATACACAACAATATCTTAAAATTATTTTATTATTATTTGAACATTATTTTTATGAATATTATGTAGACACTTAGATTTGGTTTGGCAATACTATCATTTTTTTCAAAGTTGTTGAGTTTTTTAGACTCTCTAAAAATTATTTTTAAAAATTGATAGTAATATTGTTTTGTAAAATACTGTAAAAGTTGCTCTCAATAAATAGAAGCTACTAGAATAGTATTTGGTAAAGTTATTTTTAAAATCTAAAATTACTCTAATGGATATAAATATTAAAAAAAATATTAGAAATTGGAATCCTTAATTGATGATAGGATGAAATTGGTTTTTTACTAAAATTTAAGATTATATTAATTTTTTAAATTTTAGAAACATAAGTTAGCTCTAAAAAATATCTTATGAGGTCTCTCAAAAGTAATCCCTAGTTTTTAAAAGCCAAAAACAAAAATAGTAAAATTTTTTGTCTAACAACCAAAAAGAATTGACTTATACTTTTAATAAATGAATCCCAGGTATTATTAAACTGGGTCTTAGTAAATTATATGTAAATAATTGATGAATTCAATTATATTACTAAAGAATTTGCTCATGAAAAAATATAGAAAAATTATGTGTTAATAACTATAAATTTCAATTATATTACCAATAAATCTGATAAAATATTTTGATATCTATTATTAATGGAAAATGTTGACCTTCACCTCTTGAATGAAGGTTAGCATCCTTCACACTTTTTATGGACAAAATATTCCACTATCTTTTTCTTATGCAACTTTAATAGTAATGTTATTGTTGTAATTATAATTTATCTTCTTTTTCTTTCAAAAATTTTACATTCACAAGCTACAAATATTTTTTTTTTTAATCAGGCTATACTTGATGAAAGTATTTTTATTTTATATAAAATATATATTACTAGGTAGGAATAACGCAAGACTTTCCACTAATGCCCTCAACAATATAATATAAAATGGAATTTTTTTCTATGCACTGTATAGTAAAAATGGCCTATCAACGACTTAAAACGATGCCATTTATGAGAACATGATATATATATATATATATATATAAGTCCATACTTCTTTATACTCTCACTCCAGTGTATAGATTGTCATGACTTTTGATTTATATAAAGGACATGTGGAGTAAAAAATTAGAGAATGGTAGAAAAATTAAAGAAAAAAAACCTTCGCTATTTTTCCTGTCTTAAACCTATTTTTTTACCTTACCTATTTTATTTCCGAAAGAAAATAGAAAATATATTAATTATGCATTTTTTTTATCGCGTTAACCACAAATATTTGAAATCATATGATTTATATTAACTAATATTTTATAAATTTATCTATGATTAAATTATTAATCAATACTAATAACGTATTAATTTGAGTAAAAAGAGTTTGAATTCCTTAAATATATAGTCGTAGGTATAATTCTGAAATTTATATATATAAAAAAATATTATTAAAAGAATTTTTTATTTAAACATATGATTATGTCCCAAAAAATTAGTTTCTTATATATTAAATATTTATAATACCTGAATTTAAAAACCAAATTATTTTATTCAATTTTATCGGTAATTTTTCCTTTGTCTTCGTTTTCATGAATATAATGACTTCGTTGATATATCTCTCATCACCAACTCAGTATTTCTGAGTCCGATAAACTTTATTTTAATCCAAATTAATTATTACTTGATCACTAAGTTCAGTGCATGCTCATCCCTTTCTTAAAACTTATTATCTTTTCTGTCCTCAACTATTGTGCTAGAATTAGGATTATCCACATTCTCGGTCCCACATGCACGCATCTCCCCTGTTCCGAATCATGCATGTATATCAACAAAAAAATTTAAATTAAAAAAAGAGCTACGGTACGGGATCTTAACGTTTTTCTTGGCTCACAATTTGAGAGATGAGACTTTAGATACTAGATTGAGAATGAGACAGGGTGCGTTTGTGCATGCTTTTTTTAATAAAAAATTATTTTTTATACTGCAAAAATTTAGTTTTTATATATTTAAATAATTTTTTAAAATTAATTAGATTTTTAAAAAATTTTATTTTCTATTTTTTTGAAAAATTAAAAAAATAGCTTATAAAAAAATTAATTTTTAATTTTTTTAGTTATATATAAAATTTAAATTTTATAATATTTTTCTAAAAATTTAAATAAATACATCCATAATTGCCTAAAATGTTTAAATGCTTTATCTTTTGGCATTCTTCATATATATTTATGAGACATAATTTTAATACATTGTATTTTTAGTACATTAATAGTAATGAAATTTAAATTTATAATTTTATATAAATTATTTAAATTTTTTACTATTAATCCAATTCTAATGACTTAATTTTGGCACATTGTTAGTACATATACAGCTCTTCAATAATGTTTTATGTCAGTAAAAAAAAAAACACCATATAATAACTAGTTCAAAAATTGATTTATTATAATATAATTACAGTCTATCAAAATCAGTTTCTCTTACTTTAGAGCCTTACATAGCCTTTAATGGCTCATGTCCACTAGAGGATGATGATTTAATTTGGCCGTGTTATCTGAAAGGATATTTTGACTTATGAAAAGTATAAGTTAATTTTTTTTTATTTAGTAAACCAAAAAATTGAGGTGCTTTTGTTTTTTATTTTTAAAAGTTAAGAAGTGCTTTTGGGATCTTTCATGATGTATTTTTTAGAGTTAGTTTGTACTCTCTAAAATTTAAAAGATTAATATAATTTTACTCTCATTAATGATATTAAAAGTAGAAATTATTCTATTCGGTATTTATATCTATTATAATTATTTTAGATTTTAAAGTTTAAGTATAATTTTATCAAATACTATTTTTGTGATTTTTACTTATTGAGAGCAACTTTTACATTATTTTACCAAATGGTACAATTATAGCTTTTCGAAAGCAGCTTTTATAAAGGCCAAAGAGTTCAATAACTTTTAAAAAGTCACAACAATATCAAACCAAATCGGTGTACCTATCGGCTATGACCACAGGGACCATTCCCTCTTTGTTAACACGAAGGTTACAACTTGAAATTGATATGAATTTTGTGAAACCATCTTCCACATATGACCTAAAGAAGATCACATTGTTGTATTAAAAATCATGGCAGTCGATATACCAAGCAATTGACGTAGCCATTTATATTCCAGACAAAAATATCCACTACATGAGATGAATCATGCATAGCAAAAATAGGTTCGCGTTGGTTAATAATTACTATATACGTGTCATAAAAATTTAAAGAAAAACAAACGTAATTACTTTTATACGTGCATAACATGTCACGGCACTGAATCTTCTAAGCAATAAATGTACCCCTTATATGAAGCCTTTATTCAAGCAAAACCCAGTACATGAGAAATTAAACGTGCTTAGAGATTCACAATTGGTTACTTATTTATAACACCAAGGAAAGCAGAGCTTGATAAAGAATACCACAACGGTAACAAGTCAATTAATTATTCCATACAAAGTTTGGGTGCATAACTGCATATGCATATATGATACATAGCACCTATTGCCAGCATTTGTTTGCCCATATCCTTCTCAGAATGATTTCGGTAAGATGCGGCGCAAAGCTGCCGACACACACTCAAACACTGCGTCCAAAACTGCTATCACGGACTGCCACTCAGATTTCAAAACATTGGGCAGTATTTTACCGCTGTAATAATATTGAAAATCACCTCATCTGTCCCATAGCATAACCCCTCCATAGTTGGATGTTTGCTTTATACGTGGAAGCACCTGAGAACTCAGATTCTCTGGTTCTATTCAACCATTCCAAGTAGCACTCTCCGATGCTGGTAGTCCCAGGAACAACAAATTAGAGTATTTTTTGTTTAACTTTTGGAAAAATTATTTTTGAAAGAATTAAGTTGAAAAAATTAGTCTTAGAGGAATTTTTCTCAAAAGACTTGATTTATGTTTAGATTGAGTATGTCAAAAGTAAGTTTGAGAGAATGATTTTTGTTTGTATAGAATAAAATAAAATTACTTGTAGATATTAATGTGAGGATAATAATAAAATTCCATCTCAAAAATATTTTTTTATAATAAAAAATAATGTCAAGAATATTTATCCCAAAAATACTTTTAATTACTTAAAAAATATTTTTAATTGCAAAAAAAAATTAAATACATTAAATTATTATGCAACTTTATTTTTATTTTACCAAAAATACTTTTGAAGCTTGAAGCTCTAAACCAAACAAAGTTACCTTGAGTCTGTGATAAGCATGTATCAAGATTTCGACCTTTTTTTTTTTCTTTTTTTCTTTTTTTCTCCTTAACCCTTTTCCTGGATAGAAGTAAGTGCATTTTCATTTTTACCTTTACTTGTGAACATTGATTTATAGCTGCCGCTTAGGTTACCCTCCAAAAATTGCTAGATTTAAAGCTTCTATTAAAACAGCAAAGTACAAAATTGATTATTACTTGAAATTTTATGAAGGACAAGTGAAAATATGTGAGAATCTATTTTATTTATTTTCTTAATTATTTTCTATCAACGACTATAACTTGTATTTTATTCTCTAAAATCACCCATCACTTTAAATAATTTAGATCTAAACTTCTGCGTTAGGTCATTTTCATCATATATAAGCAATGTTTTCTGGGCCAGATGACTTAATTAGGTGATTGAAAGTAGGTCAACGAAACCTTATTCAAAGCAAAACCCAGTACATGACATCAAACGCTCTTTGATTCTCCTTTGCTAAACGTAACCACTGGGAAAATCAAAGCTGGAAACTAGATACCACAAAGTTGACAAGTCACTTATTCCATCATACATAGTGCATAGCAGACAGTACTGCATGCTCATATATACTCTAAAGTGGCTTTGGTTTCGGTAAGATGCGGCGCAAAGCTGCGGACACACAATCAGATATTGCGTCAGAAATCGCTGTAACAGTCTGCAACAGCCTAACAGTAAGAACATAAGGCTTTATCTGGTCGCTGTAATGATTTAGAACATCACGGTATCTGTCCCATAGCATAATTCCTCCATAGTTGGGAGTTTGTTTTATGTAAGGAAGTACCTCAGAAATCAACACATCTGGTGGAATATAGCCACCACTTGGAGCTGCATCAGGTGCTGCTGGTAATCCCATGAACACAGAGTTATTGGGCAGAGCCACTGATGAGGTCCAAGCATCCCATGAAGCGAAAAGCAATGTGGTGTCGCCATTGTACTGGCACGGAGGGTTGTTGTAGAACTGAACAAATATATCATCGAAAAGACCAGTTCTAATGGCCGTGTCAAGGTAGTAATCTGGAATGGGACATTGGGGTGCTGCGGACAAGTAGAAGTAACTGTGTTGCTTTCTGAGGGCATCAAGTTCCCTAGCAAGGTCATCCCAGTAAAGGTTTGAACCACCTTCAATGTCAAAATCAATGCCATCCAAGGTGACACTCCCTAATGGACCATATTGGCCGCTAAGGAAGTTGTTATAGAGGTAGTTGGCTACTTCCGTTGCATCTTCGGGTGAGCATAGGGAGTAGGACCCTATCGCTCCTCCGAGGGAAAGGAACACCTTCACACCATTTTCTTGGCAGTGCTTAATTTCAGGCTCCAGTTTGGTGCAAGGGTCCCAGCTTCCACAGTGGCCTGCGAAGTTCCAATCTGGGGTTATGCCACAACCGAACGTGTTGAGGAAAGCGAGGAGCACAATCTCGTAGTTTCCGGTGTCACATGCTTCAGACAAGGTGCCCTCGTTGCCGTTCTGGCCCCAGTAGATGGCTATTCTTCCAGCGGCATGTGAAGTGGTGATGATGGAGGAGAATGTGAAGATAAGGGACAAGAGAAGTAGGTTCAATGCTTGAGTTTTGTAGGAAGACATGATTGTGGGTTGTGTTATGTGCGGGATTTTCTTGTTTTGGTTGGTGAGCGTAAGAGCAAGAGAAGCAACCTATATTTATAATAGTCTCAAGGTGATTACGTGCACATCAACAAATTTATTTTTATTAATATAAAATCAACTTTGTGAAAAACAAGGGTTCAATTGTTACGAAATAAAAGTGTGAAATTTTTTTATATTATTATTATTATTATTATATTAATAAATATGGTTAAATTTTTTATTTATTATTTAAATAATTATATAAATGAAAAATTTTAATTAGATAAATCAAACACTTTAATTAATATGATAATATATAATTAAATATTTATATAAAATTTTTTTATATTATCAATATATCAAAATTAAGTTAATATTTAATTTTATACACATTTGTAACATGTTTAATTTATTTTTTGACTAAACAAGCTTTTGTTCTTGAACTTAGTTTTAATATATTGTCGTCGTAGAAAAATTTTATATAAATATTTAATTATATATTATTATATTAATAAAAATATTTAATTTAATTATTATCATTTTAAAAATATTAAAATAATAATATCTAATTGAATAATTATGTAAAATTTTTCACATTTATAATTTATCAAAATTAATCCCATTGAATATACAAAAAGACATATTACAAGTGTACCAAAAGTCAGTTTTTGTATATTTTTGTCGATCAAAGCGAGTACCACGCTAAACACTAGGACCTCGTGTAGTATGAGCAGGTAAATTATTATTATTATTATTATTAGTGGATTTTTTTTATTTTTAGTGTAAATTGTAAATAATTTCTTGAAGATAATTATTAGAGATTAATTATTATATACTGACAGTATAAAATAATTTTACACTATCAATTAATAAAACTTTAAAAAAGTGACAAATTTTAATGGATAGTTATTGTAGTAGATAGTTACCTACCATGATATGGCAATTTCTTAAAATTTTATTAGTTAACAGCATAAAATTATTTTATATTATTAATATATATAAATTATTCTCTAATTATTATTATTATTTTTTCGTGAGGACAATTAAAGCGAAATCTTCAACGGATCACTAGCTATTTTTCTGTTCCGGCTTTGAGTATGATCTCGCGTTCTTTTTTTTCCATTATGTTTTTATTTTTTTCCATTATTATTGAAAAAGAAAAAGGAAAATGTTATATGACCATAATCTTTTGTTAAAATTGACATTGTTATTCACTTTTGAATAATTGGGTAGTCCATGTAAATAAAATAAAATAAAAAATAATTGTTTAGTCTCCACTATTGTAATTTGTCTCACAACTTCCTCTAAATTATATCATTTTTATTTTCTCTGTAGCGTTATTTTTCAAAACTATAATAATAATTCAGTTTAAACTTTAAAGTCGTGTTCTTCTCATTCTCCTGATTGGCCAAAAGCAAACTAGAGTAGTGTGGCTTGAAAAATTCCTATATGTTCTAAGAGTAAAATCTTTTTCTTATGCTTATTATTTATCAATTGTCACATTTATCTTCATACTAATTAAAAGGATAAAATAGAAAATAAAAGTGAGTAAATGAAAAAACAAAGCTAGTTCACAAAATAACTATGATAAATAATAAATAAACCAAAACAAGAAAATTACTTTACTCTAACAACATATAAAAATTTCTCGGTGTAGTGGTCCCTGTAATCGTGCGTCGGAATTTGCATTGCAGGACGTGTTTTTAGCGAGAAGTTTTGGGTGCTGCCAATTGTTTTGTTACTCTATTCATTATCATTATAGAATATAAATTAAAAAAGTTAGCATATTATCTTAAGTGATTATTTTTGATATATTATTAATATAAAATAATTTTATATTATTATTTAATTATATATTATTTATAGAATTTTTGAGATAATAAATATAAAAATTAAATAATTTTATTAATATAATAATATATAATTAAATATATATATATATATAAAAAATTTATATTAATCATATGTCAAAATTATATCGTTATCTTAATATGCTCTCAAATCAATAAATATTAACTTTTGTGATAGAGTAGTGACAAGGGATGCATTTTTTGTGACACAATATGTGACGCATATAAAAAAAATGATCAAAACGACAAAAATATGTAGATAATAAATTTCACATGATCATTGTTATTTTTATTCAATTTTTTTTCAGAAAATTACCAGCATTTTTCAATAATTCGCTATACAAAACTTACCAGTATATTTTTGGATAAAAAAATGAATAAAAATAACAATAATTATGTAAGACCCACTATTCAAACATTTTTATCGTTTAACTCACTTTTTTTCATATGCATTGCATACTATATCACAAAAGATACATTCCCCAAATATTTTTCTTTATGATAAGGATGAACAAATTAGATAATAGCGGGTTGGGCATGATATGATTATCACGTAATTAATAAAAGAATTTTTAACACTAAAAACACATTTAAAACGAATCTCTTATTAAAATGAAAAGACATGCGACAATTCTAGAAGTGTCTCAGAAGTCAGAATCTCTATTTAATTGTCACCAAGTCAAAGTGAGTAACCACAAAATTTTACCAACCAAACTCTAGACCCTTATGTAGTATATGCAGGTAGGTTAGTTTTTTTTTTTTGGTAGACATAAGCAGGTAGGTTAACTAAGTATTATTATTATTATTATTATTATTAGGGTAAATAACAGAAATCCTCTTTTAGATTTCTCAAAATAGCACTTAACTCTATTCTTAATTAAAAATTGCTGTCCACCTGATTATAGAAATATTTTCATAGAAAATTTTCACTTATTTAACTATGATTAATCTAAAATATTAAAAAAAGAAAAGAATTTAATTTCACCAATTACTTTCTTTAGATTTTAATAAAGAATTTAATTTTCAGAAATGGTCAGTGTAAAAAAGAGTTAATTCTGCTTATTTATCACGTCAAAAAGAATTCTGCTTATTTATCACAGTGCTTAATTTAAACGCAAGTTTCTCCTCATAAATAAAGAATTTAATTTAAATATATTAATAGTATAAAATAATTTTATACTGACAAAAATTTAAAAAAAGAAAAGAAAAGAAAAAAATTGCCGTCGCCACTATTTGGCCATTCCACCACTCACCGTCGCACTAGTCTGGTCATCTCCAACCACCGGTGGTGAGCCATTGGCTGTTGTCTCGCACCACTGCAGGCCACCACCACCATCTCGCACTATTGCGGCATCACCACAATTGTGATGAGGAAGGGCCATGAGAGAGAGAGAGAGAGAGAGAGAGAAAGAAAGAAAGAGAGAGTGAGAGAAAGAGACAGAGGCACAGAGCTCATGCTCAAATTGGAGTGTGTTGCGGCTCTCAAAGAGGTTCAAAGGAGAGTTGAGAGATATATGAATTAGGTTTGGTAACTTGCCTTTTCACTTCTTCTTCTTCTTGTTTTTTTTTTTTTTTCAATTAAAAGAAGTCGTAATGGCCCAACGAGTGTGTACTCCCTGTAGTCATGAGCCTCAATTCATATTAGACAGGTTTTTTCTTTTCGAGTGTTGAGCCTAAACTCTTTAATAAAATTTGAAAAATTAAAATAAATTTTTTATTTTAAATGTTTTTTGAAAATTTAAAGGTACTAACTAATATATAATAATTGTATACATACTTTTGTATATATTTATATAAGCATACAAATTTTTAAATTGTGTTAAATTATTAATTATTAGTATCATTTTATTATATTTATATTAACTTTAATATATTGTTATATATTTATTTAATTATATCTAGTTCAACCTGTGATCCAATGCTTTACTCGAGTCAATTACCGGTTCGAGTTTTATAACTATGGGGAGAAGTACATGCCAAATTTTTTTATTTTTATAAAAAAATCCTTTTTCATTTGAGAAGTACCAAAAAAAAAGGGCACCCATTATTTGCTGAAGCTGAAATTTCATAAATAATACTGACTTGGCACAAAGAAACCTTTTTCAATAATTCAAAAGTTACTTTTAATAAACAGAATCTTCCACAAATTATATTTTCTGAAATCTAAAATCTAAAATACATCAACCTTTCTTGAGTTTATATAATTTTCCACATTTATCCTTTAACAAATCTCCTATGTACAGGAGAGAGTGAAAATTGTTAGCATATTTGGATTTCAATTTGGGGTATTAAAATCAATTTTAACTCCCCAAAATTGATTTTGGCAAATTTTTATGATGTTTGATTCTTAGATTTTAAAATCAATTCTTGCCTTTAAAATTGATTTTGGGAGAAGTGTAAATTTATTGCTTTCTGTCATAATCACTTTTAAAGAAACTACCAAATATAAATCACTTTATTTAAAAATCAATTCTACAAATATAAAATCAAACATGCACTTTGACATTTAATAGATTGGGAATAGTGTCTAACTTTTATTGGACCATAAATATTTGTTTTATGTTATTTGAATATGTGAGGTGTGAGACACTGTACGGCACTCACATCTCATCCACCATTTGATGGGGTGTGGACTTAGCCCAAGTGGAGTTCACATCCCATATATTTAAATAACATTTTTCTTTTATAAACAAGTTCTTTTTTCAAAAAAAAAAAAGAGATAAAAGAAAAAAGGAGCTAACAACTCATAGTTTAGGCTACGTTACAAGAATGCATAATCCACTATCAGAAAGCACACAGAAGTTGGGCATCTGGCCTGCATTTAATCTTGAATAGTAACTTGTGTATCTCAATCATTTGAACATTGAAGTTCGAACTAAAATTTTAGGATAAAATATAGAGAAAAATCTCAAATTAATTCTAAAAAGAGTTGTGAAATATCAATTTAGTCTTTAAAAAAGTTGTGACATCAATTTGATCCTAAAAAAGGTTGTGATATTAATTTGTTCCTTGAAAAGTTAAATCATTTCAAATTAATCCAAAAAAATCAAAAGAAGTTTTAAACTAATTTAAAATAAATTTTAATCTTTTAATAATCAAATTTATATCACAAATCTTTCAAGAACTAAATTAATGTTTTATAACTCTTTTTAGAATTAAATTGATATCCCAAATTTTTTAAAGACTAAATTGATATTGCACAACTCTTTCAATGATCAAATTAGAGTTTTACTCTAAAATGTTCCCTTTTTTTAATTTTTTTTTTCCCCTCTAGGTAGTAACAGAAGCAAAAGTTCTCATGCATGTAGCAGAAATAATGCAGTAAAGCACAATTCTTTCTGCAATGATTATTCATTCTAATACGTATTTGTCAAATACATGATACGTCAAATTGAACAAATGAATTATTTACTCAGTTCCAAATCGTTTATGAAGTGTATAAACTAATCATGTTAGTATACTAGTATAGTTAAGCAAATACAACTCCAGAGTCCAGACATTAACATCCACCATTTGTGGTTGAACACTGAAGTACCCATCTCGAGTTATTCTGCTCTGCATGTTTGCATATGCAAATTCTCTGCGGAAGCCAGGTATAAACACACATCAAAGATCAATCATCCCGAAACAATGCCTTAGAAAGTGAGCCACATGTTTGAGACCCATGAGCCATGCAATTGTCATATCATCTGAACCCCTTGTCCATTGGCTTGAACACTTGTTTCCTGTCAATGGTGTCCCACATACTGTGTCATAGCTTGCCCTTTTCCGCTCCTCCCTTTTTGGTAGCTTTCTAAAGGGGTCTGTCTTTGGTTTCACTCCCTTCCGTTTTGGGGCCCAAACTCTCTGCTAATCGGGTATCCAACTTATGAACGATGAGAACCTACGTGCCCTCTCTCTCCTTTCCTTAGCTTCAATTAGTTTTCGATCATCATCTTCCTGAAAAGCCCTTTGGAGTTTTCCACTGCCATTCTCGTGCAACTGAATGTGCTCATTTTCTGAAGACGCAGGGTCATTACTTATATCATTTTCACCCATCTCATCTCTGTATGCTTTTTTGTTCAAGGGTTCGTTGCTGCCCTCACTATTAAGTAAATTATTAGGGGCTTCATCCTCATCTGCAAACGGCAGCAGGTCCATTTTGTTGTAGATTTTATGAACCACGTCTTCAAGAGTGTGATACGAAGCTGAATATACGACGTGGAACCAACGCCAAGCTACCCAACGCTGCAGAAAAGCTGAAATGAAAAAAAGAAATAAAATAAAAGATGAGAGAAATAAAATAAAACGAAAAATCCCCTTAGCTAAAAACTTATTATTAAATATAAAAATTAACTATAATTAAACTTCTAACTTAACACAAAAAAAAAACTCCTAACTCAAACATAATGATTTACTTGAATTAAAAAGTGTAGCGAAATAAAATTTAAATAATTTAACAAATTTGATTAAACAAAAAATATAATATTTTTTTAACATGATACTTATGCAAAAATAATATATCCAAATCTTATTATATTTAAGCTTTTTCATCTCGCATTTTTTAAGTTTTTTTTTTTTTATTTTGAATGAGATGATCATTTCCTTTTTAATTATAGTTACTTTTTATTCATTTTGAAAGTGATTATTTCTAAAGAGAATTGCACAACAAAGAGATTATTTCTAAAGAATTTGTATCAAAACTTATACTTTTAAACTATGTTTATGAAAATATTATTAAGTCTTGTTAGATTATATAACACACTTGATACTATGTCTTTTAAAAGAACAAAAGCTTGTTTAGTTAAAAATTAAATTTAACATGTCACAAATATGAATGAAATTAAATATTAGCTTGTGATAAGTATGAAGAAATTAGATAATAGCACAAGTGTGTTAGTATATATATAATATGATTGTCACGCGATTAATGAAAACGTTCGCAAATGTATGGAAAGGCATAGTACAAGTGTACCAAAAGTCAGTGTTTTTATATTTTTGTCTCGTAATCAAAGCGAGTACCACACTAAACACGAGAACCTCGTGCAGTGTAAGCAGGTAGGTTATTATTATTATTATTATTTTGTGAGGATAATTAAGTGCGTGTTTGATTTTATTTTTATAAAATGATTTATATTTATTTTCTAAAAGTAATTCTGATAAAAGTAAATAATTTTTACTTTTCACAGAATTAATTCTAGAGATAATAATTAATTCTAAAAATTAATAATCAAATATCATCAAAAATTGATAGAATCAATTCTAAATATAAGAATTGATTCTAGAGACAACAAATATACTCCCAAACACAATGTAAAACGAAATCTTCAACCGGATCACTAGCTATTTTTCTATTTCAGCTATAAGTATGATCCGGCGTTCTTTTCTTTCATTGTTATTGTAAAAGAGAAAGGAAAATGTTATATGACCATAATCTTTTGTTAAAATTGACATTGTTATTCACTTTTGAATAATTGGTTCTACAACTTCCTCTAAATTATGTCATTTTTTATTTTCTGTATAGCATTATTTTTATAATAATGATTCAGTTTAAACTTTAAAGTCGTATTCTTCTCATTCTCTCCATTAGCCAAAAGCAAATTAGAGTGGTGCAATGTGAAAGTTTCTAAATGTTCTAAGAGTAAAATATTTTTCTTATGCTTATTTATTATTTATTATTTATTTTTTATTTGTCACATTTATTATATATTGATTAAAAATATAAAATAGAAAATAAAAGTGAGTAAATAAAAAAAGAAAGGTAGTTCACAAAATAAATATAATAAATAAACAGGGAAGTAGTGCTTCGGAATTTGCAGCACGTTTTGAGCGAGGAGTTTTATATCTACTAACTAATTACTCTATTCATTAAAAAAAAGTTAGTATATTATTTTAAGAGATTAATTTTAATATATTATTAATTTAAAAAATTATATTTTTAGTTATTTATATATTATTTATAAAAATTTTGAAATAACAAATATAAAAGTTTAACAACACTATATATATATATATATATATATATATATATATATATATATATATAACTTTTTATACTAATATTGTATAACATTAAATTTTTATCTTAATATGCTCCCAAATCAATAAATATTAACTTTTGTGATAAGGATGCACAAATTAGATAATAACAGGGTGGCGGGGTAGGTATGATATGATTATCATGTGATTAACTATTACTTGATCATTAGGTTCAGTACATGACTCATCACTTCTTAAAACTTCTTGTCCTTTCTGTCCTCAAACTATTGTGCTGGAATTTCTTCGAGGGTTATTCACATTCTTGTCCCATATGCATCCCCCCTGTTCCGAATCATGCATGTATATCAATAAAAAAATTTAAATTAGAAAAAGAGATACGATACGTTGCAACGTTTTTCTTGGTTCACAACTCGAGAGATGAGATTTTAGATACTGGATTGAGAATGAGATAATAGCCTCAAAGATTTAAATACTTTCTCTTTCTGGCTTTCTGCATATATATTTATGAGATAATGTTGGTACATTATTTTTTAAGTATATCAATTGTAATAAGATTTGAATATATCATTTGAATTTATGATTATATGCAAATTATTTAAATTTTTTACCATTAATCCATTCTTAATAACTTAATTTTGACACATTATTAATACATAGACAGCCCTCCAATAATGTTCTATCACAGTCGAAAAAATAACTTATATAATGACTTAATTTTGGCACATTGTTAATACATAGACATCCCTTCAATAATGTTCTATCACAGTCGAAAAAATAACTTGTATAATATCATGTTCTATCACAGCCCTCGTTGCCGTTCTGGCCCCAGTAGATGGCTATTCCGCCAGCGGCATATGAAGTGATGATGATGGAGGAGAATGTGAAGATAAGAGACAAGAGAAGAAGTAGGTTCAATGCTTGAGTTTTGTAGGAAGACATGATTGTGGGTTGTGTTATGTGCGGGATTTTCTTGTTTTGACTGGTGAATGTAAGAGCAAGAGAAGCAACCTATTTATAATGGTCTCAAGTGTTATATATATATGGGTCTTAGTGTGTTTCAAACTTAGTTTGTCTATACGTATTTAACTATGGAAGAAGTCCCACATTGTTCATGAAAATGTTTTAATAAACATTTATATATGATGGTACTTAACCGGTAAATACCTTATGGTATTGAGGTACAATTGTGGACTTGGGCCTTAGTTAAATACACACGCGCGCCCCGCCCCGCCCCGTCTTATTTTTACCGTTGCAGCTCTTTAATGCTCCAACGGCTCTTTTCTTGACCGTTACCCAACGGCTCTTTTTCTGACCGTTATTCAACGGCTCTTTTACAACAGCTATTTCTTTTCCCTATATAAACCCTGCTACATTGCATAACACAATACACCTATCTCTTCATTCTCACTCTTCTGCGCAGTAGAAGCTACCCCACTGTTTCTATTGCGTTTTCTGCCTCTTGCAAGATCTGCTGCTCAACGTACCGGGATCATCGTGTGGACGAGTTCCTGTGGAGACCCACGTCTAATTCTGGAGGGTTAACCGTCAACGCCATTCCACCGAGCATAGCTTTGGGTAGGGCGGAATTAAACCCTTAAGGACAGTGCCTTGCACGATTCGTGGTAACCTTGTTCTACTACATCTCATTGTTGCTGTCATTTTATTCTTATTATTTAAAGCTAAATTACTAGTATTCAAATTATTTTTCCCAACATTCTTAAGGGTTTAATTATGGATCCTAGTATTTTAGCTGCTGCTAAGGTCATTCCTGATGCTTCAAGGATTGAATCATTTGATGGAAATAATTTTAAACGATGGCAACACAAAATTTTAGAAGTTTTAGACTTTTCTCAAATCAGTTTTGTTTTACAAGATCCTAAACCAGAACATGATTCTAAAAATTATCAACAAGCCTTGAAGGATTGGGAATTGGCTGATAAATTGTGCAAACATAATATTTTAAGAGCTTTATCAAATGATTTGTATGATATTTACTGTCATTATATTCATGCAAAGGATATTTGGGATGCATTGGTTCAAAAATATATTTATGAAGAAGAAGGTAGTAAAAAATTCTTGGTTCATAATTATAATGCATTTCAAATGGATGAAAATAAATCTGTTGCTTCTCAAATTAATGAATTTACTAAGCTTGTAGATGAATTAGCTAAAGAAGGAGATATTCTGCCTGAAAGGTTTGTATCTCAAACTCTTGTTGATAAACTACCTGAATCTTGGAAAGATTATAAAATGAATTTCATGCAAAAGAGAAAAGCTATGACATTGCAAGAAACTATTGTGCATATTAAGATTGAGGAGAAAAATAGACTAATGGCTAGTGAACAAAATGCTAAGGAAATGCATGCTAGAGCTAACATTGCTAAGGATATGCAGTCTAAAAATTCATTTTATGGCTCTAAAAATCATAACATTAGAGTTCATAAACCACATTTCAAGCATGATTCTAACCAACAACAAAAGAAGAAGGGTGCTTGTTTTATTTGTGGCAAATCAGGTCATTTTGCATCCGCTTGTAGACTGAGAAGGAACAATCAAGGAGGCGCAAATAAAGGAGGAGGATCATCATCAAAGACAAGGGCAAACGTGGTGGAACATCAAGATGATGTTATAGTGGCAATAGTGTCTGAATGCTTTTTAGTGAAGGAAGCCAAGGGATGGATTGTGGACTCTGGTGCCACAAAGCATATTTGTGCTAAGAAGGAGATGTTCTCTGAGTTTTCTCCCATAGAGGATGGGAAGGATTATGTTTACCTAGGAGATTCAAGCAAAATCTCGCCTTAGGTAAAGGAAAGGTGCCATTAAAAATGACATCTGGGAAAACCCTTGTGCTGTCTGAAGTACTCTTTGTACCTGCCATTAAACATTGTCTGGTGTCGGTCCATCTTCTTAACAATGCCAATGTGAAGGTAACCTTTGA
Source organism: Pterocarpus macrocarpus (assembly GCA_031439585.1). Taxonomy (NCBI): domain Eukaryota; kingdom Viridiplantae; phylum Streptophyta; class Magnoliopsida; order Fabales; family Fabaceae; genus Pterocarpus; species Pterocarpus macrocarpus. The sequence goes on along the minus strand of CM062516.1, from coordinate 57,335,398 downwards.
TAGTAACATAGTTACCTTATCTAAAAATGACATATATGTTGGTAAAGGTTATCTTAATGATGGTCTGTATGTTTTGAATGTAGTTACTAATTACAATGAAGGAAGCTCTTCTTTTGCTTACTTGGTTGATTCTCTTGATGTTTGGCATGGTAGATTAGGACATGTAAATGTTCCTTATATCTTAAAATTAAAAGAAATGGGACTAATTGATAGATTGGATAATACTAGCTTGGATAAATGTGAAATTTGTGTAGAAACTAAAATAACTAAGAAACCATCTAAACAAGTAACAAGACAAAGTGAATTATTAGAGCTAGTACATAGTGATTTAGGAGATTTAAAGCACACAATGACAAGAGGTGGTAAAAGGTTTTACATAATCTTTGTTGATGATTATTCTAGATATACTAAATTATATCTCATTGAGATCTAAGGATGAGGCTTGTGAAATGTTTATTAAATATAAAAATGAAGTAGAAAACCAACTTGGTAAGAAAATTAAAAGATTAAGAACAGATAGAGGAGGTGAATATGAATCAAACTCCTTTAATGAGTTTTGTGAACAACATGGTATAATACATGAAATAACTCCACCTTATTCACCTGAATCTAATGGTATAGCCGAAAGGAAAAATAGAACTCTTAAAGAAATGATGAATGCCTTGCTTGTTAGTTCGGGATTACCTAACTATATATGGGGGGAAGCTATCCTCTCGGCTTGCTATATACAAAATAGGGTACCACATAAGAAACTTAGTAAAACACCTTATGAGCTCTGGTTTGATAAACAACCTAATTTAGGACACCTGAAAGTGTGGGGGTGTTTAGCTAAGGTAATGTTGCTGCACCTAAGAAAAGGAAACTTGGTTCCGTAACATGTGATTGTGTGTTTATTGGATATGCTCAAAATAGTGTTTCATATAGATTTCTTGTTGTCAAAAGTGATGTGTTAGAACATAATTCCATAATTGAATCTTGTAATGCATCATTCTTTGAGCATGTATTTCCTATGAAAACTAAAGAAAAACATAGTAGAAACTCACATGAGAATATATCTGAGGATATAGTTGATCAAAATGATAATGAATTGAGAAGGAGTAAAAGAACAAGGAAAGAAAAAGATTTTGGTGATGACTTTTATGCTTATCTTGTTTCTGATGATCCTTTAACTTATAATGATGCTATTACATCTATTGATGCTTCTTTATGGAAAGATGCTATACAAGTGAGATTGAATCTATTATGGCCAATCATACTTGGGAATTAGTAGATTTACCACCTAAGACAAAACCTATTGGATGTAAATGGGTATTTAAGAAAAAACTAAAACCAGATGGTAGTGTAGATAAATATAAGGCCAGGTTGGTAGCTAAGGGATACAAGCAACAAAAGAATCTTGATTACTTTGATACTTATTCTCCTGTTACTAGAATTGCATCTATTAGAGTTTTGTTTGCCATTGCATCTATCTATAAACTTGTTGTGCATCAAATGGATGTGAAAACCGCATTTCTCAATGGTGATCTTGAAGAAGAAATCTACATGGAACAACTTTGAGGGATGTGTGGTTAAGGGCAAGGAGAACAAGGTATGCAAACTTGTTAAATCTCTTTATGGTTTAAAGCAAGCTCCAAAACAATGGCATGAAAAATTTGATCATGTTATGATTTCCAATGGGTATGTGACAAATGAATCTGATAAATGCATATATAGCAAGTTTAATGATGGTGTTGGTGTTATCATTTGCCTATATGTTGATGATTTACTGATTTTTGGTACATGTTTAGATACTATAACTAAAACTAAAAAATTTTTGTCTTCTCAATTTGATATGAAAGATATGGGTGTTGCTAACGTTATACTTGGAATAAAATTGAGTAAGGAAAATGATAGATTCATTTTATCTCAATCTCATTATGTTGAAAGCATGCTTAAGAAATTTGGATATTTTGACTACAAACCTGTATTTACTCCTTATGATTCTAGTTTGCATCTAGTTAAAAACAGAGGTGATAGTGTATCACAAATTGAATATGCACGCATAATTGGTAGTTTGATGTATTTAATGAATTGCACTAGACCAGATATTGCATATCTTTGTGAATAGACTAAGTAGATATACTCATAATCCTAATGATATCCATTGGAATGCCTTAATTAGACTTTTAAGGTATTTAAAAGGTACTAAAGATTTTGGTTTAGTGTATTCTGGTTATCCCTCGGTATTAGAGGGATATAGTGATGCAAATTGGATTTCTGACTCTGATGAATTAAAGTCTACAAGTGGTTATGTTTTTATGCTGGCAGGTGGGGCTATTTCTTGGAAGTCCACCAAACAGACTTGTATTGCCAAGTCCACTATGGAGTCAGAATTTATAGCTTTAGAAAAGACAGAAATGTGAATGGTTGAGAAACCTATTGGTGGACATACCATTATGGGATAGAACACAGACATCTGTGTCTATTCATTGTGATTGTCAAGCTGCCATTGCCCGAGCAAAGAACAAAATATATAATGGAAAAGTCGGCATATCAGACTGAGACATAATATTGTAAGGCAGTTGATTAAGAACAATGTGATATCCATGGATTTTGTAAGGTCAAAAAAGAACTTGGTGACGGATTGTGAAGCCACTTACTAGGACGCTAGTAAGTGAAACATCGAGGGGGATGGGACTGATGCCTATAACTTAAGGCGGTATGATGGAAACCCAACCACTGTGATTGGAGATCCCATGAAGGTGGTTCAATGTGGTAAACGAAGTCATACGAGTCTCATAAAAGGTATTGTCGCTTCTTACTATTTTCTGCCAGTCATATGAGATGATTGGTGAAGAGTTCCTCCCTATGATGTATGACAAGATCACTACAGTGGTGTTTTAGGATGAGCAAAGCTCTTAATGGATCCATAGCCCTCAATGTGGGGTGGGGTATCTCGTCAGAGCATACTCCTGATGGATGCCACCTAAGTGAGAGTGGAGATGAGGCCGTCTCCCATGAGTATGGGCATAAAACTCTAGAGCTCTCATGATTCCAGGATAGCGCATGGCCTTAATGCGCAAAACGGCTAAGAGCAGCATATCTTATGGGATGTTGTGTGGTTGGTGGACGTGCTCCAACCGTTATCTTAGAAGTTTGGTTCAAAGAGATTTCTCTACCAAATTTCCTAGGGTTGTCACCCACCTGTACCTAAGGTGAAGTTCAAATCCTTTGGATACTACACTAAAGCATAACATTCCTATTTATTCCTCTAAGTTTGAAACATGTGGGGGATTGTTATATATATATGGGTCTTAGTGTGTTTCAAACTTAGTTTGTCTATACGTATTTAACTATGGAAGAAGTCCCACATTGTTCATGAAAATGTTTTAATAAACATTTATATATGATGGTTCAAACCCGGTAAATACCTTATGGTATTGAGGTACAATTGTGGACTTGGGCCTTAGTTAAATATACACACGCGCGTCCCGCCCCGCCCCGTCTTATTTTTACCGTTGCAGCTCTTTAATGCTCCAACGGCTCTTTTCTTGACCGTTACCCAACGGCTCTTTTCTCGATCGTTATTCAATGACTCTTTTACAACTATTTCTTTTCCCTATATAAACCCTGCTACATTGCATAACACAATACACCTATCTCTTCATTCTCACTCTTACTCGCGATGAAGCTACCCCATCGCTTCTATTGCGTTTTCTGCCTCTTGCAAGATCTGCTGCTCAACGTACCGGGATCATCGTGTGGACGAGTTCCTGTGGAGACCCACGTCTAATCCTGGAGGGTTAACCGTCAACGCCATTCCACCGAGCATAGCTTTGGGTAGGGCGGAATTAAACCCTTAAGGACAGTGCCTTGCACGATTCGTGGTAATCTTGTTCTACTACATCTCATTATTGCTGTCATTTTATTCTTATTATTTAAAGCTAAATTACTAGTATTCAAATTATTTTTCCCAACATCAAGGTGGCTACGTGCACATCAACAAATTTATTTTTACTAATATAAAATAAACATTGTGAAAAACAAGGGTTTAGTTGTGACGGCATGGGAGTGTAAAAACTTTTTATTTTGATATTTAATTATATATTATTATATTAGTAAATATGGTTGAATATTTAATCTATTATTTGAATTATTATACAAATAAAAATTTTGAATTGGATAAATTAAATATTTTAATTAATATGGTAGCATATTATTAGATATATGTATATAACTTTTTCACACTATCAGTGTATTAAAACTAAGTTAATATTCAATTTCATACACATTTGTAACATGTTTAATTTATTTTTTGACCAAAGAAACTTTTGTTCTTGAACTTAGTTTTAATATACTGTGATTATAAAAAATATTTATACAGGTATTTAATTATATATTATTATATTAATAAAAATATTTAATTTAATCATCTATCATTTTAAAAGTATTAAAATATAAATATCTAATTAAATAATAATATAAATTTATTTTTATATTAATAATATATCAAAATTAATCCCATTAAATAAACAAAAAGACATATTACAAGTGTACCAAAAGTCAGTTTTTGTATATTTTTGTCGATCAAAGCGACTACCACGCTAAGCACTAGGACCTCGTGTAGTATAAGCAGGTACATTATTATTATTATTATTATTATTAGTCGATAGTTTTTATTTTTAGTGTAAATTGTAAATAATTTCGTGAAGACAATTATTATTATTATTATTATTATTATTATTATTATTTCGTGAGGATAATTAAAGCGAAATCTTCAACGGATCACTAGCTATTTTTCTGCTCCAGCTATAAGTATGATCTCGCGTTCTTTTTTTTTTTTTCCATTATTATTGTAAAAGAAAAGGAAAATGTTATATGACCATAATCTTTTGTTAAAATTGACATTGTTATTCACTTTTGAATAATTGGCTAGTCCACATAAAATAAAATAAAATAAAAAAATAATTGTTTAATGTCCAGTATTGTAATTGTCTCACAACTTCCTCTAAATTATATCATTTTAGCGTTATTTTCAAAATTATAATAATGATTCAGTTTAAACTTTAAAATTGTATTCTTCTCCTCATCAAAAAAAAAAAAAAGAAGAGTCATATTCTTCTCATTCTCCCGATTGTTCAAAAGCAAACTAGAGTAATGTGGCTTGAAAAATTCCTATATGCTCAGAGAGTAAAATATTTTTCTTATGCTTATTATTTATTAATTGTCACATTTATTTTTATATTTATTAAAAATATAAAATAGAAAATAAAAGTGAGTAAATAAAAAAACAAAGGTAGGTCACAAAATAAATATGATAAATAATAAATAAATCAAAACAAGAAAATTACTTTACTCCGACAACATATAAAATTTTTTCGGTGTAGTGTCCTGTAATCGTGCATAGGAATTTGCAGGATGTGTTTTCAGCGACGGTACGTTTGGTGGAATTTTGGGGGTGGGATTTTTTGAAAGGAAATCTTTTAAGAGGAGATTTTTTAGAGGAATTATTTTTAAAAGAATAATTTTTGTTTAGTTTGAATATGTCAAAAGTAAATTTAGGATAATGAGTTTTGTTTGAATAGGATAAAGTAAAATTATTTTTAATTATTAATGTGAAAGTAATAATAAGATTTATTTTCAAAAAATTTTTTTTTAGAATAAAAAATAATCTCAAAGATACTTCTCTCAAAAAAATTTTTAAAATTTTAAAAAACTTTCTAAAAAATAAGAAGTTAAATTAAATATCACTATTTATTATATAAAATTATTATTTTTTTTATAAAAAACCTTTTAATAGATACAAACTATAATCCAAACGGACTATGAGTAATTTTGGGTGCCACTTATTGTTACTCTATTCATTATCATTATAGAATATAAATTAAAAAAGTTAGTATATTATCTTAAGAGATTATTTTTGATGTGTTATTAATTTAAAAATATATATATATTATTTAATTATATATTATTCATAAAATTTTTAATATATATATATATTAACCGTACATCAAAATATATCACTATCTTAATATGCTTTCAAATCAATGGATATTAACTTTGGCGATAAGGATGAACAAATTAAATAATAGCGCGTTGGGCATGATATGATTATCACGTGATTAATAAAAGAAATTAATTTTAATATATTATAAATATAAAAAAATTTATTTAAATATTTAATTATATATTATTATATTAATAAAATATTTTATTTTTATATTTATTATCTTAAAAATTTTACAAATAATAATTTTTTTTAACATTAACCATACATTAAAACCAATCTCTTTGTATAATGAAAAGGCATGCAACAATTCCAGAAGTGTCTCCGACGTCAGATTCTCTATTCAATTGTCGCCTAATCAAACCGAGCAACCACAAAATTTAATCAACCAAACTCTAGAGCCTTATGTAGTATAGCAGGTAGGTTAGTTAACTATTATTATTATTATTATTATTATTATTATTATTAGAGTAAATAATAGAAATCTTCCTTAAAATTTCTTAAAATAGCACTTAATTTTATTCTTGGTTAAAAATTGCAGCCCATCCTATTATAAGAATTATTTTAATGAAAAATTCTCCCTTATTTAATCATAGTTAATCTAAAATGTTAAAAAAAAAAAGAATTTAACTAACCTTAACTTACATAATCTTATTTTTCGATCATCACTTACCCTCACCAATATTTGTTATATCTCTTATTAAAAATTCATAAGAAATAAGGTGAATCTTTTCCATATTATAATTTCTCTCTATTTTCATTCTTTTAGCAATCTTTTCATGTTTTTGAAAATTTTCATATGCCCTCTTTTCTGAAATTTTTTTATCATTTGAATTCGTGAAATTTGTTAAAAATATAAGAGATTCAATAAACAATTATTGAATACCTTAGAAGATGCTTTTCTATTGTTCTAATTTTTTTAAAAAAATAAAGATGGTCCATTTCATGAGCTTAACATATAAAAAAGGTTAAAATAATTTTTATAAAGTATAATATAAGCAATCTTTGAAGGGAAATTTTACTCATGATCTGATTGAAGAGTTGAAGGATTATGATATCTACATAGTAATTTTGAAGGTCCAATTTTGTTTTGAAGAAGTTGATTTATATGTAGATGAAATGAATAAACTATCAGCATAAAAAGATAAAGAGAAAGAGGGAATTATCTTATCTTTTATCGTCAAAGAGTACATTATTTGTGCAATTAGTTAGAATTTGATGTTAAACTTAATCAATATAATTTTATCTTTTAGCATATCTTAAATAATGAGAATATAGAAAAGATTGTAAGATGGAAGAGTTTCATCTTATTTCTTGTGATTTTTGAATAAGAGAAAGTGGAGGTTGGTGATGGTAAGTGGTAATTGAAGAAAGAGGCTTGTGAGTTAAGGTTAGTTAAGATTTTTTTTTTTCTTTTTAAAATATTTTGGACTAACCTTGGTTAAATAAGTGACAATATTTTGTTAAAATATTCTCATAATAAGGTAGAGTACAATTTTTAACCAAAAATAATGTTAAGTATTATTTTAAAAAATCTCAAGTTGGTTGGTGCTATTTACCCTAAAATAAATATACAATATAATTATGTAAGAGAATCTATATTTTAATATCTTTTTTTAATGTTCAAATAATGCAATCCTATATAAGTGACAACATGTGCTTTAATAATAGTTTTTAAGCCAACAAAGCTTCACTCACCTAGTTAATTTTTCATTCATAAATCACCATAATTAAGGTTCCATTGCCTAAGTTTTCCTATTATATTTTATAAATGTTCGATAAGTCTAGAAGCATGTCTTGACCCTAGAAGGGGGCAATTTTAAAAGTTAACATATAATTGCTTGTTTTAGTTAATAGCGTATATTTTGCACTATATATATATATATATTGAATTTAATTTAAATACATTGACTATGTAAAACAATTTTACACTGTCAGCCAATAAAAATAATATAAAGTGTCAACTTATATAAATAATCACCTTTATAATGAAGGGTCCACCATGATTTCTCACTTTTTAGCATTTCTATTGATTGATAATATAAAATTATTTTATATTGTCAGTGCATACCAATTAAATTCGTATATTTTTACTTACATTTGTTTTTTGGATACTTGTCAAGCATTTTAAAAAAGAATTTATCATATAAAAAATTTTCAAGTGTTTGATATGTTAAATTTTAAAAACATTACCTTTTACGTAATTTTTTTTATAATCCTTAACAAATCCTAAGCGTTGGATTCACGTCACGAAATTAGGTCCAATTGGGCCACCGGCTAACTTATCACGAGTGCGATGGATATGTGTTGGCTTTTGGTCTTGAATTTACATAATTTGTCAAATTTGATCAAACATAAAATATAGCACTTTTTTTACATCAAACTTGTGCAAAAATAATACATCCAAATCTTATTATATTTATACTTCTTCATCTCTTATTTTTTAAGTATTTTCTTGTATTTTCAACGAGACTACCATTTTCTTTTTAATTATAGTTACCTTGTATTCATTTTGAAGATGATTATTTAATCATTTAAAAATAAAATATAGTACCAAGTGTGTTCCAGAATCTAACAAGACTCAATAATATTTTCTTGTTGATTGGTGAGTGTAAGAGCAAGAGGAGCAACCTATTTATAATGGTCTAAAGGTGTTTATGTGCACATCAACAACTTTTTTCAAAAAAAATAATTGATGTCTTTTTCAAAAGCACAAAAATAAGAAACACTCGAAGTTACTCGGTGTTGGTCACGTATGACTATGCCTTTTAAAAGAACAAAAGCTTGTTTAGTTAAAAAATAAATTAAACATGTCACAAATGTGTATGAAATTAAATATTAGCTTTTGCGATAAGTATGAAGAAATTAGATAATAACACAAGTGCGTTAGGTATATATAATATGACTATCATGCGATTAATAAAAACGTTCGCAAATGTATGGAAAGACATAGTAAAAGTGTACCAAAAGTTATTGTTTTTATATTTTTGTCCCCTAATCAAAGCGAGTACCACACAAAACACTAGGACCTCGTGCAGTGTAAGCAGGTAGGTTATTATTTTATTATTATTATTATTATTATTATTTCGTGAGCATAATTAAAGCGAAATCTTCAAGGATCACTAGCTATTTTTCTTTTCCAGCTATAAGTATGATCTAGCATTCTTTTTTTTCATTATTATTGTAAAAGAGAAAGGAAAATGTTATATGACCATAATCTTTTGCTAAAGTTGACATTATTATTAACTTTTGAATAATTGGTTAGCCTTCACTATTGTAATTTGTCTTCAACTTCCTCTAAATTATGTCATTTTTTATTTTCTGTATGGCATTATTTTTAAAATAATAATTCAGTTTAAATTTTAAAGTCGTATTCTTCTCATTCTCTCCATTGGCCAAAAGCAAATTAGAGTGATGCAGTGTGAAAGTTTCTAAATATTCTAAGAGTAAAGTATTTTTCTTCTGTTTATTTTATTATTTATTATTTGTCATATTTATTTTATATTAATTAAATATAGAAAATAAAAGTGAGTAAATAAAAAAAGAAAGGTAGTTTACAAAATAAATAAATATAATAAATAAATCAAAACAAGAAAAATACCTTACTCTGACAACATTTAAAAATTCCTCGGTATGGTGGTCCCTGTAATAGTGCATGGGCATTATCGGGGGGAAACTAAAAAAAGGAGGGCTTCGGAATTTGCAGCACGTTTTTTGAGCCAGGAGTTTTATAGCTGCTGATTAATTACTCTATTCATTAAATAAAGTTAGTATATTATTTTAATAGATTAATTTTGATATATTATTAATTTAAAAAAATTTATATTTTTATTTAATTATATATTATTTACAAGATTTTTAAAGTAATCAATATAAAAGCTTAATAATATATATATATATATATATATATATATATATATATAAAACTTTTTTTATACTACTATTGTATAAAATTAAATTGTTATCTTAATATGCTCCAAATCAATAAATATTAACTTTTGTGATAAGGATGAACAAATAGACAATAACAGGGTGGGTATGATATGATTATTATTATGTGATTAATTATAACTTGATCACTAGGTTCAGTACATGACTAATCCACTTCTTAAAACTTCTTGTCCTCTCTGTCCTCAACTATTGTGCTGGAATTTCTTCAAGGATTTATTCACATTCTTGTCCCATATGCATTTCCCTTATTCCGAATCATGCATGTAAATCAATAAAAAATTTTAAATTAGAAAAAGAGATGCGATACGGGATTGTAACGTTTTCTTGGTTCACGATTCGAGAGATGAGATTCTAGATACTAGATTGAGAATGAGATAATAGCCTCAAAGATTTAAATACTTTCTCTTTTTGGCTTTCTGCATATATATTTATGAGATATATAATTTTGGTACATTATTTCTTTTAGTATATTAATGGTAATAAGATTTGGATCTATAACTATATATAAATTACTTAAATTTCTCACCACTAACCTGATCTTAATAACCTGATCTTAATGACTTAATTTTGGCACATTATCAGTACATAGACAGCCCTTCAATAATGTTCTATCACAGTCGAAAAAATAACTTATATAATAACTATTTCAAAAGTTGATTTATTATAATATAATTACAGTCTATCAAAATCAATTTCTCCTACTTTAGAGCCTTTATTATAGCCTTTAATGGCCCGTGTCTATCCGAGGATGATAGTAGACTATCGGCTATGACCACAGGGACCATTCCCTCTTTGTTAACGCGAAGGTTACAACTCAAATTTGCTATGAATTTTGGGAAACCATCTTCCACATGACCTAAAGAAGATCACATTGTTGCATTATAAATCATGGCAGTCGATATACCAAGCAATTGATGTAGCCATTTATATTCCAAACAAAAATATCCACTATATGAGATGAATCACGCAGAGCCACATAGGTTCGCGTTGGTTAATAATTACAATATACAAGTCATAAAAATTGGATAAAAAAAAAAAACATAATTACTATATACGTGCACAGCATATCACGGCACTGAATCTTCTAAGCAATAAATGTAACCCTTATAGCAAAACCCAGTACACGAGACCATAATAAACGTGCTTAGAGATTCACAATTGGTTACTTATAACACCAAGAAAAGCAAAGCTTGATAAAAGATACCACAATGGTAACAAGTCACTTAATTATTCCATACAAAGCTTGGCTTCATGGGTTAATTGGAATATACTCTGAGAGTAAATCAATCCTTTTGGTCTATACCATTATTTTTTGTCACATCAACAGTATGGTTTTATAATCCTTAAAAATCCTAAACATTTGTTATCTATTCATTTTTTTCAAAATTTAACCTCTTCTTTTTTTTGGGGGGTGTGTCACATTTCACCAGTATTATGTGAATGGAGGATTTTTTTTCCTCTTTTTGGGGGGCCGGGGGGAGGGGGGTTCAACCGTGAAGGTAGGATTGGACATATAAGTGTTGGACTCACGTCACAAAATTAGGTCCAGTTGGGCCACCGGTTAACTTATAACAACTGTGATGGTTATGTGTTGGCTTTTGGTCTTGAATTTCGATCTAATTCATGTCCAATTCGGCCAATTATAACATGTATTTTATTCTCTAAAATCACCCATCACTTTAAGTAATTCAGATCTAAACTGCTACGTTAGTTTATTTCATCAGATATAAGAACTGTTTTTGGGCTAGATGATGACTTAATTAGAAGATTGAAAGAAGGCCAACGAAACCTTTATTCAAAGCTAAAACCAGTACATGACATCAAACGCACTTTGATTCTCCTTTGGTAAACATATGCCATTGGAAAATCAAAGCTCGAAACTAGATAACACGAAGGTGACAAGTCACTTATTCCATCATAGCATAGCAGATAGTACTGCATGCATATATATATATATATATATATATATATATATATATATATATATATATATATATTTTAAAGCGGTTTTGGTTTCGGTAAGATGCGGTGCAAAGCTGCGGACACACATTCAGATATTGCGTCCGAAACTGCCGTCACAGTCTGCAACAGGCTAACAGATTCAACACAAGACTTGATCTGCTCGCTGTAATTATTTAGAACATCACGGTATCTGTCCCATAGCATAATTCCTCCATAGTTGGCAGTTTGCTTTATGTAGGGACATACCTCAGTAACCATCACCTGGGGTTCAATATACCCAATACCTGCTGCATCACGTCCTGCTGGTAGCCCCATGAACAACGAGTTATTGGACGGAAGCAACTTGACCCATTCATCCCATGAGCTAAGCAGTGGGCCAACGTTGCCATTTGTATAGGAACATCCGGGGTTGTTGTAGAATTGCACAAACACGTAGTCAAAAAGGTGAGTTTCGATGGCTTTTCCAAGGTAGTAAATTGGAATTGGACATTGTGGTGCTGCGGACAAGTAAAACTTTTTGTTGGGCTGCCTAAGAGCATCGAGCTCCCTAGCGAGGTCATCCCAATAAAGCTCCGTTGCCTCAATGTCGAAATCGATGCCATCCAATGTGACACTTCCTAGTGGACCATATTGGCCACTGAGGAAGTTGTTATAAAGGTAGTTGGCAACTTCCTTTGCATCCTCGGGTGAGCTTAGTCCATAGTCTGATCCCCATACATCGGCTCCTCCAAGAGAGAGGAACACTTTCTTACCTTTTTGCTGGCAGTACTTAATTTCGGGCTCTAGTTTGGTGCAAAGGCTCCAATCTCCACAGTGGCCTGCGAAGTTCCAAAGTGGGGTTCTGCCACAACCGAACGAGTAGAGGAAAGCGAGGTTCACAATCTCATAGCGTTCGACGTCACATGTGGCTGTCAAGGAGCCCTCGTTTCCGTTCTGGCCCCAGTAGATAGCAAATCCCGCGGCATGTGAAGTGATGACGATGGAGGAGAATGTGAAGATAAGGGACAAGAGAAGCAGGATCAATGCTTGATTTTTGCAGGAAGCCATGATTGTGGGTTGTGTTATGGGCGTGGTTTTCTTGTTTTGATTGGTGAGTGTAAGAGCAAGAGAAGCAGCCTATTTATAATGGTCTCAAGGTGCTTATGCCCACATCAATTTTATTTCTTTTATTAAAAAAAAAAAATCAACGTTGTGAAAACTCTACTCAATCAGTAAAAATTTGAAATCTTAATTGGCAAAACGCTTGAAGTAACTCAATGTTCGTCACGTATGAATATATTTTGTAAAAGAGCAAATTTAATTTTAATATACTATCAATATAAAATAATTTTATATTATTATCTAATTATATATGAGTTTAATTGGTATGTAATGATAGTATAAAATTGTTTTACACTGTCAAACAATAGAAATAAGGGAAAGTGAGAAATCATGGTGGGTTCCTTATTATAATAGGTAGTTATTTGTGTGAATTGATACTTTCCACTATTTCTATTGACTGACAGTATAAAACTATTTTATATTATTAGTCCATTTAAATTAAATTCATTATATATACTATTATTTTGTAAGACTTTGAAATATGGTAGAGTAAAAATTAAATATTTTTATTAATATGATAATATATTATTAGATATCTGTATAAAATTATATAAGTGTATCAAAACTAAGTTTGATAAAGAACAAAAGCTTGATTAGTTAGAAATTAAAAAAAAAATAAAACATGTTACAAATGTGTATGAAATTAAATATTAACTTTTGCGATAAGTACGAAGAAATTAAAAAATAACAAGTGTGTTAGGTATAATATGATTAGGATTAAATTAATAATAACGTAGTGCAAATTAAATATGAATTTAATTTTAATATATTGTTATTATAAAAAAATTATATTAATATCATATTATATATTATACTATTAATAAAAATATCGAATTCAATATTTATTATTTTAAAATCTTACAAATATAAATATATAATTATATTAAATATAAAATTATTTTATATTAATAATATATTAAAATTAATGTCATTAAATATATGGAAAGATATGTTACAAGTGTACCTTCGTCCCCTAATCAAAGCGAGTACCATACCCAAGGACCGCGTGTAGTATGAGGGCGTAAGTTAGTTTTAATTTCGCGAGGATAAGTAAAGCGAAGTCTTCAACTGGATCACGAGCTATTTTTCTGCTCCAGCTACAAGTATGATCTCGCCTTCCTTTTTTTTTTTTTTCCCATTGTTATTGTAAAAGAAAAGGAAAATATTATATTACCATATTCTTTTGTTAAAAAATTGGCACTGTTATTAGATTTTAATTGTTATATACTGATAATGTAAGTGAGCTCTATACTATTATTTAATAAAATATTTATATTTGTAAAATTTTTAAAATAATAAGTGATTGAGTCAAATATTTTTAGTGATGTAATAGTATATAATAGAATATTTATATAAAACTTTTTTATAATAATAATATATACAAATTAAATCCTTGTTATTATCCATCAAAAAATAAAAAATTGACATTGTTATTCTCTTTTGAATATTCTTTTCAATTCACAATAATTGTCAATTTAGGTAAAAAAAATTTATTCATAATAGTTATCATTCTCATATATTAATACAATATCTATGGTTAGTTTTTTAATTTTATCGTTCATCTTCATTGGTTGAAAGAGATGCTTAATTTCCACTATATAATGATATTGAATAAAGTATTAACAAGTTATACTTTTCACCAAATAATGAATTTAATAAAGATATTTTAATAAATTTATATTATAATTATATATTAATTTTGAATTTTTTAATTTATATAAAAATGATTAAATTGACAATTATTATGAATAAGAAGGAATAATTGGTTAGTCTCCCTATCAAAAAAAAAAAATTAGTCTCCACTATTGTAATTTGTCTTGCAACTTCCTCTAAATTATATTATTTTTATTTTCTGTATAGCGTTATTTTTCAAGATAATAATAATAATAATAATTCAGTTTAAACTTTAAAGTTGTATTCTTCTCAGTCTCTCCACTGGCCGAAAGCAAATTAGCTAAAGTAGTGTGGTGTGAAAAATTGTTATATATATGTTCTAACAGTAAAATATTTTTCTTATGCTTATTTATTTATTTATAACATTTATTTTATATCAATTAAAAAGACAAAATAGAAAATAAAGTGAGTAAATAAAAAAAATAAAGGTAGTTCACAAAATAAATATGATAAATAATAAATAAATCAAAGAAGAAAATTGCTTTAGTCTGACAACACAAAAATTTTTTCGTGTGGTGGTCCCGATAATAGTGCATCGGAATTTGCTGCATGCTCGTTTTTTGAGCGAGAAGTTTTTTAGATACTAAATGTAGTACTCCTTGTAGAATATAGAATGTAAATAGAAAAAGTAGTGTATTGTTTTCAAAGATTAATTTTGATGTCTTATCAATTTAAAAAAATTATATAGATAATTAATTATATATTATTATATTAATAAAAAATATTTAATTTTTATATTTATAATTTTAAAGATTTTATAAATAATAATTTTTTTTATATTAACGGTAAATTAAAATTAATTTCTTAATAAAAACGTGATGCGAAGATAATGTAGAGACGTACTACAACTCTACAAGTGTCTCAAAAGTCAGATTCTATATTCAGTATAATTGTCCCATAATCTAAGCGAGTAGCCACATAATTTAACCCGCTAAACGCTAGAACCTTATGCAATTAAAGCGAAATCTTCCATGGGGTTGCTAGCATTTTTTTCTTTGAGAAGTGCTATTGGGTACGAAACAAAATTCGTGAAAGTGATACGAAAACACAGTTGACCAATCATGGGGAGGTTTGGATTGTGGAGAGGAAAGAGAAAAATGCAATTACCATATAAAACGCAAAACAATAGCACTGTAAATGCGTCTTCGTACGTCGTTTCACGAAAGGAGCTTCGTACTATTTAGTATTTTCCTTTTTCTTTTCCAGCTATAAGTATAATCTCGCGTTCTTCGTTTTTTCCATAATTATCGTAAAAGTAAAAAGAAAAATATTATATGACCAGTATTTTATTTTCTTTGCTCTTTTTTTTTGGGGTTAAAATTGACATTGTCATTCACTTTTGAATGACTGGTTCGGCTCCACCACTGTAATTTGTCTAACGACTTCCCCTAAATTATATCACTTTTGTTTTCTGTATAGCCTTATTTTTAATAATAATAATAATAATAATAATAACAACTAATCCAGTTAAAAGTCGATAACTCTTTATCCCTCCATTTGCCAGAAGCAGTTAAGAGTGGTATGGCGGTCCCTGTAAGCATAATTTTAACCCAATGCTTTGAGAGAAAAGAGTATTGTCATTTGGATTTAAATTTTAATTATTGGCAGTGCAATTTTTTTAACGTACATATAAAAATATTTAATTCTGAATAATAACCTTAAAAATTATATATTATATTTTATATGATTGTTAACAACATAAAAAAATTTATATTAACAGTATCTTAAAATTATTTTCTTAGTGTTTGAATATTACTTTTATGAATATTATGTAGGCCCTCTCTGCTATATCGGTATAGTATAAAAAACCAATAAATAAAGTTTAAGTATAGCCAACTCATTTAGTAGATTTTTCGTTTACGTATTGTCATTATTTGAGTTTGGTTATTAGGTTTTTTTGTAAATAATTCTATAAATATATGATTAATTAGGGTGCGTATTTTGATTGTAGATTGTAGCAATTCTTTCCCTTAAGCTAAATTTTTTTTACACCAAAAAAGTATAATTTTAAGTACAATTATATCACTAAATAATATTTTATAAAATATGATTTTTATTAATTAAATCATTGAATGCAATTATCTATAAGAATAATTTCGATTCTTGTAGTACCAATATAATAACTTTATACTATCAAATAATAGAATTTGTTATATGTAAAAAATTATAATGTATAATTATCATAATAGATAATTGATAAATTATTGAATTTTTGTTGACTAATAATATAAAGATATTTTACATCATTAATATATAAAGATTATTCTAATTATCTATTATATAAATTATTTATGTTATATTTTGAAAATAATTAAATATCAATAAGAACATTTTTATATACATATTTATATACACATATCACTTTTCGGTACATTATAATATGATTACCTCGTGATTAATATATATATATATATATATATATATATATATATATATATATATATATATATATATTATTAAACGATTTCGAATCAATTTAAGACTTTGTAAATCATTTCTTAATCTAATTTTTGATCTCGTGGAAAATTTACCAATAAAAAAATGTTGTTAATGATATAAGAGTTATCTTGACTTGACCTTTACTTGACCCATCATCGTAATATGCTCCCAAAGCAATAATTATTAGCTTTTGTGATAAGAATGAACAAATTAGATGATAACAAGTGTGTTGGGTACATTATATAATATGATTACCTCGTGATTAATAAAAACGTTGTGCAAAGACAATGGAAAGACATATTTCGAGTGTCTCAAAAATCAGTTTCTGAATACAATTGTTCCGTAATCAAAGCCCGTTCCGTATAATTTTATCCCACTAAACCTAGAAGTGGAACCTTATGTATTATTATTATTATTACTATTATTAGCAAATTTCCGTGCCTATCAATTTGCATTTTATAGTTAACATTATTAATTTTATTTTAAAATATATCAATAAAATAATATGGTTTTATAAATTTTAAATGGACAAAGATAAGATCAGAAAATAAAGATGAGAAAACCACCCAAACCATTTTATTTTGATGTAATCGTTTATAACTATTATTTTCCTCTTTCATAAATTTTAAGCTAAGGTTATTTTAGAAATAAAATAATTTGAACACCAAAAGGCAGTTATAAAATTGAATCCTCTTTATACTATGTATAGATGTATACATGAGGATAGTTAAAGCAAAATCTTCAACCAAATTGCTAGCTTTTTTCCCTTTTCAGCAATAAGTATAAGGATAAAATATGTTAACATCCCCTAAGATTAAATAATATTACATATAATATCCTTCGACTTATTATATTTATACTGACTTCCTTTTTAAGGATATTCAATGTGAAGTTTACAAAAGTACTCAGTATTATATTCTACAAAAAATAAGGGTATTGAGTATTTTCCTAAATCGTAAGGGAGATTAGTGTATATTTTTATAAATTAAATGGTGCCGTATATAATATCTTCTAATTTTAAGAAAGATTAGTGTAATTTAGTTTAAATATAATCTTAAGTTCTTTGGTTTTTTGCATAAATATTGTAAAAGAAAAAGGAAAATAGTATATGACCATTATTTTTTTGTTGACTCGGAAAAATTTAAGTAATGAATATCTATCATAGAGTTATGCACTTAATTTTAATTTATTAATATTTTAAATTATGTTTATTTAACTACCTAGTCATATATTGTCTTAACACCTAGTTAATTTTAGTTGTTCAACACTTACTCTTGACTATTAGTTTAAATTTTGGATATTAGTGACTTTTAGAAGAATATATACCTAGTTAATTTTAGTTGTTCAACACTTACTCTTGACTATTAGTTTAAATTTTGGATATTAGTAATTTTTAGAAGAATATATATATATATATATATATATATATATATACACACACACATATATATATATATATATATGTGTGTGTGTGTGTGTGTGGGTGGGTGGTTGGTTGGGTGGGGGGTGGTGTGTATTGTTATAAAGAAGTGGATCCTATTATGTAAAAAAATGATATGATCTTGTCATGTGATATTTTTTATCATTGATCAAGGATGTGGGACCAAGTTTGGAACCCACAAAAAAATTGATCAATGGTAAAAAATACCACATAACAAGATCATGTCATTTTTTGACATGAGAGGATCCACTCCCATTATTATAATGTTAATAAAATTTAATTTATCAATGATTGTATTAGATAGTGCGACCAGATCCTGAAAAATTATAATAGTGCTACCAGATCTTAAAAAATTATAAAATATATAAGAATAACAAAATTGTAACGTTTCAAAATATTGTGTGAGCCTATGCATCGTCAAAAGTCAAAACCTATAATTTAGCTCCTTTTTTATCTTTTCCTTTTTTTTTCCCTCAAGACTATCCTCTTCATATTATCAGAAAAGGAAATTAATATCCTTTAGGAATAGTTAAATTTACCCTCCCAATTTTCTGTCTACAAATCATACTGATGTCCTAAAGCTACAGAAGGGATCTCGTTTTCTTATTTAAATATTTAGATTAATGAGAAAAATAGTTCGCCTACATTTTTCTCACTTATTTCTTATCTTTCTTTATCAAAAACTTGAATTTTCTTTTATTCCCACTATAAATAACATGAAATCGTGGAAACAAATTTTCCGAATACTTTTGTTTTCCAACTTCTTTGACGACTTTATGAAGATTTCTTTCGGTAAATTTAAGAATAAATTAAATCAAGATATTCGACATTCGTGTAACACGATGTGTCTACTAAATAATTTATAAATTTAGTTCAATCCGGTCGAAAGCCTATGAAATAAGAAAGGAAGTGTCTTGTCCAATTTGACATCTAATCTTATTTTCAGATAGTATTTGACACATTATCATTCATCCTAAATTAAATTATTAGTTAGAAAGATTATCACTTTTTAAATTACTGATACTGTTAAATACAATATTTGATATCCACAAATAATCTAAGTGGCAATTCATATTACCCTATTTAGTATATTAAAAAAATCACTAAGTAATATATATCTTAAACCAATAATAATAATAATAATAATAATAATAATAATAAAGAGTTTAATTGGTATGCATTGACAGTGTAAAATATTTTTACACTGTCAACCAATAAAAATAGAGAAAAAGTGAGAAATCATGGTGGGCCCCTCATTATAATAGGTAATTATTTATATGAGTTGATACTTTTCACTATTTCTATTGACTGAGTAAAACTGTTTTATACTGTCAGTGCATTTAAATTAAATTTATTAATAAAATAGTTAATTATTATTATTATTAATTATAATAATATTATTATAATATTAATTTTTAATAAATAAGAATAAGAATAATTAATTATTAATTATAATTATAGTAGTTAATTTTATTAATAATAATTAATAATATTAATTTTTAATAATAACAATAACAATAATAATAAATTATTAATGAGAGAATTGTCCCATAAGTGGTAATCAATATTACCATCTTCTATGGGGTAATCCGTATTACTATATTGGTGGTAATCCATATTACTTGAAAAATATAGATTGCCAGTAATATTATCCAATCAAATAAGATAATATTATAAATATAAATAATTTAATCAAATATTACCACTAATCCAGATCGATTACCCCCAATTACACGCTACCTTAGTTATTTGTACTAAAAAATTGACACACTCAAAACACGCCATAAAATAAAAAAGGAAGTGGATTGTATTGGGAAGATAGAAATTGAGAAAAGATATGGTGAGTGGATATTACAGATATGGTGAGTGGATATTGCATTTGTGTGTATCTCAAATAAGTCCAAGTTTTTAGGTACAAATATCATAACTTTTTTCTTTAGTGCTTTAGGATATACTTTTGTATATCGGTATAAATATAAATGGATGTTGTAAGTTATAATGCGCCGTCCACCATTTAAAAAATCAGGCTATTAAAGATTGCATGTCATCTAGCCAGCTAATTGCCATAACTTTTTTTTTTTAATTTGTCTTAAAATTTTTAGAGTAAATTACAATTTTTTTCCCAGATATTCTTATTATATAATTCTTTCTTTTATTTTTAAAGTATACACTTCACCCCTTTTAAAGATGAAAATGTGATATATTTTAATTTTTTTTATGTTTTCCACTAAATTTTTGTTTCCTTATATTTGTTTTGGACCAAAATACCCTTTTATTAACATCATACAAATTGAAGTCCTTTTTGCAAAGTAAAAAAATGTATGGCCAAAAAAAGTAAAAATTAAGAGACTAAGACTATATATATATATATATATTGTTTTGTTAAAATTTTTAATTATCATTAGATCAAGGGAACAAATTATTAAAAATAACAATAATTTGTGATAATTATTTTTTTAAAAAAAGAACTGTCTACTTTTAAATTTTTTAAATATTTTCAGACTATAATATGTGCTAATTATTTATGAATGTTAATAAAATGCTTTTTGTATTAATTTATTGACGAGGGATTCGTCAACACGAATGTAAGATTTAACACACTTACACCTCTAATAACTTCTTATAGAATGTAGTTCTTATTAATCTAATTGTTAAATTATAATTATATATCATGTAGATCATTTGTGGCAAATTTTAAAAAAATTGGACATTAATAAGATTGTGATCAAATGGTTCATTTTTACATATATTTACAAAGTATTCATTACGTTGATTTAGATATATGTAAAAAGTATACTAAATGATTTAGAATTAAAGTGAAATTTTATAAACATGATCTATAATGTATAACTTTTAATCCAATGATTGGCTTTGTACAAATAAAAAAAAAAAAATCAACAGTGTAAAAAGTGAGTTTAACTTATAAGGGAAAGATTGCGTAATAAAGGCTTCTCTTAAAGGAAGGGGTGTAAGTTACTCAATTTCTTTTTAATAAAAGTTTGCCTCAAAACTTTTGCCATGTCACAAAGGTCATTCCATTGTTCAACATTAACTCGATGGAGCACCTTTATCGGTCATCCAAACTCATCAAACCCATCATGTTGGCCCATTTATTTGCCAAAATTAGGTAGGTCGGACTTAAAAATGGACTAACCCAACAAGTAAACAAGCTGACTCATTTACCATTTTTTTTTTAAAGAATAGTAACTCCCCTCCAACTTATTAGTTCAAAATAGCTAAAGTTTACCCAATGTATTACCCAAAGACCTTAAACAAACGTACAAAAAAGTTTAAAAGCTTTTACATATCAAAAAAAAAAATCTATTAGCTTTTACATGTCAAAAATAAGTTTAATAGCTTTTAAGATTAACAAACAAATTTTTTTTTAAAAAAAAAAAAAGAGAGATAAAGGGCTAGCCTATTTAGACCCATGGGCCAACTTTAAATGGTTCGGATAATAAATTTTTTACTCATTAATGCTTATTATATGGCTTATATGAGCTATTTGGCTTGTAGGCCTAAATGGGTCGGGTTGACCCACCTGACGCCATTATTACGCTGGCAGAGTCAAGCCCTAGAGTAGGGATAGCAATGGGTATTCATAAGAGTTAGGATATCTCCCCATCGTCATTTAAAAATTTGCCCCCTATCCTAGTCTCCATCATAGGTTCCCACTCCCATGGATATCCATGGGTTTTATGGAAAATTTTAAATAAAAAATCTAAAAAAGAGAAAAAAAACTCTAAAAAAAACACTCTTAAATTTGAATAAAATATTTATAAATATTCATAATTTAAAGTAACATTAGTAGCGCATCACAATCCAAATTTAAAATAAAATACATGATGTAAATCCAATAAAAGATAATTAGAAATATTCAAAATATCTAAACGGGGATTTCGCGAGTCTTCATAGGGCAAGAGCCTTATCTCCTACCTTAGCCCCATTTACTAAATAAGGACTTTGCCCCATCATTATGGGGACCAAACCTATCCCCATGTATCATAGGTATCGACTAAGGTGGATTTTTTTGCCATCTATAACCTAGGGGTGGCTCATTGAGGAAGAAGACAATGAAGTCGAGGATGATGCCAATTCCAATGGAGACATGGTAGCATTCGCCAACGAAGATGTTGCAATGGCTGTTAGGGGTGTGCACAGGTACAGGTCTACCCGCGAGCTTAAAGACCCGACCCGACCCGTGTGCAAAAATATCAGTTCGAGTCGGGTAATCGAGTCTAATTGAGTAAAACCTGATTGACCCGTCCAATATTTGGTTCGGGTAACTGGTTTGAAATATTAAACCCGTTACCTGACCCGAATCCCAACTTCTTTTTTTTAAAAAAAAAATAATAACTCATTCACTTATATATTTATATACAAAAATATAATTGTACATATTGACTCTTAAACTATGTTAATGTATTAGTGTATAATTATATTTATTAATAATTGATATTATATAATGTATGATGTATAATATATTTCATGGTTATAATTATGGAATTATCAATTATGTATGTAAATTTCTTTAAAAATATATTTGATTATATTCAGATTTTAAAAACACAATTTAAAGATTTCAAAATATTACAAAATAAGGTGCTTCAATATATTTGTCACCCACAAAAAAAAAAAAAAAATTAATTGCCTACCCGAATAATCGACTTGATCCAACCCAAAAGTGTTCGGATTGGGGGTAAAAAAAGCCAAAAACCCGACCTGACCCGACCATATTTGATTGATTTGGGTATTTTTTTCTCCTAAACCCGACCCGACCCATGCACATCCCTAATAGCCGTTGTGATTGATGGTAGTGGCAATGATGTAGTGATAGATCCAAAAAATTTAGGTAATGAGAACAAAAATAATGTGATATCATAGGAATAAAAATAGACTAGTTGTAACTAGTTGCTTATCTCATCTAGAGTTAGAATAAGCAAAATAACGAATAAAGTGAAAAATAGAAAGTGAATTAATTTCTTTCAATTATTATTATTATTATTTTAATTGTAAAACAAAATTCAATGTCATCATGTAAATCCTCTATTCAACTGTACAAGCGCAAGGATGGTGGTGGTTGAAGGCAGCCAATTTTGCATTTAAGTACATTTTGTAAATGCATTTAAATGAATTTTTTGAATATGACTAAATGACTCATTAATTAGCTCTTTTCTTGCTCATTAGTCAAAGTTAAATAGTGTGGTGTACTATATTTATCACCTACACCATAGAACGAGCCATTGTATTTCATTGGTGCTATTTTTCCATTTTTTTTTAATCACATTTCACCAATATCATGTGAAAGGAGGATTGGACATATAAACGCTGGACTATGTCCCGAAATTAGGTCCATGTGGGCCACCTGGTTAACTTAAGTTTGGCTTGATAGTGTTCTTTGAGGTATGATTTTGCTTAAAATAAGTATAAGTTAATTTTTTTTATTTAATAAATAAAAAAGTTGGTATGCCTTTGTTTTTGATTTCTAAAAGTTGAAAAATATTTTTTAGAATTAGTTTGTATTTTCAAAAATTTTAAAAAATAATATAATTTTATTCTTTTTAATATTTATATCTATTTTAAATATTTTAAATTATAAAAATAATTTTTATAATTTTTACTTATTAAAAATAATTTTTATATTAATTTATTAAATAATATTATTATAATTTATAAAAAGTAATTTTTAGATAATTCAAAAAGCCCAACAACTTTAAAAAAGTGACGGCAATGCCAAATCATATCATGATTGCAATGGTTATGTATTGCCTTTTTGTCTTTTTTTTTTTTTTTTTCCTTTGACCTTTGGTTATCAGTTAATAATATTTGTTGGTTTTTCATCTTCACGCTGTATCTCATTCATGTCCAATTGGGTCGTCTCTCTTGGCCCATACTACATGCCATTTTCTCAACTAATTACGACTTTTTGTCACCAAAACTTGATTATAATGGGTTTTTTTTTTTTTTTTTGAGTGTGAGATAACAGAAGAACATGCGAATTGTTTTTAACGTTATAAAAAATTCCTTTTTCATTTGAGAAGTACCAAAAAAGGGCCCCCATTATTTGCTGAAGCTGAAATTTCATAAATGATACTGACCTAGAAAGAATAAACCTTTTCAATAATTCAAAAATTATTTTTAATATATAGAATCTTTTACGAATTATATTTTCTGAAATCTAAACTCTAAAATACAACAAGCTTTCTTCAGTTTTTATGATTTTTGACATTTATCTTCTAACAAATCTCCTATTATAGGAGAAAGTGAAAATTGTGACTTTAATAGAATGGGAAGTGTTTGAAGTCTTATTATGGGACCGTAAATGGTTTTTTTTTTTTTTTTGTGAAAAAAGAGAGCTAACAGTAGGTTACACTTTAGGCAATGTTACAAGAATGCATAATCCACTATCAGAAAGCACACACAAGTTGAGCATTTGGCCCTTCCACCGGAAAAAAGGAAGCGTTTAATCCTGAATAATAGCATGTGTATCCCAAAGATACTTAGCTTCCCCCATTCGAACTACAATTTTAAGTTAAAATGTAAAATCCTCCTTTCTTTTTCCCTTTCCTTCAAGGTACTAACAAAAACAGAAATTTTCATGCATGTAGCAGAAAGAATGCAGTAAAGCAATGTACCCAGAAAAAAAAAGGGGGCAGTAAAGGAGAATTCTTTCTGCAATGATTATTCATTCTAATACATATCTGTCAAATACATGATACAGCAAATTGAACAAATGAATTATTTACTCAGTTACAAATCCTTATGAAGTGAATCATGTTAGTATACTAGTATCGTGACCACTGGAAAAGCAAATACAACTCCAGAGTCCAGACATTAACATCCACCATTTGTGGTTGAACTCCGAAGCACCCATCTTGAGTTATTCTGCTCTGCAAGTTTGCATACACAAATTCTCTGGAAGCCAGCCGGGTATAGTTACTCACAACAAAGATCAATCATCCTGAAACAATGCCTTAGAAACTGAGCCACTTGTTTGAGTCCCATGAGCCATGTAATTGTCATCATCTGAAACCCTTGTCCATTGGCTTGAACGCTTGTTTCCCGTCAATGGTGTCTCACATACTGTGTCATAGCTTGCCCTTTTCCGCTCCTTCCATTTTGGCAGCTTTCTAACGGGATCTGTCTTTGGTTTCATACCCTTCTGTTTCGGGGCCCAAACTCTCTGCAAATCGGGTATCCAACTTGTGAAAGATGAGAACCTACGTGCCCTCTCTCTCCTTTCCTTAGCTTCAATTAGTTTTCGATCATGATCTTCCTGAAAAGCCCTTTGGAGTGTTCCACTGCCATTCTTCTGCAACTGAAAGGGCTCATTTTCTGAAGACACAGGGTCATTACTTATATCATTTTCACCTATCTCATCTCTGTATACTTTTTTGTTCAAGGGCTTGTTGCTGTCCTCACTGTTAAGTAAATTATTAGGGGCTTCATCCTCATCTGCAAACAGCAGCAGGTCCATTTTGTTGTAGATTTTATGAACCACGTCTTCAAGAGTGTAAGAATACCTGTAATTTTGAGGGTTCTCACTATCATAAGTCTACCAGCTTTCTTTGCTTTATGCAATTATCAACTTAATTCCATTGTTTCTATGGAGAAAGGTAAAAAATATTTCTGGAATGGGCAGAAAGACAAAGAGTGATCAAATGAAAGGTATTTAGCAAATAGCAGTATTTCATATTGAAGTATGTTCTAAGGAAACGTTAACTGTTTATTTTGGACTCCATCTCGGGTACATAGCAGAATCACAGGCAAGTACCAAAAATGCTATATATTGGCATAATTGCATCATATGAAAACAAAATATATAGCACAGTTCCAAAAGAGGCTACTAAAGCATGTTATAAGTTGTATTAAAGCATATTATAACTCTCAGAAAAAATTATCAATCGACATCTAAAACATCTCAGTCCATGTGTATACACTTGTACTGTACCTGCCTTTGATGATCTTTGCCACATAATTTTCAAGGCTCCAATCACCAAAGAATCCCCCTTCCATGTGGCACTGAATGTTATCCAAAAGCTGGCATATTTGTTTGACAAACTTCTGTTTACTAGAATCTTCAATTCCACTTCCAACTTCTGATTGTAAAATCTCCATCCGAAATAAAATCTGCAGTTCATATCTAATGCTCACTAAGAAAAAACAAGAAATAAAAGAACCCAAATTTTACAACTGATTAGAACTATGAAACGAAAAACAGCATCACATGCAGAAATTAAAAGGGAAACTTTGTTAAAGGATACTCTCTAACTGCATGTTCTGTAACTTGTGTAGTAGGTCCCGGTTTGGTTGCCTGAGAGAATGAATTTCTGCTTTTATGCTTTGCAGCTAACTCCTTTGGTTCCCTTAATAGATGTTTTATCAGTTCAGATACAACCATGCTACCACAAGCCTTATGGCCCACAGAATTGGTTTCCCTGTCATCTTTCTGACACAGCCAGTATATCGATGAATTTACGAGTCGCTCCACCAAGGCCCCCAGGTCTATGACCTCAGATGCAATTCCCTGCTGGATCTTGTCTGAAAGATTACTGAAAAATTCTTCAGACGATTCTGACCTATAGTCAAGCACAGCATCATCCTGTATTGTAGAAGCCTCAGTGTCAACTCCAACTGAAGCAGATGAGGATAGGGGCTGTTCACCATTTTGAGGTGACTCAGTCAATTTACCCTTATTCTCTTCTGTAATTATCTCATTTGACTTGGGTTTTTCTGACAAAGTTAGATCACAATAGCCAGACTTCATCTGTTTCATCCAGCATTTCAAAAACTTCAACTTTTTTGACTTGTTACATTCCATGGCAGAATAAACCTCTTGCAAATCTGTCTCAAATTGATCATATGCTGAATCACAGAAGAAGCTCCATGTAAAGTTTTGAAGTGTATTCAAATCCATCTTTTTCTTTTTCTGATGACCCTCATTGGCTGCATCACTCTTCTTAGCTTGAGCATCCAATGAAACCTTGTTCTTCTTCAATTTTTGATCGGATTTGCAAATCTCAGGATCCACTGTCTTAACATATTGAGCGATGTTTGCTCCACCTAAATCACTAGCCATATCCGGATCCCCTAATACAGATAAGAGAGCATAAGAAATGGTAAAAGGCCTTAGAACACACAAACATGAATCACCATTGCCATTGGTAAGAGACACCAATGCCCAGGAACCTTCTTTACAAAGAAAACTTAAGAGGATTTCCCAAATAGGTACTGATTTTCGACGCCACTGGCAACTGAATTCAATTGCAAGCATCTCAAGAACCCTATCTGCGAAAAACTCAACTGAATTTCCCTTATTTTTCTTCTTAGATCCTCTGAAAACCTCACGCACCACAACAGATTCAGATAAACATTCCCCTAAGTTAAAAAAAGCATCACACTTCTGCACGGCCTTAACTTCAAATTCCGTGATTCCATCAGAAAATTGTTTCCAAAATCTCTCTTTTCTCTCACAACCCCCACCTTGCAAATTGGCCAAATCCGGATTAAACCTAGCATCACCATACCTACACAGAATTTTCAAATCGACTAACTCAAGATCACAACAATTGTACTGAATGGGATTCCTACTCAGATCGAAGATCCGAAGACTCAACTGCACTTGAACTTTCCTAGAAGAACAATCACTCAAATCAAGAGAACCCCAATAAACCCCAATCTTGGGATAAATCAAGCCAAAAGGAACAAGAGCAGAACCAAGCACAATCGAATCCGCACCGCAAAACCCCCAACCCAAACCCTTAACCCCACTCTCAAACAATCCGCGAACCCTTCCAATTTCAGTATTCTCACCTCGCTCAGATTCAGACCTAACACCAACATTAACCCAACTACAATGAATATCCCTGCAACTAAACACATCTCTCACACTCCCAAAGAATCCAGAAAACCTTTCACAAAAAGAACCCTCATCACTATTTTCCACGTCAAAAAACCCAGACAATTGTTCAAAGGAGTGGCACAAGGGGGAGAACAAGAGGACCAAATTGGAGGGGACTGGGGAATCGGACGAGTGATCGGGATCGGGGTCCCAGGCATAGTCGTGGATGAGCTGGCGCAAGGTGGAGGCGATGTGGGAGGCTTTGGAGGTGGTAGAGGAAGGGGAGTGGTGGTGGTAGGGAAAAGAGGGTGGGAGGGAGGAGAGGGTGTGGGAGAGGAGGTGTAGGGTGGGGGAGGGATGGTCGAAGGAGAGGGAGAGAGGGTGAAGGGTGGAGGAGGAGAGGAGAGGGGACAGGGAGGAGAAGAAGAGCCTGAAGGAGAAGAGGGTGGAGGAGAGGGATGGGAAGGAGAGAAGGGTGGCGGCGGAGGAGAGTAGGGTGGAGGTGTAAAGGGTGGGATCAGGGAGGTGGAGGAGCGGATCTAGGTCTATCAGAAGAACGATGCGCTCCGTTTGGGAGTAACGTGTCACTGGATCTGGATATGCGTGTGGAGAACCCATTCCCATTGGAAATGGAGACAGCAGAGAAGAAGAATGCGATAATTAAGATGGCTTGGGGTACTTGAAAGTGGAAATGGAATGGGAAGAAAAGGGTTTGGATGTTGGGAAATTGGGGCGGCGGAGAAAGGTGAAGGGGGCAACGGAGACTGATGATGATAACCGGTGCCGGCGCGGTGGAGAGAGACAGAGAGAGAGTGTGTGTGCACGCTTAGTTGAACTTGAATCGAAGCGGGTGACGGTGATGGAGGAGAAACGGTGTCGTTTGGGGAGGTGATTTCGAGACAGATTTTGTGCCTAGGCGGGAAATAGAATATTGGCGCCAAATCTTTCAAATCACTATCATTTTTAACCTTTTTGGGTAATTAGTAATTGAGTTTAATTGATATGTACTGACAGGATAAAAGAATTTTATACTATTATTTAATTACATATTTTTATTTGTAAAATTTTTTAAATAATAAATAGTTAAGTTAAATATTTTTATTGATATAGTAGTATATAATTGAATGTCTATATTAAATATTTTTATTGATATGGCAGTATATAATTGAATGTCTATATAAATTTTTTTGGATGTAATTTTTATGCGCTGATAATGTAAAACTATCTTATACTATCATCCAATCACATTCTTCCATTTGCATGATTTTTGGAATAGTAAGGGTAAAAATCTGCATCTTTACTTATGTGGTAGCATATGATTGGATAATAATATAAAAAAATTTTATACTATCAATATATATAAATTAAACCAAATTTTTTTTTTTACACTAATAATACATACAAATTAAGTCCTTAGTAATCAGTAACTAACAACTAGTGATATTAAGTATCAGAGATTTCTTCGTTAACTTTATCTGTCATATGTCTATCTAATATCTATTTATTTATTATATAATGGGAATTACTCTTATTTGGTCTAAGCAAATTAAAACATGCATTAATCTCCATTTCATGTTTTGTGTGAGTTAATTAGTTTTCATTTCTACTACTTTCTAATCAATTATTAAAAAAACTAATCCGTTAACTCCTAATTATTTTCATCTAATCATTCCACTTCAAATCAGGTTCAAATTTTTGCCATCTTACCCTTTTCATTTATCTTTTATTTTTTAAGATGTAAATTAAAGCTATATTGATTTGATGGACTTATCAAGAAAATAAGTTTTTTTTTAAACAAAAATTTTATAATTTATTATCATGCGTATATAACTTATTATAATTTTGATCATTGGCTTTTTTCCTTTTTTAATTAAGGGTTCTGAAACCGACATTTTAATCTCTAAAATACATGATCAAAATTAATTCCTTGATTGTTCTTTTTTTTTTTTGTCGAGATTCGTCTTTAATTTTAAAATTAATTATCCTTTTTTTTATGCAAAAATTAAAAGGAAATTACAATAACATTCCTTGAGGTTAGATAATATTACAATTATCCCATCCTAGATTTTAAAATTACACTGACTCCTCTCAATCATAACGGCGTTAATTTTCGTTAACACACTTGATAAAATGTTTAAATTACCCTTCTTAATAAAATAATCCAAAACCCTAGCTTTCCCTAAATATTTCATGTGTTCCCTTATCTCCTCAAGCTCTCAACCTTAGAAACCTCATCAATAACCCCAGGCATAGGCTCTTGCGCTTCGCAATCGGCTGGCATGGGCTGTGTTCTCTCCATCATGTGGTTCGTCCCGAGGATGTGGGGCTCTTCGCAGAATCGGTGGCATGATTTGTGATGATGGTTAGTGTTGGGGTGGCGGTGAGGGTGAGGCTGGTGGATCGCCCTCTGGTATGGACAAGGTTGGTGGTGCACAAGGCTGAGATGCAGATAAGATCAATAGTGGTTCAGTTCAATGGTGGAAGTTGTAGTGCAGGAGGCAAATTTGGCAAAGGCTAGGTGCGATGGTTTGACAGCTGCGCATTGGCAACAACTTGGCATGATGAGGTTGGGCATGAAAAGAGGCAGTGGTGGAGCTAAGAAGATGGTGGTGCGCAATGGTTTATGTTCTAGCATTTTTTTTTTTTGGTTGTTTTGTTTCTATCTTTAATGAGGATTTGATATGTGGCTTGAATGTTTTTGTGTTTTGAGTTTAACTTGTTATTATGGTTTGATGTATAGCTTGAATATTTTTCTAGCTTTTGAGTTTTGATTTGATTTAGTTGATTTTGGTCGTTGATTGGTTGAAAGAAGGGAAAGAACTCAAAGAAGATTTGGATTTTTATTGGTTGTATAAGAGCGGCATGCCATAAGAAATTGAAAAAAGAATTAAGGGCATAAAAGATATTTCATGTATTTTTAATTTTTAAAATTATTTTCCATGTTATTGTTAACTATCCGTTGTTAGTGAGGGGTATTAGTGTATTAACTTTTAAATAATTAAGGGAGACATGTGCAATTTTAAAAATAAGAAGAGGATAAGTGTAATATCAACTGACCTTAAAGAAGGTCATTGTAATTTGCCCAAAAATTAATTATCATCATGGTGTCTTTTTTAATAATCATATACATCGTGCAAGGTCCAAAACCACAACATGGGTCCAACCCAACAACAAATAAGTAGATGATGGGCTGTATGGGCCTTTCATTCACATATGACGGAAATTTCTTTAATACATTTGCGTATTCAAGGGACCCAGCGAAGTCCACTACCCCAAAAAAAAAAATGAAGTTGTAAAAGGGTTTGAAAAAAAGACTCATGTTTGGATCAACATTTTGGGGGGTTAGAATTGATTTTTGAACCCCCCAAAATTGATTTTGCCAATTTTTTATGTTATTCAGTTTTTAGAAATCAAAATTAACTCTTGCCTCTAGAATTGATTCTCGAAGAAGTAAAAATTTTCTACTTTCTATCAGATTCATTTTTAGAGGAATTACCAAATATAAATCATTTTATCTCAAAATCAATTCTAATCAAATCAATTTCAACAAATCAATTATATCTAGAATCAATTCTATAGAAGCAGAACCAAACACATTATAATGGTTCATGACCAAAAGAAAAAAAGACTATACAATGGTTTTGCTTAAGGAAAATGATTTTTGAACATTAGATGTATACACATCATACATAATAAGTGTCGGTGCGTATCCAAGCACACATATACTGAGATAAAATACATTACTATATACTAATATAAAAAAAGATATCATATTTAACATCAAATCTTAATATAGAAATAGTAGAAATCTTACTTAAACCCTTACTTAAAATATGAGAGAAAAACATATGGCTAAATTACTCCACCAAACATGCAGGCCACTACTAATAAGCGTGTGTTTGGATAGACATTACAATCCACCAAAATCCCGTTTGACACCTTGAAAGTTGCTCCCATGATATTTGGATAAATTTTAGTTTGTAATAACACCCCATGATCAAATCAAGGTTTGTCCCAAAGCAACTATTTCTCACTTTTCCATTGGACAAACCATGGTTGATCATTGACAATGGGTCGCACTTATCATACTTTCCATTCTAGCACTCTATATATCTTCTAGATTTTTTTTTTGTCCAACATTAATATTAATATACGAGT
Source organism: Pterocarpus macrocarpus (assembly GCA_031439585.1). NCBI lineage: Eukaryota > Viridiplantae > Streptophyta > Magnoliopsida > Fabales > Fabaceae > Pterocarpus > Pterocarpus macrocarpus. The sequence continues at coordinate 57,302,845 of CM062516.1, read as the reverse complement.
TAAGTATCACTTTGGTCCCTAAAATTTTAAGCGTGCTTCACTTTAAGTTCATGAAATATGGAAATTAACTTTTTAGTCCCGAAAGTTCTATCAGCTACTTTAGTCCCTGGCTAATCAATCATTAATCAACTGTTACTATTTTGCTGATATATCACGTTATGTAACATGTCAGCATGCTACATGGCGTGACATCTGACGTTACATCAATTTTAAATTAGTTCAAATTAATCTCTGAAATTTTTTAAATGTGTAAAAAAAAGTCCCCAAAAAATTTTAAAATATGTCAAAGAAGTCCAAAATCCCTAAATTTCTCCTCTTTTTCTTCACAAACTCTAAATCATTAATTTTTCTTAAATCCACTAATTTCTCTCCCATTTTCACATCCTACCTAGACTAAATCCTCCCCACATATAGAATAGTAGGAAGAGAATATATAGAAATAAAAAAATGAAATACAATAAATAATTTTAATGTAGCTCATTCTTGTTCAAGATCAATAAATGCCTCTAGACTTAACGAGTACTTAGAGATGTACTTATGAATAATCCATCATCAAAGAAATCTAAAAATCAAACTTAATCAAAAAACCACCTAGAGAACTAATCCCGTATGTTTGTTAAGATAGTTTCATTTCTAATAAATGAAGCTTGTTCATCTTTATTTATGCACTAGTTATAATTTTGAAAGTTAGGTTGCACACGAACCATAATTAACAACTCTCAATAGCCAATAGAATGATTTTAATTAAAAACCTCTTAATATTGGTGACCTTTATATCTCTTTGGCTCACTCTTCAACTTGATTTAGTGTTTATTAGGTCTAATTGTCTTAAAATATTTTAAAAGAAAATTTCAGAATTTTAATATGAAAATTCAGAAGGCTTGGTTCCTAAGGAAGTCCTCGAGCTGGGGAGCTTGCCAATTTCTACTCTTCAACATAATTAAGTACTTGTCCAAGTTCATGTGACTACTTTAAATTCGATTGATTTCAAAAGACATTAACGCTTTTTCTTTCTATTTGAGTTTCCTATGAGTATGAAACATAATTCATAATAATTAGTGTGAAGGATGAGCTTGATCTTGAGCTTGAACTAAGATGGATTACATTAAAATTGTTTATTGTATTTTATTTCTATATATTATCTTCCTATTATTCTATGTGGAGAGGATCTAGTCTAGATAAGATGTGAAAATAGAAGTGAAATTAATGGATTTATACAAGATAAAGATTTAGAGTTTGTGAAGGAAAAGAGGAGAAATTTGAAAATTTTGGAATTTTTCACAAATTTTAAAAAATTTTACGGATTTTTTTGACATAATTTAGAAATTTTAAGGATTAATTTGAACTAGTTTAAAATTGATATCAATGCAGCATGACGTAACATACTGACATATCACTTAACATGACACATCAGCAAAATATTAATAGTTGACTAATAGTTGATTAGTCAAGGACTAAAGTGATTGACGAAATGCAATTTTGAGGAAATTAATTTCTAAATTGCAAGGACTAAATTGAAGTACGTTTGCAATTTCAGGAATCAAAGTGATACCTAATTCATTAATATACCCTTTTTTGATAATTTTACAATCAAAAGTGATTTTGATCAAAATCATCTAAATCACATTTAAGATAAAAATTTTCAAATATAAATCACATTATACCAAACTCATTATTGATCAAAATTAATTCTACAAAATCACATTGATTCAAAATCAAGTTTTCAAATTCCAAGCCAAACACACCCTACATCCGTTGAGTTGTAACTCGTGATGCAGACTCTGTAGAACAGCCTGGGTGGCACTATCAGATCAGACATGCAGAAGAGCAAATTAAATCTGACAATGACTGGCTATTTGGTGTTATTTACTGTTTCGAGGGTTGTGTGACATTGACAAATTTTGAAAACGAAATCTCACCAGCAACAACATTCACATGTAAAAATAACTTTTTGGATTAGAATATTTGCAATTATAAATGGTTAATAAAAAATTAAGGTTTTGTTGACCCTTTTTTTTTTTTTTTTTTTGAGATAAGGTAAGGTTTTGTTGAGCTTGTTTGAATAGATTGAAAGATATTAATGAAAATTAGTTTGCAGTGGTTAACATGTGGTATACAAAATACGTGGAAGAATTAAAAATGGAGTATCATTTACATTTTCACCCCGACAATTTTTGTCAAATCATATAGTATGAGTAGAAACTCGAAAGTAATTTTTCACTTTTTTCCAACCTGCAATGAAGTAGTTGCTCATGAAAAGAAAGTAGTTAACCGAATGAAAGTGAGAGAACACAATAGCATCTCAATTTCTTACTCATGGGAAGAAGACCATTAGGCAGACAGATGGCTCAAATTGGATGGGACAGCAGGGTTGCATCCAAAACCCTTTTTTTTTCCACACAGACGAGGGAAACATCACCACATGGATAAGTTTTCTTGTTCAGAGTATTTGACACTCCAATCGTTAAGTAAAATATGCCATACTATTAAGCAGCTTGGGTTGGGTACCCTTTTTGGGGGTTAATTTTGCCCCAAAAAAATGGCTGCCACATTATATGATGTGAAGTGTCACTCCGAAGAGTTGTGCAATTATAAACATATGTGCCAACTTAATTGGCAAGGGCATGAGCTTTACAACACAAAAATTCTCAACACAACTCATATATGATCCTAGAAGTAGTACATTTGAATCCCTTTGCACCATTTTCTTTTTGACTCCCTCAAATTCCTTTCCCAATTCTAGGACCTAAGAGTTTCTCTAAATATAATACATTTTACACCCTACTTCTAATTGGATTTTTTTGGCTTATAGCCAATCCACAGAAAGAGACAGAAGGGCTACCTCAAAAAATTAAAATATAAAAAAAAAAGTTGCAGCTTCAATGTGATTCTGCAGACTGAAAATGAGACCAGTATTCCTTAACAAGCTGCCCAAACAGCGATCCTTCTCTCTTCATCAAGTTCATTGGCTCATCATACTCCACCAGTTTTCCTGCAAATACAATAATAGCGTTCTCATGAGGAAAAGATGAACTACCTAATAACCTCTTGCCAAATGCCAATTAATTAGCAAAGGGCTGTTTGAGGTTCATATTAACAAGAGTTATGGATTAGTTTGAAAAAAAAACATGTGTTCAACCAGAATTATGACGCAGATGGTGGTTAATATGCAACTTACCATCACTGATGGCAAGAACCTTAGTGCAATCCATCACAGTTGGTATCCTGTGAGCTACTGTGATTACTGTACAATCTGCAAACTCAGTCCTAATGGTTTTCTGCAGAATCAAATCAGTTGCATTGTCAATTGATGCAGTTGCTTCATCCAGCACCAATATCTGACTTCTCCTCAGAAGGGCGCGCCCCAAACAGAACAATTGTCGTTGTCCCATACTCCAGTTTGCCCCAGCTTCAACAACTGGAAAACAGTTTGTAAGAACTGGTACCCGGTAAGTAACAAGAAACAGAACTTATATGAATATCAGGAAGAGAATAATACCAGAATAGTATTGATTCTCTCTATATGTATTATTGCTGAATACGTGTATAACAAGTAGAAAAGGAAAAGAAGGCAGAAAATGTAAGATAACCAACTAGGTATTCGAGAGACCTAGCACCCTCCTCTAGTCAAGTCTGTTCTCTCCTTCTGAGCTACCCCCCACAGCGCTCTCCCTCTCCCCACAAATACCTCTCACCTCTCCCGTGAATGTAACTGCTTCCTTCACTCTCAGCCCCCACTAACCTTGCCAGCCTAGGCAAAGTTAGTTACACACCTCCTCTCTTCCTTGGTCACATGCTTTGCCCGTGTCAACCTGCTTCTTTTTGTTCCTCCTAACATAAACTTTATCATATGGTAAAACACTATTAACCTGGTAATATTATCAAAGTAAAGGGGTAATGTTTTCATTAACATATACATTTGGGGTCCTAACAACACCCCCTTCAAAATCCACCTTGTCCTCAAGGTGGAAAGAGGAAAGAGTCTCTCAATGTCTCACGCCAACTCCCCGTGAATTTTCAAATCGTGTAGAGTTTGCCACTTGACTAGTACTTCCAGACTCCAAAGAGCAGTAACGACTTGCTAGAATGCTCGGTTGAACTTGCAGCTCCCACCCTTCCGAGATGACACCTGGAAGAGGTTGGGCCTGCACCTTGAGGACACACATTTTTTTAACAAGGACACGTGGAAAACTGGATGGACTCTAGAATCACCTGGGAGTTTCAAATTCAGAAGCAACAGGTCCTATCCTCTCTATAATGTCATAGGGCCATAGTACCCAGGACTCAACTTTGATTGATCCTTTTAGCAAGTGCTTGGAGCCTATAAGGTCAGAGCTTCAAGTAAACCTTGTCCCCACCTCAAAGTCCACTTCTCTTCCTCGATCAAAGATATGACTTCATTCTGCTTTGGGCCCTTTCCACCTGGAATTTCAAATATCTAGCATCCGATTACGCCTCCATTAGTAGTTGAACTTCCTCAACTGTTGTCTCCTTGCACCCTTTTTAAAAGGGTAGGAGTGGTCTCTCCCATAGAGTGCCTTGAATGGTGTCATCCGAATAGCCCCATGGTAGTTGGTGTTGTACCAATACTCCGCCAAGGAAGTTATTTGCCAACGTTTCTACTTAGAACCAAGAAACAAATAAGATAAGTCTCTAGACATTTATTAACCGCTACTTTGTCCATCGGTTTTGAGGGTGATAAGCTGAACTATAATTCAGTTTGGTGCCTGCTAACCTGAAAAGATCACCCAGAATGACTCATAAATACCCTGGCCACGATCCGAGACAATAGAGCTAGGAATCCATGAAGGTAACCACTTCCTTAACAAAATGATAGCCACTTCCTTCTGCAAAGAAAGGGATGGGTTAGAGTGCAGAAATGAGCGCATTTTTGTCATCCTATCAACCACCACCATGATTGTATCTACTCCCAACGCCTTTAGGTAGTCCCCTATAAAATCCATGGTTATATTCATGGTCCATGTGTTGCTTGGTACCGGGAGTGGTCAGTAAGAGTCCTCGCTGGTGAAAGAGTTTGATGTTTGTTTTTGGCAAACATCACACTCCCTGATATAATTCAATGCAAGCTTCATGCCTTCCCAATACAATATACTGTAAATCCTCTTGTATGTCCTAAAGAACCCAGAGTGGCTCTCCAATGTTAGAGTCATGAACTCTGCAGATTAAAGGAATTTTAGCTGAATCCTTGGCAATCACCAACCCGTCCCTTATAGTATAACCTCCTTTTTTTCAATTCAAACCCTGGATGAGCATCACTTTTCTCAAAGAAATCCTCGAACACCTCTCCGCAACCTTGCATCTCGCTTGAATTTCAGCTTCTAAGTCATCCCAACTCCGCAGATAGCAAAAGAAATAGCGTAATATTGAAGCTTCCTAGATAGGGCATCAGCCCAATTCTATTCTCATTTCCCGCTTTATATCTGATTTCAAAATCATACCCAAGCAGCCTTTGTCAACCATTTCACTGGTCTTCACCCACAACCCCTCTGATCCAAAGAAGTATTTGAGACTTTTTTCGTCAGCTTGCACTATGAAATGTCAGTTCCCAACAAATAGTGACGCCATTTCTGCAGACTGCCAACACTATGGCCATTAATTCCTCTCATAAATGGACTTATTCTGGGCCCTTTCCGACAAAACTTGGCTCATGTAAGCAATGGGTCTTCCTCCCTGCATCAAAACAGCCCAATCCCCTTCCTGTAGCACTCGGGCCAATCTAAAAGGCTTAGAAAATGATGGTACAGCCTAGGACCTAAGGAAGTCATAGCCTTCTTCAACCTTTCAAAAGCAATTTGAGCCTCTCCACTCCACTTGAAGTTATCCTTCTTAAGGAGTCGGGTTAGGGCCATGCAACCTTCCCATACATTGGCTACAAATCGCCTATAGTAACCCGGCCAACCCCAAAAATCCTCTAAGTCCTTTCAGTCCATCTAACAGCCAATCCACCATATCCTTGATTTTATTAGGATCCGCAGCCTACACCCTCATATGAAATAATGTGCCCCAAATATTCCACTTGTGGTCAGCCAAAGCAACATTTCTTCTTATTCACATACAACTCATGAACCCGCAAGGTCTCAAAACTCCGTCAAGGTGTATATGATGCACTCAAGCGTTGGGCTATATATTAGATATCACAAAAATACTAAGACAAATTTCCTTAAGAAATGTTTCAAAGACTGCTGTTCATGAGGGCTTGAAGGTTGAGGGCATTGGTGAGTCCAAATGGCATGACTAGGAACTCATAATGCCCTCATGTGTCCTAAAAAGCCGCTTTGGGCACATCATCCTCTCTTCATCCTAATCCGTGATAACCAGATTTTAAGTCCACTTGGTAAATACTTGTGCTTCCCTTAGCTCATCTAGTAACTCATCAATGACTGAATTGGGAACTTATCAGAACAGAATTTCGCTTTAAAGCTCTATAATCCACACAAAACGCCCTCCATCTTTTTTTTTCTTAACTAAAATCACTGGATCTGAAAACGTTGCTGCTAGGTCTTATAATTTCAGATTGCATCATTTCATCTATAATCTTCTCAATTTCATTCTTTGAAAGTGAGAATACCTGTAAGGACTGATGTGAGGAATTTGAGCCCTTCCTTCAAAGACTATCGCATGATCTTGTTCCCTGGTGGAGGTAATCCTCTAGGAGTCCTGGAACAGATCCTCATATTCAACCAATAAGCCTTTGCACCCTTCGCATAGGTTGACCATTGTTTTCCCTCTGGTTCACCTTTGTACCTGGAGTCACCAAATATCCCTCTCCTTCCTCGCTTTTAAGTGGCCTTTAGAGTAGCCTTCCAAGAGGATTTGCTCATGCACAAGGTGGGTCTCCCTTCAATATTACGCTGGCCTACCTTCTCCACCCAACTCGTCATATTTCTGAAATTTCCCACAAAATCTCCCAAACCACCAGCCAATCCACCCCCAACACTACTGTCTCGCCCAATTCCAACACCCTAAAAATTCGTTAATTCTAATGCCTCAGATCGATAATTCCACTCCCTGCACACTCCAAACCCTTCTTCAATGGCTCCATTCCCTACCTCCACCTGAAATCCTTGCACCTTTCTACATGTACCAGAACTTCTCTACCACCTTAGCGTAAATAAAGTTGGCAAAGGGTCTCTAATCTATCAACACTAAGTATCGTTTCTCGTGGATCTCTCCCCACACCTTAAGAGACTTATTTGGTCACCCCAATAACTAAAGGATGATAAATCAAGCTCCCTCAAATCCTCTTCCATCTCCTCTTCCAATGTTACTCTGCTTCTTCCTTCCACCTTTCCCCACTCCTTCTTCCATTAGAATGAACCTGAAATGGCGGTTGACACACATGTTCTGGTTCCACTTATCCCCACATCTAAACACAAGCCTTTCCACGCTCTCTTGCCAATCCTCATGAGAAAGTCGCTTTATGCCATCGGGTCCCGCTTTTGGCCGGGCCAATGTTGCTACCACTCATCCCACTCCTTGAGATCCTCCTCGTGGTTTCTACGCCAGCTTGGGTTCTAGATGGATGGGGCCAGATCATTCCTCGTCCCACTACTCAGACTCTCCCAGTAATTTCTCGCCCAAGTTTGTGATCTAAATGGGCCAGGCCCTTCGACGGCCCACCGCACTTCTCATTCCCCGGGTTTACCTCAGTCATTCACCCAAGCCGAAGCTTCTCTCCTCCAATTCAAGTGCACGATCCATCATCTCTGACAAGGATCGAAACTCTCCCACCTTCATTTCAAATTTTGACCTCCTTCTCTGAGCTCCGCTCAGAAAATTCCCATGAGTATCTCTCTCCTGGCTCCATGTTTCTCTTGGCCCGTGCCACTAACTCAAAGTCTCTTGCATCGCATCACCGAGCCCGCTTGTTTCACTTCTAACAATGGGCCCAATGGGTTTTGGGTCAGCTCGTTGAAATCGCCGGGTGTCCTCCTTGAACCTTCTCCAGATGGAAACTCCGCTGTTCCTCCCACCATTCATACCACGCCGCGCTTCATCCTCCATCGCCAACAATGCGCACATCAAGGCGGCCTCGTGGCTCAACCCTGAGCTACGCGGAAGTAGCTCGACCTCACTAGCCATCCATTACGCCTTGCCGAGAAGAGGGGAAGATCACCTCCGCCCCGACTCGCTTTTCTTGGCTCTGGGCCGATGCTCGCTCCACCCCACCTCGGAGGAGTTATCGCCGCCACTCCCTTCCCCTGCGGATCGCCATCCTCGTCTAGAGTGGCTGTCTCCACCCCTTCCAGCTTCATCCCGAGGTTGTCCTCTTCGCCGCCGATGCTTGCCCGACTGCAGGTCATCGTCCCGCTCAGTGAGTGACTCGAGCTCCTATCGCTCTCAACAAATTAATCACACAGTTCAAGGCCGATTGGCCAAGGCTCATGATTCTCCTCTCGTGATCTCCCCAACCTTCGCTCTACATCTCCCAACCTCGCCTCCATTGCAAAAAGGCAACCATTCACAGAGCCTCCCAGACTGAGTGGCTCATACTGGGCTTGTAAGAACTGTACCCTAAGTAACAAGAAACAGAACTTATATGAATATCGTGAAGAGAATAATACTGCATTAGTATTGATTCTCTTTGCTATATGTATTATTGCCTGAATACGCGTATAACAAGTAGAAAAGGAAAAGAAGGCGTAAAATGTAAGATAACTAACTAGGTATTCGAGAGACTCAGCACTTCTCCTCTAGTCAAGTCTGCTCTCTCCTTCCTGAAGCTACCCCCACAGCCGCCTCCCTCTCCCCCACAAATACCTCTCACCTCTCCCGTAATGTAACTGCTCTTCACTACTCCCACTAACCTTGCCAGCTAGGCAAAGTTAGTTACACACCTCTCCTCTCTTCCTTGGTCACATGCTTTGCCCGTGTCAACCTGCTTCTTTTTGTTCCTCCTAACATAAACTTTATCATATGGTAAAACACTATTAACCGGGGTAATATTATCAGGGGCAGCAGGGGTAATGTTTTCATTAACATATACATTTGGGGTCCTAACACAGTTTGTTATCTAGTCATTAGCAATTGGACATGAATTAATCACTGCTAAATTGTTATAGCAAAAGTTGAATGTGTACCTGAGGAGTCTAGGCCCTCTTCTTTCTCTTGGACAGCCTCTCGCAACTGACACTTCCCGAGAACCTTCATGGGGAAGCTACAATTAGTCCACATTTGCTATGCAAAGCATAGATAAACAACAGAAAAGGCTTCCTCTTGTTATTGACTAAAAAACATGCTTGAGACTAAAGTAGCAGGTATTACCTCCCATATCTCTTGATCAGAGTGTTGAGATAACGGGTCCAAATTGTATCTGACTGTACCGTTGAAAAGAGTAGGATCCTGAGGTATGATACCAAAACGCGACCTCAAATCATGAAGTCCAATGGAACAAATATCAATGCCATCAACTATGATCTTTCCACCTGCTGGCTCCACAAGACGGAATAATGCACCTATAAGAGTGGACTTCCCACTACCTGTCCTGCCGACAATACCAATCTTGTGCCCTCCTTCAAATGTGCATGTTATCCCACGGAGTACAAGTGGTGCATCAGGTCTGTATCGTATCTGTTTCAGCATTACCAGCAAGCAAATTGTGTACTTCAGTTCAACTCCCATTTTTTTGATAACTTCATGCAGAAGTTTCTAAATAACTAACAATTGGAGTTACCTGCAAATCATGTATTTCTACTTTTCCCACAGCTGGCCAATTCATGGGAGGACGACTTCCTTCTATTATTTCTGGAGCCTCACTTGGTATATGCATGTATTGGTTTAGCCTCTCCACTGATATTATGTAATTCTCTATATTGCATTGATTTTGAATTGAAAATACTAGTGAAGCGTTAAGTGAAAGGCCATAAGAGAGAGCCATGCCAATAAAGCCTGGAATAACATCAGAATTTGAAATTAAAATTCTTGCATGAAAAAGTACCACAGTTTAGGGACAAAAACATATGATTTGTAGGGTATAAGACAACACAAACAGTGACTCTTTAAGAGCTATAATAACTGAAGTCTCACCAGAGGTGAAAGTCCCCGGTGGAAGTACAACCATGCAAAGTGCCGCAGATGCAAGAACAACTGCACTGACTGTTTCTAACCGCTGAATCAGCCACTCATTTGCTGCAAAAGTATGGAAGTAAGGACTAGCATTGACATCGATTAGATTAAGATTCTTCGCAAAAAAACGATCTTCCTCCTCAAAAGCCCTTATTGTCACAGCTCCAGCAACAGATTCAGCTAGATGATTAGCTACAAAGGATTTTGTTGTGCCATTCATCCGCATCAATTCTTTTGCAGTGGCAAAGTAATATCTCTGTAAAAGTAAATAGTCTTAGTAAACTTTCCAACAAAGAACATTTTAAATTCTATTAGAAAAAATATTACAGAATTACCAAATGAAAAATAAAAAAGGGAACACAATAGAGTTTCCATGTTAAAGCATTAGAAATTACGCAGTTATTATTTAAACTTTAAAATTTTCAGGATAGAATAAGTTTCGAAAACCTTGTCTGAAAAAAGGTATGAAGTTTACTTCATATCATGTATTCATCTGCTGTCAAATATTAGTATTGGATGGCTAAATATCATGAGTTTCTCCATGTAAATTTAAAAAACGACACCATATCATTACTGCAATGTAATTCAAAGAAGAATCTGTTACCTGCAAGTGAATTGCAAAAATAATCATTGGGATGGAGACAAACAAGACTTGCCAAGTAACAACTGCTAAAACTGTAAGATTAGCATAACAATTAGAAGTAGCTGCCACAGCAAAAAGAAGGCCAAATGGGACATCAAGATCAACAATGCTGAGATCCGAGGAGACCTAAACAAGCAAATAACAGTCAGAACACTTTCATTGCAAATCGTTGCAAGGGAAAATAGAACTGTTTAATATGCTTACCCTACTAAGTATCCGTCCCAAGGGTGTGGAGTCATAAAATGACATGGGTGCACGAAAAAGAGAATTCAGTAGCTGTAAAAATAATGATTTTGATGACTGAAGTCCCATAGCAACTGTAACGAGACTTCTCACCAACAAGAATATTGTTGAAGTAACTCCAATCAACAAGTATACTACTATCAATCGCAAAGTGCTGATTTGAGGATTGTCAACATTGGCAGCCATCCATGAGTTTTGCAATACCTGGCCAATCACAAATGTAAGCTGAGAAAGGACAGCCACAGAGAAGTATATATATCCTTTGTTCTGATTCAGATACTGTAAGTAAGGCTTGAACCCTCGGTTTCCTTTTTCTCTCTCTTCTTCCTTAATCAACTGATCTCCTTTTGATGCATCAAACTGCCTCTCCACATTTGTTTTCCTAATCTCTACAGCAGAATTTGCAAGTCTATGGGAAGAAGTAACATCCGCAAACCGGTCAGAACCAGCAGTCTCTTTGTGAGCATTGACAAGGTCCTGAAATTCTTGGCTTGAGGTCAACAGATGGTGATAAGGAGCAGCTTGTAGGATTTCACCATCTGACATCAACTGTAATGTAGAAAAAATTTAGACTGTTCATAATTTTGAATAAGCATGAACAAAATGGCATCAATGACAGAAACAACAATTGAATAACTGTCATATAGAAATAATTTCTTCCATTCATAATTTTGAATTTTAGCTAGAACAGAATGGCATTATCGACAAAACAATAATTGAATGGTTAGTAATGTAGAAATACTTTCTTCCACCCATAATTTTGAATAATCTTGATCAAAATGGCATTAATAAAAGAACCAATAATTGAATAAGAACAATAAATGAGATGAATGAAGCACAAATGAATTAGTCACAAAAGAGAGGCCAAAATACTCTTTTTATGGTCCAGGACTTCCTTTGACTTCCTCTTCCAAGTTAAGGATTGGGAATGATTCAACTAGAAACTTGTAATTATAAAAGGTACGTATTGGACAATTAATGTACTCTTTCCTGTAGATTCATTTCTTCAAAAAGTTAAAGAGTTTAATGACCCGAAAAAGAAAAAGAAAGAAAGAAAGAAAGAAACAGTCATGCACAACTTAATATCATGAACAACCCCTATCTGACATCAAATGTAAATAATGAATTAATTATGTCCATTTATAATATTTAATTAGAAAAAAGAAAATAATAACTTTGAACTCATTACAAGTTTACAATTCTAATTTTTATTTGGAAAAATAAAAGGAAAGAACTATGACATAAACATTAAACAGTGCTTTAAGATGAAGAAATTACCAAAACAGAGTCAAATGCTGGAAGAAAGTCAACTTGATGAGTCACAAGCAAGACTGTCTTCCCTGCAAGTCCTTCCATGATGTATTCCTGCCAAGTTTCAGAGCCATCCTTCAGTAAGGAACAACACTGAAGATATAAATGCAGTATGTGAAGAAAGGAAGTTGTCATTACATTAAACAAATTTGTGGCAGTATGTGCATCAACAGCACTAAATGGATCATCCAAGAGATATATATCAGCATTCTGATAAAGAGCACGAGCAAGTTGAATCCGCTGCTTCTGACCTCCACTCAGGTTAACCCCTCTCTCCCCTATTTCAGTGAGATCACCATGGGGAAACAACTCAAGGTCCTTCATTAGTGAAGACCTATGAAGCGTTTCTTGATATTTTTGAGCATCCGTAGCTGATCCAAACAATATATTATCCCGTATTGTACCTGTCTGTATCCATGCTGTTTGAGAAACATAGGCAAACTTCCCATAAACTTCAATCTGTAATTCAAAAAAGGGAATCAGATACCTTTCAATAATACTAGTCAAATGAAGGACAGAAAAATGCACTCAAGTGGAATTTATGTGCCTGGTGATTTAGCTGCTGGAAGAAAATGGAGAGGTCATCCAAGTTAGCAATGAAAATATCACAAGGTTTATCAGTGTTTATATAATCAGAAAAGGGAAAAAAAATCTTACAGTTCCCTGAGTATTAGGAACTTCTCTGAGAATTGCTGCTAAGAGGGTTGATTTTCCTGAGCCGACCTCTCCACAAATAGCCACCTTTTGCCCTGGTCTAACCTCCAAGTTTATGTTTCTCAGTGTTGGTTTTGATGCATTTTCTTCCCATGAAAATTCAGCAGAGTTGATTGAAATTGAGCCCCTCATATTGTCACTAAAACACCTCTTCTTGACATTGGCATTCCGCAGTTCAGGTGCCTCAAGGAATTTTACAATCCGCGCAAATGCAACTTTTGCCTGAATGACCACCCCAATAACATCAGGAATGGTTCTAATTGGATCTTGAACAAGGCGTAAAGTTGCCACGAAGGTGAAAACATTGTTTGCATGCAGAGGAACTTTAAGAAAATAACAAGCCCCGAAGGAAGCAGCAGATACTAAAACAGGCGAGGACCAGAAGAGAAAGGTATTGTATGCCCTGCGCAGTAGCACTGCAGACAACCATTTCAGCTCCACATTCCTCAACCTTTCTATAGAATTTTTAAAGTTGGTTTCCCACGCATACAATTTCAACACCTTCATATTCACAAGAGCTTCAGATGTAGCCTTCAATCTCTCATCTTGTGCCGTCATAAGTTTGCTCTGGAACTTATGCTGTAACTTTGCAAGTGGAGTATTGCAAAGCACAGTGATAACTATCACCACCAAGGAGGCAATTGTAGCTAGCCCAACAGCGCGGAAAAGTACTACCAGTGAGATACATAGCTGGACGCTAGTTGTCCATGTCTGGTGAAACCAATAAGGAAATTCTCCAATTCTATAAGCATCCACAGTCACATAATTCATAATCTCACCACCAGAGTGCATCAACCTAGCAGAATTCGATAACCGCAGTTGCTTTTTATAAATGGCTGCAGTAAGCAGTGACCTAACTTTCACACCAATGAGTCTGACGCGGAAGTACCACTGCCTTTGTGATAAGGATTCTATGACCTTTATAAAGAAAAGTGATATGGCCAATACATAACCTTCATATTTGAAACTCTCATTGCCCTCAGCAACCAATATGAAGGAATTCAGAAGCAGTGGACCAGAAGAAAGAGTTAGTACCTTAAGCAATGCAAAGAATCCTGATATCAAAATTTCTCTCCGGTGACATAAAACTATAGTCCACAAAATTGATGATTGTGAGGACGGATCCTTCAGTTTCTGCCTGTTCAAGTGGTCTAGAAACAGCAAATAACAACTTTCTGCTTGATCTTCCTCCCGCAACTTTGGGATATCTTCATTCTGAAGTGTTTTCTCTTTACCCCTTTTCATCAAAGGATTCAACCACCAAAATGACATCGTACTGAAGAATCCAGCTCTGCCAAATAGGGTGACATTGCTAATGGAATCAATTTTATCGGACTCACCATTTAAAGGGGTGTAAAGGCTTTCATCAATTTCTGTGTCAGTGTCCCTATATTTATATGTGCATAATAGCAATAATATTGCCCCTGGAAAAGATAGAATGTCTAAAACTACCTTAAGGGACAGTTCTTTGCTACTAATTACATAAAACAAGGAAAAAGCACAGGAAAAGCCAGAGATTAAGAAGATAAGAATAGAAAACAGCCTTAACCATGCTCTTGAAAGTTGTTTTAGCCCAAGACTTATTGTTAAGCTCACGAACAACCATGTCAATCCCTGAAAGAATTCTAGTAACCACCAATTAAGAGGCAAAGCAGTGTGGGTTTCCCTCAAATTCTCCACTAAAACCCATATGCCTAAGCACAAATGCACCAACCCAAGAGCACCGTTGGCTATGGCAGAAACTAGATGCAAATTTGAAAATCTTTGCACCCGGCTTAGACCCTGTAACGGCTTTGAGGGTTTCTTCTGGATCACAATGAACAGGAGCATGAGAAGAAGCAACACGTCCAAGCAAGAGATCAACAAGTGGTTGATACACGCTGAAGGATCAATCAAAAACTTGAATCCATAACTGCATGGCTTCCCAGCTGCATCTGAACAACCAGTCTCCCCACAAAACACACCCCAAAAACCCTCCATTTTCTTTGTCTTCTACTCTTCTCTTTGTTACTCAAATTCTGTTAAAAAAAAAAAAAAAAAAATCAAGGTCAGCTAAATCATGCCTCTGCTGAGATAACTTCTGTCTTGAAACCTGAAAAGTATTTAAACGCAAAAATGGTATATCCACTTGAAAACATCCCTAAGATGATTTTTCAGAGTGAAAAAAAGATGCAACTACAAGGAGAAGTAGATATGATTATGGTGCAAACTTCGAAGGGCAAAACCTGCCTCTGCGAGGCAACTTGTCAGAGACCCTTCAATGCATCATGCAAAGCCACAAAAGAATTGGTTTCACCATTTCCGTTGATCATTCAGAATTTTAGTTACTCAATGTGATGATCATTGATCAGGCCAAGACACGTTGATGAAACACCCAAAAACAGAGAAAACAGAGTGTATACTCTATTGTCAAATTTACTGGAGGACGGACACAAAAAGAAAAACATGAACTGATTAACACAAGAAGAATAAGAAGAAACAATCACAGTGCATTGAAGTATTCAACTCTAATAATAATAATTAAAAAAATGATTTTTGTTTTTTCCAGAAAGAAATACAACCAATAAAAAAAAATGTATAAACAAACCTGTAACACAAGAAGGCCGAAAGTGTGGCGAACAACGTACTTAGTTTTTACTCGAATACGTGTTATTGTCTCTTAGCATAACCGAAACGAATAATTTGTTTTTTTTGGGGTGCTTTTTAAATGAGGAACGAGAAGAAAAGTTGGGCACGTAGTTGTAGTTGCTGTTGTCGTCGTTTATTAATAAAGTGAAACCGTTGTTTATGGAAGACAAGGTGCGTCTGCGGATGTTTGTGTTAATTGTTTAGGGGTTGGAAAAAGGTCCTCGCTGAATGTAAAAACAAAAGCGACGAGGAGGAGGAGGAGGAGGAAGAAGAAGAAGAAGAGGACGAGGATGAGGAGGCGTTAACTGGTCACGCGAGCTAAAGTTTGTAACTGCATATGATATGATATATATGGTGGCTATGAGAGAGAGCGAGAGAGATAAGGGCACGATGTCGTCATGGCTCACGTCTTCTATTATGTTTGTTGTTGCGCAATATTTTTTTTTTTTTTCACTAATACAGACGAATATTTTTAAGAATTTAGTAACTAGAAATGACAAATACTTGCCAAGCTTCTCAAAATTGAACGGAACAGTAAACGGTCGAGCTACTGATTTAATATTTAATAGCTCAGACCTCAGTTATGGCTGAAGATGAGTAAAATTATATTAATGTGTGTGTGTACATGATCATTTATATAATAATTGAATAAATTTAAATTGTAAAAATATAATTTAAACTGATTCAACCACATAAATTAGTACTGGTTAGATTGGTTCACCAATAGTCTAGTGATAGGGAATAGGTCCCCATAATATAATGAATTACAGTTTAAATTCAATGTGAGAGAGATGTCTAAATTTAGTATATGATTGCTCTCGAACAAAATTGTCACTATAGAGTATACTTGTGAGAACTTGTAAAAAAAAATATATAGTTCATCAATTTTTACTCGATTCACATAATTTTTTGACTGATTTTAATTTATAATTTTTATTATATCATGATTGGACAGACTTAGGACTGGTTCTTAGTCCAACCCGTCGGACTGTCCATTTTGGTCCAATTTTCAAAAGCCATGATTTTTACAAATTCTTTGATTAAACGTTTCTTTTTGCTCTGTTTTATTTATTGTTTGATAAATTAACTTTTTGGGAGATTAAAAAATTAATTATAAAAGAGAAAGAGTTGATGTTACATGATTAAGGATGATTTGTCAAATAATAAATAAAACTAAATAAGGAGAGTTTCTTACTCCAAGTACGTATAATAATTTCTAGTGATAAGCAATTGTGAATTTCTAGCGACGACAAGTTGTTATGGACGGTTAGTGTAAACAAATTTTGCATTACTTGAGATTCCCTAGTGGAACTAATGATAAGCAACTGGGAATTAAACCCTTGAACCAAAGTCACAATAATCTGAATATTGGATATAGAGGCGGTATCATTTAAGCTCCAAAGAGAAGTAATTTTTTTATTCAATGAAAGATTAAAATAATTTTTTAAATAAAAACAAATGCTTTTTAACAACTTAGAAGAAAGATGAAAAAATTATTTCATAAGAATATTTTTCTGTTTTAAAAAAGAAAGTTAAACGAATATGAATAGGTGTAGTCTAATATTTAATAATTTGAGTAGTGCTCATCAACTGTTAATCTTACAATCAACTTGAAAATGACACTTTTGTATGGCATAAGGAAGACGTGTTCTAGTCAAGTTTGTATACTACCAATCTTTTTAATAGTTAATAAATATTAATTATTAGAATTAGAATGTAAGTAAAATATTATTTAATCATAAATCGATCATTTATTAGATTTATTTAAAACTCAATTAATATATATTTGAAACAAAGGAAAAAAATTAAAAATCTTTCAATAATGTTGGTTTCATTGTTTTATTATAAAATCTTAAAAACCAAAAAAAAGAATATAAATATGATATTTTAATAATTAAAATTAAAAACAGAAAATAATATATGGTTGGTGATTTATTTATTATAATATATTTTCTTAATTTTCTTAATTTTAAGGCTTTTTGTTTATAAATTTTGCTATTTGAATTTTTTTAAAATTCGAACTTAATAAATAATAAATCAATATTTTAAATTTGATGTAAAATAGATAAATAAGATATCCTTCACATAATATCATCATTAGGAAGTCAATAAACTTTAAATAAAGTGATCTTTTGAGTTATTAATTATCGTTTAAATTAAGAAGCTACTGCAAAGAAGATGAATAGTTAACGTAAGTCACACTTACAGTACCACCGACTGATATTCAAAGCATTTCAGCGGCTGATGCAGCGGGTGCGAGTTTTGAACGCTAGTGTTTTTTTTTTTTTTTTATAGTCGCTTTCATGTACACCAAAAATTAATTTAAAAAAACTTTAATTCATGATAAGAAAAGACTTTGTTTCTTTTTTTCCAAATAATTAACAATATTCATGGCTAGAAATACACTACTTATTAACAGATTTACCAACGAAAAATTTGATAAAATCCGTTAGTAAGAATTTTACCGATAATGTTATCAACGGATAGGATCCATCAATAAGAAACGTGTTGATAATAAAAAAAATGAATATTATCAACGGAAAATATCCATTGGTATAATAAAAATAGTGTTGATAATAATAACGTCAGAAACCATCAATGGAATTAAATTGACAAATTATTTATATTTACCTACAATATATCTGATGATAATTTTATAATTTTTTTTATAATTTGAAAATATTACTGACTAATTATCCGTTGGTAATATAAAAATAATATTTTAATATATATAATTACCAACGAATTCTTGTTTAAATTGTTAAAATTTGATATTAATATTTAAATATTTCAAATTATTGTTTTAATTGTTCACAAATCTATGTAAAAAAATATAATTAAAAATATTAAAAATACTGATAATTCTAAAAATATAAAAAAAGAAGAAATGAAAAAAAATTGTTAATTAAATAAAATATATATACATTATTACTTAAAATAAAAATAGTCAATAACAGAAGAAATGAAAAAAAATATCACAGTGCAATTCTAAAAAAAAAAAAATCCTAAAAACTACAAATACTGATTATCGTTAGTATCTAAAATGCTATCGTCATCTCAAGATGTGTGATAGTGTGGAGAAGGTTGAGGTGGTGGAGATGGGGGCACAGGTGGTGGAAGCCGTGCACCGGACGATGAACTGCCACTTCATATCTACTCGAAGTAACTATATATGGTCATCATCCTTTACCCAATGGATTGCATGTACTGTGTCCACTGCTCTTTATCCCTTTTGTGGCACTCATACAACTCCATGTACTTCCTATCGGCCTTTTCGAGCTGCCTTTG
Organism: Pterocarpus macrocarpus; assembly: GCA_031439585.1. Lineage (NCBI taxonomy): Eukaryota > Viridiplantae > Streptophyta > Magnoliopsida > Fabales > Fabaceae > Pterocarpus > Pterocarpus macrocarpus. Next base: position 57,283,932 of record CM062516.1, on the reverse strand, counting down.
CATCAATTTATTCAGTGCATGGACTCGATCACAGATATCCTCTACATCAGTTTCAGCAGGCCCACCTCCAAACACAGAGCCCATAAAATATGACCCACTGTAAGATGTCCTTATAACATAAATTCGCTCCTTGTAGCGGGCGCTGACCATGTAAGTCTATATCTAGTCATTGCTAATAGGTAGGCGAGCAAGAGTGCTCCCGTCCGCTTGCAATGATCAAGCCTCGGTCAATCGCTAGATTAAATCATACTACAATTGGAAGAAACAAATTAGATTTAAAGAATAACAAATATAATAAATTAAAAGTATTGAAAACTAAAATTATAAGTATTCATGTATGTGCTCTCCAACCATGTATCAACCTATTGGGACTTGTCCTGCTTTAAGGCATGGGTCTCTTGAAATGGCTTCCCCTGAGTCGACAGCCCATTCGTCGCTTTCTTCTACATTTCAAATAATTTTGACGTGGTCATATAATATTTAATATAGAAATTGAATAACTAAATGAGTAAAAGATGATATTTACCATCCTCAGTCACATGCTTTTAATGGTAGTAGAGCTTCTAGTGTACAGCAAGTCACCTTGGGCTGATCCTCTGCTCGTTCGGGCCTTCACCTGCTACACCTTGGACCTAGATGAGTCCTAATGGGCCCTCAATGTTTAGAGTATCTCATCAATAAGCCAATGGGTGCTAACATCATTTTCGCGAATATCATAAAACATATCGCGGAGCCGCTTCTCGGCCATATAGATCGAAGTCTCCTCACGTGAATCAATAACAAACATATGCTATATATAAGTAACACAATAGTCGACAAAATTGTAACAAATAATCATACATAAAAATCAAAATCAAAATTAATAATAAAAAAATAAAAAATAATGGTTATTTTACCATCTACTCCCTCCATCACAACTGTTGTGTAGCCTTAGGGGCTACATAAAATTGGTATACTGGGTGTGAAAGTTCTTCTCAAATATATCGGTAATCCTGCAAAGTCCCGACCGTGGCGGAATCCAACTGTGTTATAAATAATAGACTATATTAGGTATTTATTAGTTAAATTTTCTATCACAATTAAAAATTCATAATAAATTTAAATTTAAAATTATTTATCAAGATTTATTATCATGACTAAACTTCATGCGCTAGCTCGTGGAGCCCTATGAGGGGTGGACAAGGAGGCCTAAGCACCCTGCAAACCAGGCTATAGAAGAAGGTGTAGAACCAGGTATAGGTGAGATACGAGCTTCACCTCCTAGAGGTAGGGGTGGAAATAGTAGCAACGGTGGGAGGAGTAGATGTGGGCGTAGTGGAGGTGGGGGTGGAGCACAAGTGTAAGAGGATAGACTATGCTTTTTCAGTTGACCCCCACCTCTTTCGAAGCCAGATCCTCGTCCTGCCATAAGTGATCTGTATAACATATGTATAAATCAATAAATGTATCCAACATAGATAACATGTGTATATAACTATAAATGCAAAGAATTAAATTATAATATCAAAAAATATATGCACAAAATTATTTATTTTAAACAATATTCTAAATAATCAACAAAATTTGGGTAAAATCTCCCTTTATTTTAGGATCTTCTACAGAAATTATTTCATTAGTCGAACACATGTAGTCATACAAATTAATAAGTTAATCCTAAAAATTATTTTACAGCACATCCCTTACTTCACATCATATAGGCATATAACACCATAGTACACAATTCAAATAATAAGAAAAAAATCTAAGCCTTCCTGCAATCATTCAATCACATCCTCCTTCTTCTATTTGACAACTATATCCTAAAAATTTTAAGTCTCTCATATTTCAGAAAACATAAAATTTAAAAATGGGTACAATGTATTACATAAACCTTCCCAACTCACTCCAGTCAGTTAATGCACCAATCACTAACTGCTTCAAGTACTCCAAATGAGATCTTTAATAATCAACACAATAAATTAAGTTAGTTAGTTAACATAGAAACTAAAAATTTTCACTAAAGAAATATAATAAAAAAAGAGACTAAATAAAAAAAATTAACTAATTAAAATACTCATTGACATATCACAAATATAATAGCAGTCTCAGGCGGCGAAATGGAAGCTTCGACAGTAAGAAAATGGCCCAGGGCCATATGGGGGACACAAGAGAGAGAGAGAGAGAGAGAGAGAGATGAGGAAAAAAAGTGGACATTCACGTTTTAACGTTATCCATCGGTAATAATTTAATAAAAAGATTTATTTCATTAATTATATATTATCAACGGATTTTTTGTCAGTAATAACGAATTTCCTATCGGTAAAATGATCATAAAACGAATTGTTTCATTAATCATCCATTATTGTCAATAATATAAAATTGAACTACCTACGGCGATAGTTCCAAATTTCAAACACCGACAACAAATTGTCGGTAATAATTAAAATTTAAAAATAAAACAATATTCTTTTTATCTAAATTACTAACAGATATTCCATCACTAAAGTATTAAGTTTTTAAATTAAATTAAAAAATATAATTATTTATTGACGAGTTTTCCATTGATAATGGTTTGACATTATTAGATACGAACATTTATTGACAATTTTACTAATGGAATATTAAACCGTTAGTAAATTGCATGTCAATTATTTATTTAATTTTATTGACGGATTATAGCTATCAGTAAAATCTGTTGATTATTAACAAATTTCTAGTAGTGATTATTTGTATGTGTCTATTTCATGTTTTTTCTTTTGTACATATTTGACTATGTTATCGGTTTTTTTTTTTTTTTTAAATATAGTTCAAACATGAAGGCTCCAAACTTTTCGAAGGATGAAGAGGAGCAAATTATTCAAAGTACAAAGAACATCACCAAACAAAAACAGTAAACAACAACTCCTAATGAGAAATTATTATCTTTTGTCTATTCATCCCATTATTTAAGTATGAGAAACTATTATATGCGCCTGAAGCACTATTTTAGTTTATATGCATTGTATTTATTAAGTGATATCTCAAGTTAATGGTGGAATTCATCAATAACTTAAATATTTATTATTTTAATCATGTTTTCGAAAATTTTAAAACTTAAAAATAATAAATATATAAATTAATGGAAAATTCTACCATTTTATTAGTCTTATATGTCACTCGATAAATGAAATGAGCATAAGTTGATGCGATATTCTAGAAGCATACAATATGTTCTCGGTCCTAACTTTTTTATTCTGAGTTTTGAATTTAATGTAAACTGGGCAGATATTACCGTTTATCTGCATTGCTTATACTAAACTTTTTTTCCCATTAGAAAGGGAACCAACAAAAAAGTGTGGACTTGCCTATAAAGATGAAGATCATTAATTTAATTGATGCTCGAAGATGCTAGATATGGAAGTTGAGGATGATGCAGGGATGTTATTCGAGACCAAGTGCTAGCTACATGCACTTGCTTGCTTGCGCGTGTCCTTTTATGCCAACTGCAACAATTCTCCATTCCTCACCTTCACAAAGATGCATGTATATCTCAGATTGCGGAACTTGTGCTTATTTATTCCCTCTGAAGTGGAAAATTGGTACTCCACAAATTCCACATCACGTGTTGGAACATATTTAGAGTCAAATCTGGAGCTAATTTCCTGGAAAAAGAAAAGAAGGAAAAAGAAAAGAGTACTTTTAATTCAAGGGAGTGATTATTATCACTTTATTATTTATTATTAATTATTTTATATAATTTATCTAGATTACCTTTTATATTCTTGGTAAATTAAAATAATAATTTAAAATTAATTATTTATTATCAATCATAATCTTATTAAAAGTTATTATTTTTAATTTAATTGATAATTTATTTTATTTTTAAAATCTTTAATTTTGTCACTTTTTTTATTTCCCTAAATATTATAAATATTTATTGTTAACTTATTTAATATAATTATTTAAATTTAAATATTATTTTCTCAAATTATTTTAATAAAATAATTATATAAATAATATAACGTGATTATTTTATAGATGATAATAATAAAACATAAATAATAATAAAGATAAACTAATACATTGTAATTTTCACCATACCTGATAGTTTATTATCTAGTATTTATACAGCTGGGAAAAAAAAAAAACACTAAATCAACACGAAATATTAGAACTTGTTAGTATTAACCCCTTACTCTTTATTATAAATTTTTTCATCATCATCTCTATTCTTAAATTTTAATGTAACTTAATACATTAAATTAGTCACATATTTATTTGTTATGCATTGCCAATATAAAAAAATTACACTAGCATCCAATAATGCATTGTATCATCGTTTAAGAGTTTGACAATGTATATAAAATATCAAACGCACCATTAAATGTATAGTGTAAAACATATTACTAGATGATAGTTTAATTTTTATTACACGGATGGTATATACTAATTAAGATTCAAAGTTAATGTTAAGAATTAATTTATCGAATTTAAAATTTATAATATGTTAATAAAAATTTATATGGAATTTATTTTCCTTCCGTATAGTATTTGTAAAATATTAAATCACAAAAATAGAGAAATTATTATGCTTAAAAAGGCCATGAGAAGTAAAGGATATCAAAAGTATCTTTAAGATTAAGAGAATAAATTTGAATCACAATCGCATCTTTTCTCCTTTATATGTGAAAATATAAAATTTATGTGTTTTTATGAAAAGAAAAAATAAGTGAAAGATGATTTTTTTTAAAAAAAATTAACAAAGGAACACTTCACAAAAATAATAGAACAAAGTTTTAAAATATTAAAAATAATAACTTAAATGATCTATCGGATAATCTATATTATGATATACTGATTCGCCTTTGTTGTTATTAATTTTTAGTCACTGTATTTTATAAAATACTCATCCTGTATTATTTAGATAATTGGTATATTAATAATAAATTTAAGGAAAATAAATTAATATTTAAACATAAATAGTTTTGATAAGTAAAATAATTGCATATAAAATTAAAGATTATGGTAATATTAAATACTTTAATAATTAAATTATTTTTAATTAAGATATTAATATCTAAATTAAATAACTTCTGAGTAATGATAAATAGTTAATCTTAAATTATGTTTTTATTAACAAATAAAAGAATAATACTTTAAGAAATTTAAATAGATATTAGTTACATAAGAGTCATGATAACCACTTCTTTAATTTAAGAGCAATGCTTAATAGCACGAATACAATTTCGCATAGATGCAACGAATTGCTTTATAACCATTGATCCAAGATTGTGAATATTAATTGAGGAGAGAGAAAGTATAAGTATCTATTAAAATGCAAAACTTCAATATTGTATATCACTTTTCATACGACGTTCTACGAATTAACATTCGTATTATTTAGCAATTTTCTTAATTTAAACAAAAATTAAAAACAAATTTGCATGCCTTCCATTTTGAATTATAAATTATGAGAGATGGATTAAAAAAATAAAGAAAATACTACGCCTTTTAAGTCCACAAATATTACAAGGTGAGTCAAACCTAGCTCACTTAAACTTAATTTTACTTTAGACTTTTCTTTAATCAATACCCGAAGCACATTGTATAAAAACTAAAATTGGGAAGTTTTTGCTAGAAAAACTTTTTACTTTATTTTTTGAGTTTTGTTAACTACTAGCTAAAAAAATATTTTTGCTCGTAGTAATTTTTTAGAGTACCAGTTAAAGAATTAAGAATAGAAAATTTTTAAAAATTTTAATACATTTAATACATTAAAAATTTAAAACCATATTTTTCAATAAGATATTTCTACGATTATTTTCTTAATCAGATTTCTTAAAGTAGTGGTTAACATAACTTTTTTTTATCGTGGTACATTTTTTTTCAAAAATTTTAAATATTCTTAAAATGTTCTTTTAATAATTCTCATAATTATTAAATAAAGAAAGTATTAATACTTTTGTATTTATAAGATGTTAAATACATCTCTTTTTTATTTAATATTAGGAGAATTATTAAGATTTAGGTTGTATTTGGTTTAGGGATAAAAATAAGGGGATAAAATTTGGGGGTGAGATCTATATAAGGGTGTTCGATATTCGAGTTGAATCGATTATAAATAAAAAATTAATTCAATTCAAATAATATAATGTATTGTGGTTTGTATTAGATCAATTTGATTTAAAATTTGAATCCAATCCAATCTGATTCAATTTTGATCAATTTGTATTGACTTGATTTGATTGGTTTTTGAAAAAATATAATTTAAAATTTAAAATTTTATAAACTAAAAATAAAATAAATCCATAAAATAAATAAATAAAAAATAACTTATTTAATATTTATAAAATATCATTTAAATGAAAATGGTATATAAATAAAAAAATTATGTAATAAATTTAAATTATTATGATTAAATCCAAAATTTGTTCCAATTCAAATTACTTATACAAAATAAGATATAATCTAATCCTAATTTTTGTAATTTCAATTGATTTTAAATTTAAATTAGATTGATTTAATCATTTTTATTAAATTAAATTAGATTATTTAAAAACTTCTAAATCTATATATAATTTTATATATAAAATTTATTCTTAAAATTTTTCCTATCTTTTTTATCATCAAATCAAATACACAAAAATATTTTAAATAGAAATAACAAATTCTTTCTCTTTTCAAGATATTTTGGTATAGAAAAATGATAAAAGACTCATATTTTATCAGATATTATGCCAAATCACATCCTATTTATTATTAAATAGAGTCTAAATCTCATTCAAATAGAATTTACATCCCATCTAATTATAAATAAAATATAAATTAACAAGATATCCAATAAAAAATAAGTCCCAAATATTTTTCATTGAAATATTTGCTAGGCTCATAACTGACAACAATTAATTGGACGCAAGCTAATCGCACGGATTGCGACAATCCATTTAATGCCAAACGGTCAGGAGGGTCCACTTCCACTACCAACAAAAAGCTGACAAACCCACCTGTGGGTTGTGACATGAGTTTTGTAAAATAATTTAAAAAATTTGACTCAACAAAGCATTTTTTTTTTATTTCATTTCTTTGATTTTTTTTCTAAGGGACAACTATTACATCATTTGATCTATTATCACATTCACTTAACAAGTTTATTTATTAATTTTATTAAAATATTTTTTTATAATTAAATTAGTAAAATTGTGCAATTTATATTTTTTGTAAACTATAATAAATTAAATTTTTTAAGAAAAGATAAATTAATTAATTTTTATATGATTTATATTTATTATAATAATAATATAAATTATTTGGAGATTAGATTTAATCTTTATACCACATATTTTTTAATACATAATATTTTTCATGCTTTTAAGAAGGGTCAAGAATCTAAAATACTTTTTTCCTTTTTTTAATCAAACTAATTTAAAATTATTTTTATTATAACTCCTAATTTTTCTTAAATTTTTAAAAGTATTTAAATTTTTTATTGTAATTTTAATTTTAATTATTTTATGACAACTAGGTATTCTCCAAATTTATTATTTATTATTAAATATATATTTAAACCTTAAGCATCAAATTAACATAATTTTAAATCTTTTGAATTTAAAATTTGACATATTAATAAACTTATCAATTTTTTCTCATGTATTTTTTTAAATAATTTTACAACATAAAGGCATAATAATATTATATCTTAAAAAATAAATGAACTAAATATTTAATTTAGTTTTCTAAACTATTTTTATTTTCAGCATAATAAATGTAGATCACATCTAGTTTATTTTATTCAATTTTTTTGTTACTTAAAATATTTTTTCTAATATAATTTATAAAAATTTATGAAGTAGAACATTTTTGTTAATTTAACTATAAAAAGAAAGGAAGATTATTTTAGCAAAATTAATAAATAAGCTTGTTAAGTGAGACAACAAATAAAAAGGCGTGAAAATAGTCACTCCCTAATTTTTATATTATAACAAAACTTAGAAAATGAATATGGCTAAATGTTAACTAGATTTATTTAAGGGAAAATAATGTTTTATATGAGATTTTGGTAGAATATATATCATAATATAAGAATTTGTGGTTATTTACAAGATTATAGGTTTTTAAAAAAATTAATCCGCCACTATTTGGGGTGCGTTCTATATGTTTTCCCTACCAATATTCCTTGCTATGGGCTACCCCGGTGGCAACCCACCTCCAATTGTGCGGATTCTATTTTTTAATTATTATTCTTTGATAATATGCTGTAACCATTGGCGAGTTTTTTTTTTTTTTTTTAATTATTGTGAATTGATGGCAGATTTTTTTGTTATTTTTAAAATATATTTAAATCCGCCATAGCTGGCGATGGATTTCTAAAAGTCCCATATTTGCATTTTTTTTTTAATCCCATATTAGTGTTTATCAGGATCTCATCACATTTTCTACATGTAGACCCAAAGTAACAATTAATAGCATTTTTTAAAAAATATATGTATCAATAAAGTAAATTTATAACTTTATACAAATTACTTAAATATCTCACTACTAACCCACTCGACTTCATGTTTAATTTAATTTTTGAAACTCATGAAATTATAAATTAGATAAAACCATAAGAAATAAGTTTTCGTTAAAACTATAAGTTTCAGACTTCCTAAAATCAAAACCAAACATACTTTGTAAGTTTAAATTTATTTCTTTTAATGTGAATATAATTAATTAAAATTGCACTTAATCTTTGTATTTAACTTCTTATTAGTAATTAAAACTTAAATTGACTTAATTTTTACATTATTTAATAAAATATTAATACATTATTAAAAGAGATAGTGCCTATTTAGTTTTGATTAATTTAGAAAACAACAATGCAGTTTTTTTTTGGGCCATTGATGATATATATTAATTAAACTTTAAAGTTATTATTAAGAATTATTTTTTAATTTAAAATTTATAATATGTTAGTGATAAAAAAAATTATAATATGTTAATAAAAGTTTATGAAATTTATTTTTGTTCTATATAGTATTTATAAGAGATTGAACCATCCCAAGAGGTATAACTTAATGTATCACGTGACTAACCACAAAAGTAGATAAATTATTATGTTTATAAAAGTCATACATATATACATAATAATTTATCTATTTTCTCATTTATATGTGAAAATGTAAATTCAAGGCATTTCTATAATGAAAAAGTGAAAGATGATTTTTTTTTAACAAAATCTAAAAAACAATAGTTCACAAAAACAAAATTAACATAACATTATAATAATTTTAAAGTATTAATAAAATACTGAATCTGTGTATCGTATATTATATTATGATATATCATTTTTCCTTTATTGTTATTAATTTTTACTCACTATATTTTATAAAATACTTACTGCTATATTATTAAGATAATTTTTATATTAAAAATAACCTCGAAGAAACTAAATTAACATTTAAATATATATTTTTTTTTGAGTTGGAAAGGAATTTTATAGATTAACTAGAATCATGCAACAGTACATCCACAATCAAACTTGGTGGTTGTTTCAACCAAGACTCCTACTGAATATCTTTTCCAAAATTTGCTAGAACATCCGCCACTCTACTACACTACATGGATACAAAACAAAATTGCCTCTAAAATTCATAAACCAAGAGCTATACAAATCAATATCTCTAACTATTATGTTAAATAAATTAATTGCACATAAAATAAAAAGTATGATAATATACATTTTTTAAAAATTGAATTAGTCTTAGTTGAGTTATCAATTTTTTAAGTGCAGGACAAAATAAATAAATAAATAAATAAGGGGTGCAAAAGAAAAGGAAAAAAAAAAAAAGAAGAATACAGGATGATATTCAAGCCAAAACGTATCAATTTGGTAGTGTAGTAGTTAATTTATGGTGGTTGTCTGAGATGGTCATTTAGAGTCAGTGAGTTACTGAGTAGGCGTTTTAATGTGGTTTTGAAGATCTTTTGGTGAAGATGTTTGGTAGGGTGTGGCTGTTTAGTGGTACAACAAGCAGAGCCAATGGTAAATTTGGTAGGAGAATATGGTGTGGTATTACATGTTTATGTGAAGGATGAGTAGTGGTGAGAGGTGGTCAGATATAGTGTCAGGGACGTGGGCTTAAGTAGATGTTAGTAGTTTGTCAAATCATGATTGTTTTGTGTTATTCTAAGTGTATTGATGGCAGGTGTGTTGGTATGTGTCTACCTGAATGGAAAGAGGTGGTGAAGTCATGCTGTAATACCTTTAGTAGTGTAGGCTGTTTTGTATGTGATTATAATGAAGCAGAAGTCAAACATAAAGTAAGGTTAGCAGGTGTTGTGGACGAGTTTAGTGGCTACCATAAAGCATTTAGGGTGCTAATTGTGTATCTTCTCATAGATTGGGTCATAATGGTTGTATCTTGTCAAAATGTGGAGTGAAAAGTGAGGTGTTGATGGGATGAATATGGAGGAAAAGAAAAAGGAAAAGGTGGGAGAAGAAATAATATTGAAGCTTAAGAGAAAAACAATAGGCAGTAGGGAATAGCAGAAAAAGAGAAAAAAGGAGAAAGGTAAGAGAGAAAGGTAACATAAGAGAAAGAGTGAAAATTGGGAGTGAGAGAAAATTGGGAGAGAGAGAGAGAGAGAGACAAAAAATTAAAACGAATGATAAGTTGGGAGCATTTTGCTGCATGACAACATAGAGACATTTGATGATGTCAGTGCAGTTACTGTGAGAGAGTGGGAATGAGTGAAGAAAAGGAAGGTTAGATAGTGAGGTTAGGAATGAAAGTTTTTTTTTTTTTTTTTTTAAGTCTTGTGGTTTATTTGCTTCAGTTGTCTTAGACATTAATCTAAGTCTGATTGGTTAAGAGCATAACTTGTCTATCCTTAGTTAGATTGTTGTCTCACACAGCTGTGATTATTTTGGTTGCTTCGTACGTATTGCTGTGTGCTTCATTCAAGTTTTGGAAGGTTTGGTACAATTTGGTGCAGTGATCAGCTGGGAAAGTAGAAGTGGTGGTTTTGAGTGATGGTTTAAGATTGAAGTCAAGACAGACTTTATGCCAGATAGTAATATCAAATTGCAATGGGTGATTCAGATGTAGTTGGTGCAGTTAAACTCGATCTGCCAACAATGACAGGTGTAGAATTTTACAAGTTGCTGTCAAGAAGTAAAACTAAAAATGAAACAAGATCAACTGTAGATATAACTCTGGTCCTCAAGAGTGCAGATGCAATTATCATACTGGGGTGCTGTTATTGTGTGCTAAGGGAGCTGCTGTATTGACCCCGTCCTGATGTATTATTGGAGCGTTTTTTGATAAGTTGGTTTAATTTTGTTATTTGTATGGTCGTGTTAATGCTTTTTTAGGGGAAGCATACAGGGTGTTGCGGGTGGGGGTCTTTGATAGATTCTTGGATGTTTTGCAATCTCGTATTTTGGTCTTTTCACTCACTCCATTCTGTGAGTGATGTTTTCATCAAAATTATCGAAAAAAAAAGTGCAAGACAAAATGATCCCTAAAAAAAAAAAAAACAAAAAACATCTTGCAGTCATGGTCCTTGAGCATTACAAATATAGGGCAAATTAGCCCCTCCTGAGTTTTTTCTGGACTTTTTAATTTTATTTTTGTTTTTATTAAGTATTAATTTAAACTATTTATAAATCTTTAGAGATCAATTTACTCTAAAAATCTTTCAAAATATTGAAGAGGAATTAACTTATCTAATATTTTAAATTGACAAGGACTATGGGTTCAATTTTTTTCTATAGGGGCCAATTTATTTAGCACAAAGACAAGAAGGACCAATTTAAGGGTTTTATCTTAATAACAAATAGTTAATATTAAATTATCAATAAAAATAATATTTAAAAAATTTAAATAAATATTCCAAGAAAAAAATATTAGTTGAATAGGAGTAATAACATCCACTCCCTTAATTTAGATAAAAGTAAAAAAAAAAGAAGTTTGCACGCCGTCCATTTTATAAATTTTAAATTATAAGTTATAAGAGATAAATTAAAAAAAAAAAGGAAAATAATTGGGTAGTTTATATGAAGCATGAAACTTCAATGCCAATGCCATTAATCTATTAAAAAAGAAAAAAAAATTATTACTCCTTTTTAAGCCCACAAACTATTACAAGGCGAGTCAATCCTAGCTCATTTAAACCTAATTTCATTTTAACTTGACTCATTTTTTGTTTTGGTACATTTAACTTGACTCATAACTGGTAACAATAAATTGCGCACAAGCGTAACGTACAGAATGCGACAATCCATTTAATGCCACAAGGTCAGGAGAACCACTGGCAAGTAAATCGGACAAACAAAAAGCTGACAAGCCGGTGTAACGTGAGTTTCGTAAAATAGTAGTAACTTAAAAAAGTTTGACTCAACAAGGCATTTTTAATTTCATTTCATTTCATTTGTATGATTTTTATTAATCAAACTTAAAATGCAAATATGATTAAAGGTTAGATTTATTTACGTTTATCGGGATATCATCACGTTTTTCAAATGTAGGCACAAGGCAATCACTAGTAGCATATTTAATTTAATTTTTAAAACTTTAAAATTAATTATAAATTGGGCAATGATTATAAGAAATAAATATTTGTTTAAAATTTATAATTTGAAACTTTTTAAAATCTAAACCAAACATACTTTATAAGTGACATTTATAAGTTTAAACTTTTATCTTTTAATGTGAATGTAATTCGTTTAGATTGCACTTAATCTTAGCATATAACTTCTTATTAGTAATCCAATTTTTACATTATTTAATAACACATTTTAATACAATATTAAAAGAGTTAGCGCATATTTAATTTTGATTGATCATCCTATAGTTTTTCTTTTAGTTGTGGTTTTGTATATTGTTTTGTAAATAGGGTGACAAACTTGTTAGTTAGCTTTATTAGAGATAAATAAATCTCCTGACTTTGTTTCTTTGTTTCGAATGACGTGTTAAATTATTAATTTCAGATTTTTTAAAAACACATTTATACTTTCCTTGTAAGATGTTTGATTTATTAGATTTTTTTTGTGCTAGTTTGATTTATTAGATTAATTAGATTAATAATATGTTTGGTTTTTATTTGAAAACTCAAACTATAATTTTGGCAGAAATTACTTTTTTATTTTTTACTCAAACGATAATTTTGAGGTTTCAAACGAAAAATTAAATATATAACCGGTGTTGACTGAAAACTCTTTAAGTTTTTGTAATTCATTTTTGTACTTTCATAAAAGGACTTTTTTACAATGTAAAAAATATGCTCAAACGTTAAGGGAAAAAAAAAAAAATTTTATGTTATAAAATTTCAAACACTGCATCTAATTTTTACTTTTCTCAAAATATTATTTTTTAAAGCTCCTATAAAATATATCTTGTTTTATAAAGATTGCAGAAAAACCTAGTTACATTACAATGCTTCTCTCTTTTTTTCTAAGTGCAAATATACAAGAACTCCTGATATTTTGCTCTAACTTCTAAGAACTTTGTCGAAATTTGACAATTTTAGGATTTTCCGCATGGTGCAGGATACTGCCCAAGTGAAAGTTTGGTTCATATTCTATCCAAGGCCAGCGACAGTTAAGAAAGCGTGCGTTTGGAATGGGAGAAAAGAGAAAGAAAGAAAAGGAGAGGAGAGAATGTTATTATCGAGACATTTTCTTTCGTTTGGATTAGAAGAAAAATAAGAAAGAAGGAAAACTCTAAATATGGGACCCCCACGAAAATTTTTTCACCTCAAAGGCGAAGAAAACTGCTCATTGTGGGACTTTACACTTTTGTTCTGATGTTAATCTACAAAAGGACAAATAAGAAGTGTTGCAATAGTAAATACCGTTTTATAATAAATAATTTATAAATTTAATTTTAATATATTACTAATATAAAAAGATTTGTATTTATGTTTAACATAATTGAATAATTTTTATCATTATGTTATTTATTTATGTAATTTATAAAAATTATTTAAAAATTAAATAAAAATAATATCTATTATTCTATTATACAAAAAAGATATATATATCATTTTACATATATATTTTTTTCTTCTTCTCACTTTCTTTTCTATTTTCTCTCCATCCAAACAATAAAAGAAAAAACTTATTTTTCTCTTCATTTTTTATTCCTCATTTTTTTTCTCTTTATTTTCTTTCTTCTTATTTTCTTTTCACATCCAAACAAACCAATTAATCTGGAGTATTAGCTTTTGATATCAATGCGTAGGAAAGTATGACTTCCGCTTTCCCAGACCAAACATACTATTGAATGCAAGATGTTTATAGAGTATTAAGTTATATTGTACTTTTTTAAATTTAAAATAATTGTCATGTTGAATAAATTTTTTTATTTTATCCTCCATATAATGAATAAAAATATTTTAATAAATATTTTTATAATCAATTGTTGATTTTAGTTTTTTTAATACCTCTATAGCCAAAGTAACGATTATTTTGAGCCGGAAGGAATATTTTACTTAAGGATTTTGTCAACCAATGTTCTTAGGCATTGATTAAGAAATTAAAAAAATAAAATAAAATTTTCAATGTATTTAATCCCTTGAGAACTTAGAATTTTTATCTTTTCAATATAAAGTTTCTTTTGTTGATTCCTTAATCAAAGTTCTTAGAAATATTGGTTAGATAAACTCTTTATTTAATAACACAATGATATTTTAATTTTGGATCCATTAGTAATTTATATTTTTATGTAAAATGTCATATTATTACTAAGTAGTGCATAATTTATCTGATATTTTATAAGCATCTAGTGATTTTTTATTAAACGGAGACATCGAGCTATTAAATGGCAACATCAACCAAAAGCTAAAAAAAAAAAAAGTGTTTAGATTAAAATTATTTATTTTTATATAATTTTTATGTGAAAAAATTTAAAAAAATATGATAGTTTCAATAAAATTTAAAAAATATAATATTTTATTTTTTATTATTTTTCTCTCTCTTCCTTTTTTCTTTTCTCTCACCACTTTTTTCTCTTTCCTCTTTCCTCTTTCCTCTTTTCCATACTCTGCCCTCTCTCTCTCTTTCTCCTTCCTCTCTTTCACACACATACTCTTTATATTTTTTATTATTTTTTAAAAAGCAAATTCGATTCTTTTTCATCGGATTTATTTTTTAAAAATAATAAAAAAATAAGATTCGATTCTCTTTCCACCAAATTTATTTTAAAATATCATATTTCTCCAATTTTATTAAAAATTACATATATTCTCAATTTCACTCTTAAAATCTCATATTTAAAAAAATCACCCTCTAGATTACATTTTGTTGGGTTTTATTTTTTTAGAGTATTGATTAAAGAACTAATAATAAAAATATTTTCATTGAAAAGTAAGATTTTAAATTTTTAATGCATTACTATATCGAAAATTAAAAAAAAAAAAGTATTCTTGATTTCTTAATAATACTCTTAAGTCACTGGTTAAAAAAATCCTATTTTTTTCACAGGGTAGAAACACTATTTTTTTATCCATTTACGTCAAAAGCATTACTTTTATTTGCATGTAGTTTTCCATCACCAGCAGAATCTCCACGTCGAAACGTACCAAAAATGTCAACGGCGACAGAGAAGAAATCTACCTTCTCTCTTTCTGCGCCAGTGACAATGATCAATCGTCCATACGTTAGTGTAAGGTGAATCCTATAACAGTTATCATGCATTTTGAATAAAATTACCCTTATAATCTGAATTCATTATTAGTAAAATTGTACAAATCTATACAAACATGAATTTGAGTGAAGTTATGTTGAGAAATGAGTAATGCTTTTGATGATTTATAAGAGCAGGGTAGATCGATAATTAACAAATTATGAGCTCCATAAGTTCATATGTACTCACAACAAATATCTTTGTTATAACTTTATAGCCACTCCTAATAATATAGTACACTTTTATGAGTTTTATAATGAGTTTAATATAATATTTAAATCATAAAATTCTTCCACCTCATAAATTAAATTTTTAGGTTGGACTCTTTTTAGGCACTTGCACCATAACATATATTGCCTCTGATTTATCATAATTATCAATTTGGTTATTTTTATATAGATTAAGAAATTTAAAATTAATAGATAATTATAATATAAAATTTATTAAAATATTTTTATTAAATTTTATTATATAATAAAAAATATAATTTCATTATATAAAGAAAAATAATAACCTCTTTTAATTAATGAAGATGAATAATAAAATTAAAAATTAATAATAAATATTACATTAATATGTAAAAATAATAACTATTATAAATATTATATTAATATGTAAAAAATATTTATTGTTACCCTTATCCCGTCTCCGCAGGAGAAAAATCTTCAGATAGGGCAGCCTCGGCAAAAATTCCCACCGAATGAGGATTTTTGACAACCCTGCGACCCTTTGCAATGAAATCATTCACTTGCACTGTTGCTGCAAGGGACATGGTCTCAGCGCATGTGGGTATGCTTAAAGATTGAAAAGACACAAAATGAAAATTATGCTTTGTCTTCTCTGCTGCTGATGGTGACTGACATGAAGCTCATATCCTGTAGTTAGTGCAAACGGCAGGCACGTGAGTGCACCTTGTTTTTGCTTTTTGAAAAAGGCTTGTGAATCTCATACAATCCACCAAGTCAATTTTGATGTTGACTGCGAAGTCTTGGAACATTGATTGTAAGTCATATTAAAGCTAATTTTATTTTCCTAAACAAATAAATATATAGGTTTGACTAACCAAAAATTAAACCATGCAGAGACTCCTCTCTGCGTATTTGAGTTTTTTACATATTATGATAGTTTAGTATGTATCTTATAAGAATTAGTGCTATTTGGATTAATGTTAATAAAAAAAGGTACTATTTGGATTAAATTGACCTTATTTGATCATTTAAATCATTAATGACTTTATTCTCTTTTGATACTATCATCACTAACTTTATAAAACATTGAAAGACAGAGAATAGAAGTCACCCACTTATGCATGAATGCATGATTCCAATAATGGAGAAGACATGTCTATTCTTGCGTAAGCAAAAGGTCAACTATTCATAATTGGTGGTTGCTCTGATGCTGTTGGAATTGGAAGGGTAATCAAACTATTTCTAATTGGCACCGTCCAAAATTGACATATATATTTATTTAATGTCAAATAATAAAAAATGGTCAAATATTTTTTAAGTTGCAATATTTTTTTTTTTTTACACTTTGACCTCGTATGTTAGTTAAATTTACTTTTTTTAATTTTACACATTAATCATTGAATCCATGGTCAGTTGATGCTGGTGATAACATGCGACAAAGCTCAAGGCATATAGACAGGTTATTTTACTTTGTTTTTTTGGACTCATATCTCTTCAAATAAATTTGCACAAACAAATTCTGAAATAAATTTGATATTGAGCTAATATTATCTGATGAATAAAACAAGCATAAAATGAAACTTTAGCAAAGGCAGTAATGGAAGCAATGAGTTGAGATAAAAATTTGCAGATCTCAAATTTTACTTGTTTTCATCCCAAAATTTGTATAAAACATTTATGAATGGATATTCAGAAAGAATTTAAGTCTTGCATTTAAATAAAATACTGTTAAAATGGAAAGATTAAAATTGGGTTTATAGAACCCATTTTTTCTGCAAATGGGTCATTTGACACGGAAGATTAAAATGGAGGATGACCCTTGGGATTATTTTATTTTTAGCTTAAATATATTTTTGGTCCCTAAAAAATAACTAAAGTTTGGTTTTAGTCCTTGTAAATTTTTTTTTTGGTTTTCATCCAAACGTTTCTAAAATTTTCGTTTTTAGTCCCTACCATTAGTGAAGATCCATTAACTGCTAACGTAGCAAACGACAATCAAATTTATTGTTACCATGTCATCTTTACATTTCTTCTTCCTATTCTCTCTCTTGCTACCATCATCATCACCCATCATCTCTCTCCATCCCCAGCCCTAACCATCATCAACCCCATTTTCCTTTCCAGATCTGGCCACCTCCCTTTTTCCCCCAAGCCCCACCATATCATCTTTCTCTAAACTCCACTGCCACCACCACCGCATCCTAACCCACCATCATCATCTCTCTCTAAACTCCACCACCACCACCGTATCCTAACTCTCCTCAACGTACTCAAACAAGCCTCCACCAGATTTGACCCACCTCCTCTCTTCCTTCCTCTTCAAAACCCACCACTCCACTACCGCCATTGAAGCCTTCCTTGAGCTCAAGTGCAAGGTCTGCCACCATGACGTTGCGGCTTCCTCTATTGTCAAACCACCACCTTCAAGATCTCCAAGCTCGAGCTCTCCTCACCCTTGTGACTGCTTCCTCACCTTGCCTTGAGCACGCACAGCAGCGAACAACCTTGGAGTAGCAGCAAGATGCATGGCGGCAACTAGATTTGAGCTGAAAACACGATGGTGATGATGAAGCAAGGTGGCCAGGATCCTTGGTGGCAAACGGGGATGACAACTGGTGGCTTCTCCTTGATAAAGTTTCATTTTTAATTTTTTTATTGGTTTTTTTATGGGTTCTATGCTTGAGTTGAGTTTTAGCAAATGGCCAAGACCCTTGCTTAAGTTCTGAGTTTTCCCCTGACTTCTATGTTGTTTTAGATTTTTAGATAGAAATTTTAAGTTGATTTCTATTTTGGATTTGGATTTGTTGTTATGTGTTGTTGGCTTTTTAATTTGGCAATCATACTAAGGTTTTGTGTTGTTCAAGGGGTGGGAATTTGTTGTGCTGTAATGCATTTTAATCTAATAGGGTTAGGGGTTTTGACTTGGTTCTTTGTATCTTGGGGTGACAATGGTTTGAGTGATGGAGAGAAGAGAAGAGAAGAGGAAAAGAGAGAGAAGGAAATGGAAGGGGAATAGGCGAGGTTAATGCCACGTGGAGAATAAGAGCAATGTGGTAAGTATGAGTTGGACTGTCATTTGACACATCGGTAATTAATGGATCTTCACTAATGATATGGACTAAAAATAAAAATTTTAGAAAAATTTGGATAAATAATTTTTTTTTTAACAGAAACTAAAACCAAACTTTGGTTATTTTTTAGGACCAAAAATATATTTAAATCTTTATTTTTTCATTACTCATTACTCTCTGCTCTGTTATGAATAGCAGATGGTTCGATAAAGAACATGGTTGGTGGGCACGTTGGCCAAAAACGCACTATTATATATTTTAAGTTTTAAATTAAATTAGTGCTTTAATTTATAAAACTTATTTGTTCAATTATTTATATGTATTTAATTTTATAAGTTAAATTAAAAACCAAAATTTTTATGCGAAAAGTATTTATCATTTTTATTTATACATATTATAATTGAGCACTTCCGTTTGAACAAGTACATGAAACATTTTATACAAATTTATTTTTAAAACACTACGCTTTGGCACTCCTTAGTTTCTCTAGGTATACTTTTACTGTATTTTTAGCTTCAAATTTTACTTAAAACAGATTTTTTATTAAAAATATATAGAAAATTACATTTTTAGCAAAATCATTTTAATATAAATTTACTTCTTTTAAACATTATTAATATTTTAAATGATAAAAAGATGCAAAATATTAATATTTGAAATTTTAAAATGACACAGTCATACAAAAGTTTTATACATATCACAATCAAATAAAAAAAATTCTCATAAGTGTAAAAATATTATTGTTATTATTTGACTAGAAAAACTTTGAAAAGTAATTTTTCTATTGTTATTAAGTATTATGGACTTATCATAAGCAGCATCCAACTCAACAATGAAATTCATGAGTAATAAGAGTTGGTGGTAAGCGAATTACACTTTTGGAGAAAAGATTAAGGTTCAAATGCCTAAAAAAACAATTATTGAGAAGGCTCTTAGTCATAACAATGCCCAAAAAATTTAATTTCTCAACAACGTCTATGGATATGCCTGAAAAAAAAAACAACGAGATTCATGAAACACAACTCATCAAATATAAAAGAAATTTGAATAAAAATAGGTAAAATCAAAATTAATTTCAAAATGAATCATGGATATCAGCTCTAAGTGCGATAAGAGATTCTTAAAAATTTATATTTAATGTCTTTAAAAATCAAATAATTAGAATCAAATCACAATAGATTAAAATTTATTTTTGATTTTATTTTTTGATCAGAAATGTTTCATACAAATTTTGGGATAAAAACAAGTAAAATACGAGATCTGCAATTTTTTATCTCAACCTGTTGCCTCCATCGCTACATGTACTATAACTTCATTTTATGCTTGTTTTATTCGTCACGTAATATTGGCTCAATTTCAAACTTATTTCAGAATTTATTTGTGCAAATTCATTTCAAGAGATATGATTCAAAAAAGAAAATGTAAAATAACCTGTCTATATGCCTTGAGCTTAGTCGCATGTCATCACCAGCAGCAACCGACCATGCATTCAATGATTAATGTGTAAAATTAAAAAAAAGTAAATTTAACTAACATATGGGGTCAAAGTATAAGAAAAAATAAATAGTGGGACTTAAAAAAATGTTTGACCATTTGTTGATAATTTGATATTAAATAAACATATGTTTCAATTTGAGTAGTGCCACTTAAAAAGGATTTGAGAACCCTTCCAATTTTTAGGGCACCCAAGTAACTACCTTCATGGTAATTATTGTCCTTTGATATTATTATCTCCACTTTTCATTTGATATATACCCTATTGCGGAATTTGGTAGGGGGTTTGAAATTGTATTTCCAAGAAAGTTAAGAAGATTTTATATTTGATACAAATTTTAAAAAAATATTTTTAGGAATGGTATATTCTCGAGATTAGTTTTAGATTAAAATTCTCATCAAAATATTCCTATCGTATTAACGAGATTGTAACATTTTCATGAGATAAGAATTTTTTTTCTTTAAAAAAATCAAATTATCCCTATTGTTATCTACTGTCACTACCCACCGGTTACCATCTGCCATGGCCCACCACCCTCTACTAGCAGTATTTTTTAAAATGTACAAAATATTTTTAAAAATTCAATTTATCTATAAATACTCTAAAAAATATATATCTAAAAAAATTATTTTTAGATATAACATTCTAAAAAATAGAATTCCAAAAAATAAAAATTTAATTCAGCTACTAAATACCTCTATTATGCCCAGATCAAAGGGAAAAAAACAAATCCCAAATATATATGTAGCAAAGAGACGCAAGCTATGAAGCACAGAAACAAAATAGGATATTGGCATTGTACGATGCTGATATTGACACGGTGATACGACAAAATTGAAAATATGTGTGTGTGTAGAAAAAGATATGAGCACAGCAAGAAAAATTTTTTCAAGTTGCCATGTGCTGTGATGGAGACCAAGTAGTACTATCGTCATTTGTGTGGCCAGAGAAAAGAATTGTCAACAAAACAAATTTTTTATATAGAAAAAAATGTTGATGATACGAAAAGTGAAAAGATATACGTTTTTAGTAGTTTTTACACTTCGTAAGCAATAACTCATCAAACGCTACCACCTACCTTTTCAGCTTCTGTGCAAAGAGCACCCAATGACTACATCTCCTGCATCTTTCCTTCTCGCATCACAGTAGTATTGTAAAGGTATCTAATAGTCAAATAACGTATTTATGCAGTATTTTTTTGTTTAAAATAAATAAAAAATAAAAAATAAAAAAACGGGATGAGGTCTTATGTGGCCGTGTCGTGTCAGTTTCAGACATGAGCACGACCTGGATTCGGGAAATGGCGTGAAAGTGCCGTGGCGGTGCTACATAGGGACGTAAGGGATTTTAATGAAAGAACAAGGAAGAGGCGTAAATATTGGACCATCTTTGTAGGGTGTCAATTTATAAGGACGAAGAAAAACATTTGGACTGAATGAGATTCTACAGGACTACCCTTTTTTTGTTTTTCTTTTTACTTTTTTGGCATCCCTTCCTTATCTAATGAATTGGAAGGAAAAAGAAAGCAATAAAATTTTGGCGTCCTCACTTCACTCATTTTATAAATTTCAAAACACTGTTTACGTAGGATAATAAAATAACTTAATATTTAGCCGATTAAGTTTTCCCTTTTTAATTGCATAGTTTTTTTTTAAATCTTAATAATTATTTAGGTAATTTTGGGCCCGAGTCACTATTATGGGTCTGAAATCGCATAAAGAATTATTAAGATAAAAATTATTTAATTAAAAGACAACTTTTTTCTTTATTTAGTTTTAATTGGATGATGATATAACAACAAAAAAAATTGGATGATGACATTGATAAAATTTCCTTCACTTCTCTTTTCTTTTTTTGAGAACAATTTTTCTATTATAATTTGGATTTAATTTGAATATATTGTCAGCGTAAAACTTTTTTACACAGATATCCAATCATATATTGCTACATCAGTAAAAGTCTTTGATATAACCACCCACTACTTGAATGATCATGCAAATAGAAGGTTTTGATTGGATGACAGTATAAAATTTTTTTATACTGTCAATATACCCCAATTAAACTCTTATATTTTTTGCTTTTTATTTCTAACTCGGATGTATTTAGTTTATATAAGTATTTTTTCAATCAAACAAAGCAAGTGGAATTTGTTGACGCTAGGTGGCGTCACACTACTAGTTGAAATTTTTGATACATAAAATTTTAGGTTTGGGAGAAGACTTAATGATACTTACAAATCATTCACTTACAAGGAAACTTCATAATTGAACCCAAATACAACTGGTTGAAATTGATACTTCATTTTTCAATTCATAGTATTTTTTTCAATTTCCCAATTTCCACCGAAAGACGCGAAGCCAATCCAAAGATTCCATAGCTCGTGTGCCGGAACCAAGGCTCGCCGAAGAAAGAAGACTGGGATTAGCGTGAAAAAGATAGAACGTGAAACTATAACACGCGGTACTGTTATATATGCCGCTGAGGTTCTTCATTTTGATAAAATAAAATTTTTTCTCAATTTTATTGGAATGAGCTCGAGTGTGAATTTGATTGAATTTAAGTATAACATTAAGACTTGGCCGATTTTGAGTGGAATGTGTGAAGGTAATTTAGTCATTTACTATAGAGATTAATTTGTATGAATTGACAGTGAAAAAAATTTGTTTCACTCAACTATCTCTTATTTTAAAATTCTTTTAAATAGAATCATGTGATTGGATTATAGTAAAATTATTTTACGTAAATAGTGCATCAAAATTAATCTAAAAAAGAGATTAGTTTGTATACATTAACAATTGGCAAGAAAGTGCCAAATTATGGTAGATAATTATTATAGTAGATAATTACCTATCATTATTTGACAATTTTTTATATGAGTTTAATTATTATGCATTAATAATATAAAAAAGTTTTATATTGTCATTTAATCAAATGCTTGTATTTGTAAGATTTTTAAGATAATTGATGGTTGAAACAAATACTTTTATCGATATAATAATATATGATTAGATATCTATATAATTTTTTTTAATACTGATAATACATACAAATTAAATCCTTCTAATATTTCTATTTGTTTTACACCTTCAATCTATAAAAATTGAACTCTCTGAAGTATCCCACGGTTACTCTCATTCCTTTACAAATTTAGTCCCTAACACAGTTGTGACTATGTTTCTTCTTCTTCTTCTTCTTTTCCAGTTAACCATGGCTAAAAGAACGTGAAGAGATATATAAGTTTATGAATCTTGAGGAAGAAATGGTGCACATATCTTAATGCTAATCTTTCATATTTTGAATATTGCGTGCAAATAGTGGTTGAGCCCTATATACTTAGCTATCTGTTTTTCCTATGATTATTTATGTGATAAATTTTGATGCTTCTGTCACTAATAATAATGCTGCACCTAATATGGTTGGTATTGTATATTGTATTTTGCCTGTAACATAGGTGTTTCAATCTTGAAATCATCACTTTACTTTAGAGAGGACTTTAACTAATCATCACCTATAATTTTAGAAGATTAATTAGTCTCATCATTATCTTTGGTCAAAAATACCATGGTTTAAGGGGAAAAAAATGCAGCTCTTTGCACCAGAAAATAAGTAATAATGCAACTTTCTATCTCAAGTTCTACAATTAAATATAGGCCCAACCTATTTGGCAACGGCGTGAGACTTTGACGCTCTTATTCCTTTCCTACATCCCAGTCAAAACAACTTGTCCTCATATAAAACATTTTACAATTGTTCTTCTAGTTACCTTTGTTGAATTCTTGCTAATATTACCACAGAAAAAGACACATGGGCTGCATTCAAAAAACGTTTCTAGCTTCAGTGTGATTCTGCAGACTGAAAATGAGACCAGTATTCCTTAACAAGCTGTCCAAACAGTGATCCTTCTTGCTTCATCAAGTTCATAGGCTCATCATACTCTACCAGTTCGCCTGAAAATACAATCACCCAAATTTCTTATTTTCTTAGAAGAAAACAGTCAAAGGACTTATCCTTTTATTCACATACTTATGTGATAAAATTCAAATATGAAATTAATACCTCCCAGTCATATCTAATGGATTCATAATTTGGTGTGCTAAGAGTTAAAGTTAAAATGTTATATCAACTACCTCATATTTTATTATAATATCCTATCTAACTTGGTGATCTCAACAAGATCCTCTTCTTAAAAACAAACCAGCATTTTCTGTTAGGCAAACCAACTGGCACTATGTTAGAAGTGCTCCTAATTTGTAGTCTTTACCTTGTCCACTTACTAGCATAGGATAGTTCGAGGTCAAAATTAGCAAGACTCATAGATTAGTCTGAAAAGGATGTATTCAATGAAATAATGGGCATTAAGATTCAACTTACCATCACTGATGGCAGCAACCTTAGTGCAATCCATCACAGTTGGTATCCTATGTGCCACTGTGATTACAGTACAATCTGCAAACTCAGTCCTAATGGTTTTCTGCAGAATCAAATCAGTTGCATTATCAATTGATGCAGTTGCTTCATCAAGCACCAGTATCCTACTTCTCCTCAAAAGAGCACGCCCCAAACAGAATAATTGCCTTTGTCCCATGCTCCAGTTTGCCCCAGCTTCAACAACTGAATAACACTTTTTCTTTAGTAACCATTAATAATTAGACAAATCGCTGATAATAACAAAGCTTGAAAATGCTACCTGAGGAGTCTAAGCCCTCTTCTTTGTCTTGAACAACCTCGCGCAGCTGACACTTGCCAAGAACCTTCACATGGAAGAAGCTACAATTAGTCCACTTCTGCTATGCAAATAGATAATCTACCAGAAAGATTTCCTCTTGTTATTACACAAAACACAAGCTGAAAAAATTAAGGTATTACCTCCCATATCTCTTGATCAGAGTGTTGAGATAACGGGTCCAAATTGTATCTGACTGTACCGTTGAAAAGAGTAGGATCCTGAGGTATGATACCAAAACGCGACCTCAAATCATGAAGTCCAATGGAACAAATATCAATGCCATCAACTATGATCTTTCCACCTGCTGGCTCCACAAGACGGAATAATGCACCTATAAGAGTGGACTTCCCACTACCTGTCCTGCCAACAATACCAATCTTGTGCCCTCCTTCAAATGTGCATGTTATCCCACGGAGTACAAGTGGTGCATCAGGTCTGTATCGTATCTGTTTTGGTATCAACAATCAAATTATGTACTTAACTTAAGCTCCCATTTTTTTTTTTTTGGAAATAATTAACAGAAGTTACCTTCAAATCATGTATTTCTACTTTTCCTGCAACTGGCCAATTGGCAGGAGGACGATTTCCTTCTATTACTTCAGGGGCCTCACTTGGTATATGCATATATTGATTTAGCCTCTCCACTGATATTATCTGGTTTGCTACAGTGCATTGATTTTGAATTGAAAATACTAGGGAAGAGTTTAATGAAAGGCCATAAGAGAGAGCCATGCCAATGAATCCTGGGATAACGTCAAATTTTGGAATTAAAATACTTGCATAAGAGAGATGGTGCTATAATTTTAAGGACAAAAACATTATGATTTGCAAGATATTAGAAGACACAAAAAGTGACATTTTAAAGGCAATAATAACTGAAGTCTTACCAGAGGTGAAAGTCCCTGGTGGAAGTACCACCATGGAAAGTGCCGCGGATGCAAAAACTACTGCACTAATTGTTTCTAGCCGTAGCATCAACCACTCATTTGCTGCAAAACTATGGAAGAAGGGACTTGCATTGACATCAATGAGATCAAGATTCTTCACGAAAAAACGATGTTCCTCCTCGAAAGCCCTTATTGTTGTAGCCCCAGCAACAGATTCAGCTAGATGATTAGCTACATAGGATTTTGTTGTGCCATTCATCCGCATCAGTTCTTTTGCAGTTGCAAAGTAATATCTCTGAAAAAGAGAACATCCTTATTATGTTTACTTTCCAACGAAGAACATTTTTTAATTCTCTAAGACAGATTAAAAAGCTACCAAATGAAAGATGAGATGACATGCAATTGATCATCATATTAACATAACTTTATAATAATATGGCATAAACTATGATTAACATGATAATTTCTTTTATTAAATTTAAAGAAAGAAATTCTATAGGATACTTTCTCCTGCATCTATTATCTTAGGCAGTATTTTGGTCTTTCACATAATTTCTTGTTCGAGTGTTTTCTTACTTTTTATGTGTAATCTTGATTACATGTCTATATCAGACACTTTGCAGCTACATGTCTATAACCTTCAAGACCACAACCGTCCAACCATACTGGCATAAATTTTAGTCTATATCATGTATTCATTTGCTGTCCAACATGAGCATGGCGTGGTTAATAATGATGACTTTCTCGGTGTAAATTGCAGAAAGTAAACATCAAATCATCACTGAAATATGAATGAAACAAGAATCTGTTCATTACCTGCAAGCGAATTGCTATGTAAACCATTGGTATAGAGATACACAAGACTTGCCAAGTAATGACCGCTAAAACTATAAGATTAGAATAACAAGTGTTGGTAGCTCCCACAGCAAAAACAAGGCTAAATGGGACATCAAGGTCAACAATGCTCAGATCTGAGGAGACCTGAAAAAGGAAATAACAGTCAAATTACTATTACTTTCATTGCAAGAAAGGGAAAAAAAAAAACTGTTGAATGTGCTTACCCTGCTAAGTATCCTTCCTAATGGTGTGGAGTCATAAAATGACACAGGTGCGCGAAAAAGGGATTTCAGTAGCTGTAAAAATATAGATTTTGATGATTGGAGACCCAGAGCAACTGTTACAAGACTTCTGATCAACAAGAAAAATGTTGAAATAAATCCAATCAACAAGTACACTACAATAAGTTGCAATGTGCTGACATGAGGATCATCAACATTAGCAGCCATCCATAAGTTTTGCAGTATCTGGCCAATCACAAAGCTAAGGTGAGAAAGAACAGCCACAGAGAAGTATACATATCCTTTGTTTTGATTCAGATACTGTAAGTAAGGCTTGAACCCTCTGTCTCCCTTTTCTCTCTCTTCTTGCTTGATTAATTGATCACCCTGTGATGTTTCAAACTGCTTCTCTATATATGTTTTCTTTATCTCCCCAGAATTATTTGAAAGTCTTTGGGATGAAGTTACGTCCACCAGCCGGTCGGAACCAGCAGTTTCTTTGTGAGCATTGACAAGATCCTGAAATTCTCGGCTTGAGGTCAAGAGATGGTAATAAGAAGCAGCTTGTAGGATTTTCTCATCAGACATCAGCTGTAAATAAAGAAATGGTTATGCCCATTCATAATTTTGAATGAGAAAATGATCAGAAAAGCCATAACTTTGGAAACATTACAAATTTAATTTATTAATTAAATGCAGGAGAAGAAAAAGAAAGAACAATAAAATAGCAAGTGCTTTCAGATCAAAGAAATCACCAGAACAGAATCGAATGCTGGAAGAAAGTCAACTTGATGAGTCACAAGCAAGACTGTCTTCCCTGCAAGTCCTTCCATGATGTATTCCTGCCAAGCTCCAATGCCATCCTTCAGTAAAGAACAACAAACACTAAAGATATAAATGAAGCATGTGAAGTAAGGAAGTTGTTATTACATTCAACAAATTTGTGGCAGTATGTGCATCAACAGCACTAAATGGATCATCCAAGAGATATATATCAGCATTCTGATAAAGAGCACGAGCAAGTTGAATCCGCTGCTTCTGACCTCCACTCAGGTTAACCCCTCTCTCCCCTATTTCAGTGAGATCACCATGTGGGAACAACTCAAGGTCCTTCACTAGTGAAGACCTATGAAGCGTTTCTTGATATTTTTGAGCATCCATTGCTGATCCAAACAATATGTTTTCCCTTATAGTACCTGTCTGTATCCACGCCGTTTGAGAAACATAGGCAAGCTTCCCATAAACTTCAATCTGCAATTCAAAAAAGAGAATCAGATACCAGTTTTTTGAATTTGTATGCTAACTGATGTGTGCAGAGAAGTGGAATAGTCATCCAAGTTATAACTAACTAACGTATCACAAAACACAATGTTTTGGAGTGCTCTCTATAAAGCATAAAAGGAATAAGAGCTTACAGTTCCATGAGTATTAGGAACTTCTCTGAGAATTGCTGCTAAGAGGGTTGATTTGCCAGAGCCAACTTCTCCACAGATAGCCACCTTTTGCCCTGGTCTAACCTCCAAATTTATGTTTTTCAAGGTTGGTTTTGCTACATTATCTTCCCATGAAAAATCAGCAGATTTGATTGAAATTGAGCCCCTGATATTTTCACTAAAACACCTCTTCCTGACCTTTTCACCGTGCAGCTCAGGAGCCTCAAGAAATTTTACAATCCTGGAGAATGCAACTTTTGCTTGAATGACCACCCCAATAACATCAGGGATGGTTCTAATTGGATCTTGAACAAGGCGTAAAGTTGCCACAAAAGTGAAAACATTATTTGCATGTAAAGGAACATTAAGAAGGTAACATGCCCCAAAGGAAGCAGCAGAGACCAAAACAGGTGAGGCCCAAAAGAGAAAGTTGCTATATGCCTTCCTTAATTGCACTACAGACAGCCTTTTGAGTTCCACATTCCTCAATCTCTCAATAGCATTTCTAAAATTGGTTTCCCATGCATATAGCTTCAACACTTTCATATTCACAAGAGCCTCAGAAGTAGCCTTCAATCTCTCATCTTGTGCCACCATAAGTTTTCTCTGAAATTTGTGCTGTAACTTTGCAAGTGGAGTGTTGCAAAGCACAGTGAGAACTATCACTGCCAATGAAGCAAATGTTGCTAGCCCGACAGCACGAAAAAGTACTACTAATGCAATACATAGCTGGACGCTTGTTGTCCAAGTTTGGTGAAACCAAAAGGGAAACTCTCCAATTCTATAAGCATCCACATTCACATAATTCATTATCTCGCCACCAGAGTGCATCAATCTAGCAGCATTGGATAACCTCAGTTGCTTTTCATAAATAGCTGCAATGAGCAGTGATCTAACTTTGAGACCAATAAGCCTGGTGCGGAAGTACCACTGCCTTTGTGATAGGGATTCTATGATCTTTGTAAAAACCAGTGATATGGCCAACACATAACCTTCATATTTGAAACTCCCATTACCCTCAGCAACCAATATAAAGGAATTTAGAAGCAGAGGTCCAGATGAGAGAGTGATCACCTTTAGCAATGCGAAGAATCCTGATATCAAAATATCTTTCCAGTGGCACATAATTATTGTCCTCAAAACTGATGGTTGTGATGATGGTTCTTTCTGTTTCTGTTTGTTCAGTTGGTCTTGGAAGAGCAAATAGCAACTTTCTGCTCGATCGGCCTCCCGTAACTTTGGAATGTCTTCTTCCTGAAGTGTTTTCTGTTTACCCCTTTTCATCAATGGATTCAACCACCAAAATGACATAGTACTGAAGAATCCAGCTCTGGAAAATAGTGTGACATAGCTAACAGAATCAATTATGTTGGACTCATCATTTAAAGGGGTATAAAGGCTTTCACAATTTTCTCTATCAGTGTCTCTATGCTTAGATTCCTTGTAAGTGCATAACACCAATAAAATTGCCCCTGGAAAAGATAGAACATCTAAAGCTACTTTCAGGGACAATTCTCTGCTACTAATTGCATAAAACAAGGATAAAGCACATAGAATTCCAGAAATCAAGAACATGAGGACAGAAATCAGCAGTAACCAAGCTCTTGGAAGTTGTTTCAGCTGAAAACTCGCTGTTAAGCCCACTAACAACCATGTCAACCCCTGAATGAACTCTAGCATCCACCAATCAAGAGGCAAAGCAGTTCGGGTTTTCCTCAGATTCTCTTCCAAGAACCAAATGCCTGAGCACAAATGTACCAACACCAGAGAGCCATTGGCTATGGCAGACACTAGATGCAATTTTGAGTAACTTTGCACTCGGATTAGACCCTGAAGTGGTTTCAGTGAGGACTTCTGGATCATGGTAATTGTGATCATGATCAGCAGCAACACATCAATGCAAATGATCAGCAAATGGTTGATACATGTGGAAGGATCTTTCGAAAATTTGAAATCATAACTGCAAGGCCTTCCTCCAGTCTCAGAACAAACAGATTCCCCACAAAACATGCTCCAAAAACTCTCCATTCTCTTTTCTGCTCGAAGCCTCAAATTCTGTGTTCTGTAACATAAAATGGCAAAACCATCATGCCTTTGGTGAGAAAAAAAATTCCTCTGAAACTTGGAAAATATTAAACCAAAAAATGGTTCATTAGCATACTTCAGTAAAAGAAATCACTTGAAAACATCACGAAGAAGATTTAATGTAAACATAGACAATGACCGAAAATTTTAAGTCTATGAACAGTTTACTCTTAACAAATTACAATCAAGAGTAACTCAAAAGAGCAATGAAATTAGAAAGGCAATATTTGATATAAAGTTATATACATATATATACACCAACTAGAAGGAGGAGTATATGATCATGGCATGCAAACCTTAAAGGGCAACAATTGTTTTCAAGAACACCGTGTGCTTCTGTGAGGTAACTTCTCAGAGACCTTTTAAGTGCATGCACAGCCACAAAAGAAACGGTCACTCAGATACTGAATGATCCAGCTCAAGGCACGTTGCTGACGCGATCAAAAGCATTGGCTTCTGAAAGAAAAGGTAGCAAGAGAAGAATCATAAGATTCCAAGGTGTAAGCGTGTAGCTGAAAAAACAAAAGAGAACCGAAAGAAACTACAGCGAAAAGTGGCCCTATTACATAGTTGCATTGTACTGACTACTGAGGTTCACAGACACAGGAAAACATATACCATGAATGCATGATTAAAGGAAGAATATAGTATCACAGTGAGACAGTGCATTGAACTCTTAGAAAAAAAGGACTAAGGGAGCATTTAAAAAATATAACAATGCAAAATCGTGCACGAAAAAAAAAACACTCGGAGCCCGAAATGACCGATAGCCGCGTGGTACAGAAAATCTACATGCCTTTAAGGAACAAACAAAAGTAGGTACTTATTTTCCGTTTTTCTTTTTCCTTTATGACTTGTATATTTGTATATAATGTGAATGTGAAGGCGTTCTTTGTCCAGAACAGCGTAACGTGGTACGAGGATCATGTGTTTGTAATTAATGGAATGTCCATTATGTCCTCACAGCTTGTGATAAATTGATAATGAAAGCGAAGATTCAAGAGAGTGAAGACTGAAGTTGATGGAAGAAAAAGAAGGATGATGATATATAGGAGGTGAGATAGCATCAACATTAAATAGAGCTGAATGTGTCTATGTGCTATAGGATAATCACGAGAAGCTATGGCATCATGGCTCGCGGTCTCTGATTGATGATTATTACTAATGTTTTTTCGGTTGTTTTGTGTTTTTGTTCTTAAGTTAGTCATTAATTACTGAGTCCCGGATTATCTGACTTGTGGGCTTGCTGCATTTTCTTCAACTCGCGTATGTACGCAATGGTCGCTAAAAGACATGCTAATATGCACTATATTCTAGGTAAGGTGTGTCACGTTATTTATATGAGAAATTCTTATATGTAATTGGGGGAAAAAAGTTTGATCTGCACTATTTATCATTTTATACATTAACTTTATTTGCAGTCTTCGGGTTCAAATACTTGAAGTACTTCGTATTGCTTACATTCTAATGTGAAATACATCCAAACAAAGCGGAGACAACTTGTGGTAAAAAGAAAGGGGAAAAAAAAAGAAAGCGAGAGATGATGCGTTGATTTCAAAATTGCAGCTTAATTTATTGAACATATACTAAAAAATTATAAACTTTGATCAAATTACAACATCACTGAGTCTCGAATTATTTGACAAGTGGGTCGATGAGAACTGATTCAAGAATGACTCTTGATAATTATGTAGCAGGGATATTTTAAAATAGTTGCCATGTTCATATATGATACATATTGTATTAGATAGTTTAAAGATACTTTTAGATATTTCTAATTTTATTTTATAAGTTCTTACTTTAATTTTTTTTAATTTTTATATTTATATAAATAAAAATTCTATAACAATCAATAAAATAAGTACATTATGATATATTTATAAGAATTTATATTAATATTAAAATTATTATTCCTCTTTTTTAATTTAAAATTTATATTTTATATTAATTTTGTATGTTATACTACAGTCATATCATGTTCTATAATTGTTAAACATTATCGTATCCTTATATCAACATTGTATCATATCCTGTATATATATCCATGTTTCATAACTTGATAAATGTTACTAATAAATATGAAAATGCAAAATAGAGAGGGATATTCGAGTGTCCTTCTAACTCTTATATTCCTTTCTTTGCTTGCTTTCTACCTGATATCTATCCCTTCATTTCTATTTATATCAAACCCTAACTGTTAACTCCTAATTAATCAAAAGTCCACCACAAGGCCTCCTTCCTATCACTCGATAAGTCACCTTCCCTTCAATTCTGGCATAAATTGTAGCCAAGTTCTGCTTGACTGCTTTCTCTAGCAATGGTCATAAATGCATGATTTTCTTGTCACAGTCTGATTTTTGTTTTTCATACTATAGTTTGTAAAATTTTAAGCATAGAAGATGAAACACGCTAATCTGAACACGGAGGAGTACATTTTAGTAATTCCCTTTTGTTCCTTACATTTTAGTAATTCCCGTATGTCTAAGGATCAAATCATTGAATGAAGAGACCCAACTTTTAGGTTTGATGATTTTCCCTCATTCGAAAAACTATGGCCTGGTGACAAAGAATCGTGGAGGAGGATGAGGTGAACCTAAGGAATGGATTGCTTGTTAACATAACTTAAACCGAATTAAATCGTGGAAGCACCTAGTCTTAAGATCAATCAACGAGATTTCCAGCTTAAAAAAGAACTAAGCGGACGAGTCTATGGTTTCGAAATTGGAATTTTACTGAAGATAGTGACTATAAAATAATAAAACTACGAACTGTGAGCTACCATCATGCATGACAAATAGACCTACATACATGCAAATTTCTACCTAGTTGCTGATTCATATTATCAACTCATTCCTCTCCTCTGGGTTATTTTATTCTTTTTTCAGTTTTCCACATGTATCTTCTAATAAGAGGTAATAATATTCGATTACTATCGGGTACTTAAATATAGGCAAATTCTCCCAATTGAGATTCGAATTATAATTCGCTACGTTGTAGTGGACTAACTCTTTGCTGTTAGACCAAACCTAGCTCAATAACCTAGCTCAATTGGTTGGTTATGTTTATTCTGTTTCTTATTCATTGTCACTTCTTGTAGTGCTAACTACTAACATAAATCCTTTTCTAAGTCAAACATCTTATATATTTTTTAGTGCGTCTACTTTATTTGTTGTTAAAGATTAGAATTAAATTATTTACCCGTCCTCATATGACAACTTTAGGTTTTATGAATGTAGGTGTTTTTAAATTTATAATATAATTTTTAATTTAATTTTAGAATTATTTTTTACCAGACAATAATTTGATTATTGTTTCATATCAATATTTTTTTCTCGTTGCATTTACAATAAAATAACTATTGAATGGTCATAGTACTCCTAGTTAGGGCTTAATATTTTTATTTTTTATTTTTTTGGGTCTTATACCCTGTGTGGGGGGAAAAAATTAGTTCAAAATATATGTGTCTTATTGGCAAGGAATTCAATAGCTTACATTTTTATATAGTTTCAGAATCTCCACTCTTAGCTCTTGACTTGAGTTAACGCTTAATTAAGACTTTTTTTATTTCTGTAAAATTAGTGAAATAAAGTGTCCCTGAAAAATTAGTAAAATATATATCTTTTTTTTAATCAACAGGAAAATATATATCTAAGTCTGGTCCTTTTCTCGCTCCCAATTTGGTTAAGTTGCAAATCCCATTTTAACCTAAGTCTGACTCTTGAGTCATTTTGTCGATGCATGATTGCAGCCAAAAGAGTGGACACTGCATTTTCCGCATGTTTCATGTAGTTGCATTTATGAAAAGCATCTTTTCCAGATACATAGCTTAGCTTATACTATTATTCGTGTGACTTAATAATTTTAAGATGCTATGTTTAATAGACTTTATACTGGGATGAACCTAGAATAGAAACTATGTAAATTGTTGCGGCAAGCCGACTGCAATTAAAGTTTCTTATGCGAATATAAAGTGCCTGGACTAACCAAAAAAAAGTAATTAACTACGTACATTTGAAGATTCTCTTTATGTCTCACGTTTTCTTTGGTCTTTTCCCTTCCTTATTATTGCAGGCCTACTGGCCTACAACACAAGTCTTTGACATGAAATGGGAAAGTGACAACAAATATTTGTTTTCTGGACCATTAAGTTGGCAACTCGTCTAGGTGTCTTCTCTCGTTTTGGCGTTTCGATGGAATTATATGATTATGATCATAATTTGGGTCAGCCTAGCTAGCCCCTTGATGGTATCTGTTTACGGCACATAGCTGAAGTCTTCTCCATTTGAATTCTCCAATATTGCCCTCATGTTGCACAACATGAGAAACGGCAATCATGCTTTTTGCAAAATCTACTTATGATCCAATTACTGCTATTTTATTTTATTTTATTTTATTTTTATAATTATCCAACTGCTATTATATATAGTGACTTTAATTGTTTGGATATAAAACTCAAGGCATCAGTCCATTATATAATTTTATTAAACTCGACCATATAGCATCCGACTAGTTTTCTTTACTAAGCTCAAACATACAAGAATTCGAGAGATTTCTCTCCGTTAACTCAACTAAAACGAAAAGTTCGCGCGTGTTTTAGGAGTCAATTATTTTTCTTACTCTGATATATTAATTACGTATTATATTAGTTTTAGAGTTGTTAAAAATAATAGAGATAACTTCTAAATGAAAAAGAGTAAAAAAAAAAAATTATTGCTAAACATTAAAAAATTCTCGAACTAAAACTTGAAATTTTAGGATTATATTTATGGATCGGCAAGGCAATAAATCCACGTACAATAAAACAATATCCATTTATATATATATGACTTCAAGAAACAACAAAAATGTACGTGTTAAGTCCTTTCACGCCAGAATGGCCCTCCTCATTTAACTTTATTTTCATTACGGAAGTAGAGGTATATTTTGTTCATTCTTTTCGGTGACATCTCAGACAGCAATACTTACACTTCCTATCAGCGAGGTAAAATCGACAGCAAGGATTCATATTCTTTTTCTGGTGTCTCTTTCCGATATCATTTTCTTGGACATGATAAGTGACAAGGATATGAGACAGATAATTTTGGTCCCATATAAGGCAGGTTAGCTGAAAAAGAAGAATTCTTCTTCCTTCACTTCTTTTGGTTAGTGATAATAGTGATTGAAATGTGCGGTGGAGTGGGGACAATCATGCTATTATTTTAATATAAAAATTTTACGAATTACCTGTAATTGTAGTTGAATTAAACTGGCCTTATTTGAATACATCTTCAGTGAAACTGAAGCAATTAGTTTACATACAAACATAACTTTTTTAGAAGTCTTGCGCGAAAACTGTGTTATTAACGTTTTATATGTGCTGTATATGGATTTCAATTCTTGTGACACATTCATTAGGTTGAAAGTACAATTTAATCTTACCCATAAAGATGAGTAATGAAACGATTGGGGCACATGTAAGTTAACTGGTCAACAACGTTTGCTTTCATGTTCAAATCCGTCACCAACTTTGCTTTCCTTTTTCTTTTATAAAGATATTATGGCTAAAAGTTTAAAGAGATTAAAAGTATTTCATCATTAAATCACAGAATACCACATGCTTTATGAGGATTTATAATATAATAATGTATTCAGATTAGCTATCAAGATTCAAGAGAGATTTGTTAGCATTAAAAATCCAACTTAACCTTTCAAATATAATTTTCTGTACCTTGCCCACTGACACGCGCTGAAAAGCTACCCAACGGGTTTAATAATTATTGCACTCTTATGCCTATATTAATGCCAAGCACAAAGGTTAAATCCAAAATCTTCACGTCTCATTGTCGGATTTTCTCTCTCCCAAAAGGCAAACAAGGTTATTATAAATAAAATTATCTTCAAATTACTGAAAATTGCAAAAGCTGAAGAGAAAAAGTTTCTGTCTTCCAAAAGGCATAGGTTAAAATACTTTTACCAACGTAATAAGATAATTATTACCTTCATTTTCAAATAAGTGTCTATTTATAAATATATATATGAATTAAGAAAAATATTAAATAGACTTCAATATCAAAATAATTTAAAGATATTTTGTAAAATTACCCTCATTTTTTAATTCCACTTATTCTTTCACTTAATACAATATTTTTCCCAGTTACTCATTTAATAAGGATAAAGCGAAAAAAATAATTAATACTCTCTAAATTTCCTAAATGAATATATAATTGTGAACCCAATATTTATATGAGAATGGAGGTAATAATTATTGGAACATCATATTCATAGTTAATTCATTTATTTATTTATTGCTTGTTTCTGCTAGATGCATAAATAAAACTTAATTCTTGACATTTAAATGGATTAACAACAAAATGATGAGGATTGCAACGAATAATTAAAAGGAAGACAATTAGTAAACGCATATTTTCTGTCATCGATTAAAATCAAAATAATTTAAATAATTTCATGACCTTCTCCGGAAATTAATCTCCACCATAACATTTTCGGCACTAAATATAAAACCTTACTCTTCATATTACATTTATCCTCTTTCCATTATTTTACATGTTTACCACCACTATGTGAATTTAGGACTTCTACCCAGAATAAAACATTCCTAACCTTGATGCACCCACCATATATACAACATTGCCATTATTAAACTTGGCCTTGATGTGACATTACATTGTTCTTGTTCGGCACGCGAACCCACATGACTTCTACACAAGCCTCTACCACAACACACGAAATGTACAGATTTAAGTCTTTAGAAGGTTATTGCTTGACTGTTTGTTTTCAGGGGAGAAATTATGACCAATTAAACTATCATGAGTTAATTCTCTTAAAGACTTAAGCTGAGGTTAGGCACATAAATAATTTTTATGTCCAACAACACCATGGCAAAACCATCCTAAGAAGTACCTCACCCTGTAATTGATAAAGCGAGCCATACATCATTAACTCCTTCCACTTACTTGGTACTTAATACAAACTTTGGTCCCTATTGTATTCGTCTTTACTCTCTCTGATTGCCCAGTTTCTGCATGCGTCTCCAATGAAAATAGAAGCGTTGGAAGAAAAAGCATTAGTGAAATGATTGTCATCTGGATCATACACATGATGATGTATAGCTATTATTCTTTATGAATGTGTACTTGTTTTAGAGGAGCGGGTGAAGTGGGGCAAAGGGGGTTATCAAGGAGACTGTGGTCCGTATATGTACATGTCACAATTTTTATGCCAGTAGGACTATGCTGAGTTTTACCATTATATAGCATATATGGGAGTGACCACATCATACATGGATCTACTCACTTACTTTTTCTTTCATAGGGAAAGTTTGCTTTTCTTTTCTTTCTTATTTTTCTTTTTCATTCCTTCTGCAGTGAGACAAGTCCTCACAACTTGAAGTGCTTTCTTCCCAAATCTTGGTCGATTGATCCACGAGAATAAACTATGATTAGCCCAAGGGATAAAGGAAATTATATATATGCACTACACTAGAATACAATAACTTGGTTAAAACCCCATGTGCCATGCTTTGATATAAAATGCCCCCGCGCCTCGATTGTCAAGTTCTTTGATTCCACTAAGCGACGTATGAATGATAGACTTTGATATCTCAATTGTTTCTAGATTCTAGAAAGATGTTAGATAGCCTGGGAAAAATTTAGCAGAGGGTAGCCCGGATGTACATAAATTTGAGTGGATCGAATTGCCCTGTTTCTAAATCAATCCTCTACCTTTGATTACAACTGAAGAGATATAATCAAGGGCAAGTATATGCAACAATCAGTCTTGTTTCTAGATCCATTCTGCAAACTAGCTTGTATATATATAGTTCAATTGTAATTGATTTAATTATGATTTTATGACTTAAATTGTGTTGGAAATTTGATTTTTCCATCAGATTATACAGCTATCTATCACTCTTACTCTCATGCTTGCATCTCCCATAAAAAGAAGAGGAAAAAAAAATATTTCCATTGCTGAAGGCCTATTTTAAGTATTATTTATTGAAAACAAAAAAGGCCATCCAGGGCACGAGACTCTTCACCTCTCTAATTGTCCAGATTCTGCAACTCGAATTAATATAAGAACCCTGACCCAAAAAAAAAAAAAAATTAATATAAGAAAAGAAGAAAAGCATTTTTGCAATGATTGTTCTCTTTTATAATACGTAATTAAGTGCTGTATATCCCATTCACCATTCTTCATGAATCTACTTGTGTTAGTGCGGGGGTGGAATGACTAAAAAGGGATGAAGAACATGGTCCATGTCACGTTTTGGATGCCAGAATTCTGCTGCAACTTTGCCGTTTGCATATATGGGAGTGACCACATTATCGTCTATGATGTAACATGGACCATCTATACATGTGAGAGTCACCACGTACATCCTGGATCAACCCCTTTACATTTTCTTCCAGAAACTTTAATTTATATTTTTCTCATTCTTGTCAAATTGGGACTACTCTTACCTAACCCCCGACAAACTGTGCTAAACCCAAGAGCGTCAATGGAAGCTAGAGTCAGTAAATGCATCTTCAAGAGTCAGGACTGCAATGACATTGTCAAAATTGTTCTCAATTAATTGCTTCAATGTTGCATTGTTTTTGCCATTATTAAGTAGCAATTGCATCACAATAATTGCAGCAAACTTGTTTACTAGCCCATAATCAATAAATATCAAGATGCATTTAACAAGTTGTGAAAAATGAGTATGTGACATTAACATAGTGACAATAAAATAATCACACGCACTCAAATAATCACAGAGAAAAAAAAGAAAGAAAGGATTAGTTGTTATATGTAATTGTCATTTGGATGTCACGATCATGCATGAAAGACACATACACGCATGCAAGCCAAAAACAAGAAAATACATCAGATGAGGAAAAAAACGAAGACAGCAAAACATATCATTATGTATAATAGCATCTGCACAAGTAATAAACAGACAAAGTAGAGTTTTGGAGCAAGTGCACATGAAAACTAGCATGGCATCACAAGAGGCGATTGGTACAATTTCAGCCTAATGGCTGGTCGAAGACACATGTCACTTCTGTGTTCTGCTCCTTAGACATTGTCAGTGTATTTGTACAGTGATAACATGGAGATACGAAATCTGTGCCATGGTGGTCATTGAATTGATCTTTGCGTGCATAATTTAGCACTCACTTTGGCATTACACGGCATGTTTATAGTCATGCTTCTTTGTTTTTTGTTTTTTTTGGGGTGATGGGTGTTTATTCGTCATGCTTGAATAGTTGAAATAAAATGGTTGAACTTTGAACTGAAATCGTGCGATATAAATCCTGCTCCGATTAGTCAAGATATTCTCCAATTCAACTGTTTTTTCTTTGAGATTAATTTTGATACACTATTTATATCTATATAAAAGAGTTCTACATCAATTATTTTTTATTTTCCAAATATATTCCTTCTCTATTACCAAAGAAGGAAATTAATCTCCTTCAAATTTAATCAAACTTACTCTTCTAATTAGTGTTTTTTCCATAAATCAAATCAAGATCCTCTATGGGATTAAAGTATATCTCTACTATTATGTCAATACCCTTATTGGTGAACTAACAATTATTTGAAAAGACTAATAAGATTTCACAATTTACGTAAATCACTTCAGACAAGTTTGCAGCCCATAAATTTCTTTTTCACGAAGCATGATAACTTTCCAAACAGAGATTGGCATCAGTTACCGAAACAGTACTATCATATATAAATTTGTATATTACTCCCGCCGTATATGTTACATCACTATGCTGCTATAAATGACCATGCATTATCTAAGCATTGCCCTTTTTCGTCTGAAAACGGAGAGCCCGAGAGGGAAAAAACCAATTTCATTTTAGCCTCTTTAAAGTTACTTCGTAGTAACAAAGTGTATTATTTGACAGTTTTAGAAGCATTTATACTAAATTCAACAGAAACGTAAATACCCAGTTTATGATACTCACAACTATATCGATGGTTTTATGTTTTGAATATCTTGCCCACAAATACAGAACACAGTACCCATTAAACTATATATTGCAGAGTTTCCACTTATTGATGGACATTCTTACATGCATTGATCCCCAAACAAAAATCCAAAGACTATAAGTTACCTGCCGAACACATGTAGACCATGTGATGAGAAAAGTTACCTGCCGAACACATGTAACCATGTGATGAGAAACGTTATGGGTAGACAAGATCT
Organism: Pterocarpus macrocarpus; assembly: GCA_031439585.1. Classification (NCBI taxonomy): domain Eukaryota; kingdom Viridiplantae; phylum Streptophyta; class Magnoliopsida; order Fabales; family Fabaceae; genus Pterocarpus; species Pterocarpus macrocarpus. The sequence goes on along the minus strand of CM062516.1, from coordinate 57,243,168 downwards.
TAGGAGATTAAAGCTGGTATGTGTTGAACCAAAGCCCTACTGTTGCTACAATCTAAGACTTCCGGGGGTGCCAAAAAGCTTACATCCGTCATGCAGTTTCAAAGGGTAATTGTACAAATACGTTACATTTGCAAAGTTCATGTGCCAAATACATTATATATACATATTTAAGTATCTCTCCTGAACAATGCAGTCACAAAAAGGGTACCGGCCATCCCAACTCCTCTCATCACATCCTCTTTACTCAAAATTCTCAGCATGCCCATGGTTTGCAAAAAGATAAACCACGGAATTTCCTTTCTTATCATTTATTTTTAAGAAGCTGATATCATCTAGTTGGAAAATGTTTAGTTCTTGTTGTTTTATCACTTATCAGTTATGTGTTCTACTAAAATGTAAGTCTTTTTATATTTTAAGCGAGACAAGTGAGGAGATGTAACCATTATTTATTTATTTATTTACAATGTAACGACTAATTACTAAGAGACATTGGTACTGGAGAAAGCTCTAGAAATACTATATATATAATTAAGATATCAGTAGCCAGAAGCAAAGGAGTACTATGCATTAGAATCATAACTACCACTATTGCTCAAAGTATTCGACAGACTATGGTTGTGCCTGGTTAAGAGCTTGTCAACACCAACATCCTCTCTGCACACAGCAGCATTTGCTTTATGTGAAGTTCGCTTTCCTTTGAAGACACCCCATAAGTAATACTTAGCTTGAAATCCTGCCCAAAGGGTATCTCAAATTAAAATGTAATTTTAAGTTCTATAAACAATAAGATTGAAATGTGTCAATGAAGAGTTAGAACAAATGTAGCTCACTCCGATGTGTCATTGGGAGTGCAGTTGAAGGAAAAATTAGGAGCTCTGCATTTTCAGCCACAACCCTTATGGCAAGTTCAAGTTGAATGAGTTCATCAACCAGCTTATCAAAGGCCTTTTCGTCTCTGTAGGGAAAGTGATATTTAGACATATCATATTAAAGAGAGCACAGTAACATCACGTTAATATTGTCTGAGGAATAACCTTTCACTCTCAGGAAAGAAATAGAGAGCAATGCTCTGACCAGTTGCCCCCCCGTTCTTGAAACTTTTAGGCCACACCGAAGATCTGGGAAGCAAATCCGCACAAAGCACCTCTGGCAAAAGTGCCGTCTCCTCCAGAGCTTTGGAACATGCTAAACTGGACATATGGGCCAGAAGTCCAGTGACAATACCAACAGTTTCGTTGCAGAAGTTAAAACTCCCCCTATTAAACAGAAAATTCAATTCCAGATAATACTAACCAAACAGCTATAAATATTCACCAATATCAAATGAAGTTAGCAAAACAAATTTGAAATTTCTTACCTCCAAATTGGATTAACAACAGGCTGTGCATATACATGACAATCTAATTCTACACAATTTAAATCATCACTGGTGGCTACTAGAGAGACTTGAACAGATTCAGACCCTACATTAGAATTATCTGCATCTTTTGGAAGTGGTCCACACTCATTTTTATACTTGCTTCCTTCATCACAGCAGTTACTACATTGAGTTTGGTCAAGCTGAGGCAATCGGTGACCATCAGATAACAGGGCCTTAGTTTTTGTGACTAAGCCAGGGTTAACTTTTCTTTTCGTCTGATTCTCTTCTTCAAACATCTTCTGCTGCTGTTGATCACTAACTTTTCTTTTCTTCTGCTTCTCTTCTCCAATCATCTTGTGTGCCTGTGGATTGCTTTTCTTCACTCCATTTATGCAATTCCCTTGCTCTCTTCTGGCTTTGATTGCATCATTTGCTAAACTTAAGGAGTCGCTAGTTTCATATGAGACAGGAATAGATTGGTCACGAGAAGACGGCTCTACTAGCTTTGCTTCACAGTCCTCACAAAACCATGTAACTTCATCCCTAAAAATCACAGACCCGTCTAAACAGTACCTGAGTAAGGAAAGTTAAGAAGTTAGAGGCCAATAAAGCCCTTTACGAACATGCAAAATTGCAATTTTATAAACAGCCAATATTTCTATGTCATAAAACACTGGGAAAAAAATTTCAGAAACAGTTCAAAGTCTGAGTTATTAAAACAATTGTGCTGTTTATCAATTCAGTTCTTCTTTGGTTTACTTAACCCAACTATAATGGGTACACTCCCAAGTCTCACATTCAATACCAATAGAAATTTTAAATAACATCATTATGGCAATAAAAAGAGATGCAACTACAGCTATTTACTGATGATAAAAAACTGCTACAAAAGTAAATCACAAATTTAAAAGCACTTTTACTAAAATCCGAAATCATATCTCTGTTTTATACAACATAAACAACAACAAAGCGACATCATGGATTAAACAATGTCATTGTGTCCAATCATAAATTATGTTTGCAAACAAACCATTCAAAATTTCTTTCTTGATCCATGTCATGAAGATTCAACAAAGTTTTACTTGGCTATTAAATGCCTAACACAACCTTCCTCTTTTATCCAGGCGTGGGACTGACTACGTAAAGATTTGCAACAAACCCCAAATAGGCAGAGTTTCTATTTTATATCACATATGATAGACACAAAAATAAATGCATATTATACAAAAAGAGGTGGTCAGGGTATTAATACCAAGCAGGGAGATCGTTTCATTTCAATTATCCTTTGGATTGTCCAATTATAATTACACTCCCCAAATAGGCAGAGTTTCTATTTTATATCACATATGATAGATACAAAAATAAATGCATATTATACAAAAAAAGGTGGTCAGGGTATTAATACCAAGCAGGGAGATCGTTTCATTTCAATTATCCTTTGGATTGTCCAATTATAATTACACTCCCCAAATAGGCAGAGTTTCTATTTTATAATGCGTATGAATATATGACACATATAAAAATCACTACATATTATGCACAAAAGATGGTTATGATAGTAATACCAAGCAGGAAGTATCGTTTCGTTTCAATTATCCTTTGGATTGTACAATTGTTACTCCCACCTCCAATACACTCAAATAGAAATTTCAAAAAATATCTGAATGGCACATTAGAAGTAGTGCCATCTGGAACTAAGTATGAGACAAATATTTGCTACAAGGGCATCCAAGAATGCAGAGAGAGGGAGTAAAGAATAAGTACCTATGCAAAGCATAAGCCTGACACTCATTGCAAAAAACCAAGGTCTCCGGAAAACCTTTGTCGCCACACTTGAGACAAACAGTTTCCTACAACAAATGTATAGAGTTTTATTGAAATGGTTCACAACTCATAAGAAAGAAAGTGCAACTCCAAATATACACTCTTTTACAAAATACTATGGTAGATACACGTATATAAAAGCTGTGACTCATAAGTATGCTTAGTTTTGGAGTCGTGCGTGCCCAACAAAAATCACAGTTCTTTAAAGTTGGAAAAAACTCGCTCCATTTAGTGCTCCAACATTTTTGCTACAGATCAGAATATAAGCATTGCAATTTTGCATCTGCTGTTGCAAAACACTAACAATTCATTCTTCTGTTCCACTTATTTCAATTTTTTTTATCATGTTTATCTAATTTTATGTGGACAATGCATTGTCCTAAAAAAAGAGGAATCTCCAAAATGGCTGCTAAATCGGCAATTCTTCAGTTGTTACAAAGTTAAACCAACCACAAGTAGAATTGTTGGTTTGTTCAATTGGTAAGTTTAATCCCTGTCAAGTAACAGCTCATAATTTCCTTCATCAAAACCATTAAATGATACCAAAACCAATGCACTAAGAGTTCATTTGGATGTGCTATTTTGAGTAAAAAAAAATCTCTTTTAACAAAATAAGTACTTTTCATGATTTTTAGCATGTTTGAATAAGCTTTAAAAAATAAATAAATAAATAAACACTAGAAAAAGCACAAATTGTACTCTCTTTTTTTTCAAAAGCTACACTTTTGAGCTTCTAAAGATTTTTTTTTTTTGTCTGTTAACATAAAATGTTGTTTGAGTACAAAAGAAGACCTTTTTAAATATTACCTCCCAACTATACCTTTTTAAAAGATCTTTCAAAAAAAGATAACATAAAAAAAAAAAAAAAAAACTTTTTTAAGAAGCTCGCTCAAACTAGCCCTAAACCTCTTTAAGAAGCAATCACTGATGATTAATACAATAATTTCACCGGGCCATCAAGCATTGAACTTCCAAAATCACTGATGCAGCTATCCTATCCTGCATCTATAACATACATAACTGAAACAAATTCTTATGGGACAAGCACAATCAAAATAATAGCATAATGAATTAAACCACATTTCAAGAAAAAAGCAAGAAAGAAACTTGTATCACCTAAAACCACTTTCCTTACCGCTTAACGAGAGAGAGAGAGAGATGAATAAACCCACCAAACTAAGACAATAACATTCCAAATTCTATTTACAAAAAAATAACAGTTTTTTGACGTCCCAGAACATGATAAACTTGAAACTAGAGCTCCATTATCCAGAAAAAGAAGTAATAAAAGAAAAAGGGAAGTCACTGACCATAGTGTTGTTTAGGTTGAAGGGTGGGTCATAAGAATGGAGCAGATTGAACAGGCATTAGTGTTGGGTTTCAAAGGGAAAATTGCATTGCAATGTGAAGGAAGCAGTGTTCCAATCTATGTCTCTCAGTTAAGGGAAGGGATAAAAGCCTAAAGAACGCTCCTTGTGCACTGTCGTCTGCGCGGGTGTAAGTTCGAGAGAGAATATGGAATTGGAAGCCGCAAAGGTTGAGAGTGGGTAAACCCAAAAAGAAATAAGGTAACTGGTAAGTGGATGTTAATAATCGGTGCTTAATTTTTTATTTTTTATTTTTCAAAAAGGCACCAAGGGTTTGTTTGAATTAATCATAAAATTAAATTTATTTTAATAATAGATTATACATATAATTTTTTTTAATTGATTATGATAAAACTAATCTTAAGTTTGAATGAATTAATTTAAAAGTGATTTTTAATGTAGTGTGTTTGTTTTAATTGTATGAAAAAAAATGAATTATATAAAGTAAATTAATAAAAAAATATGAAACAATTTGCTTATATTATATAATATTTAATACTTTAGTTCAATTTGGTAAAACTATCATAATTTCAAAATAAATTACTTTCTACTTATAATACAAAATTTAATATTATGCTTAAAAAAAAGGATCAAAGTAATGCTTTTTACAATTTTTTTCTAGTATAAATAAAATAAATTGAAGATTATAATCCATTTTATTTGTTTTTAGTAAACATAATAGATTATATTTAAAATATTTCTTTTGATAAATAATATGCATTTCCAAACATGGACCAATGGTAATATTCACGTCACAAACTCATGTGAAGAAAGAAAATAAATATAAAATATTAATTATATGATAAAAATAATTGATTTGTTCTCTAACTTAATTTTTATTTTTAAATATGCCCTCTAAATAATAAATGTTTTATACTCTAACTTTTAATAACTAAATATGCTTATCCTCTTTGTAAAAGTTATTAACTAATTACATTAATAGAAGGATCTTATCTGGTATCTAAATTTTCAAAAAAGTACAAAAATATGTTCAAATTTATTTTTACTGTTTTCTTCATAAAATTCTAAAACCAATAAGAACATTAAAACTAATGTAATATTTTTGTAATTAGAATTAAAAACAAGAAATGGAAATAGAAAATGGAAATGAAAACTAAACAAACCCTTATTCTACAGCACCACAATCGAGCCTCTGTATAAGAGCTCTATTGCTTCTTGAATTTTGGGACAACTACGGATCTTCTTAATTAGCTTATTATTGTTTTCGATTTTTTTTATCAAAATATAAAATTTATGTGTTCATTTCTGTTAATGGTCCATGTCACCATTTCATTAAGAGTTAACTAATAGAATTTAACATAAAAACTAACTTGTTAAAATATGCTTAACCTTAATGATTAAGGTGAGGTTATTGAAACTCCATTTTACTTATCTACAACCCTCATTATTAGTTTATAACTTAAATTTTTTAAACTACCCTCATTTAAATGAATTAATGCTATTAATTAATTAAGTATATTATTATTTTTTATTTACATTTCTATTTGGTATCAATTACTCTCATCTTTGTTTTCATAAATTTTTTCTTTCTATTTCATTGCATAACACTTTCCTCTATTCCTTTAATTTATCCATTTTTTTATATTTATTCAAAATTTCCAAAAAAATAACATGCAAATATTTATAACAAAAATTATGTAAAAACATAGGTGCTTTTTTTTTTTCAACCGGTAAAAACATAGGATTTAAGCAAATGCTTAATATCAAAATATATCAATAAAAAATTAAGGTTTAATTACTTTTCACGTCCTTATAATTTCATTCAATTTTTCATTAGGTCTTTATAATTTAAAAATTTATAATCAACTCTCTATACGATATAAAATTTTTCAATCAGATCTCTGCGATTAACCACTATTACAAAAACAATCCTACCGAATTATGAGTTTCGAATTCTGCCACATCTATTTCATACTGAACGTTTATTAAACTTTAGGGTCCATGTTCTGGTTCTGGGTTCCGCTCCATCTATTTCATACTGAATGTTAACATATTTAACCTTAGGGTCTAGGTTTCGAGTTCTAAGTTTCAAGTGAAGAGGGGATGAAGATAGAATATTCCATAAATATTTCATTTTTTCATAATGGCAGGGACCTAATTGAAAAAATTTATATATTATAAAGATCTGATTGTAAATTTTTAAACTATAAGAATCTAATTGAAAATTGAATGAAACTAAAGAAACCTGTAGGGTAATTAAACCAAAAATTAATATCCAATAATTAATAAAAAGTAAATAATACTAATGATAATAACAAGTCCATACATAAATAAAAAAAGTGCATGTCAAAAGCTAATATATTTTTATCTTATATTAATTCATCCCAATGAGCCTTCATAAAAATTAATAATAGGCTATACTAGTTTTGTATGCATAATTTATTGTAATTTATTTTCTTCTTAAGTTTTAAAAAATTGACCTACACTTATAGATAGTATTATATATGTTTATTAATTATCAGATGTTAAATTTTTATTTAGACATTTTTGTGATATACATTTACTTAAAACCTATGATTTTATATGAATATTGTTGTAAATATTTGCATAAAAAATTTTTTTGGGAAATTTTGAATAAATATAAAAATATTAATAAATTAAGGACTCTCTTTGATACAGAGAAAAATATAATATAATAAAGTAGAGCAATAAGTGATGCAATGGAGTAGAGAAAAGAGTTTGTAAAAAAATTAAAGGTGTGAGTAATTCTTTTAAATGAGAGTGTGAATAGATAAATAATAACATACTAATTAAAATTTAATTTTAATTAAATTAATCTATTTAGATAAAAATAATTTAGGAAATTAAAGTTATATACTACATTAATGGAGAGTATGGATAGATTAAAAAAAGTACTAATAGCCTGCCCCTAAAGACTAATATCTTAGCAATTTTTTCTTTTTAGTGATGATTGATCTATTTAAAGTCAATTATCTTAGGAATTAAAGTGTAGATTGACTCAGTAGCTAATCCATGATTTTTATTTTTTTTTAGACATGTTTAGTCGTAGCTGAAAATTTATATTGCTCTGAAGTGAAAATTTTCTGTAAGCAACTGTGAAGAAAGCAGAATTAAGAAAGAGATACTATAACTTTAAAAAAGTAGCTTATATGAAAAATATTAAGAAGTAATAAGAGAAACAATTATTCAAATCTATGCGAACTTCCTCATAGATAACTTAATTATTATTGTATTTCAAAATAATGTCAAAATTTTTAAATATTAAAAAAAATACATTCTATACATAAATTTTATTGCTCTTCTTCATCGGTAAAATTTGAATGTATGAATTTTAATTATTATAAAAAATTTTACTGTTCTTTGAAGGATTACAATTTTAATTTATTCATGACAGAATATATTGACAAAAAAATATGTTTAATGTTATTTTTTAAAATAACTAAAACTAAAACTTTGAAATGCAGTAAAAATAAGAATAAAATGAACCTTAATAACATAAATATTAAATGAATAATTTAATCTTGGTTTAGACAATGAGTTTAATTTGATTGAATTGTCAGTTTAAAAAAAATTTAGACAGATATTCAATATTGTCTTGTAAATAAATATTTTTGATTCAACTATTTATTATTTAAAAATTTTTATAAATAAAAATATATTATTAAATAATAATATTAAATTTTTTTATACTATTAATGTATTAAAATTAATCTATTAAACAATAAACTTTAACCAACAGAAAAAAAAGAAGTTTTTATATTATTAAAATATGAAAATTAATCTATTAAACAATAAACATTAACCGATCGGAAAAAGAGAAGGAGAATTGCTATTTAGCTCGAACAGCAACTGTACAAATGTGCACGAAACAATATATAACCAACAAAAAATGCGATTTAAAGTTTAAAATTATAAATTTATCCCTTTTTAATATTATTAGTAAAAATCGTATGAATACTACTTCGTACCAAATAATATTTCTGAAGGAAAAGGTCGGTGCGTACTCTGGTGAAGATGGATTTTTCCATCTTCACGTGAAGATACGATGTGTTATAACGGATTGGTGACATGTGGTAGAGGTGTATTGATGCACCAATCACTTATGATGTATTGTAGTAATATCTAATTTTAAGAAAATTTAAAAAAAATAATTTTACATTCTTAGGTGTAATCAAAAAATTTTATCAGTGTAATTTTAATTATTATACACTGACAGTGTAAAATTACACTGGCAGTATAAAATAATTTTACACTGTCAGAATCAAAAAATTTTATCAGTGTAATTTTACGTAAAATTATACTGGCAATATAAACTAATTTCTGTTATCGATTGTAATCATAAAATTTTATCAGTATAATTTTAATTATCATACAATGATAATGTAAAATTATACTGGCAGTATAAAATAATTTTATACTGTCAGTGATAAAATTTTTTGATTACACTGACAGTATAAAATTATTTTATACTGTCAGTGTAATTTTACATTATCAGTGTATGATAATTAAAATTATACTGATAAAATTTTTTGATTACACTGATAGTGTAAAAATAGTTTATATTGCTAGTATAATTTTACGTGAAATTACACTGATAAAATTTTTTGATTCTGACAGTGTAAAATTATTTTATACTGCCAGTGTAATTTTATACTGTCAGTGTATAATAATTAAAATTACACTGATAAAATTTTTTGATTACATTGACAATGTAAAATTATTTTATATTATCAATATAATTTTATATTGTCAGTGTATAATAATTAATTTTTAAAATATATTTAATTAGTATAATTTTATACTGTCAGTGTATAATAATTAAAATTACACTGATAAAATTTTTTGATTACACTGGCAATATAAAATTATTTTTTTTAAATTTTCTTAAAATTAGATATTACTACAATACATCATAAGTGATTGGTGCATCAATACACCTCTGCCACATGTCACCAATCCGTTACAACACGTCGTATCTTCACGTGAAGATGGAAAAATCCATCTTCACCAGAGTACGGCCCAATTCTGAAAAAAGAAATCTTGTACACAGTTGAGAAACACCCGACAGCCAGACAACCGCTCTTTTCGGTCGTTGACTATGTTATCATTCTCTGGCGATGTCGCATACCAAGGGCCTCGACGGCGTCCGCATGACGTCGTCAAACACTTACTCTTCTAGTTCGGTGTGAACAACCATCTCCGACCTCAGGTGATAACAATTTTTGTCTGCTTTGAATTTTGATTATTTTTTTGCCCTAAGTTACCTCTTTTTCGCATCTTCGTATTTAAAGATGCTGTTTTAGTGATGAGCTAATCAAAATGAACGGGAGAGAAAAGTCCTGCATCAAGCCCAACCATTGATTGAGTAAAGTAATCCTTATTTGGGTTTAGGGAAAGTCATTATTCACCTGAAGAGAAAAAAATATTACGTTGCCCCATTCCATCCCCCAAAGGGTATGTAAGAGCCTGACAGTGGAGAAAGCTATTCAGAACTGCTAGTTTTTTTTTTTTTTTTCTTCCTGTCTTTTCAGAATATATATGTACTTTATTGATAACAGTTGCTCATCATATTTTCAGCATCAACTAATCAAAAAACAACCTGATTGACTCTGAATTCGACATTTGCTGGTGTCGAGTAATGTCATGTATGGCGTCATGTAGTTGTATTCTCAGCTAATACATCTTCCAGATTAGCCTATATCATCCATAAAAGCCATCAAGAATTGGATAACCATTATCTTCACAACTTTGCTTCCTATGATTTGCTTGCCGAGGGTGGACTCATTTAAGTAGAACATTTTATTTTGTAGTTGACTATAATTAAAATCCGGAGATGACAGAGCTTACTCAGAAATGTATTGATATAGTAATTTGATATTAGAGAACTAGGTAACTTGGAACCTGGAAGCAAGGTTCTAAACGATCTGCATTCACAGTATTAATTAATGATCTAATGCAACAATCAATGGTATCCACTTAGAATAATGTAGTCACTCAGAAAGTTAAAAAACAACCAACAAAGAACCAAACTGAAAAGCTATGCCACTCTAGAATTGTAATATGGTTACTGAAAAGTAGATAACATCAGATGTCATCATCACTAGCAACAGCTACCGCGGGCACTACAGTTTCTGTAAAATTGCTATCAGGTGGAAACTTACTTCCATCTTATTGGTCATACATCTCTGATCTTTCCTCTCTGTCTCCTAAACCTTCCCACCTTCGAAGATCCTTCATATTCTTGCATTTAGACTAATTGTCACTTTCTCCTTCATTTTCTAATACCTTTCAGCCTTCTTTTGACTAGCCACTTTTTGCAGGGTAATAGTGTCTGGCTCTGCACAATCCATCGTGCAGCAAGGAGGTCTGCTTCTTTTTTTCCTTCCCATTTTTGGAGAAGCTGAGTTGGAGGTAGACCATTTCCTCTACTGCCCTTTGGAAAATGGAGCCTCTTGTATACATGTGCCAGTGCCTTGGCCTTCAACAACTGGAGCAGCACTAGGATTCTGTGACAATTCCCCCACTGTTGTTGACATACAACTTTCACAAGTCCATGAGATATCTTCACTTAAATCTTCTGGCAGTTTCTCTAAACAGTAACTGGAAAAGCAATAAAAATAGCCAATTCTAGAGCATATTTAGCCAGTCAAATGATAGGCTAAATAATGTTAACCAATAAAAAATAACATTAGTATGGTAATTTGTAGCCTATTTTCCAAAGAAGAAAAACCGATCAGCGACAGAAATATCAAGAAATTTACCAATCATCATATCAACAAACACAAATTCAAATGAATCTTAGGTGACTTAATTTTAAACAATTGCTTCTTAACAGATAATATTCCAAGTTTCAACCATGAAGCATGAAAACTCTAATGCCTGTTGGGGAAAATACCACAAGTTTTCCTATTGGAACAACTTACGTATGTTCAGCAGCTTCCCCACATGTCATGCAGTAATTTAGAGCCTCAGGGAAGCCACGATTGCCACATGTCAAACTGCTTCTTCTGACATTTTGTTTCAGCCTGCAACATCACATTCTTACGGATGAAATTCAAAGCATCATATTAATATTCCATATTGTTCTAATGGTGTAATACCCCAGCACGAGATTTTTATAGTCTGTCAATATCGGATCCCGAAATTTTTAAGTTTGAACCCTATACTTCCTTGGAGGGCTATAGGATTGAGGTATTTTTCTAAGATTAAAAGTCCCAATAATAGTTCCCTGGACATCAATGAGTTGAAGATGGATTTTTAACGAATTTTAGAGAATGAGGAATCCCTTCGTTTTTAATGCAAGAGTTTATTGAAATGCAAAGTTTTGAAAAATTGTATTAAAATCCAAAAGTTGGATTTTGATTCCTAAGGATTTTGAATTTTTAGACATTTATGTAAATAAATATATGCAATATCTTGGACCTGGGAAAGAACTGCAGAAGGAGAGAACCAAGTTTTTGAAGTTGGTAATCAATTACATAGGACCTGTAATCAATGACAAGCCTCTCTGTACGCCTTCATGCTAAGTTTTTCCCTGTTGTAATCGATTACCACGGGTCTATATAAGGTCATGGACGCGTCTCCCCTTTATTTTCCGTGAATTTCACTCTCTCTCTACCCCTACACTCTCTCTCTTCTCTCTAAAACTCCTTCCCCTTCATTCTTTAACTCAATCCTTCAAATCTTTCCATCAAATTACACTATTTTCACTTACATAACCTCAAATTCTTCATTTAATTTCCATTCTTTTCTCCTTCCAACATCAATCTTGTTGGGTTTTGGAATTTGGAGGAGGTGACACCAAGATTTTCAATCCTTTCTTCTCCCTTTTTCTTTTCTAAAGATAATCTTTAAACTCCCTTTCTCTTATGAATTATGGATTATTTCTCCAATAGTGAATTTCTGGAGAGTCCTAAGTTAGAAAAATTAAGAATTTTGTTATCTGAGAATAAATTGGGTTAATTTTGGGTCTTAATGATTGATATTGAATTAGATTGTCATAATTGTGGTGATATATCCCGCTGGAGGTCCAGTTCTTGGCTCCGTGTCCTGTGGGCTTAAAGATTCTGCTATTGGGATTAAGTCTGTGAGTAGATAGTTTATCCCTAATTTATTTCCGGTATATTTATTTAATATGTACACAAATGATTTGATATATCATGGAATTATAATTTATATCCCGGTAGCCTATTTATATTCAAAATTATCACGAGACACTGAAGGAATTTTTGGTGAATCTTGCTAATCGTTTGAATATATATTAGGCAACTATGAAATGTTATAAATTTTTCGAGGCATGATAATGTTAGAGCTTTTGTTTTTCTTTATGTTATGATTTAATTTTTTTAACATGAGAATCTATATTAAGTGATATGTATGATGAGACTATGAAGATGGCTCTTGTATAAAAAGGAATTGAAAACTCATGATTGAATATTTGGTATAAGGACATTTATGATTGATGGAAAAAGGAAAGACTTGGGAAAGTCTAGGCCAGGATCAGCATGTTAATAGCAGTATATGTTAGCCTTGGTACACCTTGAATTATTATTATACAGCCACACACAGTGTGATGCGTGACAAACTACAAAGTCACACAAAGGATGTGATTCCTAACGGATTATCCTGGAATAGGTAGTTTTCCATGGATTTTAGAAAATTAAATGATAATTGAAACTAAGATTTCTATTTGGTTTTTATCTATATGATTTAGTTTAATATTTAAAAGTTGTACATTGTCTCATATGGATTAGGGATAACTTATCTCTCACTGAGTTATAAAACTCACCAGTTATTCTTCCTTTCTTTTCAGATACAGGTTCCATTTTGGAATTCAATCTCCCTATTCCTTGTAGCCAGTTCTGCTTCTTCGGTGAGCCCTAATGATCTATGGCGTTTGGAATTTTAAATGTTTGTTTATTGTATTCCCTAGAGTAATGTAGGTCCATGGTACTACATGAAGGATCCGATCCTTGCTGGATTATGTATATGTTTATGTAGTGGTTATGTGTATTAGGATGATTGAATTTATAAAGGAAGGAAAATTAGTATTTGGATTAAATGGCTTAAAATGATATATGCTTATATTTATATAGGTTTGGATATATTTTGAAAATTTATTATATTGCATGCTGAGGGGTGCATTCTGAGAATGACTAGATCCCCAATGGATAAGTGTGATTGTTTGAATGTGCAGGATGAGGACCCGTGTTTAGGAATTATCCTAAATACAAAGGGAACTCTATCCGATTCTTGTAAAAAAAAAATTGCGTGATGAAAGACTTGTTTGGGGACATGTCCCCTATGCGCCGGTCACAGCTCTAGTTGGGTCGTGACAAATGCAAAATATAATTTCACACAGAATCTTCAATCTTCTTTCTTTCTGCTCAAAGATCGGTTATTTAGACTGAAAAGCATATTAGGTGGTCGATGTAGATCATCCAAAAGCCACCTCTTTCACGTTAGGTGGCCCTCGCGAAAAGCACTTTGCACGACTTAGCCAAAAATTCCATTCAACTAATAAACTGACAAGAAGTCATGGACCTCATTAGAGTGAAGAAATACCCCCTTTTTCTTTTGGTTAATCCTAAAGGTGTTTCCAAAAAAAGCTAGTTGTTCACTTCAACGTTAAGTTCATGATATCTGGATTCACTTGACAATGGAAATCAACAAAGGACACTCCAATGCCCAAGTAAATAAATGTTTTGGTTTTCATGACTGTAGCCATGCCCCATTTTATTAGACCGAAAGGGAGTGATTCCTCCTTGTAGGATTTGGAGTAGTATCTGATAAGTGGATATGATATGAAACATATATGTTAGAATATGTCATTTCACACCTCGGTGAATTTTACAATTGAAGACAAGTAAACGTGTCTTAACTTTAGTAAAAGAACCTGATCAATTGTAGGAAATTAAGTGGGAATTCCCAAACTCCTCTGGCTCACCAAGTTGAATCTCTGGATGCATAGCAGACAGTCTGCCCTTTACAAGTATAGTTTGATTTCTGACGTTTCATTAGTTTCTTGTGAGCTAGTTACAAAACCTTAGAATATGATTTGCCTGTTTATAATAAGTTTGAAACAATGTCCATTCATGGTAATGATGTAATCCATACTGTAGGCCCACATTTGAGATCTGCTAAACCAGGTGCTGACTAACCATTTTGATGAAATTAGACAGTAACGGTACATATGTGAGGTAAGATTTTGCAGAAGAAGAAAAGAAAAGGAAGGGTTTAAAGAGTAACTATGAGTATATTTTACTCTTTAAACCTTTCCTTTCCTTTCCTTCTCCTCTAAAACCTCTACTCATAAACACATCCTAAAAGACTAAAACAGCCATCATGAGATTAAACAGTCAGTGAATTCAAAGTCTAGAACACAATCCAGTGACAGAAACCAAAAAGACTTGGTTGCTAATTTCAGTTGGATATTGTTATTAAACAAGAAAACAAGCACTTTACTTATGGCTGAAAGCATTACAAGCCCCATTATCATCTAGAGTCCTCAACCATGATGCTTTCTCACAAATCAATGATCTAAAATAATCTGGACTTCAATGTACAATATCCTAGTAAAACTGGCTCCTAGGGGTCAAATATGGAGCATCCTCTGTACTGAGCCAATCCCCAACAGCATTTTGTGTATCATTTGGACAAACAGGCCTAATTCTCACCCTTGGCTTAGTGGAGGGCAAGGTTGGAAGTGGTGCTTCCTTCTTAAGAATCCTAGCTGCATCTCTCACTCTTGGCCTCTTCTCATAGTCAGGATGCACACAAGCAAGTCCCACCAGGAGCATCCTTTCCATCTCTTGTGCATCAAACTTTCCCTTCAATCTTGGATCAGCAGCCTCAGTGAGTTTGTTCTTTTCCCACAAGTTCCACACAAAATCAGCAACCACAGTTCCATCATCTTCCACTGGCTTCCTCCCAGATGCCACCTCCAGCACCACTACACCAAAGCTGTACACATCAGTCTTCACAGTTGGAACACCAGAATACACATATTCAGGAGCAAGGTACCCCATTGTTCCTGCCGGTATAGTAGCATCCCTTGTGCTAGAACTATGCTCATACACTTCTGCAAGACCAAAATCCCCAAGCTTGGCATTGAAGTCTGC
Source organism: Pterocarpus macrocarpus (assembly GCA_031439585.1). Taxonomy (NCBI): domain Eukaryota; kingdom Viridiplantae; phylum Streptophyta; class Magnoliopsida; order Fabales; family Fabaceae; genus Pterocarpus; species Pterocarpus macrocarpus. The sequence goes on along the minus strand of CM062516.1, from coordinate 57,227,515 downwards.
ATCAAGCATTATATTGCAAGTCTTCACATCTCTATGAATGATTTGCCTCTCACATTCTTCATGGAGATAGGTGAGAGCAGAAGCAACCCCTAGAACTATATTAACCCTCTGCTTCCATGACAAGACAATTGAAGAATTGAAGTTTCTATGCAGAACTTTGTTGAGGCTCCCATTGGGTAGGAACTCATAAACAAGGACCAACTCATTCCCCTCACAGCACCATCCTTTAAGCTGAACCAAATTCTTGTGCCTCAAGCAACTCACCATTGTAGCAAACTCAGTGGCGAAAGGATTGTGCAAGCAGTCCAAACCATTAGCATTCTCAAACCTTTTCACTGCCACATCTCCTCCACAAGGAAGTGACCCTTTATAAACCTTTGCTGATGCACCTTCCCCAACAAGCCTATCTCGATTAAACCCCATTGTGGCTGATTTGATCTCAGAAAGTGACAATCTCGTTGGCACCTTAGTTGTCTGAAGCCTACAACTCTGGCCTCCCCTAATCTGCCTAACACCACCCTTCTTCTTTGTCAAGAAAATAGAGATAACAACAACTGCACCCAATGCAGACACAACAAATGCTGTTATGCCTCCCAATCCAAGAGCCATCTCCCCAATCTTTCGTCTTCTATGATGTGCTCCATTTTGCTGAGTGGATATAGCTGAATCCCCAGGATAGCAAAAGAAACAATCTCCTTCTTCCACCATATCCAATGGACTCGCTGCATGGGAATAACCAAAAGTCTTGAACTGCCAATGATCAATAACATGAATACCTGAGCCCTGGTCATTGGAGGCAGAGAAACCAACATGCATGAACTCCTTGAACTTGTCAGAGAGGTCGATCTGGGAAGCAAGAATGGGAGTTGGAGGCCTTGTTGACGAGTAACCAACCCACACACGAACCATCTTCATCACATCCCTATACTCTATCCACGCATTGATGAGCTTCCCGCTTTTGAGGTCAATCCCACGAGAGAGAGCATCCACGGAGGCAAAAGACACGACACTGCTGAGATCAATGCCGATATGGTTGCCATTGATGTCACCAAGTGAAGGGTCAAAGCTGGTGTCAAACTCCACTGCAAAGTAAGAGTCTTGTTGGTCCAAAAAGGGCGCGGGAAGTCCCATATACCCGCGAGAGAGGCTTCCGAAGTCGGTGGCTGGGGCTATGAGGAAAGCAATGCCGTCCCCAGAAGGGCAAGAAGGAGAGGAAACGATGGAGAATGAGAAGCGGCATGAGAATGAAGCTGTGGAGTTTGTTTCGGGATCAAGAAACCGAACTGGGTACACGTAGAAAGCTCTTCCAACTCCACAAGATGAAGAAGAAGAAGAAGAAGATGATGATGATGGTAATGAAGAAGAAGAAGGAAAGCAAGAGAGTTGTTCCTTGGTGAGGCTAATGGCGTTGTCACTGAAGAAGGCGTCACCGAAGAGTGTGACGTTTTCTGAAGGCAAGAAGGGGACGGAAAGTGATGAGGGAAAAGTGAAGAGAAAGAAATGGAGCCATAAGAGCAGCAAAGAGTGCCAACGCATTGTAAGAGATTCTTGCAGGAAACTTGAGAATGGTGGCAAGTTTTCTTTCAAGAATTTGCTTTCATGGTACTGGTACAGTGGCATGTGGGTTAGTTGGTTGTTATCGTTGAAAGCTACGATAGAAGATGGAGTGGCTTCAGTGGAACCATTTAGGAGGCCTAACTCTTCTTCTAAGCCCAATGGCTTGGACAAGGTTTTCATCCAACCTTGCGCTTGGGCTAAACTTGATTTTTGTATGCACATGTTAAAATAATTAAGTTATTTTAAAACACAATGTAATTTATTTGATAAAAAATAATTAATTTAACGTTTTAAATTTTTTGCTTATGATTTGTTTGTGTATTTATATATGTAATTGTTAATGAATGATACTATACGATTTAAAGAAAAAATTAATTTCTATGCAATAACAGTGTAGTTAATAGAATTGCAAAAGAAAAATTAAATTATATTAAGTAATTATTCATTAAATAATTATTTACTGTAATTTATTATTTTTTATAATTTTATTAATTGATACATTGTTAATGTATAAACATTAAATTTTTTAAAAGATATATATATTTTTTTATTCGGAAGACGTTATTCACCCATAAAAGGAAGTTAATCTCACAAAGTTTTCAACTTCACGGCTTAGGGAGAAGTGTTTTTTTTTTTTTTTGTGATGAAGAGAAGTTTCTTGATATAAAATTATGAAAAATAATAATAAAGCGTAAATATGAAAAAGGAAAGTTGCACTCTAAAAAGATCTATAGCGTTTGTTACTAGTAATAAAATCAAGTCAATTTGATTAAATTTATTTATATATTCCAAGTCAACTAATTATTTTATTCATGCATTGGATGAATTAGAGAAATGTTATTCGTATATAATATATCTAAGATATTGTGTCGATATACTTCTATCCATTAGATGTTAGATGTGTTATATATAAATAACATATCTCAAAGAATTATATTATTTTATATTTAATATTTATCAATTTTATTTAAAATAATTTTTTACCCAAAATTGGTTATTTATAGCATAAGTGGATTGCCGCCCCATGCGAATATTACCTATACTGCTAACCAATCCAAAATTACATAAGCAGTTCTTAACACTAAAGAGCAATCTTTTACTTAAGAATAATTTATTTTATATAATATCACATTATTTTTTTATTAAGTATTCTTACTAGTGTTACATGTCAGTGCTATTTTCAATTTTTAAAAATAATTGATCCTATTCTTTTCTTATCAAAACTTACAAATTGTTGTCTTTATAACTGTGTTAAGTCAATATTGTCTTCAATCATTAATGCTAGATTTTTTTCAGTAACGTTATCATTATTTTTTTCCATTTACTATTTTATTCTTTTATACTAAAATTTAACATAATGATTATTTTGTATTTTATTATAATTAAAAAAATTTACCTCTCGAAACAAACTTATTATTAACTGATTATTTAATATTTTTCTTCTTAACCCTCATGCTTTGTCTTTTTTAATCTCATTATTCTATTTTTATTTTAAAATAGAAATGTATGAAATGATCTTATTAACATAATGGTGATTTTATATTTTATATTTATTATTTTCATTTAAAAATGATTTTTTTCTTCTCCAGATGAATTTATTATATACTAATACTATAATATGATTTATATTCGTGCCTGCACTGACTTGATTTTTTTAAAATATATATATATATATATATATATATATATATATATATATATATATATATATATATATATATATATATAATTACTGATATTATTAAATACTTCTCAAGATAATTTTACTGTAGATATAAATAAATAATTACCTTAAAAGATGTATATATGATGCCATAATATTGGCAAGCAGAATAAGATAGTCTATATTTACATTATATCACCAACGTGAGGTTGGTCAAAGTAGTTAAGTGCTTTGACCTCTTAACTAAGTGTCTCATGTTCGAGCCTTGAAAATAAAAAAAATTCTCACAGAAAGACCTAAAGCCTCCTCCATGGTCTTTACAAATTAAGTTGGATTAATTGAATTCCTGATAATAAAGTCCAGTGAACTAGTTGGCTTCACCCAAAATATTTACAATATATCAAAATTAATTTCATATATTAGAACATTAATTTTAGACCATTTACAATAAATAAAATGAAATTATTTTTATTCATAATATGAAATGGTCAAATGTGAATTTACAATTTTTATTTTAAAATTTAGTGACAGAAAAATTAGTTTGTAAAATTTTTACTTGATATAAATATCGAAGGTGTACATGTTATTTTAACATAATTGATTTCCAATAACAACTAACATTTTTTTTTTCTTTTGGGGTCTTTACAACTAACATTGTTATATGAGGAATTTGCATATATCAAATTTTATTTAATATTTTCTTTTCTGGATGTTTTATAGAGTGATGATGATGTTTTATGACTGATTTTGCATGGGTGTTGTGATTAAAATTGGATTTGGGGGCAAATAGCTTGAAGGGAGGAGACAAACCTAGAAGTAGGATAGGATTTCCCTTGGCGGTCCGTACGACGGAGCATACAGCTCCGCTTACCACTATTTGAATTTGATGAAACCATTTTTAAATGAAACTAGACATTCAGGGCTTTCCATACATATATCATAATAGGCCATTGGATTAGTATAGAATTAGTTATAAATTTTTGAAGTTAGACCTAGAAATCTGGGTTCTCACCCGAGCAGCATGGGTTGAGAAGGGTGTATCTCACCCTATACAACCTCAAATTGAGTGCAACTAAAGATATTTGAAAGCTAACACATGAGAGAACATCCCATAAAAATTTCATAATTTAATCCATTGTCATTTGTTCCCAGCATATCAATGAAGTTGGCTTAGGTTTAAATTGGCCTAGGACAAGACAGCCCAGTAACGTAATGTTTTGAGACTCATAACTCAACATCTACTTAGGCAAATGACATGAAACCTAACTCATTTTAAAGCTTGTTATTAGATTCGTTTTGATATAAAATTCACATGATTCCATCTAGTTTTCGATTTTTAGTGAATTTTCTTCTATAGGAACTCAATTCTGGCTAAGAACAGGACATGTTGAAATAAAATGTTTATATCTAAAGTTATACAACTCAAAATGAGATGGGACCAAAAGGGTTAGAATCTAGACATATGAGGTTATGACATATCCAAAAATTAGATTTAAATGAATAGAATTGAATGAGAAATGAGGCACACCAAATCCGGACAGAACAGAGGGGTTTAAACTGAAAATTCTATTGATGTTTAAATTGAAATTGTTGATTGTTATTATGAATGTACATGTATAATTGAGATTGTTGATTGATGTTATGAATGTACATGTATAATTGTTGCTCTATACTGAAATTATAAGTTGTGTAAATGTACTGGTTGTCTGGCACTATTCACGGGGAAACGGACTCGATCCGTTATACTGCCGAAATTTCGGTAAGAAATTCATAAGTTATGAAATTCATGACAACTTGAGTACTTTAGAAGTAAAGAGACAAGTTAGATGTGCATTCATTTCATGACATTTATAAAGAAGTTCACATCACTTGGGCCAGTCCCGGAATAAATTAAGGGGAATAGATCAGTGGGAAGGTTGGGGAAAGTAAACCTACCATCCCAGATAGGAACGAGCTTGGTCCTGAAAAGCGGACTATTACCCAGGAGTATATGGCCAATGACTTCCAGGGGACCAAGGATGGAAATAAGTTATAAAAGGCGAAAGCCTCCAAGAATAAGATGCATCTTCTCATTGCACATGCATATATACAGTGTAATACTTTTCTATTGTTTGTTCTAGATCTCTGTTTATTATTCACAAACATGCTATTATTCCGCTGTAATCACTATTTGAGTAAATTAATATATCTGTTAATTAAAATTGAACTTGTTTCGGTGTATATTTTACAAATGAGTATTTAAGTTAAACATTATCATTTTACCATACTATTGGAAAATTTTTGCACGATCGAAACAACTGGGAACGACAGCGATGACACCTGTTTAGAACTAGGGATTTCTACTGAGAAATTTCTATTTCTCACCCTACTGTATATTACCACGTCATTCTCAGACTATGGAGCACGCCGCGATAGGAGACCTCTTCATTGAGTTCCCCGAGCTTCACATACACCTTGACCCATTTCTAGACTCTGTATATATATCCGGGCAGTGCGCTTCGTTTATACTTCTTCTTCCAGAGAGACTTCGCCGTACCCTTGATGCACCCCCTGTTTGATCCCGCGATCCCGTATATCGCCATTCCACTTCATATGGCCTATCCATTTCCACCTCCTCCCGCAGTAGCAGCAGCACCAGCACTAGCACTAGCCCCCGCTCCTATGGCTCCTCCTGCTTCACTACCTCATCCGATGCTTTCCGCCTCGACACCAGAGAAGGACCCATCAGAGGCAGCGAGTTCCTCCTCATCCTCTGCTCCCAGCACGGGCCACCCTCCTGCAGATGCACCCATGGCGAATGGGTTTCTTTCTTCGGATTCTGGTTAGATAGTGGGCGTACCATAGTGGTAGTAGGTGTATAGAATGACCCTATTTTGGCAGTCTGGGTCATGGATAGATGAATAGATATTAGGAGATGTATATGAAATGTCCAATGGGGACCACTTAGGCTGCTGTTCATAGAAACTGGTCGTTTCATTTTGTATTAGCGGCCTCATTTTGTTACCTTGTAAACTTTGACAAACTTTAAAATCAGATATTTATATACATGTTTATGATGCCGCTTGTAGTTACTCTGTTCTTATTATATTTTTATTTATGATATATTATTTACAGCATACTGATTGATCAGTATTTATTCCGCCGTCACGCAGAAAATTTTGTTATGCGATTAAATATTCTTACTCGAGTAAATCATACTAATACAGAAAATAGAATTAAAGCAGTATTACACGTAATCACCTATCGGATAATTTATTATGACTTAAGCATAGTACTTTGTCTGGTAAGGTGTTACACCTTGCGCCTGGGTTGAACTTGATTTTGCTATTTGGTTGTTGGTGCGTTTTGCTATGCACTGCCTCAAGAATGGTGCATCGCACACCTTGGCGATCTAATGGTGAAGATTAATGATGTATCGGTACTCTAATTAATTTTGATACACTGTAATATGGCCTCTTTCTTCCTAAGTCAATGAACTTCACTGACGAACACCACACCCCGCCATTGTTCTCTGCACAATCAACCACAACATGGCCTGCTACCTTGACTTTTTTGCCACAGCCATCCCCTCTCTTAGTCTATGTTGCACAGATACTTCAAAATAGTCGTTGTATCCGTATCCGATACGTGTTGTGTTTGATATTTTACAGATATTTTTAGATACTTCTAATTATATTTTAAAAAATTTTGCTTTATTTTTATCATTTAGATACCTATATAAATGGAAATTCTAAAGCAATGAATAAAATAAATACATTTTAATACATTTACAAGAATTTATGCTAATATTTAAATTATTATTCTTCTATTTTAATTTAAGATTTATATTTTTATATTAATTTTTTTACTAATTTTATATATTATACTATACCCGTATCGTATTTTATAATTTTTAAACTTATCATATCCCCGTATCCGTATCGTATCACATCCGTATCTCGTATCTATATTCATGTCATAGCTTTAGTCTCAACTACCACCACGCACTCACTGCAGTTCCGCGTTCAACTTAGCCACCACGTCGATGTCCTTGCAAGAAGAGCACTGGTTCGTTGTCTTTGTCGTTACGATGGAAGCTTGACGGCGATAGTCTGATCGACAGGAGCACTAGCCTTGACGAGGATGATGATGAATCTGTGCCATTGGAGGGAGGGAACAAAGGTTGCCGTGGCATGAATCTCTGGTGAGGCAGGGGCTAGCGATAGTGGTAGACAGTAGTGAGGCGAGCAGTAGTTTGTGGCGGATGTTGAGGAAAGGTAACTTGAAAGTAATGATCTCCGGCAAGGCAGAGCGCTGGCGGTGACTAGGTTGGAGGTCGACGAACAAGGTAGTGGCCACGGCCAGAATACCTGTCAAGTTAAGAGGTAGAGAGAAGTTGAGAAATATTACAGTGTATCATAAAGAAAAAGTGTTGATACACCTGCAGTTGGGAGATTTGAGCAATACATCGGTGTATTAAACACCGAGTTGAGAATGGTGCATTAAGGATGGCGCCTTGATTGTTAAACAAAAAAGAAAGCAAAACTATATTTTAGTCTCTGAAAGATTTTTATTTTAACATTTTAGTAAAAGATTAAATATATATATTTTAGTACTTGAAAGATTTTTATTTTAACATTTCAGTCCTTAATGGAGTGTTTGGCAAAGGAAAGAAAAAGAGAATAAAGAAGTTGAGAAGAAAGAAAGTGAGTAGATTTTTAATTTTTGCAAGTATGTTTGGATGAAAAAAAAATGAGAGAAAAAGAAGTAGAAGAATAATTATTCCTCTTATTTATTTGTGTGAAAAAGTGAAAAGAAAGAAAAAGATAATGATGACAAATGACAATTTTACACTTATATTATTATAAAAAAGGATTTCAACTATAAATATAGAGTTTAGTAAAAAATTAGTGAAAACATAAAAATTAATGCAATTTTGTCATAAATTAATCTATCAAAATAATATAAATAAATATAATTTAAATTGACCTTATATATATATATTCACGTCTATATTTTTAATTTATATTTAATAATTATATTAATTAATATCAAATAAAAATTTTACTATTTTTAATTTAACAAGTTTAAAATAATATCAACCTATTAAATCAAATCAATATTAATAAAAATAAATTATTTAAAATAAAACCACTATTTTAAATTAATCTAATATTTAAAAAATATTACTTAAAAATATGTTTTACCAACTAAACATTACCAAAAATATTATTTAGCTATTATTTAAATTCTTAACACAATATAAAAGAAAAACAAAACTTATATAGTACTCTGTTTAAAATAAAATGTTGGTAACTGAGAAATTTTAAAATTTTACATAGCTTATATTTTGGATATTTTCTCTATTCATTTTTAATAATATAGTGATGGAGGAATTAAATTGTTTAATAAAATATAGTGTTGATTGGAAAAGAAAAGAAGAGGAGATAAAATAGGGGAAGGATCATGCAATACTTTAAGCGGTATTGCGTATCCTAAGCCCCTTGTTGAACACCTTCCCCTTCTTAATCCTTCGCAGTGGATTTTTTTTTTCACCCATCATCTTTTATCTCGCCTCCCTGTCTGACTCATAGCTCTCTTTCTCTTGATCTCTCTCTTACACCACTACTGCTGCCACACACTACTCCCCCACCAGCTGTAACACTCTAATAAGACCACACTACACTTAAGTGGTATTGCAGTATTTATTAGCCGTTACAATTAAACTAGCAGAACATTTGTATATATAAAATGTTAATTGATGAAAATAGCATAATTTTTTTTTCAAAATAATATTCTTTAAAAACTGAGCCTTATAGCGCATAGAATCGATATTATTGTTGTGATGTGCGATACTAGAGTCCGTGATTTTAATTTGTATCATAAAGTTGTATAACAGAGGAACTATAGAATTTACATGAATAACTGTGCATTCATATATTAATAGAAATAAGTATTAGGTGTGCATAATTACCCAACTGTATCTCAAAAGTACCCAAGTAAGTCAACTTAGCAAGGCTCTATGCCAAGCTAAACAAAATATGTATACTCATCCTCAAGGAAGTACAAATCAACATAAAAGTTTCTATCATAGTCACATAACCACTACTAAGCATGCCTAAAATGCTATGGCACCCAAAATATACAGTTTTTAAGCCACAGTTCAAGCATTCCAACACAAACATGCACTCACTAGCTCACAGCTCAGGATTCATACACACACACACACACACACACATACACACATATATATATATTACAAAAAGACCAATCCACACTAAAACCCCAACCTACAGAATGTGGAACCTGTTCTCTAACATGGGCTCCTCAGGATCCTCCTTTAACTGCATCTCCGAAAGAATCTCAGTACCCACAGACAAAGAACCGGACTCAGCAACATGCACAATTGGATAAGGTGAACTCCCCTCAGAGGGATCAGTCTCCAACGAAGAGGCAGAGGGAGCAGGCTCCGAAAAATGCGGTGGATAAGCAAGACGAAGGGCGAAATCAGTATACGAACGACGAAAATCAAAGTGCCAGCTAACTACTGGGATGCTGACGGGCGGCGGAAGAAAATGTACAACCTAAAGCTACTATGAGCTACCAGAAGTAGCGAGTCTAGGGCAAGGTTATAGTGCCATGACCACTCAGGCACCTCCATAAAGATCACCGCAGTCGCCATCTGCTTCATCTGAGGACGACATGGGAACACATAGGGATGAGAAATAAATTATTTCTCAGTAAGGACTCCTAACTGAACACTAAACTAACATCATCATCGCCTTAACCACTTTGGTTTATTTAATAAAATCAGTGAATAAGTATAGATAGAATAAAGGTTCCTTTTAATAGCTTTTGAAAACTTAATTCTGAAGTGGATCAATGTTTATTCATTCACTTGGATTGAGACTCTAAGACATAGTAATATCATTAGCACATGGAAACATAACTCAAATGCCAACATGCAAAGAATGCTATGCAAGACTTATGAAGGATGCTTATGCTCATTACTCATTTAGTCCTTGTGACTACTCTTTATTTCTTTAGCCCTTGTGGCCATCTTTATTTCTTTAGCCTTGGGGCTATCTTTAACCCGTGCTCTTACTTATTATTGCCATTGGATAGACTGTCCTAGGATGTGAGCTCACTCTGTGACCATCGTCACATAGAATTATCTAAATCAGACTCTAGCTGACAAAGGAATCTACCTCTACAATTGGAGGGGTGTTCGGCCGCTACCTCCAAAGTAAAGGGGTATCTTAGTGGTCACCTTCCCTTACCAAAGGATTATGCCTGATTATCTTGTCTGTGCGGATCACCTTCCCTTACCGAAGGATCATTTCCTAGTTTTAATTAAAGAATTTGTGCATTACTTTAATGCGTAGTATTCTTTAAATAGAGTTCATGATTCTTGGCACAACTTTCTCTAATTCTCATGGGCTTATGCATTATGATGCAACACATAAAAAGAAACTTTTCTGATGAAAATTCGACAGTATAACGGTTGTACCGAGAGAAATCCAAAAATTTAAAAACACTAACAAACAGCCAGAATTTCCCAGTCATAGTCATAACATCAATAATAATTCATCATCTCATAGTTCCAACACATCCATCATCATAAATATAACAATCATCATCATAAGGCCTAAGTGAAGTACTCAAGGCAAGAATCATCAAAATTCCAAGAGTCAAAAATAGAAAGGCATACCTTGGCTTTCATTCTTTGGCCTCATTGGCCACAACAATCATTCAATAATTTCCATCTCAAATAGCTTACCACCATCACAATCATTTCACATTAGAAAAGTTATATCTAACATAACACTTTTCTCAATAGCTCTTAGCTTGAAGATTTAAGTTTTTGTTTAAAGGAACCTATTCCAACTTGCTAATACTTTAGTCACAATTAAAATTTAGTTATCAAGTCTTTTAGCCCATGCAAGGGAATATTCTACTACTCTTATTGGCCTAATCTTGGTAATATGCTATTTTCTCATCATTCATTCCTCCAAACTAACTCTAAACCTTATCAAACTTACCTCACTTGATTATATATGGTTCAAGGCACTTAAATTCATCATAATGACTTAGAATACTCCACTAAAACATGGGTTTTGTTGACCCTCAAACACATGGCTGAAAATAACTCATTAAGCTAGAGATCTTGACTAGTTGATTCCCAAACCTTCCATAATTCACCTCCAACCAATTTTAACCATTCAAGGATGTTTCTAAAGTCTATATAACTTAAATATTCAAGCCTAAAAACAGTTTTGATATCTATTGGGGGATGAGAATCGAAACTCACACTTCTAGTGACTTACCGTAACTAGTTTGAGTCTAAAATTATTTCTACTTATTCTTATACTAAACCAACTACAAAAGGACAATTTTGGCTTCCATATATCATGTATTTCAAGTGGTAAAATCAGTTTGGTATGATTCTATTGATGAGATAATTAAATTCCCACTTTTCTAATTTGCTAGTGTTAAGTTTCAACTATCCCTTTTGTGACAAAATCCAAGATAAGCATTCTGACATATTTGTCTCCATATTCACACTTATATTTAGGTACAACTAAGTCATTTAAACTCATAGGAATCTTAATCCTTCATTGACTCATGGAGTTTTAAGCCTTAACCTCAATATTCCTATTTTAACTAGTTTATACCATAGTTTGATTAATAACCTTCTTAAGGATTTTAACTCACAAAAACTAGATTAGAATACTCCTCTATACTAACCTAAGCCAAATCTAAACCTCAAACATACAACTATATTGAGCACTTAGAACCCTAGAATAGTGAATCTTACTCTTGAGGCATAAATTTCTCAAGAATCTCAACAAGAAAAGGCTAGAAATCCCTACCTCAATATCCTAGCTTGAAGGCCCTCCAAGGTTTAAGCTCCAAATCTTCAAAAACCTTCCAATCAAGTGGAGAAACTCCTTGCTTCTCCCTTTGACAGCAGCTCGCGACTTGAGGGGAGAAAAGGAGTAGATTTTTGCGCCAACAATGGAGGGGAAAGAGAGGAAATGAGGAGAGAAAGAAGGGAGCTTTGGGTTTTGAGTGAAATTTGCAAGCTATGGGGAGTTAAAGAAGAAATCGCGAGGGTTTGAGAGAGAGAAAGTAGCATGAATAAGAAAGTGAGGACGAGTGTCGTGAATGAGAGGATGAGAGAAAAAAAGAGTTATGTTTTAATGGGTGTTTGAGTGTTTTAAATGGTAGTGGGCATTTGAAATCTAGCCTTTGGATTAAGGATAAGACTTGTAATTTGGTCCAAGCCTTTGATAAAAGATTTGAAGTGATAGTTATTACTTTATGTCACTTATGAATACTTTGTGACATGACACGGGTACTCGGTGATATCCGGAATCCTTAAATTAAATAGTTGTAAGAGCTTCAAGGAGTTCCGGAAGGATTTTTAAATTGTCTCAGAAATATTTTTACCCAGAAAATAATTTGCTAAATTTGTCTCCCTAACAGGATATTTAACTGTGCACTTAATCTATTATTTTCTCATTTTATTTCTCCGTTTTAATTTTTATTTGTTGCATTTTGGGTAAATAATTTTTTTCTATTAAAGATTATTTAAAATCCATGGTTTCTAAATAATGTTGATCTTATTTTAAATATACGTTATTTTCTAAATAATTTTACATGGCATTATTTATTTAATTTGTAACATAGAGTTGCAAATACGGCAAAAATTTGAGATGTTACACCAGCCACCACTCATGCTTCCCCTCTCTCCACCACCCTCACTACTGAGAATCACCCAAAATACCCAAAACAGTCACTAAAAAAAAAAATTTCAAAACATAGAACTAGAGACCAACCCTTCAACATGGCGGTGGGGGGATGTAGTGCTTCGGTGCAAACAGTGGCAGTGGACAGTGCTTTCCTTCTTCAAAGATGAGAACAGGATGGGGGTAGGGTTCGGTTCTTTTTTTTTTTTAGATGTAGCCATTATTGGAAATTAGGCAAGTCACTACTTTTTTCAGCATTTTTCCATCCAAGTGTGGGGAAAAAGAATATTTGTGGGTTCCACCCACTATTTTCCACTATTTATTCTTTCATCACATACTTCCTCCCACAACCAAACAAGGTAAAATAACATATTTCCGTCCCATTTCTTTTCTTTCCCACTCCTTCCTTTCAATTTCCCTCAACCAAACAAAACTTAAAAGATTAAATACATATAGTTTAACACTTTAGTTCTTAAAAAATTAAAATATATACACTTTAGCTCTTAAAAGATTTAATCTTCTAAGGACTAAAGTGTTAAAATAAAAATATTTTAAAGACTAAAGTATATGTATTTAATTTTTTTAGGACTAGAGTTTTTGCATTTATTCTTCTAAGGACTAATTGTTAAAATGAAAATTTTTTAGAGATTAAAGTATACGCATTTAATCTTTTAAGGACTAAAATGTTAAAATAAAAAAAATTAGGGACTAAAGTGTAAATTTATTTTTTAAAAAAAGATATTTGATCTCTCTTCTTATTTATATTTTTATTTATACACTTAATTGATTTAAAATTAAAATGTAATTTAATTAACAAAAATAAATAATTTAACCTTTCAATTTTTAGCTTATGATTTGTATGTGTTTTTATATGTAATTATTAATGATACTATATGATAAAAAAGAGTAGTCTTACTTTCGGACTTCAGAAGAAGTTATTCATCCATATAAGGAAGTTAGCTTCCAAAATGTTTTTCAAAAATTGGTAAGAAATATGTCGATACATTTAACTGCCAAGCAATATTTTAAATAGTAACTAGTGTGTTTACATATTCAAGATACAAACTTTTGTTATGATCTTTATAAAAAAAAACTTTTGTCATGAGCAAATATGACAATTCACATTTATATAAAAATAAAAGCAGTTGTGTAAACATTCCTGGAAGGACAACATTTTCATTCAAATATGTTACGATAACTGTATGAAATTGAGTTATTTAGGTTCATAATGAATAAAAAAGTATATTAGGATCTTGAGATTTGAACTAGTTTTAATTGATTTTGACTTATATTCCAACTTAGACTTACTTAATTGAAATCATTTTACTTTTGTTGGAATTTTGTTCTCTTTGAGCTCTATTAATTTTTCATATTCTTAATAATTAGTATTTCTCATTTATGGTACTAGACGGCACCCATGTGCTACACGGGAAACAAATTTTAAATTACTATTAATTTAAGGTTATTTAATACTTTATTTTAAAAGATATTAAATTAATTTTTATAATTTTAGGTTTGAATATAGGTATTTTGATACATATATGTTATCAGTTGATGGGGAATAAAAAATGAGTAAATTACCCAATAAAATAATAAATTAGTTGAAAATGATATAACATATAAATGTATAAAGCTTTTGAAACTAATTAAATTAAAATTTAGATATTGTCTTTATCAGGTTAAATTTATTATAAATATATTCGTCATATATTGTATAATAACTGCCGTAACTATTTTAAATTATAACAATGATATTTATATATATTACGATTATCTAATGGTTGTGCGTGGTTGTTCATCTTAAAAATTTTGAAAGTAATTAAGCCTCAAGTTTAATTCAACATAAATTGAACTAATATATAATATAAGTATATTAAAATATTACAAAATGTTATAAAGTGTATTCCTAAAAACTAGCTAAAATCACTTAAATTATCCTAAATATTTTTTTATCAAGTTTAAATTAACACATATAACTATGTTTTTATAAATTAAATTAAATAATAGCAAGATATTGGTTTTACTTAATAAGACACCCCAAATATGGTTATAAAATTAATTTTGTTAATGAGGTTAAGTTAAAATAATGAATTGAAGATAATTTATTTGACAATTTGATTAAACATATTTTTTTATTAATAATAGAGGTTTTGAATACCCAATAAAATAATAAATTAGTTGAAATGATATAACATATAAAGATATAAATATTTTCAACTAACTAAATTAAAATTTAGATATTGCCTTCATCTGAATAAATTTAGATATTCCTACTTTTTATGAAATAAGCGATAAGCGATATGAATATTTGAAAGAAAAAATATATACACCATTATTTCTGTAATATGATTAAATTAGATTAAATTACTTTTTTAAAGTAATAACTACAAAGTAAAGATATGAAACTCATAAAATTAAGCAAAAAAATACTACATGAATAATATAGCAAAACTATATTTATGAAATTTATTTATACATTATAAATAGTGTTAGAATTTATGCATGTGAATAAGGGTGCATTTATTTCGATTTTTAAAGAAGATGATTATAAATTTTGAATTTTTTATTTTTTATGTACTATGTACTATGATTATAAAAAAAGTGAGTTATATTTATTTCCTATGCACTATGTAGATAATGTCGATGTGTATTTAACTAAAGTATCTTTTGAACTAAAGCATTTTTCTTTATATATAGTTGTTTCACCTACACTCCTCCTTCTCTATTTTCCTACTAATTCAAGAAATACTTAAAATATGAATTTATAAAAAAATTTGAGCCATTAATATAAATTAAATGTTTTTTAGAAAATTTATATTTTTTATTTTTTAATCTATACGCTAATAATGTCAAATAAGAAATCTCATCAAGCAAATCAAATTCATTTGATTGAAAATGTATTTAATTTTGTACTAAAAATTTTGAATTTGATTTGTAACCAAAAATATATTTTGAAAAGGCATAAATTATTGTAAAATTGAAAAATTTTGGTTTTGAGAAAGAAAAATGGCTATCAATGAATGGATGAAGAAGCCTAAAATTGGTTGTACAACTATTTAATGCAAGTGTTGAAAAAAAAAGCAAAAATAAAAAATATTAAGTTAAAGTATTAAATTGAGATTCTTGATATTCAAAATATGAAAATTATAGTATTACTTTAATATATAGATATATAATTTTTATTTTTATCTTTTTTCAAGACTTACATTAAATAGCTACAATATCAAATTTATGACATTTCATATTCTAGATGCAATGAGTCTCTAAGAAATACTAAAAATAGAGTAGAGTTGTTATCCATGGTATGAACACATATATATTGACCTGGTTTTATTCATCAAAGACCTCCACAATTGTAGGTCCTCCATACCATATTCTAATACACTTATCATTGAGTTCAAACTAAATAACATAAGGCAAATCCTAAACTCTTAACATATCACACAATAATAGCAAGGGTCTCTAAAAAACTATTAGATTATTCATTCAACATGTTTTATAAAATCAAAATATTTATCTATCTCCATAAGCTCAACTCTAAAAGTTTCTAATACAATATTCAAAATTAATTATTATAATGACAAATTATAAATTTTGATAATATAATTAGATTATATAATAAATGATATTTTAATTTTTTTAAAAGACTTATATCTTTTAGTTAATAAAAAATTATAGTTAAAAATAATAATAATGATAAACTAACACAATGATAATAGACACTCGGTTCATTTGCTTGTTCTCCCCTCTGAATAAAGTGCTCACCGGATGACTAACAACAGATCGACCAACCTGTTTGGTTTCTTCATTTTCTCTCTTCAAGCCGTCCATCTTTCATATATTTTATGTTGAGAAATATTTGAGAAACTCTTTTTTTATGGGCTATTATATCAACTTATATCTCATTTATTATTAAATAAAATATAAATCCTATTCATCTATATTTTATTTAATAATAAATAAAATATAAATTAATATAATATTCTATAAAAAATAAGTTCTTATGTCCCTGCTCTTTTAATTTTTTCCCTACGATATCCAGTATCATATGCACGTCAATTCATGCCAACGCATGGACACTTGGCATTTTTACTTGTCCTCACCTCTAAAGTAGAGCAAAGGCCGTCAGACTTATGGCAGTTTTAGGACGGCACCGAAGAAACCTCCTTTGGCATTTTTATTTACTTTCTTCGACACATCCATACTTTCATATATTTTATTTTTCCCCTGTGATATCCAATATCATAATGCGCGTCAATTCATGCTAACGCATGGACACTTGGCATTTATCAAATTTAATTTTACATATATCGAATCAATATATAAGTATATTAAAATATTACAAAATATTATATAGTATATATATCTAAAAAAATAGTTAAAATTATTCTTAAAATTTTGATTTTATCAAGTTTAAATTAGCACGTATAACTATATTTTTTATAAATTAAATTAAATAATATCAAAATATTAGATTTATTGAATAAGACACTTTGAAATATGGTTATAAAATTAATTTTATTAGTGATATTAAATTAAAATGATGAAGGTAATTTATTTAACAATTTAATTAACCATATAATTTTTATAAAAATAATAAATATTTTGAATATTCAATTAAATAATGAATCATATCATATATTTATATTTTAAAGTAATATTATAATTTTTTTTATTGACTACATATATATGCGTCATACTTCGGTGGAAAGCAAAAAAAATTTGCACCGGTGCAAATCTGAGGTGTCATTCTCACATTAAACCAGTCTACAATAGACCTTATTTTTGGTGTTTCACAGCAGACACTCCTTCATCTCTCTCCCTCGCGACAGACACCCCTTTCTCCCTCACTCTTTCACGACAGCCTCGTGTGGCCTAAGCTTTTAAGCTCACCAGAAAAGCCAATGACTTTTCGCTTCATCTAACCGCCTTTTAGATTGCACGCCTTCTTCCGCATTGATCAAGCGCTGACCGCTATTTCAGCCAACGGTTTTCGAAGGCGGGACTTCTTCTCCAAATGTCTGTCATTGAAACTCCCACCGCTGATTACGTTTTCCAGTACGGCCTCGCCTTCGACGATGACGATAACAGCGGCGATGCCGTCGCTCTTTCGCCGCCGGCGATGACGTCGTCTACGCTACAGGTTTCCTTGCCAAGACTAAGAGAGACGAGCCAAACACCGCGAGAGAATAGGGAGATCTCGCGAGTTGCGCGAGAGTGGGAAAAGATAAGTTTTTAATGTGGAACACAAATGATAAGGCTCATCATAAGTTGATCCACATGGTCCTTTTTTATAGGGTCATCTCAAATTTGCATCGGTGCAAATTCTTTTTGCTTTCCGCTGAAATATGACCTATATATATATATATATAGAATTTAATTTAAGTACACTGACAGTATAAAATAGTTTTACACTGTCAGCCAATAAAAATAGTGGAAAGTGCCAACTCACACAAATAACTATCCATTATAATGAGGGACCCACCATGATTTCTCACTTTCCCCTATTTCTATTAGTTGACAGTGTAAAAACTGTTTTACACTGTCAGTGCATACCAATTAAACTCATATATATATATATATATATATATATATATATAGTGTTGATGGATGCCTAAATGAAAGCACTTATTAAACTAAAATATTTTTTTTTGCACATAATTATTTCACCTACACTCATCCTCTTCTTTTATTTTCCTACAAATTCAATAAATAATTAAAATATGAATTCATAAATTTTTTTAGCTGTGAATATATTAATTTTTAAAAAAATTCTATTTTTTTAATCAATACACTAACGATGACACATAAAAAGTCTCTACAAACATATACAAAGAAATTGATTGAAAATATATTTGATTTTGTATTTAAAATAAAATAAGTTTGGTCTTGTACCAAAAAACATATTTTGGAAAGGCATAAATTAATGAAAAATTTAAAAATTTTGCTTTTAGGAAAAAAAATTACTACCAATAAAAGGATGGAGAAACCTAAATTTGGTATTCTTTCACTGTTTATTCTTTCATCACATACTTCCTCCCATGACCAAACAAAGTAAAATAATATATTTCCTTCCCATTTCTTTCCTTTCCCACTCCTTCCTTTCAATTTTCCTCAACCAAGCAAAGCCTAAAAGATTAAATACATGTTTAGTTCTTAAAAAATTAAAATATATACACTTTAGCTCTCAAAAGATTTAATCTTTTAAAAACTAAAGTGTTAAAATAAAAATCTTTTAAGGATTAAAGTATATGTATTTAAATTTTTTAAGACTAAAGAGTATGCAGTTATTCTTCTAAGGACTAATTGTTAAAATGAAAATTTTTTAGAGATTAAAGTATACATATTTAATCTTTAAAGACTAAAGTGTTAAAATAAAAAAAATTTAGGGATTAAAGTATAAATTTATTTTTTAAAAAAAGATATTTGATCTCTCTTCTTATTTATATTTTTATTTATAACACTTAATTGAGTTAAAATTAAAATGTAATTTAATTAACAAAAATAAATAATTTAACCTTTCAATTTTTAGCTTATGATTTGTATGTGTTTTTATATGTAATTATTAATGATACCATATGATAAAAAAGAGTAGTCTTACTTTCGGACTTCAGAAGAAGTTATTCATCCATATAAGGAAGTTAACTTCCACAATGTTTTTCAAAAATCGGTAAGAAATATGTCGATACATTTAACTGTCAAGCAATATTTTAAATAGTAACTAGTGTGTTTACATATTCAAGATACAAACTGTTGTTATGATCTTTATAAAAAACAAAAAAAAAACTTTTGTCATGAGCAAATATGACAATTCACATTTATATAAAAATAAAAGCAGTGGTGTAAACATTCCTGGAAGGACAACATTTTCATTCAAATATGTTACGATAACTGTATGAAATTGAGTTATTTAGGTTCATAATGAATAAACAAGTATGCTAGGATCTTGAGATTTGAACTAGTTTTAATTGATTTTGACTTATATTTCAACTTAGACTTAGTTAATTGAAATCATTTTATTTTTGTTGGAATTTTGTTCTCTTTGAACTCTATTAATTTTTTATATTCTTAATCATTGGTATTTCTCATTTATGGTATTTGATGGTATTTTGAAGGCACAATATAAAGAAGAAGTCAATTTCAATGAGAAATCCAAGTTGGAATGCATTTTGACGTTGCTGTGGTAATTTGGACATAACTAGAGTTGTAGTTATTGTATTGAGCCAATTTTGGTGGCATTGAAAAGCTAAGAGAAAAACCTACAACTTTGATGAGACACCAAAGTCTGATTCACACATCTAAGATATAAAAAACTGCATGCAAGTTAAAAGATTAATGCTGAGACTAGTGCATAGTAGGTGGTGGAGTGTGAATTCAAAGTTTGCTATCAGATGACCTAGCGCAGTAGCACCTAGGCGCCCAAAGTGCTCCTTTTTTTTTTAGCTTAAATGCGAAAAGCAAGAGAGAAGGCTACGTATTTTAGGTTAGGAAATAAGAGAGAAGCATTTCTAAGGCTAGGAGGAGACTAAAAGACAACTAGAGAAAGAGAGATTGAGGAATCATCATTCCAAATTGTTGGTTTCTCATAGGTTTTCCTCTTACCTTTTCTTTTTTCTTTGTTTTCTTTCATTGCATGAGTTACTAGACTCTTTTGCTAAGGGTAGGAGTGACTTCTAATATGGTTGAATTGTATATAGGTTTTTGATAACTTGATATTAAAATTGTTGGATTAAAGGTTATTCCTTTGTATTATTGCAAATTTGTGAGTTGTTTTTTCATGAATTTATTTAGGGTTCATGCTCAAATAGGAAAATTTGTGTGTCAACTAGCTCTAGGGATCAACCTCATGATTTTCAAGGTTTAGGAATATATCTTGAAATTGTGTGAACTATGGATTAGTTTTTGTGCTTAAACCCTCTTTTTGTTGAAGTATAGTTAAGGGATTAACATATTTTAGTGAGAAAAGGAGAGTTGATTTTATCAAGAAATTGGGTTCAATCATATTGGAGGTTTGAGGTTGTCTAATTTTTCTTAATATCAAATGAATTGTTAATTACTTGAGCTGAAATTGCTAAATTAAAGAAAGGATTTTATATTATTGTTAATCTTCATTAATTTTTGCTTAAATCTTACTTGTTTTAGTTGGCTAGTTTTTTGCTTGTTTTAACTTTTAGCTTAGGGCTTTCTTCCACCCAAAATAATTGTTATAATCTAAACAGAATATAATTAGTGACTTGTTGATTGGCAACATCAATCCTCGTGGGACGATACTCACTCACCATGTTTACTACTCGAATGATTCAGTACACTTGCCGAGTAGTTATCAGTTACTTGTAATTAAACTTTTCACTTGAAAGTCTACAGAAAATTTCATTTTAAATTCGGAAAATGTGTGATTTATTAATTTGATCACTTACAAAAACTTGTGCAGTCTCTTGTTCCTTTCAATCAATGTGAATTGACATATCTTTGCTCCTAGCAAAAGTTTGAGCAATTCATGATAGAATAAGAAGTAAATTGTCTACCAAATACAAAAAGAATGATCATTGTTGGTTTTTTTTTTAATAAATTAAAGAAGTGGCATAGACATTTGTGGAATAGGACAATTTATCATCCAAATAATTGAACTTTTCCACCTCCACGTCCAAAAAAAATAAATAAAACTTTTCCACCTCAAAGTCTAGAGAAAATTTCATTTTAAATTCGTAAAATGTGTGATCTATTAATTTGATTGCTTTAAAAAACAAAACTTGTGTAATATTGTGCTCCTTTCAATCAATGTGAATTGTCATGTCTATGCTCATAACAGAAGTTTGTATCTTAAATATGGTCGATCAACGCATGATAGAGTAAGAAGTAGATTGTTTACCAAATACAAAAAATGAACAATCATTGCTTCTTCTTTTTTTTTTTTTTTTCTAATAGACATTTGTACATAGGATAGGACAAATTATCATTCAAATATGTCACTGTTATTTGAACTTTCCACCTCAAAATTCTAGAGAAAATTTTATAGTAAATTCAGAGAATGTGTGATTTGTTGATTTGATCACTTATCATTTTGATTTACTATAACCAGCATGTTCCTACTTGATATTGATATGAAACTAACTTATTGATCACTGTTGTGATTATGCGGCTTTTTTAATAATTATTTTATCCAAGTTTTCTTCCTCCTAGATGTGCAACAAACTTACCCAACTCTGGTTTGATCACTACCATTTACTTTAGTAACGGTACCAAAAAAGTGTTTTTACTTTCATAATTGAAAAAGTCTACATATGTGTTACTTCAATTTGATTCACACGTACATAAGTGAATTTACTTCAATTTAATTGACTTCGCCCAACTTTTGGCTTTAGCGTGTGACTTGTCCAGGAAGAAAAAGGCCTTTCCCGATTAAAAAAATTCTTTAATTATATAAGGAATTGCTTTGCTCTAAGGAGAACCGACG
Source organism: Pterocarpus macrocarpus (assembly GCA_031439585.1). NCBI lineage: Eukaryota > Viridiplantae > Streptophyta > Magnoliopsida > Fabales > Fabaceae > Pterocarpus > Pterocarpus macrocarpus. The sequence goes on along the minus strand of CM062516.1, from coordinate 57,205,110 downwards.
CTCTGTTGTTTGGTTCGAACACAATGGGTCACTATGTTCTCAAATTCCATGCTCTTTTGGTGTTGTTATTGCATTTAGGATCCATTGTCGGGTCCAACTTTGCAACTAAGGTTGGAGAAATGAAGTGCATAGAGAGGGAGAGACATGCACTGCTCATGTTCGAACAAGGCCTCCGAGATGAACATGGCATACTCTCTTCATGGAAGAACGAAGAAGATGGAGATTGTTGCAAATGGAAGGGAATTCGGTGCAACAATGAAACAGGCTACGTTGAAAGGCTTGATCTGCACTGCTCTGAAACATATCATTTGAGCGGTGAAATCAGTCCTTCTTTGATTGAGCTGCAGCACTTATCGCATCTAGACCTCAGTTGCTTATCAACTGCTGGTCGCATCCCAGAATTCTTGGGTTCTTTTCCCAACTTACGATATCTTAATCTCTCATCTGGTTTTGATAATTTTCGTATAGGAAGTTATTCTCTTGTGGGAGCAATCCCTTCTCAGCTTGGAAATCTCTCACAACTGAAGTATCTTGATCTTAGCTACAATAGTCTTGATGGAGCAATCCCTTTTCAGTTTGGAAATCTCTTGCAACTGCAGCATCTTGATCTTAGCTGGAATAAACTTGTTGGAGCAATCCCTTTCCAACTTGGGAACCTTTCAAGACTGCAGTCTCTTAGGCTTGGTAACAATTACAATCTCACAATTTATGATCAAAATCATGACAACACTGAGTGGCTATCAAATCTCTCCTCTTTAACAAATCTTGACTTGAGTGGAACTCCTATTCTCACTGATTCTTCTCATCACTCGCTGCAGTTCCTTGGAAAGCTTTTAGGCCTAAAGGAGTTGCGACTAAGCAATTGTGACCTTTCTGATGCTGATATTCTTCCACTACTTAATTCACCTTTGAATATTTCCACTTCTCTTTCTATCCTTGATCTCTCTGCCAATCATTTGACATCACCAACTATGTTCAACTGGGTGCTTAACTTCAGCTCCAATCTTCAAGAGCTTGACCTTTCTTTTAACTTCTTAAGAGGTACCATTCCCGATGATTTTGGCAACATAATGCATTCACTTGAATACATTCAACTCGGATACAACAAGCTAGAAGGCAAGGTTCCAAAATCCATAGGGAATATATGCACCTTGCAATCATTTTGGGCTATAGAAAATCAGTTGAGTGGAGGGCTTTCAAGTTTTATTCATAACTCTTCAAAATGCATCAGATCCTCATTACAGGAGGTGCATTTATGGCGAAATCAAATTTATGGCACGTTACCAGACCTTTCAACCGTCTCGTCTTTGAAAGCGTTACTGCTTTCGGACAATCAGTTAACTGGTGAAATACCTACAAGCCTCGGATTGCTTCCTGAGTTGGAGATGCTGTTCCTTGATGGAAATTCTCTTGAAGGTGTCGTCTCTGAATCCCATTTCACTAACCTCTCCAAATTGAAATACCTAAGCTTGTCCCACAACTCATTGACTATCAAGGTTAGTACTAGTTGGGTTCCACCTTTTCAAATATCTGTTATGCAACTATCAGGCTGCAAGCTAGATTCTAATTTTCCAAATTGGCTCAAAAATCAAAATGAATTGTCGCGGCTTGAAATTGCAAATGTTGGGAATCTGGATTCTATACCTGAGTGGTTGTGGGCAAAATTGCAAACAATAAATACCTTCAATATATCGGGCAACAATCTCACCGGCACAATTCCAAATTTACCACTTGAGTTATCTTATCCACCACAAATTGATATGGCTTCAAATAACTTTGAAGGTTCCATTCCATTGTTTTTGTTGAAAGCAAGTGCACCGTATCTCTCCAAAAATAAATTTTCAGATTTTGTTTCATTTGTGTGTAGCAACAACACAGCTGAACATTTGGGGATTTTGGATTTATCAAACAATCAATTAAAGGGTGAGTTGCCTGATTGTTGGAATAATCTAAACTCATTAGAGTTTCTTGACCTGAGCAGTAACAAATTGGAAGGAAAGATTCCCTCCTCAATGAGTGCCTTAACTAACATGGAGGCTTTGATTTTAAGAAATAATAGTTTGATCGGAGAATTACCTTCTTCCTTAAAGAGTTGGTCCCAGTTGGCCTGGTTGGACCTAGGAGAAAATAAGTTCTATGGTCCAATACCTCTATGGATAGGAGAAAGCTTACAACAATTGGTTGTCTTAAGCTTACGGTTCAATTACTTCAATGGAAGTCTACCTTCAAATCTCTGTTTCTTAAGAAAGCTTCGAGTCTTGGATCTCTCGCTAAATAGCTTATCAGGAGGAATCCCAACATGCATAAAGAATTTTACTACAATGGCTCAAGACACTGCAAGCTCAACTGAATCAATGGATCATGAGTATAGATACAAAAATGGACATTCATATATTTGGGTAGACTCATATTATAGTTTATACCTACCATTGAAGTGGAAAGGTGTAGATCGTAGCTTCAAAAATGCGGATTTGCTTCTAAAAAGCATTGATCTCTCAAGTAATCATCTCCAAGGGGAAATACCAATAGAAATCGAGTTCTTATTTGGACTTGTTTCATTGAATTTATCAAGGAACAATCTCAGTGGAGATATCATTTCTAATATCGGAAACTTAAAATCACTAGAGTTTCTTGATTTATCAAGAAATCATTTATCAGGCAAAATTCCTTCTAGTCTTTCTCAAATTGATCGTCTCACAATGTTAGATTTGTCAAATAATGACCTCAGCGGCAAAATTCCCATTGGAACACAATTGCAGAGCTTCAATATCTCAGCTTATGAAGAAAATCCCAATCTTTGTGGAGAACCGCTTAACAGAAAATGTCAGGAAGAGACAACAAAAGATCAGAAACCAGCAGTACAAGTGAGAGATGATAATTCAGTCTTTTTGGAAGCATTATACATGAGCCTGGGGATAGGATTCTTCACAGGTTTCTGTGGCTTCATAGGATCAATATTAGTACTACCATCTTGGAGAGAAACCTACGGCAGGCTCTTGAACAACTTGGTAGGCAGAATCTACGTCAGCAAGTAATAGTGAATAGGGTTGAGTGCTCCCCGTAGCTTAATGATGCGTAGGTAATAACTTCTATTTCTTCACCTCATGCCCTTCTTACTTCCTTTTCATACTTGAATTTAATTGAATGAAGAATGAATTGTCTCTTTGTTAATAAAGAGCGAGATTAACAAAATGCCTGCATGGAAGAAAGTGTAATACCTCTTCGATGGAACTCATTATGAATACTTTTGATATTTACTTATAGATGCTGTAGATTTACCATGAAACAAATTTGTTACTCTCTCTGCAACTTATATTTCACTTCTTGCTATTGTTGGTTAATTTAAGTAAAATCTTATTTAACAAAAATAAATTTTTCTCAGTCCCTCCATACCTCATCGTTCAATAAGTAGTGATAATAAACTTTGCCTCTGTTAAATGGTTATTTACTTTCTTTATTTCCTCTCAGTTTATAAATGAAAAATCCTTCCACCTTTTTTTCTTGGCATTTATTTCTCATCATATTGAAATTGAACTCTTGTAATGCTGGTCACCTGTACTGAAATTGAAGTTTCTTGCAGGATCTTCTACTCTTATGTTAACGGGGTGAGAGTGCATCTACTACTGTTGTCAATAAACCCAATGGAATTTGGTTCAAAGCACGCTTTTGCTGACCCTTTCTTATTATACATATTTGGATGAATGAATCTTATGCTGTAGTAAAATAAATTTGGTATTTGTTTCAAGCTTGGTACTATTGACCGTGTTTGAGTATTTTTCATTACAAGTTCTCAGACTTTCAAAAGACAAACTCCTCGTGTGTGTAAAGGTTGCAGTTAGTTGTGTGTTTATTTGCTGAAAAGTTGTTTGATATAATGACAGAACCACCATATCTCTTGAAATGTCCTTCATTTATGGGGTTACGTCTTATCCTATTGTTGAAAGGCTTCTGGATTTGGAAGTTGTTTAACATGTGTTTAGTACCAATTAAATTAATAACAAATAAAGCTGTACTGATTGAAAAAAATTTACCCCTTATAGCTGGTAAAATTGTACTAAGCAAAAATGAATTATGTATAATGTGATTATTCCAAAAAAAAAAAGAGTGAATTACGTACTATAACAAATAAAAAAATTCTTGGTACATAATATACTTAGTTCATAGAAAACGTGACCCTGGATTTGGGCATGTGGGGTATGAATGAACATCAAGATTGTTTCTGTTTCATTCTTTGAGGGATGTGATGCTGCAATTTGAGACGCGACTGTTTATTTTATTGTTTGAATGCCTTAGTGGTAGACTCGTTACTTTGCTCTACTTTAGGGCATATGAATAAGAAGCCAATTGTGCTCCATTTGCATTTATTGTTGCTTTGCTAAATTTCATTTACCTGAAGGTTTTGCTAATCTTTGAAGATTTCGGAGATGCATTCTCTCTATTCTTTAAGGTTTATCATTTGTCTCATCAGATTCATGGGTTTAAGACAATTGAGCATATTTTATTTGTATTAAATGATTGAAGTGCTAACAAGATGAGTATACCTATGGCAAAAAGTTCATCCATACTTTAAAAAAGAAGCATGCAAGTCGAATATAAAATCAGTTTTCCCTGACTTTTTTACTCTTTTGCTGAATTGGTTTGAGTGGATATTGAAGTAAGTAGAAATATTTACTCGTTTATTTTTGCTGAATAAGTAGTGGATTTCATCTTTAATATAGTGTCATTTTTATGAATTTAATTTTAACATATTGTAGCGTAAAAATTTTATACTATTAATTAAGTATGTATCATTTTATTTACAATTTTTTTGGATGGTTATTATAATAATTAAATATTTTTTATAATATAACAATACATAATAAAATAGTTGAAGAGCTTATTATTATTTTAGTGTTTAAATATATTTTTAGTCTTTATAAATATAAGTTATTTTGATTTTAATTTTTTAAAAAAATTTTACTTTGATTTTGATCCTTTTTTTCCCCTTTTTTTTTTATCCTTGTCGTTCTAATTTTTTATTCTTATAAGTATTTTAAAATATATATTTAATCCTTAAATATATTAAAATTTTGTTTTTGTACTTATAAATATTTTTTGAATATTCTTTTAATCATTATAGGTACATTTTTAAATTTGTTTTTAGAGCCCAGACAGGCAAGAGAATTGGACCATCAATTTTTTGGTTTGGCATTCGTTCACGCTTTGTCCCTTGCGATTTCAACGGTGGGCTCGCTTTAATCCTGCAACGGAGCCCATGGGCTGGGCCATGTTCTGATCAGTAAACACTTCAAGCTGTAATGGATTGGAGCATTTTCCTTCACGTATAGTTAAGTTGCCCATGCACTCATGACCAACCAAAAACCCATGCACTTTGTTTAGGTGATTCCACTCAATAGTTTTATAACTGTGTATTTGAGTGTTGTGAAAATGACAGCACCCAGTTGTTTTCGCGTGGTTGATTTTAGGCACAGCTGTCTGTAGGAGGGAATAATATATGACCTTAACATAAAGGCATAGATCAGAAGTTCCAACTCCACTTATTAGCTATGCAAGCCTCCCACCTCATCACGCCCCCAAATGTTCACATGCCCCACATTTAGATCCATGATACCTTTACACATAAGTTAAATTTAGGGGGGGGATTATATAGGCTTGATGCAATAATGTTGTTATGTCAGATTTAGAATGTAGTCAATGAGGAACAAAGCTTTGCTTTATGCTATTATTGTTGACGAGGACAAGAAGAGTGACCAATGAGTAAGACAGCAAGAGCCAAAGGCTGCCAACCAATTGTTCTTTTGAAGTAATAGTAACAACAAAAGAAACAAGATTCATGTTAGGAATGTTGCAAGCACACACAGTTTGGCCCCTCAAAACAAAGTTCAGCCCCTCCTTTTTTTTTTTTTGGTCGGGGGGGGGGGGACCCCTCCTTTTTCTCTCTCTCACATTTGTGCTACTGGGCCACAGGAACTTGGGGGTGACCAGGTGAATGCTGCAAAGGCCAAAGGCCCATTGGCAAAATTTGCCTACTTGAACGCCACCTTTTTAGCTGTCCCAAATAAAAAGAATGCCACGTTTCTGTTGGTATGTGCAAATTGTAATTCTAGGATATATGATGAAAATTTTGTATCCGTAGAGTAACAAGTATTTTGGTTAAGATATTTAGGCTAGTGAATTGCCCTAAAACCTAACTGCTATATGATTTTTAGTTATAAATTTTTTGACAAAATGCTTATATGTGCCCTTAGGCATGTAGGTATTTTTACATATGGATAGAGTGTCTAACTTAAGTAAGAGACAATTGGTCGTACATTAAAACTGTGTCTGAACTTAGATTATTGATGTATCAGTACTACAAGTAAAATTCTCGTGTAGAATGACAGCTCAAGAGAAAAGGCAAACGAGAAACAGTAAAAAGAAAATCATCAATCACGTGAATTTTTAAGTTTTGCAAATACCCGACAAGATACTGCACTAACCTTCACAATTTAATTCGGAAAATTCTTATACCCGGGGGAGGAAATTGATTCTTCCTATATAATATTATCTCAACTCTTGATATTTTTTTCTCTCTTATTTAATCAAAAAAAATTAAGGGTTCATATGTTATGTGAAATAAATCCTCCCTTCTTCTATGGTGGAGAAAAATATGACTTATTTAATTCATGTCACTATTTGAAAGAGAACTCTTTCCTGCAGAAATTACATGATTATATATACATTTCTATTATTGATTAAGTCATTTTAAAAGAATAAAAAATTAAAAAAATTAATAGTAGAAATATACATAACAAAGATATATATAATTTTTACAAGAGAAGATTCTTTCCAATATATACTCAATTACCCATTTATCAAGTTTCAAATATCGGTAAATTATTCTATTTCTTTTATAATTTCATACCAGAACAGAGGTGCTCTAAATATTTCTTATACGTAATATCTCTCATTCCAAAACACATTTTTTTCCTAAATACATATAAATAAAAATATTAATTTTAATATTTGGCTTAAACAAATGGAAGACTTATCATTTGACAAGAAAGGAATTAAAAAGAATAAGAGAAAAAAATTATTTAATAAACGGCAAGGTTGATCGTAAATGAAAATAGCTTATATTCTTTCTTTCTTTCTTTCTTTCTCAAAATTGATCAAATAGGGGTCCCATAAGTATAGCAAGAGACCGACCAAGGCTGGCTGGTTTGTGTGATTGTGTTAAATCAAGTGGGGACCTTCGCCATATAATTTTGGCTTCTTGTCCCCAAAGCTAAGCCTTTGGATTTTGGAACCATCTTCATCTTCATTCTCTCTTTCTCTCTCATTTCTCTTTTTCATCATTCCAAGCTTTGCTTCTCTTGCATCGAGATTTTACTCACTTTTTCACCCACCAAAAATCATACGAAATCAACAAAGTCGGCTTTCAAGGTGATCATGTTCCTATTATTGTAATTGTCTAATTATTTCCATTAACCACTAACTCCCAAGCCTACCATGTGGCATTGGCCAACTTGAAAAATTTTAGGTTATCAGCGAAACCAAAGTTGGCTTCAATGTCCTTCCCTCGTATGGCTTTCTTCATTCTACACATATGCACTTCGGTCTAACTAAATGAAAAAGTAGCATTGATACTAGTAAGGGAAATGGGGGGAAATGTGGTTATTAAATCTCAATATTGATTTTGTTCATATTTTTTTAAAATGATTTCACAAAAGTCGTTAATTTATTCAACGTTTATTTGGATTGTATATATATATATATATATACACACACACACACACTTTGAGAGGCTTCCTCCTAATGTATAACTAGCATTACTTTGGCCATAACATAATTACTAATCATTTAATACTACAGTTAAATTATTTGTTCTAATAATCAAACCTCAATTTGGTGAAATTTGGAATTTGGTTATTAATGCTTGAAAGTTTGAATATTTTTTCTTTATTATTATTATTATTTTTTGTATTGAGACCTTTTAAACAATTATTCATTAATATTCACTCATGCATCTCAGTTAGTTAAAATATAAATGCTATATTTTTTCCATTTAATATTTCAATAAAATAAGACATTTGAGGTATGAAATGATTTTTTTTGGTACATGAGGTAAAATGAATTTAATATACTAATCAGAAGGGTTGGTCTAAATTAATTCAAGCATTAATGTAATTTTATTAATTTAAAAAAATCAATTAGTGTATATTGTCATTATAAAAAAAATTATATTAACATTCAATGATATATTACTACATTATTTAATGAGTTTGACATTTTATATATTATTTTATTCATTAAATATTATTATAACATTTCATTAAATGACCTCATGCTTTAAAGTTATCCAAATTTTTCTGAAAAAAAAAAATCTCAGTCCTAATATGGATGGCAAACATTTAATGAAAATTGGTAAAGGAGAATAATTTTTTGTCCGGAAGCTAGGTCGGATACTCCCTAATCATAAAATGGATAAATATGTTAAATAAATCAAATCTTTATCCTTAAATCTACTTCTTTCATAAAATGAAATTAAAAAATAGAATATTAGCAATTAGTGTTAACACATATCAAATATAATAAAAAAGCCGATAGGGGAGGGATTCTTGAATAGATCATTATATTTATTTTATAGGCTCAACAATCTAGATTTGTTACGTGCAGTGTGAATTAAGTGATGGAGTATTGTTGCTCTCATGTCATACTTAAGTGATCTTTGGGGGCTTTGATGTCAGATAGACGATAGATAGCGAATACAACACGTTATGATCTTATCCATTTGCTTTACAAATAACGATCAGAGTAAACTTATCCATCAAAGTCACTCTTTATAATGCTATAATAATTGATAACTTAATACACCTATGAGGACGATAGCCTCGATTAGCTTTTAATGTATAAGGGTTCTTTCACTTTTTTTATTTTTTAATATATTTTATTAAAAGAAAATTAATTATTAAATAAATAATAAATAAATATTTTTTAAAAAATAATTGTAAAATAACTACTCAAATTGAAATAAAAATATAGGAATAAAAATTTATTATTAAAATATATAAATAGTAATATTTGATATAAATTTAATTATATATAATAAAAAATATAACTAAATATAAGAATATAATACTAAACCTATTTAGATTTTGATGTATAAAAATTTCATTTCTATTTCACTCACTCTCTCTCTCTCTCATATTTTTTATATTTATAAAAAAATATTAAAAATAAATAAGTAAATAATTTTTAATATAAAATTATTTTTATATATAATAAAAAATAGCTTAAATAATTATAATAACTATTTAAAAATTATATTTATTATAATCTCTTCTTCTCAAGATATTTTATATAATACAATATCTTATACAAATGATATACCAAATATCAGATAAGATTAATTTTTATCAGGCCTTATATAATCAGGCCTTATACTATCACCCCTTATCCTATCAGGCCTTATACTATCAGGCATACCAAACGAGCCCTTTGAGTCTTGAGATTTTGTTCCGAACCTAGTAGGATAATCAGCCCCAAATCTATCAAAACTTTTTTCTTATCATATGTTTTTTCTATTTCAATTTATTTATCAGTTTGATTAGAGTGTTATATATGAAAATTAATGTATCTATATATAAATTATATTCAAATATATTGATTTTAAAATATATCACTTTAATCAAACTGATAAATATATTAAAATAAAGAGAATAATTATTGTTGACTAAGAAGGTAAGCATTAGATAGAAACGTATCAATATTATCAATTATGTATGGCGAGATCATATGGAATTTACACACCAAAGAGATCAAATTCGAGTACCAATAATTTTTATGCTAGATGTAATGCACAAAACATGTTTAAACTTCGAATCACAAAATAAATAAAAATTAACGAGATAAGAATATTTCCTATCCGCTGCGAGTTCTCCACAATCCATGATCATGACAGCATCATCCAAACAAGGTTGCTCACCTACCAACTCACAAAGCTTTGGTCATTTATGGCTTCACAAAAGCAAAGAAAGACGATAGAATATCAAACTTTGCTCATTTATAAGAAGAGCTTGTTTGAATATATTTTTGTGGGGAATAAAAGGCTTTTATTGGTATGAGAATTAAGATGTACAATAATTAGTGTGTTTGGGTGTATAAAGATTGTTTTGTAAATATATTTTTAAAATTCTAGAAAATCTTTTAGGAGAAGTATTATTAAAGTTACCTTTTATTTTACGAAAATGCCTTTTGAAAGAGAATCTTATTATTACTTTCATATTAACAACTAAAAGTAATTTTATTTTATCTCATTTAAATAAAAATCATTCTTTTAAATTTATGTTTGACATTCTCAAACCAAATATAAATTAATTCTTTTACTAAAAGTAATTATTCTAAAAATAATTTTTTTAAAAGATATTTTTTTAAAAGTAATTCTTTTAAAAATTAAACCAAACTACTATAAGATTAATATAATGCATTCTGACTATTCTCTAATTTTAAAACCATATTAATTTAGTAGATTAAACCCCGTTGACCTGCGCATAATCTTTCGTACTTTCTTAGGTTGCATTTGGTGAACAGCCTTGGAATATAAAATTGAAACTAGGCCTTTCAAGATCTTATCTTTGTAGTTGTTGGATTTGTTCATTCAAAATCAGACAATTAACTACCATAGTGCAGTTGAGGTATAGCTGAAGAAGCTAGTTCTTAATTATAACTTTCTGCTTGATTTTGGGAAAGACCGTTGTCACTAAACATGACCGTAACCAAAAAGCATGGAACATATTGTTGGCCATGCCAATGAGGCAATGGCCATTGATGATCACCTATTGTTGTTTGTAGCTAGATCTGAAAGGTTAGCCAAAGCAATGTTGTCTCCAACTATTGCTGTTAATCATTAGTGCTGGTTATTAATTTAATCCCTGTAGAGTGTTATTAACGACCTTCCATTGATCATTCCAGTTCTTTGATAGTAATCATCAAAGCTGACTCTTCTTTTCCCTGTTCGTTGGTGTTATGGATTATAAAATGGATTTATTATTTTTACTTTAAAATTCTTGAGATTAATTTTGATATGATATTAGTATAAAATATTTTACACTATCAACTAGTTATATTTTATTATATGAGTGATTTTTGGAATAATTATTACAAAGTGCTCAAATATTTTTAAAAATACTATCATACGTGATTGGATTACTGTCTAAAAAAATGTTATACTAATAGTTTATTCTCAAGATCAAATCCAAAATTCTTTTACCGTAAAACGCACATCATTATTCGAATTATGCACATATAAAAGAATTCAAGAAAGTTGCTAGTAGCTAATTTTATTTGAATCTGTGGCCCCTTCTCTATCATTCACCGTCACTGACTGTAATAGGCCCGTTGAATACTACTATTTAACCACTAGATATATTACTCTAGTTCTAACCAATCCCCATAATTTTTATTTTTATTTTCTTGGAATTATTACTGTCAATGTATAGCTATAAATAATATGCATTTGCCCATTTAAAGTTCCATCTTTCTCCACCACAACTTTAGTTTACCCACATGATTAGCTCCAAGTTTTTATCCTAAACAGTCTCAGCGTCTTACAAATTTGAACCATTATACTCAATACTTTCCCCCTTCATAATTTTACCTCAATTTCCATCACTGTTACTTGACCAGCCAACAAGAGTACTGATTATTGCCAGTAAGGGCTCAGGATTGATACATTTGGAAAAATAACTGAAGAGACATGTAAATAAGTAGGATTTTGCAATCATAACCCACCAGCTATGGTAAAAAATTTAAGTGTTTCAAAACTCTGAGTCCTAGGCCTCATCGTCCCATCAAAATAGTAAGACCCTCACCATCTCTTTTCTTCAATCAGATAAGTTTTGCCAATTCAACATGTAAATAGGTTGTTTTCTAGATTAAGTATGTCACCGGATGATTCTATCCATGCTTGCAAGTTCGTAGCAAAACAATCTGAAAATTTTGAGGATAGGAATGGATCTTTTACATGTAAATTTCACATGATAAAATCATATGTATATTTTTATTATTAATCAAAAAAGTGGGTTCAAGTATAGAATTTATAAGAGAATATAATTAATCGTACAAATTTACATATGAGAAAGTCATCTTATATAAAAGGATTCATTCTCAAGTAATAAGTATTTTTAGTTGTTGAATTTTGGTTAGAACTTCTCTTTGCTATATGATGAAAATATCCCTTTTAGTCCTTTAACTGCTTCCCAAATTAACTAGATAAATGCATGATATCTTGCAGTCTCATTAAGGATTTAATATAATGTGAACATATTGATAGCTAGTTACATAATTGTTACAATTAAAGGATATGAAAAGAATTGTCCCTTTAATTTTACATGTGTATGTATTGACTGAGTTTTAATCTCATGTTTGTTAACAATTAATCGTTTATCAACATGCCTAACCTTAACAGTTAGTAAAAGATTAAAAAAAAAAGTGAGTTATAAAATTAAAAGTATATATATCGAGCACAACTATAACAAATTTTGCTAGTCCTATTTTTCTTAAGAAAATAGCAATATGAGATAGATATATACAAGCAATTATAATAACCAATAATAGTAGTATCTATTTTCCAACCAAGCTTGGTAATCATTAATAGGGAACAAGGGTGGGTTCAATATGTAACATCTAATTAGCTGATAAGTTGGCTTACTTTATCGATCTATTGTTATAATTTAAGTTTAATTCTTAGATTCTTTTATTAGTAAATAATCTCTAAATAATTTTACAAATACTTGATTGGAGATACATTCCAACCATGAAATAAGGCAAACTTTCTTTGTAATCTAAAATTTTCTATTAAAAAAATGTTTTAGTTTTACGTCTACGTCATAAGTTATATAAATTTATTCCTCCGTCAATAGGGAATAAAAAAAATATTTTTTAAAGGTTGTGAGTTGCCATATTATAAACCATTATGATAACATTATCATTTTAGGCATTTAATATGATCGTTAGCTATTGCATTCAATGGACAAACTCGGTGGTGTCATTAATAGTTGATCATGTACTTACGATTTTTCCCTTCGAAATAAATAGCATATCTAAGAAAATTGCATTTATTTACGCTGAAATGACACATAATGTCATTTGTCGTTATTATCACTGACACCTGCATTTGACTAAATTATTTTTACTATTAAAATAATTAAGTATATTTATTATTAGTATTATTTTATCAATTTAATTATATCTCAATATTTAATATTAAAGACAAAGAAGAAAGTTATTAATGATTTATTAATTTTTTAAAACAACATATACAACTACTTATTTTCATACATCCATTAGAGTGAATCACAAATTTGCAACTGGTTCCAAGTTACAGCAACTAAATCCATTTTTTTCTTGCCCAATGATTATGTGCTATATGGAGTTTATGGGATTATTGATTTCTATTTTTTAATATAAAAATTATATGTGATCAAAGTTAGGACTAAAGTTGATTATTTTTGTTAGAAAAAAAAAATCCCAATTTTAGAAGACTTCCAATTTTTATAATATATTAATTAGGTGACACTATTATGATAAAAAATGGAGCTAAAATTTAAATCTAAAATAGGATATCCAATGAAGATGCTTTTAAATCTAAGAGCTCCCAGACTTATCAGGCAAGTCGTTTGAGTTGAGCTCTACTTCATGCTTGACTGTGTAACATGAGACCTATTTAACTCATTACAATTTGCTTCTCAATGGCCAACAAGATTAATAAGATATCAAAATCCTGTAGACACGGATGAAGCTTTAGCACAAGTAGTGAAAGTGCAGCTGTGTAATTCCACATATAGGGGTTCAAACCCTAATCCCTCCCCTTTTCCCAAAAATCGCCCTTCCCTTGATCCCTAGGCCCAAAAAAAAAAAACCTCGCAGACGAGGCTTTGCCTCAATGACATGTCTGCACCCTGTGAAGTTGCAGGATCAAGGTTTGATCCCTGTAATGGGATGAATGCGCCCCCTCCCAAATTGAAAAAATAAAATAAAATCAAAATCCTCAATGAAATGGTGTATTATGAATCATGATATAGACAAGTGGGTATAACTTTTCTTTGGACATATAATTAGTTGTATATCATATCTCCAAGTTTATCCAATGAATAATATGAGTCAAAGTCCCTTGAAAAAATATAGGACGGTTTATATTGAAGATAAAGAGGACTCCATATATAATGACTTTTTCTTTTTCCTTCTTTTTTCTTAATCAAGAAGGGAAAAATTACTCCAAATTATTCAACTCCCTTCCAGAAAATTTCCATAAGTCCGGTCAAGATCCTCTCTACGTTTTTGCCACGGAAATGTATTGCTTATCTGGATGTTATGACTTATGAATATATGATTATGACAATGCACAAATCATATTTGTCACCTGGACTTGCGATAAGAATAAGATCTGCACTTGGTTTCACCCATGCACCACATTCTCCTCGGTTGTCACCTTCAAATTTCAACTTACGCCACCAAATATTCCAACACACCGCAAACACTCACAAGGCCATCACCCCGTTTTCCTTTCTTTTTTTGTCCCTTTTGTTTTAGGATTTAATTGGTATCTATTGCCAATATAAAATATTTTATACTAATATTCAATTATATATTATTATATAAATAAAGATGGTTAATTCTTATATCTACTATCTTAAAAGAAAATTATTTTTATCTATATAATAGCATATAATTAAATATTAATATAAAAAAATATTATATTGATAGTATATACTAATTAAAATCTTTATTTTAAATAAAATTGACTTAGTTGTTAAGTTAGTCCTGAAAGCTTTTTAACGTAAGCAAATTAGTCTATGAAAGATGTTAAATATCCTTATCTTTTGATTTTCTTTTTTAGTTACTAAAAATTTACATTTCTTAAAGATTAATTTACATTATTGTCATCGTTTAAATGAATCACTTGGAAGTCATTTTAAAAGTGAGAATTTGTAAATGAGTATTTTAGAGTACTAATAAAATAATTTAAAAATATTAACAAGTATAAAATGACTATTAAATATTAATTTATGATTTTCGCTAATCACTACGTAGCATTGCTTAAGAAACAAAAAAAATTAAGTAAAAGGTACTTTTTATAAATTTTTAATATATTAAATATATTAAAAATTTTAAAGCTTTTATTTTTGAACCGATATTTTTAGAACATTAATTAGGAAAAAAATCTTAATTTATTACTACATTGATTCTAAAATAATTTTCTATTTTTAAAATTTTATTTGACTACAAATAATTAATTATTTAAAAATTTTAGATAATATTAATTATTTTTTCTCAATTATATTTCTATTAAATAAAAAAAGAGAGATATATAATTAAAAAAATATAAAATTAAGTTAAAATAATTTTATAAAATATATATAAATTTTTTTAATATTAATATTTTTTAATTATTTTTTAAATTTATATATATATATATATATATATTTAAAATTAGATAATTATTTCAAAATAGAAGTAACAGCATCAAATAATTTATTTTACTCTTGGGGAAACCAAAGTACAACTCAAGGACCTTTTTGTCATTCTATCATTGTTATAACCTTAACCAAAACATTGATATCGAACGATAACTGTAACCAGCTCTGCCCCCATTCAAATTACCAAACCATCCTTCTCACCTACGTGCCTCCTTTTTCCAATTAAAAATAAGGATTGTGCTTTACAAATGTATCTATCAGGAGAGCTTCCGCTTTTTCCATTTTTTTTTTTCACTTCTATATTTTCATATAAAACCTTTTTTTTATTAATTTCAATTTTGATTTGATTTGATTTTTTTTCTTTCATTCTTTCTTCTTCTTTGACTAGTTGTACTTTTTTACAGACTCCGATTCTCTCTCTGTATAACACTCTTTCTCTCTCCTCTGTCTCCTCCGCCACCCCTTCCCCCACGCTGCCGGCACCCGCATTCGACGCCGGAATTCACCTTCAGCCGCCGCAAAACACCTTCCTCTGACCCTTTGGAGCTAACTGGTTTAACCGGGTCGCGGAGAACCGGGTTTTTTCCCTTTTTCTTCTGCGGGTCCAGGTCGCTGCATGAGTTGAAGAAACGGTGTCTTTGACTTGGAATTGTGAATGGGGTTAATGAGTTTCTGGTATTTGTGAAAAGTAACAGATCCGCGTAGGTTTCATTGCGTTATAGAGCGTGAATAAGAAGTGGGTTTTGGTTTTCTTAGAGAAAGAGGAGAGAGAGAGAGAGAGAGAGAGAGAGAGAGGTTGAGGTTTATGATGTACGGAGGCGTGGGAAGCGATCGAAGAGGGTGGTGGAGTTTTGGTGAATCTCTCACATGGAATGGCAGATCTTGCTAGCTACGGGAATGTCCACCGTGACATCCACCAGGTGTGTTCCTAGTTTTATGTGAAACTTCTGTTTTTGGGGTCAAATTTTGATGCTTTGTTTCGGTTTCTGGTCGAATTTGAGAACTGGGTTTTTCTTTTTGAGGTGGATAAGAATGTTATGGTAATGATCAAGTGCTTGTGTGTGGTTTAACTAAGTGGGAAATTTTATGGGAGTGAGAGTATAATGGTCAAGACGTAGTAGTAAATTTATGTATGGAGTAATCTATTTTGTTTTGGGATACAAAATTAGGAGAGAATAGTTGATTAAAAATTTCATCTTGTTCTCGTTGTGAAAGTGGGGTTTGTGATTTTTTCTAAAATTGAAGTTGGGGGTTTCTTTTAGACCTTTTAAAGAGGTGCAGTTGATTGGATGAATTGTTGCTTTATCTTGCCTTGGCATGGGGTGTGTCATAAGGGAAAGATGCGGCATGCTTGTTTGTATTTCAATGGGGTGGACCTTGGTGTATGGTGGCTGATAAGGTTGAGGTTTATGGTGCCATCTTTTAATGATAAAATGTTGATAGAGCAGCTCCTATAACTGTCTTGGACGGTCTGATACAGGTTATTGAACCTTACATCAATGTTGATATACTGGCTGTAGTAGCTGAACCTTTGATGATCTAGTTTTAGATGGAAGCTGATTAAGTTAGCATTCATATACTGAAATTGAGCCTGCAATCAATGTTGATTGTTTGGACAATAATGCTTGTGGTCCTAGAAATATCTGTGACCTGTGCAACATTTCCAGCCTTCAATATGGGTGAAAACAGTAGGATGAAGAGAGAGATGTTTCTTTCATGGCTTAGCTCATTATTGTTTCCCATTGCTCCATGCCTGTCATATTTCGTACGTAAGTATTTGTGTGGTTGTTTAATTTTTCCTGTGGTTTACCATGTTACTTTTTCATTTCACAGGCACTAGTTGCTTTGAAAAAGGGTGCTCAACTTCTTAAATATGCTCGTAAGGGAAAGCCCAAGTTTTGTCCATTTAGACTTTCCACTGTAAGTTAAATGATACCCTTTTCCAGAAAGCGTTAGCTGATGTTATATGAACAAAATAGTATATATTGACTTTTAGGTTGTTTTAGTTTTAGTATTTTCATCTGCCCTGCCATACAGGGGAAATCTATTTTTTTATGCGCCCTGCTTAATAAAAATGTATTCCTTGAAACCATTAGCAAGGCCGTGCTTTAAATGGTTTTGTTGAAAATTTGGTGCCCGTTTCATAGCAGTAGCAGAGTATGATTAAAGTATTCCTAGTCTTTTTGTGCCCATTTCTTTCCTCCTTTTTCTTTTTTCTCCCCCTTTCTTTTTGTTTTTTTTTTTTGTTGGGGGGGGGGGGTTGCAATCTCTCCTTCTTTACTGCATAGGATTATATGACTATAACTTGGTGCATTTCAATTTCACTAGTATGTCATATTTAAAGTGTGCTTCTTGTGGCTAAGATCAATACTTTCCTGTGTTGGCTTATGGATTTTTCTGGTTCAGCGCTGCTTCTTAGTGAAGGTTGCATGTTATTATCTATTATTTTGTGGATTAGCACAGATTTTGTGGTTCTATTCTTTATTTGTTGTTAACATTGGGATAAAAATTATTTATTTGGTTTCTTTGCTGTCTGCTGGGTTGAGCCATACAGTTATTATTTTGATTTTTTTTAGGTTTTGAAAATATTTTATTAAATTTCTGTTGTAAAATAATTTATTTGGTTTTTTGAGTAATGGGTTCAAGAGTTTACAAGATATGTGGCTGTTTGTTGTTTTTTGATGCCACATTCTAGGTTCATTATAATCAATTTAGGCATAAGAATAATCAATGGTTATTTTTTTGGTGTTTTGGGGGGGGGGGGGGGATTTAACCTGCTTGTTAGATTCACATCAAATTTACTGAATTGTTACTTGAGTAGCATAATTGCCTTGCTTTGGCACCAACTAGTAGTGATTTTGTTAGCTCCAAAAAAGAAAAATAGCACCAAAAAAAAGTAGTGATTCTGTAGCTTTATTGCTGGACATTTATGCTTTTACAGTCTTATTCATAATTTTTAAGAAGTCATGTATATAGTAGGCTTGGATTTTGGCACTCATTTGAGTTCTTTCTATTTGTGACACTCGTTCTAGTTATTTCTATTGGTGCTTATTAGAATATTTGGAAACTACAGGATGAATCATCTTTAATCTGGATTTCAAGTAGTAGAGAAAGAAGTCTGAAGCTGTCTTCTGTCTCGAGAGTTATTCCCGGACAAAGAACTGTGAGATTTCTATGCCACTAATTTTTCATAATATAAATTTGTTAATATTTTTTGTGATTAAGTAAGTGATTTCAATTAATTGTTCTATAAACTGATTCTTATTCTATTATTTGACTTTTTTTCCTCATTTCTGGCAGGCTGTTTTCCAACGTTATCCGCATCCAGAGAAGGACTATTTGTCCTTTTCACTTATTTATAACAACGGGAAGCAATCCCTCGATTTGGTTAGTGATAAATCCTGGAAATTCCACGGATAACTGCACCATTATTTTGTTTCTATTTGCTGCATTTTCCATTATTATATTTTTTTGTTTTTGTTGCTTTTCAGATTTGCAAGGATAAAGTTGAGGCAGAAGTTTGGATTGCTGGTCTCAAAGCATTGACATCTTCTTGTCAAGGTGGGCGGTCCAAAATTGATGGATGGAGTGATGGGGGCCTATATCTTGATGTAAAAACACCTACTTGTTGTCTTTATATTTATTTCATTTTATTTGTTTTGTGTTTCTTGTAATATGATAATGTATAAACGGGGAAAGGATGATAGATCTTACCTTTTGAGCTGATAGTAGTGTTGTTCATCATTTTCCATGAAATAAACGTGTTGGATGAATCACAATGAGAGCTTGTTGGTTGTCTGCTTCATTAGAAGAATATCTCTGTGGAAGGCCAATCTTTATTTTCTGGATTAGCAGCTCTTATCCTGAAAGGATGTATACTGCAGTTTTATGAAACAGTGTGCCAGTCATTTACTTTTTCTCTTATTTATTGCAATTTAGGAATAGTTGATTCTGGTTTTTTCTACTTGAATTTTGCATGGTGATGTTATTTATTGTGAAAGTATGGACATACTGTATTAGAAATTTTCCAAAATTCCTGTTTGTCTCCCAATGCCATTGTGCTGCATAATAGCTTAAGATATAAAATACATGGTAAGTTGCATATAATTCTTTCTGGCTCAATTACTTTCAGGATAGTAGAGACCTGACATCAAGTAGTCCAAGTGGAAGTTCAGCTAGTGCTTCACAAGACATCAGTTCTCCTGACGTTTCTGTGAGTCTGCCAAATACTTCTCCAAAGTCCTTTCAGCCAGAGACTACCTTAAGTTTTGAAAGGTCACATGCACCATCAAATATGCAAGTGAAAGGATCTGGTTCAGATGTTTTTCGTGTTAGTGTTTCAAGTGCCCCCAGCACATCCAGTCATGGGTCTGCACCTGATGATTATGATGCTGGGGATGTCTACATATGGGGGGAAGTTATCTGTGAGAACAGTGAGAAAGTTGGTGCTGATAAAAGTGTCAGTTATTTCAGCCCGAGGACAGATGTTCTCCTCCCCAGGCCACTGGAGTCCAATGTGGTTTTAGATGTACTTCAAATTGCATGTGGTGTTAAACATGCTGCTCTTGTCACAAGGCAAGGTGAAATTTTTACATGGGGTGAAGAGTCTGGGGGACGCCTTGGCCATGGTGTTGGGAAGAATGTGGTTCAACCTCGTCTAGTAGAAGCATTGGCTTCTACAACTGCTGATTTTGTTGCCTGTGGGGAATTCCATACCTGTGCTGTTACAATGGCTGGGGAACTATATACTTGGGGTGATGGCACTCATAACGCCGGCCTTCTTGGTCATGGCACTGATGTTAGTCACTGGATACCAAAGAGAATTGCAGGTCCACTAGAGGGACTTCAAGTTGCTTTAGTCACTTGTGGTCCATGGCACACAGCCTTGATAACTTCAACCGGACAGCTCTTTACATTTGGTGATGGAACATTTGGTGTCCTGGGCCATGGAGATAGGGAAAATGTTTCGTATCCTAGAGAAGTAGAATCCTTATCAGGGTTGAGGACAATAGCTGTTGCATGTGGAGTGTGGCATACTGCAGCCGTTGTAGAGGTTATTGTTACACAATCCAGTGCAAGTGTATCATCAGGTAAATTGTTTACTTGGGGTGATGGAGATAAGAATCGCCTCGGACATGGAGACAAGGAGCCCCGGCTTGAACCAACTTGTGTGCCTTCACTTATTGATTACAATTTTCATAAAATTGCTTGCGGGCACAGTTTGACAGTAGGCCTGACAACATCAGGACATGTTTTTACAATGGGAAGCACTGTTTATGGTCAGCTTGGGAATCCCCAGACTGATGGAAAGCTGCCCTGCTTGGTTGAAGACAAGCTTACTGGAGAGTCTGTTGAAGAAATTGCATGCGGGGCATATCATGTTACAGTTTTAACATCCAAAAATGAAGTTTATACTTGGGGGAAAGGTGCAAATGGGAGATTGGGTCATGGAGATGTTGAAGATCGGAAAACACCAACTTTGGTTGAAGCCTTGAAGGATAGACATGTGAAATATATTGCATGTGGTTCAAACTACTCTGCTGCCATATGCCTTCATAAATGGGTATCTGGTGCTGAGCAGTCTCAGTGCTCTGCTTGTAGACAGGCATTTGGGTTCACTAGGAAAAGGCACAACTGTTATAATTGTGGACTTGTGCACTGCCATTCTTGCAGTTCAAGGAAAGCATTGAGAGCAGCCTTGGCTCCAAATCCTGCGAAGCTGTATCGTGTTTGTGATTCATGTTATGCAAAATTGAACAAGGTTGCAGAAGCTGGCAATAATAATCGGAGGAATGCTATGCCTCGTTTGTCGGGTGAAAACAAGGACCGGTTAGATAAGTCTGAGCTAAGATTGTCCAAGTCTGCAGTTCCTTCTAATATGGATTTGATAAAGCAGCTAGATAGTAAGGCAGCCAAACAGGGGAAGAAGGCTGATACATTTTCTCTGGTTCGAACCTCACAAGCGCCCTCTTTGCTACAGCTGAAAGATGTTGTCTTGTCTACAGCTATTGATCTGAAACGAACAGTTCCAAGACCTGTTCTTACACCATCTGGAGTAAGTTCCAGGTCTGTGTCCCCTTTCTCAAGAAGATCGAGCCCCCCACGTTCAGCTACTCCTATTCCAACAACATCAGGGCTTTCCTTCTCAAAAAGTATTGCTGATAGTTTGAAGAAAACAAATGAGCTTTTGAATCAAGAAGTGCTGAAGTTACGTGCTCAGGTATGTTATGCTTCTCCCACTTGTCCCATATATTCCAAATAGCAGAAGTTATCTGCTTTGATAGCATAGCTTTTCTCCATTTTAATTTATCTTTTTTCCTGTTATAGGTTTGATTTTGGAAAATAAAACTTGTAAAACATGAGCAGTATCACTTTCCTCAGATTGCTAGAATTATTAAGAAAGCTTTAACATAAATTTCATTAGGTTGAGACCCTGAGACAGAGATGTCAACTACATGAATTAGAGCTTCAAATGTCAGCAAAAAAGACTCAGGAAGCTATGGCACTGGTTGCTGAGGAATCTGCCAAATCTAGAGCTGCAAAAGAAGTTATAAAGTCACTTACAGCACAGGTTAGATTTTTGGTTAATTTTCTTCTCTTGAAGCCAGTTGTTTTTGGAGGAGCTTATTTTCAATTGTTGCATTTCATCTGTAACTTTGTGTGTATGCAGTATTTTATTTTATTTGTCCTTGTTTTTGTTTGAATAAAATAAAATCTAGATTGAACCATCTATCACATGGGAGTCTATTACATAAAAATTTCTAACACTAACATGACATGTAGAATTGGTTTTTGAGCAACGTGATCTTATTGCATGGAATTTTATTATGGAGATAAATGAGGTGTGTTCTTCTTTAACCCTTCCCACTTTGTCAGTTGTTCCATTTTCATTTCCTTTTTCTTTTTTTTTCTTTTTTCTTTTTGTGTTTCTCTATTATATTAAACAACATTACAATATTTCATTTGGTGGGAGGGGGTAACATGGTTCATTCAGGGGTCTGAGACATGCTGAATACTGTTTACCCTTGTCTTCTTCAAAGTGAAAATTTCCCTACATTTCCATTCCTTTTTCCTTGTACTCAACAGCATTGCTGTGGCCTGTCACATTGTTTCAGCTCAAAGATCTGGCTGAGAGACTTCCTCCTGGTGTTTATGATGCTGAGAACATTAGAACAGCTTTCTTGCCCAATGGTCTGGAGTCAAATGGCATCCACTATCCAGAGTCAAATGGAGAGCGCCACAACAGGGCAGAGTCAATCAGTGGCTCTAGTTTGGCTTCTATAGGACTTGAATCTTCTCTGATGAGTAGAACTGAGGGGAATATGCCAGGAAGCTATGGAACTAATATTTACCAGCAAACCCGGGGGCTTGTGACCTCTAATGGGATGGATGACTACCCAGATGTTAAATTGCCGAATGGCAGTGGTGTTATTCGTGCAAGCAGCAGTAGCATGTCTGATACTGTTGATGGTAGGGATTCAGGGAATTTTCAAGATGATGAGAGTGGCTTGAGATCAAGGAATGCTGTACTGGCTGCTAATAGTAATCAGATCGAGGCAGAATGGATTGAACAGTATGAACCTGGTGTCTATATAACACTTGTCGCCCTGCGCGATGGAACAAGAGATCTAAAGCGAGTGCGATTCAGGTAATAAAAGATCCTCCATATTTCCAGGTTATGTTTGTCTGGTTCTACTGGTATATTTGGCCTGGTAACTGTAGATAGTCTCTAATAATTTGCCAGCAATAATGGACAGAGTGGTGGTAAGGAAAGAGTGGATTAAAAAAATTTGGACATTAAAGGTCTTTATAATTATTGGGTGGTTGGTTTGTAGAAATTCTATTTCTTCTGCCAACTGTGCATGTTGGTGTCTTTAACTAGGTTGATGTACTGATTGAGCTGATTTCGAGTTCATGAAGCTCATACATGATTATTGTTGCTTTACACTAAGATGTTTGAATTTCTTTTAATCATCATCTTTCTTGTGTTTAATGTTTGATGGTGAATATGCATGCAGCCGGAGAAGATTCGGAGAGCACCAAGCTGAGACTTGGTGGTCAGAGAACCGGGAGAAGGTATACGAAAAGTACAATGTTCGCAGCACAGACAAGTCTTCCAGCCAAGCATCACGTGGTGCTGGTTCACCTGTTACATAATCTTAGTAAAGTAGAGGGAGGAAAGTTCTCCTTTACCACATTTTGTTACAGTGAAATGTAGGAAAGCAAAGAATATGAAGGAACTATGCACCCTTGTTGGGTTTTTATGTCTATCCTTTTTTCTCTTTTCAATCTTTTTGCTCTCTCTATCTCTCTCTCTCTTCTTTTCTCTAAGTTAAACGTCTTCCATTTAATTTGGGCAGGTTCCCTTTACATATTTGTTGTATTGTAGTGTATATAAAATTATCAATTGAGATAACCTTCTTGTGTTGTTTATTTGTTCTTTTTTTCTGTCGTACCTTTTTTCTTACCACAGTATGTATACCTCATGCGTAAGATGTAAGCGTGTGATATTTGTTGTAAATTATTCTTTTATTATTACATGTAATGCATGTACTCAATTTTGCATAATTGATTGTGAAAAATGGTTCCCAGGTATTTGAAGCACTTGTGACTATCAAGTCCCATGTAGACGGGCATATGTTAAAGCTGCTGTGTGTAAGGGTGCAAAATCAGCCTTGATAAATTGCTGTTGGATGGAAGACTCTTTTTTTTCCTTTTTTTTGGGTTGGGGGGGGGGGGGGGGTTATATAAGATGGATGGAAGACTCTCAAGCAGTGAATCATATTTGAATTCCAATAAATGAAGAAAATTTACTTGAACACAGAGAGTTCAGTTTATTGTGCTTTTCCAACCATGGTAGTGCTATTTTCGTACATACTACATATTAGAGGAGAATTTGGGACTCGTACGATGGACATAGGTGAGTCTATTGTAAATTGAACTCGCAAGTCGCAAGTAAGCTCCTAGTGTTTTAACTAGAATGATGGAAGTCTTGAAGAAATTGATATTGATGCGGAAAGTAATACCAATGCGCTGAGTGGATAGAAGATTTACTCTGATGCGTGGTGATTATGTAAGGCTTAACAAAGTTCAAGTGCACCATTTGCTAATGTCATTCACATGCTTGTCGAATGAAGGTTCCCTATGAAATCTTTTAAGATGCTTATAGTTAACTGAGTCAATTACCGCATGCCTTCGAAATATTCTTGATGCTTAGAGTTAACTGAGTTAACTATGACATCCATTGGGAATGTTCTAGATGCTTTTAACTGAGTTGACTATGACTTCCCTTCGAAATATTCTAGATGGTCGTCATGTGGTTCCCTTTGAAATCTTCTAGATCTATATTATTTATTTTCTTCGAGAAATATGAATTGATGTGCAGGTCGATAGGCTTGGGTCATTCCGGTCTAGTAGTTCTTTGGGTTGTTGGTCTATTAAGGTGTCTACTTACTGGTTAGTCCATGATGGAGGCAAAGACTTTGCATCTTCTCTCCAGAAGGATCACCATTAATTCATATATACTGTAGCAAAAAAGAAACACGCATTCACACGACATAGTAGATTGGCAATTGTAATCTCAGGTGAATTTTACTTGTAATTAGAAATTCAGGTCAAGGAATTATCGCTTTGAAAAAAAATTACTTAATCATTATTCTCGGCTCATAATTGTTAGGAGAAGGTAAAAAAAAAAAAGGAGATATTTAGATTAGCAAATAAGACTAGGGATATATTTGGTTTTGAGATAAAAATGAGGGAAAATTTTTATTAGACGAGTTTTATGTATAAAATTACACATGAAACTTATCCATAAAAAATTTTCTCTTATTTTTATCCCCAAACCAAGCACACTGTAAGAGATTTAATGTTCGTTATTACAAGGAAAGGAAAATTATGGAGACCTATTGACGAAGATGGGTTACATATCACAATTCCAAGCATCGAAAACTCTCTGTCCACCCGAGACAATTAATCTACTTACCAGTCTTTTGGTTTTCAAACATAATTCTTAAAATTAATATGAAGATTACGTGCAATTTTTTTTTCTTAAACTCACAACCAAACTCTGTAAATTGCTATGTTTCATATCAAAAGCCTGCAAAGCCTTTTGTTTGCGGCTCAAAAATTGTAATCCTAATTAAATATAAAAGATTGCTGTATATATATAGATAATTGAAATTGACTCACCTAATAGTCCTCTTCAGATAGTACCCCTATTGGCTACACATAACAGATATAGTTTCTTATTACATTATTCATCGTTTGCTTGGATAGTTGGCTTGCTAGCTGTATGACTATATCATACAGGAAAATTGCAATCGAGTTTTTGTCTTTTTCGATTGGGTTTAAATTAACAAGCATTATATTATATGATCCATTTGAGAAACGAAACATTTGATCAAGTTTACACAGAATTGTAGAACCAGTCAAGTATGTGCACATATTGAGCATGTCTGATAAGATAGGGAATAAAATGATAGGGATTGAGGTAGAAGTGTCCTCATTGGTAGGCAAACCATGTATCTAAATAAAAGAGCTAGCTAGTAAGCTATCACATAAAGACATCAAGCAACACAACAAAATTTCTGCAAAGTTGCATGCATTTTGAATATAAAGTTATCGTGCGTTATTTCTTTGTCATCGCTTTGCTAAAGATCCTGAAAAGGAAGACTTACTCAATAGATACAATAAACACCTTTATGAGTCAAGTCAAGTAATTAATTTCCAATGGCGGTCAAGAAAGTCCTTGACCTAAAAAATAATAAACGTAATACTCCTAGATAAGAACAAGAAAGAAGTACATAGAACGTGATTGAAGAAATGGAAAAATGGAGAAGAATAGGGAGATGACTGCTAGTCTAGATCGAATGATATGGTTACGAGTACCCGTATAGTACAAATACGCGTATGGGATTATATATACATATTAAAAAAAATAAAAATAATTCCAAAATTTTTCAATTTTAAGTTTTCAACTGACAGTGTGTTTGGATGATGGAGAACGAGGAGAATAAAAATAACTTTTTTCTTTTTGCAAGTTTAATTTATGCACTCATTAGCACCACAAAAAGAAATTATACACTTATTAAAACAAAAAGCACCTAAAAGCCACTTCAACATGCCCATAAAATGTGTTGATAACCGCGATTAGCCGATTACAAAGTTGGCTCCATGAGTTTAAAGGTGCACAAGCATTTTTTCACGTCAAAGTCAAATAAATTTATGCGTAAAAAAATCATTAAATAATATTAATTACAAGTTAAAAAATTATTTCATAGAATTATTTTATCAAAATGCTTTAAAAAGTTATATCGGCTATTTATCTTTTTTCATCACTTATACTAAGAACATATAAAATTGGAAAGATTAATTAATTAATTTTCTAAAATGTTAACATTAATGAAACAAAATAATTTTAAAGCAATAAATAAAAAATAACGAATAAAGCATATGAATCATTGTTACCACAATTCCAAGATGATTCATTATTGAGTGAAAACAATGTTAGATAATATGACCTATCTTTATATGACTGAAGAACCGTAAGGTCCTCGCATTATATTGGCACCGGCAATCAACACTAGTTTACACGTTCAATTGTTCACCAAATTAAATAGCTAAGCCACCCCCAATTTTCAATGGGAGTTTCTAGTGCCGGTGGAAATTGAGCTAGAAGCCCTGTTTGTTTAACCAAACCCATTTGAAACTTGAAATTTGTCTCCCTAACACCAAAAGTTTAATATTATTTAACCACCATTGACTTGCTTGCATAATCGATTGAAACATGAGTAGTTCTATATTCTATTCACTACTAACTATTATAAAAATAAAGTATCACGAAATGTTGTTATTTTTCATTTGATATTAATTAGAATTTTAAACAATTAAAATAGGATGTAATTTGTTATGAGGACATTACTTCGAAACATGTTTTATTAATATATGTCCTAAATACATTCTTTAAAAATTTTTAAATATTTAACATTTTTCTTCATTTAATATTTTTTATTTTTAGTCCATTAATTTGATTTTGTTATAGCTAACAAAATCTATAAATTGTTAAATATTTTTAAATTCCTAATATATTAATTTTTTTCACTTTATCATTTAATACTTTCTTAAAAATAATTAAGAAAGTTTTCTGAGAAGTTGTTAAAAAGTTAAAAAGCCATGCATTTCTCATATCAAGATTTTTTATTTGTAACCAAGACAAAAAAAACTATAGCATTTCTCATATCAAGAAAGAAGAAGTTGAAAATTTAACTAGTGCTTCTCATGTGCATTTGGTCATTGAGATTGACCATTATAATTGATGGGTTTCACATGGCTTCAAAGCTAGGTTTGACATAAAGATATGAGATTTATGACATGAAAAAGCTTCCCCACCGAACACAATTATCATTTTGAGGAGCTAATGTATATCAATTGTCTTCCTAGTCGAGAAGACGTCGACTGGAGCCTGTCAGTTTAATCTTCTTGAGAATAATTTGAACATGTCATGCATTTTGTTCTGTACTATATTATACGAATCTTGGCATTAATTAAATTCATCATTATAGAATCTCATCCTTCCACTTTGAATTGCTTAAGATACCGAATTTTTTTAATGAAAAAATCAAATATTTGGAATGTCAATGTTTGGAAGGTTAACAAAAGAAAGAATGCATAAACTTAATAAAAATGTGTTTAAAAATGATGTAAAAGAAAGGAGTAGAGTAAAAAAAGAGTAACATAAAAGTCATTATTAATTGTTTGTCCCTCAAAATGAAAAGTTAAAACAATGACATATATATTTTTCTTTCTCTCTCTGATTAAAGTCTTTAAATAACTAAATAATTCACATTCCTTATTTTTATATCTCATTTCTTTTCTTTCCATTTTATTTCATTATAAGGTGCTCTCTTTCACTACCTTAATTAACGAATATAAAATAAAACTCTAAATTATCTTCAATTATAGATTATAGATAATCAGATAAGGAAAAAGACACAGGAGTTGAATCAGTATAGGTGATGTAGTGTAGGATGGCTAGGAAAAAAAAGGTCCTGGTACGAACATTTATTTGCTACTTAATAAAATCAAATCAAAACGAAACTATGAGGCGATTCGCACGTCACTTCCCGAAAATTTATGAGAATGTATGGTCACTCTTAACAACAGTGGCAACCTTTTATCAGATTTGCACGCATTCAAACCACCGAATTTCAGAAAAATCAGTTCCATGTTTAGAACAACACAAGTTGGAACGGTCAATTCATGAACTTAAAGCCACTCCAATCAATGAGACTTCTTTTACTAAATTATAATCTGAAATATATATCAACACAATTAATGAAAAGTTCCATTTTTTATCTCCCAAAGGAAGAATAATGCCAGCTAGTGTTTACCAAACCAAAAGTTTACTTGCAAGAAACAGAAGAGGAAGTAGATATACATCAACTTTGCAAGTTGTGAGTCACCTTTTTCTCTTTGCTTTCAAGTACAAGTACAAGAGCTTTTATCTTCAAGACAAACTACAAAATACTTTTTAGTTTGAACTTTGAACACTCAAGGGTTTCTATTACAAGCTATGAAGCTCTAAACCAGACCAGTTACCCTGCACATGCTTGTACCCTTGAAAGCTCATTCTGAAACTGTGTTTTGTCCCTTGAAACTGATCTTAGGAATAACGAGAGTGGGAACTAAGAAAAAATAAATAAAAGGTAAAGACAAAAAATAATTAAGATACCATATACATTACCTATTTTTTGTAAGTGGCTAGAAGAAAGAAGGAATAAGATATCCCCCTATGGTTTCCCAGATGAACCTTGTAATCCAATGCCGTTGTGTTTCCTAGAAGGCCCTGAAGGTGGAATTGGCATTGCTTTTGGCAAGAAGCCAAAGAAGGTTGGAGGCAAGGCCTGATTCTTATTAGGCTGCACTTTGAAAACTTGAGTGTGTCTAGAGCCATTACTGTGGACAACCAAATATATCAGCAAAAACAGCAGCACTACCAAAACATGGATATGTTTTCTATCCATTTTGTCCAAACCAAGAGAATTTCTTTTATAGCAAGAAAAAGCCTCAGAAGGGAAAGAAAGGGAATGAAAAAGAGAGAGACAAAGATATAGAGAGGGGGGTTTGTTGAAGGGAGGAGAATGTTCAAAGAGGGAAAGGGAGGATTAATGAAGGGTGCAAGCTACAAGATCCTTTCACACATTCTCAATAAATGAACATAGGAATTTATGGACTGCTTGTATTGCCCGGAGTGGCTTGTTTTTGAAGTATGAATGAGAGAAAGGAAGTGCTAGCAACAAAGAAGGACCAGGCCGGTATGCGTGGAAACATGGGCGGAAGTAAATGCAGGGTCATGTGCTTTAAGATTTGGCTGTTGGGGAGTGATATTTGTGTTAGGCTTTTGGTGGCTTGTAGCAATAAATGAGACATGAAGCAATAGTCCTTTTATCCATTTAAAAAGAGACTAAGAAAAGCCTTTAAGAGGTCTTAGAACGGGTCCTTAGGGAAGGGTGTTCTGAGTCATACAAGTTGTGATGATGGTTGAAACCAGCCAAAAGGGTCTTGCCAAAAGAATGGCAAATGAAAAAGTAAGGAGGAAAAAATAATATATATATATATTTACATGTTTAAATAAAAATACAATATATTGGGCGGAAAATAGGGTGAGTGTTGTCTAGTTAGGTGAATCTGTGGGCCTGCATGGAAATTAATGGCCGACTAAGGAACTGAAAGTGTGAAACTGTTGTGCCAAGTCTCACAGCAGCATGTAAATATGTCCCTCATCAATGACTATGGGGCTGAACTCTATAGGGCATACAATGAGGTGATGTCATAGCTTCTCTTTACCAACTTCCTAATGAGAATTGGTTCTTGCTCAAATTATGAGGAAATTACATAGAAATAGATAGGTGAAATAATTAAAATAAAAGAATTATGTAAAAACATGATTATTTTTCTTTTTAAAAAATTATCAATGTTTTCTTGATAATTTTCCTAAATTATTTATATAGATAAGGTTACTTGTTTTAACATGGAAAGGTTCTCACCCTGCTAGTCTACACGCACATAGGATTGAAGGAATTGATGAATGAGGCGGGTAGCGCATGAGTGGGGTGGACATTTGGGTTTTGTTGACATAATTAAGACTATTGGACCATGAAGAAAGGCCCCCTCAAGATGAAATGCACAAAAATAACAAGGGGCAGCTACTGTTGGGCCCACGTGCTGTGCCGAAACAGCGACAGATATTAGGGACAGATTGATTAGAGGGTGGATTGTGTTGTAATCAGTGCATGTGAGTTCTCACCAGCCTGTGCTCGTAGGAGAGAGGAGACAAATACAAAATTGGGCCAAAAGGTGAGGGAGAGACCCTCACGCTCTGTGCGGCTGTAAAGGGTACAGATATTAATATTATTAGTATTATAGTTAGTACAATGCTGAGAAACTGGATTTGGGTACGAAATTTGGCCTTCTTCTATGGCCTGGAAGCTCTTTTCATTGAGCCCTTAATTCATCAATATTAAAACAAAAGAAGTGCATAAAGTATAAGTAAACACCTAAAATGCAGATTAATTCCCGAAAGTCTATTGATGAAGACAGGAGCGGAGACACGATTCTAATTTTAGGGGGCTAAGCTTAAGACTAAGAACTAGATATGCTTTTAATTGTTCTTAAGTTAAATAAATTCAACTATATTATACAATATAAGCATAAAAGTTAAATAAATTTAAACCAAATGTTATTAAATAAAAATATTCATACTAAATTCAATTGAATATAAGATAATTATAAATATATAATTTCACTTTCCAAGTTATAAATTGAATTCAACAACATGTTTTACATTAATTTTTGAATTTATAATTAGTTCACTAGCCAGGTTGTGTATTATCACTATTTCTTTTAAGAAATATATCAATTATTAGTTTTGTCTTAAGCATCATTGAACCTAGCAAATTGCATATATTAAAAAATAAAGATATAACTTATCTATCAATAGATATATTTTAAATATTCTAAACCGTTAACAATTTAAACATCAATGGACAAAATAAGTAAAGAAACTAAAGTAACGTACAAGATGTGAAGAAGGAAAAAAAAATCTGTGTTTATAATTTTTAAAATCCATGCAAAAAATAAATAAGAGAGAAAAAAGTAATATTAGATGAACAAGAAAGTAATAGATCGACTCTTATGTGAGCTGTATTTGGTTTATAACTAATCATTTCTCAAAAGTAAAAAAATAAAATAAAATTTCAAGGATTAATAATGTATTTCTTGCTTTCTCTAGTTCAATGTGAGAAGAGTTGAAAGAAAATAAATTATCATAGTCTTATTTAAGGGGAAAAAAATAGAAGACTCTTTAAAATTTTATCTTTTAATTTTTCTTTCTTTTTATATTAATTTGTTACTTACTTTTTTTTTTAAACTTTCAAACCATTCAATATTTTTTTTTTATAAACAAACCATTCAATATATTAAATAAATACAAAATATTCAAATACGATGGGGTAGCCCACACATCTACCATTGGCTCCGCCTCTGCGACAGAACAGTATGCCATAAGGGTGCCACCTCACTGGCTCACTAGCTAGTGCACCTACGCCTTTTGGAAACGATTTTCCATTGGACATTCTATAATAACTATTTTAATTTCTTTTTTCACTTTAGATAGAGAAACGCGGAAGAAAGAGAGATAGAGGGTTGTAATTAGAGTTATTCAAAGGCCGGGTTGGACCGTGATCAAACCCAAACCCGGCCAATTTTTTGGTTGGGCTATTTTTTTTAGTCAGAGATTGATCTCAATGATGATTCAATTAGTAATTGGGTCAACCCGAATTTCAAATAATATATAAAATTTGGATATTATATATGATAAAGTCATAAAATTTAAAAAATAATAAATAAAATTTAAAAAATATTTTATAATGCATATTTTAAACACAAATTATATCAATATAAATATAATATCAAGTTATATAAAATATATTTATTGAAATATGACATCTTATAATTTTTCATTAATTATTTTAAAAAAATATAACTTGTAAAGAATTATTTGGTTTCGGACCTGATTGGTCGAATTCGAAACATGACCTGAATGGGGTTCAAAAAGTGCATTAAGTTAAATTTTAGAACTCAAATCTAGCCCAATAAACTTTAGGCTAAGATGAATTATCGGGTTAGATAAAGTCTTAAACACCCCTACTTGTAATCAAGGATGTCCATTAAATTAGATTAGCAGATGCAAACTCGCAAATTTTGACTCAAATTAACTCATAAAGTGTGTGTTAGGTTGAAAAATTTTCTAACTCATAGTGTTTAAGTAGATAAT
Source organism: Pterocarpus macrocarpus (assembly GCA_031439585.1). Classification (NCBI taxonomy): domain Eukaryota; kingdom Viridiplantae; phylum Streptophyta; class Magnoliopsida; order Fabales; family Fabaceae; genus Pterocarpus; species Pterocarpus macrocarpus. The sequence continues at coordinate 57,172,320 of CM062516.1, read as the reverse complement.
AAGTTTGAAAATTTTGAACTTACACAACTCGATTCAACCCATCTAAGAGTATTTTTTAGTGAGAAAGATTTATTTGCCTCTTTTAATTTGTTTTTTCATAAGATTCGAATGTAAGTCCCAACATAGAGAAATTTATTGGACTTGACTTTTCTTGTTGGTTAATACTATTCATTTTAGTAAATTGAGTTTAAAGAGTTATTAAAAGAATTTTTAAAGAATATGTTGAGTAAAGATAAACTTGCTAGATAGCTTGTTATAAGATTTCTTTTGAGTTTAAGTATTTCCTTTTTTCTTTAATAGTGAAGTTAAAATTATTTTGGCATTTCATAATCTTTCACTGACTTTTCTATGGTTCTAATTATATTTATGAGTTGACATTTTGGTCACATTAAGAAAGCAATCAAAGAAAATAGACATGAAGTTAAGGAAGCATCTAATGAACTATGGTAATGAGAATCTAACAAACTATTTGAATGATAGTGAATATTTTGAAAAAAAATAATAATGAAGTCAATAATTACGTGCATGTTTAGGAACTACCTAAGCAGATTTCTTTTTTTTTAAAAAATCTATTTTGGAAAAATCTATGATGTTTGGTAAACAAATGAAAATATATTATAATAAAAAATTAATAATTTTAAACTGAAAAATAATTTATAATCATAAGCAATTTTTTGAGACTTATGATTATAAGTGAAAGCTAGTTATTTTAGAATTGTTCTGTTTTTATCAAATCGATCATAAGTATCAAATATTATATAATATAAATAATTATTCTATACTCTTTTTAATAATTTTATCATATAAAAATAATTTTTTTATACAATCCAAACTAAATAAATTATCTTAAAACTACTTTTTAATTGAAGAATCTAAACATATATAAATTGATTTTTACACAAGTAATTATTGAAATAATATTAATTTACAACTTTCCCAAATATATACTATCTCAATCCATATGTTATATATGATAATATTGGTTTCAACTAGCCATGTAACTTAATTATTATGTTTTTATAACTTATGTATATTTTCTTGAAATTTTTTAGGACTTATACATATTTTCATGAATTTACATATGTCGAGACTTATACCTATCGTGCTTATAAAGAGATTTGATATTTGCATTAAAACTTATATTATATATATTTAGATTTATTATGTTCAATTATATATTTTAGTATGTTTTAACAGATATATTTTAATATGTTTTCACTCACAGATATGTTTAAATTTACTATGTTCAGTTATATATTTTAGCATGTTTTAGCATATATATATATATATATATATATTCCACGAGTTTAATCCAACTAATGGATTAAAGTTAAAAATTTACTCAACCCAACTCATTATTTAAATGAGATAGTTGGGTTAAAAAAAACCTTGAAATCCGCACAATCCAACCTACCAAACACCCCTGATTATAAGGCAAAATTTAGCATTTCGTCGGAATTATATATTTAGAGTGGCTAAATGGATTTCTGAAAGACTGTATGCATGTCGCGAATTACTTCTTTATATTGTTTTGCTGAGTTGCTAACATATTCGGGTGAGAGTAGTGTAGCTACATTGGTAACGATAATAACAGCTCTCCTCACAAATCTCATTTTCACTTGCTTTTATTTGGTTTGTTCTTCCCCTGATTTCTTTGTTTCCAAAAGGCTACCAAAGTTGAGACCTCTCCGAGCCCAGAACTATTCAAATCAAGAAAAGAACAAAACATCTGAACTATTCGAGCTATTTATTTTTTGGGCACAGATTGGAACTGTAGTTATACTCAACTGAATAATGATCTTATATTCTACTGACATATCCAGTGAGAGTGAGCTTCCAGTATTCCGGAATCAATATAGCAGTACTGTAGCCACATTGATAATAATAGAGAATATATTCCATCCAAAAGAAGATATATAAAGAAAAAGGTGCTAGATATTTTTCTTTCCCTGTTACTCTTTATTCATTTATATTTATCTATCACTGTTCAAATAACACTTCTTTGTGTCCTTAAATTGTGGCATTTGACACAATTCAATTCCATAATGTTGAGAACTTTAAGTGCAAAAGAAGTATGGGATTTAAGTGAAGAAGTAATACGTAAAAAAATAATATCAACTCATTGTTCATAATCCTTAAAAAGTCCATTGAAACATGCCTCCTCAACTCGTTTGATTCTCCTGCCCCAACACATTATCTGTAATTTGCTCTATGTATCGAGCTACGCGAAGAAACTTGAGTACTTAATTTTATATTGCCCATATGCGAATACGCTACTAGCACCGAGTTTGAATATGGACACGGGTACAACTATGAAATATTTGCACAAATAAGAACACGAGCATGCCATAATAATAATAATAATAATAATAGTTCATTGCCAATGCTTCGTCATTTCTGGAGAGCTATTGCTTGTGGTCACCGATCGTTGGTCTTTGGTGACTAGTTGGGGTGTTCCAGAAAAGCTGATCTGCAGGTGTAACGATGTTGTAACAATGAAACAGAGTTTTTTTTGGTCAACAGGAAACAGAGATGGATGAGTACCGGATGGCAGAGTCTGGGCTTTTATCCCTTTTCGTTGTTTAAACTGAAAACACAGTTTGGGCTTTTAGTAGAAATTCAATGTGGGCCTAATGACTGCACCGAAACCTGGCCTTACGTGGGAAGCTTGCAAATGGCCTGGGCATTCCATGTAGCAATTGGGCTTTTCCTATCAATGAAATTAGCATTTTCAACCCACTAGAAGTGCACTTGAGCCGTTGATTCGGTCGAGGAAATATTCATCTCCAAAAGAAGCACACCAGAGCTTGAGTTAGCAAATCTTTGCAGTGGTTAGGATCCCTCCCCCAACTTCCCCCTCTGACAAAAAAAAAAAATATGAGAAATAATTTTGAAGTATCTAAAGAAAGATAATTTTTAATGTGTCTCTTCAACTTAAAGAGATGTGAAACTCTTCTTATTCAACCTAGTAGCATTTGAACATGTGTTAAGTGTTTGTCCACCTGTATGATAAGGTGTCAATGCCTCAAAATTAACAAACGTGGACGCGAACACTCAGCAAGTGCAGGAATTTGTGTTGTTATAGATGGGACAGCAGTCACATGCCCGAATGTGTTTTGCATAATTGATAATTGGGTTTTCTTGTTAGCTTTTCGTTTTGCATTTATAATATAATATGCCTGATATGATAAAAAAGCTATGCGTCTTTATCTATACACCTATACATATTATAAAAGGGATTCCATGTTCAAACTGCCTTTTGTTATCCAAATTATTTTATCTCTAAAATACCCCCAAGTTAAAATTTATGAAAAAGGAAAATAACAGTTATAAAAAGGTTACATCAAACTAAAGTGATTTCGATGATTTTCTCATCTTTATTTTCTGATCTCATCTTTATCTATTTAAAATTTGAGTTTAATTTATATATACTGACAGTATAAAATAATTTTATATTATTTATTTACAAAAATATTATAAAGTGCTAATTCATGCAAGTAAGTATTCACTATAATAATGAGTCTACCTTGATTTGGCACTTTTTTTTTCTATTGATTAGTAATATAAAATTATTTTATACTGTTAATGTATACAAATTAATCTCTTAAAATTTATAAAATTATATTATTTTATCAATTTATTTTTAAAATAAAATTAATAATATTAACTATAGACTGAAAATTGATAGGCATGGAAGTGCCTATCAATTTGCTAGTTTTTAAGAATTTAATAAACACAGTTAATAAAATAAATAATGAAAGAGAAGTTAAAAGTGGCAGCTTGATAGAAGTTGGTTTCAAAATATTACCTTATATTCCCCGTGTTGGTCCTACTCTTGCTTTTGAATGTTTTCTTCTTATTCCACCATCACTAAAATTAATAGACATTTTTGCTTCCATTATTATTGAAGCCAAGCATCTAGCGCACGATTGTCTGAACCCTCTTTAATTTTCATGGCATAGGAGTGCGGAATTTTCTTCTCCATCTTGTTTAGGCTCATTTTGTAGACCACAAAGGATAGGTATGTAGTGGAGATTGAACCCCTAAACCATTGGCAACCACTCTCTAATGAGCGTGGCACACAAAATCCTACTTATATGAGCCCAAATTGTAAGCCCAAGCTTAACAGTGGCCAATTTTTTTCTGCGGCAAAATACGCCCAATACTGAACTGAGATCCGATAATGATAATCTATGAGTGTCCATGACCCCCAAAAAAAATTTCCCAATGAGTGTCGCGAATATGTGTTGTTTTTAGGACAAAATAATAATAATAATAATAATAATAATAATAAAAGAAATATGTATTGTTTTAGGATATGGAAAAAACAATTGAAAGATAACATGAAGCCATAAAATATGCAAGTTAAAAAAAAAATTTCTATGTGAAAGAATGCAAATCTTGAAACGTACATTTTTATATTTTTAATTACTGGATTTTAATTATGGTGCGTTAATGGTATTTTGTTTAGGTATTTTTAATTAATTATTAAACTTCAACTCTTTAACGACAATAAATAATTAAAATTGTAGAAACAATATTTTTTGAGTCTTTTATGAAACAATTTTACAATAACTAATATAATTGAAATAATTATAAGATTATTTCACATAATAAAAAATAAAAGTTTAATTTCTATACATTAACAGTGTAAAATTATTTTATACTATCAACAATAAAAATATAAGAAAATGTCGAATCATGATGGATCTTTCATCATAACTGGTAGTTACCTACTATAATTTGATATTTTATTATATTTCTATTGGTTAATAATATAAAATAGTTTTATACTGGTAGTGCATAAAAATTAATCCCAAAAAATAATGCAACCAAATATACAAAATTATACTTTGATATATTGTCAGTAATTTTTATCCTAATTATTTAATTATATATAATATATAACTACGTTATTAAGATAGTTAGAATTCACTGTAAAACCATTAAAGGATAAAATGCAATTAGTTGGTAGTATATTATAGTAACGATATATCGAACTTACTTTATGTATATTAATGCTTAGAATATCTCAAAAGAGTATACAAGCTATGAAATTAGATGTTTCAAGGCACATAAATAAACATTGCCATCATTCACTCATATTAATAGCATATATGAAGTATGTTATTAATTTATATAATGACTTATATTATTAAAATAAATTTTTTGAACACAATAAATATTACACTGAATAGTATTGTTTGATATGAATAAAGTCATATATATTGATTTTAATTAATATAACACAAATGAAAAAAATATTGTATTATTATATTTAATCAAATAATAAATTTTATTGATATAATTTTTATTAATACAATTATTTTATTATTCAATTTTTTAATTTTTAATATTATTTATAAATCTTTTTGTTTAGATTTTATTACCATTTTATAAAATAAAATTATATATATATATATATATATATATTCATATTAAATCAATTGCTAATACAGAAAAATATCTTTAAAAATAGCAATACTCACTCCCTTTTTTTTATAGATGAAAGGTAAACGAAACAGAAGAAAACAGCCCCACTAACTACTCTCTACATAGTCAAAGGTGACCATATGTTGAATACTCATTGGTGGCTCGGACCACAAATGGAGGCTATCTGAAGAGGTTGCTCCAAGCTTCGCAAGCACATCTGCAACTGAATTTGCTATTCGCATGATCATATCACACTTCACTTCCCAATCCCTCTTGATCATCAGGTTGATGCACGAAACAATTTCCCGTAGCTCAAACACCCGAGGAGATGTGGAAGAGTTGAGAAGTATAATAGCCTCTTGGCAATCAATTTTGTAAATAACACGGTCATATCCCATGCACCCCGCCAACTCAAGGCCTTCTCTAATAGCCAGAAGCACAAGAATTGTGATATCCTTGGCTCCACTAGAAACTGACAAACTAATCACCCGGCACCCTTTTCTGAACGCAAGACCCCCCCATACTCACTCCTTTAATGACATTATTAAAGAAATCAATTATTATATATTTCATATAATTAAAGATCTAATAAAACAATACATAAACTCATATAAGATTGACAAAATAATTATAACATACTTCAGGCGGAGTGGGCCCCACATCAATTATATGCTCCTTAGGAACTAAATTTGATATTAGGAATTTATGCACATGAAAAAGTAAATAATATAAGGAAAAATAATTACATAAAACAACATCAGATTAAAAATTCTTAAATAGTTTTGTTAAAAAAGAACTCAAAGTGGCATTTTATTTTGAAAAGAAAATATTTCCCAATAAAAGCTTGCTATACAATGACAATAAATATATGTCAATACCAATTATTAAACTATATAAAGTTATATTTTTCAAAATAAATATTTTATCATAAAAAATATATATTTTGCATTGTTAAAAACCACCTCAACAAAAAGGTTGAGCGTTCTTATAGTTGAGAGGATGAAAAATACAATTATTTATATAAAAAAAAGTCATTTACAATGAAATTTCAATAAATTCTTGCAATGTAATTTTTTTTGATCTATTTCGTTATTTAAAATAATTAAAAAATTTCAATATTTTCTTCCCATGTCTAATTTTGAATTGTTATCATAACTTTTTTTAAAAAGTATTCTTATTAAAAGAATTTACAAAAATATTAATAAATCTATGCAACGCACGAGTATTACCACTTAGAAAGATTGTCATTTTTTAAATTACTAATGATATTACAATACAGTATTTGATATGCATAAATAATCTAACTAATAATTTACATTACCTTGTTTGATATATAAAAAAGATTATTAAATAATATATTTTTTATAATAATAATAATAAGTAGTTAATTATTATTAATTATTAGTTATAATAATATTGTTATTATTATAATATTAGTTTTTGATAATAATAATAGTTAATAATAATAATAACAAGAAAGTTTAATAATTAATCATAATTGCCATATTGGTGGTAATCGACATAGCCACTTCTATAGAGGCAATCCACATTACCACATTAATTCATATTATTTTAGAAATATGAATTGCTAACAATGTTACCAAACCAAGTAAGATAATATTGTGGGACCAGACAATTTAATCAAATATTACTAGTAATTTAGATAGATTACCCTATACCAAATGCTATCCTAATTCTTATACTATTATTCAATAAGTAAAGGTTTATTTTGGACATTGAAGTTGTATGCGTGCTTTACTTTAATACTTGAAATTAAGAAATTAATAATTTAATCATTAAAGTTATAAAAAATGATTCAACTAATCAACTTAGTCCTTTTGATAATTCAATTTAGTTCTTACAAACATTCCTTTAAAGACTAATTTGAATCAATTTTTACAATTTCAAGGGCTAAATTATTAATTTTTTAATTTCAAGGATTAAAGTGAAGCGTGCATATAATTTTAGGGAGTAAAATGTACCTTTACACATTATTCAATTCTATAAAGTATATTCTTTTAAAAGATTAATTTTGATACACTATCACTGTAAAAAATTTTATATAATTATCTAATTATATGTTTATATTTGTAAGACTTTCAAGATAGTGGGTGATTGAGTTAAATACTTTTGTTGATATGTCACTTTATGATTAAATGTCTGTGTAAAATTTTTTTACATTGATAGGCACTAAAATTGAATTTATTTTTATTATTTAACTTTTATTACAATTATATCAAAAGTTCCATAAAAATATGAATTTAATTTATATGTATTGTCAGTGTAAAAAAAATTTCATATAAACATCCAATCAGATATTAGTATTTATAAAACTTTTAAGGTAGTGGGTAATTGAGTCAAATATATTTATTGATATGGTAGTATATGATTGAATGATAGTGTAAAATTTTGCACTGTCAATGTATAAAAATTAAACTAAAAAAATTTATATAAATAGTTAATTATATTAAATACTTTAAATTGATTATATATATTAAAATTAATTAAAAAACTCTTTTATATTAATAATACATCAAAATTAACTTGCAAGTAGCATAAAAAAAAATCTGCAAAATTAATCTCTTAAAAAATTGAATTTAATTTTTATATATTGATAATATAAAATAATTTTATAATATCAATCAATAAAAATATGAAAAATATCATATTATGTTAGGTGACTACCACTATGATGAGGGGCCATTATAATTTAATATTTTTTTATATTTTTATTGATTGATAGTGTAAACTTATTTTCTATTGTTAGTATATAAAAATTAAATCCAAATAATAGACAACATCATTATTACTATTATTATTATTATTATAATAGTAAACATTAGCCCAAGGGTGAGAGATTGTTTTTGTTCATTTTGCAGGGACGCGACCGGTGGAGAATTAGGGTTTGGTTTTTTGCAAATTAGGGTTTCTGATTGGCACCTCCTTCTTCACCGTTGCCTCATTCACCCTCCGAAATCCATCAACTTTGTTCTTCTCTCAGCCTCTCTCCATGACGGATGGCTTCTGGAATAGGCAGCAGGGGCTTCCCCCTTCCTCCGCCATGTTCAAACGACCTCGTACTGACTACGGTTCGCTCTTATCCCTTTTCCTTCCACAATTCCAATTTCGGTCAAAAGATGTCGTCTTTTTCCCTTAAATGTTACGAATCCTCTCCCGAAGTTTCGTTTTGTACATTGTTTGGATGACAATCGTTGCAATTTTTTATTTTTATTTTTTTGGGGGGGCGGATTTAATTTCTTATTCTTCTATTACTTGGTACTTTTAAGCTGATCTGGGTGTTGTTGTTTTTGTCCTTTTTTGGCAGGGAACTGAAATTTTGTTTAGAGATTGTGGTTATTTGCAATATGTGTAATTTAGGGCTAGCGGGGTGTTATGTGAATTCTGAAAAGTGTTGAGTTTGCTTGTTAGTTGAACTTAACGGTTTGTTTGGAAGGAGGAGTTTTGCAGGGAGGGTAATTTTTCATTTGTGAACTGACAAAAAATTGTAAAATGTTTTATAGAAAGGAAAAGGAACAAGGGGGATGATTAAAAGTGTTGCATGATAATGTCTCATTTTATTCCTCCCATGTTAAAAGATTCTCAAGTAATAAGGATGTTTACTTAAAATGAAAATTTATCCTCCCTTTCCTTCCTTCCTTCCTCTCATAAACTCCTCAATCCAAATATACCCTTAGGAAACCGGTATTTGACGGGTTTGTTGCTAGGTCTCTGTAATCATATTGATAGTGGGCTTTGTTGGTGTGGGATGTGTTAGTAGGTTATGGTGGCTGCTGTCTATATACATGGCCTAATATGTTGTCCTGTGAAGGTAGTTCAATTTGCTATTGTTTTCAAAGGTTTTATAGGTGAACACAATGTGACAATTTTGTTTTATTTTATTTATTTATTTATTTATTTTTTGTGCGTGGTGATTATATTAAGTTTTTGGCCTTTCAAAGTTAGGGTTTGATGCTAGAACAATGCGAAGGATGACTTGGAGTTTGAGACGATTCTGAGAATGTAGGAGGAATTATAAGCTAAACTAGTTGGATAGACTAAGAATATATATATGCTGTTGTTGGGCTCTGAGGTATACACTGGGATTTTTTTTTTTTTAAAATGATTTGAGTTCTTAATGATTAAACACTTTCTGTATACAGTTTGTACAGAATGGGCAAAATGATTTTGAGCATCATTGGCAGTTCTCAGCTGTGTGATGCTCAATTAGCAATTAGGCGCAACGTTGACCGAGTGATGGCAATGAGAATATTCAACTCTAAAATGGTCATTGATATACTGGATAAATAGGTTAGATGGTTTTTCATACCTATTATTTCAACCTGTGTATAGAACAATCTGTACAAATCCTTTTGCTACATACTTATATACAGGGAAAGATCTAGAATTAGAATTTTGGAACAAAACAATTTTTAAGGGCCAAGCCTATATTTCATTAAATAAGTTTTAAGGGGAAGGTGGGAAGCATTTAAAATTTAAAATTTTCATTTCCCCCCTCCTACCACCCAAAATTGGCAATATATGTCCACAATCCCTGCTTCAATACTTTATATGGCTATTTCTACTATTTTGCTAAGTTTATCTTGGCTTTACTTGCAAGATTGGTGATAAAATTGATCCTAAAAGTCCATTGGGTGCTACTGATCAATTGAAAGTTGGTTTTAATGAGTTTAAATTAGCGAGTTTGTTTTATTGGCCACTATCGGAGACTGCTATTGCCTATTATTATGGTGCTCACTGCTGCTACACTAACACTCTGCTGTGTGCATTTGGGAAGTGGAGAATTCTTGGGCTGCACCACTGTTCTGGAATAGCTGCCAGACACCCCTATATAAAATTTGTGTTTCTAAACATATTTTAGGCTTCAAAATGCCTGGTAACTTGCATGAGTGTAATTTCTTATTCTTTTACGCTTGGTACTGATAATTTGGTTGTTGTCAACAAGATAGATTTCAGTTCCAGTAGTAAGTTCGAAATCCAGGAAGGTGCAACTTGCAGATTGCTCTTCTTATTATTATAAGTGGTTTTCATTATATTTGTGGGGCAGGTGCTGTTTAGTTTTTTGAGTCATGCTAGCAGCTGGCATATTTCTTAATTAGATGTGGTATTTCATTGTTGTCAGTGATTAGGATTGTAGGAATAGCAATGGTGTATGATATTGTAACTAGATGGAAACTTTTTTGATTGAGACAGAGTGTGTGTTTCAGCTTTTATTCTTTTTGCTAGAGAAATAAATTATATGACTGGATTTTGTTATGATGCAGATATGTCAGCTTCTGGTCTGACTTCAGGTAATGAGATGCATAATTATATTGCTCGAGAGGATGACCGTGCTGGTCACAGAATGCTAAAGGACACTAAAACGCTTGGGTCTGCTTATGACCGCTACCTTCAGAGTGGAGGGGTAACATCTGAACCTGTTTTATTTACATAATGTGTGTGCGCACCTGCATGCACTTTCATTGCTTGTTTGCTGAAAACATTTGTCATCTTTTACTATGAAGCAGCTTACTTCTTTTAATTCTGGGGAAGCCAGTACAATTGGCAGTGTTGGATTGGGAAGGGGTGTTGGTGGATTGCCAGGACCTTCGCTAGCTGATCCTGCTGTCATGGGGCGTCCTGGGGGTAGCGGTCCCGATATTGCACGAAATGGACGGAATGTCAATTATGGTGGTCAGTTACCAGTAGATGCTGTTTCCAGGCCTGGACCTGAGACAGTACCTCTACCACCAGATGCTTCGAGTACTTTATACGTTGAAGGTCTTCCGTCTGACAGCACAAGAAGGGAAGTGGCTCGTATCCTTTTTGTGTTGTTGATTCTGAGACACATTTAGGATTTATATTATCATGCTTTCATCTGTGTCTCCTGAGCTTCATTTATTTTAATTCAGTTATTCAAGTTCCTTAATGTCATCTTTAGATATTTTTCGCCCTTTTGTCGGATATAGAGAAGTGAGACTTGTGAGCAAAGAATCCAAACACGTAAGTGTAATCTTTTGTAGCATTGTCTGCTTGTCCTCTTTTCGACTTGGTTTTGTCACTGTTCTGCTACTTGGTTGAAAGTTCCATTGTCCTCTTTATGCTGAAATGCCTGTTCATTGCAGCGTGGTGGAGATCCTCTAATCCTTTGTTTTGTGGATTTTGCTAACCCAGCTTGTGCAGCAACCGCTTTGAGTGCCTTGCAAGGTATCTTCTTGTTACCTGCTGATATAAAAGGGAGATAAATTTCATGTTTTGACTATGTGAATCATCTAATAGGAATCATCTTAGCATCAGATTACTTGTTGGGGGTTGTGAAAATTAAAGATTGCCATTAGGTCTTCAGCCTTCTATATTAAGATGCAATAAATTTTGAATATTTTGTTATAATTTTGAATCAAAATGATGAAAAGAACATTTTTAAGTTTTATTGAAGTGCAATTTTATCAGTACAATTCCATATAAGCAACATTAGAAGTATGGTATATGTAAGAACGGGTATCAGATGAATGGAATAAAAGAGCAGAATCTGTATGAATGTCAAGGAAAAGAGAGTAATACGAGGGTAGTATTAGCTCCCCCCTTCTGCAGTATATCTTATTTACAGAAAAGAAGAAATGTGTATGAGAAAACAGCTAGGTGTTCGAGAGACCTAGCACCCTCTTGAGTTCTATTCTATTCCCACTATCTGAGCTGCTTCCCTCAGCACTCTCCCCTGCCCAAAATACTCTCCACCTCATCCCATAACAGAATCAGTAACGCACCCCCCTCCCCACTAACCTTGCCACCTAGGCAAAGTTAGTTACAAGTCCCTCCCATCCCTTCTTGGCCACATGCCTTGCCCGTGTCAGCCTCCCTCTTTCTATTCTTTCTAGTATAAACCTTAGCATAAGGTAAAACAGAATTACTTGGGGTAATATTGCAAGGGACGTGGGTAACATTTTCATTAGTATATACATTTGGGGTCTTAACAACACCCCCTCCTTCAAAATCCACCTTGTCCTCAAGGTGGAGAGAAGGGAATAGCTTCTGAATGTCTGCTGCCAGCTCCCACGAATTCTCGAAATCAGGTAGAGCCTGCCACTTGATTAATACTTCCAACTGGCCTGCTGAATTGGAACGAATTGCAAGGACTTTTTCTGGTTGCACCTGCAGTTCCCAACCTTCTGAAAGAGCAGCTGGAAGGGGTTGGGCTTGCACATTCCGAGAGACACATTTCTTCAACAAAGAGATGTGGAAAACAGGATGTACTCTAGAGTCAGCTGGAAGCTTCGACCTGTAAGCAACAAGTCCTATCTTCTCTATAATAAGCCCATAGTATCTAGGACTCAACTTTTGGTTGATCCTTTTTGCCAATGTCTGGAGCGTATATGGCTGCAGCTTCAAGTAAACCCTGTCCCCAACTTGATATTCCACCTCTTTTCTCTTAAGATCTGCATAAGACTTCATGCGGTTCTGAGCCCTTTCTAGTTGGAATTTCAACTCATCCAACATCTGCTTTCGTTCCTCCATCAGCATGTGAACCTCCTCAACCGTGGATTCCTTTCCCCCCTTTAGAAGCATAGGAGGGTCCCTTCCATATAGAGCCTTGAAGGGAGTCATGCGAATAGCTCCATGGTAATTGGTATTATACCAATACTCAGCCCAAGGAAGCCACTTAGGCCACTGTCGAGGCTTAGAACCTGTGAAACAGCAGAAATAAGTTTCAAGACACTTGTTGACCGCTTCACTTTGCCCGTCAGTTTGAGGGTGGTAGGTTGAACTAAATCTCAGTTTACTCCCAGCCATTCTAAAGAGATTTGTCCAGAAATTACTCATGAATACCCTGTCACGATCCGAGACAATCGAGTTTGGGAACCCATGGAGGCGAACCACTTACTTGACAAACATGGCAGCGACGTGCTTAGCTGTGTAAGGATGTGATAGTGGGCAGAAATGGGCGTATTTTGTCATCCTATCAACCACCACCATTATAGTATCCATCCCCCTTGCTTTAGGCAACCCACCTATGAAATCCAGTCACATCAGTCCACGTATTGCCCAGAAGTAGGAGCGGTTGTAAGAGCCCTGCACGTGAAAGAGTTTGATGTTTATTTCTTTGGCACACATCACACTCCTTAATATACTGTTGGATATGTGATTTCATGCCCTCCCAATATAGTAAGCCCGAAATCCTCTTGTAAGTCCGAAAGAAACTGGAATGACCTCCAGTGTTAAGAGTCATGGAATTCTCGCAAGATCTGAGGAATTTTTTCAGATTCCTTGGCAATCACCATTCTACCTTTATAGTACAACCTCCCTTTTCTCAATTCAAATCCCGGGTGAGAGTCATCTCCCTGCTACAAGTCCTAAACCTTGCATCTGCTTGAACTTCAGCCTTCAAATCTGCTCAATCAGCAATGTTAATAGTAGAGATGGCAGAGTATTGAAGCCTTCTAGATAAGGCATCAGCCACTCCATTCTCATTCCCTGCCTTATACTTGATTTCAAAGTCATACCCAAGAAGCTTGGTCATCCATTTCTGCTGGTCCTCCCCCACAACTCTTTGATCCAGCAAATATTTCAAACTCTTTTGGTCTGTATACACCACAAAATGCTGCCCCAGCAAGTAATGTCGCCATTTCTCCACTGCTAAGACTATGGCCATCAATTCTTTTTCATAGACAGACTTGCTCTGGGCTCGTTCAGATAAAACTTGGCTCATATATGCAATAGGTCTCCCTTCCTGCATCAGAACAGCCCCAATTCCTCTCCCGGATGCATCAATTTCAATCACGAATGGCTTGGTGAATGATGGGACAGCCAACACTGGTACTATGGTCATGGCCTTTTTCAACTTCTCAAAGGCCTGTTGGGCCTCATTTCCCCACTTGAAGCTATCCTTCTTAAGGAGTTGTGTTAGTGGCCAAGCAATCTTCCCATAGTTCTCCACAGACCTCCTATAATACCCTGTCAACCCCAAGAATCCTCTTAGACTCCTCAAGTCTATTAGTATCGGCCAATCTACCATATCTTGAATCTTTTTGGGGTCAACAGCTACCCCTCCTCCCGAAATGATGTGCCCCATATATTCAACCTCGGATTTTGCAAAACAGCACTTTTTCTTGTTGACATATAATTCATGAATCCTCAAGACCTCAAAAATCTTCTGAAGGTGTGTGAGATGCAACTCAAGATTGGGACTATATATTAATATGTCATCAAAGAATACTAGGATAAACTTCCTCAAAAAAGGTTTCAGCACCTGATTCATGAGAGCTTGAAAAGTTGAGGGGGCATTAGTGAGTCCAAAAGGCATGACTAGGTACTCATAATGCCCCTCATGTGTCCTAAAAGCTGTCTTTGGGATGTCCTCCATTTTCATCCTGATTTGGTGATAACCAGACTTCAAATCCAGCTTAGAAAAGACTTTTGCATCTCCTAGCTCATCTAATAACTCATCAATATCCGGAATTGGGAATTTATTAGGAATAGTGATTTTGTTCAAGGCTCTATAATCCACACAAAAATGCCACCCTTCGTCTTTTTTCTTAACTAAAATCACCGGGCTAGTACTAGGCCTTATAATTTTAGATTGCATCATTTCATCTATGATCTTCTCAATTTCATTCTTTTGATAATGGGGGTACCTGTAAGGCGGATGTGAGGAATCAGAGCTCCTTTCTTCGGTATGATGGCATGATCCTGTTCCCTAGGCGGTGGTAAACCTGTGGGAACTTGGAACAAGTCTTCATATTCAGCTAATAAGCCCTGCACTCCCTTAGATAGACTAGAGCCTTCCTTCTCTGCTGTCTTAGCCTGCACCATCATCACCAAGTAGCCTTCCCCCTCAGCTCTGAGAGCCTTCAAAGCAGCCTTCCAAGAGGATTTGCTCTTGCATAAGGTGGGATCACCTTTCAATAACACTCTGCTACCCTTCTCCATCCAACTCAGTGTCATATTTCTATAGTTACCCACAAAATTTTCCAAACCCGCCAACCAATCCACTCCTAAAACCACTTCAGACCTGCTCATTTCTAACACAAAGAAGTTCTGGATAATTCTTATACCCTGCACTAGCAACTCTATTCCCTTACACACTCCAAACCCCTCTTCAATGGCTCCATTCCCTACCTCCACCTTGAACCTCTGCACTTTTTCTATTGGCAACTGTAGCTTTTCCACCGCCTTAGCAGAAATAAAGTTGGCAGTGGCTCCTGAATCTATCAACACTACCACTTACTCTCCTTGGATCTTTCCCTACACCTTGAGCGACTTGTTTGAAGTTAACCCCCAATAGCTAAATGATGACAGCTGAAGCTCCCTTAATTCCATTTCCACCTTCTCTTCTAGCTGCACCTCCGGTTCTTCACCCCCAACATTCCCTTCCAGTCCTTCTTCCATTAAAATAAATTGAAAATGGCAAAGTTGGCAAACGTGCTCTGGATTCCACTTGTCCCCACATTGGAAGCACAACCCTTTCCTCTGTCTTTCTTGCCAATCCTCATGAGAAAGCCTCCTAATGCCACTGGTTCTACTCTTGGAAGGGCCACTGTTATTGCCACTAAGCCCACTTCCTTGGGGTCCTCCTTGGTTGCTCCTTACTCCATTTTGGGGTCTATTTGGGACTGGACCAGCATCATTCTTCAATACACTCCCTTGTACACCTCTAGGATTAATTTTGACCCAAGGCTAAGGTCTAAATGGGCCGGGGCCCCTTGAGGGTCCACCTGCACCCTTCACTCCTGGGTTTGCCCCAGCATCCACCCAAGCTGAATTTCTTTGCTCCAATTCGAGAGCACGATCCATCATCTCCGCCAAGTTTCGAAACTCACCCACCGTCATCTCCACTTTCACCTCCTTCTTGAGTCTGTTCATGAAGATGCACGAGTATCTCTGGGTCCATATTCTTCTTGGCCCTTGCAACTAGTTCGAATTCCCTACGATACTGCATCACCGAGCCTGTTTGTTTCACGTCCAACAATGGTCCCATGGGGTTCTGGGCCGGCCCGGTTTGGAATCGCCGGAGTAGATCCTCCTTAAACCTCTGCCACGATGGAAACTCGGTCTGTTCCTCCCACCACTCATACCACGTCAAGGCCTTGTCCTCATGGCCACCAACGCCAAATCAAGTCGGTCACGTGGATCAACCTGAGCCACCCGGAAGTAATGTTCCGCTCACGCTAGCCACCCCTATGCATCGGCACCGGAGAAAACAGGGAGATCTATTTTCCGACTCGACTCCACCCTTCGTGGCCGGCAATTCTCGTTCCACCTCATCTTAGATTGGTTGTCATCGTCACTCCCTTCCTGTGACCTCTCGTCTTGCCTCCAGCGAGAGTCTTCACCCCTCGTCGTTTCATTATGAGGTCCGCTCCTTCGCCGGCTATAGAAGTTCCGACCTCGCCGATTGTCGTCTCGGTCTCGCGACTTGCTCGAGCTTCGATCACGTCTCAGTTGATCAATCTGCCGTGTCAGATTCGCGGGTAGATTTGCCATGGCCTGTACATTCTCCTCCTGCATCTTAGCCAACCTTCGCTCCACATCACCCAATCTAGCTTCCATTGCAGCGCGCGTGGTCACCATTCACAGAGCTCCCAAGATCGAGAGCTCTGATACCAGTTGTAAGAACGGGTATCAGATGAATGGAATAAAAGAGCAGAATCTGTATGAATTTCAAGGAAAAGAGAGTAATACCAGGGTAGTATTAGCTCCCCCCTTTTGCAGTATATCTTATTAACAGAAAAGAAGAATTGTGTATGAGAAAACAGCTAGGTGTTCGAGAGACCTAGCACCCTCCTGAGTTCTATTCTATTCCCACTATCTGAGCTGCTTCCCTCAGCACTCTCCCCTGCCCAAAATACTCTCCACCTCATCCCATAACAGAATCAGTAACGCACCCCCCCTCCCCACTAATCTTGCCAGCTAGGCAAAGTTAGTTACAAGTCCCTCCCATCCCATCTTGGCCACATGCCTTGCCCGTGTCAGCCTCCCTCTTTCTATTCTTTCTAGTATAAACCTCAGCATGAGGTAAAACAGAATTACTTGGGTAATATTGCAAGGGACATGGATAACATTTTCATCAGTATATACATTTGGGGTCCTAACAGTATACTTATCTAACTCATTAAATTACTCAATGTTCTATTGAACTAAAAGGATTTCAACTTGGACAGTTGTAAATCATTGTTACACTGAATATCTATATGCAAGTTACTTTTGATTTTAAGGTTAATTCAAACTACAGAAATAGAACTTTATGGTAACTGGTGTAGTGAATCTATAACAAATGAGTGCCAACTTCCATGGTTCCATTTGTTGTCCTCTTATTCATAAGTACATAGAATGAACACATACCAAGGTATCTGTTCTACTAACTGCCAATATCAGCGTCATCATCACTTCTGAAATTGTTACAATACCATCCTGCTCTCTAGTTTGTTTGCCTTCTCTGTACTAATGAATCATCATTTTAATGTAATCCTGTCCTTTAATGGTATGGCACTATCACCATTACTATCATCAAATATCGTGAATTTGTTTGGAAGTCATCCAAACTCCAAATTTCTTCCATTATAGCATAGTTGGCTGTGCGTGTGGTTGCTAAGTACCAGCCGTGTTCATTAGTATTGTAGTCACTCATAAATTTCGTAGGATTTGAACTTAATGGGTAATGATTTCTTCACATAATTATGAACCCAAGTTTATTGGTTTTTGCTGACATTGTCGTTGGATGGCACAGGTTATAAGGTTGATGAACTCAATCCTGAGTCTAGTCACTTGCGGCTTCAGTTTTCTCGGTTTCCTGGTCCGAGAACTGGACCTGGACCTCGTGGCAAAAGGTGAGCTGGTTCCCCTAGGGTTTTATGCGCATCCTATTGTCCACGGTCTTCCTTTATACATCATCTTTTCGGGGTGTGTGAGTGTTGATGGGTCAATGCTCCACACATGCAAGTTAGTCTCCCTCCTGGCTACAACCTTAATTAGAGAGCCCTTGCGACGCGCATAGTATTGGACAGGCTGAGTCATGAAACTACAATTGCATTTGAGCAAATCTAACAAATGGAGATTTTTGGAATGGTCATAGCCAATTACCTTGTTGTATAAATATTGATAGTTTTAATGTGAACCTGATGTCTTATTAATAGTAGCATTTGCCTTGTGTTGCCCAAATAAAGGTATGATTTTGTTGATTTCTTTCAATGTTCAAAATTATCCGCAATCATGTCAAAATTTTGTGCATGTTGGGGCTATTGTAATCTAGGCTGTAACTGAGCCAGGGCACTCTGGTGAAAGCTGGCATTATAGGGTAGGGATTGAAAGTGGATGGATCCTCTCGGGAAAATTTTGTCACGTGGATTTTCACCATCGGGATTCTCTTGTAGGACTTAGCCTCATAATTAATGGTAAAAATTATCACATGATTCCATTATCCGAAATTTTCATATGAGATGTTCACTTTTTTTAAAGATGGGGGAGTTATTATGGCTAAGGGAAAAGTGCTATTAGCATGGCTTTATGATGCTGCGGTTCACAAGCTCCACTTCTCAAAGGAATAATGACGTGCTAAATAATGAGTTGGGTCTTGAGAAACTTGTTCTGAGCGTCTCTCTTTTACAGCCCGCAACATTTTTCGTTTCCATTACTGAGATAAGGTATAATGTTGGAATAACCGTTCTAAAACTCTGATTTATCCGAAACGATATGATGTAAATTGGTCATCTGTGCAACAAAAATCTGTTTCCTACGAAAAGAGGCCAGATGGTGCCTTTAACGAGGTGTTTCATGAGTTGTTATTATAATTATAGTTTCATTACTGTTTTAATTATTAATAAAATATTACTAGTTTTTGTCTAACTAATTATACTATACTAGTGTGACGCGGTTAAAAAACAAAAAAAATCATGCTTTATGATATGACAAATTACGACGAGAATATTAAACAAATTTATAATTAAAACGGTTTTTTTAAAAAATAATTTCAAAGGTGAATATTCTATTGTTACTGGGATAAAAGTAAAACAACTATATACTATGTTTATTTTAAAATACCAAAACAAATAATGTGTCTTATTCGTGGTACGAGTTCATTGCTTTAATTCCACCTGCCGTTCTTCCTCTGTCATTCACTCTTGGCATCTTTTGTATTAGCGGGTCTTCTCTTAGGCCTTCAACCCGTCTCACAGCTTCTTCTTTTGTTCTTCATTTTTTTTTTTTTTTTTTTGTGAGGTTTTGCCTTACCTTAAGTTGGCTAGGTTTGGATAATGAAAAGACGAACATCGGGTAGTTTGAGCCTGAGTTTGGGTTACGCGTTGAGTTGGCTTAATATGACCTGATGTTACATAATTTTTAAGAATTTATAATTTTAAAAATTAATGATAAATTACAATATTAAAACTTAAAATAGCATATCTTAACAAAATAATAATACTTATATGTTGATCTAATTTATTTTGAAATATATAATAAAATATCTTTTAATTTACACTTTTTTCTTTTAAAGCTTCATGAAAATTAAGGTACAACTTTATACATTTTCTTTTTATATTAGGTTAATTCAGTCATTGTCTAGATTATGTTTGGGCCACATTTTAATTTTAAAATGTTAAAACTAGTTTTTGGTCCCTGCACACATCTTAGTGGTGTTTGGCAAATTAGAAAAATCAGATAACTAGGTATAATGGAACCTGATTTTTAATAACGCTATTTGGTAACTACTTAAATATTTTAAAACTAGTTTTTATTTGAACCAATTTGGACCTAAAACCAGTTCTTAAAAAAATTAATTTTAAATTGATTTTATTTCATCCAAATTTTTTCTCTTTTTATTCTTCTCACCTCACACTAATTAATTATTTCTCCATTGACTTTGTCAACTATTCGCTGCTGCTGACTGCCATCAAGGCCGCCGACTGTTGCCGGATTGCCATCTTCGGCTGCCGCTAATTGCTGCCAACGACCACATCGTCCACCACAGTTTACCATCATTTGCCGTTGCCACTCGCACCGCCTACCACCATTTGCCATCGATAGCCACCACCATTTTCCACTGCCATTGCTTGCCACTGGCGGCCACATTGTCCACCAATATCTGCCACATCCATTGCTCTCGCCCGCCCTATTTGCCATCATCTATCGTTGCTAGCCACCACCATTTTCCACCACCAGCCCCGTTTGCCACCGTCTACCACTTCCGGCCACCGACGACCATTGATGGCCACATTGTCCCCCATTGTCTGCCACTGTCCATTGTTGCCGCCCACCCTGCCCGCCATCACCCACTGCCACTGTCCGCTAGATTGGTTTTTTAATAATATAATTAAAGAAAAAGAGGTATAGAAGGAGGAGAAGAAGAAGGAGAACACATATATTAAAATTAATTTTTATGTTGTCAAACCAAATAATGTTCAATAAAAAAACTAGTTTTTTTTTATACCGATTAACATATGTTATTCTATTTTATATCATATTAACTTGATTTTTGAGATTGTCAAACACCCCCTAGTTATTAGTTTTAGTCCGTATACTAAAAAACCTTTGGTTTAGGTCTCTACAATGGTACTTCATTAGGGATTAATCCCTGTCGTTAAAAAATTATTAAACTGTGTTAGTTTTTGCTAATTGGCTAATAAAATCTAACATAAATATGGCATATTGTTAATATAGTTTAGAAATGACCTCTTTTAGATCTTTTTTTATATCTAAAACAATCTTTTTTAAAAAATAAAAAAGTAATTGAAACAATGTTGAAATGTTCTTTTCTTAAGCTGAAACGATTTCAATTGAGTTTTACCATATCCCATATTAGCTCTTATTGATTATGTTAGTAAAAACTAATACTGTATAATAATTTTTTAACAGTAAAGATTAACTCAATATCACTATAGAGATCTAAACCAAAATTTTTTTAGTGTATAGGAACGTAAACCAATTTTTTTTTTTTTAATTTAAAGACTAAAACTAAAATTTAGAAACACTTATAAGGCCAAATAGTAGTTTTAACCTTTTGAAAAAGACCTAATCAAAATATCATGGTGAATTTAAGTCGAATTAAACTTGGACCAATTTATTTCATAGAGACTCCTGCTTTATATTGAAGTAACGTCGAAAAAGCGAAAAATACAATATAGAGAGTACTCCTACTTTATATTAAAGTTATGTTGAAAAAGGGGGAAATGGAATAGGTAGATTAAGTATGAATCAGACATGATGAGGATTGACTGCGAAAGATGTTATATTTTCTTTTTAATATTCTCTTAATCATTTAAAACAGAAAGTATTTTTTAGGTGCGAGAAAGAAAAAGCATTTAAAGACAAAAATAATTAATATTTGAAAATATGAATTTTCAATTATTAAAAATATATTTAGTTTAGTTTTTAGAAAGTTCAAAACTATAATTTAAACAATAAATTGTCTCTTGCAAAAAGTTTTAGAATTGTGCCAATGAAGTGCAGCTCATGTGGCATTTCCTTTAGTTCTTGTACTAAGGGATTGTTGGTATCAGGTCAATGGTTTGATCTCTGCATATCAATACTTTCCTCCATCCTCCTAGCTCTACTAAGAATTCCTTGGAATCAAAAAAAGAAAAAAAAAAGTTTTAGAATTGCAAAAGTTCAAGAAATCTTGATATAAATAACCAAGATGCTTGTTATTGGCTCCTAGAATGCTATGGCATTTTAAAGCAAATAATCACTTTAGATGACGAAAATTCGATGCTCTCTCTTTCAAATAGAAACTTAACATTGGCTATAAATTTTCTTTGGCGGTTTGTGCAGTCGGCAGGTGGTCCATTCTGCTCCTTTTACGTACAAAGATAACAGAAGTGAAAGAAACGGGTATAGTAAAAGTTAAAGCAATTATTGTTGGTGGTGTCAGAAAGAAATATGGTATGGACATTGTTTTGTTGTGATTATTTTTATTGCAAAAGCAATTTCCATTGTTGTGATCCTTTAAAATTAAAATACACCCTATATCAATCATCACATGCATAAAAAAGTTCAAATGAAAGTTGCATGGTAACGTATAGTTGGACTCACGAACTTCCAATATTGCTGCATTTTCCTGGGTTGTTAACAAATAGGCAGTTGAATTTTAATTCAGTGTACTATTATTATCAATCTTAATGGTTTTACTTACTAAAAGAGAAAAGGAAAAAATTAATACACGGCATGGTATCCAAGGACTAAATTGAAAGAATGGATACCTTCAAGTGCTATTTATTAAAAAGTAGAATTGATGGTTTTAATTGGTCTCCATTGTCCCTTTCCCTTGGCACCATTTATGCAGTTGGTGTCAGACTTTTCTTCTCTTTTCCATATTTAAGCACATCAAGTCTCCCAAAGTAATACCCAACATAGCCCCCCCCCCCCCCCCCAAAAAAAAAAAATAAAACCATCCCTGCACCTTTGCTTGCCTGCCTTAGCCACAGCTTCATAGTTTTTTCTTCTTATTTGTTGAGTTGATTACTGCGGGGTCTTTTTTGATCAGTACTACTAGAGCCGTGGGGTTTTAAATTTTCCCCAATCAATTGGGGATTCCTTAACCCCATCTGTGTCCAAGATACTAGGACATTGTAAGAAGTGTGCAGTTAAATTTCATGGAAAGATCTACAAGCAATACCTGACATAAATTTGGGATTTGGGATTCCCTGGACTGTAGTTCTCATGTCATGAAATTAGATACTTACACATATATTATTTCATTACATAATCTTAACTATTTAATTATATTCTGTTCAATCTTATTTTTTAAGTCTTTATTAGTTCGGTTGTGATGCAATTAGGTGATGTGCAATTTCAATTGTGCTTCAAGCATTGTTTATTTCTAGCAAAATACCAAAGCGAAAATGTGTGTAAGCATCTTTAATAGGGATCGTTAATTAAGGAAATTCTTCTTTATTTTTCATAGAATACATTTGGCTGGTTACCAAAAAAATGAATAATATTTGCTGCTGTACATAGCATTCACATAATTGCACTCAAAGCTATGGGACCAGCGATGAGGGGAAAATGGAAAAGGTGCCATCTGGATAAAATCACACTTGTCCCCATGTGCAAAAGCATTGTTTCAAACCCAGAAATCTTTTCCTTTCTTTGCATGGCATCTTCAAAAGCATATACCTAATATTATGATTGTCTTGCCTTAACTATGTTAATAATATTCAAGAGTTGCGTGCAGGAATGGAATTTGGTTGGATACTAGTTACTCTATGTGTCACTATATTTGTTATTTTGTAGTTATACAATAATATTGTAGCATAAATATTTAGTAGTAGAATGCACACTCAGTTTATAGGAAAACTTAGCAATTTTTTTGCTTCAAATTATAGGTACTAATTAAACATTACAATTGATTAAAGGTGTCTATTTATAAAATTAAGTTATTTCTGTGATTAAGGAGGAATTCAAGCAAGTTAGCCGTGCATTGGAGTTGGAAGTGTCAGCACCAATAAAGCAGATTTAGGAGTCTTAGGAATATATCCTTGGATTCTTTGTGTGGGAGATAGCTCGAGCTCGGAAGAGAGGTAAATAGAAGATAGAGAGAGACTGGCACATTCATATTAGTGAAGTGGTCCACATGACCGAACAACATCGCCCCTTCACCACATACGAGGGGGTAAGGCAAAATCAGCATTCAATTAGTGAAAGCTTTTCACAACTAAGATTTTTGGATTTTGTTTTTATGCATTGGCAACACTTCAAACTCGGGAACCTTCGGAAGAGGCCAAACACTAAACACCGGTTAAACTAAGGCCTTGATGTGAAGTCACTTTGACTTTGGCTTCTTGTTTTTAGACGTGTATTGCGGTGGATGCATTGGTGAAACACTTCAATTTTGATAACTCTACATGATCAAATCGTGGCCGTTGGATCCTTCTAGTGGTAATGATGAAGTAGGTCTAAAATATGCAGTCCGTCACATGGTATCCTTTCTGTGTCGGTATATGAATAAACTAGAGACTTATCTTGCTCGCCCTATCAATTATTTGTGCTCCATTTTTCAACATGAATAGAGCTAGACATGTGTAAAATAATGATGAGAATGCATATTCATTTTATCGTGTCTATTTTTTTCCCCGCCAAGTACAATTGGTGCCGTGCAAGCTTCAAAAGAATATGTTTTCTACTTTCGTGGGATCCGAAGTCCCTTTCTTTCACCTCATCCTGTTAATTAATAGTTGTATAACTTTTATAATAATTAATAGCTGTATATAATCATTAACTTAATTACATATATTTATTTAAACATTTCAGGATTAGATGATTGTTTTCATAACATATTAATTATATAAAAAGGCCTAGCTAACGAGTAATATTGTGCTTAGGAATGGCCCTGGCTGGTTTACATTGATAGGACAATAAAGCAAACAAAATAATAATAATAATAATAACTAGTGGATTGACCTATCAATCCACATGCAATTTTTAAAAAAATAATTTTATGTCTTTCTTGAAGATGTTAAACTTAAAATTATTTGAATTAATTTAAATATATAGAAATAATGACTTTTTAATTAATTTTCATTACACAATTATT
This sequence comes from Pterocarpus macrocarpus, assembly GCA_031439585.1. Taxonomy (NCBI): domain Eukaryota; kingdom Viridiplantae; phylum Streptophyta; class Magnoliopsida; order Fabales; family Fabaceae; genus Pterocarpus; species Pterocarpus macrocarpus. The sequence goes on along the minus strand of CM062516.1, from coordinate 57,147,374 downwards.
TTTATTTCTTAATTAAAATTTTAAAAGATAAAAAATAGAATAATAACTTGTTAGAAGTTATTAAGAGATGGTCTGATAACTACCAAAGAACATGCATTGTATAATAGACAATTTCAACCACCATTTTGATATATAAAATCTGAAATATATGGATAAAATAGGAATATGAAAATTGGACACCAAGAGATAGTAAAAATTATCACTAAAAAAATAGATAATAATAATAAAAATAATAGTAAAAGGAAGAACTTACATGTAATTTCATGATTGGTAATCTTTTCATAGAGTTAGTTGAAGGACAAAGCAATCTTAAATTCTGAAAAAAAAAAAGAGAGGATGTTTCAAATCTTAAAAAAGTAATTCTTAATTATAAAAAAAAATCATACAATTCTTGATCTTTTCACATCCGAACAAAAATACTTTATTAATGGTTTAAGTGAGTCAAATTTATAAAAATATCTTGTGATCCTTAAAATAAAATTGATAATTTAATGTTGTCCAACTAAATTATAGACAAACTATAATGAACAACTTGGTATTTTAAATTGTAAACCAATACAAGCATAAAGATATATAATAACTTAAATGCCTTAGATAAATGAAAGTGAAAAGAAAATTCTCTACATACACTCAAAATATGTGTAGTTTATAGTCAAGTAATTGGCCGTGAATAGGTACCCATACGCCACCCATATATACATAATAATAAATTTGAATAATAGAGTAAATATGCTATGAGAATAATAAGAGAGTATATAAGTTTCTCTGCCGATTGTAAATCTTGATTGCAACTTGACGCTATGCGGTTCTCCCGAAAGGGGTTTGTTACGGTGCACATGTAAGCACTTCATTCCAGTGACCATATGATATATGATATTTGTACCAATTCATAGATGACTTTGTACCAAATCTCAGAATTTGACTAGCATGATGTCTACACATTAGCCAATTTAAGTTTTAAGAGATGCGTGGTCTGTAGCGGCCTGCACACCTTGCGGACATCTTGATTGATGTTGGTCCAAATTCACATGCTAACTACCCTACCAAATTTCGTATTATTATTATTTTTTCAATAGCAGTTTAATAGTTATTTAATCAATTAATTATTTACCTTATATAATAATAAAAACAAGGTAATCATGCTATTATAGTTGTTATACGATACATGCGTGCGCTTTGGCATTATGGAATACATGGACCAAGGATTAAGAATCACAAAAATCTTCCCCGAATAACCCGATCTTGATTTTGATGGACAAGCCCAGCAGAATTTCTAACTAGGTAGGCAGATCTAAGCACTTTTAGATCAAAAAGGAAAGATCCGATCCATAAGCAGTTGAGGTTTTGACTAACTTAATTGGTGAAATTGGAATTTGGAAGACCACTTTCCATGGAGTTTATTTCAGTAAAATATATATTTTTTAACGTTGAATTGTGTTATTATATTTAAAAGTTAGAATATAAAATAAAAATTATAATTTTGTTATTAAAAATTATTATATCGGCAGTATTTATTTCATTATATTATATTCTGTTACATTAATCTCTTTCTTATTTATTTTTATTTCTCTTTCATTCATAAATGTGATAAAAAAACGAACAGGTTAAATGAATTTTAAATTTATTTTAGTCTTTAAAGTATCTCTATAGATATTTTTAGATGAATTTTAAATTGCTACAAAGTAAATGAGTGAAAAATAAATTATCAGAATATTTATTACTTGATAAAAAGATTAAAAAATTAATTTAACAATGCTTTTTGGTAAATAATTATTTAAGCTATTTACCAATTTTTTTATAGATAGATATATATTCAATTATTAAAATTATATTATATTTTAAAATTTATTTTAATTTTTTAAAGTAATAAATCTAAATAAATTATAAGTGTTTCATTACTTATTCAATACACCAATTAAATTTGATAAAACTAATATATTAGAAATGAATACATTAATAAATAAATTAATTTAAGTTTATACCTAATTTTACTGAATGAATAATAGATTCATGCATATTACCACTCTAAAGCCAAATATGGATGTTGCTGGCAAATGCTCGTTTGTTTGTTCTAAATGCCTCAAATATTTGAGTTATTATTATTATTATTTTGTTTAAATTACAGTACATGGAGTTTATTGAACTTTACCTAAATTGATTTGAATTGGATCGACCTAGGATGAGATAAAACTCTTTTAATATTAATTTTTTAAGTTATATTATTTATATCTTGAAATTTGATATTAAATACAATATTTTTCTTATATAATTATATAATATACCTTTGTTATATTATTATTTTGATACTCACCCATATTCAAATTAAATACGGTGTCTTATATAATATTTAGGGTTAATATACAATTTTATTCTTGAAAGAATCGAGATTTAATAGATTAATTTTTCATAGAGAATTTGATAAAGTTAAATAGGTTGTACCAAATTAGTCTTTTCATTAACTTTCATTCATTAACTCTTAACCAAGATGATGACATGGTCGTTAATTATCATATTGTAATTAACTTGAAATTAATTGAAATACTATATTTCAATAATACATACAAGAATATATTGGTTACCCCTTTCTTGTTAAAATTGCTGGAGGGAGGGCTGAAGAAATAGGTGAAGAAAGGGATAATTAATGTGTTTTTGTATCTATTATTGAAGCACAACATTTCAATTAGTTCTAGATCAGTTGTCACATGACATTTAATGACCACATTTTATTTAAGAGTTAATAAGTGAGAGTTAATGGAATGATTAAGCTATTACAATATATTTAAATTTAAGGATGGAAGTGTTATCATTTTTTTTTTTTTTGGACTAATTTGTTAAATCACAATTTTTTCAAAGACCAAAGTATATATTGACTCTAATATTTTGCACAATAAATTTTAAAAAAAAAAAAACCCATTTTCCCAAATATTTTCCACTACGAAAATGAGCAAATCCAAATTTACTTCTACCTACGTGACACTGCTTTTCATCATCAGCAAAGAGAGATTACTTTAGATTAATCGTCACCTACTCCCGACAGGTATTATCAATTAACGTGACACTGCTGTATTATTGATGACATTGCTCGTGACAAGGTGGGAGGGATCTCCGTGCCTCATGGTAAAGGGCCAGTGGTCAATGAAAACATGAGATCTCAGGCGGATGCAGAACTGGCTTTGAAAGCTAAATTCGTTTTTTGTTTCTTTTAAATGTTTTCCATTTAACACCATCCTCTGGGATAACATTCCCTTGGTTAGTGCCTTTCTTTTTCTATAATATATGATATACGATTCTATTATTTGTTATTGCGTTCATGATTGATTGCTTTGCATGTATACGCTAGTATACACTGTGACGGTGGATTATAAAATATTAAGGCATATAATGGTAGATATAGAAGTTTTCTCACATCATGCATGTTCTGCATTTGTCCACAGTTGTTTTCTTCTATAGCTGCTTAGTCAATGATTAATTAAAGATTAACCACCTTTCACAACATTTTTGACTCGATTAAATTAATTGCAATCTAGCTTGGGTATTTAAAAGTATTTTGTAAGGTAAGGTATGATGCAGTAAACATCTACTTCAGCTATTTAATTTTTCATTATAGTTTGCATAGAACTCGCCGGATTGGTGTATTCTGGCTCAAGTAACTGTATCATTTTAGGTTATATATTAATGATGATATTTAGATAATGTTTTGCAGACTTTCCCTAGCTTTGGATACATTGACACAAAAGTCATATGGTTGACAACCCTTTTTACCTACTTAGTATACGCAGTACGTAGAGACAAATGATGACTCGCCCACCGATTTATTTACTACTTTAAGAGCATAAAATAAGGTACTACTCCATTTTAATTTCTTCCCATCCCCTTAATATATAAAACAAGTGACGTATGCTTCCCTCTCTCAACCTTTTGAAGAACCTGTAGCTCTTTTAAGTAAAGAGAAATATTCTCTCATTTTTCATGCCCATTCCTGCCACCAAGCTCTCTTCTCTTTTCCGTCAACCCAAAAAATAGTAAATTGTGAGTTACAATTATTACCATATATATATCTGTTGGATACTTGGATAGTCATTTCAACCTATAGACAGACATAAATGTAGGAGAAATAATTTATGAGCAAAGACTCTTATCAGGTCTTGGTTCCAGAAGATTGGTAGTATGAATTAAATAAGTTATCCTACATATTTTGTTTGATTAATTAAATACTTGTAAAAGCCTACGTGCTTGATGTATACGTAGTCAAATTATATAATATGAACAATAATGTGAGAAAAGATCTCATAATAAGATGTTCATTGGATTTAGCTCTAGAAATGGACAACGCACCACAAGAGGTGAAAGAAAAATATAATTTCTTTTTAATTTTTCAGTATTTATTAAAAACCGAATTAGTTACAAAGGGTGTACAAAACATTTGACTCATGTTTTCAATACCTAAGTTATATACTTTACACGGTAAATAATCAAAAGCTAAAAAGTAAAAGGAGTAATAGGCTACTCTTGTCTTTATCAGAAAAGTACAATGGTAGCTGAGGCAATATGCCATGCAAAATGTGCAATCGGTGGACTAGTCTACACTCTAGCTAAAGTCTATTAGTAACCATAAATTGATTAGAGAGAGGTGGGAACGGATAAAAATCATTGAGGCTGCTATGGGCCCTGTACTACAAAGTCTCTCGAAGTCTTCCAATGGGAAACAAAAATATCGCACTAGTTAGGCAGCTAACATGCATTTTACAAAATTTGCCAGATGTGATGAAGAGAAATGACAAATAAGAAATACCTAATGATTTAATAAAGGAGACTTTTTTGAATATTTGAATTATTAGTCACACAAAGTTAAGATAATTAGAAGGGCAGTGTAACAATTACTATAGCTGCTTTATTCCTGCTTATTAGCTTGCACACTCCATCAAATCAAAGCCCGCGCGATCCAAAAACCCCCTTAAGTCAAATTGGTCCCCGAAGAAACAATAATTTATTTGTTGAAAGAAACACATAGGACATTTTAAATATAGGACATTTTAATTAATAGTATCAGAGGTTTTTTTTTGCCCCTTTTTTCATGAAGGTGAATCTCAGCATGGTTCAAAATAAACTTACCGAGATGATTAGTAGTTGTTGAATGGGGGTAAAGAAACGACCTATATAAAGGTGGCATTGGCTTCCATCTAAGAGCATAACCAAACCCACTTTGTAGTGAGGTTGAAGGGAAAAAAAGATGGGGTCCCTAATGGCCTCTGCCACTCTGACTCTGGTATTGGCAATAGTCTCTCTCAGCTTGCCATCTCGAATCTCTGCAGACAACTACGTGTATTCATCACCTCCACCACCCAAGTCTCCTCCATACCACTACATCTCACCACCACCTCCACCAGTGTACTCTCCTCCGCCGCCTAAGAAGGCACCTTACTACTATCACTCTCCACCACCACCAGTGTATTCTCCTCCTCCACCAAAGAAACCATATTACTACCACTCTCCACCCCCACCGGTGTCTTCACCTCCTCCACCAAAGACGCCATATTACTACCACTCTCCACCTCCACCGCCTAAAAAGCCTTACTATTACCACTCTCCACCACCACCAGTTTCTTCACCTCCTCCACCAAAGAAGCCATACTACTATCACTCTCCGCCACCACCAGTTTACTCACCACCTCCACCTGTATACTCACCACCTCCTCCAAAGAAGCCTTATTACTACCACTCTCCACCACCACCAAAGAAGCCATACAAGTACCCTTCTCCTCCTCCACCAGTGCCAGTCTCCCCTCCCAAAGCACCCTACTACTACCACTCCCCACCACCACCCCTAAGAAGCCCTACAAGTACCCATCTCCACCTCCTCCAGTGCACGCTTACCCTCCTCACCCATACCCTCACCCTCACCCTCACCCCTATCCCCACCCTCATCCTCATCCTCATCCTCACCCTTACCCTCACCCTCATCCTCACCCAGTTTACCACTCTCCACCACCTCCAGTCCACCCTTACCCTCATCCTCACCCTCACCCCTATCCCCACCCTCATCCTCACCCTCACCCTCACCCTTACCCACACCCACACCCACACCCTCACCCTCTCCCGGTTTATCACTCTCCTCCACCACCTCCTAAGAAGCCTTACAAGTACCCATCTCCACCACCCCCAGTGCACCCTTACCCTCATCCTCACCCTCACCCTCACCCTCACCCTCATCCTTACCCTTACCCTCACCCCCACCCAGTTTACCATTCTCCTGCTCCACCCCCTAAGAAGCCTTACAAGTACCCATCTCCTCCACCTCCTGTGCATCCTTATCCTCACCCTCACCCTCACCCTCACCCTCACCCATACCCTCACCCAGTTTACCACTCTCCACCACCGCCACCTTATAAGAAGCCTTATAAGTACCCATCTCCACCACCACCACCGGTTCACCCTCCCTACATTCCTCACCCGATTTATCACTCTCCTCCACCACCACCTTATAAGAAGCCATACAAGTACCCATCTCCACCACCACCGGTTCACCCTCCCTACATTCCTCACCCGGTTTACCACTCTCCTCCACCACCTTATAAGAAGCCTTACAAGTACCCATCTCCTCCACCACCGGTTCACCCTCCCTACATTCCCCATCCAGTTTACCACTCTCCACCACCTCCTCCATACAAGAAGCCTTACAAGTATCAGTCTCCTCCACCACCTGTCCCTTCCCCACCTCCACCACACTACATCTATGCATCACCTCCCCCTCCTTACCACTATTAGATAGTGGTAATTTAGCGTAGCACTCTATGGTAAGCTTCTTCATACAATCTACATTATAATACAATCCCTGTTACTTTCACGTTCTGTGCAGCACTTACATTTTACATATATATGTTTCCAAAACTGAGTATTTGCCTAATACAAGGCATTCTATAGTCTGCATATAACATTTAATGTAAAATCATCTTTTTCATTTGGATTTGTTTGATGGCATGGACATGACATGCTAATAGTTATTTGCGCGTGTCTATTTTTTGTAGGATATGAAGAATGTGTGAAAATAAAGAAAGCGATGGAAGGAAGAAGCGCTTCATAATACACAAGAGAGAAGAATGGAAGCAAAGTTTCCGCGTTTTTTCTTCACAATAAGCGATAATTAATTTTCTATGATAGGATTGGTTTGAGTCTTTTTCTGTGTTTTTGTTTTGTTTATGAATTATGGTGTATTTTAACAGCTGTAAAGCCCTGCTATGTATGCTATGCTCCATGTACCCGCTCCTGTTAATGAATAGTACATATGCATGCATTGTAGTTTTCAACCTGCTGCGTTTGCAGGGGTTGTAAAACCAATTATATATAATAAAATAAATATATTCTCCCTCTGAATCTGTGTCTCAAATTAACTTGGTCTATATTTTGAATTTTCCAGTTAAAATTCGGTTCTATTATTTACACAGACAAACGGATCGGAACATCATATAGACTCCTGGTGTGTCTGTCAAGCTCGCATCAGTTAATATTTCTTCTCTTCTTCTCTGGCTTTGCAAATGTGTAATCTGTGTCCTTCTACCAAAAAAATAAAAAACAGTGATATATTAGATTTTTTTTATTATACTATCTGTATATTACGTTCTTAATAGGCATATTTAGGAAAGATATCAAAATTGTCTAAAAAAGTTTTGATAACCCAAACTGAGCTAATTTGAAAACATACTTACTATCTTAAAACATTTTTTCTCTTTTATTTTCCTACTTAAGATCATTGTAAAAACAAAAAAAAAAGTCTCATGTAAAAAAAAGTGTGAAAAAAAATAATGTGAAAATATCAACGTTTATTTTTTTCCTGCTCGAGCAACATTTCGCTTAAAATTTTTGACAAGAATTAAGGGTGTGTTTATTTGAGATTATTTTGATAAATAATTATTTTTTTTACTAAAAAAATTAATTTTTGTATATTTGAATAATTTTTTAAAAATTAACAGAATCTCAAAAAAAATTGTTTTCAATTTTTTTGAAAAAAATTAAAAAGAATAATTTTTGAAAAAAATTAATTTTTAATTTTTTAACTAAATATAAAATTTAATATTTAAAATCATTTTTTTAAAAATTTAAACAAACGCAACTGGTGATAGAAAGAAACCCGACAGGGAAAATAGGAAACTGAAACACTATTCCAGAAACCTTTTTCCCTCCGTTGAAATATTTGTCAATTGTCATGGTTTTAAAGAGAACGATGTGATACATTGTTATAGACGAGGTATACCCCCACTTTTTTTTTGTCGAGACAAATGTTGTCATGGAAAAATCAAACAAATTTATCTTCATAGTTTTTTGTTAATATTTTTTAAATTTATCTTTTATTAGAGATAATTTTGTTTTATATATGGTTAAATATTAAAACATGAACACTTCTTTCATTTAAAATTCGAATTGCGATTCAGCATGTATTAGTCCCTTTCAACCGACCAAATTCAAATTGGTTTTCGTAAGAATAATTTTATTTATTTTTATAAAAACTCGTATATATGCATATTCTGTAATAAATATATGTTTCATTTTTTCTCCATTTATTTCTCTAACGATAAATGTCATCACTAGATAATACTATAAGTTTTGCGTCAATTTCCTCAACTCATTTATCTTATCTATCGCATTCTGCAATGGAAAATAGAAAATTATTTTTTGACCTGAAAGCTATACTTTTAAAAAACAATTATTGTGCACCGAATATATAAAAGTAATCATAAATTACCCTTAAGTGCGAGAACCCTTGGTCCTATTTGTCTGTCTTTTGTTTAAGGTGCATGCTCTGGTACATTGCACAAAATATATATTTTGTATATTTTGTGATGAACGGTTAGATTGTGATATATCTTATGGTGAGATTGTGAGATATATTAATACATCAATCACCTATGATGCATTATAATAATATCTAATTTTAAGAAAATTTAAAAATATAATTAAATATATTTTAAAAATTAATTATTATGATAGTATAAAATTATATTGACAGTATAAAATAATTTTACACTATCAGTATAATGAAAAAATTTTATTAGTATAATTTTAATTATCATATACTGATAGTATAAAATTACACTGATAATATAAAATAATTTTATACTGTCAATATAATAAAAAAATTTTATCAGTGTAATTTTAATTATCATACATTGACAGTGTAAAATTATACTGGCAGTATAAAATAATTTTATACTGTCAGTGTAATCAAAAAATTTTATCAGTATAATTTTACAGTACTGCCAATATAATTTTACATTATCAGTGTATGATAATTAAAATTATACTGATAAAATTTTTTGATTATACTGATAATATAAAATTATTTTATATTATCAGTATAATTTTACACTATCAATGTATGATAATTAAAATTACATTGATAAAATTTTTTGATTATACTGATAATATAAAATTATTTTATACTGTTAATATAATTTTATACTGTCATGATAATTAATTTTTAAAATATATTTAATTATATTTTTAAATTTTCTTAAAATTAGATATTTTTATAGTATATTATAGATAATTGATGCATTGATGCACCTCATAATCTATAACACAATTCTCACCATTTATCACAAAAAAATATACAAAATATACATTTTTGTAAGGTACTATAGAACTCACCTTTGTTTAATCCCAGTTGCCGTTGTTAATTGGTAAAAGAAAATAAAGAAGTGCATTAAATATACAATAAAAGGATCAAGACTGTGGCAAGTTTGTCACTTGCTCTTCCTTTTCGTAACACCTTTGGACGTAACACAAACATTATTGGGATGTACCCCTACTGTCCCAGTTACTATGCCACGTGACCCATATGGGCTGGTGAGTTTGGAATGCTGAGATTTGTGTATGTCATTTTATTCTCATTTTTTCATTTCATGAATCTTCTTTGCATGAATTAATAAGATATATATATATATATATATATATATAGGATGGGGATCCATTTATTCTAAGTATAAGTCAAAAGACTTTCTCTTAATTTTTACCGTTTAATTTATTAAAATCTGATGGCTCAAAATGGTGCAATTTAATTAAAAAAAATAAATTATATAATTTTAATCAAAAGAGAGGAATAATAGATCTAATAATTAATTAAAAAAGAGAATTTATTTTTTTTAAGAAAGAGAGATAATAATCCAATTTGATTATATAAACTAAAAATTATAAAATAATAAAAATATGATAGAAGAATCAGTAAATAAAAATTCAAAATTTCTATAAAAAGTTTACGTTTTTAGTAAATAATTAAAAAAATATCTTGACATTGGAACTTTTAATAAATAGTTTTAAAAAATATGAATGACATCAAAATTTAAAAAAATAATAAAATAATATTTTTTATAATGATAAAAAATTATAGAAAATATTACATTTTTAATTATTAATTAACAACAGAAGCATATTTTCTTAATTTTTTATTTTTATTTGATTTACATTTTTATAGCTATTTATTATACATCTTGACGCGAAATATTTTTTCGTCAAAATTTATTGATTATCAAAATGCATTATAAAAATAGCAGAGACTTTTATGTAATTAGTGAAAAAAAATTCAACAAAAACTGTTTACGTTATTCAATTATTTACTGAAAACACAAACATTTCCAATAAAATTTCTTCTTTTATTATTTCATTGAAAAATTCTATTATTTTATTAATATTTTAATTTTAATTTTATTTACAGTTTTATAAATGTTTATTTCAATCTTTTATGTGAAAATATTTACGTTGTTAATAATATTTATGTCAATATTTTCACAATAAATATATAAAAGGTAACCACAAAAATGTCTTTATTTTTATTAAATTTTTCAAAAATTATAAAAATTCCTTTTTTATTATTATTTTAAAGTTTTATGTTATTTTAGTTTTTATAATTTTTTAACAATTTTAACTTGATAATATTTATTTTTATATTTTTTTCACTAATTCTTCTTTTTGTTTCATTATTTTATAACTTTCAACTTATATAATCAAATTCTATCTCTTTTTTAATTAATTATTGAATTTATTATTTTTCTCTCTTCATTAAAATCATAATCTATTATTTTTTTTCTATATTAAATTATATCATTTTGAGCTATATATATATATATATATATATATATATATATATATATATATATATATATATGTGTGTGTGTGTGTGCGCCCGTGCGACAATTTTCTAATTATATACATAAATTATTCTCTTATTTATATATAAATTACCCGTATTCATTTGGCACACAAACAAAATATTGAAATAATATTTTTTTAATATGAATTTTCCACTCTTTATATAAATCTGTAAGTTGTTTGTTCTCTCACTAAAAATAAATAGAAGGCTGAATTTTATTTTTATAGTAGGTTGATTTGACTTAAATTTCAATTAACGATGATTTAGACTAAAAAATATATAAAAGAGGAAAAGACCACTGCAATCAATCATAAATGCATGATTATTCATTAATGATCACTATATATCAAGCTATCAACCATTTTACTTCTAAACATTTACTATCTCATCTATTTTTAAGTGTCTTTTACAAAGGAAATCTTGTCTCAAATTATGTCATTTCAGTGTTTATAAAGCATTAATTCATATTTTTTTTACCTTACTCTTATATTTATTATGTCCGTCAGCTAAATCTAATAACTACAGTAATTATGAGAGAGAAAAAATTATTTAGTACTATAGGCTTATTTAATGACATCGCAAAAGAGCAAGATTTAGATTAAGTTTCATATATCTATTTTAATCAATTATCAAATTAAAAGATAACATGTGAATATTGTTTTAGAATTTAATTTAAATATATTGACAATATAAAACAGTTTTATATTGTCAGCCAATAGAAATAATAAAAAATGCCAACTTATATAAATAATTACCAATTATAATGAGAAACCCACCAAGATTGTTCACTTTCTCCTATTTCTATTGGTTGACAGTCAGTATATACCAATTAAACTCATTATTTTTTAGAATGATTAAGTTAAAAGTTAAAAATATATACTTTTTTCAAAAAAAATGTCCACTTACCATTCTTTAATTTGAAAATTGGATGAAATATATTTAAACAACTTTATCTAAGTTTTTTTTTTTTGTCGGCCAAAACCTTACGCTTAAAAATAGATGGAAGAGTACTAACATTAGTAGGAGCCAGTATTGTTGAAACAAATATCAAGATGAAGTATATAGAAAAAGCAAAAAAAACAAATATCAAGATGAATTATTTGATTTGAATTTGCGACTCCAATGAAATAAGTGAGATTTTGTGGACCAAATTGATAACGAAGGAAAAAAATTAGTTTTTTTAAAAACTTCTTTGTATTAAGCTACTGATGCCAACTGTTGAGCTTTAGCCCATAATTCACTTTGACAATTTTAGGTTTATTTTGCAGTTTTTATGCTCAAATCATCCTGAAATCATGGAGGAATCCACGGAAGTATTTTCCTTCGGCTTAATTAAGCCCTATCTTTCAAAGTCAAATAATTTTATCGTCTTTGTTTCATCAAATTGAGAGACAGAGAGAAACCAATAGTTCCAAGAGTCCCATGTTATTTCTCACTAGAGGTGCTCGCGTAACATACTTTAATCAATGATGGAGCAAAAGTCGGATAGTTCAGGTGGTTATAATGTACAGGTAGTTCTGCATAGAAATCGAAAGACCAGTCCAGTTATTGCTTCTCTGTGTAAATAGAAATCCAAATAATAATAATAATAACATTATTTTTTTATATTTTTTCTAGCTGAGTTCCTATCAACTAGGTTCCAGTTAATTGATAATTTGATATGTGACCCTGGCTCGTGTTGCATAAAGGTTGGTGAAGCAATTGGCATTCTATATGTAAACAAAAGAATTAATTTTAACATAATGTTACTTATAAACCAGCATGCATGAAACTCACATTTACAATGTTACACAAATATGCAAGACATGATTCGTCCACTGTAATTGATCTCACACAGGTATTAGGTGTCGACAAGTTGTCGAAGCACACAAGGCATGTATGTTTATTGTAACGTTACTCTTGACTCCAATGGTTTTACTCTGTACGGTTTGCAGGTTTCGAAGATCTTTAATTTGCATGGGTGACCATTTGGACCAACACGATACCATATTCAGATTTCCAACTTATTAAGTTATTTAGATGGACCACGTTGAAGGAATCTTTATCACTGGGATTGAATATTAGAACAACTTCACAAACATCAAAACAAGATAGACTTAAATATACTTTTAGTCTGTAAATATAGGTTTTTTTTTTTAGTTCTTCTAATTTCTTTTTTTTTTTATTTTTAGTTCTTTTTTATTATTATTATGTTTTTGGTTTCTATTAGTAGCCAGCATTATTAAGTAATGATATTTATAAAAATAAAAAAATTATTATATGTTTGTAAGGATAAATTTTTTTTTCAATATTTATAAAAGTTAAACATATATTTTAAAATAATTTTTCAGACTAAAATTTAGAATAATAAAAATTAAAAATATAATGTTAAAAAAAGAAGAGACCAAAAATAAAGAAATTTTTTTATAATAATTAAACCAAAATAATTTATATTTATAGGACCTAAAAACATATTTAAGCCAAATAAGATATTTGATTTGTTGCCATCGATTGAGTTTAGTTGATTGATTCCATAACTGAGTCTAAGGGAATAATATTTTTGGGTACATCTAAGGGATAATATTATATGGAGAGATCAGGTTATTATTTATATATATAATCTTCTCAAATATGCTTTCTCAACTTTGGGAAAGTTCATTATGAGATTTTTACAAATGCATGGGTTGCAATTGCAAAGACATTTCTTACTTTTAAAATTCCTGCGTTAATTAGTCAATCGGATGGTGCAAAAGAATCAAACTATAAACTTTCCATCGCCCCCATGATCTAGGCTTGCAATGGATGCTTTCCATGAAGGTGCCACTGCCACTTTTTGCTTTTTTTGGTTTTTCACTTTGTTGTAATTTTCTCCGTTTTAAGATATATACCAGAACACGAAACAGATTATTGAGGATTGTTATAACAATGTAACTTCTCGCAATTTTTCAAAAGATTAAGTGATAAAGCTAGCCAATATTGAATACCCATGGATTGAGTGATATTTGTTGTTTGAATAATCAACGAAGAGTGAATAAAAAAGGGCGGAAAAGAAAGATAAGTGTGACACGATCTGATACAGTAGGGTCCAAGCGGTTCCGTCATAATGTTAAAGCATGAACCTGCCACATTATATGGGACCCTTTCGTTAAACAAAACAGATACCCTTTTGAAATTATTTGTTTATAATTCTCGATCCTTCCATTACATGCTTCAATGTTTGTGTCCTGCAGACATGATCATGTCTAATTAATTAACAGGAAAATGGTGAAATTCACATACTATTCTTCTTATGTTTTTCACAATTTCTTTTTTGAAAAATTCCGTCACATAATTAAAAGTGAAAACAATGTAAATATAAAAACGGCCTTGTAAAAAACTTTATTCTAATTAATAGGGGATAAAACAATATAAGATTTTGGAAATAATATAAATTAGCTGGTTGACCTCTGATATGAGACACGTCCTATACTTCCATGTTTACTTTCTGTTTGTCAAATCGGTGAAAAGACCCACCATCACCTAAAATAACGTAAATTTCATGGTGCATTCTATGGTGGGCGTCTATGCCTGTGTTACGTGATCTAACAAAGTTGCTCCATTTAGCAACGGCGAAATATGGGTGATAAAAAAAAAAAAATTGAGGCGGATGTAGGAGCGTGAACGAGTATTTTTCTGTATTATCCATTTTCTCTCTTTCGAACTCTAACGAGCAAATTATGCTTTTGGATTTGACCTCCATATTATTGTGCTTCCTAAACAGGTATTTTTTTTTCTATCTTTACGTATCATTTATCTCATTTTATTTGGCAAGATAAAAATGGTGTAGGGTGGATCAAAAATACCAAAGGAAAGTTGCTCGAGATATATTGTTTGTCTTGGTTGCTCTCCCCAAAAAATTGCTTGTTCTATCAAGACGAGCAAAATACCTCTAGCAATTTTCCTTTTGTATTTTTGACCCACCCTACACCACATTTATCTTATCAAACAAAGCGAGATAAATAATAGTAAAGATGGAAAAATAATGTCCGTTTAGCGAGCACAATGATATAGAGGAGTCATAACTTAAGGTTTAGGATTTGAAATAGGGAAGATGGGTGATGCAGAGGAATATTCATTCACGCTCTTAGATTCATCTCGAATTTTCTTTTCACCCATATTTTACCATTATCAAATGGAGCAACTTCATTGGGTCCCGTGACATGGACATTGATGCCCGCTATTAGCTGCGGGCACCATAGAATTGCCCAAATTTCATTCTAGCGGAAACAAAAAAATACAGTCAACAAATTTCCTCAGGTATCCAAATATGCTAATTTCATGCAAAACGAAGTTCAATGGCACCTCAAAAGTAAATTTGCAATGGAATACCAAACAAACCAAAGCCTTAAGCACCAAAATAAATAAATAAGGATAAATTAAATTGATCTCTCCTGAATTTAGATGATATTATAATTTACACATGACATTTTTTGATCTTTTATGTGTAGATTAACATTTTTCATAGGGGATAAAGATTCATTTACATCCCTTACATTTTACAAAGGTCTCGATTTAATCCCAAAGCCTTTTTTGTTCTATTTATGTCTCCAACATTTTTAAAATATTTCAATTTTGACTTTTTGATAGATAAACAGAAAAAATTAATATCGAGGTCAAGTTACAATGCTAGTGGTGTTCAAATACTACCAATGGAGATTGGTCGCTTTTAATTCTCCAAGAGAAAGCATCAAGTATGAGTTTTAGTAGAAGAAAAATTAATTAAGCGCTACATGAAGTTTACATTAGAGGGGAAAAAAAAAAACCTTTCATATTTTACAAAAATATCAGGGAAGGACGGTACAATGATGCTGTAAATAATGTTATTTCACTTAGATAGGTAACGAATAACCTAATCTCCATATCAGCTTTTTCGATTTATAATTTGGATATCATCTATCAAAAGAATAAGATTGAAATATTTTAAAAACGTTAAAGACATAAATAAAATAAACAAAAAAACTTTTTGGACCAAATCGAAATCTTTATAAAATGCAAAGAATGTAAATGAAGTTTTACTTTTTTACAGGGGTATTCAATGTAATTTTATAGGATTGCTCAATGTCACATTCCACAAAATATAAGAATATCTTATATAATATTACCTAAATCTCAAGGGATATTAGCATATATTTTTACAAATTATAGGTGTTATATGTAATATTACCTAATTTTAGGGGAGATCATTGTAATTTATCGTATCTAAAAATATATCCTAATAAACGAATACGTGGCACTGTTTACTTAATTCCTTTTAATGTTTGGGAATTCAGAAATGTTTTAGGAGTGAGCTAATATATTTGGGTTTTTTTTTAATAAATAATCAGACACCCAACAGAGGGAGCTGATAATATATTTCGGTTAGAACTAATGCAATTGCCTTTTTTCTTTCGGGGTTGTTGGATAAATATCCTAATCATGTTATGACAAATATTGTATTATGCATTTAATATGTATGTTAGTATTTCAGGTTTGAAATATATATCAAACAACATATATGTTTCTAAGAAAGCAATTCTGGAAGTCAAAATCTCTTAATTTACTACGAGATAAATCAGTTGCAGTAGGCTTCATGTGTATACCTCAGCAAGAACATATGGAGGGAAAATCAAATTCTATCCATTGCTGAGTCAGAAAAGAACAGCTGCATTAAGGGATAGCTCACAAGGACAAAAGTAAGAGAGAGAAAAATATTTTCAAAAGAAAAGGACAGGTGTGAGCCAATCAAATGTTGGAAGGTGTCCATTGCAAATTTCAAAACGGTCACAAAGGACAGTACCTACTATACCAGGAGCCTGCAACGGTCAGAATATTTTCACCATTTAAAGAAGCAAGCAGCTGCTGTAGGACTTAGAAAAAGAGAGCTACAATTCACACATTCTACAAATTTTCGAGTCTATATTCTCCTACTCTTTTTCTGATACCAGAGTTCTTGTATTTGTCTTAATCATCTCTGTTCTGATGTATTTTCTGGTTTTATATTCAAAAGGCTTGAGTGCTGAGAGTATATTTACTCTGAAAGAGCCATTTTTTAGTATTGTTTGATTTGGAAATTTGTTTGTGAGTGTTGAGTGTCAACACTTTATTCTTGAGTGAATTTTTGAGAGTCTTCTTTTTGTTGGTTCTGAGAGTGAGCTGTGAGTGCTTCATCTCTTGTTATTGATTTGTAAAGAAGACCTTTTGATTAGTGGAAACTCTCACTTTTTGGTGGAGACTTGACATAGACTCCAAGATCGGAGGTCGAACCAGTATAAATTGTTTGGTGCCATCTTCTTAACCCTTTCTCTATTTTATTTTGATTTGATACTGATTTCTGACATTCATCATTTCTCATTCAGAACTGTAATTCATATTCTAATCTTATCTGATTTCTGAAACAAACATTTTGTTATCATTTATCTAACCTCGATTCAGTAGATTATCTCACACACGAATATAAGACTTTGGTGAACTTTTTAATTTGTATTTTGAGTGTGTAGGATTATTGTTTTAACTTAGTGCTTGATTCAACCCCCTTCTCAAGCACTCTAATACCATCAAGGGTCGTATTCAATGGCTAACTTAAATAATACAAAACTTGTTTCGTGACAATGATGAAAACAAAATTTAATGATATTTGATTTCATTTTTCTATTCGTGCAATGCGTGGATGTGTGATTCCTTTTTTTTTTTTTAAATAATTGTTCATGTAATTTTGAATAAAAGGTAATACTAATCCAAGTTTTTTTTTAATTAAAAATCAACTTGCAAATCTGAATTTTAACATTATTGATCAAATTCATTAATATCGCATATTTTACTTTGATTACAATTAGCCTACTACTGTTGGGTTACGATGTACATCCAATACACAGTTAATTCACTGCAAAAATAAATAAATAAATTGATCTACGTTAGTTACAGTTGCATTTTAAAAAAAAAAATCCATTAAAAAATTTCACGCAGATCTGTTGACGATAAGCATATCTTTCTGCAAAGTAATTGACACTGAATAGTAAAACAAATAAAATAAAAGCTCCGTTAGTTCATGCTTACCATCATGAAATGCTGCCACTGGCCTCTTGTAGGACCACCAAAGGTTTTAAATGCTTTTTCATGTGTTGGTTTGCGGAAAATTGTCAAAGGAGAATAAAGCAGATAAAAAGGAAAAGACGAAAAGCAAACAAAAGGTGTTAGTCCATGGTCCATACCTAAAAATCTAGATCTTAGAAAGATGTTTCCTTAATATCCTTGCAAATTGCACTCTCACATCGTCTAATTCATGTAAATTGGATCCAGCGAGTTCAACTAAAATGCACTTGAGAAAAGGTAGATACAATAGATAAAATATTTAAAATTTATAGATCATACAATTCACCTGGATTCTCTTATTGTTCAAAATTGTACCCTAGGATTTATCGCTAATCCAGATCTACTATAGTTTATAAATAATCTTAGAATTCCATTTACAGTGGAAAAGTTTTATAAGTTGTTTTTTTTAATATCATTTAAATAATATTTAAAAATTTTAATTTTAATATATTATCAATATAAAATTTATTATACAGTCATTTAATTATTTATGTTATATTATTAAAAATATTTAACCTTTATAATAATTACTTCATAAGTTGCATATCTAAATTTACATGATTAAGAGTAATGTAAATTTATGCCAACAGTCAATAAAAATTAATTTCATTTTTAAAACTGTCACAATCTTATTTCTAAATTATTTAATTATGCTGAACTTTTTTTCAAAGTCACAGCTTTAATCATATGATAATTTTCTTTTATGAAGAAAGAAGATGTTTGCTTTGGTACTCTATCTAAAATAAGGGATTTGAAATCTATTTTGTTGGCCAAATACAATTTGACCATTTGGTTAATTTTTGTCCACTCAAGCATTGAGTTGTCATTACTTTTAAATTTATATTTAAACTCACTTAATATTTTTTTTCTTATAATTTTACCTCTAAGGCTATTAAAAAAATTAAAGTTTTCTTATTCCTAAACATCATACCAATTATGTTATTCTGATTTCCAAATACCTAAAGAAATATTTTATCTTAAATCAAGAATTCTAAAAGAATCAAAAAACACTAATCCCACATCAAATTACCCTAACCCCTTTTCCCTAAGTTAATCGCAGGATCAGGTTTGCCAGAGGCGTGAAAGTTAAAAAAGTCTTCTTTTGAAGGTGAAACATTAGGCAAAAGCAATAGTATGTCCTCCTGATGGAAGTAGAAACATACTAATATCAAACACATGGTGTGCACGGACGGTTCTTCAAAAATTGTCAAGCACATAAGTTGAGGCAATTTTATATGCAATAGAATCCCCGAACAGAAATATCGAGTAAATTATATTTTGATTCTTACTTCCTAAGTAGACCAGACTCTAACCAGATGGGTGAAGGCTAATATATCAGAACAGGAAATTAGAGTTAACTTTGCTATTAAGACCTATAATTGGGAGGCGCACCTTTGTGAAGGGGTTAGTGTTTTAATTTTGTGAACACACTCTGAAGTAAAATTGTAAGAAAAAAAATATTAAATGAGTTTAAATATAAATTTAAAAATACTGACAACTCATTGTTTAGGTGGGCAAAAATTAAATAAAGAAAAAATTATACTTTATCTTATTAAATCATAAGCTATATCTATTTAAGTTTTTAAATTTTAAAAATATTTAAATCGTCTTCTTAAATTTTTTTTAAAAGATAAAATATAATTTTCTTTTAAATAAATGATCAAATTATATTGAGCCAATTAAAATAAGTTTCAAACTCTGCACAGAATTTCTTATTTTAAAGAGGTAGCAGAAACCACCAAAAATAGCGTTTGCTACCTTATGGGATCCCTATGATGCGAAATTTATATTGGCAAACAGTTTTACGATGATTAAATTATTTTCTTGGACAAAATTTTTGCAAACAATTAATATCAAAGATGTGTAATTTTTGCCAAATCATGTGACTCTCAAAGCGGAAATTTTTAAATACATTTTTTTAACGAGCTGAGCAAATACCGAAATAAATATGAACACCCTGATCAGTTTTTGCTTCTTTATAGAAATAAATTAAACTGTATATCTAATATTCCAACATAAGATGCGAAGCTTTTGCGTTTGTCTTACCAAGGTTAATGCGACAGATAATAAAAATGATGACTGCCAGCTCAATATTTCACAGAAAAAGATAAGAAAGAACTCAAAGAAGTGGTAGCTTTATGAATTGAGAGGACAGATCTCAATCAGTTTTTGCCACAACTCAATAAGTTATCTAATAAAACAATATTAGGAATAATATACCCATATTAGCTGTATCCATTTTTGCGCCATCTATATGTGTGATATTTGTCATATCCATTGTCCTATAATTCCTCTTGTCATACTGTAGTTTTTCCCTAAATATAAGAGTTATCTTCTACAACTTACGAGATAAACAAAATAACAGCAGCCATAGGAGGTGAAAATTATTACCAACAAGTAACGATGGGGAACGCATAAAACTGCGACGCATATGGTACAGATGTTGTTGTGGTGCAAAAGAAGAGTGACATATGGAGGGGTTTGGTGGGCCCATGGACTAAATGCATATTTTTCCGAATTTTGAGTTTCATCAAGTTTATAGTTTCAGGTTCTGAATTGAAGTTAACTAGTTGTGAATACATACTTTTTCAAATTCCGAGTTCAAAGTAGCATTCAATATGAGAGTTTACTTCTTTCGAGTTTCGAGTTCATGATTTATGGGTAATTAACTAATGATTCTATGTCCATTTTTTAACGTTCAAATATTATTAGTTAACTACCTATGAACTAAGAACCCGAAAACGTAAGAAGTGAACTCTTACGTTGAGTGACACATTAAACTCGAAACTTAAAAAAGGTATGTACTCACAACTAGTTAACTTAAACTTAGAACCTAGAACTATAAACTTGGTGCAAATCAAAACTCGAAAGAATATGCACCTAATCTACGAGCCCACTAAACTCCCCTGCACACGTCACTCTTCCTTCATGCCACAGCAATTTTATGTGCCTCCCTATCATTTCTCATTACCAACTTGCTACGGAAGAATAATTATGGTGGTAAAATAGGAAACAGAATATAGTGGAAGATGGGGTCTGCTTGATCTACGAGCCATGTGATGTAAAGAAACGACAACCTATAAAAAGCTCAAGTTGCGGACAAATTGAACACTGCAAAATCCCAAAATTGTATCAAGTTTCTTAGGAGGTCCACCAAATTGTTTCATTTGTTATGCTTCAACAGATCTTGTGATCAACTTAAGCTGCATTAGCTGCGGGCACCAATGCCTCACTCATGCGCTAACAATTTTGTTTTCTAACAATATTAAATGTGTTGAACTCAAAATTCGGAAATTTGGATAAGAAAGAAGTCAACTCTCTTTGTTGAATTTGGAATTTGAAAACTTGGACAAGGAAGAGAGTTTATTTCTTATTTATCCCAAATTTCTGAATTTAGAGTTTAACAGAAAGTTGACTTCTTTTTTGTCCAAATTTCTGAATTATGAGTTTAATACACTTAACGCCATTAAAAAAGTTACTTTCACACCCAAAGTTTCGAGTTTCGAATTCCATGTTGACAACTTATGCCACATGGAGTAGCTTCACTAACCCACATGAGCCAGCCATTGGTACCCACTCTCAGCCATGGGCACCATAGAATTGCCCTTAACTTAATTAAAAAGTTCTACATAAATGGTCAATTCGAACCGCGCCTATTTGCAAAGGATCATTTAAGTTAAAATTATTAGCACTAAAAGATATTACTATATACTCTTTTTGTTTTAATTTATTTGTCAATTTAGATAATTTGGTACATTTTGAAATCAATATATTTAAATATAATTGTATCCAGATATATTGATTTAAAAATACACTAAGTTATCTAAATTAATAGATAAATTGAGACAAAGAGAGTATATCTTATTCATGACATCATATCTTAAATATTTAATGCTCAATGAAGAATTTAACTTAAGAATTAATGGAAGTCTATTTCGGCATTACTGTTTTTCGTTATTCATGATAATTTTATATATGTATGCCTTCTCCAAAACATTTATTGGCAATGGCCGTATAAATTCTTCCATCAATAAATGGTATATATACTTTAGGGGAAATAATAGGGTTTAGGTTTCAAAATCAGATTGCATGTGACAAACCAGGTATAATTTATAAATTCTGTGAGATTAAAATTCTTTGTAAATATTAGTGCTCATATTAATCACAGTGACTCTCAATAGAAAATCAACAGAATGTTTTTCTTTTTTAATTATTCATTATATGTTTTTATGTGAAATATAATTTTTAAATATACATATAAATTAATAAGAATCCATGCAAGAGCCAGATGTGAATTAATTCAACTGGTTCATCGTAGTGATTTTTTGTAATAAACTACATCGTACCAGTATCCTAAGTTCTATAGATTACAATTTGACTTAAGTTAGGTCAGTTAATAATAAAATTCCTTCAATACTAATTTTTTTTTATTTTCTATTTATAAGAGTCAAATTTAAGACTTTATTTGAGAAAAATAAATATTAAACCACTTAATTGGAGTGATTACAAAAGACAAATTCCATACAAGGAAAAAAAAGGGATTTTGTGGCCTAAAATTAATAGTGTAAAAAAGGACAATCAGTATACTAAATATTGATCTAATATTTAGCGAGTGTGACAAGTGCTCCGAAAGCAGCATTTGGCCCACTTCGTGCGTATGCTTGGAAACATAGGTGAGATCCATTAGTATCTTGTTTAGACATCCATAACATCATATTTTGATTATTTAATTTTTTTTTAATTTCAGGCAGCCTTTTATTACTTTTTTTTCTTGTTTAAATTATCGGTATCTAAAATTTATTGAACTCTGACTAATTTAGCTCACACCAAATCAATTCATTATAAAGAAAAAATTCTCCCAGTATTAATTTTTTTTAGTGATAAGACAAAAATCCAAAACTTTAATTAAAAAGAATAAATACTGAACTTACCGTAATCAACCAAATATAGCCCTAATGCTCCAAATTTCTTTGGCGAAATCTTCTGTATTTCTTAATTTCTTTTATAATAAAAGCGGAACTTATGACAACTGATTAAAGTTGATTTGATGATACTAATGTTGCGTCCATTACGGGTCTTCCTCGGCCGCGTACGCATGTGCTCTCATTTAAATGCACGTGCCATATGGGACATCTGCAGTTTTTGCTTATGCAGTTTTTAACTCTCAAACCTAATTTCAACATTGCAAAATTTAAAAAGAAATATATTTTTGCACCTTCACGTGCGAGTTCAGATTTTGTGAAGAGAGCTTTATTTAAATACTTGAAAATATAGTGATTATAAAAAAAAAATTGTAGTTATAAGGTACAAAATATGCAAATTAAAAAATGTTTATAAGGACTATGGATGCATTTATTTGTGGTTATCAGTAAAATAACTTTTTGATAAAAAAAATTACATTTAAATTCGTGTAAACTGTTTTAATAAGATTTAAAAATAAAAAATAAAAATCAGAAAGTAATTAAGTTTCTGCTTTTTTTTTTTTAAATAAAGCACGTAAGAGTTATTTATGATAAAATTACCTTCTTCTAAAAAATAATTCTAAATATTATCTTACAAGTATTTTTTTTAAAAAAATTATTCAGATATACTCTATATTGAATTATAATATGTGATAGACTAATAGTAAATAATTATAATGTAGCCAAGAACAAAAAATGCGTTGAAATTTAAATAACTATCTTTTATCTTTAGTCAAAATATTTTCATGTATTAAGACTAACCTTTTAAGCACTATCATAATTGCGAGACACCCTCGATAATGACCTTTTTTTTTTTTTTTTGAAGATTTATACTTTGATTATTTCCCTTAAATTACAGTTCGCTCATTGCAGTTAACCTGTGTGATTAAATTTTAAGTAAACTATTGATTGTCAAACACAATAAAATTAGCTTGGAAATCTCAAATAAATAAAAAAATTTGAAGTCACTCAAATGGACGAGCTGGCGAATGAATTAAAAAAAAAAAAACCAGTCCATGATTGAAAGAAACTGGAGGATATGCATTTGGACAGGTTGCATGCAAGAATTCATCTCAGTCAAGTAAGAGAAATTTTTGCACGTTATTGTTTTCTCTTGATCATTGCAAAAGCAATTGGGTCCACCAAGTGAAATGAATTTGGACATGTTTTTGGAAACCATCCCATGCTGACTATCTGTCAAAGTCGGCCTTTGTCGGCAGCACATATATAGCATAAAACCTTGTTCTTTTTGTACACATTTATGAAAGAATGTTATTGATAATACATATTTACAATACTTCATAAAATAAAAAATTTAGTTTCGATAAAAGGATTTTTGAACTTTTTTCAAAGTATATAGCTTTTTTCAAAATTGTAACTTCTAATTAAAACGAAAATTACTAACATTTCTATGGAACTATTACCAGTGTTTCTTTATAAAAAAAAAAAAAATCTATAAATTGTTCTGTGACTATTATAAATACATATTCTAAACTCTAGATTTGCATTTAACAAACACGGACATTATTCATCAACCATTTTCGTAAGAGAGGCAACTTAATTGAATTTTGGCCTCAAATGAATGCAAACTATGAATACTCCCTAGCATATTCAGTGAAAGAAGTGTTTGCTGTAAAGATGAGTTTGATACGAGATAAAAATGAGAAAAAAAAAATGAATTATCCATGATTTTTTTTTAAATTTTTTAGTTTTACTCACATACCAAACTTATCTTATGAGGTGACATGAATGTTAATAAGGTAGCCAAGATTGTGTGATATGCGATTTATCTCATAAGATCACACAATTTTATGCTCTTGCATAGCATCTCCAATCCCGATTCTACACTGAGGATCAGATTTGCGGGATCACGTGGGATCACTAGGACAATTCGTAAATTCGCTAAAATCGTGCAAGTTGGGCGAGTCCCAATTTGCATGTGAACTGACCATCTTTAGCCCTCACCCAAGCCCAACCCAACCTTAATCACCCCATACTTCTCTGTTTTGCTTCCGCATTTGCCATTGTGGTGTATCCTTCTCTATTCTATCCTCCTCACTTAGTCTCTCCTATTTGTTTTGGCTAGGTTTCATTGTAGTTGGGTGGCGACTGCGACGGTATTCATTGTTCTTTAGCTAGGTTAGTGGTGAGTAGGATGGGTTATATTTTTGGTAGGTTATGAATCTATTTTACATTTTTGTTAAGCTCTTCCGATCTTGTGTAAGATCTCGATCCTAGCTACCATATATTAAAATATAAAACCATTCATATATTCTTATTCAATAACTTAAATTTTTATGAGAGATGATTTATGACATGATATACTCTCCACACTTCAAATCTAAAGAAGCTTTTGCATGAAGGGATATGTTAAGACATAAAATCATTCATATCCCTCTATCCAACTTTTAGGTAAATAGTTCATGACAACTAAGGGTATGTTTGGTTTAATTTTTTGAAAAATTACTTTTGAAAGAATATCTTTTAAAAAAATTATTTTTAGAGGAATTACTTTTAAAAGAATAAATTTTATTTAATTTAAATATGTCAAAAGTAAATTTAAGAGAATAATTTTTATTTGAATAAAATAAAATAAAATTACTTTTGATTGTTAATATGAGAGTAATAACAAAATTCTTTCTCAAAAGACCTTTTTATAGAATAAAAATTAACTTTAAATATATTTCTCTCAAAAAACTTTTTGAAATTCCAAAAATAAGTTTAAAAAAAAAATCTTTACACACCTAAACACATTAATTACTATATATTTTCATTGTTATATCAATAAAAAATCTTTTGACTCTCCGAAAAATATATTCAAACGGACTATAGCAAGTTCTAATTAGTAGATTTTATATGAATAATTAAGATTTAAGATTAAATTATATTTAAAAATTATACGATCACTTGCAAAAGAAAATTGAAAGACAGCGCGCACCTCACCTGAGCACAAGATAGCAAAGTAAGTGACATTTGGACTCAGCTCAGATCCTCGTCAGAAGAGAAATATAATAACAATGCTCCGTTAATAACCAACAAACTCAACTCTTAGTATATACCAATTCATTTTTTTTTCCTAAATTAAAATGGCCTGATAAGAATATATTATTTATAAATAATTATGATGCAGAAGCAACATTTGAGGGTATAAATAATTGTGCCACATAATCTGTCATCAAAGCTCATAAAACGGTACAAGAGTTGAACCCACCAAGACATGATGGACGAAAGATGGAATAATTGTGTATATATAATTGTATAAAAGTTAGTTCGAGTCCACTAGACTTCAAATACCAGTAATTTAGATTTGAAAAAAAAGATTGTATCATCAACTACAGAGTTATCAAGTGTAAGCAAAAATACAAATGCCATAGTGAAATTGATATTAATGTACTGACAAGTTTCAAAGATACAAGTTCGCACAGGTTATCAGGGGAAAGCAAATTGCATCAAACTCATCATAAGTATCACTGTACCTATACTTGCCATCCATCCACCACAAACACATCAAGGGATTAGCCATCAGCTGTGGAGAAAACATGTGCTTCACGGATGTTGAGCCCAATATCAGACAGCAAAGCGGACGTCTAAAAGAGACGAATATCCATCAAAAGAAATCATGTAGCCCAGTGCCCATCACACTCAATTACGTCAATAGAATGAAGCTATGTTTACACAAAGGAAAGCCTCAATTTCCACCCTCAAGCTCCTATGTAAAAATCCACTCCAGTTTTTTAGTTTGCAACCCACACCACAAGCTCGTTTCTACAGTTCTACCCAATGTTTTCAGATTAAGCAAGAATGCTTGAGTTAACATCAAGATGCAATAATATAAATCACTTGTCAGTGACAGGAAAACAATGATACAACAAAACTATTAATTAAAACATTGGTATCCACTATCCCAAGTTTGCTTCTAGTGGCTTCATTGTATTGTTGCTTTATATGATGTTAGGAACCCTGATATTAATATTAATGCTGTTATTAAGAGATATGTAAGAAGAAAAAGGAAGGGGGCTACTGATGTATGTGGGACGTGTGGTAAAGGCAAGGGTGAGGGGTTTTGTAACAAACTACCAGCCAGGCAAAGGAGAGAGAACATCCTAAATATGTTAGGGGAGAGAGGTGGGAAGCAATATAGGCAAGGGAGGGGTGTTGAGGGGAGCATCTCAGAATTGGACAGACTTGGAATTGGGAGATCTCTAGATCTCTCAAATACCTAGAAACCATTGTATCTCTTTAGAAGACTGATATCACACTGATATCATCTTTTTCAGTGAATTAATACAAAAGTTTCCTTCTGTTTCTATCTCCTATGGTCAGGTTCCTATCAACCGGTATCAGAATCCTTGATCTTGGGGGCCTTTTGTGTATTGAATCTGAAAGGGAATATAGGAGGGAGAGGAAGAATCAGAGTTATCACGAGAAGAAGGAGATTCTATAGTTTGGAGGATATGGGCCAGCCTATGGGTGGACCATTAGAGTGATGCTGCACTTTGAGGCAAAAGGAACACCGGAGCATGAGAAGTTACCTGAAACAGTGAATGCTCTAAGAGGATGAGCTTTCAGCTGGTACCAACAGTGGAAGCAGAGTCATTGAAAGGTGACATGGTGGACCTTGATGAAGGCTGTGGTCAAAGAATTTCAACCAAAATACGATTTTGATTAGACAGAATGGGTGAGGGACGATAAACAAGAATTGAAGGGGTCAAAGATGATGAAACCAACATTAGCAAGAAGAATGAGGAACAAACCAATGCTGGAGAATAAGCGGAGCTTGCGAGGAAGGAGCTGAGATTGCACCCATGACAGCTCACGGCACCATTGAACAATGGAGCGAGAGGAGAGGGGTGGACAAAGGAGAAGAGATCGTAGTGGCTCTAATAAGGCATGAAACTCGCCCATGTGATAGGGAGGAGTTGACAAGGGGCAGGGAAACCTTCTCCCCTGGGGAATGACCTCCGCTTAGCCAGGAGAGGGGTAGAAGGCTAAAGATCCCCGTTTCTTCCGAACTGTTGAGACTAGTTGAGAGGGGAAACAATTCGACAGAGGAAGGGAAACCTTAGGTTTCACCGCTGCCACTAAGACCACCGGATTCAGAGGCTGCAGCGACAATTTCTGAGTTGTTGGCAGAGATTGCTACCAGCGAGCCGTCGCCAACCGCAAACCAAGATAAGGCAAGGGCACAAGGGAGCACAACCACAAAGGGGTGTGTGAATGAGAAAAAGCAAAAAGAAAGGGCTGAGAGAGAGAAAAAGGTGACTAAGGAGAGAGAAGCCAAATCAAGCCACCACCACCTTGCTATGATCACTGAGCAAGGGAAAGAGGAGTGGGCCACTGACAAGAATCTCGAGGGTCCAAAAAGTTCGGCCAAGCTTCCATCGTCGAAGCCTTCGAAGCTGCAAGACGTGCCAAAACCATGTACCGAAGCTGATGGGACCACCGCAGTGGAGAAGGCAACTGCACCATACTCCGCTAACTGCTATGCGAAAGAAGAGGATAGAAGGGCTATAGGTAGTGCAATTTTGGTATTGGGCAATGTATGCGACCTAATGGGCCAGGCCTAATTGAAGGTTAAAATTACAGAAGATGAGGTGGAAGATGGTCAGACCCAATCACTTAACATGGGAGACCAGAGCTTGTGGAGAAGAATTGGGTCAAGAGAAGTAAGCTTCCACCTAACCCAATCATTAGGAGTCTGTGTTTATAGGAAGCCCAGCACGCAACAGATCCTAATCTTAAGTCGAAAGGAGCCTGACAATGAGAGAATTGAAGGTCCTTATGGCAGTGGGTGTGCTCGAGATGTGTATGCTGGAATAATAGAATGAAGAAAGGGTGTTGAGACAGATGATGATGTTACTAAATTTACTGAATTTAATTTTCTTGGGGCAAAGATTGCACAGATCCAATTAAGACGTGAGGAAGACCAGGGCTTGGAGGGAGGTGAGGAACAAGTTCTGTTTCTACGTTCAGCTAGACAACAAGCTCTATCCTATATATTGCGGATCATGGAGAAACAAAATTTACTACCTAAGAAATAGAGACAAGCTGGCGGTGGTGAAACTCTGAAGCTTCTTTGTGAAAGACTGGAAGTCATTGATGCTTCGACCGCATAAAAATGTGTTGCTAGAATATTATTTGGTCCAGGTTTCAATAATCAGATACAAGCAAAGAAGTGATGTGATTTTTCTAGTGGCGGGAGAGTGAAGATTACTATAGCATGAGCTCTGTTCACGAACCCAACTATTCCTTTACTTGATGAACCAGCCAATCACTATGAATTGAGAGCTTGGGTGGGCTCGGAGGAGATAGCCATATATGTGAACTACTTTGGGAAGGGGACTGCACCTACAGCGGAAGGGTCTTTTGGCGATGATAGAGGAGGTATCATAAACTCAGAAATATGCATCACTGTTAGTTCTCCTTCTGCTGCATTGGTTTTGTATATGAAGGTTTAGACATCCTTATTTTGATGATTTTTTCCTTAAACGGAATGAGTTTTATGCACCAACAGCTATTCCATTTACTGTTAATGACATGGAATTAGAATTACATAGGAGTGAGCTTGAACTCTTCAGTTTGGTTTCCACTTACCCTTTGGGTTTTATGTGGCCTTGACTTTTGAGAGCGACCAGAAGAATCAAGTTTCAGGAAAGTTTTCAATTGAACAGAATTTAGGCAAAGACAAGCAAGATGTAGGGGTTGGCATCAATGATTTAGAAGGAGTGCAGGCTGTTATGTTTAGTGAAAATGAAGATTACTTGCTGCATATTTCTGAAAACCAAGAAACTCGAGGGTTGGATGTGGCTCAGATCCATGGGACTGGGGTGGACGTTCCAATGCTACAAGCACACTTCCTTCCATCTTTTTCAAGGTTTGCGGCCCCAGAGGAAGCCTTTTATTTTTCAGCATTATTGTTTTCCTCTGGCTACATCACATCACCTTGAGGACAAGGTGATTTTTCAGGGGGGAGTGTTGTTAGGACCCCTAATATTAATATTAATGTTGTTAGTAATAGTATATATAAGAAGAAAAAGGAAGGGGGCTACTGATGTATGTGGGACCTGTGGTAAAGGCATGGGTGAGGGGTTTTGTAACTAACTGCAAGCTAGGCAAAGGAGAGAGAATATCCTGAATCCGTTAGGGGAGAGAGGTGGGAAGCAATGTAGGCAAGGGGAGGGGTGCTGAGGGGAGCATCCCAGAATTGGATAGACTTGGAATTGGGAGAGCTCTAGGTCTCTCGAATACCTAGAAACCATTGCATCTCTTTAGGAGATTGATATCACACTGATATATTCTTCAGCAAATTAATACAAAATTTCCTTCTATTTCTATCTCCTATGGCCAAGTTCCTATCATATGACAACATAACCCACAACTTCTAAGTTTCCATTTCATTCCACACATTGGTTAAGCCAAAAAACAAAACCTATTTATTTTATGCAGAGTAGATTGAAAAATGTTAGCTCATTTTGTTTAGGAGTTTCAATTAATTTAAAAAAGATAAAAATTTGCTAATAAACAGAAACGATAAACTTTTCAAACATACCTGGCTCATAAGCTTTGGCTTATCAACAGTGGAAAATATTATTTCAAGAACTGGGACACTTGGATGTTCATGCCTGCATTTTACATTGTAATGTTTAACTTAATTGCCACAAGCGAAAGATATATACTTATACAGGCAACATTTGGCACACAAATAATACTTCAATTTGCAGTATATTAAGATGCACATATTGATAAAATCTCAAGATCAAAAGGTCAAATTCCGCCAACAACACAGATGAAGGTTAAACTCTGATAGTTGTTATGAGTTCTTATTTTCCTTTAAGTGTTAGGCATGCATGCAAATGAGAAAATGATCTAGTTACATAATTTCGAAAATATGTTTTCAGCTACAGCTACTTTCAACATCAATGCATCCATCACGACTTATAGATTTTATTTTAGTCAAAAAGCAGAAATGTTTGATGTGCATAAATTTGGCAATAGGTACAGAGCTACTTTCCTGCTCTCCAAAGAAGAAAACATTCTGCAGCGGTAACGGGATTTGATAAATGTAACAAAATCGCTATTTTGAAAATTAAAAAGAAAAAGAAAAAGAAAATAAGAATCTGCATTATATTTTTATTCAGGTGGTACCTCTGGGAAAAGTTGTCAGCAAAAAAGTTTTCCTCGATCTCCTGGGAGTTCTTTCTAACATCCAAATTTAGGCCCTCAAGTTTCAAGCGAGGCTCAAACTCAGTTGCAAGATCTCTAGTCCTACTGATAGAAATGATATAAATCATAGACTACAAAGAGACATTATTGATATTTTAAGCAACCATTACCGGAAACCTTCCTGTATATCTCTGTGTGTGTGTGTGTGTGTGTGTGTGTGTTTATAGAGTATAATTCACAGTTTGGCAGATAGCGCTGCATGACTCTTATGAGATCATGCAGCTCCCCTATTTGTTGCATGAGAAGATGGCCCTGGGCTAGAATGAGTACTTGTTGATCTTCGCCATCTGTTCTAGAAGAAATATTCTACTCAGCAATTTGAGAGAGAAGAAAAAAATTAGTATAGACAGAAAAACTGTAAAAAATGAGACTCATTGCTTAAATAAAAATTAGGCATGTCAAAATAAGAATTAACATAATTGAAAATCATAAATTGTTTTGACAAAGTATAAGATCAGGAATACATGTGAGAAACTTGGAGTAGCATGTGTCGAGGAAAAGATGACAAAATCTTGCCTAAAAAGGTTTGGCCAAAAGGAGAAGACTGATAAAGGCTCTAGTAAGAGTTTATCAGAAGAAGGGTATCCTAATAAACAAAGGGTAGAGGAAGACCAAGGAAGGGAAAACCAATCTATGGTTTGCTGTTGTTGTTGTTGTTGTTGTTTTAATTTGTTAAGTTAACCTCATAAGAGGAAAGGAAAATTAAAATTGAGACTAATATGCCAATTCATAAGTGTAACGGAACGAAAAACTGAAAAACAAAGCCTTCTAGGAAAGCAGATCCGGAAAATGTTTAATTTTTCATACCGTTCATCCTAGTGTGCATGCTACAAGAGAGGAGGAGAGAAAAGCCTTGTGGGTTTTGGCAAGAAAAGGGAGAAAAGGCTTTATTGTGATGCACTAATCAATTAGATTTTCCCAGGTTTTCCAGCAGAAAACAGAAATCCTAATATTTCAAATCAAAAAGGCTGATCAGGTGCAATAGAACATCTTCAGCTCTATCGACATTAACATCAAGTCCGTAACTGAAACAACAGCAACAACTTGCCAAACAAATGCACCACATTATATCAATATTTACAGATTCCGTATTCCACTTTAAACGGTTAGATCATTTATGTCCTTTAAATGATCTTGAGAATTAACGTGGTCACACCTATATCTTTTGAGTTCTAAATTAGAGTTTTACTAAATAAAATATCAGCTCAGTAAAATCAGGTATAAAATAGCTAATAATTACGATGCAAATATTAAAATCAGATCTGCTATGTAGTACGAACTCGAATCTTAAGCTTAGACAACGAAAGCTTTGGTACTTAGCAAAATCCACCTACGACTGCAATCAAATAGAATAATCCAAAAATAGTAAAAAATGAAATTGAGAACAGAGATGAGCAGCGATCATATTGGTGAACCTTGAGGCAATTGATTGAAGTGAGCTTCCAGCTGTTCGCGGAACCCGGGATTCGACACCGCTTGATCGTGTCCGGTTTCCACCAAGTGATTGATTTTGTACACGTCGATCGTCAC
The DNA here is from genome assembly GCA_031439585.1 of Pterocarpus macrocarpus. NCBI lineage: Eukaryota > Viridiplantae > Streptophyta > Magnoliopsida > Fabales > Fabaceae > Pterocarpus > Pterocarpus macrocarpus. The sequence continues at coordinate 57,114,434 of CM062516.1, read as the reverse complement.
TTCGGCGAAATCCATTGCCGCGTGACTTTCTCTCTCTCCTTGCTCTGTTCGCGTTCGCATGGCCGAGAAAGAGAGGGAAAACACCGAAGAAAGAGTGCCAGAAAGTGACGAGATTGAGCGAAAAAAAAATTGGAAAATAAAAGATGTTAAAAAAGAAAAGTTGTAGGAAATGCTTTTCGGATAAGACGATGAAATTACATTAATGCTCTTGCTGTTGCCTTTTTTTGTCGACCCATGCTTTTAAGTGGCGCTATCAAATATAGGTAATATTTGGTTAAATTATTTAAATTTATAATATTATTTTATTTAATTAAATGATATTATTAATAATTTAAATTTTTAAAATAATATAAATTATTATTAATATTATTATTTTTTTATAAATATTATTATTTAAAAAAATTATAATAACCTTCTTTAAAATTTTTTAAAATTATATTCACCTTCTTATTGATTTTATAAATATATAAATCTCCCCTAATTAATGTAAAAGTAGTACACAAAACTCCCCCACACTTATTAGAAAACTAACAGTCACATGTCTCTCACATGACTTTTAATATTTTAATATTTTCAAATAATTAAAAAATCTCTCAAAATGTCATTTATGACCCTTTATGGTTTCCACCACTATCCCTGCCTCAAGAAAGCCTCGTTCCTGTTTCTCTTCCAACGAGAACAACCTCAAGTCCATAAGCCAAAATAATAAGTAAAATCACAATATTCAATGAGTAGAATGCCAACATTTTACCAGAATCTCAAACAAAAACACAAGAATCACCCAACTCACCAACAACACTATCATCAGAAAATCAAATACCATGAAAAAATGTTAAATTTATAGAAACTTCTTTCCTTGGAAAAATCATTGAACTTTCTTCTACTCTCCAGAAGTTCACAAACTCAGTTGCTAAAAATGCCAAAAAAACAAAAACAAAAACAAAAAAAAAATCAAAAGTTGATATCCAATTTGAGGGATTTATGTCTTCAATTTGAAAAACCCAGAAAAGAGAGAGAGAGAGAGAGAGAGAAACTGGATCTGAGAATAAAAGGGAATGGAACACTAGAGGTCTCTAGTGTAGCGCCACTGCTCTTGCAGAAGAGGCGGTCACAGGTGCGGTGGCTGCAGGCGCGATGACCATAGGCGCAGTGGACAGAGGCGCGGTTGATGGTGATGTGGTGGAGCTCAATCTTTGTGCGGTGGTGAGGTTTGTGGTGGCTCAAGGAGGACAACGACGACACAGTGGTGGGTGGATAGAGACTGAGAAAGGGCACTCGTGGTGTTGTATTTTCACGAGTGGCTTTGGATTTTTTGTGGGAGGGAGAAGGCAAAGAGACCGTGGTTTTGGTGGGCAAGGGGTCTAGGGCCCCATAAGAGAAAGGGATATTTTTGTATTTTCATTGTATCACTTAACGGTGGCTAACACCGTTTGGTTATAAGGGAGGTCCGTGCACTTTTAAAATCAAGAAGGAGATGAATATAATTTTAAAAGATTTCAAGAAAAGTTATTGTAATTTTTTATATTATTATAATTATTGTTGTTATTATTGTTATTAATAATTATTAAAAATAATATTAATTATTATTAAAAATAAATATTATTATTATTATTTAATAATAATTATAAATAAAATTAATTATTATAATCATAATTAATAATTAAATTTCCTTATTCTTTTTAATTAATAATAATTATTATTAACTATTTACTATTATTATTATTATTATTATTATTATATTAGTTTAATGCATATATTATTTAGTAATTTTTTTTATATACCAAATAAAATAATGTAAATTATAATTTAAATTATTTATGTATACCAAACATTATATTTAATATTATTAATAATTTAAAAGGTGGTAATTTTTTTTTTAAATGATAATCTACATTATTGATAATCTTAATTGATAATATACCAAATGCTACATTAAGTCAGTGTTTGGGAGAATGGTCATCGAGGATATGGCATAGAGTGAGAAGGGAGCTTTTGAAAAAAAATGTTTGGCAGCTGCTTTATAGGAGGGAATAGCAAGGTTATGAATGGATATGGAGACCTCTCCTTATCATTAATATTAAAGAAAATCATGTGCCCCCAAACCAGAGGATGAGGGGAGAGCAACAATTTTTTAGTTGAAAATTTCTTTGTTTAATTATTGTTATACCCTTAAAAACTTAGATTCACTATTTTTCCTATATATTAGCAGGGGATAAAATTGGAAGACAAAGGTTGTGTGCTTTTTCTTTTTATATCACTTCCAAATAAGGGAAGAAAAGTTTCCTTCCTCTTCTTTATTAAACTCCCAAATAAGAGTATGGCATATATATATATATTCATTATCTTCTTTTTTATTTCATTTTATTATTGAGCATTAATTACCATCACAAATAAATCTCCTAAATGTAGCCTAAGAGAGAGGGAGGGGACAGAGTGATTTCAGACTATGGACCAAACAGACGACTTAAGCCCCCTAGGTGTGGTGTCTGGATTTAACGAGGCAGCAAATTACCATTCAACCTAGGCCTCAACCACTCTCTTGCTATTGCTTTGAATAGAGGCAAAAGGTGCATTTGTTTCAATTTTTTTTAAAAATAATTTTAAAATTTAAATTTTATATATAATTAATAAAATTAAAAATTAATTTTTTTTAAATTATCTTTTTCAACTTATATAAAAAATTTAAAAATAAATTTTTAAAAAATTATTTAAATATATAAAAATTAAATTTTTTATGAAAAAAATAATTTTTTTTAAATCCCAAACAAATACACCAAAGTTTTAATTCAATTAACAGCAGCACCCTGACTGTTTGGGATTTTTTTGTTAACAAGGTTGGGTTTGATTAAATGGGCGACAAGAGGTAAGGTCCTAAGGCTGAAGGAGTGTACATAAGGCGTGAGGGTCATGACCCAATAAAAGAAAGGCGTCAGGGTGTGTCAAAGTACGCATAAACCAACAGCTACTATAAGACCCAAGGGTGAAAAAACAGACACTTAATGACAAAAAAAAAAAAACCAACTTCTACTTTATTGCTGTAACATAAATGCAAACTAGCATTGGCAAACAGGCCAAGCTGCCGAGTGGGTCAAACTTTAAGCAGGGTGAGGCAAATCAATCCGTATTAGTAATATAGATTAAAGTTTGGTTTGGTATTATTGGAGTTTTTTAAAAGTTATTAAGCTCTTTTGATTCTTTAAAAATTGTTCTCAAAAAATTATAATAATATTATTTGATACGATAATATAAAAATTATTCTCAATAAATGAAAGTTATAAAAGTAGTATTTGATAAAATTACTCTTAATATCTAAAATGATTATAATGATTATAAATATTAAAAAGAATAATTTTTATTTTTAATATCATTAAATAGAGTAAGATTATATTAATCTTTTAAATTTTAAAAAATATAAATTAACTCCGAAAAGCATCCTATAAGGGCTCCCAAGAGTATCCACTGGCTCTCAAAAGTCAGAAACAAAAATATCTTAACTTTTTGATTTACCAAATAAAAAAAATTAGCTGGCTCTCAAAAGTCGAGAACAAAAACACCCTAACTTTTTAATTTACCAAACAAAAAAAATTTACTTATACTTTTTATAAATTAAAGTTTCCCATCAAAAAGCACTACCAAACTTGACTTAAATATGCTGACTAACTCCGCTTTTGTACAGGTTAATAGATTGATCCATCAATTTTATCTAAATATAATAAAATAGAATCCATACAAACTTTTTTAAAAATCTTATTTTAAGTGAAATAATTCTGGATTCTTCAGGAGATAAAGCATTCTTTAAGTCTAATATTATATGAAAATGAAAATTAAAGACGACATCGGCAATAGAAGTTCTTTTTTCCTCCCCGCAAATAGTAATATTAATTTACTACAATCATGAAATTGTGGTCTAGTTAATATTGACAACAGGCAAGATTACGTACTGAGAATTTTGGTGGATATCGTTTAATTAATTTAATACATTGAAACATATGAACCTTTTGAAAAGCCAGTAATGTATCAACACTCTTATTATACTGCACAGACTAGGTTACTATGTCAAAGATGAAAATGCATCCCAGTTCATCTTGTAAAAGTCTTAGGATTTTTTATCTCTTAAAATCAAATATAACAATTAAATTATATGTTTGGGTGACTTTACCAATCAGTTACCGTGTTACATGATTCTGGCATATAATACTTTCTTTTTTTGAAAAAAAATAAAGGGAATATCCTTTCAAGCATTATACCAGGTGTCAAGTGCCACTCGAGACTTATAATTAAAGCTTCAAAATTCCGCCTCTTTTTTTTTTCCTTATTGAATTCTGCCTCTTATTTACAGAGACAGGTTTTGGAGGATAACGCAGAAAAGTATTTCACCATCTTAAATTAACTGATAAGAAAGAAATAAAACTTTTGTTATCTATACACTCGAGTTAAAGTTTCAATCTGTGTAGGGATAATAATATTATCAGATTGGTTTTTCTTCTGGGGGGTTTTAGTGATGGGCAAAAAAGCCTAACCCCAAAACCAACGAGACAAAGGAGGGAAGCTAAGACCCACACGGTCATGTCGCGACATATAGGCAAGTGAAGGAGTAGGATGCTTCAAGAAAGGAGGACCAAGGATTAGTGGGTTGATACTCGATTGTTACCATCTGAGAAGCATGGATGTGAATGTCTTACTAGCGGTTGGGACTGGGGAGGAGTTGCTAGGACGCCATTTACAAAATAAAGAGTTATATTACGTGTATATATAGAATGTGAGATATTATATTGACTTATCTCTCCATCCACCATTATCTTTTGATATGTAATCCAAATGATAGTTATCATTATTGTTGTTAATTAATTAAAGATAATTCAAAAATATTTACTATTTATCTCATTTTAAATTTTTTTGTAGTTACTAGTTACAACTATTGATAATTATTTTATTTAATGTAATTATTCAAATCTAAAGATTAAATTGTTTTTAAAATTTTTTATGCAATAATTATCTAAATAATATAACATTGATTATTTTAAAAAATAATAATAAATAAAAATGAATAACATTAAAGATGTACTTATAAATCATGGTATATAACTATATCTCTAATTTTGTAACATCTAGTATTTTTATAATAAAAAATGATTAAATAAAACATATAATACCGTGTTATTATTGACCATTAATTTTTACTATGGTATTTTTTGTTCATTATTCATGTTATTAAAAATTAAGATAATTTGATGTATTGAATTACTTGTATATTTAATTGGTATGTATTGCCATTAATAATGTATTTAAAGACACATATATGCTTGTCAATAAGCAGTTATTAGGAAGTGTTTAATAATTTCAAAAATCAAGTTAACATGATACAAAATAGAATCATTTATGTTAATCGATATAAAAAAGAACTAGTTTTTAATTAAATATTGTTTGGTTCTATAACTTAAAAATTAGTTTTAACATGTGTTCTTATTCTTCTTCTTCTTCTTTTGTATTTTTTTCTTTTTTACTATATCATTAAAGAAATTAATCTAGTAGACGATGGCAAACAGTGATGGTTGGCAGCAGCAAATGGTGGCGGCTGGGGGTGGTGGGCAGTAGATTGTGGCAAGTGGTGGCGGCCGCCGGAGACGGACGATGGTGGCTGCGGTGGAATGTTGGCGATCGACGATGGATGGTGGTGATCGGCGATGATGGATGGTGGTAGCCAGCAGGTGACGACGGACGATGGGAATCGGCGGCGATGGATGGTGGCAAATGGTGGCGCCCGACAACAACAAATGGTGGTAGACAAGGCCGATGATGGTAATTAATAACAGCCAGCGGCAATTGGCGGCGGATGATGATGGACCGCGGTGGTGAATAGTGGATGACAATTCACAAGTAGTTAAAAGAAATAAAATAAAAGTAAAACAATTTAGGATGAAATAAAATCAATTTAAAATTTTTGTTTTTAAGAAATAGTTTTAAATCCAAATTAGTTCAGATAAAAACTAGTTTTAAAATATTTTGATAGTTATCAAACAACATTTATTAAAAATCAGGCCCATTATACTTAGTTATACAATTTTTCTAATTTGTCAAACACCTTCTTATTTTTTATTTATTTTATAATATGTAAAGTATAACTTACCCAATAGAAAGTAAATAATTGAACCTTTATACTATGTGAGTGTTGATAAAATTTAAACACATTCTGAAGTGATAAACAATAATTTAAGGTATCAACTTACCTTTTTTGGGGGGGGAGGGGAGGGGAGGGTTTCCTAACAGGATCTCCTCTCTCTATTATTAAGAAAGAAGACTAATTCCTTTTAGGCATAATCAAATTTACCCTTCCAACTGGTATTCTTTTCAAAAATTGATCCAAAGTTCTCTCTAGGGCCATAGTGTATCTTTATCATTACGCCAACTTCCTTGTTGGTAAATTACTTTCATTTTTAAGAATATGAATATTAATGAATAAAAAATACTATAGTAAAAGTTAATTAATGAACAATAATAATATATAATGGTGTCATATGTTTGTTTAATTGTTTTTTTTAATCATATGTGTTTATTTAATAATTTTTTAATTATATAAATACTACATGTTTGTATACCATGATTGATTCGTACATCTTTATTATTATTTCTTAAAAATACTCAATGTTATATTATTTAGATATATAAAAAAAATTTAAAAACAATTTAATACTTAGATTTACATAATTATTGTAAATAAATTAGTTATCAATACTTGTAATATATAATAACTATATAAAAATGAAAAATGAGATAAATAAATTAACTTTTAATATATTAACAATAATAACTTTTGACAATATTATGATGAATAATAAATAATTAATGTAAACTATCCTTCTAGAAGAAGGATATTTTGGTAAATTAAATAAAATTTAATAAATATGGGTAGAGATAGCAAAACGGGTTCAACTTGCGGGATTGGCCTGCTAAATCCGTCAAAAATAATGGATTGGGTTGACATATTTAGTCCATCAAAACTTTTTCGGCCCACCCTGTCTCACCTTCCTAATCGGCTTGCCTTGCCCTGCCCCGCTTTGCCAACATTAAATATGGGAGCGATAATAGGCATAGAGTTGTGGCAATAGCCACTCTCCTCTTCCATATATAAAAAAAGTGCTAGAGTCTGTTTTAATTTTAAGATAATGATTCTTCTTTATTTAAGGTAACTTAAACTTTGTTAGAAGGTGTTAGTTAATTTGTTTCTTAATTTTTATTTTACTATTTTTGTTATTTTTTATATCTTTAACTGATTGCCATTCTCTCTAATTCAATATTAAATTTGAACCATCACTTTGACTTATCAGATAAATGAACCTTCTTATTTATTTTTGTATAGATCACCAATATTCGAAAGTTTATTGAACTTTAACTAATCTGATTTGAGTCGGGTCAGCCCATTATGAGGGTAAAACTCTCATAATGTTAATTATTTTTTCTATCTACAAAACTCAAATCTAATATCTTATTTAAGAGGAATAAGTGCCAAATTACTTGAACCAATTAAGTGTTGGTTCGAATCATCTTATTTATATCTCGATAATTTGGTATGTTGTGGTTCTCTAACATTTCTTCATCCACTTCATCTTACATCAATATCTCTTCTGTCTTCACTAACCACTTGAAAAGTTTGCCTCTTCATCGTTGATCTCTTTATACCAGTAATTAAATTATTTGCCTGTTGGTCGATTTCTTTTACAATGATCATCACAATAACTCATTATCTTCTTCTTTTATAATTCTGTCTCTACCTCTTTATTGTCTTACCCATTCTAGTCATGACATTCGGATATCTTGCATCTCTATCGCTCTAAGTTGAAATTTTGCATGTGGTGTTTAATTCTAAAAGATGTGTAGAACTTAAGCTTTTATTATGTACCCAAAAAAAAAAAATCTTAGGGCTTGTTTGAAATTGTTTTCATTTTTGTGTTTTCAAAAACAGTTTTTAAAAACAAGTTTAAATTCAAATTTTAAAAATAAAAAAATAAAAATTTCTGCTTGACAAGTTCACTCCCAAAACAGTTTTTTAATGATAAAAAACAAAAAAATTGTTTGGATAGTAATTTTGAAAAACAACTTTTGAAAGCAATAAAACAAAAACTTGTTTGGCAAATAGCTTTTTAAAAATAGCAAATAAATATAACATAAATACATCATAATAAATAATAAAATTTAGCATAATATTAAATTTGATACATAATATTTTCATGAAGTTTCAATAAACAAAGTCTTAATACAACTTTGATACATTGGTAAAATTTATAAATTTATTTATATGCTATGCATTATTTTCTTGTATCCACTTTCAATTTACAACTTGCTTGCACTTTCTTACTAGTTTACAATTACTACACTATGAATTATGTCTATAATAATAAGATAAGATTGAAGCACTTTTTTTTTCGATAATTTATTCAAATGCTCAACTACGCAAGAAGCAAGTGAGGAGCAATGTTAAGGTACAAAGCACATAAAAAACACAAATGAAGAGCCCCATAACCAACTTAGAATTCCCAACAAATAGAAGCCTATTATTACATTGATATGAGACCAACTTTATCACACCTAATTATATACCATAAAAGATTTCACACATCACTTTCCATTGCCATAATCACACAAGATAAAGGGACGTTCGAAAACATAAAAGTTGAACTTGCAATCTGCATAAAAACACCAAGGGACAAAAAATAATAATAACAATAAAAGCTTTAAGGTTCATAAGCCATCCATCAATGTACTCCAAATTCAGACGCCTTGCAAGATCTTCTATGTAGATTTTAGACCCCCACGACTGTTGTAAAATGAACATCTCTTGATCAACAGTACATCACTTCAATCCACATGCCCACTATGCATTGCTTGCTATGTCCAAGAAAAGAAAATACAAAAGTAAATTGTGTATAAGGCTTTGCAAAAATGATCCTATCATGCTGAAATCGGAAGCCATTTTTCTTTGGAAAGAAATACACATTCAAGAAAGAAAACAGGTGACATAGATTATCGATTCAAATTACTGTTTTGATTTGAAATTGAACTATTGTAAGTAAGAACTAGTTCTAAGTACATAAACAAAAGTAAATAGTTAATCATAGAGACTGAGGAAGATTCAAAGGAATATGGTCTTAAAATAATAATAATAAGGCAAATAATTGCAGTCAGAATTTCAAAAATTGCAGAGCCCTAAATGTATAGCAATCATCAAAATTTTATATAAAACACAAGTGGTTTGACTAAAGCTAATTATCAAAATTCTATAATAATTCAGTTGGTTTAACAATTTTGTCAAGAGCAAGTTAGATGTCAACTCAATCATGACTCTGCAAGTCCAAGTCCATTAAACATAAAAGCTTGTGTTTTCCCATGTCCAAGTACATCACTTCAGTTTCCATAACTTCAACGTCCAAGATAAAAGACACCATTAGAAAAACTCCCATTCAATCACCATTTTCTATCAACACTAGTTCTATTATAGCCTCAATGCTCGATTATGGCCTCAATGCCCAGCTAACCACTATATAAATCATATAAATCCAAACGTTATGACATGAAACCCGTACTACTACATACATCACAACTAGGATATTAGCTAACACCACTATTCAGCTTCAAAAACTGAGAATAGATAATGAAACTCCAATTCATGCAAAGTGGTTCCCATCCCAAAACTATCCTAGCTTGGGATGCACCTAGTTTGAGTATCCAAGGAAACATACTGATGATCACCATCAATAGCCATATGTGCTTCCAAAACAAAATCCCTCTCTTGTTGTACAAAAAGAGAACCTGATGAATTATACTCTAATATTTACAAACAAATTCCATTTAAAACTCATATTCCAATTACCTTTCAATACTTCTAATATCCATGATTATATCATTGCCACCAAATTGGAAATACTAATGCATCAGAGTAAAATCAGGGAGAACAAATTATACTCTGCATGAGTACAAACACAACATAAATTTTCTATGCTATATATCTAGCTTTACAGCCATCCATATTATATATTAGAGATGATTCAATAGTTTTTCAACAGCAGCATTGCCACTCACATATTGCTATAATAATCTATGACTTATACCTCAATAATCGCTCAAAATTAAAATATAAACATCCCAAGATAGAAGAAAAGAACAAAAATTGCAGGCTCACACAAAGTGATTCTTCTCAAATAGGCATGTAAAGTTTCAGAGGGTACTTTGTTGTGATGGCCCAACCACCACTCTACCAACTGCACTTGCCACAGCCGCAAATCTCACCGTTCTCATTGCCGAGTATAGTGGCCGATGTTGAGCTTCGCCGCCATGCTGCTACACATGTCATTAGTGTCCCACACTCACCGCCACAATCCCACTCTCCATGCCATTGTAGAGCAATCCAATGATGCCGAGGTGGTTGCCCCATGCGCGGCTGGGGTGACAAAAGGAGTTCAGGAAGCCGTTGATGGAGATGGATGTGAGATGAGATGGAGGCTGACGATTTGTGCATAAGAGGCGGATCAAAGAGATAGAGAGAGGCAGTAGTTTGTGTGACGAGGGAGAAAGATAGAGGCTTAGGGGCTTGAGGCTTAAGCAATCTCTTGAGTTTATTTTAACAAGTTCTTTAACCGTAAGATTCAAATAGAGAGTGAAAATAATAAAATAATATATTTACGAAATTGCCACCGCCCTTTCATTTGTTTCCAAAACAAAAAATAGAAAACATCTACAACCTGTTTTCAGTTTTTTGTTTTTAAAACACACATTCTATTTTTTTAGTTTTTAAAACCAATGCCATAAAAACATCTTTCCAAACATGTTTTTTTGTTTTTTCAGTTTTAAAAACTGAAAACTGTTTCTGAAAACACATCTCAAATAGGCCCTTAAGCTCTTATTATGTCAACACTAGTTGCAATCACAATGAATGAAGGAAAAGCAAAACTAGAGGGAGAAGAAATATGTGGTTAATTAATAAATTATGAAAGCTATATCCAGAAAGGAAAAGGAATTCTTATACTGGATAGAATATAAAGTTCAACTAATTAAAACATGTTGCTAATGCTTTAGGCATAACGGAATAGGATGAGGGTGAGATCGTTATCAATGCGCTTTGTATGATTAAGGTTGCAGATATGGTCAATATGAGATGGGGCTTCGGTGGTGCGGACCTGCAGTGATCCAAACCACTACCTTCTTTTTTCTTTTTTTTGGTCGGAAGAGGGGGGATTTTTGGTTGGGGGACTGCGAGTTCGAACTCACGCCTCTTAGGTGCCATTGCTTTTCGGGCTTGCGGGTGTGCCATTTGAGCTGCCCCCAATGGCAACCACTACCTTCTTTTATGGCACTCCCTTTACCATCTTTTAATTTTCTTTTCATTTTGTATTTTTTAATGGCCCCTACTGTTGACTGATTGGGTTGTGGCAGGCTTGAGTTGTGAGTGTTTGTGATATGTGCAATGATTAAATATCAAGTGAGAGTCAAGTATAAATGAGAGTCAACCACTACCTTTTTCGCATGAGCGGCTTGGTGCAGTGACTGGTTTCTTTCTCATACCTTCTGTGAAGGTCGCAGATACATGAAGAGGCTTACTATTACCTGCCTCAGGTGAGGCAGCCTAAACTTAGGGTTTTGGTCTTACATGATTGGCACTCTTCTCATCTCTTCACTTTCTTTTTTTCCATTTTCTTTTCTCTCATTTTCTCTCTATATTGAAATAAAGTTTAAGTGTATATTTGGTTTAGCATTTACAAACTTAAGTTTGAACAAAATTAATTTTATAAAAATAATTTTAATTAAAATTAATTTTAAAGTAAAATAATTTATATTTGAAAACTTATGTAAAAAGTGATTTTGATTTAATAAATATTATTTAGATAATATTATTCAGAATCATTTTTAAATATATAATTATTAAAAACTATAAATTTCACAATACATTTATTATATTTTCTTTTTATTTGTTTCATTATTTTCTAATTAAATTTGAATCGGTGACAAAATATTATAAAACAATCAACTTTTAAATTTTAAAATTATTGTTATTATTATTATTAATTAAACATAAAGAATGAAAATTATTTTATTTGTTCAATTTGTTATGATTTTAAAAAATATTATTGTATAGAATATAAATACATAATAAACACTTATTTAAAAATTATTATAATATAAATGAAACCATTCGCACATTTACAATATTATTTGATATTGATTAATAAATAATATATGTTAGATATCAATAAAAAATAATTAAAAGATATCGAGAGTGGTCATTATTTAGGAGCAGAATTGGAAAACTCCTTCTTTATAAACATTCTCCGTGAAATTTTCAATGCAAAAGCAAGTATTTATTGCTTTGAGTCAAATGGGGGTTGAAAGGCAAAATTGATTTTGATAATAAGTATCTAAACATGATATATTTTTCAAAATCATGTTTGCTCTGTACTCGACATGGGTATAGGATTCTTAATGCGAATCCAAACACACGCCTAGTATGAATGTGCGATATTAAAGCAAGGAAAGAATTGGTTTATTATTTGACGTTAGTATCTCTTATTTTATTATATTTTTATTTTTAAATAATATAATTGAGGCATCAAATGATAAATAAAATAAAATAACTTTTTATCTGGAAACGTATATCGAGTAATCAGTAAAATATTACTACCACAAAAAAAAATAAAATGCTTCCTTCACGTTAAAAAAGTTGAATACTTTTGCGGCCTTCTTGTCTACTTTTGACTATTTTTTTTTTTTTTTCAAATACGAAAGCTACGTATTTGAAAGTACGTACGTGCTCAATTGCTTAATACCGAAAATCATGAGTGATTGAATGGCAAAAAAAAAAAAAAAAAAAAGGCTTCCACGTTGTTTGTATCTAATTTATACCAAGAGTTTTCGTACTAAAAAAATCACTCTTATTCTGATTTGTTGGACCCAAAATAAATAACCGGCTTTGTATTCTATTGTTTTTTCATTAATATATAATCTCTTTTAATATATAATTATTTTTTGGTATTTAAAAAAATTTAGGTGGATTCAATGCTAGTCATCTCACCAAGATCAAAACATGGCTCCCAGTCTCAGAGAGTACTTATATAAGATTTACAAGATTATCTACTATTAAGTTCATCTCATCGATAATAAGAATCGAATTCAAGTCCTTATAAGATATAAGCTCATTCTTTACCAACAACACCAATCCTCATTGACTTCAATATATAATTATTGAAGGATTTAATTTGTATATATTGTCAGTATAAATTTTTTTTACATAGACATATAACCAGATATTGCTATATCAGCAAGAATATTTAACTTAATCATCTACTACCTTAAAAATCTTATAAATATAAGTATCTGGTTAGATGATATTGTAAAACTCTTTTACATCGTCAATGTATAATAATTAAACTCATTATTGAATAATAAAATAGTATATATTTTTAAAAATCTTTTTGAAATTCTCTCAAAAATAAAAATACCCTGAGTTGTTGGTATCCTCAACAATTTTTATTTTATTTAATCAAAATCCTATGTAATTGTTTAAAAATTTCTATTAATTGATATTTCTCTAAATAACATCAATACCATAAAACATGATCATTTAACTTATATCATGTTATAATATATTTTCTGTTTAAAAATATACTTGGGTATCTCTATATTCAGACAAGAGCTTTCTAGTCGATTCTGCAACAACCTCAGCCCTATGTCTTTATTGTCAAAGACCTTACTATTTCTAGCTTTCCATACCTGCCAAACTAAAGAAGCAGTCATATTCAGAATTTCCTTCCAGTTAGGATCTCTTTGTATGTCTTCGATATATATAGTTGAGCTTGAGGTCCTAAATTCTCCATGCAGCTACTGAATGAGGACACTGGATTAGGCAATGCAGAACCGTTTCTGGATGCTCATGTTTAGATTGGAATAATTTAAACAGGGAATTATTTGATTTGCGAATCAAATTTTTATATTTAAAATTTTAAAAAATGAGTAATAAATTTATTTACTAAGTGTATGTTTGATTTTGGATTTGTAAATTGATTCTTTGTAAAATTGATTTTAGATTTAAAAAAATAGATTTTGGAATAAAATAATTTATTTTTGGGAGTTTGATCTAAAATAATATTTAAACAAAATAATATTATTTGAATAACATTAACTAAAATTACTTTTATATGTATAATTATTGAAAAGGGTATCAATTATGTGTTGTAATTACTCTTTTATTTTTATTTTTTGTATTTTTTACTTATATTTGGATAACATTATATAATTACTTTTTTTTAATCTTTTGATTATATTATTAAGATTAAAAATTTGTTAAGGTGAATTTTCTTTAATGATTAGATAATATTTATCCGATAATAATATAATATACGAATTTTTTTTCATGAGTTTTGTATTTTAAAAGTGTTTCCCAAAAAAAAAAAAAAATCAATGAGTTGTTTTTTTTTCCCCTTTCATGAGACATTGTCTTTATGAAAAACTTTTTTATGGTAATAATTGGACAAGAAATTGGAAAAAAAAATTAAAAAGGCAATGAAAATATTTTACTATAGTAACGAGATTTTGCCAAAAAAAAAAAAGCAAGTTTTTTATTTTTATTTTAACTAAAAGCTAGTTTAGAGCTAAAAGTAATTTTAAAAACATGGTTCAACTAAAAATCAAACATACTACAATATCCTGTTTGAAGTTGCAAAATTACTTTTACCTCGTTTCACTGCAAAACCAAACACACTGTAAATTGGTGGGATTTCTTTGCATTTGTTTTATAAATTATAACAAATTTGATGAGATTTATTTAGAATTATATAGTGTAAGTGGACAGCAAGTTTGCAACTCCATGCGAAATTTATTTCTAATGTCATGAGTTTGAATCTTGAGTTGCCATTTGGAGAGGATTTTCTCTAAACATTACTCTGATTTAAAATTGTGTGAATAATTTTTTTAAAAAAATAATTACGTAAATTAAGTAGTTTACTTTTTATTAGAAATAAATTATTTCATAAAATAAAGTATGAAATTATATTTTTAATAATTTTTAAATATAAAACTTAACTTTTAAATAAAATTAAATTAATTCAATTCAAATAAAATCAAATTGTTTAAAAATGCGATGTATTTGATAATCGTGTGAGAAAAAAATGTCGACATAATTGAATCCAAGAGATACTATTAATGGCAATTTATTATTTTTTTATTCATAATTTGTGTATATTTATTAGAATAAGTCCATAAGATATTTGTTAGATACTTTATTCTCAAGAGTAGAGAATATGAGTCACGGAGTAGTCTAGTACAAGATCTTTAAAATAGTTTACTATCATAGGAATTTTAACTGGGTATTATTATTCCAGAAAATTTCACCTTTATCTGTTTCCATGATAAGTATAATATATTAATGAAAATGGAATAGTAAGTCTCATACTATACAACATTAGATGTCAAAACAGATATGTGGCCACTTATATGATAAGTTGGTCGAACATGATGTCTTGATAATGTTCACATGGTATTTTACTAATGTCAATGAAATATTATCTAGATCATGTTAATGCATATAATCCTTAGACCTGAGATGGTACAGTTATCTTGTACATAGCTAACTATAATTTGCTACTGCTTATATACTTGTGCTATGCATTAGTATTAGATAGTTAGTGGCTAAGTTAGTTATGTATGGAGATAGGTAAACAGTCAAGAAGAAATTCATTATCTCGAGTAAATGAGGATAGGTCCTATGGATATAGGGTTATTCTTGATCATGAAATCCTTGGCCAAGGTACTTGGACTTAAATGAAAAAAGTTCCTATTTCATGTCCTATTGATCGAAAAATGAAAACCTAGATAGTCCATATGGTCTAAGCTATAGGGTTTAACATTATCTATGACCCTAGCTGGATCAGGATGCTGTAATGAAAGGATTCGAGTGCATGGTAAATATGATCATTGATTCATCAGAATATCCTAATTAATATATTCATCCCTAGTTGGGTGGTCATGGCATGCTGTGCTAGGTGTTACCCATGACTTATGAGAGCCAAGGGTATTTTGGAAATTTTACTTTAGCTACAGAAATGAGTTTCCGATAAAATAAAAAGGTTGATTTTATAATTTCATTGCCAGTTAGAGATGAACCTAGCTAGTCGTCACACACAATAGGACATGTACTAGCCAAGAATGAATTAATTCTAATTAAAATAGTTAATTAGAATTTAATTATTGGATTAGACTTGCAATTTGATTGTAGAGTTGCTAGCACATCCCAAAATCAAGTCCAAGGTGAAAGTGCATCCTCATAAGAAAAGTTTCTAAAATGTGGGAAAGTTTTTATAAATGGAAACTCCATATTTTAGAAACTCAAGTCAAGGATATTTTGGTCTTTTCTAATTTTGAGTTAATATAAGATATGAGATAACTTATATATTAATAAATGCTAATTTTTGATGAATATAAAAAATTACATTGGCCTATTTAAAATAAGAATTATTTGAGAATTAATTCTATTTTAAAATAATTTTTGTTTATTATAGGAATCAATTAGGAATTGATTATGGCATAAATGTCAATCTATATTTTGCAAAAATGTAACCCTAGAGAAAAGAAAAGAAAATGCCACTATTGATTATAATAAATAGAGAGAAGAGGCCAAGGGCCATAAGGGCATACAAAAATTTTTGAGTATAAAATACTTCTCTCTTTTTATTGAAAAATTTTCTGACACCACCATCCCTCAAAAATCATCTAAGGTTCTTGTTCTTCAAGAGGGCAACAAGGAACGTATCTTGGATTGAAAAGAGGAGTTTCATGGCAAATCGTGTTCATGTGGACGAGTTAGAGGTTATGCGATTGTGCGACTGTGTGTTTGTGAGACGAACATCAATTTTCTACGAAATATCGCTTCAAGAGGTAAATGTCTCATACGATCTTTTTATATTTTCAGGGGTTTACGTTGTCTAAATAATACGAGGTGATACCAAACTCATGAGATATGATTTCATGAGTATTATTTGATCCTATATGAATACATTCAAGTGATGAATTTTTTTTAGGGGAGTACTCTGGTGAAGATGGGTTTTTTTATCTTCATATGAAGATATGATGTGGATATAACAAATAGATGATATGTGCAGAGGTGTATTGATGCACCAATCATCTATGATGTACTGTAGTAATATCTAATTTTAAGAAAATTTAAAAATATAATTAAATATATTTTAAAAATTAATTATCATACACTGACAGTATAAAATTATACTGACAATATAAAATAATTTTACACTATCAGTGTAATTAAAAAATTTTATCAATGTAATTTTAATTATCATACACTGATAGTGTAAAATTATATTGGCAGTATAAAATAATTTTACACTATAAGTGTAATCAAAAAATTTTATCAGTATAAAATTTTTTTATACTGCCAGTGTAATTTTACAGATACACTGATAAAATTTTTTGATTACACTGACAGTGTAAAATTATTTTATATTGCTAGTATAATTTTACGTGAAATTCTTCATATAAAATTTTTTTATTACACTGACATAGTAAAATTATTTTATATTATTAATATAATTATTTTATATTATCAGTATAATTTTATACTGTCAGTATATAATAATTAATTTTTAAAATATATTTAATTATATTTTTAAATTTTCTTAAAATTAGATATTACTACAGTACATCATAGGTGATTAATACATCAATACACCTCTGCCACATGTCATCTATTTGTTATATCCACATCATATCTTCCTATGAAGATGAAAAAACCCATCCTCACCAGAGTACTCCCCTTTTTTTTAATCTGTCCATTCCGCTGCGTCTACACGATGTTTTCTAGCTATCATAATGTCCTAGAACCATCATAATGCCAACAGTCACTATCATACTTCTGCTATTAATATTCATTCATGGCAATCCACCTTCGTGTCTCTCATATTCTTTCTCGTCTCTCCCATATACACGTATTGAGGAATAGAATGCAGAATCCAGTGGGAAAGAACGTGGCAACGGCTGTGACTCCTGCAGCTCATGCCACAGAGCTATTTCCAATGGTTGTGAGCAATGCCATGGTCCCTAGATCGAGAAGAAGAGAAGCAGATAGAAATCCAAGAGAATAGTGGGCACATGAGCCTTCCTATCACTCACGACACTGGGGAGACACAAGCCAATTTGTGTGCATTAATTACTCACTATGTGGAGGCTCTAAATCAGTACAACTTGCGCAACTTGGGTAGGCTTTCAATGTTTTTACCTTTTACTTTATCCCCATAGATGTATTTATCTACAAAGAGCTCAGTTATTTGGATACACTTATTTAGTATATTTATTGACAAATGGGGATTATGTATGTAAATAATGGAAATTCATATTAATGAGTGAAAAATTGGGAAAATTGCATTTGATAATATTATCGCTTATGATCACAATCAGCTCGTTTCTCCACCTATCTACGTGAAATCCTCGTTATATATATGAAAAGTCTCCATATCAAAAAACACACTAATAAGTGTGTACACATATCATTATTCATCTATGATAATATATAGTTTCAAGAAATCATTAATGTCTTCCTCATACTACTGCAGGCTAACCCACTAATCAAGACTTCAACTATGATGCGTTGGCACCGTTGCTTCTTTTTCACCTAAACAATGCAGGTGATCCATTTCTAGGGAGCAGCTTCACTCTAAACTCAACAGCATTTGAAGTCCACGTGCTCCATTGGTTTGCAAAGCTGTGGGACATAGAGAAGGGTGAGTAGGGGATACGTCACAACAGGTGGAACTGAAGGCAATCTTCATGGGATTTTAGTAGGGTCAGTTTTTTTTCCCCCTTGATTTCTAGAGCTAGTCTTTTGTTATTTAAAAAATGCATCTTAAATACAAACATTGGTTTATATCTATTAATGTATATAGGAGAGAACAATTTCCAGATGGGATTCTATATACCTCACAGGACTAGCATTATTCAATATTCAAAATAGCACGAATGTATCGAATGCAATGTGTGAAGGTTGGCACTTTGGTCTCTCGTGAGATTGATTGTGCTTATCTAAAGGCTTTACTACTTGCTCACAAGGACGACCCAGCTATCATCAATTTGGACATAGGCCTTGGTCTCGTCTTTGATAGCTATATTATGTTACAATTAACAAGTTTATGTATGCACTTTGTGTACAAGATATGTTTAACACTTGACTAAATTTAAAAAGGGCTGTATTGTAGGGACAACTATGAAAAGAGGCGTTGACGACCTAGATCTTGTAATACAAACACTTGAGGAAAGTGGTTTCAGTCGTGATCGATTCTACATTCATGATGATGGAGCAGTACTTGGAATCATGCTGCCTTTTGTCAAAATAGCACGATGTGGCTTGCTTTGGCTTTTTTCTTGTGGGGTGTTTCCTTTCTCTTTGGTGGATCCAGTTGTGGGTGTTTTTTAGGATTCTAATTTGGGTGCCTTCTTCTTTGTAGTGCCTTTTTGGTTTTTGTTCTTTTGCCGGTGTTTGGTAGCTTCTTGGCTTTTTTCTTGGTGTCGGGGCTTGTTCAGATTGGTTTTGCATTGATTTGAGCTATGGGTTTGTCTTGGTTGTGATTGATCTGGTTTTTGGGTTTTGTGTACTTTTTGACTATTCTTAGGCTTTTTTTGCCTTTGAGTGTTGTGTCGAGTCCTTGTTGGGACTCTGTTGTTCCTTGCTTCTCTCCTAAGTGGAGAGTTAGAGCTTTTCTTTGACTTATTGAAAAAAAAAAAGTGCATTAAAGTAATTTAATATTCAAAAATGATATTGTGCTCTATCACAAAAAGTACAAATAGACAACCAAAAAGTGATGTCAAACTCTCAGAAGTTATTGTAGTTTATTCTTTTTTGGTGCAATTAAATACTTAATTTGCTTTTATTAAGATGTTTGATTGTTACTAACTTATGAGAGATATGAACGGAAATTCAAGGATGAAATAGAATTTTTGAATTTCTAAATAAGTTATGTTATTTGTATATAACTTGCATCGGATACTATGTCGTCTCATATCCCCATTCTATGGAGTCTGCATCCCATCAAATGATGTGTAAGATATAAATCAGCATAATATCCAAAAAACAAAGTAAAAAATCAGCACAATATCCAAAAAAAAGTAATGTTCACATAATATTTCTCTTTCTAAACTATAGACCCACTTGATTGGGACATACCCATTTTATTACTTCATCTTAGTTGACTATTTATTTATTTTAATGAAAAACTATTTGAGTTGTATATATTGTGAGGTACGTTAGTATAAACTATTTTTATTTTGTCAATTAATTTTGCACTGACCATTTATTTATTAATATATTTGATTATATTAAAATTATTTAAAATATCAAATTTAACAAATAATGTAAAGATATATACTATTAAATGTAAGTATTTTAATAATACATCAATTAAATTCAAACTAATTAAGGAGTTACACTTTCGTTGTTAGTGAGGGCCTCAACTTTATTAAAGTGTTTCATTAATAGAAATATTGAAAAGGTATACATATTAACATATAAAATAATAGATTTAATTTTAATACACTTTCAATGAAAAAAAAATTTATACAAATATTTATTTATATATTATTATATCATTAAAAATATTTAATCTTTACAATAATTATCTTAAAAATCATATATACGATATAATATTATTGGTTGATCCTCAAAGATGGAAGCATATAGTGAAGGGTGGAGGCATATGATATGAATTTTTTTCCATTATTTTATTAAATTTAACCCTCACTAAGATAGAAAAAAAAAAAAAAGAAAAAGTGACCGAAAGATACCTTACTTTTCCCTTCACCTGTTATTTGAAATTTGATTACTTTGACATCTGGGCGATTGCACAGGCACCAAGGATCAGCTTCAAGAAACCCATTGGAAGTGTAGTTATTTCAGGCCATAAGTTCTTGGGATGCCCAATTCCTTGTGGAATTGTAGTAACTCGTTTAGAATACATCAATGCCCTGTCCAGAGATGTTGAAATCATTGCTTCAAGGGACGCCACAATTACAGGTAGCCGTTGCGCGCATGCTCCAATCTTCCTTTGGTATGCTCTTAAAAAAAGAGGCTTAATGGGGCTTAAGAAAGAAGTGAAGAAGTGCATAATGAATGCACGTTACGTACAGGATCGACTACGTGATGCCGACATCAGTGCAATGGTGAATGAGTTTAGCAATACGGTTGTGTTTGAGAGGCCACTAGATGATGACTTTACCCGTAGCTGGAATTTGGCATGCAAAGGAAATATTGCACATGTGGTGGTGATGTAGCACGTTACCATTGAAATGCTGGACTTCTTTGTTACTGAATTTATTCAAAAACGATCCTTTTGGTTCAGGGATGGATGGTTTCAGCCTCTGTGCATTGCAGACGACGTTGGTGCTGCAAATTGTTCGATCTTGTTCACTCCATAATTCATTATCATGATTGAGAATGTAATAATAACTAATGGATATATAATGTTAAATAATTGACTAAAACATGTGCACTTGTAAACAATTAGAGCATATACTAGTAATTTTACCCGTGCAATGTTACTCAGTCTTAATAAAATTGGATGATATGAGTGTAAGCCTTAATGCAAATATGTTGTATCATTTATTCGACTCCATAAAAAATGAATACTTATCCACTTTAATGCCGTGGTAGTGAGATCCATTGCCGCACACCCTCTTTCTCTCCTTGCTCTGTTGAAGTTTACATGACCGGGAATGAGAAGGAAAATACCTAAGAGAAAGTACGAGAAAGCACTAAGAAAAATTTTTGAGAACAGAGTGTGCGTGTACGCGTGCGTGTGTGCGTGTGTGTGTGTGTGTGAAAGAGAGAGAGAGAGAGAGAGAGAGAGGATCGTTGTTAGAATATGAACAGAAAGGGAAGGTTTCATAATTTCTACGAAAATTTGAGGGCAATTTCATCCGACATGACTATACTACTGCTTGGTGCTGACTCTAGACTTTACATTGAGATTAAAAAAAAAAAAGAATTTGTATCAAATTTCCTGTATAAAAAAAAAGGAAATTAGATAAAACTGACATAAGTAACTTAATTTAAGTTTTTTTTCTTTGAAAATGTTGTTAAAAAGTAAAGTTGTAGAAAATGTTTTGTGGACAAGATGATGAAATTACATTAATGCTCTTTTTGTTGCTTTTTTCTTTTTTTTTGGCTCAGGTGAAGGGGTTTTTAGGGGAGGGGGAAGGGTTCCTAATAATTAGGCGCCGACTCCAATCCCCCTGCAGTTAAACGTGGACAGCGTACTTTGTAATTATAGTGTATTTAATAGTTTTGATTTATGAGATATATGAGTATATTAATTATTTATAATATATTAATTTAAAAAATATAATTAAATATATTTTAAAAATTAATTTTTATATATTAATAATATAAAATTATATTGATATATTTTTTTAATTTTTATAAATTAATTTTTATATATTGATTAATATAATTTTATATTAATCAATATATAAAAATTAATTTATAAAAATTAAAAAAATATATCAATATAATTTTATATTATTAATATATAAAAATTAATTTTTAAAATATATTTAATTATATTTTTTAATTTTTTAAAATTAAATATTATTATAATATATTATAAATAATTAATACATCAATATTCCATACAATCTTACTGTCACATTGCAAATGCACCATATTCCTTGACGAAATGCACCGTAGAATCCGCCTCTAATTAATCACTGCAAGGTTCGGTGACTTGAACCCGAGTGCACTCCCTTGAAAATGGACACATCTTTGATTAGACCAGTGCCTCAAGTGCTGCTATTGCTTTGAATAGAGACGAAGTTTTGGATTTTTGTAAGTTTTTGGGTCGTGGATGAAGTTTCGGTTTTACTTTTTCTGGTCAGATTTTGTTATATTTTTTGGGTCAGAAGAACTTTTATATTTTTTAACTTTTTTGTCCCGGGAGAACCTTTGGTTTGACTAACAGCAAGAGTCTCACTTTTTAAGTCACATTGCGTGAGGGCAGCGCATGACCACTTCTGCTATGGCCTCACACGCGCAGCAGCCTCACTGTTGGGTTCCTTTTTTTATTGAGCGGGTTGGGTTTGATTAATGGGCGTAGGAATTTACACCAACATAGAATGGGCCTACGAATCGAGCGGAATTTTGGAAAGGTTGGGTCGCGCAGATACCTAAACTAGCAATTCGACCAAAAAGACAACTAGCATGAAAACGCTGGGCAAAAAATTAATAAAATAAAGGAGCATGCTGGTAGGTTGTGTTTCAGCACGTGTGAAATTGTTGGAATACGTGGCAGCTGCTGAGTATCTGCAGTTCCTTCACTTCTGCTGCGCTTTTCAATGGGCGTCGAAATTACGCCGTCTTATCATTCTATTTCTTCTCTCTTCCTTTTTTTTTCTGTAAATATTTTGGACAAGTGTTATTAAAATATTCATCGTAAGAATTGATCAATTGCATCAATTATAGGCAAAAAATAAACAAATGATTTAATATTTGCAAATATTTTATGTGTGGGGTATAGTTTTCAACTTTTTATTATATAATATATAAGCACGTGGAGAGAGCTCCACTCTTTCTACAGAGGGGGCCATTAATAAGACTAATAATATCATACAAAATCTAATTTCATAATAAAGATGAAGACTCCTTTATTATGAATTGCTACTTATAGCCAAGGAGAGAGTACGGCACCTAGGTGTGCACAAAAGGTACGAGGTGTGTGTTAAGAAAATATGGTGCAGAGCCTAATAAAAAATTTAAATTTTGTTTTGATTTAAAGATTAAAATCATTTGTTATTTTTAAAGAAATATTTATTTTTATATATAATTATTATTGGATTGATAATAATATTCTTTTAAAATATAATTAAATTTTTATAAATTTTTTATTAGTAATAACAAAAAATTTTTCTCTCTCTCTCTAAATTTAAAAAATTAATATAAAATTTACAAAATTTTAGAATTCTCAACGCAAACGAACACAAAGCAAAAATGAGTCAGAAATGTTTGATAGCGGGGTATTTAAACCTGCCGAGAAGACACAATACGAAGCATCAGCAACGAACATAAAGCATTGTAATCTTTCTGAACCAACACTAGAATGAAACAATACAACCATATGGCTCCTGATTGGATCGTATAAAGTCGCCACTTTTACTTGATTGCTATTGTGGAAAGTCACGTCTGTAGACCATAGAGCGAAGGCCATAGAATGGTCACGCCTATATGTTGCTCATGGTAGACTTTCACAAAGCCATCTGATGGCAACATTAGCAAAGTTGTGTGACCGGTACACAACAAACGGTTAGTAACTGTTCGTTTTTGCATTAATTTTCTCTAAATAAATAATAAATAATTACTATTTATTTAGTTTGATACTTGTAAATATCCTTTAATCCTCCACTATTTACAAGTTTAAAAATTGTACAAATTTATGTATAAAAAATATATATCACTAGGATTAAACATTTTTTTAGTGTAAACTTTTAAAGATCTAACGAAGTAATAGGTGTCTAATTGATTAAATCCATACTTCTTATGTTAGTACCAAAAAGTCATATACATAAATTATACCTCCAAATAAGTCCAAGAGATTTATGAATTTTAAACACTTTATGATCATGTGCTTATCCTAGTTTCATGAATATTTACGAGAATAAAACCTCTAAAATTCTCGATTAGAGCGGCACCACTTCTATATTCACATAGGTGGAATCCTTATAATAAATTATATTATCAATTCATTAAGAGTTTTAACTCACCCTCCTAATTATATATACAACACTAAATCCTATATCTTAGTGCTCCAGTTGTTAAATAACTTGTTATTATCCTTTAAACCTTGAAACTAGTGTTCTATTAAAATAAGGTTGGATTCTCATTATTTAACAACTATAAATTTTAATCCCATTTTAGCAAGAGTCTCTTTGACTTTATCCCTTGACAAACCTTAGTCAATGTGTCTGCTAATTTCCCTTTAGATCTTACATATGTGATGGTAATTATACCATCTCCTATTAATTGCCTCACGAACTCATGTCTCAGGCTTATGTGTCAAAGCTTTCCATTATAAACCTTATTATATGCTCGAGACATGGTTGATTCACTATCACAAAAGATCAAAATGATAGTCATTGGATGTGGCCATAACTCTATATCATATAACAAATTCCTAAGTCATTCCGCTTGTTTACCTGTGGCTGATAAAGTTATAAACTCAGCCTCCATAGTAGAATATGAAATACATATTTATTTTTTTGAGACCCAACTTTTTGCTCCATTACTTATGGTGAAAATCCATCCTGAAGTGAATTTATTATCACTTAAATTTGTAATCCAACTAGCGTCAGAATAACCTTCTAATATCACGAGATAATCATTATAATGTAATCCTAGGTTTATGATTTTTTTAAGATAAGCAAGAACTCTTGCTATAGCTTTCCAATGTTAATTACTAGGTTTTCTTGCAAACCTTGATAGTTAGCACACAACAAATTCTATATTAGGCCTAGTACAGTGCATTGTGTACATTAGACTTCCTATAGCACTTGCATATTCTAATTGTGCTACAGGTTTCCCTATATTTTCTTCTAATTTGAAGTTAGAATCATAGAGTGTTTTGGACTTCTTAATTTTAACATGTTCAAACTTTTCTAATATCTTTTTAATGTAATGAGATTGACTTAAAGCAAAACCAATTTCATGTTTATGCACCTTTATGCCCAATATTATATCTACTTCATTCAAATCCTTCATCTAGAACTTAGAAGTTAGATACTTCTTTGTTTGACGAATCCTTTCTAAGTTCGTCCTAATGATTAACATATCATCTACATATAGACAAATTATTACTCCATAGTCCTTAGTAAATTTGGAGTATATACATCTATCTGCACTATCATGTGAGAATCCATTTGATAACACCACGGAATCAAACTTTTCATGCCATTGTTTAGGAGCTTATTTTAAGCCATATAAGAATTTAACTAGTTTACAAACTTTCTTTTTATTTTTGGGTAGCACATAGCCTTCCGATTGTTCTATATAAACTTCGTCATTAAGATCTCCATTGAGAAAAGCTGTTTTAACATCCATTTGATGTATGTGAAGCTTATAAATGGATGCTGATGCTATAAGAGTCCTAATAGAAGTCATTCTTGCCACAGGTGTATAAGTATCAAAATAGTCTAGACCTTCCTTTTGTCTAAACCCTTTAGCTACCAACCTTGCCTTAAAGGTTTGTAGTGAACTATCAGTATCTTATTTTCTTCTAAATACTCACTTGTATCCTATAGGCTTTGATCCTGGAGGCAAATCAACTAAAACCCAAGTATTATTAGATAATATTGAGTCTATTTCATCATCTGCTGCTTCTTTCCAAAAACCTGAGTCTCTAGAGACCATAGTCTCTTTGAATGTTTGAGGATCCCTCTCTATATTTAACGCAATAGGGATCTTATTTATTATAGAATCCCTAGTTCCTTCAACCAAAAAAGTTATAGCCTAAGAAGAGATAAAATCTTGATCCATATCCTTACTTTTTCTCATTCTTTGGCTCCTTCTTGATTCAACCATTTCTTCTTACTTAGAGGTTTATTACTTGATGTACAATAGTTTCTTGAGAAACTTCTATATCCTTTTGGGGATATTCCAAATTAGGGGTTGAATCATTAATAAATTTATTTTCAATAAATTTTACCTCTCTTAATTCAATAACTGAATTAGACACTGAGTAAAAAATTCTATATGTTTTAGAATTCTGAGCATATTCTATATAGATGCCTTTTATGGCTCTCAACCCCAATTTAGTTCTCTTTTGATCTGGAATATGATAAAAGGCTAAACACCCCCACACTTTCAAATAATTTAAGTTTGGTTTTCTTCCTTTTCATATTTCATATGGAGAAACCTTTCTATTTTTTGACGGTGTTCTATTATGAATATGACATGCCATCAATAATGCCTCACCCCAAAGATTGTAAGGTAACTTGGCATTTAACAATATTGAATTAACCATATCCACTAATATACAGTTCTTTCTCTCCGCTAACCCATTTTGTTGCGGAGTATATGGAGCAGAAGATTCATGCATAATACAATGTAATTCACAAAAAGAATCAAATTCACTAGAAAAATATTATCCACCTCTATCACTATAAAGAACTTTTATTTCTTATCATGCATGTTTTCTACTTCCAACTTATACTTGTTAAACATTTCAAATGCTTCATCTTTATTTTTTAGCAAATACATATAAGTAAATTTAGAACAATCATCAATGAAGGTTATAAAATACATTTTACCTCCTCTAGTAATATTACCATTTAATTCACAAATATCGCTATGTATTAATTCTAGTAAATGTGTATTTCTTTCAACTTTAGAAAATGGTTTCTTAGTAATTTTGGATTGTATGCAAATCTCACATTTCGTATTAAAATCCCTATTATTAAAATTAATGTAGTTATGTTTATGCATATATTCAATTGACTTGTAATTTAAAATGTGCTAATCTACTATACCATAAATTACAGAAATCAACAATATACACAAAAACATTCACTTTATCATTAATATTAAGTTTGAACATGCCTTTTGTATAATATCCTTTTCCTACATACATTTCATACTTAAGCAAGATAATTTTATCAGATTCCATTACAATTTTAAATCCTCTCTTACACAAGAGACTAGTAGAAACTAAATTCTTCCTTAGATCTGGAACATAAAGTACATTCACTAAGCTTAACTTCTTTCTAGATGTGAAGTTCAATTCTACTATTCCTTGACCACATACTTTAGCCGAGTTATTATTTCCCATCAATACCTCTCAATTGTTCACTTCTTCATACGTCTTGAATTGATCACAATCATTACAAACATGAATTGGTAGCACTGGAGTCTAACCACCACTCAAGTGATTTTCCTTATGTTGTCATATTGAGTTCTGTGATCATACCAATATGCATGTATTGAACTCCTTCAGTGACCATAGCAACGAAGTCTTTTTCTTTCACTAAGTTGGCCTTGGAATTTGACGCTTCTTTTGAGTTATTACTCTTTTTCAGAAGTCGACAGTCCTTGATATAATGCCCTCTCTTGTGGCAATAAAAACATGATCTTTGTCTCTTTTTATCTTACTTATAATTGGCTTTCTTTTCACCAACATGATTCACCTTTGAATTTTGAGAAAGATATGCAGCATCACGTTTTCGAGTTTCCTCGTGTATATGTAGATGTCCCAGTAATTTCTCAATGGTGAAGTCTTCATTAAGATGAAGGAGTTTCTTCCTATAATCATTCCAAGTTAAAAATAATTTTGAAATAATTGCTCCAACTTGTAATATTTTAGGAATTACCACATGTAGATCACGAAGTCTACTAACCAAGATTTGTAACTCATGAACTTGATCCATAATAGGCACATCATCAACCATACTGAACTCAAAATGCTTTAACATTATGAATTTATCCGTACCTTATCGCTCATTATTGTATTTCTCTTCCAAAGATTTTCAAATCTGTAACAGCAATTGAATTGATTTGTAGAGATCATAAAATCTGTATGATAAAGTATTGAGAATGTGATCTCGGTATACAAAAGTATCCTCATCATGCTTTTTCTTTAATTGGATAACTCCTTCCTTTTCTTTCTTGGAAGCATCTTCAACGGCATGAGGAATTGGAGTAGTATTCGGATCAAGCACATAAACGAGATTGAGTACCGAAAGGAGAAACATCATCTTGTCCTTTCAACGATTAAAATTTGTTCCATCAAACCAATCTAGTTTGACAAATTCTTGATTCATAATATTGAAAGTAGTATTTTGATCTTGAGCCATCTTTAAGAAATATCTCTCCAAAATTGTTAAGAAAATATGGTATAGAAGATGATCAAGAACTTGAATTTTGTTGTGGTTTCAAGGCACGAATTATTTCTCTATCTTTAGAGAGATATTCGCCCCCGTACGTAATTGCTATTAGGTTGATGACGATACTCCCTCAGGATACAATAAGATCTCTACAAATTTCTTGATGAACAATAACAAGAAAATTTTTTTCACTCTTTTTGAACTTGAGAAATTAATATAAGCTTTGCAAAGTTTTAGAACACTTAAACGCACACAAAACACAGTAAAAGTGAGTCAGAAGTGTTTGATAGCGGGGTATTTAAAGTTGCCGAGAAGACACAATGCGAAGCATCAGCAACGTACATAAAGCATTGCAATCTTTCTGAACCAACACTAGCATGAAACAATACAACTATATGGCTCCTGACTGGTTCGTATAAAGTCACCACTTTTGCTTGATTGCTATTCTGGAAAGTCACGTCTGTAGATCCATATAGCGAAGGCCATAGAATGGTCATGCCTATATGTTGCTCAAGGTAGACTTTCACAAAGCCATTTAATGGCAATGTTAGCAAAGTGTGACCAGTACACAACAAACGGTTAGTAACCGTTCCTTTTTGCATTAATTTTATCTAAATAAATAATAAATAATTACTATTTATTTAGTTTGATACTTGTAAATATCCTTTAGTGTGTGAAAACATGCATTAACCTATATATAGCTACTGTATTACTATAACAGAAATACATATTTACGTATGTTGACTTGTGAAGGATCTACTGAGAGGCTCGCCAACGTGAAGTTTCACATGTGAGGAAGCGAATGGAATATCCATCTGCATGCATCAGTGTGAGTCTGGGGAGGCTTGGACAGAGTGTGGTTGAATCTTTAGGAGATTCAGATTCTTCAGGAGATAACGCATTCTCTAATAATATATGAAATTGAAAATTAAAGACGACGACGAAGACAACATCATCAATAACCATTTTCGGAGCAAAGAATAATTTATTGCAATCATATGAAATCATGTTCTAGACTGTACAGACAAGATTACGCACTGAGAATTTTGGTGGATATCATTTAATAAATTGCGAAATATGAAACCTTTTTAAAAGGCAGTTATATATACTGCACAGATTTGGTTACTTTGTCAAAGGTGAAAATGCATCCTGGTTGTTCATCTTGTGAAAGTTTTAGGATTTTTTTTTTATACATTAAAATCGACTGTAACAATTAAATTATATATATTTGGGTGACTTTACAAAATCAGCTACTGTATAACATGATTCTAGCATATAATACTTTCTTTTTTTAAAAAAAAGAATATACTTAAAACATTATGCCAGGTATCAATTAGTGCGACTCAAGACCTATAATTAAAGACTGAAAGTTCTGCCTCATATTTACAGAGGGTTTGGAGGATAATGCAGAACAAACATTCACCATCTTAAATTAACTGAAAAGAAAGAAATATAACTTTTTTTAACACACTTGAGTTAAATTTTCAATCTGTAGGGATAAATATATTAATTATAAGATTGGATTTTTTGTGTTTTATACAACGATGGTCAAAAGCCCAACCCCAAAACTAGTTAACGAGACAAAAGAGGGGAAGCTTAGCTCCGCACCGATCTTGCCAAGACAGACTTGCAAGAGAAGGAGTAGGATGCTCCAACAAAGGACAAACAGGAAAAGTGTCATGCCTCAAATTTGGCCAGAATTAGTGCGTCGATTGTTACCCTTTAGCTAAAAGAATGCAATAAAATACCTTCTGTTGTTGGTAACCTCATCAGTGTTGTCCACTATGGATAATGAGTTTGAGTCTGACAATAATAGAAGCAAAAGGAAATATGAAAAATAGATTAAAAAAGTAAAATTTAGTTGAGATATATATATTTTTATTTAATATTAAAGTATATTATTTTGTGTAGGTTTTTTTTATTATTTTCTGTTTTCTATAAAAAAAATTTTGAATATTTACAAGAATTTTTTATTATTAAAAAATTATAATATAATATTCATTATATTCTTCACCAATGAAGAGCCCTTATTCAATTCAGCAATGCTATATGTCACGACAATATTTTCGTGCAAATTGCACGAATTCTTGATTCAACCAATAAGAAGACGGATGAAAATGGAAGGGAGAGAGAAAAACTTGGCAATGGACGAAAAATATGGTGGAGTAACCAATCAAATGCATTTGCTATGGAAACACGAAAAACTATTAGTAACAAAAGGTTAAGTCTAATTTGGTCCACACTTATTTCTAGATCATGTCATGGTCCAGCCTTTTACACTCCTAAAATACAAAAATAACCTCAAGTCATCCTCGAAATCACGAAAATGCCATAAGGCTTCCACCTCTCCTCTTCTACATACCGCTGCCACCACCAAACCAATCTCCGACAAGGCGACGCCCTGACATGCGTAGCGGCGACAAGAAAGAGCCATCCCGCTATTAGCCACCGAGATGCCACTGTTGCTTGTGGTACGTCACTGCTGCTGCGATGAACTGGCAACAACGGCAATACCAACTGGTCGACGTCCTTGACGTACCACAATACCAATCGTGGTGGGAGCGGGAGTCGTCGAAGGTGGGGTTGAGGCAGCACACGGGGATACATAATTTCTATTTTCCTAGATCTGTACATTTAGTTTGCTATGCCAATTGTTCTGAATTCGGAGGTTCTGAAAGTTTTAGATTTTCAATTGTGTTTCAAACATAGAAATTATTTTAAGATTAAAACTGCAACTTTGTGTATTGGTCCTCAAATGGTTATCATTGAATTCCTGCATATGTTAAGTAAACTACAACTCAAGCACACCGGGTTACAGAACTGCAACCCACAAGCTTCAACAAGATGATGCAGCGTCAGCATGGGCAACAGTCTAGTCAATACTTTTTTTTTTCATTCGGGTTGTTTCTTTTTTGTTTGTCCAGTGAAACTGTGAGGACTTTCGTTGGTTCTTGAAGCTTATTCAATAGTGTGTTTTTTTTTAATATTTTTTTCAAGTAGATTTTGTTTTGGTTGAATTTTCAATAAATTTCAACGTGATTGGCACATATCTGCATATGTTCGTCATGAGTGTGGGTGAAGTCGTAAGACGGTGGGTGGTTGAAAGGGAGAATGTAAGTGAAGAGATGGATAATTTTGTAATCCTGCAATTTATTATTTTATTTTATATAATTATTATAATTATTATGATTTTAAATTTAAACAATGAGATTAATTGGGATGTATTAATAGTATAAAATTTTTTTATATTATCATCTAATTAAAATTTTTTATTTTTATAATTATTTAAATAATAAATAATTATATTAAAAATTTTTGTTGATATAATAATATATAATTAAATATATATATAAAAAAATTTTATATTAATAATATATTTAAATTAAATTTTTGAACAATTTATATATTATTTAATAATTATAAAAAATGGACCATTAAATGATTCAAAAAAGATGTTGGACCAAATGAGACGGCACCAATAACAAATGTCATTTTCTTATTCAATCATTTAAAAAAGGATGGAGGTTCTCTTGCCACGTTATGCTTTTTCGGTGATGGGTGGCTTTCTCTTACTTTTTTCTGTTACTGGATAGGTGTTTGGAGTTGCATGTGGCAGACAGGTCCGATCGCCCAGCCCGATCTGATTTTCTCTTTCATGTTTGTGGCACAAGTGCAACGATTGAGTAGGGTGGCAAAGGGTGAGTGAGATGGAAATGAGAAATCAGAGCATAGAGATTGATGAGTGGTTTAGTGCCCCAATAATACAATTATTGAATTACAAAATAAAAATATATTTTTTAAAATCTTTTTGATATTTTGTAAAAAATAAAATAAAATTGACTTAAAACTTTTTAAAATGCCATAATAGAGTTGTTGGTATCCTTATCAAATGTTTTTATCAAAATCCTCTATTATTTAAAAGATTCTATTAATTGATAGGTCTCCAAACAAAATAATCATCAATATCGTAAAATATATATGATTACTTAACATATACCATGAAATAATAAATCCTATTTTTATTTAAAAAAATATTATTAAGCAATTATAAAAACATTTGACTGAAAAATATAATTGTTTAATATTAAGGAAAGTCTGAGTTCTTTTCTTCTGTGTTTGACTTGGGAGTCCAACCAGTCCATCAAGGCTCTTTAGAAGTCAGTTTCATGAGAGTGGCATGCTTGGCTGTAAAGAATTGCGTGGATTTGGTTTTAATTTTATCACGTTTCTTTGATAATTGCAAGTAGAATTTTAATATTATTTATTTTAAATCTTTAAAAAGCCCAATACCTTTTCACGGACACGTCCGCGTTGATTTATCGGAAAATTCCTTCCGCACGCCCGATATGTCGACTTTCTTTGTGCGTGAGGCGATTTCACTCTAGTCCAAAGAGAAATATTTTTGTATTATAGACACAAGCAAATAGAGAAATAAACAAAGCTAATGAGTGTTAAAAGAGAAAAGGATATTAAACTGACCATCTTTGTTTCTTAATTTCTCCCTTTACACATTGTCTATTTTCTATATTTAAATAACATTTATTTTCAGTTCAAAATATAACTTTTCCCCTCTAAATTATCAGTTTTCCAATTTAAATTGGGTTGGTTTATTAAGAGGATAAAAAAATTTTAATATTAATTTTTTTTAATCTATAAAACTCAAACTCAAAATCTTCCTTAAAGATAATAAATGTCAAACTATTAAACCTACCAAATATCACTAAATACACATTTATAAAAAGAAAAATAATTTTATAATTTTATAAGATGCAAACATTCGTATAATTGATCATATATATGTGATCATAATTCACTCTCTTCATTATAGTACTTTTTTAATATTTGATTCAAAACTTCATATTTAAAACTTTTAACAACAAAAAATAATTTCATTTGGTAAGTTTGAAAGATTCCTTTGCGTTTGTTTTATAAATTAAATTTGGTAAGATTTATCATGAATTGATTTGAACTTAAATTTAATTACATATATTAAGTACTTTACTTTTAATATAAATAAATTATTTAATAAAATAAATAAAATTTTAAATTATTATTATTATTATTATTATTATTATTATTTTGGCTGGCAACAGCTGCCTAGGCGTTTATGTGGTCCCTCTAGAGCAGGCAGTCCCCCGGATTGTCAAAGAGTAAATACGGTACCCAACTCCGGGAAGTGGTCCAACGGCACCAAGCTTTTCTGCCAACAGCCTCGCGATTCATTTTTAGTAAGTTTTAAATAAAATAGTTTTATCCTTTTTATAACATCAAAATTTAATTTGAGAGAAAGGCTTATTTCAATCTAAAGTTATGCTATATTTTCGAATTTATTGAGTGTTTGTAGATTACCTATTAAAAAAAGAAAAATCTAAGAATAGAATTTAAGATATGATAATACATGAATAGATTTTAAGATATGGTGATACATGAATAGAAGGTTGATTAGATAAATTAACCTCCCATTAGCATATAATATTTTTGTATATAAAATTAAATTTTTAAACTAAATTGAATTAAATTAAATCAAATTGTTTTATATTTCTAAACATTTTTAGAATCAAATCAGCATGCTCTTCACAAGGCTAACTATTACGAATTTCATACAAGAGATGTCACCTTGAAAGGGAGACCTTATAAGAATTTCACTCTTCCATTCCAATAACTAATTTTTGAAGTGTAGTTCTTCTAAAGACTTATGCTCATTACAAATAGTGCTTTCGTTGAGAGCTGACCAATTGGAAGGGGCTAGCTACGGAGGGTTTTGACCAGTGGAGGGTTCTGACTAACGGAGGGGCTGATCGTGATCGAATAAAATATCGTCGAATGAAGTGTCTCGAAAGGGATGACAATGTTATGAATTTTATATCAGAGAAGTCACATTGAAATGGAGGCTTTATAAGAATCTAAACTCTCCCATTGTAATAACTAATTTTTGAAATGTAGTTTTTCCAACAACTTATACTCGTTACACTAACAGTTGTGCTAATGCGCTTGCTCACATGGGTTTTAGGCAAGATGAGGGTTTGGTTGTCCTGGCCCAGCCTCCTGCGCGGTTTCAACCTCTCCTTCTAGCTGATGCTATAGGAGCCGTGTTTATTCGGTACCTTTCTTTGTTTATCTTTCCACTGTAGCCAGAAAAGAAAAAAAAAACAACATTTTTAAAATGCGATGCCTTTGTTAATCACGTGTGAAAAAACATATGGACATAATTGGATCCGAGAGATAATGTCCTAGACTCAAACCATCACAATGCCAATAATTTCACTATCATATTTCTACTATAAATATTCATTCGTCGCCATTGACTATTGTGCCTCTCACATTCTTTTCCCATCTCTCCCAAACATACGTATTGAGGAATAGAATGCAGAATCCAGCGGGAAAGAACATGGCAATGGCTGTGACTCCAGCAGCTCGTGCCACAGAGCTATTTCCAAGGGTTGTGAGCAATGCCTTGGTCTCTAGAGAAGAAGAGAAGCAGATAGAAATCCAAGAGAATAATGGGCACATGAACCTTGCTATCCCCCACCACATTGGAGAAACACAAGCCAATTTGTGTGAAGTGATTGCTCACTATGTGGAGACTCTAAATCAGTACAACTTGCGCAACTTGGGTAGGCTTTCGATGGTTTTACTTTACTCCCATGTATGATGTATCTATCTACATATATGATACTATATAATTGCAAGAAATATACTAATGTCTTCCACGTGCTAGTGCAGGCTACCCTACTAATCAAGATTTCAACTATGACGCATTGGCACCATTGCTTCATTTTCACCTAAACAATGCAGGTGATCCATTTCAAGGAAGCAGCTTCTCTCTAAACTCAACAACATTTGAAGTTTGCGTGCTTGATTGGTTTGCCAACTTGTGGGAGATAGAGAAGGGTGAGTACTGGGGGTACGTCACAACTGGTGGAACTGAAGGCAACCTTCATGGGATTTTAGTAGGGTCAGTTTTCTTTTAAAACTTGATTCCTAGAGCTAGCATTTTGTTATTTCAAAAATTTATCCTAAACATAAACATTGATTTATATATGTTAATGTATACATATAGGAGAGAACAATTTCCAGATGGGGTTCTATATACCTCACAGGACTCGCATTATTCAATATTCAAAATAGCAAGAATGTATCGAATGCAATGCGAGAAGGTTGGCACTTTGGTCTCTGGTGAGATTGATTGCGCTGATCTAAAGGCTTTATTACTTGCTCACAAGGACAAGCCAGCCATCATCAATCTGAACATAGGTCTTGGTCTCGTCTTTGATAGCTATATCATTTTTCAATTAACAAGTTTGTGCACACATACTGTGTACAAGATGTATTAACATTTGACTAAAAAGGGTTGTACTGTAGGGACAACTATGAAAGGAGGTGTTGACGACCTTGATCTTGTAATACAAACACTTGAGGAAAGTGGCTTCACTCGTGATCGATTCTACATTCATTGTGATGGAGCATTACTTGGAATTATGCTGCCTTTTGTGAAACAAGTGAGTTATATCAACTTTATATATATATATATATATAAAGAACGTATCATATAAGATGAGTGGTTCATTATGAGAGTGAAAGAAGCAAATTTGGACGTATAACTATACATGGATGACCAAGATTTAAAGTTGTTTAAAAGTCACATGATTATTTAAAAAAGGTTATATAACTTTATGTTTTAATCTTGACCATTCACGTAAAATCCAATAGTTAAGATTTGCTCCTCTCACTCTCATAATAAATCACTGCTCTCATGTGATATGCTCTCCATATATATATATATATATATATATATATATATATATATATATATATATATGAGTGACCTTATTTTTACATCAAAAATAGATATTTTTAATGGATGTTATAGAAAGGCAAAGATGTAAAATCTTAATGTTATTTACTACTATCAAATATTTTGTATCTTTTTTTTTCATGATATAAAAGGAGAAATCACTTTTAATATATAAATAATATCACTCTTGCTTCAATAAAGAGCGCCAAAATGAGAGATCCTGCGGACGTATGTGTGGATAGTGGAACCAAATCTTCTTTGCCCTATTTCCAATTTATAAGCTTGTTCACAAAGTACAAATAGACAACTAAAAGTTGAAAGCGCAGTCAAACTCTAAGAAAAGTTATTGTACTTAATTTGGTGTTTTTTTTTTGGGTTGCTATCAAATACTTATTCATATGTTTAGGAGCCTTTAGAATTGATTATGAGGCTTTTTGATAATATTTGATTATTTATTCTCAGAATCAGTTCTATTATCTAAAATTAATTATAGAAGAAGTGAAAATTTTTTATTTTCTGTCAAAATTACTTTTAGAGAGAATATCAAATATAAATTACTTTACCTCAAAATCAATTCTATAAAAATAAAATCAAACATACTAATAGTATGCTTGGATTTCAATTTTGGGGGGTAGAAACAATGTTGACCCTCAAAATTGGTTTTGGCAATTTTTAATGATATTTGGTTTTTAGGTTTTAAAATCAGTTTTTGTCTCAAGAATTGATTATGAGAGAAGAGAAAATTTATTATTACTTTATGTCAAAATCACTCTTAGAGAAATTATCAAATATAAGGGTGTGTTTGTTTTAAATTTTTAAAAAAGTGATTTTGAAAACTTAAATTTTATATATAACAAAAATAGCTAAAAACTAATTTTTTTCTCAGAAGCTATTCTTTTCAGCTTTTCCAAAAAAACTGAAAACTAATTTTTTGAAAAATCTAATTATTTTAAAAAATTTATCCAAATATATGAAAACTGATTTTTTTAATGGAAAAAGTGATTTTTTTTGTTGAAAAAGCACAAATATACACACCCTAAATAACTTTACTTCAAAATCAATTCTAACTAAGTGTGTGTTTGGTTTTGCTTTTGTAGAATTGATTCTAGATATAATTGATTTTATTGAAATTGATTTGATTAAAATTGATTTTGAGGTAAAATACTTTATATTTGGTAGTTGCTTTAAAAGTGATTCTGGCATAAAATAAAAAATTTTCACTTTTTTTTAGGATCAATTTTAGAGGCAAAAATTGATTTTGAGCAATGAAAATCAAACTTCATCAAAATTTGAAAGAATCAATTCTAGAGGCCATAATTGATTTTAGTGATTGCAAATGGGTTTCCAAACATACCATAAATCAATTCTGATAGAATTAATTTTACCTAAAATCAATTTTATAAACACAGAAACAAACACACACTTATTTTCCTCATACTTAAGATGTTTGATTATTAGTTACTTCCACCGTTTTAATTTATCTGTCAATTTGAATAACTTGATATATTATTAAATTAATGTATTTGGATTTAGATACATTAATTTAAGAATATACTAAATTACCCAAATTGAACGATAAATTGAAACAAATGAAGTACTTATTAACGTATATGATTGAAAGAAAAAAACCAAAAAAAAAAAAGACAAAATTGATGAATTTATAAACTAGAGGCCTACTTGGTTGGGATGTATCCACTTTATTATTACCTCTTATTCACTTTATCTGTTACTTTAATTTAGTTTTATGTACAAAAATTAAGATGCTTAAAGTCAAGACTTAATTATTAAACATGTTTATTAAAAGATTCTTATTTAATTTATGACATACAATTAATTCATTATATTAATATCACACTATATTTCTCTATTAATGATATATTAAAGTGTCAATGGTAAAATTGGAAAATGAATAATAAATCCTTTATCCATATGTGAGATAAAATGAACCAAAAATTTCTTTCTCAAAGTGACAAATAAAGCGAATCGGAGGTAGTATTTCATCTTAGTTGACTAATTTTGATGAAAAAGTTATAGAGGTATAAACTTTGTCAAAATTTTATTATTAGAATGGTGTGACATATATTTTAATTTTTAGAGTAATACTATTATTTTATTTCATTCAATAACTATTATAATTTATATCGAAATTGTAATTTTTTTTGGTTATGTAGTACTGTCCAACTTTTTTTAATTAATATATCACTATATAAAATATTTTTATATCATCAATAATCAACTTTGTAGTGACTATTTATTTATAAATATACTTGATTATATTAAATTAGTTAAAGGATTTAATTTGAATACACTGTCAGTGTAAAGATTTTTTACACAGATATCCAATCATATATTGCTACATCAACAAAAATCTTTGATATAACCACCCACTACTTAAATGGTCATGCAAATGGAAGGTTTTGATTAGATGACAGTATAAAACAGTGCACCCCAATTAAACTCTTAGTTTAATATACCAAATTTATTAAAGAATGTAATGATATATTATCAAATGTAAATTTATTCTTTAAAAAATTAATAGGGTTTTATTAACCAATGACTTGTTGAGGAATCAAGAGAGAAAAAATTTGAATTGAATAGTAAATTTTTTTAAGTTTTCAATACATTAAATACATTGAAAATTTTAAAATCTTTGTGTTCTTGATTTCTTAACCTTAGGGCAGTGGACAGCAAAACCCAAATTAATAGTACACCAAGTTAAATTCAAACTAATTAAGGAATCATACTTTTGTTCGAGATTGCATGAGTGCAAACCTACTTATTTTTTGGGGAGATTGATTCCTACTTAATTATGATTCCATTTTAAAATATGGTGATTGCACAGGCACCAAGGATTACCTTCAAGAAACCCATTGGAAGCGTAGCTATTTCTGGGCATAAGTTCTTGGGATGCCCGATTCCTTGTGGTGTTGTAATAACTCGTTTGGAATACATCAATGCCCTTTCTAGAGATGTTGAAATCATTGCTTCAAGGGATGCCACAATCACAGGTAGCCGTTGCGGGCATGCTTCAATCTTCCTTTGGTATGCTCTCAAAAAAAGAGGGTTAGGGCTGAAGAAAGAAGTGAAGAAGTGCATAATGAATGCACGTTACTTACAAGATCGACTACGTGATGCTGGCATTGGTGCAATGGTGAATGAGTTTAACAATACGGTTGTCTTTGAGAGGCCTATAGATGATGACTTTACCCGTAGGTGGAATTTGGCATGCAAAGGAAATATTGCGCACGTGGTGGTAATGCAGCACGTTACCATTGAAATGTTGGACTCCTTTGTTACTGAATTTATTCAAAAACGATCCTTTTGGTTCAAGGATGGACGGTTTCACCCTTTGTGCATTGCAGACGACGTTGGTGCTGCAAATTGTTCTTGTTCACTCCATAATTCATTATCATGATTGAGAATGTAATAACTAATCGATATGTGATGTTAAAGAATTGACTGAAACGTGTGCACTTGTCAGTTCAACGAACCAACAATCAGAGCATATATATATATATATATATATTATTTAATCCCAAAATTTATGACCACTATTATGTTATTAGGTCCATTGTTATTAAACATTACTTATTATTGAGTATAAAATCCTATGTACAGATATAATATGGTTACAAAAATATGGATATAATATTGATATGAAAATATAAAAATGATTAAAAATTATAAGACACAAATATAATATATAAAATTATTATAAAATTACAATAAAAACATGAAAGTTAAATTAAAGGAGTGGAATGAAAAAACTTGAGGGCGGGGTTGTTCTCAACAGGGGAAATGTCATGCCATTAGATGAATTGGAAGATGATGGGGATGCTAAGTTGGCCGATGAGGTGCAGAGCGGACCCGTCAGCAACCAACATAGCTAGGAGTTAGTTAAAGTAAAAATTGTCAGGTGCTCTTAGAGAAATTTGGTGAGGAGGAAAGGGAGCGCAACATCAGAGAGAGGAGGTCCAACAGAATCTTGAGGGATTTCGTGTGGCGAGAGAATATATCGATTAGGATTTGAGAGAAAAATTTGGTGTCATTGTGTATTGTGTCATTGTGTCATCTGAATATTCCTTCCCTCAATTTATTTTCCCTTTCTGTTTCAACTACCAATTGTTTCATTCCCTTATTAGCACAATACCACAATTAATACAATACCTTGTTAGAAGTAATAAGAAATGAGAGAAAATGAATTTCGGTGATTGATTATTGCCGGGATGAGTAGTATATATACAGGAGTATGAATCAGTTAGTGTGTAATTAACTTTCTGATGAAATAGTTCATAATTAACTGAATAAATAACCACTATGTAACAAAGAATGGTTAACTATATCTCACTCCTGGGCGGCCCATAGAGCAACCTGTGTATGGGGAATATCTCCTACAATGAGTCATTAATAAGAAAACATGCTTTTGGACTAATTTATATCAATCTTTGAGGATGATGTGGTTTAATGAAATTGCTACGAAGAGAAAAAAAAGCAAAAGCAATACAAGGAAATATAAATGTGAGAGGGGCTACAAGAAAAAAAAAATGTGTTAGATACTAATTGAGTTTTAGAGTTATATATTATTGGTGTGCTAAGTGTTGATGATATATTGTATGTGCATGGAGTGTGATGTCTATGCTTTTTGTATCTTTTGTGTAATATTTTGAAAAAACCTCATTTTTTAAGAGGTTAATTGATATAATATGTACTCCACTCTTCATGAGCGTCAAGCTATCAAGTAAGGCATAGCCAAAATACAAATCGTTTTAATCCATAACCAAGATCACATCAACAACACCATCTTCTACCTCTTCATGCACCTGCAGCTCCGCTTCACCATCGTGCCGTCAGTCGCTGCTTTGCGTCTCTGCACTGTTGCTGACGTCGGGACTCCACTCATCCATGGTTGCCGATCAAACCCCCAATCCTGGTTTCTGGCTCTCTTGCGGCACCCAAACCCGATGCCCCTC
This sequence comes from Pterocarpus macrocarpus, assembly GCA_031439585.1. Classification (NCBI taxonomy): domain Eukaryota; kingdom Viridiplantae; phylum Streptophyta; class Magnoliopsida; order Fabales; family Fabaceae; genus Pterocarpus; species Pterocarpus macrocarpus. The sequence goes on along the minus strand of CM062516.1, from coordinate 57,072,770 downwards.
TCTCTTCTACTCTTCCTCTCTTGATTTATATAGTAGTCATTTTTTTGTCGTGAATTTATTTTTGGCCGACTTTCCCATTGTTTTTGTTTGATAGCTATTTGCTGGTAGGTCTTGCTTTTGGCTAGTTTTTGTTTGGGGTGGATTCTCTAGTACCTTGCATTTATCATGCGTTTTGTGCATCTTTTGAGTGTAGTCAATAGGAAGCTGACATGTGCTATGGTGCATGGTGCACCATTTGTTTAGTAGGTACATTTTAGACATAACTTTAAAAAGAAAAAAAAAATGAAGAACGCACTGCTGTGGCACCCCCACCCAACTTTGACATAGTACCACCACACCACCAAGACCCTCCTCTCGGCAGCAACCTCCATCACCGCTCAGTGGCCTACGACCTCCTCCCGGGCAAGCTCCGCAATTACGCAGTCGCCTGGATGCCGATTCAACAGTAGCGCAGCTTGCTCATGAAGATCTGATGGCGGCAATGCGAGGCAAACATAGAGATGGTGGCTTGTTCGAAGACAACAATTGTGTGGTTGATGATGGTGGTTGTGTGTGGGTTGTAGATCTGGTTCGACGAGGCGTGTGGGTTGCGGATCTGGTTTGCGGATCTATCGATGACTAAAAGCAGAGGTTGAGCATGTGGCGGCAAAAGTGCTATCTGGCGGCGATGATGGTTGAAGATGGCAGTAGTGTTGTGGAGTTGGCAGTGTGCAGCAACCGCAGTGAGTGACTAGGAATGGTGGCTTCAAAGAACGATGGCATTCTTCATTTTTCTCATGTTAAGGCTATGTCTAACGTACACCATTAGACAAAAGATGCACCATACACCACACCACTTGTCAACTTCCTATTTTACTATACTCAAAAATACACAAAATGTATGATGAAAGAAAGGTACCAGAGAAGCCACCTTTGTTGGGACTGGTTCTTAACTCTTTTTATTATTATTATTATTATTATTTATGTAACCCTTCATTTTAATTGGAAAAGAGAACTGCTTCTCTTCTAAATACGGATTAGTGGATCATTGACCCATTCGCTTTCTCCATTTTTTTTATTGCCTTCTTTTTTTGATTTTTCATTTTATAGTGTTTAGATGTTTCAGTTGACGGTTGAGTTGTTGATTTAGTGATGGATTTATTTGCTTCTCACTAGCTGCACATGTATTTGATATCAATAGAGCCTGATTGTGGTGTGTAAACCCTTCACCTCTTCCTGTTAAGATATCCATGCATTGACACCCCCCTAACAAAAAAAAAAAAAGAAAAGATGTTTCAGTTGAGGCCAAAGCTAAGTGGTTATGGGTGGCAATGGGGCAGGTTTTAGGTCAACCCGAACCCACCTCTCATCTTATTAAACAAGTCTCAACCTGCCCTCGGGATTTTGACATTCAAAATTCGAACACTATTCGTAAACATTCTATCCCAACCCGTACCTACCTGCCCCTACCCATGACTCCTTTTAAATACTTAAAAAAATATTTTAATTTTTTTGAGATGAAAATTATTTTAAAATTTAATTTGAATTTAGAGTGTATTTGGTATAAGGGTTAAAAATAAAGTAAAAATTTTCATAGATTAATTTCATATGAAAAATTACATATTAAAAAATTTTTATATCTATTTACTCCTAACTAAACACAACCCTAAAGTGATATAAATATTTAGAAAAATAGTCTTTTATATACATACATACATATATATATATATATATATATATATATATATATATATATATATATATATGGGATGCAAATAAAGTAGGGGCGAGTTTGCTTTGAATCCGAACCCGACCCTACCCGCATCCAAACCCGCCTTGTTGCAATTGGGGGGGTTTTAAACCCAACCCAACCTGGTTGGGTGGGGTGGATACTTGCGGATAAAGTAGTAATTGCCATCCCTATAATTGGCAAAATAGGATAGCCTCAAAGCACTGCACCCAGGTTTGAGTAGACCCATCTTCATCCCTTCCCCTTTTCCCTGAAGACCCAAAAGGTAGGTGTTTAGATGTTAAAATAACAAATAGGTGATGAATAAAGTAGTCACATAAATAGATTAGAAGATGTTAAAAAAAGAATAAGTAAATAAAATGATAAAATAAAATAACGAAAAGAAAAATATAAAATAGATTTAATTTGAATATACTGTCAGTATAAAACTTTTACACAGATATCCAATCATATATTGTTACATCAACAAAACTCTTTGACATAACCACCCACTACTTGAATGGTCATGCAAATGAAAGGTTGATGATGGTGTAAAAAAATTTTACACTGTCAGTGCACTCAAATTGAACTCATATAAAATATAAAAAATGTTTGAATTATTTTTAATTGGGTTTGATTCTCTATTTAAATGTTTGAGTTTGCTTATCTATCTTTTGAATTGTCTCATGTATTTTTTTTAAATTTTTTTTTTCAAATTATTTGCTTGCTTGTTTAACTTAATTATTATTTTGCATTGTCTAACTTATTTTACAATTAGCGTTCATTATGTAATTAGATAATTTTTCAAAATGATTAAATAAAAAAAATCTTTTCATAATCCTTTTAATTCGTGCAATGATAATGATAGTGATTGAGTGGTCCATACTATCTTTATTGTGGTTTGAATTATAAGCATTTATTAAGTACCTTAATGCTAATTTAAACTCTAACAAAAATGGAATTTATTTCAAATAAAAATATTTTACAAAAAAATGTTTTTATAAATAAAATAAACTAACATACAATCATATTAATAATAGCACGACTTTGATTTTTTCGTTACACCAAATGATCATAGGAGCAAACATTTTCTGTCAAGCCAAAATTATTTTTCTCTCAATTTATTTGTTTCATTTATGTATAATTATTATATCTAAATTTTTTTTTAAAAAAAGCAAAATATGGGTAGAGATAGCAAAACGGGCTCAATTCGCTGGATTGGCCTGCTAAACCCGTCAAAAATAATGGATTGGGTTGATATATTTCGCCTATCAAAATTTTTTGGCCCGCCCTTCCTCGCCTTCCTAATTCGGCTTGCCTTGCCCCGCCCCGCTTTGCCAACACTGAATATGGGAGTGATAATAGGCATAGAGTTGTGGCAATAGCCACTCTCCTCTTCCATATATAAGAAAAGTACTAGAGTCTATTTTAATTTTAAGGTAATTATTTTTCCTTATTTAAGGTAACTTAAACTTTGTTAGAAGGTGTTAGTTAATTTGTTTCTTAATTTTTATTTTACTATTTTTGTTATTTTTTATATCTTTAACTGATCATCATTCTCTTTAATTCAATACTAAATTTGAACCATCACTTTGACTTATCATATCAATGAACCTTCTTATTTATTTATTTTTGTATAGATCACCAGTATTTGAAAGTTTATTGAACTCCGACTAATCTGATTCGAGTCGGGTCAGTCTACTATGTAGGTAAAACTCTCATAATAATATTTCTTTTTTCTATTTACAAAACTCAAATCCAATATCTTATTTAAGAGGAATAAGTGCCAAATCACTTGAACCAACTAAGTGTTGGTTCGAACCATCTTACTTATATCTCGATAATTTGGTATGTTGTGGTTCTCTAACATTTCTTCATCCACTTCATCTTACATCAACGTCTCTTCTGTCTTCACTAACCACTTGAAAAGTTTGCCTCTTCATCGTTGATCTCTTTATACCAATAATTAAATTATTTGCCTGTTGGTCGATTTCTTTTACAATGATCATCACAATAACTCATTATCTTCATCTTTTATAATTCTGTCTCTACCTCTTTATTGTCTTACCCATTCTAGCCGTGACATTCGGATATCTTACATCTCTATCGCTCTAAGTTGAAATTTTGCATGTGGTGTTTAATTCTAAAAGATGTGTAGAACTTAAGCTTTTATTATGTACCAAAAACAAAAACAAAAAAAAAATTTAGGGCTTATTTGAAATTGTTTTTATTTTTGTGTTTTCAAAAATAGTTTTTAAAAACAAGTTTAAATTCAAACTTTAAAAATAAAAAAATAAAAAATTCTGCTTGACAAGTTCACTACCAAAACAGTTTTTTAATGATAAAAAACAAAAAACTTGTTTGGATAGTAATTTTGAAAAACAACTTTTGAAAGCAATAAAACAAAAACTTGTTTGGCAAATAGTTTTTTAAAAATAGCAAATAAATATAACATAAATACATTATAATAAATAATAAAATTTAGCATAATATTAAATTTGATACATAATATTTTCATGAAGTTTCAATAAACAAAGTCTTAATACAACTTTGATATATTGGCAAATTTATAAATTTATTTATATGTTATGCATTATTTTCTTGTATCCACGTACAATTTACAATTTGCTTGTGCTTTCTTACTAGTTTACAATTACTACACTATGAATTATGTCTATAATAATAAGATAGGATTGAAGCACTTTTTTTTCGATAATCTATTCAAATGCTCAACTACGCAAGAAGCAAGTGAGGAGCAATGTTAAGGTACAAAGCACATAAAAAACACAAATGAAGAGCCCCATAACCAACTCAGAATTCCCAACAAATAGAAGCCTATTATTACATTGATATGAGACCAACTTTATCACATCTAACTATATACCATAAAAGATTTCACACATCACTTTCCATCGCCACAATCACACAAGACAAAAGGACGTCCGAAAACATAAAAGTTGAACTTGCAATCTGCATAAAAACACCAAGGGACCAAAAAAAAAAAAAGCTTTAAGGTTCATAAGCCATCCATCAATGTACTCCAAATTCAGATGCCTTGTGAGATCTTCTATGTAGATTTTAGACCCCCACGACTGTTGTAAAATGAACATCTCTTGATCAATAGTACATCACTTAAATCCACATGCCCACTATGCATTGCCTGCTATGTCCAAGATAAGAAAATACAAAAGTAAATTGTGTCTCAGGCTTTGCAAAAATGATCCTATCATGCTGAAATCGGAAGTCATTTTTCTTTGGAAAGAAATAAACATTCAAGAAAGAAAACATGTGACATAGATTATGGATTCAGATTACTGTTTTGATTTGAAATTGACCTATTGTAAATAAGAACTAGTTCTAAGTACATAAACAAAAGTGAATAGGTAATCATAGAGACAGATGAAGATTCGAAGGAATATGGTCTTAAAACAATAATAATAAGGCAAATAATTACAGTCAAAATTTCAAACATTGCAGAGCCCTAAATGTATAGCAATCATCAAAATTTTATATAAAACCCAAGTGGTTTGACTAAAGCTAATTATCAAAATTCTATAATAATTCAGTTGGTTTAACAATTTTGTCAAGAGCAAGTTAGATGTCAACTCAATCATGACTCTGCAAGTCCAAGTCCATTAAACATAATAGCTTGTGTTTTCCTATGTCCAAGTACATCGCTTCAGTTTCCATAACTCCAATGTCCAAGATAAAAGACAACATTAGAAAAACTCCCATTCAATCACCATTTTCTATCAACATTGGTTCCTATCCTATATGACATATAAATCCAAACTAACCACTATATAAATCATATAAATCCAAACGTTATGACATGAAACTCATACTACTACATACATCACAACTAGGATATTAGCTAACACCACTATTCAGCTTCAAAAACTGAGAATAGATAATGAAACTCCAATTTGTGAAAGTGGTTCCCATCCCAAAACTATCCTAGCTTCGGATGCACCTAGTTTGAGTATCCATGGAAACATACTAATGATCACCATCAATAGCCATATGTGCTTCCAAAACAAAATCCCTCTCTTGTTGTACACAAAGAGAACCTGATGAACTATACTATGATATTTACAAACAAATTCCATTTAAAACTCATATTCCAATTACCTTTCAATTCTCCTAATATCCATGATTATATCACTGCCACCAACTTGGAAATACTAATGCATTAGAGTAAAATCAGGGAGAACAAATTATACTCTACATGAGTACAAACACAACATAAATTTTCTATGCTATGTATCTAGCTTTACAGCCATCCATATTATACATTAGAGATGATTCAATAGTTTTTCAATAGTAGCATTGCCACCCACATATTGCTATAATAATCTATGACTTATACCTCAATAATCACTCAAAATTAAAATATAAACACCCCAAAATAGAAGAGAAGAACAAAAATTACAGGCTCACACAAAGTGATTCTTCTCAAATAGGCATGTAAAGTACTTTGTTGTGATGGCCCAACCACCACTCTACCAACTGCACCTGCCACAGCCGCAGATCTCACCGCTCTCACTGCCGAGTATAGTGGCTGATGCTGAGCTTCGCCGCCATGCTACTACACACGTCATAAGTGTCCCTCACTCACCGCCACAATCCCACTCTCGATGCCGTTGTAGAGCAATCCGATGATGCCGAGGTGGTTGCCCCATGCGCGGCTGAGGTGACAAGAGGAGTTTAGGAAGCGGTTGATGGAGATGGATGTGAGATGAGATAAAGGCTGACGATTTGTGCATAAGAGGCGAATCAAAGAGATGGATAGAGGCAGCAATTTGTGTGATGAGGGAGAAAAATAGAGGCTTAGGGGCTTGAGGCTTAGGTAGTCTCTTGAGTTTATTTTAACAAGTTCTTTAATTGTAAGATTTGAACAGAGAGTGAAAATAATAAAACAATATATTTACGAAATTGCCACCGCCCTTTCATTTGTTTCCAAAACAAAAAATAGAAAACATCTAAAACTATTTTCAGTTTTTTGTTTTTAAAACACACATTCTATTTTTTTAGTTTTTAAAACCAATGCCATAAAAACATCTTTCCAAACATGTTTTTTTGTTTTTTCAGTTTTAAAAACTGAAACTATTTCTAAAAACACATTTCAAATAGGCCCTTAAGCTCTTATTATGTCAACACTAGTTGCAATCACAATGAATGAAGGAAAAGCAAAACTAAGGGGAGAAGAAATATGTAGTCAATTAATAAATTATGAAAGCTATATCTAGAAAGGAAAAGGAATTCTTATACTGGATAGAATATAAAGTTCAACTAATTAAAACATGTTGCTAATGATTTAGGCATAACGGAATAGGATGAGGGTAAGATCGTTATCAATGCGCTTTGTATGATTAAGGTTGCAGCTATGGTCAATATGAGACAGGGCTTCGGTGGTGTGGACTTGCAGTGATCCGAACCACTACCTTCTTTTTTCTTTTTTTTGATCGGAGGAGGGGGGATTTTTGGTTGGGGGGGAGGGGGCATGGGGATCTGCCCCTGCAAGTTCGAACTCACGCGTCTTAGGTGCCATTGCTTTTTGGGATTGCGGGTGTGCCATTTGAGCTACCCCCAATGGCAACCACTACCTTCTTTTATGGCACTCCCTTTACCATCTTTTAATTTCTTTTCATTTTGTATTTTTTAATGGCCCCTACTGTTGATTGATCGGGTTGTGGCAGGCTTGAGTTGTGAGTGTTTGTGATACGTGCAACGATTAAGTATCGAGTGAGAGTCAAGTATAAATGAGAGTCAACCACTACCTTTTTCGCATGAGCGGCTTTGTGCAGTGACTGGTTTCTTTCTTATACCTTCTGTGAAGGTCGTAGATACATGGAGTGGCTTACTATTACCTACCTCGGGTGAGGCAGCCTAAACTTAGGGTTTTGGTCTTACATGATTGGCACTCTTCTCATCTCTTCACTTTTTTTTTTTTCCATTTTCTTTTCTCTCATTTTCTCTCTATATTGAAATAAAGTTTAAGTGTATATTTGGTTTAGCATTTATGAAGTTAAGTTTGAACAAAATTAATTTTATAAAAATAATTTTAATTAAAATTAATTTTAAAGTAAAATAATTTATATTTAAAAACTTATGTAAAAAGTGATTTTGATTTAATAAATATTATTTAGATAATATTATTCAAAATCACTTTTAAATATATAATCATTAAAAACTATAAATTTCACAATACATTTATTACATTTTCTTTTTATTTGTTTCATTATTTTCTAATTAAATTTGAATTAGTGACAAAATATTATAAAACAATCAACTTTTACATTTTAAAATTATTGTTATTATTATTATTAATTAAACATAAAGAATGAAAATTATTTTATTTGTTCAATTTGTTATGATTTTAAAAAATATTATTGTATAGAATATAAATACATAATAAACACTTATTTAAAAATTATTATAATATAAATGAAACCATTCGCACATTTACAATATTATTTGATATTGATTAGTAAATAATATATGTTAGATATCAATAAAAAATAATTAAAAGATATCGAGAGTGGTCATTATTTAGGAGTAGAATTGGAAAACTCCTTCTTTATAAACATTCTCCGTTAAATTTTCAATGCAAAAGCAAGTATTTATTGCTTTGAGTCAAATGGGGGTTGAAAGGCAAATTGATTTTGATAATAAGTATCTAAACATGATATATTTTTCAAAATCATGTTTGCTCTGCACTCGACATGGGTATAGGATTCTTGATGCGAATCCAAACAGACGCCTAGTATGAATGTGCGATATTAAAGCAAGGAAAGAATTGGTTTATTATTTGACGTTAGTATTTCTTATTTTAATATATTTTTATTTTTAAATAATATAATTGAGGCATCAAATGATAAATAAAATAAAATAATTTTTTATCTGGAAACGTATATCGAGTAATCAGTAAAATATTACTACCACGAAAAAAATAAAATACTTCCTTCACGTTAAAAAAGTTGAATACTTTTGCGGCCTTCTTGACTACTTTTGACTACTTTTTTTTTTTTTTCAAATACGAAAGCCCGTATTTGAAAGAAAGTGCGTGCTCAATTGCTTAATACCGAAAATCATGAGTGATTGAATGGCAAAAAAACAAAAGAAGGCTTCCACGTTGTTTGTACTTAATTTATACCAGAGTTTTCGTACTAAAAAAATCACTCTTATTCTGATTTGTTGGACCCAAAAAAAATAACCGGCTTTGTATTCTATTGTTTTTTCATTAATATATAATCTCTTTTAATATAAAATTATTTTTTGGTATTTAAAAAAATTTAGGTGGATTTAATTCTAGTCATCTCACCAAGATCAAAACATGGCTCCTGGTCTCAGAGAGTACTTATATAAGATTTACAAGATTATCTACTAATAAGTTCATCTCATCGATAATAGGAATCGAATTCAAGTCCTTATAAGATATAAGCTCATTCCTTACCAATAACACCAATCCTCATTGACTTCAATATATAATTATTGAAGGATTTAATTTGTATATATTGTCAGTATAAATTTTTTTTACATAGACATCTAATCAGATATTGCTATATCAACAAAAATATTTAACTCAATCATCTACTACCTTAAAAATCTTATAAACACAAGTATCTGGTTCGATGATATTGTAAAACTCTTTTACATCGTCAATGTATAATAATTAAACTCATTATTGAATAATAAAATAGTATATATTTTTAAAAATGTTTTTGAAATTCTCTCAAAAATAAAAATACCCTGAGTTGTTGGTATCCTCAACAATTTTTATTTTATTTTATCAAAATCCAATGTAATTGTTTAAAAATTTCTATTAATTGATATTTCTCTAAATAAAATGATCATCAATACCATAAAACATGATCATTTAACTTATATCATGTTATAATATATTTTCTGTTTAAAAATATACTTGGGTATCTCTATATTCAGACAAGAGCTTTCTAGTCGATTCTGCAACAACCTCAGCCCTATGTCTTTATTGTCAAAGACCTTACCATTTCTAGCTTTCCATACCTGCCAAAGTAAAGAAGCAGTCATATTCAGAATTTCCTTCCAGTTAGGATCTCTTTGTATGTCTTCGATATATATAGTTGAGCTTGAGGTCCTAAATTCTCCATGCAGCTACTGAATGAGGACACTGGATTAGGCAATGCAGAACCGTTTCTGGATGCTCATGTTTAGATTGGAATAATTTAAACAGGGAATTATTTGATTTGCGAATCAAATTTTTATATTTAAAATTTTAAAAAATGAGAAATAAATTTATTTACTAAGTGTATGTTTGATTTTGCATTTGTAAATTGATTCTTTGTAAAATTGATTTTAGATAAAAAAAATATAGATTTTGGAATAAAATAATTTATTTTTGGGAGTTTGATCTAAAATAATATTTTAACAAAATAATATTGTTTGAATAACATTAACTAAAATTACTTTTATATGTATAATTATTGAAAAGGGTATCAATTATGTGTTGTAATTACTCTTTTATTTGTATTTTTTGCATTTTTTACTTATATTTGGATAACATTATATAATTACTTTTTTTTTAATCTTTTGATTATATTATTAAGATTAAAAATTTGTTAAGGTGAATTTTCTTTAATGATTAGATAATATTTATCGGATAATAATATAATATACGAATTTTTTTTCATGAGTTTCGTGTTTTAAAAGTGTTTCCCAAAAAAAAACAATCAATGAGTTGTTTTTCTTTCCCCTTTCATGAGACATTGTCTTTATGAAAAACTTTTTTATGGTAATAATTGGACAAGAAATTAGAAAAATAAAAATAAAAAGGCAATGAAAATATTTTACTATAGTAAACGAGATTTTGCCAAAAAAAAAAAAAGCAAGTTTTTTATTTTTATTTTAACTAAAAAGCTAGTTTCGAGCTAAAAGTAATTTTAAAAACATGGTTCAACTAAAAATCAAACATGCTCTTATTAAAACAATATCCTGTTTGAAGTTGCAAAATTACTTTTACCTCGTTTCACTGCAAAACCAAACACACTATAAATTGGTGGGATTTGCATTTGTTTTATAAATTATAACAAATTTGATGAGATTTATTTAGAATTATATAATGCAAGTGGACAGCAAGTTTGCAACTCCATGCGAAATTTATTTCTAATGTCATGAGTTTGAATCTTGAGTTGCCATTGGAGAGGATTTTCTCTAAACATTACTCTGATTTAAAATTGTGTGAATAATTTTTTTAAAAAATAATTACGTAAATTAAGCAGTTTACTTTTTATTATAAATAAATTATTTCATAAAATAAAGTATAAAATTATATTTTTAATAATTTTTAAATATAAAACTTAACTTTTAAATAAAATTGAATTAATTCAATTCAAATAAAATCAAATTGTATAAAAATGTGATGTATTTGATAATCGTGTGAGAAAAAAATGTAGACATAATTGAATCCAAGAGATACTATTAATGGCAGTTTATTATTCTTTTATTTATAATTTGCGTATGTTTATTAGAATAAGTCCATAAGATACTTGTTAGATACTTCATTCTTAAGAGTTGAGAATATAAGTGAGGGGTAGTCTAATACAAGATCTTTAAAATAGTTTACTATCATAGGAATTTTAACTTGGCATTATTATTCTAGAAAATTATCACCTCTATCTGTTTTCATGATTAGTAAAACATACTAATGAAAATAAATAGTGAGTCTCATATTATATAACATTAGATGTCAAAACAGATATGTGGCCGCTTATATGATAAGTTGGTCAAACGTGATGTATTGATAATGTTCACATAGTATTTTACTAATGTCAATGAAATATTATCTAAATTATATTAATGCATATAATCCTTTGACCTGAGATAGCATAGTCATCTTGTACATAGATAACTATAATTTGCTACTGCTTATATACTCGTGCTATGCATTAGTATTAGACAGTTTGTGGCTAAGTTAGTTACGTATGGAGATAGGTGAACAGTCAAAAAGAAATTCATTATCTCAAGTAAACGAGGATAGGTCCTATAAATATGGGGTTATTCTTGATCATAAAATCCTTGGCCAAGGTACTTGGACTTAAATGAAAAGAGTTTCTATTTCATGTCCTATTGATTGAAAAATAAAAACCTAGATAGTCCACATGGTCTAAGCTATAAGGTTTGACATTATCCATGACCTCAGCTAGATCGGGATGCTGTAATGAAAGGATTTGAGTGCATGGTAAATACGATCATTGATTCATCAAAATATTCTAATTAATATATTCGTCCCTAGTTGGATGGTCATTACATGCTGTGCTAGGTGTTACCCATGACTTATGAGAGCCAAGGTATTTTGGAAATTTTACTTTAGGTACAGAAATGAGTTTCAGATAAAATCAAAAGGTTGATTTTATAATTTCATTGCCAATTAGAGATGAACCTAGTTAGTCACACACAATAGGACATGTACTAGCCAAGAATGAATTAATTCTAATTAAAATAATTAATTAGAATTTAATTATTGAATTAGACTTGCAATTTGATTGGAGAGTTGCTAGCACATCCCAAAGTCAAGTCCAAGGTGAAAGTGCATCCTCATAAGGAAAGTTTCTAAAATGTGGGAAAGTTTTTATAAATGGAAACTCCACATTTTAGAAACTTAAGGTAAGGGTATTGGTCTTTTCAAATTTTAGGTTAATATAAGACATGAGATAATTTATATATTAATAAATGTTAATTTTTTATGAATATCAAATTACATTGGCCTATTTAAAATAAGAATTATTTGAGAATTAATTATATTTTAAAATAATTTTTGTTTATTATAGGAATCAATTAGGAATTGATTATGGCATAAATGCCAACTCATATTTTGCAAAAATGTAACCTTGGAGAAAAGAAAAGGAAAGGCCACTATTAATAAATAGAGAGAGGAGGCCAAGGGCCATAAGGGCATACAAAAATTTTTGAATATAAAATACTTCTCTCTTTTTGTTGAAAAATTTTTTGACACCACCACCCACTCCAAAGTCATCTGAGATTTTTGTTTTTCAAAAGGGCAATAAGGAACGTATCTTAGATTAAAAAGAGGAGTTCCTTGGCAGATCGTGTTCGTGTGGATGAGCTAGAGGTCGTGCAATTGTGCGATTGTGTGTTCGTGAGACGAACATCAATTTTCTACGAAACATCGCTTCAAGAGATAAATGTTTTATACGATCTTTTTATATTTTTAGGTGTTTACGTTGTCTAAATAATATGTGGTGATACCAAACTAATGAGATATGATTTCATAAGTGTTATTTGATTTTATATAAATATGTTTATGTGATGAAATTTTTTTTTATCTGTTCATTCCGCTGCGTCTATATGATGTTTTCTAACTATCATAATGTCCTAGACTCAAACCATCATAATGCAACAGTCACTATCATACTTCTGCTATTAATATTCATTCATGGCAATCCACCTTCGTGTCTCTCACATTCTTTCTCGTCTCTCCCATATACACGTATTGAGGAATAGAATGCAGAATCCAGTGGGAAAGAACGTGGCAACGGCTGTGACTCCTGCAGCTCATGCCACAGAGCTATTTCCAATGGTTGCGAGCAATGCCATGGTCCCTAGATCGAGAAGAAGAGAAGCGGATAGAAATCCAAGAGAATAATGGGCACATGAGCCTTCCTATCACTCACTACAGTGGGGAGACACAAGCCAATTTGTGTGCATTAATTACTCACTATGTGGAGGCTCTAAATCAGTACAACTTGCGCAACTTGGGTAGGCTTTCAACGTTTTTACCTTTTACTTTATCCCCATATATGATTTATTTATCTACAAAGAGCTCAGTTATTTGGATCCACTTATTTAGTGTATTTATTGACAAATTGGGATTATGTATGTAAATAATGGGAATTCATATTAATGAGTGAAAAATTGGGAAAATTGCATTTGATAATATTATCGTTTATGATCACAATCAGCTCGATTCTCCACCTATCTACGTGAAAACTTCATTATATATATGAAAAGTCTCCATATCAAAAAACACACTAATAAGTTGTGTACACATACCATCATTCATCTATGATACTATATAGTTTCAAGAAATCATTAATGTCTTCCTCATACTACTGCAGGCTACCCCACTAATCAAGACTTCAACTATGATGCGTTGGCACCGTTGCTTCTTTTTCACCTAAACAATGCAGGTGATCCATTTCTAGGGAGCAGCTTCTCTCTAAACTCAACAGCATTCGAAGTCCGCGTGCTCCATTGGTTTGCAAAGCTGTGGGACATAGAGAAGGGTGAGTATTGGGGATACGTCACAACAGGTGGAACTCAAGGCAATCTTCATGGGATTTTAGTAGGGTCAGTTTTTTTCCCCCTTGATTTCTAGAGCTAGTCCTTTGTTATTTAAAAAATGCATCTTAAACACAAACATTGGTTTATATCTATTAATGTATATAGGAGAGAACAATTTCCAGATGGGATTCTATATACCTCACAGGGCTAGCATTATTCAATATTCAAAATAGCACGAATGTAGCGAATGTAATGTGTGAAGGTTGGCACTTTGGTCTCTCGTGAGATTGATTGTGCTGATCTAAAGGCTTTACTACTTGCTCACAAGGACGACCCAGCTATCATCAATTTGAACATAGGCCTTGGTCTCGTCTTTGATAGCTATATTATGTTACAATTAACAAGTTTATGTATGCACTTTGTGTACAAGATATGTTTAACACTTGACTAAACTTAAAAAGGGCTGGCTGTATTGTAGGGACAACTATGAAAAGAGGCGTTGACGACCTAGATCTTGTAATACAAATACTTGAGGAAAGTGGTTTCAGTCGTGATCGATTCTACATTCACGATGATGGAGCACTACTTGGAATCATGCTGCCTTTTGTCAAACAAGTGCGTTAAAGTAATTTAATATTCAAAAATGATATTGTGCTCAATCACGAAAAGTACAAATAGACAACTAAAAAGTGATGTCAAACTCTAAGAAGTTATTGTAGTTTATTCTCTTTTGGTGCAATGAAATACTTAATTTGTTTTTATTAAGATGTTTGATTGTTACTAACTTATGAGGGATATGATTGGAAATTCAAGGATGAAACAGAATTTTCGAATTTCTAAATGAGTTATGTTACGTAAATATAATTTGCATCGGATATTGTGTCGTCTCATATCTCCACTCTATGAAGTCCACATCCCATCCAGGGATGCCACAATTACAGGTAGCCATTGCGCGCATGCTTCAATCTTCCTTTGGTATGCTCTTAAAAGAAGAGGTTTAATGGGGCTTAAGAAAGAAGTGAAGAAGTGCATAATGAATGCACGTTACTTACAGGATCGACTACGTGATGCCGACATCAGTGCAATGGTGAATGAGTTTAGCAATACGGTTGTGTTTGAGAGGCCACTAGATGATGACTTTACCCGTAGGTGGAATTTGGCATGCAGAGGAAATATTGCACATGTGGTGGTGATGTAGCACGTTACCATTGAAATGCTGGACTTCTTTGTTACTGAATTTATTCAAAAACGATCCTTTTGGTTCAGGGATGGATGGTTTCAGCCTCTGTGCATTGCAGACGACGTTGGTGCTGCAAATTGTTCTTGTTCACTACATAATTCATTATCATGATTGAGAATGTAATAATAACTAATGGATATATAACGTTAAATAATTGACTAAAACATGTGCACTAGTAAACAATTAGAGCATATACTAGTAATTTTACCCGTGGAATGTTACTCAGTCTTAATAAAATTGGATGATATGAGTATAAGCCTTGCAAATATGTTGTATCATTTATTCGACTCCATAAAAAATGAATACTTATCCACTTTAATGCCGTGGTAGTGAGATCCATTGCCCCACACCCTCTTTCTCTCCTTGCTCTGTTGAAGTTTACATGACCGGGAATGAGAAGGGAAATACCTAAGAGAAAGTACGAGAAAGCACTAAGAAAAATTTTTGAGAACAGAGTGTGCGTGTGTGTGTGTGTGTGTGTGTGTGTGAGAGAGAGAGAGAGAGAGAGAGAGAGAGGGTCGTTGTTAGCATATGAACAGAAAGGGAAGGTTTCATAATTTCTACGAAAATTTGAGGGCAATTTCATCCGCCATGACTATACTACTGCTTGGTGCTGACTCTAGACTTTACATTGAGATTAAAAAAAAAAGAATTTGTATCAAATTGCCTGTATAAAAAAAAAGGAAATTAGATAAAACTGACATAAGTAACTTAATTTAAGTTTTTTTTTTTTTAAATGTTGTTAAAAAGTAAAGTTGTAGAAAATGTTTTGTGGACAAAATGATGAAATTACATTAATGCTCTTTTTGTTGCTTTTTTTTTTGGTCAGGTGAAGGGGGTTTTAGGGGAGGGGGAAGGGTTCCTAATAAATAGGGGTAGACTCCAATCCCTTTTGCAGTTAAACGTGAATAGTGTAGTTTGTAATTATAGTGTATTTAATAGTTTAGATTTTTGAAATGTATTAATATATTAATTATTTATTATATATTATAGTGATATATTAATTTTAAAAAAATTAAATAATATAATTAAATATATTTTAAAAATTAATTTTTATATATTAATAAAATAAAATTATATTAATAAAAAATTTTAATTTTTATAAATTAATTTTTATGTAGTATAATATAAAATTATATTAATAATATAAAATTATTTTATATTATTAATATAATTAAAAAAATTTATATTTAATATAATTATATTATTAATATAATTTTATTTTATTAATATAATTTTAATATAAAATTATTTTATATTATTAATATATAATAATTAATTTTTAAAATATATTTAATTATATTTTTTAATTTTTAAAATTAAATATTACTATAATATATTATAAAATAATTAATACATCAATATATCCCACGACCTTACTGTCACATTGCATTTGCACCGTATTCCTTGACGAAATGCACCTCCTAATTAATCACTGCCAGCTTCGGTGACTTGAACCCGAGTGCACTCCCTTGAAAATGGACACATCTTTGATTAGACCAGTGCCTCAGGTGCTGCTATTGCTTTGAATAGAGACGAAAGTTTTGGATTTTTGTAAGTTTTTGGGTCGTGGATGAAGTTTCGGTTTTTATTTTATCTTTTGGGTCAGAAGAACTTTTATAGTTTTTTACTTTTTCGTCCCGGGAGAACTTTTGGTTTGACTAACAGCAACAGTCCCACTTTTTTCGTCACATTGCGTTAGGGCAGCGGATGACCACTTCTGCTATGGCCTCACATGCGCAACAGCCTCACTGTTGGGTTTTGTTTTTTATTGAGCGGGTTGGGTTTGATTAATGGGCGTAGGAATTTACACCAACATAGAATGGGCCTAGGAATCGAGCAGAATTTTGGAAAGGTTGGGTCACGCAGATACGTAAACTAGCAATTCGACCGAAAAGACAACTAGCAGGAAAACGTTGGGCAAAAAACAAAAAAAAAATCTAAAGAAAACAAAGGAGCATGTTGGTAGGTTGTGTTTCAGCACGTGTGAAATTCTTGGAATACGTGGCAGCTGCTGAGTATCTGCAGTTCCTTCACTTCTGCTGCGGTTCTCAATGGGCGTCGAAATTACACCGTCTTATCATTCTATTTCTTCTCTCGTCCTTTTTTAAATATTTTGGACAAGTGTTATTAAAATATTTATCGTAAGAATTGATCAATTGCATCAAATATAGGCAATAAATAAAGAAATGATTTAATATTTGCAAATATTTTATGTGTGGGGTATAGTTTTCAACTTTTTATTATATAATATATGAGCACGTGGATAGAGCTCCACTCTTCCGATAGAGGGGGCCATTAATAAGACGAATAATATCATACAAAATCTAATTTCATAATAAAGATGAAGACTCCTTTATTGATTCAAGTGCTCAGCACATATGAATTGCTACTTATAGCCAAGGAGAGAGTACGGCACCTAGGTGTGCACAAAAGGTACGAGGTGTGTGTGAAGAAAATACGGTGCAGAATATAAAAAAAAAATTAAATTTTATTTTGATTTAAAGGTACAAATTATTTCGTTATTTTTGAAAAGATATTTATCTTTATATGTAATTATTATTGAATTAGTGATGATATTTTTTTTAAATATAATAAAATTTTTATAAATTTTTTATTAATAATAACAAAAAAAATTTGTTCCTCTATCTAAATTTAAAAAATTAATATAAAATTTACAAAAATTTTAGAATTCTCAAACTCAAACGAACACATAGCGGGGTATTTAAAGTTGCCGAGAAGACACAATACGAAGCATCAGCAACGAACATAAAGCATTGTAATCTTTCTGAACCAACACTAGAATGAAACAATACAACCATATGGCTCCTGATTGCTTCGTATAAAGTCGCCACTTTTACTTGATTGCTATTCTGGAAAGTCACGTCTGTAGATCCATATAGCGAAGGCCATAGGATGGTCATGCCTATATGTTGCTCATGGTAGACTTTCACGAAGCCATCTAATGGCAACGTTAGCAAAGTTGTGTGACCGGTACACAACAAACGGTTAGCAACTGTTCGTTTTTGCATTAATTTTCTCTAAATAAATAATAAATAATTACTATTTATTTAGTTTGATACTTGTAAATATCCTTTAATCCTCCACTATTTACAAGTTTAAAAATTGTGCAAATTTATGTATAAAAAAAATATATCACTAGGATTAAAAATTCTTTTAGTGTAAATTTTTAAAGATCTAACGAAGTAATAGGTGTCTAATTGATTAAATTCATACTCCTTGTGTTAGTACCAAAAAGTCACACATATAAATTATAACTCCAAATAAGTCCAAGAGATTTATGAATTTTAAGCACTTTATGATCATGTGCTTATCCTAGTTTCATGAATATTTACAAAATTAAAACCTCTAAAATTCTCAATTAGAGTGGCATCACTCCTATATTCACATAAGTGGAATTCTTATGATAAATTATATTATCAATCCATTAAGAGTTTTAACTCACTCTCCTAATTATATATACAACACTAAATCCTATATCTTAGTGCTCCAGTTGTTAAATAACTTGTTTTTACCCTTTAAACCTTGAAACAAGTGTTTTATTAGAATAAGGTTGGATTCTCATCATTTAACAACTATAGATTTTAACCCCATTTTAGCAAGAGTCTCTTTGACTTTATCCTTGACAAACCTTAGTCAATGTGTCTACGAATTTCCCTTTAGATCTTACATATGTGACGGTAATTATACCATCTCCCATTAATTGCCTCACGAACTCATGTCTCAGGCTTATATGTCAAGGCTTTCCATTATAAACCTTATTATATGCTCGAGACATGGTTGATTCATTATCACAAAAGATCGAAATGATAGTCATTGGATGTGGCCATAACTCTATATCATATAACAAATTCCTAAGTAATTCCGCTTCTTTACCTGTCACTGATAAAGCTATAAACTCAACCTCCATAGTAGAATATGAAATATATATTTGTTTCTTTGAGACCCAACTTATTGCTCCACTACTTATGGTGAAAATCCATCCTGAAGTGAATTTATTATCACTTAGATTTGTAATCCAACTAGTGTCAGAATAACCTTCTAGTATCACGAGATAATCATTATAATGTAATCCCAGGTTTATGATTTTTTTAAGACAAGCAAGAATTCTTGCTATAGCTTTCCAATGTTAATTACTAGGTTTTCTTGCAAACCTTGATAGTTAGCACACAGCAAATTCTATATTAGGCCTAGTATAGTGCATTGCATACATTAGACTTCCTATAGCACTTTCATATTCTAATTGTGCTACAGGTTTCCCTATATTTTCTTCTAATTTGAAGTTAGACTCATAGAGTGTATTGAACTTCTTAATTTTAACATGTTCAAACTTTTCTAATACCTTTTTAGTGTAATGAGATTGACTTAAAGCAAAACCAATTTCATGTTTATGCACATTTATGCCCAATATTGTATCTACTTCATTCAAATCCTTCATCTAGGGCTTAGAAGTTAGATACTTCTTTGTTTGATGAATCCTTTCTAAGTTCGTCCTGATGATTAACATATCATCTACATATAGACAAATTATTACTCCATAGTCCTTAGTAAATTTGGAGTATATACATCTATCTGCACTATCATGTGAAAAGCCATTTATAACACCACGGAATCAAACTTCTCATGCCATTGTTTAGGCGCTTGTTTTAAGCCATATAAGGATTTAACTAGTTTACAAACTTTCTTTTCATTTCTGGGTAGCACATAGCCTTCCGGTTGTTCTATATAAACTTCGTCATTAAGATCTCCATTGAGAAAAGCCGTTTTAACATCCATTTGATGTATATGAAGCTTATAAATGGATGCTGATGCTATAAGAGTCCTAATAGAAGTCATTCTTGCCACAAGTGTATAAGTATCAAAATAGTCTAGACCTTCCTTTTGTCTAAACCCTTTAGCTACCAACCTTGCCTTAAAGTTTTGTAGTGAACTATCAGTATCTTATTTTCTTCTAAATACTCACTTATATTCTATAGGCTTTGATCTTGGAGGCAAATCAATCAAAACCCAAGTATTATTAGATAATATTGAGTCTATTTCATCATCTGCTGCTTCTTTCCAAAAAGCTGAGTCTCTAGAGACCATAGTCTCTTTGAATGTTTGAGGATCCCTCTCTATATTTAACACAATAGGGATCTTATTTATTATAGAATTCCTAGTTCCTTCAACCAAAAAAGATATAGCCGAAGAAGAGATAAAATCTTGATCCATATCTTTACTTTTTCTCATTCTTTGGCTCCTTCTTGATTCAACCATTTCTTCTTATTTAGAGGTTTATTTCTTTGATCTACAATAGTTTCTTGAGAAACTTCTATATCCTTTTGGGGATATTCCAAATTAGGGGTTGAATCATTAATGAATTTATTTTCAATAAATTTTACCTCTCTTAATTCAATAATTGAATTAGACACTGAGTAAAAAATTCTATATGCTTTAGAATTTTGAGCAAATCCTATGTAGATGCCTTTTATGGCTCTCGGCCCCAATTTAGTTCTCTTTTGATTTGGAACATGATAAAAGGCTAAACACCCCCACACTTTCAAATAATTTAAGTTTGGTTTTCTTCCTTTTCATATTTCATATTGAGAAACCTTTCTATTTCTTGACAGTGTTCTATTATGAATATGACATACCATCAATAATGCCTCACCCCAAAGATTATTGGGTAACTTGGCATTTAACAACATTAAATTAACCATATCCACTAATATACGGTTCTTTCTCTCCGCTAAACCATTTTGTTGCGGAGTATATGGATCAGAAGATTCATGCACAATACAATGTAATTCACAAAAAGAATCAAATTCACTAGAAAAATATTATCCACTTCTATCACTATGAAGAACTTTTATCTCTTATCATGCATGTTTTCTACTTCCAACTTATACTTGTTAAACATTTCAAATGCTTCATCTTTATTTCTTAGCAAATACATATAAGTAAATTTAGAACAATCATTAACAAAGGTTATAAAATACCTTTTACCTCCTCTAGTAATTTTACCATTTAATTCACAAATATCACTATGTATTAATTCTAATAAATGTGTATTTCTTTCAACTTTAGAAAATGGTTTCTTAGTAATTTTGGATTGTATGCAAATCTCACATTTCTTATTAAAATCCCTATTATTAAAATTAAAGTAGTTATGTTTATGCATACATTCAATTGACTTGTAATTTAAATGTGCTAATCTACTATATCATAAATCACAGAAATCAACAATATACACAGAAACATTCACTTTATCATTAATATTAAGTTTGAACATGCCTTTTATATAATATCCTTTTCCTACATACATTTCATACTTAAGCAAGATAATTTTATCAAATTCTATTACAATTTTAAATCCTCTCTTACATAAGAGACTAGTAGAAACTAAATTCTTCCTTAGATCTGAAACATAAAGTACATTCACTAAGCTTAACTTCTTTCCAAATGTGAACTTCAATTCTACTATTCCTTGACCGCATACTTTAGCCGAGTTATCATTTCCCATCAACACCTCTCAATTGTTCACTTCTTCATATGTCTTGAATTGATCACGATCATTGCAAACATGAATGGTAGCACTGGAGTCTAACCACCACTCAAGTGATTTTTCTTGTGTTGCCATATTGAGTTCTATGATCATACCAATATGCATGTATTGAACTCCTTCAGTGATCATAGCAACCAAGTCTTTTTCTTTCACTAAGTTGGCCTTGGAATTTGACGTTTCTTTTGAGTTATTACCCTTTTTCAGAAGTCGACAGTCCTTGATATAATGCCCTTTCTTGTGGCAATGAAAACATGATCTTTGTCTCTTTTTATCTTGCTTATAATTGGCCTTCTTTTCACCAACATGATTCACCTTTAAATTTTGAGAAAGATATGTAGCATCACGTTTTCGAGTTTCCTCGTCTATATGTAGATGTCCTAGTAATTTCTCAATAGTAAAGTCTTCACTAAGATGAAGGAGTTTCTTCCTATAATCATTCCAAGTTAAAAATAATTTTGAAATAATCGCTCTAACTTTTAATATTTCAAGAATTACCACATGTAGATCACAAAGTCTACTAACCAAGATTTGTAACTCATGAACTTGATCCATAATAGGCACATCATCAACCATACTGAACTCAAAATACTTTAACATTATGAATTTATCCATACCTTGTCGCTCATTGTTGTATTTCTCTTCCAAAGATTTCCAAATCTCTAACAGCAATTGAATTAACATATAGAGATTATAAAGTGTATATGATAAAGTATTGAGAATATGACCTCGGTATGCAAAAGTATCCTCATCATGCTTTTTCTTTAATTGGATAACTCCTTCCTTTTCTTTCTTGGAAGCATCTTCAACGGTACGGGGAATTGGAGTAGTATTCGGATCAAGCACATAAGCAGATTGAGTACCGAAGGGAGAAACATCATCTTGTCCTTCCAACGATTAAAATTTGTTGCATCAAACCAATCTAGTTTGACAAATTCTTGATTCATAATCTTGAAAGTAGTATTTTGATCTTGAGTAATCTGTAAGAAATATCTCTCCAAAATTGTTAAGAAAATATGGTATAGAAGATGATCAAGAACTTGAATTTTGTTATGGTTTCAAGACACGAATCATTTCACTATCTTTAGAGAGATATTCGCCCCCGCACGTAATTGCTATTGAGTTGATAACGATACTCCCTCAGGATACAATAGGATCTCTATAAATTTCTTGATTAGCAATAACAAAAAAATTTTTTCACTCTTTTTGAACTTGAGAAATTAATATAAGCTTTGCAAAGTTTTAGAACACTTAAACTCACACAAACACAGTAAAAGTGAGTCAGAAGTGTTTGATAGCGGGGTATTTAAAGTTGCCGAGAAGACACAATACGAAGCATCAGCAACGTACATAAAGCATTGCAATCTTTCTGAACCAACACTAGCATGAAACAATACAACTATATGGCTCCTGACTGGTTCGTATAAAGTCACTACTTTTGCTTGATTGCTATTCTGGAAAGTCACGTCTGTAGATCCATATAGCGAAGGCCATAGAATGGTCATGCCTATATGTTGCTCCAGGTAGACTTTCACAAAGCCATTTAATGGCAATGTTAGCAAAGTGTGACCAGTACACAACAAACGGTTAGTAACCGTTCCTTTTTGCATTAATTTTATCTAAATAAATAATAAATAATTACTATTTATTTAGTTTGATACTTGCAAATTTCCTTTAGTGTGTGAAAACATGCATTAACCTATATATAGCTACCGTATTACTATAACAGAAATACATATTTACGTATGTTGACGTGCGAAGGATCTACTGAGAGGCTCGCCAACGTGAAGTTTCACATGTGAGGAAGCGAATGGAATATCCATCTGCATGCATTAGTGTGAGTCTGGGGAGGCTTGGGCAGAGTGTGGTTGAATCTTTAGGAGATTCAGATTCTTCAGGAGATAACGCATTCTCTAATAATATATGAAATTGAAAATTAAAGACGACGACGAAGACAACATCATCAATAAACATTTTCGGAGCAAACAATAATTTATTGCAATCATATGAAATCATGTTCTAGACTGTACAGACAAGATTACGTACTGAGAATTTTGGTGGATATCATTTAACAAATTGAGAAATATGAAACCTTTTTAAAAGGCAGTTATATATACTGCACAGATTTGGTTACTTTGTCAAAGGTGAAAATGCATCCTGGTTGTTCATCTTGTGAAAGTTTTAGGAATTCTTTTTTATACATTAAAATCAACTGTAACAATTAAATTATATATATTTGGGTGACTTCACAAAATCAGCTACTGTATAACATGATTCTAGCATATAATACTTCCTTTTTTTGAAAAAAAGAATATACTTAAAACATTATGCCAGGTATCAATTAGTGCGACTCGAGACCTATAATTAAAGACTGAAAGTTCTGCCTCATATTTACAGAGGGTTTGGAGGATAATGCAGAACAAACTTTCACCATCTTAAATTAACTGAAAAGAAAGAAATATAACTTTTTTTAACACACTTGAGTTAAATTTTCAATCTGTAGGGATAAATATATTAATTATAAGATTGGATTTTTTGTGTTTTATACAACGATGGTCAAAAGCCCAACCCCAAAACTAGTTAACGAGACAAAAGAGGGGAAGCTTAGCTCCACACCGATCTTGCCATGACAGACTTGCAAGAGAAGGAGTAGGATGCTCCAACAAAGGACAAACAGGAAAAGTGTCATGCCTCAAATTTGGCCAGAATTAGTGCGTCGATTGTTACCCTTTAGCTAAAAGAATGCAATAAAATACCTTCTGTTGTTGGTAACCTCATCAGTGTTGTCAACTGTGGATAATGAGTTTGAGTCTGACAATAATAGAAGCAAAAGGAAATATGAAAAATAGATTAAAAAAGTAAAATTTAGTTGAGATATATATTTTTATTTAATATTAAAGTATATTATTTTGTGTAGGTTTTTTTTATTATTTTCTGTTTTCTATAAAAAAAATTTTGAATATTTACAAGAATTTTTTATTATTAAAAAATTATAATATAATATTCATTATATTCTTCACCAATGAAGAGCTCTTATTCAATTCAGCAATGCTATATGTCACGACAATGTTTTCGTGCAAACTGCACGAATTCTTGATTCAACCAATAAGAAGACGGATGAAAATGGAAGGGAGAGAGAAAAACTTGGCAATGGACGAAAAATATGGTGGAGTAACCAATCAAATGCATTCGCTATGGAAACACGAAAACACTATTAGTAACAAAGGTGCAGTCTAATTTGGTCCACGCTTATTTCTGGATCATGTCACAGTCCAACCTTTTACACTCCTAAAACACAAAAATAATCTCAAGTCATCTTCGAAATCATGAAAATGCCATAAACCTTCCACCTCCCCTCTTCTACATATCGCTGCCACCACCAAACCAATCTCCGACAAGTCGACGCTCTGACATGGGTAGCAGCGACAAGAAAGAGCCATCCCGCTATTAGCCACCGAGATGCCACTGTTGCTTGTGGTACGTCGCTGCTGCTGCGATGAACTGGCAACAATGGCAATACCGCCTGGTCGACGTCCTTGACGTACCACAATACCAATCGTGGTGGGAGCGGGAGTCGTCGAAGGTGGGGTTGAGGCAGCACACGGGGATACATAATTTCTATTTTCCTAGATCTGTACATTTAGTTTGCTATGCCAATTGTTCTGAATTGGGAGGTTCTAAAAGTTTTAGATTTTCAATTGTGTTTCAAACATAGAAATTATTTTAAGATTAAAACTGCAACTTTGTGTATTGGTTCTCAAATGGTTATCATTGAATTCCTGCATATGTTAAGTAAACTACAACTCAAGCACACCGGGTTACAGAACTGCAACCCACAAGCTTCAACAAGATGATGCAGCGTCAGCATGGGCAACAGTCTAGTCAATACTTTTTTTTTTCATTCGGGTTGTTTCTTTTTTGTTTGTCCAGTGAAACTGTGAGGACTTTCGTTGGTTCTTGAAGCTTATTCAATAGTGTGTTTTTTTTTAATATTTTTTTCAAGTAGATTTTGTTTTGGTTGAATTTTCAATAAATTTCAACGTGATTGGCACATATCTGCATATGTTCGTCATGAGTGTGGGTGAAGTCGTAAGACGGTGGGTGGTTGAAAGGGAGAATGTAAGTGAAGAGATGGATAATTTTGTAATCCTGCAATTTATTATTTTATTTTATAATTTTATATAATTATTATAATTATTATGATTTTAAATTTGAACAATAAGATTAATTGGGATGTACTAATAGTATAAATTTTTTTTATATTATTATTTAATTAAAATTTTTTATTTTTATGATCATTCAAGTAATGGATAATTATATTAAAAATTTTTATTGATATGATAATATATAATTAAATATATGTATAAAAAAATTTTATATTAATAATATATTTAAATTAAATTCTTTAACAATTTATATATTATTTAATAATTATAAAAAATGGACCATTAAATGATTCAAAAAAGATGTTGGACCAAATGAGACGGCACCAATAACAAATGTCATTTTCTTATTCAATCATTTAAAAAAGGATGGAGGTTCTCTTGCCACGTTATGCTTTTTCGGTGATGGGTGGCTTTCTCTTACTTTTTTCTGTTACTGGATAGGTGTTTGGAGTTGCATGTGGCAGACAGGTCCGATCGCCCAGCCCGATCTGATTTTCTCTTTCATGTTTGTGGCACAAGTGCAACGATTGAGTAGGGTGGCAAAGGGTGAGTGAGATGGAAATGAGAAATCAGAGCATAGAGATTGATGAGTGGTTTAGTGCCCCAATAATACAATTATTGAATTACAAAATAAAAATATATTTTTAAAATCTTTTGATATTTTGTAAAAAATAAAATAAAATTGACTTAAAACTTTTTAAAATGCCATAATAGAGTTGTTGGTATCCTTATCAAATGTTTTTATCAAAATCCTCTATTATTTAAAAGATTCTATTAATTGATAGGTCTCCAAACAAAATAATCATCAATATCGTAAAATATATATGATTACTTAACATATACCATGAAATAATAAATCCTATTTTTATTTAAAAAAATATTATTAAGCAATTATAAAAACATTTGACTGAAAAATATAATTGTTTAATATTAAGGAAAGTCTGAGTTCTTTTCTTCTGTGTTTGACTTGGGAGTCCAACCAGTCCATCAAGGCTCTTTAGAAGTCAGTTTCATGAGAGTGGCATGCTTGGCTGTAAAGAATTGCGTGGATTTGGTTTTAATTTTATCACGTTTCTTTGATAATTGCAAGTAGAATTTTAATATTATTTATTTTAAATCTTTAAAAAGCCCAATACCTTTTCACGGACACGTCCGCGTTGATTTATCGGAAAATTCCTTCCGCACGCCCGATATGTCGACTTTCTTTGTGCGTGAGGCGATTTCACTCTAGTCCAAAGAGAAATATTTTTGTATTATAGACACAAGCAAATAGAGAAATAAACAAAGCTAATGAGTGTTAAAAGAGAAAAGGATATTAAACTGACCATCTTTGTTTCTTAATTTCTCCCTTTACACATTGTCTATTTTCTATATTTAAATAACATTTATTTTCAGTTCAAAATATAACTTTTCCCCTCTAAATTATCAGTTTTCCAATTTAAATTGGGTTGGTTTATTATGAGGATAAAAAAATTTTAATATTAATTTTTTTTAATCTATAAAACTCAAACTCAAAATCTTCCTTAAAGGTAATAAATGTCAAACTATTAAACCAACCAAATATCACTAAATACACATTTATAAAAAGATAAATAATTTTATAATTTTATAAGATGCAAACATTCGTATAATTGATCATATATATATGTGATCATAATTCACTCTCTTCATTATAGTACTTTTTTAATATTTGATTCAAAACTTCATATTTAAAACTTTTAACAACAAAAAATAATTTCATTTGGTAAGTTTGAAAGATTCCTTTGCGTTTGTTTTATAAATTAAATTTGGTAAGATTTATCATGAATTGATTTGAACTTAAATTTAATTACATATATTAAGTACTTTACTTTTAATATAAATAAATTATTTAATAAAATAAATAAAATTTTAAATTATTATTATTATTATTATTATTATTATTTTGGCTGGCAACAGCTGCCTAGGCATTTATGTGGTCCCTCTAGAGCAGGCAGTCCCCTGGATTGTCAAAGGGTAAATACGGTACCCAACTCCGGGAAGTGGTCCAACGGCACCAAGCTTTTCTGCCAACAGCCTCGCGATTCATTTTTAGTAAGTTTTAAATAAAATAGTTTTATCCTTTTTATAACATCAAAATTTAATTTGAGAGAAAGGCTTATTTCAATCTAAAGTTATGCTATATTTTCGAATTTATTGAGTGTTTGTAGATTACCTATTAAAAAAAGAAAAATCTAAGAATAGAATTTAAGATATGATAATATATGAATAGATTTTAAGATATGGTGATATATGAATAGAAGGTTGATTAGATAAATTAACCTCCCATTAGCATATAATATTTTTGTATATAAAATTAAATTTTTAAACTAAATTGAATTAAATTAAATCAAATTGTTTTATATTTCTAAACATTTTTAGAATCAAATCAACATGCTCTTCACAAGGTTAACTATTACGAATTTCATACAAGAGATGTCACCTTGAAAGGGAGACTTTATAAAAATTTCACTCTTTTATTCCAATAGCTAATTTTTGAAATGTAGTTCTTCTAAAGACTTATGCTCATTATAAATAGTGCTTTCGTTGAGAGCTGACCAATTGGAAGGGGCTAGCTACGGAGGGTTTTGACCAGTGGAGGGTTCTGACTAATCTGAGAGGTGATCGTGATCGAATAAAATATCGTCGAATGAAGTGTCTCGAAAGGGATGACAATGTTATGAATTTTATATCAGAGAAGTCACATTGAAATGGAGGCTTTATAAGAATCTGAACTCTCCCATTGTAATAACTAATTTTTGAAATGTAGTTTTTCCAACAACTTATACTCGTTACACTAACAGTTGTGCTAATGCGCTTGCTCACATGGGTTTTAGGCAAGATGAGGGTTTGGTTGTCCTGGCCCAGCCTCCTGCGCGGTTTCAACCTCTTCTTCTAGCTGATGCTAAAGGAGCCGTGTTTATTCGGTACCTTTCTTTGTTTATCTTTCCACTGTACCCAGAAAAGAAAAAAAAACAACATTTTTAAAATGCGATGCCTTTGTTAATCACGTGTGAAAAAACATATGGACATAATTGGATCCGAGAGATAATGTCCTAGACTCAAACCATCACAATGCCAATAATTTCACTATCATATTTCTACTATAAATATTCATTCGTCGCCATTGACTATTGTGCCTCTCACATTCTTTTCCCATCTCTCCCAAACATACGTATTGAGGAATAGAATGCAGAATCCAGCGGGAAAGAACATGGCAATGGCTGTGACTCCAGCAGCTCGTGCCACAGAGCTATTTCCAAGGGTTGTGAGCAATGCCTTGGTCTCTAGAGAAGAAGAGAAGCAGATAGAAATCCAAGAGAATAATGGGCACATGAACCTTGCTATCCCCCACCACATTGGAGAAACACAAGCCAATTTGTGTGAAGTGATTGCTCACTATGTGGAGACTCTAAATCAGTACAACTTGCGCAACTTGGGTAGGCTTTCGATGGTTTTACTTTACTCCCATGTATGATGTATCTATCTACATATATGATACTATATAATTGCAAGAAATATACTAATGTCTTCCACGTGCTAGTGCAGGCTACCCTACTAATCAAGATTTCAACTATGACGCATTGGCACCATTGCTTCATTTTCACCTAAACAATGCAGGTGATCCATTTCAAGGAAGCAGCTTCTCTCTAAACTCAACAACATTTGAAGTTTGCGTGCTTGATTGGTTTGCCAACTTGTGGGAGATAGAGAAGGGTGAGTACTGGGGGTACGTCACAACTGGTGGAACTGAAGGCAACCTTCATGGGATTTTAGTAGGGTCAGTTTTCTTTTAAAACTTGATTCCTAGAGCTAGCATTTTGTTATTTCAAAAATTTATCCTAAACATAAACATTGATTTATATATGTTAATGTATACATATAGGAGAGAACAATTTCCAGATGGGGTTCTATATACCTCCCAGGACTCGCATTATTCAATATTCAAAATAGCAAGAATGTATCGAATGCAATGCGAGAAGGTTGCCACTTTGGTCTCTGGTGAGATTGATTGCGCTGATCTAAAGGCTTTATTACTTGCTCACAAGGACAAGCCAGCCATCATCAATCTGAACATAGGTCTTGAACTCGTCTTTGATAGCTATATCATTTTTCAATTAACAAGTTTGTGCACACACACTGTGTACAAGATGTATTAACATTTGACTAAAAAGGGTTGTACTGTAGGGACAACTATGAAAGGAGGTGTTGACGACCTTGATCTTGTAATACAAACACTTGAGGAAAGTGGCTTCACTCGTGATCGATTCTACATTCATTGTGATGGAGCATTACTTGGAATTATGCTGCCTTTTGTGAAACAAGTGAGTTATATCAACTTTATATATATATATATATATATATATATATATATATATATATATATATATATATATATATATAAGGAGTGTATCAAATAAGAGGAGTGATTCATCATGAGAGTGAGAAAAGCAAATTTGGACGTATAACTATACATGGATGGCCAAAATTTAAAGTTGTTTAAAAGTCACATGATTATTTAAAAAAAATCATGTGATTTTATATTTTAATCTTGACCATTCACGTAAGATCTAATGGTTAAGATTTGCTCCTCTCACTCTCATAATAAATCACTGCTCTCATGTGATATGCTTCCCATATATATATATATATATATATATATATATATATATATATATATATATATATAATAAGAATCTTATTTTTACATCAAAAATAGATATTTTTAATGGATATTATAGAAAGGTAAAGATGTAAAATCTTAATACTATTTACTATTATCAAATGCTTTGTATCTTTTTTTTTTTTTCATGATATAAAAAGAGAAATCACTTTTAATATATAAATAATATCACTCTTGCTTCAATATAGAGCGCCAAAATGAGAGATCCTGCGGATGTATGTGTGGATAGTGGAACCAACTCTTCTTTGCCTTATTTCCAATTTATAAGCTTGTTCACAAAGTACAAATAGACAACTAAAAGTTGAAAGCGCAGTCAAACTCTAAGAAAAGTTATTGTTTTTTTTTGGGTTGCTATCAAATACTTATTCGTGTGTTCGGGTCCGTAGAATTGATTTTAAATCCCCAGAATTGATTTTGAGGGTTTTTGATGATGTTTGATTATCTATTCTCAGAATCAATTCTGTTATTTAGAATTGATTCTAGAAGAAGTGAAAATTTTTATTTTTTGTCAAAATCACTTTTAGAGAAGATATCAAATATAAATTACTTTACCTCAAAATCAATTCTAAAAAAGTAAAATCAAACACATTAATAGTATGCTTGGATTTCAGTTTTGGGGGGGTAGAATCAATGTTGACCCCCAAAATTGATTTTGACAATTTTTAATGATATTTGATTTTTAGGTTTTAAAATCAGGTTTTATCTTTAGAATTGATTACAAGAGAAGTGAAAATTTATTATTACTTTATGTTAAAATCACTTTTAGAGAAATTATCAAATATAAGGGTGCATTTGTTTTAGATTTTTAAAAAAATGATTTTAAAATTTAAATTTTATATATAATAAAAATAGCTAAAAACTGATTTTTTTTCTCAAAAGTTATTTTTTTCAGCTTCTCCAAAAAAGCTGAAAACTGATTTTTTTTTATAATCTAATTATTTTAAAAAATTTATACAAATATATGAAAATTGATTTTTTTGATAAAAAGTGATTTTTTTGCTAAAAAAGCACAAACATACACGCCCTAAATAACTTTACTTCAAAATTAATTCTAACTAAGTGTGTGTTTAGTTTTACTTTTGTAGAATTGATTCTAGATATAATTTATTTTATTGAAATTAATTTGGTTAAAATTGATTTTGAGGTAAAGTGATTTATATTTGGTAGTTGTTCTAAAAATGATTTTAGCATAAAGTAAAAAATTTTCACTTTTTTCTAGAATCAATTCTAAAGACAAAAATTGATTTTGAGCAATGAAAATCAAACATCATCAAAATTTGAAATAATCAATTCTAGGGGCCATAATTGACTTTAGTGGTTGCAAACGGGTTTCCAAACATACCATAAATCAATTCTGACAGAATTAATTTTACCTAAAATCAATTCTATAAACGTAGAAACAAACACACACATATTTTCCTTATACTTAAGATGTTTGATTGTTAGTTACTCCCACCGTTTCCATTTATCTGTCAATTTGAATAACTTGATATATTATTAAATTAATAAATCTTGATTTAGATATATTAATTTAAGAATGTATTAAATTATCCAAATTGATAGATAAATTGAAACAGATGAAGTACTTATTAAGGTATATGATTGAAAGAAAAAAACCAAAAAAAAAAGATAAAATTGATGAATTTATAAACTGGAGGCCTACTTGGTTGGGATGTATCCACTTTATTATTACCTCTGATTCACTTTATCCATTACTTTAATTTAGTTTTATGTACAAAAATTAAGATGCTTAAAGTCAAGACTTAATTATTAAACATGTTTATTAAAAGATTCTTATTTAATTTATGACATACAATTAATTCATTATATTAATATCACACTATATTTTTCTATTAATGATATATTAAAGTGTCAATGGTAAAATTGGAAAATGAATAATAAATACTTTATCCATATGTAAGAATGACAAATAAAATGAACCAAAAATTTCTTTCTCAAAGTGACAAATAAAGTGAATTGGAGGTAGTATTTCATCTTAGTTGACTAAATTTGATGAAAAAGTTATAGAGGTATAAACTTTGTCAAAATTTTATTATTAGAATGATGTGACATATATTTTAATTTTTAGATTAATAATATTATTTTATTTCATTCAATAACTATTATAATTTATATCGAAATTGTAATTTTTTTTGGTTATGTAGTACTATTCAACTTTTTTTAATTAATATGTCACTATATAAAATATTTTTATATTATCAATAATCAACTTTGTAGTGACTATTTATTTATAAATATATTTGATTATATTAAATTAGTTTAAGGATTTAATTTGAATACACTGTCAGTGTAAAGATTTTTTACATAAACATTTAATCATATATTGCCACATCAGTAAAAATTTTTGATATAACCACCCACT
Source organism: Pterocarpus macrocarpus (assembly GCA_031439585.1). Classification (NCBI taxonomy): domain Eukaryota; kingdom Viridiplantae; phylum Streptophyta; class Magnoliopsida; order Fabales; family Fabaceae; genus Pterocarpus; species Pterocarpus macrocarpus. The sequence goes on along the minus strand of CM062516.1, from coordinate 57,039,727 downwards.
ACTTAAATGGTCAAGCAAATGGAAGGTTTTGATTGGATACTTTTACACTGTCAGTGCATCCCAATTAAACTCTTAGTTTAATATACCAAATTTATTAAAGAATGTAATGATATATTATCAAATGTAAGTTTATTCTTTAAAAAATTCATAGGGTTTTATTAACCAATGACTTGTTGAGGAATCAAGAGAGAAAAAATTTGAATTGAATAGTAAGTTTTTTTAAGTTTTCAATACATTAAATACATTGAAAATTTTAAAATTTTTGTATTCTTGATTCCTTAACCTTAAGGCAGTGGACAGCAAAACCCAAATTAATAGTACACAAAGTTAAATTCAAACTAATTAAGGAATCATACTTTTGTTCGAGATTGCATGAGTGCAAACCTACTTATTTTTTGGGGAGATTGATTCCTACTTAATTATGATTCCATTTTAAAATATGGTGATTGCACAGGCACCAAGGATTACCTTCAAGAAACCCATTGGAAGCGTAGCTATTTCTGGGCATAAGTTCTTGGGATGCCCGATTCCTTGTGGTGTTGTAATAACTCGTTCGGAATACATCAATGCCCTTTCTAGAGATGTTGAAATCATTGCTTCAAGGGATGCCACAATCACAGGTAGCCGTTGCGGGCATGCTTCAATCTTCCTTTGGTATGCTCTCAAAAAAAGAGGGTTAGGGCTGAAGAAAGAAGTGAAGAAGTGCATAATGAATGCACGTTACTTACAAGAGCGACTACGTGATGCTGGCATTGGTGCAATGGTGAATGAGTTTAACAATACGGTTGTCTTTGAGAGGCCTATAGATGATGACTTTACCCGTAGGTGGAATTTGGCATGCAAAGGAAATATTGCGCACGTGGTGGTAATGCAGCACGTTACCATTGAAATGTTGGACTCCTTTGTTACTGAATTTATTCAAAAACGATCCTTTTGGTTCAAGGATGGACGGTTTCACCCTTTGTGCATTGCAGACGACGTTGGTGCTGCAAATTGTTCTTGTTCACTCCATAATTCATTATCGTGATTGAGAATGTAATAACTAATCGATATGTGATGTTAAAGAATTGACTGAAACGTGTGCACTTGTCAGTTCAACGAACCAACAATCAGAGCATATATATATATATTATTTAATCCCAGAATTTATGACCACTATTATGTTATTAGGTCCATTGTTATTAAACATTGCTTATTATTGAGTATAAAATCCTATGTACAGATATAATATGGATACAAAAATATGGATATAATATTGATATGAAAATATAAAAATGATTAAAAATTATAAGACACAAATATAATATATAAAATTATTATAAAATTACAATAAAAACATGAAAGTTAAATTAAAGGAGTGGAATGAAAAAACTTGAGGGCGGGGTTGTTCTCAACAGGGGAAATGTCATGCCATTAGATGAATTAGAAGATGATGGGGATGCTAAGTTGGCCGATGAGGTGCAGAGCGGACTTGTCAGCAACCAACATAGCTAGGAGTTAGTTAAAGTAAAAATTGTCAGGTGCTCTTAGAGAAATTTGGTGAGGAGGAAAGGGAGCGCAACATCAGAGAGAGGAGGAACAACAGAATGTTGAGGGATTTCGTGTGGCGAGAGAATATATCGATTAGGATTTGAGAGAAAAATTTGGTGTCATTGTATATTGTGTCATTGTGTCATCTGAATATTCCTTCCCTCAATTTATTTTCCCTTTCTGTTTCAGCTACCAATTGTTTCATTCCCTTATTAGCACAATACCACAATTAATACAATATATTGTTAGAAGTAATAAGAAATGAGAGAAAATGAATTTCGGTGATTGATTTTTGCCGGGATGAGTAGTATATATACAGGAGTATGAATCAGTTAGTGTGTAATTAACTTTCTGATGAAATAGTTCATAATTAGCTGAATAAATAACCACTATGTAACAAAGAATGGTTACTATATCTCACTCCTGGGCCGCCCATAGAGCAACCTGTGTATGGGGAATATCTCCTACAATGACTCATTAATAAGAAAACATGCTTTCGGACTAATCTATATTAGTCTTTGAGGATGATGTGGTTTAACGAAATTGCTACGAAGAAAAAATAAAGCAAAAGCAATACAAGGAAATATAAATGTAAGAGGGGCTACAAGAAAACAAAAATGTGTTAGATACTAATTGAGTTTTAGAGTTATATATTATTGGTGTGCTAAGTGTTGATGATATATTGTATGTGCATGGAGTGTGATATCTATGCTTTTTGTATCTTTTGTGTAATATTTTGAAAAAACCTCATTTTTTAAGAGGTTAATTGATATAATATGTACTCCACTCTTCATGAGTGTCAAGCTATCAAGTAAGGCATAGCCAAAATACAAATCATTTCAATCCATAACCAAGATCACATCAACAACACCATCTTCTACCTCTTCATGCACCTGCAGCTCGGCTTCACCATCGTGCCGTCAGCCGCTGCCTTGCGTCTCCGTGCTGACGTCAGGACTCCACTCATCCGTGGCTGCTGGTCAAACCCCCAATCCTGGTTTCTGGCTCTCTTGCGGCACCCAAGCCCGATGCCCCTCTCTCTTCTACTCTTCCTCTCCTGATTTATATAGTAGTCATTTTTTTTGTCATGAATTTTCTTTTGGCCGACTTTCCCATTGTTTTTGTTTGATAGCTATTTGCTGATAGGTCTTGCTTTGGGCTAGTTTTTGTTTGGACTGGTTCTTAACTCTTTTTATTATTATTATTATTATTATTTTTTATGAAACCCTTCATTTTAATGGGAAAAGAGAACTACTTCTCTTCTGAATACGGATTAGTGGATCATTGGCCCATTCTCTTTCTCCATTTTTTTTTATTGCTTTCATTTTTTGATTTCTCATTTTATAGTGTTTAGATGTTTCAGTTGACAGATAAGGTGTTGATTTAGTGATGGATTTATTCGCTTCTCATTAGCTGCACCTGTATTTAATATCAAATAGAGCCTGATTTATGGTATGTAAACCCTTCACCTCTTCCTAATAAGATATCCACGCATTGACACCCTGCCAACAAAAAAAAAGAAAGATGTTTTAGTTGAGGCCAAGGCTAACTGGTTAGGGGTGGCAATGGGGCGGGTTTTAGATCAATCCGAACCCACCCTTTACATTATTAAACAAGTCTCAACCCGCTTGCAGGGTTTTGATATTTAAAATATGAATCCTATCCATAAACAACCTATCCCAACCGATACCCTACCTACCCCTACCTACGACTCCTTTTAAATACTTAAAAATTATTTTATTTTTTTGAGATGAAAATTATTTAAAATTTAATTTGTATTTAGAATGTATTTGGTATGAGGGTTAAAAATAAAGTAAAAATTTTCATAGATTAGTTTCATATGAAATTACATATTAAAAAAATTTTATATCTATTTACTCCTAACCAAACATAACCCTAAAGTGATATAAATATTTAGAAAAATAACCTTATATATATGGGATGCCAATAGAGTAGGGGTAAGTTTGCTTTGAATCCGAACTCGACTTTACCCTCATCGAAACTCACCTTGTTGCAATGGGGGGGGTTTGAAACCCAACCCGACCTGGTTGGATGGGGTGGATACTTGCGGATAAAGTAGTAATTGCCATCCCTATAAGTAGCAAAATGGGATAGCCTCACAGCATTACACCCATGTTCGAGTAGACCCATCTTCATCCCCTCCCCCTTTCCCTGAAGACCCAAAAGGTAGGTGTTTAGATGTTAAAATAACAAATAGGTGATGAATAAAGTAGTCACATAAATAGATTAGAAGATGTCAAAAAAAGAATAAGTAAACAAAATGATAAAATAAAATAATGAAAAGAAAAACATAAAATGGATTTAATTTAAATATACTGTCAGTATAAAAAATTTTTACGCAGACATCCAATCATATATTGTCACATCAACAAAACTCTTTGACATAACCATCTACTACTTGAATAGTCATGCAAATGAAAGGTTTTGATTGGATGGCAATGTAAAAAAATTTTATACTGTCAGTGCACTGAAATTGAACTCATATAAAATATAAAAAATGTTTGAATTGCTTTTAATTGGGTTGATTCTCTATTTAAATGTTTGAGTTTGCTAATCTATCTTTTGAATTGTCTCATGTACTTTGTTTTAAAAAAATTTGTTCAAATTATTTGCTTGCTTGTTTAACTTAATTATTATTTTGCATTGTCTAACTTATTTTACAATTAGCGTTCATTATGTAATTAGATAATTTTTCAAAATGATTAAATAAAAAAAATCTTTTCATAATCCTTTTAATTCGTGCAATGATAATGATAGTGATTGAGTGGTCCATACTATCTTTATTGTTGTTTGAATTACAAGCAGTTATTAAGTACCTTAATGCTAATTTAAACTCTAACAAAAATGGAATTTATTTCAAATAAAAATATTTTACAAAAAAATGTTTTTATAAATAAAATAAACTAACATACAATCATATTAATAACAATGTGACTTTGATTTTCTCGTTGCACTAAATGATCATAGGAGCAAACATTTTCTGTCAAGCCAAAATTATTTTTCTCTCAATTTATTTGTTTCATTTATGTATAATCATTATATCTAAATTGTTTTTTAAAAAGCAAAAATTATTTTTTAAAAAAATGGTTCTATATTTTGTATGAATGATTGTAAAATTTCAACCTTTTTAAAAGGGTAAGATAAATATTGTCAACATTGTTAATTAATTTGTACAATTAATTTTAAAGTAATTGTCTTGAAATGTTTCATGATGCAATTGAATTCAATTCTCACTTTTTCTTATGCATATTCATACTTCTAGACTTGATCTTATTTTTTAAAAGACTAGTTTCACAAAGTCAAAAGATTTTTTTAATAATTTTCTTTAATAAATTATAGTGATTTTTAATAAATTTTAATTGCTCCCAAGTCCTAATCCCGGTATCTTCCAAGTGCGAAATGACTACCATCTCCACGATCCATCAAATGAAAAGCATAGAAGAGACCTAAACCCTCAAAGTGCCACGCACCCGTCTCCAACTACCCATCGAATAACCAGTACCCATTATGTTTGGTTCACCTCCAAATACGATCAACAAATTACGTAAATTGATCTATTTTTATACATCCAAAATCAAAACAACAGAGAACTAATAAACAAGATTGAGACTCAGATGAAGACCATCTATTTATTCGAATAAAAAATACACCATAAAATAAAATAGAGTGCTACAAAAAACGCAGAAGAAAAAGCTTTATTCTATAGTATATCAACCTGGTTCAAGTTAGATTAACTGGAGTCTCAAAAAGCTGTACCGTCTATAGTATTTCAACTAGATCTCAAATATCGGTGATTTTAAAAAAAAAAAAATAAAGGAAAGAGATTAAAATATAAGTGGTCAAATTGGGGGAAAATCCTTAGATGGCTTCAGCTAATTAAGTACTGGCATAGGCGTAGAAATAAGTCACACAGTTTGTTGGGAGTCTTCACTTTAGCCTATATTAGACCTAGTTTAGCTTAGCCTATTTAGTAAACAAGCTATGCTAAGTTAAAGATTATAAAAAAAAAAAAATTATTGGACCTAATAGATTGGCCTATTTATACTATATTATTATTATGATTATTATAATTATTATTTAAAAAAATCTAATGATAATAGAAGTATTTTAGTCTATTTAAAAATAGATTTTTGATCTATATGGAATTTTTTGGCCTATATATATATATATATATATATATATATATATATATATATATAAAGTAGCCAAAAAATTAAGCCAACCAACCCAAATCAAAACATACTAGGCCCAATATCATGCCAAAGAAAAATTCATGCCAGTTATTCAATTAGAGCCTGAATTCTGGGATAAAAATTCAAATAAGATCCCCTCCAAGATCTTTCCAAAAGATTTTCATTTCAGACCTTTATCTCCAAACAAAACACAGAGATATTACAAATTTATTCTAATAGATTCAGACTCTATGTCCATCAACCATTACAAGGACAAGGCCAATCCTCCAAACATAACTCATTCAACTTTCCAAATCCTTAAGGTCCTAGCACCTTCTGAGTTTGGAAAAAATCCAAACAATATCAAAAAATTTTCTCAAAACCTTGATCCAATTGGATATAATTACTGGGATTATATTCAAGCCTGGACCAATGTCTTCTGGCTCCAAAATAAAGCATTTCACCATTCGTGGTTAATTTATTTCAAAAGAAATGTTTTATACAAATTCCCTCATTGGTTTCATCAATGGTGGAATTTCTTTGGACCAGTTAACCAAATCCTTCTCGCTGAAGCTTTAGAAGGATTACAAACATTTTAAAAAATGATTGACTTATCAGGAGATCCTTTCCCAGTGGATCTTCATTTTTATTCAAAATTTTCTTTAGCCTGGATCTTTTCCGAGCAATATGTATTGGGCAAACGTGAAAATTCAAACTTATTGTCCTATCTCCAAAGGCAAGCTTTTGTCAAATGGTGGGCAGAATTTGATACTTCTCGAGCCAATCCTAGCAATTTCAAAGAATGGTTCAAGAATAATCCCAAACATTTATTAGCCTTTGATTCAGAATCTTGCAAGTTCTTGAATTAGAGGTCTCAAATTTTATCAACTTTAGGAGCATCCACTAGTAAATATTCCTTTGCAAAAAATTTGAAGGATATCCTAAAACTATTTCAAGAAGATGAAGCTGAATCTTCATCCAAACAGTCACTACCAGAGTCTTCTTCTTCTTCTACAGGTTCATCAGGGTTCTTACAGAATGAAGATGACTGTTTCGGAATTACTCTGGACGAAGACTGTCGAATTGGCAAAACGACAATTTGGCCTAGTCAAAAGGAATCTCTTTTTCCTCAAATGGCCAACAAAAGGAATCTGCTTTGGCAGACAAAGCAGGGTGCCCCTATCACCTTTAGTCACTTTAGGCATCAGGACAAACTTTTAACTGTTGTAATAGTTTCAGTTATGTAACTTGCGCTATAGACATTAGTCCAGTCATGTAACCTGTTCTATTGTAATAGTCAATCTTGTATCTATAAAAGGACTGCCCGTCTCAGTTGTAAGGCATCCTTTTAGAATCCTATCAGAATAGGAGAGTTTTCAAGAGTGTCTGGTGTTCTCAAGTGTAAGCTTTCCTATTTTCAATAATATATATATATATATATATATATATATATATATATATATATATATATATATATATATATATCATACCTGTTAGTCTTTCTCTCTTTCTTGCCAGTCCCGTTGGACTATCGCACTCTGGCTTCTCTGTTTTAATTTTAATTTTTTTTTGTTTTGCACTGCATATCATCCACATGCACTAGGAGTCCGCTTCCTCCATACTTCTTACCCTTGTGATCCCTTTCGCTCACCGCTTCCGAGTCTCTGGTATCAGAGCCTGAGGGGGAAGTAGGGGTATTATGGTTTGAATCTATAGATAATTTATCTGTATGAACTTGGTGTTAATGTTCTTTGTGCTGATTCTCTTTCTGTTTTGGTTGGGAAAGAAGTTTTAATGTTCTTATAAATCTGGAAGTATGCAGTAAGTCCCGTTGTGATTAAGGGCAATAAGTCAGTAGCTATGGAGGAATAAGAACATTTGAAAACTGCTTTAAAACAGAAATGAAAATAAATTTTCACCACTATAAGAATTTTAATACTCAGTTCATCAGATAAAATATTTTATAAATTCTTATCATAAAACCTTTACAGAACCTAAAGGACCTGATATCAGACGAGAATAACATTTTTAATGTTTTTCCGTTCTCTATCCTGTCGCTTTTCTACCGGCTCTTCTTCCAGTGGTCAAGACAATGACCACCAAATAAAAAAAAAACAAATAATATCTTCAAAGAGGAAATCGGATTTGAAGATATAAACGAAGAGGATCTGGGAACCTGGGAAATGCCTAAGATCCCAGAAACTCAAATTTACAAAAATGAAAAGAAAACTTTCTTCTCCAAATCTGACTACATTGTTAGGACTGTAGAAGAAGTTGTCCATTTGGATGACATAGATAAAACTTTTCAACTTCTTTCAAACAAATCCATCAGGAAACACAAAGAAGAATTCAATTTTCTTCACATAGGGTGCGTTCAAATCTCCCTCAAACCAATCATCAGATTAGATATGAACACTTCTATCCTAATCTATCTTAGAGATGCTAGACACAATCAGTTCCCTGATTCACTCCTTGGAACTATTGAAACAAGCATATGTGCTGGGCCAATTTACTTTAATTGCTTCCCAGACCTCACGATAAGTCTAATTGATAAAAATATCATGCATGTACTGACTGTTAACCTTCTTATATCTGGGCTTGATATGTGTCTGGATCTGTTCCAATCAATTTAACCTATAGGATCCAGTACAAGGTCATGAACTCCATGATATCTAGGGTTCTCAAACCAAAACAAAATGGTGAGACTATTTTATTTTTCACTGATACAACAAAAGCCAAGGTCACGATGCCAAAGGCTATCTAGTGGAATGAGATAAAATTCCTTGAAAAATGGACACTCGACAGAGTTGTTCCAGCCAAACCTAAACCAACACCTGATTTCCAAGATATTAGGCAATATGATACTGGAAAGGTTGAATTATTCTTTGATAGAAGAAATTCATTCCATTTTGGAGCCTCTTCCAGATCTGAGGTTTCTGAAGACTGCAAGACGGCTGCTTCAATTATGTCTAGAAGATCTTTTTCTATAGCCTCACAAACTGAAATTCTAAACATCCAACTCTGTGGATTAGACACATCTTCTAGCCTTCCAAGGCCGGTTTACCAAAAGGAAGATGATGACCAGAAATCCGTTCAATCTCCTACATACTCCTCTAGGAATGAACCTTATGATGTGTAAGTTCACCATAGATAAAGAATCCCTTAGGAAAAACTTTTACTCTGAAGAGTTGACCCCTCAAAGAAAATGATTTTTTCAGCATTTTTAGGGAAAAATAGAGAAAATATTCAAAAAAAGTTTTATGAATTTCTTGAAAAGGTCAAACAAAATATCCTATTTTTTGACTGGTTCCATGCCTATTCTGTTGTCAATGGGATCGATTATCCCTGGAAAACAGACTTAGGCGAAAAAACCCTTGAGGTTCTTTGGCATCTCAAGGATAATGAAACCGTTCAATTTGAACTTCCTCCTGAAACAAAATTTTAGCTTCCTAATATTAAGGATGCTGATGGCAAACCCATCATGGCATCACCTTTCAAATTCAGAAAGGATGATGAACCTTTAAATCCAAGAGACATCAAGAGTCTCATGGAGCAATCCAATTACACAAAGAAGTATCTTCAAACTTTAGGTCTGAAACTTCTTGGGAAAACTATCAAAATCAAAGAGGAGCCTTCTTCCTCTAAAGTTATTCCCAAAAAACAAGTTGTCAAACCTCTCTTTAAACCTTTCAAGGCTAGTAAAACTCTTAGTCTTCAACCTAAACCAATCTCTTCTCAAAAAGAATTCTTGAACAAAATCAATGAAAAACTCATACTTCTTGAAATGACTGTCCCTGATACTCCCCAACAGGAACCTTCTAGGACTAGCTCTAGAATTGTCATTAATACTCCAGAAAAATCAAACGCTATATAAAACTATATATATATATATATATATATATATATATATATATATATATATATATATACACACACACACACATATAAAAGTCTTTTAACCCATTTAATTAAGAATAGACTATTTAGAAGCCTTATTATTAAGTAGGCATCTAAATAAGTGATGATATCAGAGGACTTGAGAAAGGGGGTTTAAATCAAGTCCCTTGGTCCTTTTAAATTTTTCTGCATACTTGAACAGCTTATTAGCAAAGTTCATATAATGTCTATCTCGCATTTAGGTGATATCTCCAAAACTCGATATAAAAACAGAGATAATGTAAAATACATAATGCAGATTATGTTTAAGTTATTTTAGAAATATAACCCAGATTAATATAAAGCAAATATAATAGTAATATGTATATAATCTAAAAGAGAGAGATAAGAGAAGTTTGCACCAATGATTTTTATACTGGTTCAATCTCCAATATGGAGTCTACATTCAGTCCCTATCACCTGTGGGATTTTTCACTATAATGAGTAATCTTTTATAATAGCATCTCTAAGCCAACACTAAGTAGTCTTTTACAACAGTTTCTCTAAGCTGACACCGAGTAATCTTTGATAAGAGCCTTTCAATGCTCACCTCAAGTAGTCTTTTACAAGAGCCTTTCTAAGTTCACAAAACTCTTAGAATCCTTTTCTTCACCAACTAGGATTCACTCTTCTATTGTTTCCTCAAGGTACTCTCTCTAATTCTTGAATTACTCTCTAACCTCTCACTAGCTATTCACTCACAGAATTACACCTCACACTTATGAAGCTTCAATACAAAATTTAGAGAAAGATAAATAGAAAAATGACACCGGTTGTAGTATGATATGAATAATGATAACTCCTTGGTTTTTCTTCGCTTCTCTTGTCTTCTCTTCAATTCTCTATTATTCCATAGTTGCTGCAGGTCTTCATATATAGGCTGAAGTATGATGGTTGAAGTACAATTGGTATAATACTTTAGGAATGTGGTATATTTTTCTTGATTTGGTTTTTCATATAAGAACGGAAAGCTCATTATTTTCTCACCGTTGCCTTCTTTTTTTGCATTGCTACTTTCCTCTTTATTTGCTAATTTTATTTCCTTTCCATTCTTGTTAGCCATCATACTATTTTTCAATATATTTGAGTCTCAGCAAATCTTCATGTAATGGCCTAATCGTAGATTGCATCCTTCCTTATTTAGTTCATCGAAATCTGCTCGAAGGTTTTCCCTATTGTGCTGATTTTGATTGGCATTCCTTTCCTGGAAGTGAGCCGTTGGATCCTTCTTCATGTTGTATATATGGCTCTTTTCCTTCTTGGTAGCTTTTCCATCTTGATTAGCTTGTATGTCAACATTTATTTTCCTGCAAAACATTTCTTATTGCCAATATCAAGTTATTAGTACATTATGTTTGTAATCATCACATTAATAAAAAGTATTACAAACCTAACAATAAGCTTTCGGGTCAGGTCAGACTTTTGAAAATATCAGACTAAGGTAGTAAAAAAATTTATATCAGGTAAAAGGCTCAAGTTCAAGTTACATTTTGGGAATACATTTCAGGTTTATTTAAGTCAAAATTTAACCTAATCTCACTTAGTTCTAGATCTACACATTGGATAGCCATTGAATATTGTTAATGCTTGGCAAGTGGAAAGATTTACTTTTTGTTCAAACAAAATAAGGAAGCACATGGAAATCAAAAAGGAAAATTTCACTATAAGAAAAAATGCTGTGCACCTTTCACCGAAATGGAAAACGATACAATCATATAACAAAACGTTGAAAAGATCTACTTGCTATTTTGGTTATGATTATAGAGGTTCAATCTTCCTTCAAAAGAAATAGAAAAATAAAAAATAAAAAATCGTCCTTAAAAGTTAAAACAAATTTCTCCATGTGCAAAAACCTTTGCTAGCATCAAGGGAATGAATCTTCTAATGTGAAAATCTCACATGATATTATCATGTATTGATTTTTACCATTGAACAGGAGGATAGGGTCAAGTAATCAATTGTGAAAATTAACACATAATAAATTTATATGAGATTTTCACGGATCCATTCCCCTGGCACCAAACTCTTTTGAGGATTGCTTGATCCAAGATGGAATTCCGATCCACTTTGCCTCCACTAACACATCCTTCTCCTCATCCACCGTCTAGACAATTAGCGGGTTTGGCCAGAGAGCACGAAGGCTTCACTCTCCTAATACTTTCTACGCTCTTTTCCTTTCTTAATTTTTATATATACGTATATAATATCTTTGGCCACAGTTTAAGTTAATATCGACATATGTTTGGCACCAATAAAGTATCAGTGTGATAGCGTCCAAGATTACTGCAAACTCACGATTTTCATGTTGTCACCTCATAATTCCCACCCCTGTCGGTCACGATAAAGATACAGCTACTATAAATTAATCATAGGCTCATCTTGTGTTTAAAGTGAATCCTCTCTGAGGATTAATAGCTTATTTCCTACACACTACCATTACTAATGCATTTCTACCAAACAAAATGTTTGCAATGCATCTCTGAGGATTAATACCTTATCTCCATATAAATGCATGATTTCATGATATGCCTTGTAAGAATAACACACGTACACGCATAGATAGGAGGGAGAATTCATCAATGGGGAAGAACACGGCAGTGACTTCTATTCCTGCAGCTCATGCCACGGAGCTATTGCTAAGGGTTGTCAGCAATGGCAATCCATCTAGAGAAAAAGAAAAGCAGATAGAAACCCAAGAAAATAATGGGCGAATGAGCCTTGTTATCAGCTAGCACACAGGGGAGACACAAGCCAATTTGGTTCAAGTTATTACCCACTATATGGAGACACTATAACTGCACAAATTACTTTTTTGGGTAAACTTTTATGTCGTTTCTTTATCCCTATCCATCTATATATTACTTAGGTTCCAAGTTGCTAGACATCAACTAATTACATCCGAGTACTAGTGCAGGCTACCCCACTAATGAGGAATTCAACTTTTATGCGTTGGCACCATTGCTCAATTTCACCTAAACAATGCAGATGATCCATTTCTAGGGAGCAGCTTCTCTAGATTCAACACCATTTGAAGTTTGCGTGCTTGACTGGTTCGCAAACCTGCGGGAGATAAGGAAGGGTGAGTACTGGGGATACGTCACAACTGGTGGAACTGAAGGCAACCTTCACAGGATTTTAGTAGGGTCAGTTTTTTTTTTTTTTTTTAGACTTGATTTCTCAAGCTAGCCTTCTGTTATTTCAAAAATTTATCTTTAACAGAAACATTGATTTATGTGTATTGTTGTATATATATAGGAAGGAACAATTTTCAGATGGGGTTCTATAAACGTCACAAGATTCGCATTATTCAATATTCAAAATAGCAGGAATGTATCGGATGCAATCTGTGAAGGTTGGCACTTTGGTCTCTGGTGAGATTGATTGCACTGATGTAAAGGCTTTACTACATGTTCACAAGGACAAGCTAGCCATCATCAATCTAAACATAGATCTCTGCCCTCTTAACAAAGTTATGCACTTGTATATGAGAAATTCTTTGGGGAATATGGAGTACCGGGTTGGATATACTCTGACCACGTATAAAATGACATTTTATAGTTAGTCGTGGATTCTTCCTATACTTAAAGCTGAAATATCATTTTGTAACAAGCTTATGCACTCACATTTCTTACTCTTTTGTACACAATGTATATATAGGCGTGTTTTGCTATGCACCTTAGTAAAGATAGTGCATAATGCACCTTGTAAATGTCTTGATCTAAATGATAGATTATTTGTGCAGCTTGATCATAGTGATACATTCTAGTAAACCCCTAAATTTTCCTAACTCCTCTCATCGAAGATGAGACCTTCACTAGCGTTTTGTCATCAATGGTGCCACCACCACTGCTTAGCCATTTCAGGCTATTGGGCATTTGGCAATCAAGAATAAGAGGCAGAGAGCCATCAATTTTACTCCCAAATCATTAGTTTCTTTGCTGCCATTTACAAAATTCCTTATGACGGTGGATTTCTTTATTGTAGCTAAACTAATAAACAATGTTGTTGATATCACAAGGTATAGGTTTTATTTTCCATTTTCCATTTTTGGTGTTCCTTTGGTTGGTTGTTTGTGACTTTGTGCGAGTGGCTTTTAAGAAGATAGAAGAAGAAGAGGTTGCCATTTGGAGAGTGGGTGAATGCACAGCGCAGAGGCAACAGTGGCCAAGGTATAGGCGGTGGTTTCATGCATGAATGTGCTGCAATCTTCGATTTTGTGGAAGGTAGTATGCCGGTGGTCGGGGGTAGTGCTAAGGTGGTTGGGGACAAGCGATGGTGTCGATTTGATTGGAAAGGAGGAGGAGGAGGAGGAGGCATTGCTCAAGGAGGGCGCTGAAGATGTCGACAATGGTGGTGATGTCGTTGCAGGTAGCGTTGTCCCGGGATTTGGACAGCTCAATGAGCATCTTCGCAGTGGGTTAGAGGACCTACATCTTGCTGAAGATGGGGGCGTCATCATTAGTGATGATGACCTCAGTGGAGGAGGAGGTAGAGATATCTATGTCCATACCTTTGGAGGCTATTAGATTGCACATGTATGATTTAACTGCACAGATAGTCCATCAATTTAGATCAAGACACCGTCAATATGCATTATGCACCAAAGATAATAAGATGTATTTAAGAAGGTGCGTGTATATATATATATATATATATATATATATATAGACACTTTGCAAACTTTAAAGGGTTCTATTGCGGGGACAACGTTGAAAGGAGCTGTTGATGACCTTGATCTTGTTATACAAACACTTGAGGAAAGTGGTTTCTCTCATGATCGGTTCTACATTCATTGTGATGGAGCTCTACTTGGAATCATGCTTCCTTTCGTCAAAACAGTGAGTAAACTTTATTTAATAATAAAAGCATTCCTTAATTTCTTTTTGTCTTTAAGAATGCATATTGTTGAAATTTGTAAACCTGCACATTTCTCTACAAAATTTCCTAATTTCATTGTTAAGATGATTCGTACCAAAATTTGATTCCGTCTTAAAATATGTTCTAGCAGATGATCGCACAGGCACCAAGGATAACTTTCAAGAAACCCATTGGAAGCATGCCTATTTCTCGATATAAGTTCTTGGGATGCCCAATTCCTTGCGGTGTTGTAATAACTCGTAAAGAATGCATCAATGCCCTCTCCAGAGATGTTGAAGTCATTGCATCAGGGGATGCCACAATCACAGGTAGCTTCCATGCACCGCAGAGGATGTTGGTTCTGTAAATTGTGCTTGTGCATTGCATAATTTATTGCTTTCGGGAAAATGATTCTTACACTTTGCATAGAAAAATGTTTTCTTTTTTTTAACTTATTTTAGGATTCATTGTAGACTCACCACTTTTTGCTTTTCCCTTTTATTATCTACAATGAGCCCTTAAAATAAATATAAATGATATTACACCTTCACATAAGAGTAACAATATATTGACGAATGAGATATATAATATATATAGAGAGAGAAAAAAATGGATACTGATAATTCTGTTATATATATATATATTATAGAATACTTATTGGCTGCAGCCATCAGTTGTACAACTTTCTGATTTTAGACTCATATAAATAATTAATATCTATAATTTCTTCTGCATTCTTCATTTTAGCAGTCACTATCACTTCACTTCTTTGGAAAAGAAAAAAAAATGTGAATGCAATTGGGGAGGCTATTATTTTAGTAACCTCTGTTCTTCTTTAATCGTTTTATGTAGATGCTGCTTTTAGGAAAAAAATTTTGAAAGATTTAGTTCTTAATTTTTTTTTTAAAAAGAGTAAGTTCACTTTTTTCGCTGTGGTTTGAGGGAACCCGACTTGCCAACCTTGTGATTTTGACATGTGCGATTTATACCACGTGAGTTCCGCTATTGTCATTTTAATTTGTGATTATCAATAGTACTAACATATTTGTTAATTATTATTAAAGTAAAATATATTTAACATTCTTAAGGTATCAAGAAATAAAACTTTATGATATTTGTTTGAAAAATATACACTTCACCTAATCTGCCAAGAGTGTGTTTATTTTTCTTTTTTGAAAAAAAAATACTTTTATAAATTTTTAAATGTGTTTAGATATAATTTTAATTTTTTTAAAAAAAATACAAGCAAAAAATAAAGTTAATTTATCATTTTTTAAAAAAAAAATTAGTAATACTTAATTTTTTTTAAAAAAAGTAAAAATAAATGTAATTTTTAACACTGATCTAATTAAAATTTTAGAAAAAATACTTCTTTAAAATAAAAAATAAAAATAAAACTAAAAATAAAAGTAAAAAAATATTTTATATTTGGATATATAATTATATTGTACAAGTACATTTTAATCAAAATTAGAAATTGTTAAATTGGTAGAAGTTGGCAACCCCAAGTGCCTCTTGTTTGATAGCATAAATGCTTATCCTGTTTCCGAGGCTGAAGTTCTAGCTTTAGCAGAGTCTATTCAATTCTTACTTGAAGAGCTGGGTGCCATTGATGAAAATATTTCCGTCAAAACCATTTCTAAGGAAACACATTGGTGGTATCATGGAAATAATGTTGCTCGGGAGTGCAGATTTAGCTTCAATAAGTTGTAGATTATGAAAAGCTGGCTCACACAAGGTAAACTGTCTTATGCTAAAAAATCACAGTTCATTTTGTTATGGAGGAATAAATGTAAACAAATAACTCAAAGAAAGGTGATATGGCTTCATTGATTGATACTGTTATTTGTACCAAACCATGATTCATGGGGAGGTGACAAGGTGATTTAAGCCTGGTGTTTAGTTTTGTTCTGAGGTGCTGGTGCTGGTACAGGTACAGGGTGTTTACTTCTTGATTTTCAATATCTTGTAATTGAGCTGGTTGTTTGATTACCAATGGAGTTGGAAGTGGATTCCGAAGGACCTATCAACTAGTTTTCAAAGACAGAATCATGTGGCTAGCTAGAGTATGGAACAAGGCTTGCAAGCATATATACTGTGGTCAGAAAGCCATATGAAATCCTGATATTCAAGTAGAGGCTAAATACAGCAGTTCGGTTTCCCTTTACAGTTTGGGTGTTGTTTTCTCTTTTAGTATGGGTGTGTTTTCTAGTTTTGATGTTTTTTTTTATGTTATGTAGGTATTCTTAGCTTTAGATTGAGAGTGAAAGACAATGTGGGGCATATGTTCTGCTACTCCTCACTAATGTGAGTCGAGTCTCATATTACTTATAAAAAAAAAAAAAGTTTTTAAATTATTTGAATGTAATAAATATAAAAGTATAATTTTTTATAAAATTATAGTTAATATAGGAAGTGGAGAGAGAGAGAGTAAAAAAGAGTGATATTTTTAAAAAATTTTAAGGATAAAATTTTAATAGAATAAGAATATAATGATTTCTAAATTCGACAAATAAAATTCTCTATTCTACTATTTCTCAAAAAAGCATAATATTAATTATTTTTTTCTCCTATTTTTTGTGAGAAGCACAATAAATAATATTAAAAATTTTATAAGTAATTTTTTTTTTGAAAAATTTTGAAAGAAAAAAAGGTACTGTTTTGTGCTAGGGGCACAGATAAATACACATAAAATTATCTTTTAAAAATTACTTCTAATTCTACATATTTTTAAAAGTTGAGTATTATTAACTTTAGAAAAAATTGTAAATTGACTTTTTTTTACAAATATTTTTTTTTAAGTTATATTCAAACATATTTTTTAAAACTTATAAAAGTATTTTTTTAAAAGAAAAAACACTTGAAAAAGTTTTTTTTCTAAAAAAGTCCAAACACACTCTTAATAATATATATGTTTTTGTAGGACAATCCTGAGTGTATTCGTGAATTATTGTGTGATTAAATTAAGGTTTAGATTTTTATTTAAAAATATAACATTTCAATACAACTTTTAAAATAAATATAATAAAAATTCAAAACTTTGATAATGTAATAATTAACAATAAAATAATTGTATAAAAAATTTATCTTTTTTTGGTGAATTGAAAAATTTATACTTTAATAATGTAAATAAAAAATTTTCATATATAAGGTCTCATTCAAAGCTTTAGACAAAGGTGCTATTGAGATATTGGGGCCCTCATACTCACACTCCTAAGCAGATAAGTCAATTTCAGAGTGGATTTGTTGTGCTAATAGTGCATCATGATAATTTTTTTATGGAAAAAGAATTATTTTTTATAAAAATAATTAAAAAAGTTTAATAACAACAATATATTGAAATTAAATTTATCATCCATCTTCCATTTGGATCATAGTTTACTTAATTAAAATTAAAATAATTCAATTTAATTATTAAATTAAAATAAAAGATATAAATTTTATTTTTATTTAATTTTTTGTTTTTCAAATGCCAATAACTATAACATCTTCTTTTTCATAAAATACTTTATATGGAATAATTTTGATTCTTTTACACGGTTCTCAAAATATAAGGTCATCAAATTCAATTGTCAAGGTGCGTTCAACGTACAAAGGTGTTTTCCTTGCAAAAGTCATCATATAGTTAGAATATTGTCTATAAATCAAAAATCATCAGAATGTCATAATATTATCTTTGAATCAAAGTATAAATATTCTGAACAATTTATAAATAGTTGAACACAGTTTCAGTCCATGTATAATAAAGGTAATAAGTTTTACTTATTTTAAAAGAATCAAAATTACTCCATATAAAATATTTTATGATAAAGGAGATATTATAGTAACAAAATAGCTAATACAAGATATATATAAGAGTAAACATACATTTTAATCTTTAAAAAATTTATGTGACATTAATTTAATTCCTAAAATTCTTTTGACATTAAATAAGCCCCTAAATGATTAAATACGACATCATATTAACTCCTCAATAACTTTAACTTTAAATAAATCTCTAAAAATTAAAATCTATTCTTGCAAAAGATTATTTTCGAAAGATTATTTAATCCCCTTTTCAATAAAAACATGAGGGTCTGTTTAAAAGTCCACCTTATCATATCGCACAGGCACCAAGGATAAGCTTCAAGAAGCCATTGGAAGCATAACCATTTCCGGCCATAAGTTCCTCGGATGCCTAATTCCTTGTGGTGTTGTAATAACTCGTTTAGAGCACATCAATGCCCCATCTAGAGATGTTGAAGTGATTGCTTCAAGGGATGCCACAATCACATGTAGCCGTAGAGGCCATGCTTCAATCTTTTTCCTCAGTTACGTCCTTCAAAAAAGAGGTTTAGGATTCAAGAATGAAGTGCAGAAAATGCATAATGAATCCAACTTACTTAATGAAACAACTAGGTGATGCTGCCATTGGTGCAATGCTGAACGAGTTGAGCTGTGCGGTAGTATTTGAAAGGCCTTTAGATGATCAATTTGTCCGTAAGCGGAATTTGTCATGCAAAGGAAATATTGCACATGTGGTGGCGATGCAGCACGTTACTACTGAAGTGCTGGACTCATTTGTTAGGGAATTTATTCATAACAGATCCATTTGGTTCCAGGATGGAATGAGAAAGTCTCCTTTTTTTTTTTTTTTTTTCTCCCGATAATTGCATAAAATAAGTCAACTCACCAAGAAACGGTGAGGAAAGGCCAAAATACAAATTTGAAAAGCAAAAACACAGAAGGCATAGAATTACATCACTAACAATCGTAAAAATAAATTGCTGCTAAAATGCCGTGGCACATATAATTAACCACTCACAGCCTGATTAGCATCACCACCTTATTCTCAAATTCTGACTTATACCATCAAATCAGCACTAATCACCGTGGGTTGCACTTGATGTATGGGTTTTTAATTATTGCCATAATACTCTAAGTTGTATCCCTTGTTGATTACTTCGAGAGATTTGATACTTATTTTCTCTTAAGTCTTATATTTGAATATTGTGGACAGAAAATAAAAAAAAAAAAACCGACTCTCAAAGAGATTTATCATTGTAATGTGTGACTCAAGTCTAGTAAATTCCAAATAGTGGTGATTAAAAAAGAAATTACTCCAACTTTTCAAAATCACTCACAAAATTAATATAGTGAATCATTTATCCAATTGGATTAGTTTTATACATTACTTAGGATAAACCTCTTAATAGTAGCCTACTATCTTTACCTCGCAATTCTTTTAAAATTATGCATATAATAAAATCTTTAAGGTAAAAACTATTTTAAAAGATAATAAGGAGAAATATTATTTAAATATCAAAAAATAGACATCTCATAAATATAATACAAATAAAGAAAGACACAATTTTAGGTGGTGGGTGGGTATTGAGTAGAAAGGCCAACATTTTGTGTCTTTTTTTCCTCTTTATTGTATGTATAAAATGTTTACTTTTTAATATTTAAATTACGTAAAAGTAATTTAGACAAGTCACAAAAGAGATAATTTGCGGAAATTTAAATTATGTGAAAGTAAAATTAAAAATAAGCAAGCAATAGATTATGAGAAATAACAATGAATGAAATTCAAGTGTTAGAGTATGAGTTCATTTAAATTCTTAGATTTTGCATTACCTAATATTAAGTTGATTTCTTAATCAATACAATTGCCAGTTGAATGAAGAACATGGATTCCAAAAGTTGTATAAGTGTGTACTTCTATTCCTAGAATTCACTTTAGTTCATAATAATTTTTATATTGACTTATTTTATAAAGTGAATTTTCATTTAATAAAAATCATGCATCATTCAAGGGTGGCTGAAGCCAAGAAAGCATTAAAAATACTAGAAATTACACAATTGATTGAAAAATAAAATTAAAATAATATTTAGAAATACAAAGCTTGTTTCTTTGAAATACATATTTCTCACACCTAAAAGAAACTTAGCAACTCATGAAAGATGAAAAGAAAATAATAAATCTCAAAATCAAGTCAATTGGTAAAAGCACGTGATACTTTAGAAACGAAATTTTGATACCTCAAGTCTTCCTACCCACAACACATAACATTATCAGAAGCACAAGAATTCTTATTCTATCTCTCTCTCTCTCTCTAACAATGGATAACTCTCTTGAAGACATTACAATTGTTTTTAAAAAATCAAAACTAGCTTGACCCATCTGGACATTGGCACTATAGCGCTTTTAACTAAGGGTGCTATAGTGTTGAGGAAGCGCATCAAAATGAGTCCCATAAACACCTAAGTACGAATACAATAAACTAAATATAAATACTTTCATTATGAGAAGAAAAATAATATAAAAATATTACTTTATTTTTATAACTAAAGTCCCTTGTATATTCTCTCTCAGAATCCAAAGTATTGGTCTCTCTCTTGTTCTCTCTCTCACACATCTTGCTATTGATTTTATTTATAACATATTTCTTATTTCATATCTTTATTCCATATCTTAACAAATTTCTCATATATCAATAGATCTATCTTGTATTTAAATAAATCTAGTGAGAATCTTTATCTATTAATCTTGAAAAAATTATATTCTCACTGATAGCATTGATAAATTAAATTTATTAAAATAAATCAAGAAAACTATCTTTTCGAGAATATATTGGAACAATTAATATACAAATATATCATAAAAATTATATAGATTTTCACAAGTTATCAATAAGAATTGGAAGTAGACTTCAAATTTGTGGAGATCGAATCTCTTTTCTGTCGTTATCTCATTTGCATTTCTTTGACTTTGAATTTAATTTGAGTTATCAAACATATTATCTAATTATCATATCTTCTTATATATTTAAATCAACGGATTCTGAGTTCAATAAACAACTAAATTTAGAGATCTCATCAATTGCAATAGAAATTTAGTCATACAGAGTTTTAGTTTGGGTTTTATATTGCAATAAAAGTTTTAATTATTTGAGGACTTGATTAAATCTCCCTTTTTCAAGTCCTTTGATAGTATCAAAGCTTTGTATTAGAGCACACATCAGATACCACCATACTACTGATACTGAACTTGACACCCGTGCCTCACTTGCCTCCATTGGCTTCACTTGTGATGATAGTTAGACTTGTTAGTTTAGTTTACTTTGATGTACGTGCATATTGATAAAAAGCTACATGTGCAAGCTTATGGGTGCATTTTTTTTTTTTTTTTTAACAAAACGTGATTTTTCAACGATTAAAAATTTATTTTTAATAGAAGTTACTTATTTTAATTTTTACTCAAAAATTAAAACAATTTTTTATTTTAATTTTTGAGTAGAAGCTAAGATGAAAAAGTAATTTTTTTAAAATTACTTTGGATGCGTTTGGATGAACTAAAAAAAAGACTTTTTTCTTTAAATCTTTTTTAGTAAAGTTTTAATTTTTTTTAAAAAATTAATTTATATTTGAATAGATTATTTGAGAAATACTTTTAATTATTAAAAGTACTTATAAGTCTATTTAAATATAAAAAAATAAAAATATTTCTTTTATAACCAAATTACAACAAAAAAATTCAAAAAATAGGAGAACTATAGTTTGATAAAGGATAAAATGAAAAAAAATACGTATTATAATTTTGAATAAATATAAATAATAATTTTAGAAGGTAATTTTATTAAAAATTATTTTTACTTCTATTTTTTAAAAAAATTGGCTAGTATTAATTTTAGAACAATGTGATAAATTATTTTTTTAAAAGTTATATTTAAACATCTTTAAAAATTTATATAAGTATTTTAAAAAAATAGTTTTTTTTTTAAGAATGTCAATCGAAATGAACTTTTTTTTTCGAAACAAACGCACTTTATATTTTTGGTACGAGGGATTTTGTTATGATGGATCTGTACTCGCATGTGTCACGCACACCAAATGATAGATACATTTCTTTTGATTTATTATGTACCCCTACTCACATAGTTTGGGAAGAGTTTGCATTGGTCTATGGACCACTATAAATTATAATGTACCAAATATTTATAACCATTAGATATTAATTAAAATAATATAAACGATTTAGATTTATTCAAATAAATCTTATCCATCATGGACCATTTTGGTCGCCAATCCACCATAGTTATCCCACCTCCTCCATCTATTACTCGCTTTAATTGCCGCATGTGCAGCTGGCATCCACCACAAGTCTCTCCCCACTATTGATTCCTGGTTTCAACCCTACCTCCACAAGCATCAATTTTGATGATGCGAATAGAGGGGCTTGGTAGAAGAATGCTTGACTATTGGGTGGAAATAATGGCTATTAGGCAGATAATAATAGTGGTTGATGAATGGAAATAGTGGTGTTTGTAAAAAAAAATGTTGAAAATTTTGGAAAAGGCACCTTCAAAACCACTTACCGTAAAAAGGAGGGGGTGACCGGTAAAAAATTTTGAAGAAACAGTTGGGGATGCATTGATGGACTTTTAGGAGAAAATTCTATGGTACATAGCTAAGAGAAAAAAAAATTGGAGCATTGGTGGTCCATGGACCAATGTAAACACTTCCCATAGTTTGTCCTTATATATGTAGTATAAAATTTGATAATAATACTCAAAAAATATACGCATGATATTAAAATATTAATATATAGAGCAATAGTGGTTCCTTTTATCCTTCCTGTCTCCCTTCTTTGATAGAGCAATACGAGCTTATTTTTTTTGGTGGGTATACGAGGTAAAAGTTCAAACAAAACAAGCTAAACAATCGATCTAGGTAGGTTAACACCTACCAAGTCCTCAAGCATAGAACAAATACAATTAGGCAGAATAAAAGAAAAATAAATTCCAAGCAGTAGAGAATGGCCCAAGTCAGTTATGCAATCACTACGATTTTCCTCTCCAAAAATGTGACTCATATGAACCATTCAATCTCTATCGAACAACTCTTGAATTTTGACAATTACCAAAGTATAAGGGTGTTTTCTATCTACCTCCACCCAAATAAGAGAAATAGCCTAATACGAGCTAATAATCACACTAAAAATGTCTTCTTTCATTAAGAAACACACAGATTTATAACAATAGTAGGAACAGAATTTATCTTTTTATAATAAGTTGTCATATTTTACCCATTATAGATCAAACAATCGAGCCAACGTCAATTCATGTACACCAATATATTTGGGCCCAAAGTCTAACATATAATTTCTAATAATTCATCTTATTCCAATATATAATACTGAATCTCAAAAAATATTAAATTACCATCCAATCAATTTTATAAATAAACTAATGATAGTCCAGTGATTTCTAATAATATAATTAAGCAGCAATGGCTTCTACCGGAATTGATAAAGAGAATAATTTTTTTCATCAAACATATCTCTATATATGAAAAGTTCTTATATGGGCACAAATTTATTATTTTATATTTAAGCACATTCACAGCCATAAATAATTGAGTATATTTTAAATAAAATGATAGAATTAATCTACTTTTATTATAAATATATATAAATATAAGATATTAAATTTATATCTATGTAAAAGATCTCTATTAAAGGGTGAAGCGTCGGGCGACCTGAAGGACCCATACTTACTTGCTGCCTTTCTTTCCATCCTTTTACTTTTCACCGTCCGGGATGATAGTGACCGAATTGGATCGTGGTCCTTTGGAGAGTGAGTGTCAGTAAAGAGCGCAACAATTGTGTGGCGCGTGGGAGCCTATTACTGTAGTACATATGAGAGTTTACAAGATGGAGATTGGTGAGTTCCTTGAACTGGATGGTGGGAACGTGCCCGCCCAAAAACAAAGGTAGGTGGAAACGTTTAATTGCAGCACGTTCAGATTTGAAGGCATCCAACAAAATGCTTGTGTTTGGAACTTTGGATTGATGCTGGAAATATCAAATTCCCGTTCAACTTGAGTTAAACATGATTTTAAAAGAAAAAATTATGTTTGGCTTTCTGGTGTTGATATTGAATATGCATCCAAACTTGGGTTGAAGTAAAAGCAAGGAGTTGCTTCTGCGTTAGATATTTCATATTCACCCATAAAAAATAATTAACTTTTCACTTTTGGAGACCTTTAATAAATTTACTAACTGCTGCATGTTTTTCACTTACTAGTTAAGTTCGTGAAACAAAGTGCATTATTCAAGTTGAGGCACTATTCAACAATATTATCTTTACTAAATATTTTATATTTTATTCAATGATTATTTAAATATTTTCTAAAAACCATAATAAATTTAACAAATAAAACAATATTTATTAATAGTAATAATATTAAAAGTAAAAATTAATTATTTTATAATATTTTTCAATTGTTAAAATTTAACTAAAAAAATAATGAAATAAATATATTGAGTTACCATATCATTGCTAATCATATAAATATATTACAACTTGATTAATTAAAATTTTTAATTGATATTTTTTATTTAACAATTTTTAAAAAATATAATAACATTTACAAAATTTATTACGTATATTTAGAAATAATGAAATGTAATTAAACAAAATATTAACATTGTAGTATGCCCTTCTTACTAATTTCACAAGTAAAAATGATTTTGATTACTATCATCTAAACAATATTTATTATATCATAATCACTCTTGATATAAAAGTTTCCAAACATAAATCATATTGACATCAATTTAATTTTGATCAAAATTAATTTTATAGAATTAAGTTAGTCCAAACCCTCATTTACAAATGCTAATCTAAATACACACTTAGTTTAAGTGATTTGGTATTTGTTTTTATTGTTTAATTATTTAAAAAATGTATTCTGTATATATGTATATATATGCAATGTGTGAAGTTTCTCGGTCTCCGGTGAGATTGATTGTGCTGATCTACTGGCATTACTACTTGCTCAAAGACAAGACAAGCCAAGCCAGCCATCATCAATCTGAATATAGATCTCAGTCTCGTCTTTCATGATGGATAAAAGTTTTTTTATACTTGTTTTGAATCATGTTCATATGCAGCGAGATAATCCAGAGGATCCAAATCCTTTAGGCGTTGTTTGGATCGAGAAAAAAAAAATGGAAAGAAGGAATTTGAGAGAAAAAAAATAAAGTAGATTTATATTTTGCATTGAGAGTTTATTGTTTCTCCTACGAATTTATTTTGCTCTTATTCCTGTGTTTAAAATGAATTCTCTCTGAGCATTAGTATCTTATTCACTACACAACAATGATATCAACGCATGTCAACCAAACAAAATGTCAGCAATGCATTCCAGCGTGCTTAATGTGGAGAGAAGTTCTGAAATATTTCCAAAGTAATATATATAAAAAAATTATTATTTTGTACTATTCTATGTATGTTAAGCACTTAAAAAATAACATGCATTGCAAAGTAGATAAGTAGAAGACAACAGTAGCCAACAAAATTACATTGAAGGACATTGAACAACACAAAGTAATAACTTTTTTCTTGCTCCACTAACATGTTAGGATTTCTTCAAATGTAGAAGCAACAACTACTTATTTATTAGTAATTACTTTTTGAAAAAGTTGAAACCCTAATCTATATAATAGAAATTATTAGAGGCAACAAGAATAAGGTGATGTTCTATATCATTTACATATATATTAACTCACTAGCTATTACATTAAAAATTGTACTAAAAGTGATTGGCTACTGTGGAAATGAACTACGACTCTAGACGAATCTTATTTACAACATCAGATGTTTGAATATTAGAAATGTTTACTTTGGAAAAAAAAAAAAAAAAAGCTCTATCTGATCAGTATACTTCCAACCTAAAACTACATTTCCTAAGAAAAAAAAAAACTAAAAGTGGAAAAATAGTAATGGTCCCCAAAACTCGTGACTTGGGTTGTCAATTTCTTGCATTAGAAATATCTATAGAATTTCTCTCTATATAAATGCATGATTTCATGATACGCCTTGTAAGAATAACACACATAAATGCACAGATAGGATGGAGAATTCAATGGGGAGGAACATGGCAGTGACATCCACTCCAGCAGCTCATGCCACGGAGCAGTTGCCAAGGGTTGTCAGCAATGGCAATCCATCTAGAGAAAAAGAAATGCAGATAGAAACCCAAGAGAACAATGGACAAATGAGCCTTGTTATCGGCCAATGCACAGGGGAGACAGAAGCCAATTTGGCTCAAGCTATTACCCACTATTTGGAGACACTTGAACTGTGCAAGTCACGCGTTTTGGGTAAGCCTTTGATGCCTTTACTTTACCCCTATTGTTAGCACCCAATTTTTGACTGAGTAAATTTAATCAATTGGGTTGAGTATTTAAGGATTTTGAAAAAAAAATGACTCTTTCATTTTTGTTAATTCACATCCATTGTGAACAATATATTTTGTTATAGAATTTAATATAAATATATTGATAATGTAAAATAATTTTATATTATCAATTAATAAAAATAATAAAAAATGTCTATTTATATAAATAATCATTCATTATAATAAAGAGTCTATCATGATTTTTTACTTTTTAATATTTTTATTAGTTAATAATATAAAACTGTTTTATATTGTCAGTGTATATAAATTAAATTCTTTGTTATAATCAAAAGAAATTTGCATCATCATTTTAGCATCAGCATTTGCATAATTCATGAGTTCAAATTTAATTTACCAATCTCAATAGTTGACCATCATTTGACTTAGCCCCCTTTTTCATATGCTTTTTTTTTTTTTCTTTCATGATTTAAAAGGCAGTAATTAAACATTAAAAAAATCCAAAAGGTACAAAACATATATATATGTACTCGAGCCCAATCTGTCTAGACCCATGCTTTGAATTAAAAACAAAGGAATCAGCCCAATATCCAACAATAATTCAACAGTTTAGATTAAAACCCAAGAAAAGCAACAAAAAAGAAAGGCAGCAGCCTTCTCCACGCCCCAATTACCCAACGGTGCAGTAAAACCAATGCAGAATAACTGACTTCTTGTGGGGGTTGCTGTGGCCATTTGGTTTGGAGTTTGTAATTTTTATAAGGTCTTTTAGGGGAAAAAAAATAATTTTATATAATAAATAATAATATTTATTTTAATTTTTTTAAAAAATTTTTTTTAAAAAAATATTTTTATGATTATTTTTTATTTTAAAAAAGATTTTTTTAAAAAAATTTTATTATTATTTTTATATTAATAATTAAAAAAATTTTATTTTATTTTATTTAAATAAAATTTATTCTTTTAAAAAATTTTGATATATTTAAAATAAATAAAAATATTATTTTAAAAATATTTATTTTAAAAAAAATTTTTTAGAAGATCTTATTTTAAAAAAATTTTTTCAAAAAATTAAACTAAACAGATCGCCGCGGATCAACTGGCAAATTTGTCAGCGCTGATCTAAGTAACTTTGTGCAGAACTTGCGTGTACAAGCTAAGCATCAATGCAGAACATGGGAAGGTCTTTCTGAGCCCACCACCATAGCCACACCGCCCAGCCGTCCTCCTCCTTCTCGAACCAGCCTTCAAGCCTGAACCTAGAACCACCGTCGCCAGCCGCCACCTCTACTGCACCGTTCTCCTCCGCCCGCATCCGCCCAGTGAGCAACCCTCGAGCGTCCGCCGTGCGCCTCCTTCTGGGCTCCGCTCATCGCCACCGCCACCTCCACCTTCATCTTTGCGAACCACCACCTCAGCTCATCGCTGCTGCTGCGTTCTTCCCTTCCCGTGTTTTGCGTGTTCTGCTGCAAAGAGGAGAACAAAGACATAGGTTCCCTCTTGCTTCTCTCTTTTGGGGCCAGATGGGGTCCCTTTGTCCTTTTATTTTTTAAATTTGCTTTTGGGCTGCTCGATTTTTTTTTTTTTCTTGTCGTACCTTCAGATCTAATAAGAAATTAATACATCAGGTGATAACAAGATATTAACTAGCTTTAGCATATAATTTAGTTAGAGCTGTCAGAAAAATGAAAAATAAATTTAAACCATAAAATACCAAAATTTAAAAAATAAAGAAATTGATAGAACACAAAAAGAAGACCTGATACCCCCCTTTTCCTTTGTTTTCTTGTCACGGTTTTTTTAAATAGTTTTATTAATCTTATGAACTTTTTGTTGTGAGTTAATGTCTTTTGTGCTGGGTTGATTCTTTTCTTTTAGGCTTAGAGAGCAATTTATGATTTTGTTCTAATTTTTTTAAAAAAAATTAAACAAAAATAACAAATAAAAAAATAAAATAAAAAATAAAAAATGAGTTTGAATGCCTTTGTTTTTCACTTTGGTTGGCTCCATTGTGTTTTAACCTTTTCTATTGATTGCTTACTTGATTTATGCTTGTTTGATTATATTATATTAACATGTTGTTTGGTTAAAATAAATCCATGCCTAAATGATATATTTTCGTATATTTTTTTATCCATGTAGTAACTAACATTGATTGAGCAATGGATGCTACCTTCAATGTTGTTTAGTTTATAATGATTTATTGAGTAGTCTAATGTTAGTTTGAACCTCATGTGAATATGGATTTCTTTTTTAAAATTTTAATTAAATATTTCATGTAAATATGTTGCTTGGTTGAAATCTATGAAGTACATAAGTAAAATATGATATTAAAATGATATGATACTGATATGAAGATAAATCAAAATTTGAAAATCTAAGATATATATATATATATATATATATATATATATATATATATATATATATATATATATATATATATATATATTACGTAATACAAAAAAGTTATAATAAAATTCTTTAAAAAAAAAGTAAAAACAATGCTAGTAATTTTTTGGCTACCCTGCATATCTTTTGGAACATTCCACAAATACTAGGTGTACTATTTCAATCAAACATTAAAAGAATTGAATCCATGCATTCAAACAAAAATATCCAGTCAACAATGCATCATATAGTCACACTACTCCTCTCCGAGAAACACTCTTGCCCAAAGCGTAGACAAGACACTCCAATACCACAAAAAGCAAAAAAAAGAAAAATAAAAAAAAGAAAAAGAAAAACTACATGGCCAAACTCACGGCAAAGGCTGTGATGCACCTTTTAATAATGGTGCTTGATGCACCGTGATCACCGTAGTACTTTTCCCTTAAGGTCCACTAGTGCACCATTATCTTATGTGGAAATTCCACCCACTTCCAACAACACTGAACCCAACCACCTCACCTCCACTCCCTCATCTACTTCCACATCCGCCCCTAACCATCACCACCACCACCACCACCACAACAACAACAACCGCCACCACCACAACTACTACCACGACCGCCACAAACACAATCACAATCACAATCACAAGAGCTTAGGATTCTGCTACTTCAATGCATTCAGCATCCTTGCCGCCCTGCCAATGAACCACCCACCCCATGGGTTGGACTTTGGGGCCATGGAACGAATCAAGTTTTGATGGCGGGTGGTCCAAGCATGGCTCACCATCATCCTGTAGATGATGGTCTCTGAATTTTCAAGGGCTTGGGGCTAGGGATGGGCTCTTTGCAAAGCTATTGTGTTAACCTAGATAGGTGGTTGTTGGGCTTTTAGGGGAAGGATGGAAATGTGTAGGGTCAGAATCTAGAAGGGGGTGCGAGTGGGGATAGTAAGATGATCTTGACAGCGGTAATGACCTTGTGTTTGAAGTGTCAACCTCATATCAGAGTGTCTCTGTTATCTTCTATGTGATATCCTTACAGTATTAAAGATGATAACTAAAAATATAAAAAATAAAAACATAAAAAAGGGAGGAGGATGGATTAGGCCGTGTCGTGTCCATATCCGACACGGACCCCGCCTAGATATGGGACAACAACCATATCTACCGTATTAGTACCACACAGGTTGAAATAGATTTATTTGTTTATTATTATTTTTTTCTTACACTGACTAACAATCTTGATTTAATAGCGGAAGCTACCTTTAGAGGTCCATTTGGTTTAATTTTTGGGAGAAAATATTTAGAAAGAAGGTATTTTAAAAAAAAGGCCTTTTAGAGAAATTACTTTTAAAAGAATAATTTTTGTTTGGTTTGAATATATCAAAAGTAAGTTTAGGAGAATGAGTTTTGTTTAGATAGGATAAAGTAAAATTACTTTTGATTGTTGATGTGAGAATAATAATAAGATTTCTTTTCAAAAAGTCTTTTTCTAGAATGAAAAGTAACTTCAAAAATACTTCTTCCAAAAGGCCTTTTAAAATTTCAAAAGGCCTTCTAAAAAGTAAGAAATTAAATCAAACACTATCATTTACTGTATAAAATTATTTTCCTTCTCCTAAAAGGCCTTATGGTAAATGTAAGCTGTAATCCAAATAGGCTCAAAATTGTTTAGATCATAGGGGTATATCAAGTAGCATAGTATTAACTTGAACGCCTTGCACAAATGTATTTCTTTTTTAAAAAAGTCTTTTCAAGAGAAAACATTTTTTAATTAAAAATAATTAACCCATACTATTTTTCTTTAAAGAACGACGCGGCTTTGAATTTTTCAATGCATCGGATGATATATAGAAGCGCAAGTCAAATCAAACTATAAATTTTCATAATTTTGTTGCTATTCTTTTTTGACAAATATTTTAATTTATCCTTTTTTATTCATTTTTAATAAATTATGATCTAATTTGCTCATTTATTTTTAAATGTCCTTATAGGTAAATTTGATATGTCTGAGTTATTTAATTTTAGCGCAACCATTTTAGGACAAATGCATTATGGTATAGTTAAATTTGGTTTTCACTTTTTTATGCATAATTAGACTCTCGAATTTGATTTTATTTTCACCTATCAATATTAAATTATTTTAAAAGATTTTTCAATGATTTTCCTTAAATAAATTGTTGGTGACAACTCCATCACATTTTCAATAAATAAATATTTTTCCATGAAAATTTCTCAAAAAAGAATTTTAGTCACCTCCCATCACGGGGACCTCCGGGTAGGTCGCGACACCCATCCATCTATGTATCTATTGACAAGGTTACAACTTGCTAGAAATCCTCTAATGACATCCACTCAAGCAGGCTACCCCGCTAATGAAGACTTCAACTATGACACGTTGGCACCGTTGCTTCATTTTCACCTGAACAATGCAGGCGATCCATTTCTAGGGAGCAGCTTCACTCTAAATTCAACAGCATTTGAAGTCTGTGTGCTTGATTGGTTTGCAAACCTATGGGAGATAGAGAAGTGTGAGTACTGGGGATACGTCACAACTGGTGGAACTGAAGGCAATCTTCACGGGATTTTAGTAGGGTCAGTTTTCTATTTTTTTTTTTTTTTTGTTTCCCTTTTTTTAACTTGATTTCTAGAGCAAGCCTTTTGTTGTTTCAAAAATTTATCTTCAACACAAACATTGATTTATATCTACTAATGTATATATAGGAGAGAACAATTTCCAGATGGGGTTCTATATACCTCACAAGATTCGCATTATTCAATATTCAAAATAGCAAGAATGTATCGAATGCAATCTGTGAAGGTTGGCACTTTGGTCTCTGGTGAAATTGATTGCGCTGATCTGAAGGCTTTACTACTTACTCACAAGGACAAGCCAGCCATCATCAATTTAAACATAGGTCTCCCGCTCTTAACAAGCTTACGCACTCACATTTCTTGCTCTTTTGTACACAATGTATATATACAGACACTTTGCAAACTTTAAAGGGTTGTATTGCAGGGACAACAATGAAAGGAGCTGTTGATGACCTTGATCTTGTAATACAAACACTTGAGGAAAGTGGTTTCTCTCGTGATCGGTTCTACATTCACTGTGATGGAGCTCTATTTGGAGTCATGCTTCCTTTTGTTGAAAGAGTGAGTAAAGTTTATCTAATAAAATATTCCTTAATTTGATTGTATATGGATATGGTCGAAATTTGAAATAAACCTGCACATTCCTCTACAAAATTTCCTAGCTTCAGTGTTTAGATGATTCGTACCAAAATTTGATTCCATCTTATGGTCTGTATGATCGCACAGGCACCAAGGATAACTTTCAAGAAACCCATTGGAAGCATAACTATTTCTGGACATAAGTTCTTGGGATGCCCAATTCCTTGTGGTGTTGTAATAACTCGTAAAGAATACATCGGTGCCCTATCCAGAGATGTTGAATACATTGCTTCAAGGGATGTCACAATCACAGGTAGCCGTAGTGGGCATGCTCCAATCTTCCTCTGGTATGCTTTGCAGAAAAGAGGTCTAATAGGACTAGAGAAAGAAGTGCACAAGTGCATAATGAATGCACATTACTTATTGGATCAACTTCGTGATGCCGGCATTGGTGCAATGTTGAATGAGTTCAGCAATACGGTTGTGTTTGAGAAGCCACTAGATGATGACTTTCTGAGTAGGTGGAGTTTGGCTTGCAAGGGAAGTATTGCACATGTGGTGGTGATGCAGCACGTTACCATTGAAATGCTGGACTCTTTTGTTTGTGAATTTCATCAAAAGCGATCCATTTGGTTCCGAGATGGACTTAGAAAGCCTCTATGCATTGCAGACGACGTTGGTGCTGTAAATTGTGCTTGTGCATTGCATAATTTTTTGCCTCCGGGAAAATGATTCTTACACTTCATTTGCATAGAAGTGACGATATTGATGAATGAGAGATATAATATAAAGAGAGAGAAAAAAAATAAAAGGGTTGGTGATAATTCTTTTTACGTTATATGAATTGTTTTCTATGTGCAAACTAGCATAAGTCTATCCCACAGAGGAATTTAGGCGTGTGATGTTGAATAATATATTATAGAGTACTTATTGGCTGCACCCATCAGTTGTACACCTTTCTGATTTTTTACTTATATATTTAATTTCTATAATTTCTCCTGCATTCTTCATTTTAGTGGTCACTATCCCTTCGAAAAGAAACAAATATCTATGAATGCAATTGGGCAGGCTATTATTTTACTAACATCTGTTTTTCTTTAATTATTTTACGTAGATGCTGCTTTTAGGGGAAAAAATTGATGGATTTAGTTCTCATTTTTTCAAAATAGTAATTTAGTTCAATTTTTTAACTGTGGTTTGGGGGAATACGACTTCTCCATCTTGTGATTTTGACATGTTCTTTTTATACCATGTGATTTCTTCTGCTGTCATTTTTATTTGTCAATATTCATTATAACGTATTTGTTAATTGGTTATTAGGAACCTTGTCCCTTTAAGTTACTCAAAGGGAAAAAAAATCTTAAATAGAAAGTTGACGAATTAACAGGCATGTTTTGATTAAACTAATATATATGTTTATGTAATGTAATCCCGAATATCCACTATCCATCACAACGTACCGCGATGGGAAGGTAACTATAAAAATTTTATTTGAAATATTTTTATATGGAGTCACCACCAATACTTTTTTAAGGAAAATACTGGAAAAATCTTTTCATTTGGTAATATTGATCTTTTGAATGAGATCAGATTTGGGAATATGATTATGGACAAGGAAGGATGCTCTAATCTATTTAAAGTTCAGCACCTCAACTATTATAGGCCATTATTTTCACTACATGATATATCATATATATTATTCTAAAAGAGGGTTCATGTATAGTGGTATTGGTGAGGTGGCAAGACGATGTTAATTTAATTTCTCCCCATATTCCATCACCCATAATGGCCAATCAGGATTTATATGTTTATTTTTATTTCTTTTTTATTTTTGTTTCTTATATATTGATGGCTTTTTGTATCTTCATTAAAAAACTTTCTAAAAATGAATAAAATATATTTAATAAATCTACCCAATTAGGATTTTAGTAGGGTCAGTTTTGTTGAACTTGATTTCCAGAGCCTTTTGTTATTTCAAAAATGTATATATACTCAACAAAAACAATATTGATATATATATATATATATATATATATATATATATATATATATATATATATATATATATATATATATATATATATTAATGTATATATATAGGAGAGAACAATTTCCGAATGGGATTCTACATACTTCACAAGATTCACATTATTCAATAATCAAAATAGCAAGAATGTATCGGATGCAGTGTGAGTTAGGTTGGCACTTTGGTCTCTGGTGAGATATATTGATTGCGCTGATCTAAAGGCTTTACTACTTGCTCACAAGGACAAACCAGCCATCATCAATCTTAACATAGGTCTCACTCTCACCCCCTTAACAAGCTTAAGTATTCACATTCTCTGTATGTTGATCTTTTGTACACAATGTATACAAACTCTTGGAAAACTATAAAGGGTTCTATTGCAGGGACAACAATGAAAGGAGCTGTTGATGACCTTGATCTTGTAATACAAACATTTGAGGAAAGTGGTTTCTCTTGTGATCGATACTATATTCACTGTGATGAAGCTCTATTTGGAATCATGCTTCCTTTTGTTAAATCAGTGAGTAAAAGTTATTATACACTCTGGCCTTATTTAATAAAAGCATTCCCTAATTTGATTGTGCTATTAGAAACACATATGGTTGAAGTTGTGCGCATTTCTTTACAAAATTTCCTTAGCGTTTAGATGATCCCTACTAAATTTTGATTCCATCTTAAAGTATTATCTGAATGATCGCACAGGCACCAAGGATAACTTTCAAGAAACCCATTGGAAGCATAACTGTTTCCGGACACAAGTTCTTGGGATGCCCAAATCTTTGTGGTGTTGTAATAACTCATTTAGAATACATCAATGCCCTATCTAGGGATGTTGAAATCATTGCTTCAAGGTATTCCACAATCACAGGTAGCCGGAGTGGTCATGCTCCAATCTTCCTTTGGTATGCTTTGCAGAAAAAAGGATTTAATAGGACTAGAGGAAGAAGTGGACAAGTACATAATGAATGCATGTTACTTACTGGATCTACTTCGTGATGCTGGCATTGGTGCAATGTTGAATGAGTTTAGCACTACGGTTGCATTTGAGAGGCCTCTTGATGATGACATTGCCCGTAGGTGGAGTTTGGTTTGAGGGGGACACATTGCACATGTGGTGGTGATGCAGCATGTTGCCATCGAAATGGTGGACTCCTTTGTTGGTGAATTCCTTCAAAAGCGATACATTTGGATCTGAGATGGACTAAGAAAGCCACCATGCATTGCAGACTACATTGGTGCTGTTAATTGTACTTGTGCAGTGCATCATTTATAAAAAAAATATTTAGTGGATATATATATATATATAAACTTAATAGCTCATGTTTAGACACTTATAATAAAATTGTTTGGATTTAGAATAAGTGAATGTATCTTGAAAAAAATTTGTATTTACATATAAATCTAAATCATTTGATTAATATAGACATATTCATAATAAAATTAGTGGAGTCAGAAATAAGGGAATATACTTTGTACAAAGTTGGTGGGGCATAACTTTTATTCAAAGTTTATATAAATAAGAGTTGTTAGATTTATATGGCAGATGAATTACTCATATCTTGATTACAAAATTAGTGGTGTCCAAATTTATTATGATTGTACTTAAATATCAGATGTTTAAATTTGTATTTTTATAAGTATCTTTTATAATTTAGAGCCTTGGAGAAAATGATTCTTACACTTCATTTCTGTTCACGTACTCGCACATAAGAGTAATGCCATAGTTGATATTGATGAATGAGAGAAATAAAGTAAGAATAAAACAAGGGATAGCGATGATTCTGTTTATACCAATGTTTTCCACTTGCAACTAACATAGCACTATCCTATAGAGTACTTATTGTCAGTATATAGTCATCATTGGTATAATTCTGATTTTAGACGATAACTCATTTCTATAATATCTTTTGCATTCTTCTCTCTAGCAACCACTCTCCCTTCAATTGCACGGAAAAGAAGCAAATATGTGAAGAGGTATGTTATTTGTATATAAAAAAAATAGATATATCATAGACATTTTAGAGAGATGCAGCCACAAAACTTATGCGATTATGAGTGTTAATAGAGAAAAAAACAAAAAATTTTATATCTATCTCTCTCTAAAATATCTATAAGATGTTTAACTTTTAATGTATAAACAATATTTCTCATATGTGAATGCATTTGGGCAGGCTATTATTTTACTAACCTTTGTTTTGTTCAATCATTTTACAATTGCAGATGTTGCTTTTAGGGGGGAAAAACCTTTGATAGATTTAGTCTTTTTTTTTTTTTGTGGGGGGGGTTTATAGGCACTAGTTAAAGAATAATTAAAAACGCAAAATTTTCATTGAAAAAGTAAATTTTTTTAGTTTTTAGTGAATCGAAAGATGTAGATTTTTCTTTTCTTGATTTTTAACTAGTGTTTTTAAGAGATTGGTTAACAAAAACTCTTTCTTTGGTAGAGTTAAGTTCAATTTTTGTCATTAGTATGGTTCAGGGGATTACGAATTTTTCACCTTATGATTTTGACATGTTCATTTTATAGTACATGATTTCATCTGTTGTCATTTCTCTCTGTGATCCCGTTACCAACGTATTTTTAATTCATTCTTAGGATCCTCGCCCTTTTTACCTATCCAAGAGAAGAACTATCCTAAACAGAAAGTTGACGAATTAACGTATATGATTATGACATTTATTCTATATTTAGATACGTTGAATTCATGCTATTTGAACATGCTAGAGGACATAATCTCTGTGGTTCCGTCCAAGATAGAGCCGTAGAACATACAGTATACAGACTCTGGTTTCAACCTTGAAACGCAGAAAGTGCATCAGCATTAATAGGCTATAGTTCCAACCTAATACTGTAAAACTAAACAACAGCAACAACAACAATAAAGGAGTAAAGTTACTGAACAGCAAAATGATACATCCTTCACAAAATGATACAATAAGAAGTTGCTTGTGATGATTGTCCCACATACAACCAATCATTCACAGCTGATATCATGAACCAATTCATGCGGATTGAAATTCGAGTAGCTAGGGCCACCCTGCTCATTGAAAGGCTGACCAAAGGCAGGAGGCAGCGGCGGCGGCGGCGGCGGCGGCGGCATCCAAAAATGTGGCTGCTGAAGGACCATATGGTGGGGTGGGAGAGTAGGAAGCTGATGCAGGGCTAAGTGGGGATAATACTGAGGAAGCAGCACACCATAAGGAGGATTACTAGTCATACCAGTTTTTATCTTCGCGCGCTCTAGTTCATCCTTCAGTTGCTCGATTATAGCTGCAAGCACAAGAGTTTATCCATGATAATGTTAACATGCTAAATTTCAGAACCAGCAAGAGAATAATTAGGAAGCTATAACAAACTTCAAGTAACATAAGTTTTCTTCTGAACTACTTTCAAACAATATGCATTATTACGATTTCCCAGTCTTTTCCTGCAAGATTTTGGGAAGTAACAAAGCTACAAAACTATAAAAATTATAAATTTTTTTTTACAGAAAATAAGAATATTTGTTAAATGAAATAAAGTAATATGATGAATAAGCATGTCACACTATTTTAGAAAATATATATTCTGGTAAAAATTATGAACATCTAGCTTTTTTCTTTGAGAAGTGGTAACGATCGTGATACTACATATTTATACAACTAGCGTAAGGATTCTTGTCATTCAACTTATTGTCATAGGAAGGGAAAAAGCAAGTCCAATATTTTCGGCACGAACAAATATGGAAGCATGCATACCAAATCGAAGTTGTACTTCTTGTTGCATAGCATCTATGCACATTTTGAGCTTCTCTTTCCGGGCAGTCAAAGCTGTGTTGTCTCTCTGCATTATATGAGATTAATATGTTTGTTCATTTTTCTCATTGTATATGTCTCCTTATACATGCGTACATAAATTGAATATAACTGAATAGACAAAATTAACATAATTATTTCCTCTTCTTATTTTAATCACATGCAAAAGCACCAGTGAATTTTGAATCTGTACTCTCTCGCTCCAGTCTTGCTCATGAAACAAACCTGGATAGTGGAGGAAGCCAATTGACCCATGGAATCGTTGTGGTGGTGCATAATTTATTCACTACTATATATCACATCAATATTAAGTTACACACCAACTGAGCAAAGCACGACAATCTCTATCAATATCCAATAAAGAAAACCCCTTTAGCCATCAGCCAAGTACCACAAAGAAGCTAGGAAGAACATTTAATCTCCCTCCAAAGGCACCAAACCACTCATAATAGCACTATGTGGACCTTGCCATCTTTAATCCTCACAAAATGGTAAAAGAGACTTGACAAATCACTTTGTCACCATACATACTAAGAACTATGAACCACAAAAAACCCACTGAAGTAAAAAGTAAAAACATAAAGAATTTTAATTACCAACTTACAATATGGTAGCAACATACCAGTTACATTTAATCATCAATAGATTCTATAGTCCAATAGTAACGTAATGGTAGTTTCTATAAGTTTTCCATTTGACGAGGAAATGGCTGAAACATCATATCTTCATGTAAACATCAATTAGTACTACATGGAAATTTGATACAACAATAATGCATAGATGATTGGATTGTTACGTGACTTCAAGACTTATAATAAGTTTTCCTAGATTTTGGGTTTCCAGATATGGAACAATCGCTATATCATTTACAAGTGAAATGTGGTCTAGAATTACCAAATCAGGGATGAGCAGCTGTTTTTTCTTTAAATATCAAAGCTGACAACTAGAAAATTTTCCTTCTAGATCTTATACGAGAAATGTTAGTTAAATTTATTTCATTTGCGATATTGTGCTAACTCATTTATTATCTACCATTAAAAATGATAAGTCTTTTGATTTATTTTTTTTATTATTTTCAATAATAAATTATAGATGAGTTGCCGTGATATTTTAGATGAGAAATGATTTCATGTAACATTTCTCTTATTACATATCCTAAGAAAGCATGTAGATATATCCCATGACATACACTTCATGCACGCATGTGTTTCACTTCCACCCACTTCAATCAATTAAAGATAGATAAATATGGTTAAAACGCTTGAAGTTATACGAGGGTTAGTTGCTAATCATCATGACTGAAATATATACAGTAGTGAGCCATTTCGAGCTTACGATAATCAAAAGGAAGTCTATGGTTTATTTTAAATATAGCAGCCAGGGGTAATGGTTAGCAGCACAGAATCAAGCAGAAAATCGGCATAAATTTTGTTTAAGAATATCAGATATGCACAGAGGTAGTACATGTGTACATAAATATGTGTGTACGGAAACAGCAAGGGCACAGGAAAATGGAACATTAATTTTCAGCCAATAAAAGAACGCACACAAAGCCTATCTGATGAAGAGACACTTAGAACTTGATCCTTACCCAAGTTACGACATTTTATGTTTATGCAAAGCCAGAAATAACGCATAAGGAAAAATACATACCACAACGGTGGCAACCTGCGCAGTGATTGAAGTTGCCTCAATCTGAAGCCCCTTCACCCTCTCTTCCAATTCATTTGCATAAAGCATTTTCCTCTCCTTCGATTTAGCAGCAGACATCCTGTTAGCAATAATCCTACAACAAACAACAACTCAACCAATCTCAGTGCATCAATCTTCCACCTCAAAACTTATTCTCCATTTTCTCACCCCCCCAAAAAAACAAAAACAAAAACAAAAAAAAAAAGCATGATAAAATTAAAGCATGTATGTCAATTTAAGAATTACACACTCATTAATAAATATATTTAGAACCTAATTTATATTTTTTACTTACTTCATTAATAAATATAATTAATGTAAGTATAAAAGTTAAAAAATGATTAATAATTTAATATTTAAAATAAACAGATAATTTTAAAACAAAAAGAGTAATATAATAAGAATTTATGTATAAAGAGAAATATAGTAGACTATTCTCTTCATTTTAATTTATTTGTCAATTTAAATAATTTAGTATATTCTTATATTAATATATTTGGATATATGAAAATATATCAAGTTATCTCAATTAACAAATAAATTGAAATGGAAGAGATATTATATCATAAAAAATTTAAAAATTGAAATTGCAATGTAAATAATACACAGAAAATTATGTTAAGCTTCAATGCTTTTAAATATACTGATTCGAAAAATAATAATTTAATTTTTAGAGTTCACCTTTTAGCTTTCTTGGGATCAACCCTAATAAGTTCATCGAGCATCTCTTTGGTCATCGCCTTCTTAATCACCCGACCACCAACGGCAATGCTTACCCTGTGCCGCCGCCCCGCACTTCCCTCCTCTACGCCGCCAGACTTCTTTCCGGCACTGTCGTCGGTCGTTCCATGTCCGACGAAGACACCGGACTCAACGGGCTGGCTCCGGCCAACGTCGTCGGGCGTCGGGTAACAGCTGCTCAATTCCTCCTCCGACAACGGAGCAATGCTCATCGCGGCGGCGGAGTGAAATTCGACGGCGGAGGGCGACGGTGGCGGCAGGGGGAGGCTGGAGATGTCGAATTCCGAAGGCTCGAAGCGTAAAAAGTCTTCGAGGCTTTCGGCGAAGCCAAAGAAGTTGTCGGACTCGGTTCCTCCTTCCGGCGGCGCAGCCACAGCAATCTGCTCGGGCTCAGCTGGCAAGTTCGGTTCCATCAGCAAAGGAAAAAAAAAAAATAATCAAAATTCAAAGTAAAAATGATAAAGAAGTTTTTGTTTCTTTTATTTTTGAGTGGTGGTTTTGGTGTGTGTTTTGAGGTTTGAGGTTGTGTATCGGAAAAGAAACTGAAGGTGGAGACAATGAAACCGGGTTTTGAGGTGTGGACGGTGTGGTGTTTAACGTGAATTACTGCACTTAAATACTGTAATCTTGATATTACTTACCCACGGGTTCAGAGGCAGCGAGTGGGGTGAGCGTAATTAATCAGGTTATTTTTTTTTAACTTTATTTAGTAGCTCGGTGGACTGTCATTAATGGGTAATTTATTAATTGTTTGTTCTGTCTTAAATGAGAAAGAGGAGAGGGAAATTAGTTTGGCAAGAAGACTTTTGCTTAGGAAATCATTGTTTCTCATCCTTAACTCCACCCGCCAAACTGGCGTTCTTCAATTTTTAGAATATTTAGATGAATTCATTTGTTATAATGATAAGATATGTATGTAAATTTTTGAATAGATAAGTGAATTATATTACTTTATTTATGTCCAATCTTCACCCTTATTTTTTGGCAAAAAATTTAATTTTTTTTTAACAATGCAGCATTATTCTTTTTTTAAACGTCTGTTTGTTTGATAAGGGAACGCAAAATCAAGAGGAGAATTCCTTTGTAAAAAATTGCCTCGGGACATGATTTTAATTTGGAAAAATGTGATTTTGCATTAGTAATCAAACAGGCTGAAAATTGGTTTGAATTTCTTTAATTTTTACAGAGATCTTCTGAAAGTAGTTTTTTTCGGTGAGATTTTAATTATAAGTTTAGTTTGCAAATAGAATAAGTAATTGAAACACATTCCACCTTTTTTATTGTTGGTTTACTTGTTTGTAAAAAAGATTGAGAAGAGGGAAATGTGACGTTGGGAGTAAATTACTTGCCAAACGTTTTTGTTATCCAGTCTGGACCTGCCAAAGATACTTTTTAGAAGGCACTGTAAATAGGGTTGATTATATACTGATTATATACATGACATTCTTAAACATTAAACGAAGCAAGTCACTTTGTTTTTGGTGAGAAAACAATAAAGTTAAATTTATTTTAATGAGGGTAATGTAATTGATTAGAGAAATCCCAGACGTAACCTACAAAGTTTAATTTCCTCAAAAAAAGAAGAAGATTAAAATAGACCAAAATGTTTTTGGTTTATTTGATGTTGTACCCAAATATATATATTGAGAGGCGAAACTTAATTAAATATTAAATTAAATGCAAGTATTAACTATTGTATTCAAATCAGAAAAAATAATAACTAAGATGTTAAATTTAATTTACTCGGTCTTAATTTGCAAGTGCAGAGTTATTTTTAATAATTAATTGATCTCAGAAAGTTTTTTAATTACCTTTATTTTTTAAAAGATAATGATATTTTTTCGTGATTAATAATCACTTATCAAGTAATATATAATTTTTAAAATAAAATATTATACATTTATATTTCAAAGTAATAAATTTATAAATAAATATTACTTATTAAAGATTAAATATTAAAGATATCATAATAATTCCTTCCATTCCATTAGGACAAAATGCGAAGTGCTCCAGCACGAAGTGGAACAGTCACGTGTAGTATTTTAAATTAAATAAAACATAAGTAGTCAACAAGTAGCATGTGACTATTTATTTAAGGTAAGTTATATTGAACTTTTTTGAAATTAAATAATATTATATATAATATTTTTTATTTATTATATTTATATTA
Source organism: Pterocarpus macrocarpus (assembly GCA_031439585.1). NCBI lineage: Eukaryota > Viridiplantae > Streptophyta > Magnoliopsida > Fabales > Fabaceae > Pterocarpus > Pterocarpus macrocarpus. Next base: position 56,997,038 of record CM062516.1, on the reverse strand, counting down.
ACATATTTCAAAAGATATTTAATATTATATTTATAGGATACTCAATATCATATTTAAAATATAAGAATATTAAATATAATATTACATAAATCTCGAAAGAAGTTAGTATATATTTTTATCAATCGAAAAATATTATGTGTAATATCATTCAATTTTAGAAGAGATTAGTGTAATTTATTTTTTATTTAATTTCAAAAAGCTTGAGATTTGTAAGTTGTGAATATTATTTGCTGAAATAAAAAAATAATTTTTTTTTTTGAAGATAAGGGGGCCAACCTCCGACAAGAATAACAGCGCAAAAACCCTTCATATTGCTCAATTTCTATTATCATTTGACATAGTATCCAAAACGATGTAGTACCATTGGCGGGCCCTCACTTTGAACGATCAAGGCGACTTCCATCAGTTCAATGAGTTCAAGGGGGTATTTGGTATGTTATATTATGTATGATAGGATAAAGTAATATAATATATTATAATTTTATTCATTGTTTGGTGCAATCAACGTATTGTATAAGTTTATCCATTAAACCTCCCTTATACGTTATAATGATGGATAATTTAATACGGCCTAGGAACGCCGTATTAGGCCTGATTAGTTTTTAATGTATAAGAAAATTTTTTTTTAATATATTTTATTAAAAAAATTAATTATTAAATAAATAATAAAAAATAAAAATATGTAATAAAAAATAATATTATTTAATAATAAATAAATATTTTTTAAAAATAATTGTAAAATAACTATTCAAACTAAAATAAAAATATAAGAACAAAATTTTTTATTAAAATATATAAATAATAATATTTAATATAAATTTAATTGTATATAATAAAAAATATAATCAAATATAGGAATGTGATACTAAGCCTATTTAGATTTTGATATATAAAAGTTCCATATCTATTTCGCTCACACTCTTTCCCTCTCTCTCTTATATTTTTTATATTTATAAAAAAATTAAAAATAAATCAATAAATAATTTTTAGTATAAAATTATTTTTATATATAATAAAAAAATAGCTTAAATAATTATAATAATTATTTAAAAATTATATTTATTATAATCTCTTTTTTTTATTATATTTTATATAATACAATATCTTATATAGTGACATACCAAACATTGTATAGTATTAAATTTTTGTCAGACCTTATACTATCAACCCTTATCCTATCAGGCCTTATACTAATAGACATACCTAACGGGCCCCAAAGGATTTGTCATATTGTCACAAGCTGAGTCACTTTGGGTGGGTGGCGCCGGCATATACAACCATATCCCCCGGATTTCCAGCGTGCAACCCTGCTTTGTAATAACTTTGTTTTTTACCGTGCAGTGCTATCATGATCACATCTTGCGATGAAACGACTTGCACATGCATTCATGGGATGAAAATTTGCAACGTTCGAAAGTTCTCCACTCTTAACCTCTTTTTTTAAACTTGGGTCCTATTTTGTGGACTTACTGAAAAGGATTTTTAAGTGAGAGCCTTTTTTTCTTGTTTTGTGGAGGACCCTAATCAAGGCCCAAGAAGAAAAAATAACCTTAAAAAACAGAGCTCACAACTCGGCTGTGGATGCCCCTTTACATCAGGTAAAACCAGCAGAGAAACTTCTAGTGAGAGCTTCAAGTAGTTCTTAACAAATATGAGATAGAAAAAAAATTTAGAGTTAAGAAAATATCAAACTTCATTGTCTTTTGTGTATTTGAATTACCAATACGGGACGTTTTTCGTGCTTTTTTCCTTGCAATATAACACAAAATTTTGATCAAATTTGACTAGAATAGGGATAATTATACATCTAACAACAGAATAATTGAACTGTGAGTAAATATTTACAAAAGCTTACGAATTAACGTGAACTTACATATAAAGTGTTTTAACAACATAATTGTTCATGGAAATTTTACCTTGACCCAGATTACTAGTATTTTCTTTTGCTTAGCAATATCATTGTATGTTAAAAAGAAAAAAGAAAAAAGAAAAAGAAAAGAAAAATCTAACTAAATTTGACTAATAATGAACCCACATTTGATGGATTAAAAGTAGCTTGGTCCCATCTTTGTTTTGTTATTTTTTTGGTGAATATTTTTTTAACTTATCGCATTTCTTTTCAGTTTGGATCTGGAGAGTTTTTTTTCGTCTATCTGGGGTCTTACTTAAAATCTTACATTCACTGAAAAGCAACAAATCCATCGTCTTCATAGGCCCATCGTAAGGTTTATGATGGCATTGCCATGCACTTGATAACAGTTGCAGAGAATGAAGACTAAATTAGAGCAGCCCAAGTCCACCATAGGGATTTTGGGCTCATTTGGTGGAGCAACTCCTAAAATGACACATGACCCAAAATTGAAGAGCTAAAAAAAATAAAAAAGAATTTAAAGAAAAATACTAAATAATCCAAACTTTTCTCAAAATTGACTCGACAAAATGACGTATCATATATTATTCTCAACCCTATCACGGTCGAGCTCTCTTCTTCTCTCTTTTCTTAGCAGCGCAGCCGTCCTTTCCATTTCTGCTCAAGGGAGAATCGGTCCTATGGAGGGGTTTACCTCCTCCCCCTCCATGATGGTTTTCATGGCCCCTGTTGCTTGTGTTTTTCTTTTTGTTCATCTCTTATTTCATTTTTTTTTTGTTGTCCCACCTCCTCATTGAACAATGGTTTATGTGATTATTTTGTCTAATATGTTTTTTTTTTTTAATAACAGTGGTATTTAAATAGTAAAAAATGATGAGTCTCTTAACACTTTTGTTTTCTCATTGTTGTCTATGTGTATGTAGCGCCAGAGGACTGCATTAGAGCAATTAATAAATCAACATCATTCTTCCGTGGTGAATAGGTGAAGACTTTGTTATTTTTTGTTGCATTCATGTGTTCATCACACTTTTGTTGGTTGTGTATCACACACCATCCCTGTGGTTGTGCTAAGATAGATAAGATGATGCTATTTGTCACCATGGAAAGGAGTATGTACTGCCCTAGTTTAGCGTGCTTTGATCGGTCATATTTATGGTGTGATGTTTTATTAGTGACTTAAACATTTTACTAATCACTTTCCACTATTATTGTACAACTTGAGTTGAGAAGTGACATTAGAATCTAGACCAGAGATTTGGCAAGCTCGATCACTAGTACTGTTAAGTTTATTCTTTTGTGTGATGCAAAAGTATCTAAATTTCTAATACTTTATGTAAAGCTGTATAATTTTTATTAATTATAATTGTAGGATTAATTTGTCTTGATGGATTTCTATGGAGCAAAATTTATCTCTTATATACATGTTATCACCTTCAATTATTAATCAATGAATATCTTTTGACCAGAAAAAAAGAATGACATGTCATATATCTGATGAGTATTCTTAGACAAGTACGTATTCCATACTGCTTTTATTCATCAAACAAACGCCATTGTTTTTTATAAAAATTTCTTATTATTTTTTCGGATACTAGTATAACATGAGCGCTTTTGCACTCGAGCGTCTCACAATAAATTCCTTACTTATATTTGTCTTTTAAAATTTTCAATACATAAAATTAAATATGGTTTTCTAATACTAATTTTTTCTATTCATAAGATTAAATATGCTTAAATTATGTTTCTCTCTCATAATAATTTATCTTTTCTAAATGCAATTAATAATGTGTTGTTATTGAATTTAGTTAAGATAATAAAAAATAATGAGTAAAGTTAAAAAAAATTAATTAATACTTTTTAAAAATCTTGCAAATGATTTGGGTTTTGAAACACACACTTTTTTATGATTCTTTTTTTAAAATGGTTGAAAAAAATCGAATATAAATAGACGGAGAGCAATCAGAGCATTTTATTCGTTCGACCATGTTAATGTTATGTTCAAATTATCTAACCGTTTCGCAATTTGTCAATTATTAGACATCTGTTGTCGTTTAAATTTAACAAAATAATATCGCATGAGACATGTGCAAAGGTAACATCACAAATAGCTAGATAAAGTAGTAAAGTCAAAACCAAGCAATTGCATTATAATAACGATCTAAATCAAAGATCTTAAAAAAGAAAAGAAAAAGGAGAAAAAAAAATAGGTCCAAATCAAAGAGAAAAACATAATTTAACCCAGTTAATTGAAAGCTACTCGTGCACTCTCAACAAAGTGACTTTTGGGTTTAATTTGTCTGAGGCTCTTCATCGCCTCTTATCCTAACTTGGAAGTTGAGCTTTTGTTGTTTCTGTCATAACTTAGATACCTGTTTGGTTCAACGTGGAATGCGCAGTAGGATTCAATTCACCAGACAAGATATGGATGATAGGTTATCTAAGATGCTTCCAACAAATATTTGTCAGGGTCAGGATGTGCAACCCGCACCAACAAAATTTATGCAGTTATTAACATTCCCGGTGGTTGCCATTCATAGATGGTAAGTTACCATTCATAGATGGTAATAGGGGTGTTTGTGGTTTGATTTTGATTAATTTTGAGTATAAAATTAAATTGATCCCAATAATATAATTTTTATTAGTTGGATTGGAACAGTTTGATCAATTTTTAATAAAAAAAAATTTTAAGTTTATAATAGTTTAAACTAAAAGTAATTTAAATTAATAAATATAAAAAAATAAAAATAACTCATTTAATATATGTAAAATAATATTTAAGTGACAATGATATATAAATAAAAAAGTTATATAATAAATTAAAATTATTACAAGTAAAAATATAAACTTAACAACAAAAAATATATTATATAATATTATTTAGTTTCCATTAGATTGAATTAATATTGAAAATTAAATTTAAAATACAATTCAATCCAAACGATTTTTTTAAAAAATAATCAATCCAATTCAAATTTTTACTATTTTGATCGATTTTTTATATTTTTGTATTAGTTTAATTGTTTTGATTGAGTTGAATTGGATTTGAACATTTTTAGATGAGAAATGAAATTTGTATTCATAATTTTTAGATATCATTTAGATATTGAGGGATCAATATATAAATAATTAGATATTTTTATTTGTGTTAGGTGAATGTGATAGAAGTAATAGGATAATTAATAATAAATGTGAAATCTTTTCACCAAATTCATTAATAATATAATTAAAATTTACATTTATAAACACATAATTTTTTATATTTTCTCATAAGCAAGTTCATTATAAATGCAACTGAAATAATCAATTATTTACACATAATTTTTCAAGTGTCTAATAGCATACCTAGTTTTTCATTTAAAAATCCCAATATCATAATTTTAGCAAAAGCTACTCTCTTATAGCATTTATCCAAAACCATAATTTTACACTTTCAAAAGAAAAATCAAACATAATATAAGTGGTATTCGCGAAATTAATGATCAAATAATAGTACTTTTTAAAGATAGAGTATGCTCATTTCTTTTTTTGGTCCACAACCGGGTGCAAGGCATCCAAAAAACTAATAAAAACTACCCGTTCCCTCTAGGGAAATCTACCCCAACCATGTCCCTCTGAATAATATCAGATATGCACAATGGAATACTATCAAAATAAAACACCCCATAACCATACGAATCCCCAAAACGAGCCAAACTATCATTTCCTAAAGTGTGCTCATTTCTTAAAAGATGTGTATCTTTTTTTATTTCCTTAAGAAGCGCTAGAAGGAATTTCAATTATTTGAAAGAGAAAAATCAATAATCATGAATATTTCATCTGCAATTCTTTTTTGTTTTCCTTTTGGGCGAACAAAAACACCATTGTCATTTTCTTAAGTAAAAAGAGAAAGATGTCAATTCTTGTATAATAGATTAATGTTATTTGTAACTTTGTTTAGATATCTTTGAATGGGTATGTGAGGTATCATTTAAATATTAGTTGAGAGAAAAATTGGGTTTTACTCTCAACCAATAATTAAGAAATACCTCAAGATATCATTTTAAAAATATATAAAAAAAATAGTACAAATAACATTTTTCTTTATAAAGTATCCAATAAAATGAAAAAGATATTACACTTATTCCATTACCATCATATGATCAGAGAGAGATCGAGAGAGAGGAGAAGTCATTAGAGAGTATCAACATTATTTTAGTTAATTAGTCTCCATTGCTTTTGTAATTTAATCACGAAAACACTTATTAATATCAACCATATGTCTGGTGTTTATTGAGGACGTTTCTATTAAAAAAATTTAAACTATAAATGGAATCAAAGAAAGCTAGGGGAAATTTCATCTTTCACCATCATATTCTCTTTATCTTTTTTCGTTTTGAGCTTTTCTTATCTAACTTTTGATTCTTTTAAAAGAGTATGACAATTACGTTAGCATTCTTAGCGATGTTAATGCATTTATTTGACCGTCAAAAAGAATAGAAGTGTTATTCTTGTGAACTATTCAAGGCAATGCAGTTGCCCCTAGGGCAATGATCATGCTGCAAACTTCAATCACTTTTCTTTTCTTTTTAATGCAAAAATAACACGTAGTGCTTCCTTCCAATCTCTGTGTAATTATTTTACATTTAGATTTCTTTTGATCGGGTACTAAGAAAGGAGAGGAATCCCAAACCTTTAGATGCATGATCGTTATTTGAAGGGTGCAAGGTCCTTGATTGAAACAAATGCTGAGAGAGATTTCCAATTAAATTATTTGAATTCTTGAAAATTTAGTTAAATATAATCTTTCTCCATCACATTTTGTTCATTTGAGCTTGACCCACATAGACATGTTATCTTTATTGTAGCTTTTTTACTTTAGTCTATCTGACCTTTAATTTTACCTTTGAAAATAGTTGGAACTATATTATATGATCGATAGATAATGCAGCTATACTTTATAGTGTTTGATTCGATGAAAATAACTTAAAGAAAATAATAATTTTGACAACATAAATTTTTAAAGATGTCTATGCATCTGTTTTATTAGCAATTTTGCAATTACGACGAATCTTGCCATTACAGTCCAATGTTATATAGACCTATGTCACATCTACCCAATTTCCAGAATACTAATTTAATTAACAGCAAATCTGATCTTTAAAACAAATATCTTATAAACATAAATCATTAGTTCATTGCTCAAAACGAAATCATTACAACCAAAAGTATGTCCTCTGTGCATATCTTCTTTGACAGGAATTCAACTTAATCACGCCATTTATTAATGGATGTCACTATTCAAGTAGAACCATCTTTATTTCTAGGGACTTACTTTAGTACATTGGCAATGAGACAAAGAGTTGTGGACCTTCTTGATTTTTCCCTTCATACGTCAAGCAAGTTGGTGACCCAAATAATGCAATTACATTGTTTGAGAGCAAAGCAATGAAGACTCTGGTTTGTGTGTCTGACTGGAAGACATAATGCTCATTGGTGGTCTTCTTGTGGGATATACACTCTGTTCCATTATATAAATTATCCGGTTCCCTGCTCTTCCTTTTTATCACGGCATTTAGTGCTTTCCTCTTCAGCAATCCATTCTTCCTTCGCTCTTGAGCCTTTTCGTTCTACATTATTTACTTCTGTTTCTCTAGTTAGATTTTCTAATATATATATATATATATAAGTTCTGAAGTTCTAAGTTGAAAACATGACTTCTGTACTTAGTCAACAGTCAACAAGAATTCCTCCTGTGCGCATGGAGAAAGACTTCCGTACTTTAGAGGAAGGAAATATCCTTTTTTTTTTTTAAACAAACATCTCACCTTTGCTTTTGACGGCGAAAAAAGGGGAGAAAAAATAGGAGAAGAATTAAAGATTATTTTGAGGATTAAGAAATTTTTTATGCTACAAGTATATAAGAACTTTTCATGTGCATGTCCATAACATGCTAAATCACGGGAGTGTTTGTAGTGCAGTTTATATCAGTTTTGAATAAAAAAAATTTTCGATTCTAATTCATAGTATTTTGAATTGGACTGATCTAATTTTAATTTTAAATTCAATCCAATTTTTAGCAATTTGAATTTGATCAATTTAATTGATTTTCAATAAAAAGAAAAGTTTAAGTTTAAAATATTATGAACAAAAAGTACTTTAAATCAATAAAATAAACAAATAAAAATAAAAAATAAAAATAACTCATGTAATATATATAAAATAATATTTAAGTGAGAATAATATAAAAAATATAGAAAAATTATGTGATAAATTAAGATTATTTTAAGTAAAAATATAATTTAATAATAAAAAATATATTATATAATATTGGTTGATTTGAATTGGATTGGTTCAATTTTAAAAATTAAATTCAAAATATAATCCAATCCAAGCCATTATTATAAAACAAGAATAAATTCAATCCAAACTTTTATAATTTTGAGTAGATTGAATTAATAGGATATAAATATTTTTACTAAATTATTAATCGTTTTATTTTTTTTCACTTTTCATTATCCTTTTTTTTTTAACAGGATATCTTGGATTATTGTTTAAGAAGATTTTTTAAAATATAATTTTTTTTATTAAGAAAAATCTCATTTTGAAATAATTTACTGTTAATTAAGTAATATACGAATAGTCATTAACCATTTTTTTTATTTGTTACCCAGTTTAATAATTAATTGTTTCTAATTAATTAAGCTGAAATATTTCATATATACCAGAAGTTCTTTTCCTGCAAATTTTTCTCTTTTTCTTTTTATGAAATTGATGGCCACTTATTCAAGTGCTTTGCGACAATGAATATAGTGTTACGCTGATAAAGCCCAATACGTAGTTACATATTGCGATACATCCAATTTTATAAGATTGATTTGAACATATTAGGTCTTGAATTATTGCCATTTGGTTGTGGTTGCTGTTGCTGGACAGAAGCGATCGACCAAATGCAGTTGTTTTGGACCAAAACAAATTTAAAATGCAGTAGTGGTAAGTCTCAAAATCCCAATATAACAAACCAGAATTGCAGTTGCGCATTGAAATTTATTGTCCTTGTAAGATAAAATTTTTTTGGCTCTTCAAGTCGTTGTTTTTCAACAACAACAACAACAATAATAATAATAATTTGAGATTAAATCTTCTTACATTTAACTGCATATACGCATGCTAGACTGCTGCTATGTGTTAGGGTTGGTATTATCTACGCATGTGTTACCAATACTCAAATTGGAGGATGGTAAACCTTACTTCTTATTAACCTTGTTTTTCTCTTTTCAGCTAACAGTTTCTTAGGAAGTCTTTCATCCAAAGAATGCGGATATATTTTCTTTAGCAATGATGAATAATTTGTATCTTCTTAATTTTAATTTTCAGATCTAATTTATTCTTACTTTTCAGAAATTATATGTAATTCGTTCGAGGATAATTTTTTTTGGTACATGAGCTGCATCTTTTAAAGTATTGGAATACATGATTTAGACTTTTAGCAAGTCTAATAACTGAAATCCCTTAATTGTGAAAAAACTAGAAGTGAAATTATTTATTTAGCTATTCACAGCTGAAGTCTGATCAGCATCCAGATCCTCACTGCCTTCACATTTAATTTCAAGTGTTAACATGGCATTGATGTTCTTACATTTGCTCTCTCTCTCTCTCTCTCTCTCTCTCTCTCTCTCTCTCTCTCTCTCTCTCTCTCTCTCTCTCTCTCTCTCTCTCTGTCTTTTAAGGCACCACCTTACACCATCTTTTTGCATATAGGGATATCATTGTTCCCTGCAGTTTCCATTCACAATGCGTCTCCTGTGTTGAAGTATAACCATAAGCAATGTTACAATGCAGAAAAATTGTCAGAATTTTTGATAAATTAAAAATAAAAGTGGTTATTGAATAAAATTAAATAGTATAGTTCACTTCTCATTCATTAGTCAACATTTATATCACATCGTTCTAATAATTCTGTGTCTCTGCCGTTTCTCCTTTTTCCTTTTTTCTTTTCTTTTATTATAAGCATACTGGCCGGGATATTGGTTATAAGTTATAACGATGGTTATTACACTAGTTTAAAAGTATCGTTTCCCCTAACATTCTTGCTGCCCTCCCAACTTCTCGTGCGCTTATGATTTAGAGTTGCCAACGGCATACATATCCTTAAAATAACTCATAAAATGATCACTACATTTTTATATCAATTATCAACTACATAGAGACTATTGTAAAGTATGCATTGATATAATTTTTATGCACATAAATAACTTCCATCAGTTTCCCAATGAAACACGAAACTCTTTGTCTATACCCTGCGTTATGACCGCAGAAAAAAAGATACCTCAATATAACGTGCTTTCCTCCCTCTTTTCACATGTAAAGCCAGCCATTTCATATGAGTTATCACTATGTTTTGTCCTTTTCTGTGTCATGCCATAGTCATGAGCTTCAGGTCAGATATAACTTCCTTAAAGTGTACTGTGTACATCCCATATTTTGATCACTTCTTTATAGATAAAATAGATAATCTATGATGGTCTCTATTATATATATATTCATTCGCATCATGATCAGTCTAACATATGTACCTACCAAAACCTTCAATTGTCCGCTTTCAATCTACTTGTACTTTGTTTTTGGTCGCTTTCCATATCATTAATTCTACTGGTTCTGGGATTCAATGTTCGAATATAGTCAATATACTATTATTTGTCGGAGAAGCTTTTCATCTGATCAACAGGCTGGGCTCCCCACATACATATCATTTTGGAACTCTGTGAAAGAAGTGCTCTTCCTTTTGAAGAGCAAAAGCACAGTGATGATATTACATTTTCATGAATACTTTCTGCAACTTGATGTAATATACGATGGTTAATTAAGATGTTTATTAACATTTGGTGGGATCATTTGTCTCAACGACTTGGCATTGCTTCAAGTGACCAGGCCAGTATGTCTGATGTCTTTACCAACTTTTTATATGCATTTATTAAAGGTTAAAAACAATTCACAATAATGGGACTTGCTCTGGAACAGACGAACATTTGAACGACCAACGGTCTTAATATAAGGCTAAAGGCTCAATAATTTGCAAGAACACACAAAGCTTGATTCCACACTTAAAAGTACATTCCATTCTTGACCCAGAAAAATTAAAAAGTTACAATTGATCCATAACACCCTTTTGAATAATGTTATTTGTGTATTCCTTTTTAATATTAAATACAATACTCATCTTACATAAATATACTTGATATTTTTTTCTCGTTAATAGATATGTATGTCGAATATATACACTTATATTCATATATTATATCTATATTATATTCATATTTAAGAAATTCAAATAATATTTTCCTATCATTTTACCTATGTCACGATTCGAGTATGCACTCCCTCAATTATTCCCCTCTTTTTCATACAATCTTTAATAAATGGGGAAAATTTTACTTTACTTTAGATCCCAATAATGCATACTTCCATATGCATTTAATGAATATAAAATTTTTGTCTTTAAATTAGTGGGCCAGCACCACTTTTGCCTCCAATACAATTTTCATCCATAAATACCCTTCTTGGTAGCGTGTGTCCTCCACACTTTCTCCATGCCCTCTGATTCATTATCATTCTCCACTGATTATCATTTCCTCAAGTGTCTCTCACCCATTGTCATGGCATCCAATCATTCATCCCTCAACCAAACCAAATTTGTCAATGACCTTGAGCAACAAGCAACTCTAGAGATTGATGAAACCAGGGACTTTGATTACTCAAAAAGATCCCAATGGCTACGTGCCGCTGTCCTAGGAGCCAATGATGGGTTGGTCTCTACGGCATCTCTAATGATGGGTGTGGGAGCAGTGAGGCAAGACATCAAGGCCATGATCTTAGCAGGGTTTGCAGGGCTTGTAGCAGGTGCTTGTAGCATGGCCATAGGGGAGTTTGTGTCTGTGTACTCACAGTTGGACATAGAGGTTGCTCAAATGAAGAGAGACAAGGAAAGGGGCAATAATGGCCCAGGTAGAGAAGAAGAGGAAGGTGATGATGAAGAGAAAGAGGGTTTACCAAACCCATTACAAGCAGCAGCTGCATCAGCTTTTGCATTTTCAGTTGGTGCAATGGTCCCACTTCTTGCAGCCTCTTTTATAAGGCAGTATAAGGTGAGGTTAGGAGTGGTTATGGGAGCAGTGAGCTTTGCTTTGGTGGTCTTTGGTTGGTTGGGGGCAGTGCTTGGTAAGGCTCCAGCAATGAGGTCTTGTGTGAGGGTCTTGCTTGGGGGTTGGCTAGCCATGGCTGTAACTTTTGGGCTAACTAAGTTGATTGGGTCAAGTGGGCTTTAGCTTCCTTTTGTGAAGTGAGTTTTGCTAATTGGATATCATGTTTAAGTAAATATTATACGTGCTCTATCACATCTCTTCGAAAATTCCTAGGTGCTTTGAAAGTAAAAAAAATATTTTATCTTAAATTATTTGATATTCGATACCTTAATTTTGTGAGTTATTATTATCTTTTATTTTAACTATATTTTTAATACAATTATTAAAAATATTAAATATTAAATAATTTAAAATAAAAAAATTTTGTTGCTTTAAGAGCACCTAAGAATCTCTCCACTTCTCCAATAAAGGTCCTTCATTTTTTGCTTTTTACAAAAAATGATAAGATGGGACTTGCATATTGAAAAAAAAGTTGGCTTGCCAGTAACCATTAAAGGAGGTAAGGCCTATTCGGGCCTTTCATATACGTGTAATGCTCTTTTATGTATGAGAAAGCTGAGAGGTTTTCATTGATAAAGTGGGTGGAAATATAATATATTAGTATCAGGAAATATACTAATTTGTTGACTATTCAATATACCTTATTCATCAATAGTTGACGCAAAAATAACATAAAAAATAACTTAAAAATAACATTACCTATAAGGACATGATCCATTCCCAAATTTTATGTTTTCTTTTTTTTACTATCAACATCATAATTTTCTGTTTAAAGGGTTTAGAAATATAATCTTTCAAATAATAAGAATAAAGTACAGACATCTTATCGTTTAGGTTGTGTTAGGTTTGGGGATAAAAGAGGAACAAATTTTAGTAAAGGAAATTTTATGGAAAAAAAAAATTATGCTGGTTTGAAAGTAACAAAGCAAGAAAGTTTAGGGGATTAAAATTTTCTCTTACTTTCGGGGTAAATGTTTCTCTTTCTTCCATGTACTCACCCACTCTCTACACACAACCTCTCTCTCCTTCCCCCCCCCCTCTCTCTCTCTCTCCCTCCTTAGATTAATAAAGTGAATCGTAGTCATATATAACTCACTAATATATTTGGTTTAGCATTGAAAAAGTCCAAATCATGATTTTGAAGGGTGAAAACTTAATTTTAATTTATTTTAATATATTTGGCAAAATTATGTTAAGTTACACTTCAATATGATTTTTAATCTATATCTCTGGTTTGAGCATAAGTGACAAAAAAAAATTGTTGTGTTAGATCAAACCATGGGTTGCAAAATATAACTCAAGCACATCCTAAATGATTTAATTCAAGGGTGAATATTCCTTCACTTTTCTTATTTTAGAGACAAGCTCACTTTAGATGAGTTTTTCCTTTAACCCAAACCTTGCGTGGATAATTGCATGTTAACATAGTTATTGTCTTTAAAAAACTAATGCTAAATGCAATATTTGTTATTGTGTTATGTATTTAGTATATATAAGATTAATTCTTCTGCACTACCTATATAAAATATTTTACATAATCAATTAATAATATTTTAAAATGTTTTACATAATCAATTAATAATATTTTATTTTCATATGACTTTTCAAGTAATTATGGAAAAAATCAAACTCTCTTAATGATGTGACTATACATAATTGGATGGCTATATAAAAAAGGATTTATACTGATATTATATCAAAATTTAATTCTTAATATATCAATTTATATACATATAATTTGTAAATTATTTTGTATTATCATTTAATCAAATATATATATATAAAACTTTTGAGGTAAAAGTTAAACACTTTTAATAATATGATAATGTATGATTTGTTAATGTGTTTAGTACATAAAATATTAATTCTCATACACTGCCCTTTAATATGTTATATTGTTAATTAATTATATCTTATTTTTTACATAATTTTCAAATAATTATTAAAAAAATTAAACTCTTTTAATTATGTGATTATATATGATTGGGTGACTATGTAAACTAATAATATATCAAAATCAAATTCTTATATATATATATTGTGTGTTTTATATGTTGGTTTGGTTCGGTTATTTATTGAGATTAATGATGAATTAAATATAATTAATAAGTGTGTTTTTATTTTTTATTGTATAAATTTTAAATAGAGATTAATTTTGATACTGATAGTATAAAATATTTTATATTATTAATCAATTATATATCATTATATATTAGTGGTATTTATCATAAGAGACATTTTTAATGACATGATAATATATTTTTTGGTAATGTGACATGATAATATATGATTTAAAGACTGTAAAAAAATTTTGCATGAATAATGTATCAATATTAAATCTTTTAAATTATAATTTTTTATAAGAAAAATTTTGAGTTAATAAAAAACTCATCCCAATTCAAGGTGTACCTCCAAGTTGAATGAGTCTTCATAGAAGTTCCTACATGTAACCTATCAATAAAAAAATTCAAAATTCAAAATTCAAAAATCAAACTTAAATTATGACAATACATAAACAAAAGCCATCAAAAATTAGCAGCTCTTGCTGGCCCTTGTAAATAAAATAAAAGTTATATTTTAAGGGGTGCCACAGATCAGCACCCAATAAATACAACTGAAAAAGAGGGCTATTATTATTATTATTTTTAATGAAATGTCACGTAAGCAATTTAGATGAGGTATAAGACTATAAGTATAGCTGCAAGAGCCAACTTTAATTATTTTTTTGGTATGAGAAACAACTTTAATTATAAGTTTATGGAATAGAATATATAAAATGAATGGTATTTAATATTTATAAACTCTTAAAATATTAAATGATTCTGTACCCAAGAAATATTAAATGATTTATATTTTATTTAATACTTTCTTATTCTAACTAATATGAAAATTTATTAAAAGAACAAAAAGTATTAAAAAATGAATTAATTTCTTTAATTATTTTGAATACTGCTTATTTCATATCTACCAAAAAGTATTCAATATAATTAATGAGAAATTATTAATCCTATTAATATTTTTTTGATTGCCTTAAATACTTGAAGAATAGGTCTCCTGATTCTTCAATCTCCTTCAAGTTCAGACTATAAAAGAATGGGGTTCCTGCAATATAAAAAGGGACAGATTTAAGGGTAAAAACAACAGAGTCCTCAAGTTAATACATGGATTCTATCAAAGTATTACAGTTTTGTACATTTTTTCTTTCAATTCATCTCATTTCCTATCTACAAGACGTGGATGGAAAAAGTCATTTACCGATTGAAGGAAGTTTGAAGCTTAGCTCCTCGAACATTCCTCGTATGAAGACTATCAAGGTATAGTTCAAAACCGATTTATCTGGTGAAAAGCTCATCAGTTAGCTTAAGAATGAGCATATCTTTTAAATCATTTTTATAATTAAGCTCGTTTTGCAAATTGTTTCAATAGGCACTCAAAAGCGATTGATTGCAATAGATATAGATTGAAACTTAGGCAAACTTTACCTATAATATTAGGGGTTTGAATCCTCCAGTTTGTTGCATGAACAATTCTTAACAGAAAATTATTTCAATAGACATAGAGTAATTCGATAGAGGTTCCTAGCTTTCTTAAGTATGGCATATATTTTATCAAAATCAAAATTTGCAGACTGAATATGGAGACATCTACGATTGCGTGGAGTTGTACAAGCAGCCTGCACTTCGGCATCCTTTGCTTAAGGATCATGAAATTCAGGTTCGTTTATATACATCATTTTTTTTTTTCCCTTTTTGGGCAAAACTCTTTTCTCCCGATATATATTCTCACAATTCAAATCTGGCTCCCTATTTACAATTACAAGCTAACCAATATACTGCAGCTTTTGAGCATATATAGGGATCGATGAGTTATCTATTATGCTTAGCGGTGAAAAATGAATGGGTTGAATAGATTTTGGATTGGATTAAAATTGATGAGTTAAAAATAAATCATTAATCCATTTATGATTTGATGAAAAAAAAAGTTAAATAAATTCAATTCATATATAATTTATTTAATAAATATTTCATTAATTATTTTTTTATAAATGAATATTTAATCCCTCTATTTAAAATTATATTATATTATAAAAAGTGATTAGAGTTGGTTGAGTAGGTAAGTACCTTTGACTTTTTAAAAGGGGACACAAATTCCAATTTTAGAAAAATAACTCTTGTGTGAAGATTATATAATCTTGTGTTCTCATAGTCAAATGAGAATTAATCTTATAAATGGCTCAAATAGACTAAACTTGTAAAATTACCTTGTGGTCTTGAAATAAAATTACCTTTTACTTTTTCAAGAATGGTGAATTTTAATGCATCATGAGTAATTTATTTGCCGGGCAATATTTTAGGTAAATTAGATTGCAACATCAATACTTTGTTGATATTCAGAATCTATTGATGTTTTCGTTCCATGATCCCATTTTGTTGGGGTGTTTCCATGCAAACTTTTTGATGAATAATACCTTTTGACTGATAAAAAGAGGTTAAGTTGAATTCAGGTCCATCATCTGATCTAATGGACTTGACATGACAATTGAACTGTATTTCAGCCATGGCAATAAAAGATAGTAAGCAAGAACCAGTTTCAGATTTGTGTTTCATAAAGAAAATCCAAGTGGGGCGTGTAAAATCATCAACCATGGTAACAGTATATCTATAGCCATTGACAGAAACAATAGAATCAATTCAAATGCCTTATTGGTTTTGGAACAACTAGCAGAAAATGGCAACTTTCACTATTCGGCTAAAGGACCTATGACACAAAATTCATTTAGAAATTGGAATGAATGGAAAACTCTTACGCAAAATGTACAACTTGTCTAGTAACAAGTGACCTATTCTAGAATGCCAGATGGGTGAAGAAGTAGCAGAAGGTACAGTATTGGTAAGGTTGATGGTGGTTGAGGAAGTGACAGGACTTTGGAGCATGTATAAGCCATTTCGTACTTCAGCAACTCCAATCCTCTTCAAAGTGCATGAGTCTTGGATATCACAAAACCTGTCAGTAAACTTCAGACAACAATGCAATGAAGATGTTAGTTTAGTGATAGAAATAATATTGAAATACATCATGAAGACAAAATGAACTGGAAGAAACAACAGCTCCTGATATGGTGGTAGTAACTTGAGTGCCATTGGGTAATTTGATGGGGATAGGAGGAATGGACCTGTGAGAAGTGAATTGGGAGAGAGAACTAGATATATGATCCGTAGCGCTCGAATCTAAGAATCACCTTACCAAGTCATAATAAATAAAATCTCATGAGTATTTTTTTTTTTTTTTTCTCTTGGGTTGAAAGTTATACTACTGAATTTATAACAAATACATGTCAAATAGATGGGACCAACTTTTTCTACCCAAAAGAATGTTTCCGGGAAAGGTTCTTCAAGCAATTTCAGATATGGATTGAAGACGGGATGTCCACCAGGAACAGTTCCCATCAGGAGAACGACAAAGGAAGAAGAGTCACGAGCCAACGCTCTCTTTAGACAAATATTTCAAGGACCAAAATTTTCAAATGGACAAGAAAACAGGGTGAGTAAGCCGCACCAATCATATATATTTTTTTTAATTAACTTGTCCCAAATTCTGATTTTATGTATTCACTTTAGTATCTAATTATTACAATGCCTCTTAAAAAAACAATTTGACAGAGAATTAGTTTGAATTAATTAATATATAAAAGCATGTGAATAATTTTATATCTATAACACATTCATAAACAGATTTAAAATTTTAGTATTTTATATGTAACACGTCCCTCAACAATATTTGAAGTAATCTCTACGATAAAAATAATAATAATAATAATACATAAATTTTCAATGTTTAAGGACTGTGTTCATCTGCTTTCATGAGAAGTCATTCTTTCTGTTCTGCTTCATGCTGTGCGGAACATTATTTTATAGTTCTTCCGATTCTTATTTTGTTTTCGGGGAGATGGTGAGCACTGAGCAGCAGTTACCTGCCTCGCCTTTTTTTTATTTTATTTTATTTATTTATTTTTTTGCTGCCTTACCAATTTGAAGCTCCAAAACATTTTTCCTGCTCTTAAAACAACATATAATGGACAGTTTATTGTAAGAAATCTTGAAATTATTTTCTATTGACTTTGATATTATATAACATATTAACACTCAATATTACACGTTCGATTGTTATAAAGAGGCACATAAAAGATGTTATGTCCTTAACTTCTAACATGATTATATCTCAGTTTGCAGGAATTACCATTTCTGACTTAACTAATTCTGCAAAAGTTGAAGAGGCAGGAGGATATGTTAGCACACACCAACCGGATGTTGGCAATGGGCAACTTAGCGCTTCAGTGACGTCACTTGAATATGGACCTCCTAACACCTTCGGTGTAATCCGTATTGGATGGATGGTACTCTTATTTTTTTTTTTTTTTTTTTTTACTTTTTAATTAGGAACACATCTATTTTGTTTGAAGAGCTAATTGTTTCCTTTTGTAATTTTGACTTTACAGGTATATCCGGATCTTTATAAAGGTGACAACCGTACTCGACTTTACACATCTTGGGGTGTACGTAGACCAATTCAATTAATTCTTTTCTATCCTCAATTATGTATATGTTTTCATTTATGGACATGCTAGCAAGTATTTTTTTTTCTTTTTCTTTCTGAAAAAAGGACACTGACTGCATTCCCTTCTGTTTTGCCATTTTAGCAACTCAATAATTCAAGCGTACAAGGTTGCTTCAACTTATACTGTCCTGGTTTCGTTCAAGTGAATCACAATATAGCGATTGATATGGTCATTGACCAAATCTCTAAACCTGCCGGGGAATATCACTACATCAAGCTCGGGTTGAATTTGGTAAATCTTGTTTTGTAATCCGAACAATATACTCTTCTTAATCTTTTCTCTAGTGTTCAAATGAATTTGGATCCTGCCATATAAAATTTTTACATGATAGAGCCATTTGTAAATTTTTACTACTAAAAGTTTGGGGCCATATAAAACACACGACAGAATTGAACTAAGGGTATGTTCGGTATGTGATAAAAATAAAGTAGAAATTTTTATGGATCAGTTCTATGTATATTTTTATACATATAAAACATATCCGTAAAAAATTTAATTTCATTTTTACCTCCTACCAAATACACCCAACAATAAAAATTTACATATAATAGAAATATTATTGAATGCAGGATGATAAGAATTGGTGGTTTAATTATGGGGAAGATGAGATACCGGTTGGGTATTGGCCAGCAAATTTATTCACGGGATTACAAGATGGTGCTGATATGGTACGTTTTGGAGGTTGGGTGGCTACCACTACACCAAGGTTGCCAGCAATGGGAAGTGGTTTGCTTGGGAATCTTGGGAGCCTAATGAGGAAACTTTGGGCTGATGCACATCGAATGAGGGCCCCAGCCAATACAAAGTACCAAGTTTCGCAAAACACGTGCTATAAGGCAGGAATTAACCCCTACAAAGAAGATTACTGGGGTTACAGCTTTTGGTATGGGGGTAATGCTGCTGACTTACGACAATGCCCCAATAACTAATAGTAGGGATTCACAGCATTAATGCAGGTGACTCGAGCATGCACCGAATTTGTAAATCCCTTAATTATATGATTATTAAATAAAAATAGTACTTTTGCCTCTTTTTGTGTCATATTGCCTTTTTTTTTTAATAATATTTATATATCCTTTTACTTAGTTTTTCTAATAATAGTTGCGATTATCTACAATAAATTATAATATTGGATCTATGTTCTGAATTCTTACAATTTAGGTATTAATTAATGGAAATATGGAATAATGTGATAAATTAATGGTTTCACACTTAATTGATGATATTAAATGAAAAAATAATTCATTGATACCGTAATCATTAATAAAATATTGATTTTTTTTTGGCGCTGTACAAATATATATTTTATTCTTCCCATTAATTTTTTTTTTATTTTTCATTTGTTTTTGGTAGTTAACTACCAACTAAGCGCCCGAAATAAAGTAAAGTTATTTTTAATTTAATATCATTAATAAAAAATTGAAAATTAATGGTAAACCATATTAATGCTCTTAATTACGTTAACCAAAAAAAAATCCTATTAACTAATTTAATAATTCTCTTAATTATTTGAGGAATATGAATTTGGATTCCGTCAGTCTCCTTCTTCATACCACAAAAGAAAGATTTCTACAGTATGAAACCGAGCATAAACTTACAAAGTGTAGAAGCATACTAGAGTTCTTCAAGTTCATACAAGGATTCTATCCAAGTAACAATTACTTTTCATTAAATATCTTCAATTAAAAAATTAAAAATTAATGTAAACCATTAATCCTCTTAATTACCTTAACAAAAAAAATCCTATTAACTAATTGATTAATTCTCTTAATTATTTGAAGAATATGTATTTGGAGATTCCCTCAATCTCCTTCAAGTGCATTCCATACAAGAAAGATTTCTGCAGTATAAAATTGAGCACAGAGTTAAAAAGGGTAGAAGAAGCAGAGTAGTTGAGGTAGTGTTTGGAATCATTAAAATTAGAATTTGATTTGGATTGATTTGATTTATAAATTAAATTTTATATCTGAAATGATAGCATAAAATATGATTTGAATTGATTTAAAAATTAATTTTTATATTTAAAATATATTAAATTGTGTTATTGATTTAATTTGATTTATACTTAAATATTAAAATCAAATCAATTTCTATTAAATCCTTTTAATTTGATAGGATTTCAAATACAAAGCAACTAAATTCATAGAATTTAACAAAAAAAAATCATTTTTTATTTTTAAAACATTCATACACAAAATTTGATTTATAAATCAAATCAATTCCTATTTTTTTGTCATTTCAAATACACTCTAGAGTTCATACATGGATTCTATCATAGTAACAATTACTTTTTTGTTGAATGACAATAATAATAATGGTATAATTGGACTTCAACAAAGTGCTTGTTATAAGGCAGGAAATAACTCCTACAAAGGTTCCGGTTTCTGGGGTTACAGCTTTTGGTTTTGTGGTGCCGGTGGTGATGTGCAACAATGTCCAAAGTAGAGAGTTATAATGTTGTATTTGACCCCTGCTTGCACAAGTAAATAATATTGCTCTCCAGTTTTGTTTTGTTTTTGTGTAGAGTGTTGATATTTGTACTTGTAGATGTAGATGTGGACATGACAAAGAATTACCAAGAGAAAGATAAGAGTGAGAGTAGAATTGGGTTCCACACAGTAATAAATCAACCAATGATTATAATACAACTTGGGGTGTTCTTGTGATGGTGTCTAAATATTAGATACAAATAGTATTAAAATTAATTCTAATATATTGTGAATGTAAAAGAATTTTATATTATTATTTAATTACATATTTCTATTTATAATATTTTTAAAATAATGACTAATTAAGTCAAATACTTTTACTAATATAATAATATATAATTGGATATTAGTATAAAATTTTTTTATATTAACAGTGTATCAAAATTAAATTCAATAATATTTCTGTATTTTGGATGCTTAGATTTTAGAAATATAATCATTATCACTAGATTGTATGACACATATAAGATACACAAGAAGCAGTGATGGATGTACATGTAAGAAAGGTGGGGGCATGTGTCCCCATCAAAATTTTAGAATTTTGTTAGTAGCATAAAGGTATTTATATATTTTACACCCATTATTTTATTATGTTTGATCTTATACTAAAATAAAAATTATATAAAATTTTTTATTATACGTATATATTATTTTTGTCTGTATTACCTAATTTTTTTTGGATCTTTCACTGATAGGAAGGGGTAAAGTTGAAATAGGCTAATTCCATGAGTCCAACCATAACAAACAAATTCTGAGTCTGCGTGGCGAAGGGTACCAGTGGGGCGACAAAACGCAGGCTGGGGATGTAAAACACAAGAAGGGTACTGCGAGAAGAAGATTGCATTGAGTGTGTTGGAGCAGCGAATTTCACAGGGGTAAAAGGGGTGAGAATTGTGGATGAGTTTTGAGGGTAATTAGGGGGAGTGAAATAGCCACGTAAGTTTTTAATTTAAGAGTGTATCAGTCGCACAACTAGTTCTTTATTTATTTATTTTTTTCAAGTCAGAGGTATTTATTTATTAGAGGTAATCCTGTTTAAATATTTGAGATTTTATAAATAGCATAACTCTTCTAACACAATCACTTCATACTCAAAACTCTAATCACCTCCACACCTCAGGTTAGCAAACACCAAATTTTCTTTTAGATAAAATACTCACTTTCTTCCTTTCTTAATCAACATATAATTATGCATAACTTTATAATTTAATTTAGTTTATATTAATTACTATTTTAACTTTTTCTTCCACTTAATTAAAATTTTCTCTACTATTTTTTTTCTTAAATAATATATAAGTGATGTTAAAATATAAAATGATATTATTATATTCTGAATAATATATTTACTATTAACTTAATAAAATATTTTTTATAAAATTTTTAAACAATCGCATCCCTCACTCAAATAACCCATGCTTCACACATTTCCTCAGATATGTAAAAGTCATATCTACTTCGTAAAATCTGGTTATTCAGTATTCTACCATAAAAAATTTCAATCATCGCATATACATAGAAAGTCATTGCCTAAGAAATTATTAATAATAATTGCATTTATTAGTTTCAAATGCATCAATGTCATTTAAAAGCTTTTGAGATTTTTTATCCCCCAAAAGAATCATACAAGATTGTTGATCTGATTAGGAGTGTATCGCTCAAGCGTAATTTAAAATGTTTGGGTCGTTATTAATAGACAAATCGAGCAAAAAATCATGTGTGAAGCATGGGTTATTTAAGTGGGATGTAATTTTTTTTATCAGAAAAATTTTATAAAAAAAATATTTTATTGAATTAATATTAAATATATTTATTAAGTTTAATTTGTATACATTGAGAGTATAAAATAATTTTACATTGTCAACTAATAATAATGCAAGGAAGTATCAATTCATGTAAATCTCTCGTCATAGTGGATAGTTACTTAGTATGATTTCGGATTATCTTACATTTTAATTTGTTGATAGTATAAAATTATTTTATATTATCAGTGTATACAAATTAAACTCATATTTATCTAAAATATAATAATATTATTTTTTAATATCATTTATATATTATTTAAGAAAGAGAAAAATAGTGGAGAGAGAACCTTAACTACATAAGAGAAAAAGTTAAAATAATAATAATTAATATGAATTAGATAAAATTATAAAATTACCTATAATTATAATTTACTAGGTAAGGAGGAGAGTGAAATTTTTGTCCAAAAGAAATATGAAATTTCTTAACCTCGATAATTATACATGAGCAGTGATCTTCATACACATCACAGTTGAATATCAATATTTTTTAGAGCAATGATATTTGGTACGAATATACTGTGTGCGAAAATGTTGCGAAGGTTCAATAATCAATCATTGGTAGAGTTGGTTATAAACATTTAAAAAAGGAAAAAGTAACCAATTGTAAAACGCAAACATCTATTTCTCACTTTGTCCTTTCATGTATCGTTTGCTCAAATTTATTTGGTACTATTAGGTATTTCTCTATTTTTATTCTTCCCATTAATTTTTTTTCTGTATTTTTCATTTGATTATTTTGGTAGTCAACTATTTGAAGAATAAGTATTTGGATTCAGTCAATCTCCGTCAAGTTTTCTACAGTAAAAAACCGAGCAGACTTAAAATGGGTAGAAACATGCATAGTCCTTCAAGTTCATAAATGGATTCTATCCGAGTAATACGGTTTGCTGCATTTTTCCGTTCAATTCATCTCATTTCCTGTCTACTTGAAGTGGCTGGAGGAAGTTTGAAATTAGGCTCCTCGAACACTCATCACAGGAAGACAACCAAGGTAAAGCTCATCATTTCGTTTCATAAGATATTTATTACGAGCATCCTTTAAATCTTTCTTATACTTAAGCTAGTTTTTCAAATCATTTTAATAGATATAGAGTTAGGCTAGAGGCTGCTAAGTTTTTTCAAGCATGCCATTTATTTTACAAAATCAAAATTTGCAGACCGAATATGGAGACATCTACGATTGCATGGATATATAGAAGCAGCCAGCATTACGACATCCTTTGCTTAAGGATCATAAAATCCAGATTTACTTATATCCGTAAAAATTTATATTTTTCTTAATTATGGTAAAACTCGTTACTTTATAGATATATATACATATATATATATATATATATATATATATATATATATATATATATATATATATATATATACATACATACACACACACATATTGTCATAATTCAGTCTGCCGAGTCTTAATTACAATTACAACTTAACCAACGCATATACGTTGTTGAGCATATATAGGGATGAGTTGTCTATCCAGGCAATGGTAATCTATAGATTTATTATTATCCTATGATATGAAAAGATCCAGCTGTAAAACAAATTCAGAATGCACATATGCCATTGTCAACATCTCATAACAAGTGAAATTATATATTTTTTACTTTTAATTTGGTGTTCCAAGTTATATACTAATTGATTTATAATAAATACTTGAAAAATAGACGAGACCAACTTTTCCTCGGCAAAAAGAAGTCTCCGGTGAAGGTTCTCCAAACAATGTCAAATTGGGATTGAAGGAAGGATGTCCACCAGGAACAGTTCCCATCAGGAGAACGACGAAGAAAGAACGATTGTGCAATCTAATGCTTTCTTTAGAACATTTCGAAGATCATATGCTGCAACTGGATCGAAGGAATCGGAGAGGGTAAGCAACATCAATCATATTTTTTGTATTAAGTTGTATCCATTTTTGGTTTGAATGAAAGTTTTAGAAACTAATTTGCTGAGTTTTTTTTTTATGAATTTAATTTAAATGCATTGACAGTATAAAATAGTTTTACACTGTTAGCTAATAAAATAGTGAAAAGCGACATTTCACACAAATAATTACCCATTATAATGAGAGACCCACCATGATTTTTCACTTTCTTCTATTTCTATTTGTTGCACTATCAATGCATACCAATTAAACTCTTTTTTTATTGTTAAAAAAATAAAAAAATAAATTATTAAGTTTAAGAATATAAATCATTTTATTGCGATCTTTTTTCTGTCTTTTTTTTTCCTGCCAATTTGGTCCACAGTCCACTGATTAGTGGTCAAATATTTATTGGTTGATTATGCTTGACAAATATTGGTTTTTGTATAAAATTTTCAAGTATAGAATCTACAAAGTATAATTGACAAACTATATAAATATCTGTCAAATACCAAAAAGCACGTAGTTGAATTGGCATTGGCCTAAGTTTTTTAGAGTTTGATATTGACTTGGAAGAGATCTTCCATATCGGGGTATCATCTTTCTCTGCTCTTCATGTGCTTGCACCTAGTAACTAACAACACCCTGTGAGCAATAAAGAAAAAATAAAATGTTCGACAAATCATCGAAGTTGGGAAAGAATCAATATATCACAACAAACTTTTATCATAATGGCAAAATTATAGTCTGCGTCCTTCGATTTAGAAAAATGTGTAGATTAAACCTTGAGTTTAAAAACATGTAAATGACCTTCTGAATTTTGTACCCAAAAATAATAAAAAAAAAAAAATTGTGCACATTGTTATATGCCTGGCAGAAATGGAATTGTCATTTAATAGGATGAATTGTTACAAATCTCACATCGTAAAATCATATCATTTAAGTACGGTACTTAATCTAGAGATTCTCTCACAATTAGCTAATGTTTTGGGTTAGGCTCCTCTTTGGACTTCAATCCATAACATTGGTACTTTTGTTGAGAGACCAACAAATAAAAGGAGTGAGTTAGAGAAAAGGGCTATTTGGAAAGGCTAAAGTAAAGCTATTCAGAGTGGACCATTATGGCCTCAAAAGAGGCAACTTAGAAAAGAAATGACTCGAAAAAAGGCTACTTGGAAAAGCCATAGCCCATAATGAAACCACTCGGAGTGGGCAAATTAGAGTGGGTCACCATAGTCATTGGCCTACTAATGTTATAAGTCCCATATCATAGAGAGTCATACCATTCAAAGAGGGCTCTCGCACCTAATAGACTAGTCTTTTCAGTTAGTCTCTCTCTTGGGCATGAGTCCATAACATGAATTAAGAGAAAAAAAAAAATTTGTTGTTAATCATATCTTACACTAGTGTAAATTAAATTCATATCTTACGCTATTAAATACTCCCTCTATTTCAATTTATCTGTGCATTTGGATAACTTGGAATATTTTTAAATTAGTATCCAAATAGAGGGATAAATTGAAACAGATGGAGTGATTTTTTATTGATTTTTTTCCCCCACAAAATCCCGTTACATTGATATCAATTCTCAATTGTTTCAATTGTTAAGTGCTTTGGTGTTAATAATTTCTTTTTTGGCCTTTAACACTATCATGTCTCAGTTCGCGGGAATTTATACTGAACCAACAGATGAGTTTAGATACACTGAAAGTGGAGGATATGTTAGCACACACAACCCAGTTGCTGGTAAAGGCCAAATCAGTGCTTCTATGATATCAATGGAAGATGGACTCGACGATACGTATAGCGCTTTTATACGCATTGGATGGATGGTACATGTTCAAGAACCATGCCAATTTTCTTTATAATCAGTGTTTTTCTTCACACCTGGAAATTTAGCGAAGTAATAGTTGTACTTCTTTGAAGTTTCATTTGTTTGAATTTACAGGTAAATCCAGATCTATTCAATGAAGACAGCCATACTCGCCTATGCGCATCTTGGGGAGGAGGAATTTAAGGTGGAGGATTACATGATTGGTCTATGATGGACTAGCAGACATACAAACTAAAAATCTTAATCCCTAAAATAATTTTAGCAACCTATCCTCCATTAATCAACTTTAAATACTCCACTACGTAATTTGTCTTCTATGATTTATTATTAGTCACAAAAAATTATTATTAAATGATATCCTTTAATTTGAAATGTGTATGTGAAATTTGTTCTCTAAAATTATTTTTCTAGGTGATTAAAGAAATTTAAAGGGAAAACAAGTTCATACCTCACTTAAAATTAAAAGTACATTTCTTAATTTTAATAAATTATTGTTATGATGCAAATAAAAGGGATTTTAAATGAGGCGATTTAAATGATGTGGTGATTTTAAATGATTTTAAAATGGATTTTTTCTTTTAATTCTTGATTGTCACTTAACTTTTGCAAGAACATGTATATTATGTTTAGTTGAAATTTAACAAATCGTTAATTAAGGGTTGAATAAAGAGATTTAGAAGTCTTTGAAGAATAACAAAGACCTAAGAAGTTACTAGCTTCTTTTTCTAGTTACTAACTTTTTAAACTAAAATTACTTACTTATTTCACCAAGTCACAAACTAGTTGGAGCAAATAATTGCATGATAAGTGGCAAAGGTAGCTTTAATTGCATGTTATTTGGATCTCCATAATTTAATATAATAAGAAATTGTAGGTCTTTTAAGATTAACTAAGACCTGAGAAGTTATCAACTTCTTCTCTCGGTTACCAACTTTTTGAACTAAAGTTGCAGGAAATAATTGCATGATAATTGGAAAATGTAGCATTAGTTCCATGTTATTTGGATCTCCATAAATTCAATATAACAAGAAATTATAGGTCTTTAGAGATTAACTGAGACCTGAGAAGCTACCAACTTCTTCTCCCGATTACTAACTTTTTAAATTAAAGTTACTAACTAGTTGTAGCAAATAATTGCATGATAATTGGCAAAGGTCACTTTAGTTCCATGTTATTTGCATCCCCAAGACATGAATGTCATGGTGCTTATCAGTCATCTTGATCTAACAAGGAATTATAGATTCTTGGAGATTAACTAAAATCTGAGAAGTTGCCAACTTTTTTTCTTAGTTACCAACTTCTTCAACTAAAGTTTCTAACTAGTTTAAGCAAGTTACTAACCAATTGCATGATAATTGGCAAAGCTAGCTTCAATTCCATATTATTTGGATCGTCATAATTTCAATATAACAAGGAATTATAGGTTTTTGAAGAATAACCAAGACCAAAAAAGTTATCAACTTCTTATTCTTTTTACCAACTTTTTCAACAAAAGTTATCAACTCATTTAACTGAATTACCAACCAGTTACTGTAAATAATTGCATGATAATTGGTAATAATAGCTTTAATTCCATATTATTTGGATCCCCATAATATGAATTGATAATGTCAATGACTCATATTGTCCCGCTCCTAACACAAGCTTACGAGACCTAAAAAGTTACCACTTCTTATCCCAGTTGCCAATTTTTTCAACTAAAGTTATCAACTTATTTAATCAAATTTCCAATTAGTTGTAGCAAATAATTTCATAATAATTTGCAAAGGTAGCTTTAATTTTATGCTATTTGGATCTCCATGACATAAATGGTAATAGTAGCTTTAATTTTATGATAATTCCATTGCCATTCATGTCATGAAAATCCAAATAGTATGGAATTAAAGCTATTTTTACCAATTATCATGAAATTATTTGCTGCAATTGGTTGGTAGTTTGGTTAAATAAGTTGAAAACTTTAGTTCAAAAAGTTAGTAACCGAGAGAAGAAGTTGGTAACCTCTCAAGTCTCGAAAGCTTGTGTTGGGAGCAGGGTAATATGAGTCATTGACACTATCAATTCATGTCATGGAAATCCAAATAACATGAAATTAAAACTATCATTGCCAATTATCATGCAATTATTTGCAACAATTGGTTGGTAACTCCAGTAAATAACTTAGTAACTTTAGTTCAAAATGTTGGTAATCGAGAGAAGAAGTTGGTAACTTCTCAAGTCTTGTAAGCTTGAGTTGGGAGCGGGGCAATATGAGTCATTGGCACTATCAATTCATTTCATATAATGGGGATCCAAATAACATGAAATTAAAGCTATCATTGCCAATTATCATGCAATTATTTGCAATAATTGGTTGGTAATTCCGTTAAATAAGTTGGTAACTTTAGTTCAAAAAGTTGGTAACCTAGAGAAGAAGTTGATAACTTTTCAAATCTTGGTTAATCTCAAAAGACTTGTAATTTCTTGTTATATTGAAGTTATGGGAATCCAAATAACATGCAATTAAAGCTACCTTTGCCACTTATCATGCAATTATTTGCTGCAACTAGCTTATAACTCTGTGAAATAAGTTGATAGCTTTAGTTTAAAAAGTTAGTAATTGGAAAAAGAAGTTGATAACTTCTCATATCTTCGTTATTCTTGAAAGACCTCTAAATCTCCTTAATCAACCCTTAGTTAACGATTCGTTAAATTTCAACTAAACAGAATATACGTATTCTTGCAAAAGTTAAATGACAATCAAGAATTAAAAGAAAAAATCTATTTTAAAATTATTTAAAATCACCTCATCATTTAAAATCACCTCATTTAAAACCCCTTTTATTAGCATTACAACAATAATTTATTAAAATCAAGAAATGTACTTTTAATTTTAAGTGAGGTCTAAACTTGTTTGCCCTTCAAATTTCTTTAGTCCTACAAAAAAATAATTTTAAAGGACAAATTTCACATCACATTTTAAATTAAAAGATATTATTTAATAATAATTTAGAATAAATTAATCCTAATTTTTTGTGGCCGATAATAAATCACATAAGACAAATTACGTAGTGGAGTATTTAAAATTGATTAATGGAGGATAGGTTGCTAAAATTATTTCAAGGATTAAGATTTTTAGTTTTTATGTCTGTTAGTCCACCGTAGACCAACCATGTAATCCTCCACCTTAAATTCCTCCTTTTGCATATGCCTTCACTTCTCTGCATGGTTCTGGGTGTATGCGTTGCTTAATCAACGTTCAAATATAATTTCTCCCATCTATTAATAAGACACTTACTAACTAGTACTACATTTCCTTCTCTTTTGCCACTTCAACAAAAAATAAACGGAACCAAACAAGGTTTCATTAATGCAGTGTGTCCTGGTTTTGTTCAAGTAAATCCCAAGATACCAATTGATATGGTCCTTGACCAAATTTCTTCTGGCCATGATGCGGACGGTTTTGTGTACATCAACATTGGCGTGGTTCGGGTACGTCTTACATTGTGACTAATCCTAACACTATAACTCATTCTCTTAGGTTTCGGGATAAAAAATGGTCGTCAAAATTCATCAATCAGATTTATTAATAAACTTGTATAAAGGATTGGTCAATTTTTCACCTCCAGTATTATCCGAATAGCATTGCTACAGAGCGAGCCAGAATGATTTAACCAGAATTTTTGACATAAAACATGATGATACTTGAATTAAATATAATGGTAAGACTTATTTACTCATCTAAATATTATCAAATGATGCCACATCATCATATGGTACATAATTTCTAGTAAAAATGCTAGTGAAACCAAACTAAACCCTAGTGGTGTTGTAGTATCCCTCATTAATATATACTTGAATTGAATTGAATGCGGGACACATAACCTAAAAAGGACTGGTGGATCGTATATGGACATGGGCACGACCTGGAAAATTACGAACAAGTTGGGTACTACCCCGACAAATTATTCCCAATAATCAAAGATGGTTTTCAGGCAATAATCTGGGAAGGTCATGTGAACACCAAAACGCCCAAGTTGCCAATGATGGGAAATGGTTTTGCTGGGGAACAAGCCTCCCATTTCAGGCAACTTCGTTCGAAACGATATGGAGACGAGGCTACAATGTCCCTCAGTGTGAGTGGCACTTACCATAACAATAATAATGGTCTAATAGGAGTTAAAGAAAGTGCTTGTTACAAGGCAGGAGGTAACTCCTTCAAAGGTTCCAATTACTGGGGTTAAAGCTTTTGGCTTGGGGGTCCCGGTGGAGATGTACAACGATGTCCAAATTAAGTATAGTGTCACAAAGTTGTACCAATATATAAAGATTGCTCTCGACCTTAGCTATTAAATAAATAAAAGTGTTAGAATTGCATTGTTTTTGTGCAGCACTGCATTTAAGTTTTAAACTTCCGTTTTTGTCGGAATTGTTAGTGCTTATGCTGCATCTTCTCATTTGTAACCAATCCCATGCGTTTATCATGAATAATATAAAATAGCTAAAAAAGGTTGCTTCCAAATATCAATTCCTAACATAAAGACTGTTCTATCTTGTATTACATCACTAAGAGAGGCAGATCATTAGATGAGTAATTCTTTTTGGTACGAAAATCTGTAGTATGAATTGGATACGAATAGGAAGTTGTGTTTGTTATACAATTCATCTAGGCGTGATTTCCATTTTGACCAGTTGAATATCCAATCAACTATTAACATATGGCTAATGCTTCCTACGAAATGATTCGTACTGAATAGCACCTCTCTTTTTTTTATTCTGGTCTAGCTAGATTACACCTGTCATAATAAAATCAGAAAAGGCTCAACTAATAATATCATACCATGTCAATAAAGAATTTCTTGGTTTGGTTTCTTGCTATATCGAATCGCTTGTAGGTATGATTATAATCTTTCGGTGAGGAATATGACAATGCTAATTATGATTCTGAGTATATTTCGCATGTATCTAAATGACGGATTTGAAAAAGCTCGCGAAATGACTTGAGTTACTGGTGTTATTTTGGCTGTATTAACCGCATTTTCAAGTATAACTAGTTATTCCTTTGATTGTGAAAGATAACAACTTCCCGTCGTCCTAAAGATAATCTCCATATAACCCAAGCTTTATGACTACTTCCCCAAAAACAAGCTTGAACCTACTATTGAAAACTTGAAAAAAAAACACACACACACACACATATAGAGTCAGTATTCGATTAACATGGTGCGGTAATCAACTAGAAAGAAATTGAGTTCTTTCAACATCTTAATCAATTTAGCTACCCTTTTAATTAATCAACTATTTCAATGAGCTTATGTATTTATACAAACGCTATCAGTCGGTTATAGAAAGTGGGAAGTCCTATTTTCCTTTCGGTTACAAAAAGCACCAACTCACTCACTACTCACCATACTACACAGAAGGGAAACACCTTATATAAGTCATTGTACAGTTGGATAGCTAACCAATCAGCCAAGACGATTTCCCCCAGCAGAACCATACAAAATAGGAAATCTCCGGAAACTAAGTACTGAATCAGGTATACTAGGATCGAAGCACCGGAATATTGCCAGAAGAGATAGGGAGTTTGCCACAATAAATATGGAGCTGCGGATCTCTCCGTTGAATATGCCGATAAATTTGAATACATGAGCAAAATTTCATACTCCACATGGCTTAATTAACCATTGAATTACTCATACCGGTTTCTGTAACCAAAATGGTGGGCACGAAACACACCAAACGGATAAAGTGTCTCTCAGCTACAAATGGAAATAAAACAAAAAAATTTACATGAAGTGCCACGGAAACCAAACGTGATCATTTTTTGGGTCACTTCAACAATTTACTCACGTAAAATTTTGCCTTGCTTCAGTGAACAAATGCAACAAATTAGAACAATTTGTCAGCTCCAGCCAATCTATCAGAATGTGTAGACCTTTATTTGCTTCCATGTATACCACAAACATAATATATAATAATTCACAAAATTTGGACCTTGCTAGCGGTCCTTTTCTCACCATTTTTGGCCTGAGCTTCCAGGCAGAGTATAGGAATTTCTTGTGCAAAAGGAACGTGTGAGTTACTTTGCCTCTCTCTGGCACACAACGCCCCCTATCTGAGTCATTGGATCATCTTTATTGGTCTCCATGGTGGGTCCAAACGCATCCTCACACGAATCCTTCAAAGTTGTGTGTAAGTTATTTCATAGAAACCATTTTGTGCTGAAATCAATACTTCAGTGCCCACATATCATGTCTCCTCATTGTATCTTGAAAAGGTTCTTCAATTTCACAAGCAGCCTCCATTCCTCGGTGCTCAGATCATCCTGTTTCAATCAATAGAGTCACTTTGATGAGGCTGCTCAACAAAATCTATAAATAGTTAAATACGTGCTGCAACTGATCACAAATGCTTGTCATTATAACTTACCCGATAATTAGCTTTGAGCACATCAATAGACTTCCGTGAAATATGGCTTACAAGTTCATCATCAATCTCAAAATGCCTCCCATACATTTTCTGTTGCTCCTCAGGATTGCTACCAAGAATCTGTAAACCGAATTGGATATGGTTGGAAGATAAACACCAAAAGAATTCAAAAGAATCATAAAATTGTTCCTCTTTTTTTTCTTCCCTCTTATCCTTTATTTCTACTCTCTCTCCATAACAAAGCAAAAAATCGACCACAGGTAAGGCTTAAATGGATTGAGACCTTTTCTACCAGTGTAATAAAACTATTACCTCAACTAATTTGAAACAGATTTTTAAAGGAGGCAAATACTTAAAACAGATATTAATCATATATTTTTGTGTCAATTACCTCATCTGTACAGGGGAGGTTCTTAAGAGAAATATTTTTGGTACCACTGGGTTGATAGACACACTTGGACACCCAGAGAGAAAAGAGAGAAAAAAAAATTGTAAAAGAAAATCATATGAGTTAAATAATTGATGGAGAGAGAAAAAACCAGAGAGGAGATATTGGGGGTGTCCACTCTCGATTTTTAAACCATATTTCTATTCCATTTTCCATGGGGACAACTTCGTGAGTCATGAAAAATCCATTATATGAATCTAGTTTCAATCCTAACACGTACCTTAATGGCTACTTTCTGCCCTTTCTTTGCATAATCAACTGGCTTGTGGTTATTCTCGATGGAGGCAATGCGACCAATGTCAATGAACTCTCTAGAAGGAATACAAATTGGACTCCCAACCTGTCAAGCCGACAAATCAGACACAAATTTAAAGAAATCCTAACTATTTTTAGCGCAAAAAAGACTTCACAACATGACCCTAATTGGTCAATAACACTAGAAAAAGCTAAAGAGATTTCAATCACAGCAACACTCAGACATTGGGATTCACTGCGACCACTCTGAAAAATAATGATGCACGCAAGAAATATAAGGACATACAATGAAGTAAATCACCTGAACTGGGCAAGCATGCATCAAATGAAAACACAGAAGAAATAATAATTTCATTCTACGTTACTACCTTACCAATTTAGAACTACTCAATGAAGCATAGCCTAAATTTATGCTATGGACAAAGAAATGTAACTGCCAATTCCTTTCCCAAACAGATTCAAACAAAAATCAACTGCTGGATCACTCCAGAAAAAAGCACCTTACTTTGAAAATAGTCCTATTCATCACAGACATTTGCAGCAATATCAAAAAATTCCCTGAATAAAAGAATACCTTTGCAATGCCATCAAGGACATCAACTCCCAAAACAATAGGATCCTTCTTGTTGAAAATGCAATTTGGTAAAATTTTCAGAACACATGGGAAGACTGCCTCATCCGCGGATTCTTTCTTTTTCTCCTCCTTAATGTTGTCAATATATGCCTTAAATTGATCAAACAGATGATAAATGATGTCAGCAATAAAAATTTTCACACCCAGTTCATCTGCAAGTTCCCTTGCCTCAGGAGTCACTTTGACATCAAATGCCAATATAGCAGCATATTCTCGTTTCTTTTCAAGCATTACGCTTGCCTTCATTACATCCTTTTTATGTACAGGGCCTATGCTTATACCACTAACGGGAATATTCACTTCCGGTGTTTTCAAAAACTCCAGTAATGCTTCCAATGAGCCAAGGGTAGACGCCTGTACACAAACTCCCTCGCCACTCCTGTCAATCCTGCTCATGACTGACCGCATATCTTCCATTGCAGCTTCTTTGACATCTTCCAAATCATCATCAGGCTTCACCACATATAAACCAGTGCCAGCAATAGCATGTTCAAGCCCCTGAAATATAATGCAAAGTAAATAGAAATCTTTACAATTCATAAACATAGGAATTTACTAAAGACATTATGGGATACAAACTGGGATGAAAAGAAGTCTGATCAACATCACCAAGTACCTGGGCAGTGATCTTTATACCCATTGCAGCTTTGATTTCTTTGTGATGGAGAAATGTTCCCTGAAATTATATCATCATTACTAAGTTGCAGAACATACTTAATAAAACACCATCATTACTGAGTTGTAGAACATACTTAAATAATACACACTCTCTGCCTGGATTGAATACAATGTTCAAAACTTCAAACGCATTACACAAACTGAATTATTGACACTGAGAAACGCGAATAATAATTTCATAGAATAAATTTGTCTTGTCTTGCTAGAGTTAGTGTGAGATAGGATGCAGAGAATCCTGTCCCTAGTGCCAGCTGTAATTGTTAGTTAGGCTAACCAACTTTCCCGACACATGCAACCGAGTTTCCTGTCAATACTTCCCTCTCTAGTGTAGTATATAAACACCTATGTGCACTGTGATGCATAAGATTCAGAACAGAGTTTTTTCAAATTCTCACTCTCTCCCTCTCTCTCAGGTTACTTGTTTTTTCCTGCACTATTGTTTTTCTATTACGTCTAAGAAATAGATCACCCAAGAACCCTCCAACAGAGGTTGCCTCCCATTCCCTCATTGATATAATACCATGAAATTCCTATGACTAATATTAGCATAACAATAATATCAATATCAAGTATGAACAATCACACTTGATTTAAACTTCCAAATGCTAGCTGATGGAAATCTCAACTATCTTAAAAAAGAATACACCAGTTACAGTCCTTTATGAACTTGGAGCTCATTAAGCACCTCAAAAACATGCATTTAGTAATTAACGTGAGAATGAGCAACTCATTCATTCAAAACCAACAAAATTGATTTCACGGGTTGAACAGGTTTGGAAAAACAGCATTCTCTTTCATTGCCTGATGCATGCCTACATGCACACTAGCATTGAAAGAGCTAGACATAAATTACAGTTACAAGCATGGTAGTCAGTTAAAGATCACAGTGCACAAAAGCAATAAGAAATAACAAGCATAAGAAATAACCGAACCTTAACACGGAGTTCCTTCATTGGATGTGGTGTCAATAAAGCTCGAATTGTTGTCGCAATTGGCCCCTACAATAGGTAGAAATTTCATTAGTCAAAGGAGGAGAGCGTGTAGGAAAAGATAATGCCAGTGAGTTTGAGACACTTGCCTGCATTCCACAGACGACAATTTGATCTCCTTCATGAAGAACACCATTAACCAAAACAACATCAATAGTAGTACCATGGCCTTCAACAACCTTGACCTCCAAGACAGTACACTGGTAGACACAATCAAACAACAATCAGGCCGCTGCAGTTAAACCAACTTAAAAGCAACATACCAGCTTTAATACTATGTGACAACAAAGCTAACCTGCACTTCTTCACTATAAGTAAGTTTCTCAACCATTGTTTTTTGGGTCCATTGAACCAACAGTAGTAACAAATCAGGGATTCCTTCACCACTGAAACATCCAAGACTCCAAATATCAATAAAACGCCCACCCAAGAAGTATTAGCAGAATAAAGAAAAGTCCTAGATACAACTGAAAGAGATGATAAGAAATGGTGGAGGCTCAACTAAATGCCTCCATAAGCCATGGTGCAATTGTGTAACATTCCGAAAAAAAAAAAATATATATATATATATATATTGGCTCCACCCCGTGGGCACAGGGCTATTATTGATACAGGCCTACCACAGTTACCTTACAGCACTTGTAGGTACTATGTTGAACGTTTCTCCCATTTCCTTGTTTTTATAATACAACTCAGTATTTAGCCCCTGTTCCTTGAATTGAGTAATAATCTATCAATGAAACAAAAGAAAAATGAGTGGCAAAGAATAGTCAAAATTCTCTAGTAGAACCAAAATATAAAAAGAGAAACATATTTTAAAACCTGAACAAGCCTCATATTGAACTCATTTTGAACATCCTTAGTCTGCTGCTTCATCGCTTTAATAATTGGAGCATTGCGACATGTTTTCCACCCATAAAGCCTGTCAACCTGCAATGTTACAAGAACAGTATGACAGACATAAGCATCGACAATAAGAAAAGAAGGGAAGTTATACCTCATAAAAATGTAAGACAAACAATCACCTTATTCAAGGCAACAATGAATTCTGTATTCCTCATTTTTAATAGATTGAGAGATTCAATTGTTTGTTGCTCTAAGCCATGCATAATGTCAACAACCAAAATTGCAATATCACATAGTCCTGAACCCCGAGACCTTAAGTTAGTAAATGATTCGTGCCCCGGTGTATCAATAACCAGTAGGCCGGGAACCTTCAGCTTTGCATCAGCTTTCAATTCCTTTGTTCTTTCACGTATGTTCTCGGCAGGAAAGTATGTTGCACCAATCTGCTGCGTGATACCACCAGCCTCACCCTCTTGAACATTAGTACCTCGAATACAATCCAGCAGCTTGGTTTTGCCAGTATCAACATGCCCCATGATACAGCAAATTGGAGAACGGAGGTTTTCTTCACTCGGCTTAGGAGGCACAGCAGACTTTGATGTTTCCTTTGGCTGAGTAGACTTTGGATGTTCCCTTGGCACAGCAGATTTTGGCGGTTCCCTTTTTGAGTCTGATTCATGCTTTCTATCTTCAATTTCTTCAGCCACAGGCTTAGAATCAGTTTTCTTTGTAGTAGCTGTTTAGGAGGGAAACCCAAAAATAAATAAATAAATAAGCAGGAAAGTAGTTAAAAATCAATAGATTATATTCTCCAAGGAAAACATAAGTATACACCAAAACCCTTCAATTCAACACCACATACTTGAACACACAAAAAACAGAAATAACAACAACTATGCCTCATCCCACTAGACAGGGAGAGATTGGCTACAACACATGCACACATGCATGCGCACTCACAAAAGAAGAAGTTTGGTCACACACATGCAACAGGAAGATCTACTGCTTCATGCTTTCCAATATCTCTGACAGACAAAATCATATTCTTTTTTACAGAAATCAATCAAATAAAGCTGGGGAGAAAATAAAATTACAGGTGTTCTTATTTAGAAATAAAGTGCACCACACAGCCAGCTTTGGCATCAGTTCCTCTGCCCAGCAGAATCCATTTCAATTATCAAATAAATTTCAAGTATGCAAGTCTTACCGGCACTGTGAATAGTTACAGCAGTTTTTGTCTCCTTTTTGACAATTGTTTCAGGCTCAGAGTCAACCTCTTCATCAGCAAATGCACCCTTGGCATTGAGATTAACATCATCCCAGCTTTTCGCATCCCATTCATCCTCTTCGTCATCTTCTTCTACTGCATTGTCCTCAACAGCTACTGGAGGCTGTTCAACTTTCTCCTCCACCTGATCTGCCTCCACTTCTTCAACCTTTTCAGGTTCCTCTGAACCTGCATCAGTGGCCGTCTCCTGATTTTCCTTTGCTTCAACACTTTCAGCCATCTCAACAGAAGCAGCAGCACCATTCTGATGATGATTTGCTGGTCTTGACTTCTTTTTCTGATATATGGGCCTTTTGGCTGGTGCACCGGAGTCATCAGGAGGGTGAGTCACACCTCCTGTGCTATTAAGAAACTGCTTCCTCATTATCTCCAACCGGCGAGCCTCTTCCTTCTGCTTACCAGTTAACAGTTTACCTTCTTGCTTCTTCCTCTGGAGCTTCTCCTTTTCCTTTTCCTTCTTCCTGCGTCTAGCCTCTTCCGCCTGTCTCTCAAGTTCCTCCTGCCTACGCCGCTCCTCTTCTTCCTTCCTTAACCTCTCCTCCTCTTCTCTCTTCTTCCTTTCTTCAGCCTCTTTTCTTCGAGCTAATGCCTCTTGCATCTCCCTAACATGCTTGGGCACTTTCTTGTCAGCTGCTTTAGTCTTTGAGTCATTCTTCTTTGCTTCAACTGGCTCAGCTTTAGCTTCTTTGGCTTCACTTTCTGGTGCAGTTCCAGCTGCTGCAGCTGCAGCCTTCTTCTCCTTTTCCTTTTCCTTCTTCTTTTTCTTCTTCTTTGCAGCAGCTGACTCTACAGTCTCCTCTTCCCCCTCCTTTTCACCTGAAGCATCGGCAGCAGCAGAACCTGCTTCCGGAACAGGCTGAGCCTTTTCATCCTGCTTAACTTTATCATCCTGCGGTGGAGGAGCAGCAGGTTTTGCTGTTGGAGGGCCCTCACCAAGCTCTGCAAGAATCTTGTCTAAATCTTCCTCCTCTTGAGCAGTTCTTCCACTCTTATTCTTCTTCTTCTTCTTATTTTTGGAAGTTTCAGTGACTTCTTCACTCTTATTTACATTGTTGTCAGCATCAGTACTACTAATTCCAACACTAGGCTGCTCAGGCTCAACAGCATCTACATTTTCACTCCCAACCCCAATTTCATCACTCACTTTAGCACTGCTTTTCTTTTTAGAAGACTTCTTCTT
Organism: Pterocarpus macrocarpus; assembly: GCA_031439585.1. Classification (NCBI taxonomy): domain Eukaryota; kingdom Viridiplantae; phylum Streptophyta; class Magnoliopsida; order Fabales; family Fabaceae; genus Pterocarpus; species Pterocarpus macrocarpus. Next base: position 56,957,650 of record CM062516.1, on the reverse strand, counting down.
ACCCGAAAATGCAACCAAAACATCATCCTCATCCTTGTCATCACCACCTTTAGCAGACTCAGCTACAGAAACATCTTCCTCGTCGGCCAAAGCTGAACTAACCGACGCCTTCTTCAAAGACTTCGATGACTTCTTTTTCTTACCAGAGAAAGTTATTGGCCCTATGTCCTCCTCCTCCTCCTCCTCCTTTTCATTCTTAGCCTCCTCCCCATCATCAATCTCACCAAAACTAGCTGCCGAAAACACAGAACCACCCTTCTTTCCACCTTTCGAAGACTTCTTCTTCCCTGTAAAAGCAATAACAGGTTCAAACTCGTCACCCTCATCTTTTCCACCATCGACCACCTCACCACCATCATCATCACCATCATCAATAGCATCAAAAGCCGAGGCAGAGAACACACTGCTACCGCCTTTCTTCGATCCCTTCGATGGCTTCTTCTTGCCAGAGAAACTAACCACAGGCTCATCCTCCTCTCCCCCACCATCATTATCATCATCAATAGCATCAAAAGCCGAGGCACTGAACACACTGCCACCGCCTTTCTTTGAACCCTTAGAAGACTTCTTCTTACCCGAAAAACTAACCACCGGTTCTTCCTCCTCAGCATCACCATCACCGGATAACCCCGATTTCTCATCCTCATCATCATCACCACCCTCATCCCCAAGCAAGCCATAACTGGATGCAGCAGTGAACACACTGCCCCCGCCACCTTTCTTCGATTTCCCCTTCTTCTTCTTCCCAGCAAACACAACCTCAGGATCATCATCCTCCTCATCACCACCATCACCACCACCGCCAATTGCCACGTCATCATCATCGTCATCATCATCCTTATCCTTTGTCTTACCAGCTTTGGCATTCCCCTTTTTGCCCTTCTTCTTACCAGCTGGCGCCGCCGCCGCCGCCAGAGGGGGCTGCTCCTCGGAGAGCTCCGTTCCGACGGAATACTCGTCGTCGTCGATGACGAGCGCCTTCTTCTTCGATTTCCCGCCGCCCTGAGATGCGGCTGGCGGGTTCTCGTCGTCGCGTGCCGTCGGCTTCTTCCTACCCATCTCCGATTATTAGGGTTTTCGTCGGCGCGTGAAAAACACGAAAGCCTCTTCCTCAAATTCGCAAAAAAACTGCAAAACAGGGAATTTTGAATCGGAGCAACAATAATTAGATCGATTAAGACAAATTTAAATTTCAAAAAAAAAAAAGAAAAAAGAAAAAAGAAAAGAAGGTAGATTCGTGTGAGGATGCAGAATAAATGAATCTGTTCCTTACCGTAAAGATCGAAGCTTCAAATCTACGCAAAGAGAGAAAGAGCTGCAGAGGCGGTGAAGGAATGAATTGAATGTGTGTGTGTGTATGTGTGTGTGTGGGAGGTACGGTCTAAATGTATAATGGAAGAGGCAGAGAGGTGAAATCCATAAACAGTGTAACAAAGGGAGACAAGTGATGAAGTGTAAATAATGCAGATGAATTGTCATAGCTCTAGGGTTGTGGTTTTTATTTTTATTTTTCTCTGTAGGCCCTAACCAAAGCCCATCTTCACATCCTTTTACGATTTTGGGTACGGTTTTTGGGCCTTGGTCCATTCTTCTCATGTAGTTTCTTTCATTCTCTTGGTGTTTGGGCATGGAATTTTCATTGATCTGCGACTACGTGGAGTAATATAAAGGGAAATGTTTGCATAACGAACGCTTAGGCATACGTCAATACATGGGATAATTGTTGTATAAATTAATTATATATTTTAATTATGTAGGTATTGAATTAACAAATTATTTTTTATAATACATACACAAAAATTATAATTTAAATAAATGTGAATTTCAATATATAATTAGGGGTATTCAAATCAAGTCTAATACAATTAAAACAGCTAAACCGATATTAAAAAGAAAAACCCAAAAACCAATCAAACTCGTAAAGATTGATTTTTGTTTTTGAAAATTGCTCAAATCCAATTTAGACCAACTAATATTTTATAATATAATTTTTTGTTTTTAAACTATACTTTTTTGGAGAAATTGTTAAATTATTCTTTTACTTAAAATAATTTTAATTTATTACATAATTTTTTTTATATTTACGTATCATTCTCACTTAAATATCATTTTATACATATTATATACACCATTTTTACTCTTTATTTTAGTTTGTTTATTTTATTGACTCAAGCTACTCTTTGATAATATTTTTAACTTAAGATTTTTAATTTTTATCAAAAACCAATAAAACTGATTCAATCTAAACCGCTAAAAATTGGTTCAGATTAGATCGGATTTAAAATTTAAACTAACTCGATCTAAATCAAACTGCTATAAATTATATTATTTGAATCCAATAAATTTTTTCTCCAAAATCGATCCAAATCACACTGGGTAATGAATATCAACTTGACATATTGATTTTATAAATAATGTACATTCATTGTCAATTAATTATTATATTCAACATTTATATAATTAAAATATCTAACTCACTACATATAAATAACATTTCCATTTCTTTTTTTATATATGAAATACGAATTACCTTATTAATAATAATAATAATAATAATAATAATAATAATAATAATAAATCAAAGTCTAACATCAAAAGGTTTACAAGAAAATTTGGGGGAACTCTCCCACCCATTCACAACTTTGACCCCCTTTAGGCTTTGGCATAATGGGACATTTCCATTATTAGTTGCGTAATCCCTACAAATTTGCCCGTAATAATTAGTATTTGATATTCAAAATTTTATTTTTTAAAAGTTATCAATAATAAATAATAAATATTGCTTTTGTTTTTTTTTATTTTATTTTTTGTAAGACAAAAAAGAACAAAGAAACAAAACCATCAAGAAACACAAACTACTGGGATGAGCCCTCTCTTAACAGCTCAATGATCCTTCCAACTCTCTCCATTGTAAGCACATCTTTAACATTATATTTCTTAGCAATTTAGCAATATTCTTGCATTTTTTTAATGCCAATTGACCGTGGTCGCTGAAGTTGAAACACTTGGAGGCTCAGGCCCTCCTTTTATAGCGTTGTATTACCAATGTCTTGAAAAACCTGAACAAGACCAACCAAGTTTTTATGACTGACCTATTCGGTAAAACAACTCAAAGGATAAAGTGGATGTTTAAACTTCTATTTGCAACTCTCAACCAAACCATAAAGTTTTACAAATGTAAAACTAAAGGTGCTAAAAATATGATTAAATTGTTCATGCTCGTTCCAAGGGACAGAAGATTGTTAGTGTAAAATTTGAATATAACCCTTAAAACATTTTTTGACTAACAAAATAACTAAAGTAAAATAATAGATGTCAACTTCATATCACAAAAGTAAAATCATTCCCTATCATTACTACGTCATTGATCCCATGTACAATATCAAAGTAAAACTCAATCTAAACAATCAAACTTGCTGAACAAAATCTCTCAGACAATGCCATAGGAGGATGTCCTGACCATCTCACAACCAGGGCCAAGGGCAAAGGGCAAAGGTGCATGATGGGAAAGCCCAGGTTTAGATACAGCAGTGTCCTTCCAAGATGATATATTTGCACTAGCAAACATAGGAAACCACCACCTGCCACCTTAGGGGAACTGGAACTCTCAATTTTGTGAGCATGGGTCTTTGTGGTGGTGTTTCATTTCACCCCATAATTTACTAGAGTTCCATTCAGATATGTTTTAGCAATCACTTAAAAACCCTGATGAATCCTTCAAAACTCCCAAGCTTTTGCCTGGATCCAAAATTACTTGTCTACACTCACTACATATAATGAAGCCTGTACTGCAAAGGTGCTCAAGCTGCTTTTGTCGAAGTTTTGATATTTGTTTCTCTGAGAACATGATGCAACACTTACAAACACAGATGAAGCAACCACTTCTGTTTTGATATTGTTGATAAAAAATTTCCCAAACATGTATCCCCCCTTCTTCCAGTTCATTCTCATTTTGAACAATAGTGTCAAGACTCAAAAGCAAACAGCAATGGGATTCAACCCCAACAATGCATATAGCAGGCCACTTTGGGCACTTTAGATATTGATCAATAAATTCAGGGATTCTAAAAAATTCGAGAAATTTAACTTCCACATATCAGTGACGCGCCTTTTAGAAACATTCCTCCACCTAAATCCATCCTTCCATCAAGAGACAGTAAGGGCAGCATTCCCACAGAGCAGTTTGTATATAATTTCCTACACAACAATAACCATTAAAAAAGACATTCTTAAATATCTTCTAAAACAGAATTAATTAAAAGATTAGCTGCATTTTTCAATTATCTGAAAGAATATGGGGAGGCACGCCCAAAGGAGCAGTAACCAGAGCATGCAATCATCATTTGGAAGTTAGGAGGGGAGTGTTGACATGTAAATTATATAAATCAAATACAAAATCTACACTATACACCTATGCAGGATTTCATGAAGCATCATCATCAAAAAGAACTCTATAAAACCGTTTCCTTTCTTCTGGGTCAAACAACCCTCCCAGCTTATTATCTCCACCATCATCATCCTCGTCCTCATCGGATTTTTCACTTCTTCTTCTCCTACCCTCTACTTCATCTACTCTAGCCAAAGGAACACCCTTCTTCCTCCTCTTCTCCAAATTCACGAGGCGCCGCCTCTGATTATACTCATGAAGCCCCTCCTGCATCAGCTCTCCAAACTTCTCCTTCACAACAACAAGAGGATCCTTGTCAACAAGTTCAGACCCAACATATGCCTCCCTGAGAAGAACAGTGTAAATCTGGTACTTGTTGGAAACATAGAATATCCCAGGGTGCTTGAGCAGCAACACATTCAACCTATCAGGCAAAGCAAACTCCCTCCTAAAATGACCCAACTTCACAATTGATGCCTTCTTCCAAAGAGTCAAAGACAACAACTCATGCACCAATCCCACATTCCTCTTCTCCATCTCCTTTGAACCTTCCACCAATTCCTTGGGGTCCAAGTAAGGCGAAACGTAAGGAACCGAATCGAATTCCCTAAACCTCTCCCAAGATTTCACCCAACTTAAGGGCAAAGAACACAAAAACCTCGGCCGGCCACTGCCATTCCTCCAGGCCAAAGCCTCCACCGCTGATACGGCGAATTCAGGGTCCCAATGCACCAATTCAACCTCCATGGAACTCCTCCTGCCGCCCTCATTCACAATTCGGAACAAATTCGGGTACTGTGCAACAACCCTAATTAGATAATCATCGGGAAACCCAAAATTTCGCTTCAGCTCGTTGATTTTCAACACGTTGAGCCTCTTGTTAATGCTCATCATCAACAATTTCGCTAATCGGCGAACGAATGCGGGTTCCTGAGAATCCCTAACGGATTCTTCTTCTTCGACGAGGGTCATCATGCGCTTGGAGAGGCGGCATCGGCGTTCGTCGCCGTGGAGGACGACGTCGAAGCAGGAAGGGTACTTTTGGAGCCAATTGAGGGCTTTGCCTTTGAGATCTAGGGTTTTGAACTTCTTCTGGAGGGTGGAGATGGGGATCTCGTGATTGGGGTAGCGGAGGATGATGTTCTTGATCTGGTTGTTGACGATCCAGCGGCGGTTGCGGGACAGCGCGGATTCCAGGTCTGGGTCCTTCTTCATCGACCATAGGGACAGGGTTCGGAGATGGAGAAGCCATTGCGGTTGTGGAGATGGAATAGCGTGGAGATGATGATGATGATGATGATGATGAATTAGTCTCCTGATCATGTGAGGTTCTATTGAGATGAAGAGGGTGAGTGGTTTGAGGTGATGGAGATCGCGTTAGGGTTCATCGTGGCGGAGAATTGAAATTTGAAATGCAGTTCTGAAAACCCTAACCCCAACAAGCTGCAGTGAAACGCACCGTTGCACACTCCACGCTGCATGGTGCGAACTGCTATGATAGTGGATAAACGTTCAAAATATTAATTTATTGACTGTGAAGACAGATGCTAGCACAGACGGACACGACATGCCACGGATATATGGGATACATTAAAGTTTAAAAGTATTAGGGCATGAATATATATAATTAAAATAAAAAAATTATTATTATATAATAAATTTATATAAATTTTATTTGTCTTATTTTTATTTAATATTAAAAATTAAAAATAATTTCAAATTTTATGTATTATTTTCTTTTTTAAATTATAAATAATTTTATCTATATTATATCCTTTTATGTTAAAGTCAAATACATATATCATAAAATCTTATAATTAATTAAAAATATTATTGTGTCAATTTAATATTCAAGTTGTACATTTTTCTTGAGAGTTAATTAATTTAAAATCAATGTTTTCTGCAATCAATTTCATGTAATAAAAATTAAAGAAAAAATCATTTGAGAATTAAGTTTGTCATTAATTTTTTAGCACCGACTTCCATTATCAAATTTAGTTTACTCTTATATAAAAAGGGGGGGGGGGGGAGATTGAGCTTACTCTCGGTTATTAACATTTAGCTATGACTACTCTCTGTTAATGTTGATCGGTGTAAGTTTGACTGACGTTACTTACTAATGGTGTATTAAGCATTGTGTTTCATTACTAGCTGTCTGCCACTTACCTTTGAACAATGTAGGCCTGAAAAGCATATCATCATCATCAGTCAGGGAAATGTGACCCTTAGGAAACAGATGCTTCAACTCCAAGTCCTGGAAAGTATGTTTAAGAAATAAATACCAGCATGATTCCGAAACTCATGCAGACACTGATTATATGATGCTTGTGAGTAACACATACAAAGAAAAGATGCCTATGATGATAAGAAGACACACACATAGATGGAGGGATATGTCCAACAACAAAGGGTGGGACAATCTTATTATGAATACTCCTTTGCTTTCCCCCTATTCAGAAACCCAAGCTCTATTGCAACATGAAAACCCCAAAGAACTGCAACTCTTCTTGATTGATAACAATACATTTAAATGGCTTTTACAAGTAGGCTTGACAATAAATACCACATTTCTCTTCTTCGTAGCTTAATGACATGACAAAATCGAAGAGAAGGTAAATACATTGATCCACATAATATATCGGCTATGCACGTATTTGATAAAATTTGGAGATTAGAACTCCCCAAAGCCATGTGCCTTGAGGTACAATATCACATTAAAACATGAAAAACTTCATCTCCTGTTGCTCATGGCATGACGGAACCAATTGTGCTTTCTCAGTTACACCCTCCAGCTAAGTCTCTCAGACAATACTAGGAGCATCCCCTGACCAGCTGCATACAGCACGGGCCCATCTTGTCCTTATGCAATCTACCAAAGGTGCATGCTGTGAAGGCTCTGGTTTAGACACTTCAGTGTCCTTCCCAGTAGACTCACTTGGACAAGAATCAGAGGAAACTTTCACATCTGCCATAAATTCCTCAGGCGTCCACTTTGGTGGAACTGAAACTCTCAATTTTGTGAGCCTGGGTTTCTGCAGTGGAGTTTCACCCCCAGAAGTTACTTGACTGCCATTCAGATCCGATTTAGCGATCCCATTAAAATGATAAAGATCAAAGACCTTCTTGCCCATCAAGCCTGATGAATCCTTTAAGCCTCCCAAGCTCTGGTCTAGGTCCAAAATTACTTGCCAGAATTCACTCCATACAATGAAGCCTGTACTGCAAAGGTGCTCGAACTTCTTTTGTGGAAGTTTGATATCTCTTTCTCTGAGGACTTGATGGAACCCTTCCACACTGATGAAACCACCACCTCCACTCTGATCTTGTGCATCAAATGCTTTGCGAATCTGTGTTTCCCTTCCTTCGAGTTCATTCTCCTTCTGAACACTGGTGTCAAGAGCAAACAGTACTGTGTAATGGGATTCACTTCCAACAACCCATATAGGCCACTTTGGGGATTTCAGAAACTGACCAACCTTGCAGAAATTCAGTGATTCTAGCAGAGTGAGAAATCCAACTTCCACAGATCGGGATATACCTTTCAGAAACATTCCTCCACCTAAATCCATCCTCCCATCAAACACATTAGGGACAGCCTGCCCACAAAGCAGTAGGTTTACAATTTCCTGCACCACAACATAAAAAAATAAAATGAAATTAAAAGACAAGCTCGTATACTATAGAATATAAATTGAAATGAGCAGAAGTTAAAAGGATACCAATATCTTTCAATTCTGTAAGTATATACCTGGGAGGCATGCCCAAAAGGAGCAGTAACCAAAGGTAGGGTGGGATCATCCCTATCACTTTGAACCAAGTCCTAGGGGAAAGCAAAATGTTGCATGCATTAAGTGAGAAATTTTTGAGGCACAATAACAACCAGTAAGAATTCTCAATTACCATTTTGAATGTAGGGCATATAGTTTAACAATGTAATGCAATGTGAAATATATAGAGAGGTTAAAGTAGGCAAACATACCAGCCCCCGAGAAAGTAAAGCAGAGATTAGGAAGAGCAGTGCCCCTATACGACTTTGGAATAAGGCAATAATTGCTTCAAGCCTCTGCAATGCAGTTGTTTGTGATGTGTAAGTTTCAACTCTAAGAACTTTCTGTAGATCCAAGGCTGTCTCAATGGAAAGACCTTCAAGTGATCTTGCAATAACCTGTTAATCGGACAAAACTTAAGCAGATAAGGATATCAAAGGAGGATCGCAGTAGAAGACTGCAATAACAAGATAGGGATTTCAACTCAATCTCTTTCCAACATGATGCTGCACAAATAACCAGTATCAGTACAAGAACCGAGGTACCTCATCTTCTGAAATTCCTTCAAGATGCTGATTGTCATTCCCTTGAGGGTTCAAAGTTGCAATCATAGCCATTTTATTATTTCCACATGAAAATAAAATTTCAACCATGCTTCTCAGAAGGGCTCTGCCGAGAAATCACACAAATATTATCCAAAATAAATCATGACCATAGCATACATATAACCATGAGAATACACCTGCCAACATTAAACACCTATAAAGCATATAGAAGGACATTGGATAGGTACTAAAGTTTACAGTTAAAGTAAATGGAGAATTACAATTTACGAATTCTGGGAAAAAATATTTTAGTTTTGGGAACAATTAACTTTGATGAATAGATTGAGTCCTGGGCCAACTTAATGTCGTTGAATGAGCAACTACTAATGTAAATGGAATAGAATTTATTAATAAAGAACTCAAATACAGATTGAAAGCAATTAAAATTGAGAATAATAAAACACTATTAAAGGAAGAGTAAATTCTGTCACTTAGAGAAAGGAAATGAAAATGGATCAATCCAGTATTGATGTTCACGATACACAAGAAAACAGAGTGTTGGATACCAAAGAAATTATCAGATGAAGTACAAACGCTTGAACTGGAACTCTATAGTTTTATAATTGGATACCAAAGAAATTATCAAATGAAGTACAAACACTTGAACTGGAACTCTATAGTTTAATAATAATGTGTTTTACCTAGCTAAACACAAATGACTGATCAGGAGAAAGCTAGTCACCTTACTTTTACACCTTCAGTGAGTGAAGAAAAATTACACGATGGACCAGATTGACTTTTAAACGAAGTACCCAGACCCTGATGTTTTGGCATGCTTGATACATCTTTTAACTCATCACAGAAGAAAATAATGTATTTGAGCACAAATGCCTGCAAAGTTAAAGGAGAACAGGAGCAAAATCAATATAAAAAAAAAGCTTCTGGAACTTACATTGTGAATTAGTAGAAGTAAATATATGAAATGAAATAAAAATAACAAATATACATGTCACACTATTAGCCCACACAAGAACAAACATGCTACAAAAATATATTATTTTATCACTGAATCAGCAAATTCAACATTACTACAGAGAAAAAGTTGAAAACGGTGCAAAACAGATTTGGAGTGAAAGTATAAGAACTAAATAGGGACCATTTTGCATTGTTTAAATAGCTTCGAACTATAGGGACTAAATCAAATTTGGAGTGAAACTATAAGAACCAAATAAGTAATTTTACCCATATTTGATACTCTAAAGAAACAGCAACGTATTATCCACAGATTCTACCCTGCCCCGCACCACTCAGCAGAAGGACCAAAAAAAAATGCATACACACGTTAAGCACGTGCACGCCACTATAAATACATGCATAAAAGTTTGCATGCTTCACAGACACTTGTTGATACCATCTTAATAATATGGAAAAGCTATACTTCAAGAAATAAAAAACTGGATCTTGCATAGGAGTGACTCTTTCTGAGAAATTGGAGTATTAATTGTTTAAACTTTGAAGTAACATTAGATGTAAAAACAAAAATTGATGTTCATAATACTAAATATTGAATACAACATTAAGCTTTCAAGGCGTAAAACATGAGATGCCAAAACAAAATCGAAGAGTTAACAGACAGCATGCCACAGGTTCATAAGCAATGTCGAAAAATGGAGCCATTACTTGTAGAGCTGCCAAAACGCCACAGGGGCCACCTTCATGCTGCACTAGGCCCATTGATGTTACTGGATCAGAGCTAAACCTATAGGAAGCTTTTCATGGTATTAGCAACAAAAAGCAAGCACATAAAGCAAAACGTTCATCAAATTCAGAACTATAATAAACAACTAATTCAAAACACCATTTCAGAAAAGGACAACATGTTCAAAAAAACATAACACACGGACGAAGACACATGCTTATGACTTACTTCAAAAGCCACATGTCCAAAAATTCACAAACTAAAATTAAAAACATAAAAAATAAAAATCCAAATTTACCAAATAAATAACAACCCAAAAAACTAAATAAAAAAAAAATAAAAAACCTACCTTATTCCCTGATTACTCCACTGTGCAAGAATACCCTTTGAGACTTCACTCCCAAAAACCATTACAAACAACTTATTAGCTTCATCCACAGAAAGCTCCTTACTCAATTTCTCACCTTTCAAACGAACCTCCTCCTCTCTCTTCCCAACCTCACCGCCCTTCTTCGCCACTTTACCTGTCGCCGCCACCGGCGTCGGCGAAGGGGAAGCACTCGCGGCGGCCGCCATCCGCTTCTCGGCGGCGGCCGCCATGAGCTCCCGCCGGCTGAACTTGGATTCCGGCGACCCCGAAACGACGCCGGTGATGGCGTCCCTCGGATTGTTGCGCTTCGGCTCAGGCGGCGCCTTCTGCATGCTCATCCGAATCGCCATTTGCAAGTCCTCGTCTTCTCTCCGATCCCCCATTCGCAGAAGAGTCAGAGCTTTCGATACCAAAAACACGCAGAGAGCACAGAAGAACAAAAACCCGAGAATGAACAGTTTTTTTAGGGCTCCGTTTCAAGAGGATCGAACATCGAAGCTTCTGGATTCAAATTGAAACCGCGATTGGTGCGAATTGGAATTTGGATATCTGGATTGGGGCAAAAGTGGAAACGAAGTTGTGGTGACGGCGAAAATGGGTGGTGGTGGTGGCGGTGGTGGCGGCGATGACGAAGCCGCGCCGGGTGGCGGGGAGTGGGTGAAACGGTGTCGTGTGGGGGTGTATCGTGAATGATGATGAAACTTTGTAGTAGAGTTAATTGCTGTGGAGATGACAGAGTGAGCCCTGAGTTAAAGTGCAGCGCAGTGGGTAGAGCGAGTAATTTAAGTGGGGAGATGAGGGTATTGTGGGGAATGGAATGTTACGATATTCTGTTATGCAGATTCTAGGAGAAGCCACCGGCGATGCTTTCCTTTAACGGGGAGGAAACAAAAAGCGCTTCTGTTTTTTCTGTTGAGAGTAGGGAATCTGCCCGTTATATAATAAAAGATGTCACATAATTATATATAATTATCAAAATATAAATCATATTATATAGAATTATTTAATAAAAAAAATCTTATCTAAAATTGGCATTTATCATAATTAAATGCATATGGTATGAAGATAGTACTAAGTAAGAGAAGGCATGGGCCCATCTATAGTGTCACAATTTTTGGAATCCTAATATCTTATTGAAATATCTCATAATAAAAAGATTAAGAAAATCTATTTTGATATTTGTTAATTTTTAATAAAATGAAATTCATGTCTCTTAACAATATTTAATTAGTTTAAAGGTATATTTGATATCAAAGTAAAAATAGAAGGGAAAAATTTATGGATAAGCTTTATATTTAACTTTACACATAAAATTTATTTATAAAATTATATTCATTATTTTTCTCTCATACTAAACATATTTTAAGTGGATTGATCCTCATTTCTCTCAAATAAGCCTCGAATTTAAATTTTATGACTAAAATCACAAGTGATAACATGAATTTATTTTGTAGTAAATTAATTTATGCCAAGTTAAAATAGTTAGAATAAATGAAATTTTGGACACACCAATGTTAGAAAAAAAAAATTTTCCTACACTAATTAATTCTTACTACAAATAATGAACTGAGCTATTGAGATAAATAAAAAAGTATCAACTCGCGTCCCATCCAGAATGTTGAGATAGTAATAACTATATATAGTGTCAAGTGGGAAATTAAAGGTGTTTTAGTACCACTCAAATGAAAAAGCATATATATATATATATATATATATATCCTAGAATTAATTTGCATGTCGATGAGTGGTATTGGTGTTTTGAATTGATTGACGTATGACTACGAAGAAGACCTCAACCTTAACCCATGAGATGAGAATGAGACAGAATGCGTAAGCATGCCAACATCGACATGACGAGTCACGACGAAAATCGTTATCCGCCGCGAGCACCACCAGCTCACTCCTTCTTCCTGCGCCCTCCACGTGTCGCCTGACACTTCCAATCCCAGTAGATAGCCCCATCTCTTTCTCCCTTCATCTTGCTCTCTCAAACCAAATATTATATATAGAAACCACTTGGCTTTGGTTCCTGCTGAAAGAAGAAAAAGTTGCAATTACAGTTGCGGTTGCGGTTACAGCTGCACCACAAAATGGATCACAGCGCGGATGCTCAACGCACGGACCTGATGACGATCACCAGGTTCGTGCTGAATGAGCATTCGAAGCACCCAGAGTCTCGTGGAGACTTCACCATCTTGCTCAATCACATTGTTCTCGGCTGCAAGTTCGTCTGCTCTGCTGTCAACAAGGTGCTTTCATTATATTATTATTAAGTAACACTCCATATCTGTATATGCTTACCTTATTCTATATAGCATCTTTCTTGTTTCTATTTATTTACTTTCTTTCCTATGACGAGTGCTTGTATATGCTCTAGACCCCATTTATTTTGCCTACAAGTGTGACCATTCCAGATATTTGAGTTCAGAAATGTAGTTTTATTGGAAAAAAAAAAAAAAAAACATGCATGCATGCATGTGCCCAATATTTGTTTGTTTTTTTTTTGTTGAATTTTTTTGGCAGGCACAAAAAATTTAATTATAACAATTAATGGATTATGCAGGCGGGTCTTGCTAAGCTTATTGGACTTGCTGGAGAGACCAATGTTCAGGCAAGTATTGGTTGTTAAATAAATCTTAGTACTATTCCATAAATATTTCTTTTTAATGCTCTCTCTCTCTTTCATCTCATTCCGTTTGTTTCTTATTTGGATTAAAGGGTGAAGAACAAAAGAAACTGGATGTCCTTTCCAATGATGTCTTTATCAAGGCTTTGATAAGCAGTGGCCGAACAGTAAGTCATCATTATGTGTGATTTTTGGGTGTGTCACGAACAGAAGTTTATATAAATATTGGCTTTTGTTGATGGTACGTATACGATGCTTTTTCCAGTGCATCTTGGTGTCTGAAGAAGATGAGGAGGCAACTTTCGTGGAGCCTTCTAAGCGCGGAAAGTTGTTAACCTATCCATTACCTGACCTCATGGTGTTTATACCTTAATTACTGTTTAGCCTTGGTTTATTGAATCTTATCAGTTAGTGTGATTGTTTATGATTGTGCAGATACTGCGTTGTTTTTGACCCACTGGATGGTTCCTCTAACATTGATTGTGGTGTTTCCATTGGCACAGTATGCTCCCTCCTCCACCTTCCCTGAAATGCATGTCATTGTTTGCTCTTTTTCCATTGAACTCATGTACCACCTGACTTATGTATAGAGGGACTAATATTCCTCATTAACTAGATTGCGGTTGTCATGTGTTGCCTTTCATCTAGATTTTTGGGATCTATGAGGTGAAAGATGTCCATGAACCAACCATAGAAGACGTTTTGCAACCTGGGAAGAACATGTTGGCAGCTGGTTATTGTATGTACGGAAGCTCTTGCACGGTATGACAAATTTCCTTTCTCTTTTGCCCTTCTTTTTCCATATGGTTACCGATCAATTTAATTTAACTAGTGATACTAATAGATTATCTCAGTTTGAACTTTATGTTCTGACTACCCTTTTTTTTTCTTGGGAAGAAAGAATAATCTCAGTTTCTTTTGTGTGTTCACTTTTCTGAGAATCTGTGGATTGAGTTAAATTTCCTTTGACTTTGTTATAATTCCTTTTTTTTTTTTTTAATCACTAATTTTACAGCTTGTGCTAAGCACTGGAACTGGTGTTAATGGTTTCACCCTTGATCCATCTCTTGGTGAGTTCATTCTAACTCACCCTGACATTAAGGTACTAGTCTACCCCACTTATGGTTACCCTTTCTCTGAAGCGTTTGATTATATATCTATTACTGACTATTTAGGTGATAGACATGATTTGTTCTGCTTGAACAAACTCTATTCAGAAAGTCATTAATTTCTTTTCTCTGAAAGAAACTTTCCTATTTAAACTCTTTGGTGTCAAGAATCCAAAGCCACATCCACTCATCATACAAAATATCCTATTCATAGACTTTTACTGTCACAGAAGCATTCATTGGTTGAGCACTTGGAGCTCTATTCTCTGTATTAATATTTGCCTATCTTTTAATGAGGAGAAGTTACTGAATTAATTTTCATATATAGAGTATAAGGATTGAGGACATGCATAATCTTCATTAACACCATCTGTGGCTTATTTGAGTCATACCTTCATTGCTTGATCTGTGGTTCGCCGTTCAGATCCCAAAGAAAGGCAAGATCTATTCAGTGAATGAAGGAAATGCTAAAAACTGGGATGCCCCTACTGCCAAGTATATATCAATCCAGTAATCATAACATTTCGGGCACTATAATGCTATTTGGGACAATCTTTTATTTTCTATCTTACTTCTGTTCAGGTATGTGGAGCAATGCAAGTTTCCAAAGGATGGTTCATCACCAAAATCTCTAAGATATATTGGAAGGTATAGTGGATTCTCAAGCCTTCAGGAAGTCTAATATGCTTAACTTGCCCTTTATTTAGTCCTCCTCATGGTTCTGCCAACTCTGCCACATCGAAATGACATGTACATATTACAGTCTATGAAGACAACCAATAATTCTTATCCTTTTTTGGTTGCTTCCTAATGGCTAGCTCTATAACGAAGTGTGGCACATTGTCATTTCGGGCAAAACACATATTTCGATTAACATTCATTGCAAAACAAGTCCTAATTTTGATAAAATCATTACTTACTCCTCCTCCAGCAGCTAGATTATGTCTTATTTCCTTTTATTTTTTAGTTAAAATCAAACATGCATGTTTTGTTCAACTACTTGACTCATAATAATTGAAGCTCAACAGGGTAAACCTTTTCTCTATCAGAACTTTTAAAGCCTAAGTGATGGAATAATATAATACAGTAGAAGTGTTGATATATATAAAAGTCATGTAATATAATCCATAACTGCAACTGTTAAATCAACAATTGGGCTGTTATGAATAATCCGATGGATCAATAAACACTTATGCGCATTCCTTTATAGCATTAATAACAGAGTTCCTTAAAAGTTATTTTAAAGAGATCAACACGTTGTTTCCTTGCATTTATCATCATAAACTCTTGCGCCTGAATGTGGCCACGGAATTTGTGAATCAGTTGTTTGGTAGCCTTCTACAGAAAGTTCATTGCTGCATTTTCAGTTTCAACTTCTTTTCCTATTTATGACATCTCTTCGTTTGTGATCTCTACAAATTAACAGCATGGTAGCTGATGTTCATCGCACACTGCTTTACGGAGGTATCTTTTTGTACCCTGCTGATAAAAAGAGTCCAAATGGGAAACTACGGTATGCACCCCAGCCTTATATTCTTGAGCAGCATATCCAACCCCCGTTTACTGTTTATGGCTGCTGAATTTGTGACATACTTTAATTTGTTTGGCTCAGTGTACTCTATGAAGTTTTCCCAATGTCATTCTTGCTAGAACAGGCAGGAGGACAGGCTTTCACTGGCAAGCAGCGGGTAATTTACTTAGAAAAAGATGTTAAACTTTCCCGAGCAAATTCAGGTTCTCCATTTTGTTTAGACTCAGGAGGAATTACTATTTTACTATTTAGCATTCACTCCGACATGCGGCACAGGAACATGTATCTTGTTTTTCAATCCTAATGTTAGACTGTAATGTTCATTTAAAAACAATGAGATAATCAATTTAATTAGAATATGAATGTATCATTTGCCAATGAAGTGATGAATCTTCTATGTCAACAGGCACTTGATTTGGTTCCAAAGAAGTTGCATGAGCGATCTCCCATATTCCTTGGTAGCTTTGATGATGTTGAGGACATCAAAGCTCTTTATGCTGCTGAGGGTAAATAAGAAATGATCCTGGAAAGCATCTTTGCATCTCTCACTACTTACAAGCAATTGTTATCTAATTCTTAAACCAAGAGTAACTCATGTATATGTTGAGAAGACTTCTTCATACTCCTGCCACGATAATAGATTTTATTGATGGATAAACAAGATTATAGATTCAGTTAACAATTTACTAGAAGAAGAAAGATAATTAATTTTTTTTTTCCTCTAGTTGTATGCCAAAGGTAAATTCGATCATTAAGCCTACTAGTTATAAGGATAAATTTACTGCATCTCATATATATTTCACAACTAGTTCGTTCGATGGTATTTTACGCAAACCAAATTATCAATGCAAAATTCCCCTCGTCTTTCTGCACATTTTACAATCAAATTTTCTTGAGTATTAGTGTCCATGAACATAAGTTTGCATGTTCAGACACTTAGTATGCAAGCCACATGACATTAATTTTAGTATGGCAAGCATATACTCCACAGCAGGCCTCTTCCTCGCGCTGGTGGCCTTTTGATCATTTTCACTCGATTTCTAATAACGAGTTGCAAATTTCAGTTTACAGGGTCCGCTAATCTAAATAGAGATAAAATAACTCTGATCATGGATGGCAGTCCTTGTAACATGACAAACTTCAATGACATGAAAATAAATGTCCCTATCCTCCAAGCTCATACATTCCCCATCTTAACCTGAAGTTAAGTGAAAAGAGAAGAAGAAAGAAAGAAAAAAGTGGTGCCAGATCAAGAATCAAGGCTTGTCCTTGTGGAGCCATTTATCTAAACGTGCAAAGACAGCTCAGCACCGCCGCCATAAACTTGCTCATATGATATGCATGCCATGACTCTCATACTAGCTCAAGAGAATTAAAAACCGACCGTAGAACAGTAATCACTGCCACTCATGTTAACTATGGTGTCGTTGGATGTTGAGAAACACCCCTTTGTTTGGATGTTAAATGTAATTTAAAATCCTCCAAAATTGGGGACCTGGGAATGCTCATAATAAGGGAAGACATATGAGAATCGTATAAAAATCCTTCATTTTCTTTCCCTCCTTTCATAAAACTGTCCAACAAAAAGAAAGTGTACCTAAGACATTTTGTTTCCTTCCCTGGCCTCTACATACCCTCAACTAATCTAATCATAAGCAATGAGATCACTGCAAAAGAGTTGTACAATTTCAATTACAGTGACAATTGCCATTAAAATGATTACATCGCATAGTCCATTATCAGTCCATGTCATGCAGTCCTCAGTGGTGGGGAAACCAGTATCACCCCATCTCCCCTAACAAACAGGAAAGGAACAGTCCTCCTTGTAGTCTGAAATCAAAAGAAAAAACATAAATCATCCCAGGAGAAGCATCTTCCTCCTAATAAAGGTATCAACTATCAAGCATCACTAGTTGCCATTGTTAGAGATTCTAAAATATGCATCCGGAATTCCCTAGATATGATCAAAACCCCAAAAGTTTCCCAGGCTAGTTTTCTTCTCTAGGGTGTATTACCGATTTGGCAAGACAAGATTCCCCTTTCTCCAACATAAAGTCAGCTAAGCAAAAAGACAGCCCTAACACATTCATTGACATTCAAATTATGAATAACAGGGGCCAATAACATTTCCAATGAAGTGTCTAGCTCTAGCATATATATTGCAGATAGATAAGTACTTCATTTGGGGCTAATATCAAATGAAGGCCACAAAACCATTCAAAACAGATATCTCCACTTCCAGACTAAACCCATATATCAATAACTTCTTAAAATCAAAATGCAGCAGGTAATCTTATTTACTTACAATTAAATAATCTTTAAAAAGGTTCCAAATTTTCCAGCAATCACTTGCAGTTCCACGAGTTAGCTTTGCATCAAAAAGATACAAGCTGACTGTAACATACCCTGACAATTTCTTCGTATGTCTCATCATCGATTTCATCAGTAGTAACAATTTCTTCAACATCACCGAGAATCATATTAAGATGCTGATCATAGGCCTGCAGAAACAGAAATTAATTTTTTTTAAAAAAAGACAATCTTTAATTGAACACTCAAGGGTTAAAACCCAGCAGCAAACCCTAAATAAGGAAAAAAAAAAAAAAGAAAAAGAAAGAGTAGTAAAGGAGAAGAAGAAAGATGGGCAACGTACATGAAGCTTGCCGCGGAGCTCCCTGTCAGAGCGGAGCTTGAGGTAGATACGCTCGTCGAGGCTGAGCCTTATGAGATCCAATGGCTCCTTCACCGCGCTCTCTTCCTCCCCACCCATCCCTTTCTTTCCCCTTTTCTTCACTCGCTCCGATTTCGACTCACCTTTCACCAGCTCTACCACCCCGTTAACACCATACTTTGAAATCCCGGTGCTATTTCTTCTTCTTTTTTAATATTTAATTAATAAACTACCGATATCCATAATCGGTTGCCGAGAAAATTAAGTTGAAGAAATTATGTTTGGAAGTATTATTTTTAAAAGAACTGATTTATATTTAATTTAAATATATTAAAAATAAATTTAAAAAGATAATTTTTTTTGAATAAGATAATATAAAAATAATAATAAAATTTTATGTTAAAAATTTTTTTTAAATAAAAAATAATTTTAAGAATATTTTTTCAAAAGTATTTCTGATTGTTTAAAAAGTACTTTTTATTACAAGAAAAAACAAACCAAATATATCAAATGATTGTATTACTTAATTCTCATTCAATCAAAATAGGAGCTATCAACAAGTGTATTGATATAATAATAGAGACACATTATGATCCTAGGAAAGATCTTGATTCAATTTCTAGAGATAAAGCTAGTTACAAGAATAAGTCTGATTACACTCGAAAAGAATTAGCCTCTTTCCCTCGTAATAGAGAAAGAAGATACTTTTTATATAAAAAAAAAAAGCAAAATAGGAGCCTAATGCTCTTAAGTGGGATCGTCTTGATATAAATAAAATTCTTTTGTCATTAATTTTTTAATTCATAAAACTTAATTTTAAAATGTGACTTAAAATAAATAAATATGCACCATTTATATCAACCAATCATTGTTAAATGTCATTTCTCTTTCTTATTAGAAAATTATTGTAATTATTGATAATTCATCTATATATCTCATTCTCTCACCATATAAGCCAAAATTGTCCTATATTGATGTGGTATTTATGTAATAGAATTCAAGTTTAATTTTAATGTGTTGACTTATATTATTATTTAATTAAATTCTTTTATATATAATTTTTAAAATAATAGATAAAAGAATCAAACATATTTATTAATATAATAATATATAATTGGATGACGGCTAATATATCAAAATCAAATTCATGAAATTCAAAGGGAAGATGAAAAAAGGGTGTGGCAGTAGATATTTTTTTCCGAAATGAAATTCATAGCTAAAGAACAAGGGAGAGTCGCATTACAATGTAGAAATTCAGAGCATTCTTTTATCCTTTTTCTTTTATTTATCACTCAATTTCTTTATTTTTTTCAATAATTTCAAACAATGTTGGGCTGGTCTTTTAATATCAATTCTGATGTTAGGTTTTTTATTTTTTTGGGGTCAATGATTATGATGTTGGGTTCAAGATGGACTACTTGCGGAAAAGGAGCAGCCCAAGCCGAAATCCAACAAAACTTTTTCTTTTGGTTAATCAACGAACATCTTTTGAACCAAAAACAAAAAACCATGAACAAAACCTTAATACATAAACCAGCATGGACTGATCTGTTAAAGAGCATACGCAATACTAATAGTTTTTAATATAATTTATTATTAAAATAATCTTGTTTTCACCATGAATTCAAACTCACCCTCCCCCCTAGCATTGTGTTTTCTGATTTTCTCCGTTCAAAAATTGGTGCGCCCGCCCACGCGTTAAATTGTTGAATGAAGCACTCGATTGTACTTGTTTGAAAGTAAATTGTACTGCAATCTTGACCCAAAAAAATTGTACCACAATTCAAATTATCTATATATATATATATATAATCGACCCCAAAAAGCTAAACTGTAACTAACACAAAAACACTGAGAATGTTAGAATTGATTTTTCAAACTTTACACTTTAGAAATACAGTGTACAATCATATTTATCAGTGGACCTCGTGCTACTTGAATTTTATTATTCGAGCTGCTAGTGACAATGATCATAGGGCACACAAACATTTGATCAGTGATGCATTTTTTCTTTGCAGGCAACCCTTGACACTTTCATAAAAACAAGTATAGAACAAAGCCAAATTTCCATAAGACAAAGGTCTCTTCCACAGTGTTGTACCTTTCACCATGCATTCTTCTAAGTGCAAGCATTACAACACATTTCGATCTAATGGTCCAAATACAAGTTTCAGCTTTTTCTTCTTATGTGTACATCAAATTTTATGTATGAGCAGAGAATCATGCCAGAGTCACTGAGTCAACCATGTCTAATTGAGCCCCACATGATGCTTTACACATTTCCAATATACTCTTTATATTATTTAGAATAATGATGCTTCAACTTGCCTATTTTATATCGGCGGATGCTACTGTGCATCTCGGGATCAAAGGTGCATCATGCACCCTGTCATTCAGCAATTTTGATTTAATGGTCTATTAGTAAGGCTAATAACCTTTGATACACCATAAAATCTCATAGTCTCTCTTTTTCTAATAGAGAGAAACTACAACCGCAAATCACCACTGTCGCCATATAGATAACTACCATCGAGTTGCTTGTCCTTAATATATGCTGTGAACCACCACTCACCTCTATGTCCTATTCGACAACACTTGGCCGAGTGCGATGTAGAAGCTCAAAGATCCGAGCGTGTTGTCGTAATCAATGGCGATGGCAGTAGCGACAAATTTGGCACCCCCATGTAACCTCTCAAAGCTCTTCACTTTTGTCGCTTTCTCATCCGCCGGCGACCTTAACTATGCTCACCACTTCTTCTCCACTTTATCCTTGCCCCAACTACCACTACAACACCATGATCTGAGCTTATTCTCTGAGCCCCAACCCAACCTATCACTTCCATGCCCTCTCTTTCTTCCTCTCCATGCGCCAACAACAACCCACATCCAGGCTTTTTCTCTATTATTTGAGTTGCGTGCTATTATGGGTTCCAATTCGTTCTTATTACTGGTTGCTCTTTGTTGTTCTTGTTGCTTTTAATAAATAAGTTCATAGAATGGTTGCACCTTATATTATGCATGTTGATAGCGTCTCTCAAACACAACCAAAGTCGTGGGATGGTGTTGGTCTCAACAGCACGGTAGGTCGAAGGAAATGGGGAAGTTGGAGAGGTTGCATGTTGACTCATAGAAGTAGGGCAGAAGAGAAGATATATGTCATTTATAGTGTAGCACACTGTCTTTAGTGTATTTTACACCATTAATCTATTACCATTGGATTACATGACGCTTGATATACCTTTGCCTGCCAAAGAGCACTTTAGACACTACCTTTTATATTCTATTAAAAAAATGTGACACATTTGTCATTATCTAAGAAGAAGGAGTCCAAGATTAATTTTTAAAATCAATGTTCCCCACATTCTACTCCAATATTAGTATACTATCTTGACAAATTACAATATTGCAAAAAAAATGGCCCTCCAATACATATTGGAGAAACGATATATTAATTAAAAGCAAAAGATACATGAACCTGACCTTGTTTTATGCTTAGTTAGATCTCTCTCAATTAGACCACCAATTTGCAACAAAAGGTGGCCCAATCTATCTAAATTTATTATTTTGTGCCGAGTATAACATGCTTGGCGTTATCGTCAATTATTCATAGCACCTATAAACAACTATAGTTTATGGTATATTATAATATTGTATATGTATTAAATGGTTAAGGAGTATTCGAATGTGACATCAACTTTGGTTCGATGGGACCCACCGGATCTTCGCATACATTGAACCTGTTAAAGGTTCTTTCACTTGGCGTCTTACCTATGTACAACTATCAAACGAGTTTGCCACAAGCCCACTTTTGTAATTTTGGCGTTTATTTTATTAATTGTTAGAGAGAGCACACGCTTTGTGTCATGTTGTCTATGTTATTCTTCAATCAGTTTCTTTTGTCTCCTTTCTTGCTGGGGTCCTTTTCAGTTTTTCACGGCCTTTTTAACTCCTCCTATATGTGATAGGAGATTTTTCTCGTGATCTTCAGCTCTGGATTCTGGGCTTGGTTGCAAAAAGGTTCTTTCTTGGCTTCTGGGGTGTCCAATTCCTTGCAGGTTCCCACCAGATAAGTAGCTTTGGCTTCCTTATTTATGAGCCTTGAAAGGTTCTTTTTTTAGTTATTCTGTACTGTTTTGAACATTTCCTCTTCGTCTTTGCTTCTGGGGTGTTATTTATGAATCCCTCTGTTGTTGGCTTGTGAGTTCTTTTTTTTTTTTCGTTTGTGGATTGGGAACATTGGTCTCTCTGAAGTGATATTTGGGAGATGGATTCCAAGTTAGATTGAGGGTTGTTTTTAGCTTGAAGATCTAGAAGGATAATAGATGGAATTGAAAAAGCTTTGGGGGATTGAAAAGACATGATTTTGCATGATTTTGATCTGTGGATTGATTGAAAGGTACTTAAAAGATTGGGTGTGAAGTAGGATTTGAGGAGTAATGGGCTTATTGGTGTGATCTGGGTTGTTGTTTGTGAGAAGCAATGGAAGGAAATTTGTCACAGGGAGGTTTAATTCAAGGTGGGAGTTCTTTTGGTGGCTTTGATTTGCCAGGATCGATTCGGGTTCATCACCAGGGACAGCATCCCCATACCATGCACCAGCATCAAACTCTTCTGCGCCAAGGGTCTTCTGTTCATTCCTCGGTTCATGAGGGTTTTCCACTTACAATGGGAACCTTACAGAGCTGTGATCAAACCAGTTCACTGACAGACTTTAGTAAGGGAGATAGAAGCAAAAACTCGGCAAGTGAGGAAGATGAGCCAAGCTTTACTGAAGATGGTGGTGATGGTCACCATGAAGCTGGTAGAGGAAAAAAGGGATCGCCTTGGCAGCGGGTGAAGTGGACTGATAAGATGGTAAGGCTTCTGATAACAGCTGTTTCTTACATAGGAGAGGAGGGAAGTTCTGATGGTGGTGGCGGAGGAAGAAGAAGATTTGCAGTCCTGCAGAAGAAAGGCAAGTGGAAATCTGTTTCTAAGGTCATGGCCGAAAGGTGTTATCATGTTTCCCCTCAGCAGTGTGAGGATAAATTCAATGATCTTAATAAAAGGTATAAAAAGCTTAATGAAATGCTTGGGAAGGGCACGTCTTGTAAGGTTGTTGAAAATCCTGCACTGTTGGATGTAATAGATTATCTTAATGAGAAAGAAAAGGATGATGTTCGGAAAATATTGAGCTCAAAACACCTGTTCTATGAAGAGATGTGTTCTTACCATAATGGTAATAGATTGCATTTACCCCATGATCCTGCATTGCAACGTTCACTGCAGTTAGCGCTCCGAAATAGAGATGATCATGATAATGATGATTTGAGAAAGTCCCATCATGATGATCATGATGAAGATGATCAAGATGCGGAATTTGATGATCATGATGACTTTGAAGAGAATTATGCTTCCCATGGAGATAGTAGAGGAGTATATGGGGCTTTAGGGGGTTCGATGAAGAAATTGAAACAAGGACATGGCCAAGAAGATGCTACTACTTTTGGTAATACTTTAAATTGTCAGCACTACAACAAAAGTTCATATCCTCAAGGACAGATGGTCCAATCTGATGTGAATCAAGGTTTACCTGAAAACATGAGAGCAGCTTGGTTACAGAAGCAATGGTTTGAATCTCGCTCACTTCAGTTAGAAGAACAAAAGCTACAAATACAGGTTGAGATGTTGGAACTAGAGAAACAGAGATTAAAGTGGCAGAGGTTTAGCAAGAAAAAGGACCGGGAGTTGGAGAAGCTGAGTCTGGAAAATGAAAGAATGAAGCTTGAAAATGAACGTATTGCTTTAGAACTGAAGCGAAAGGAAATGGGCACTGGCTTTAACTAGTTTGGCGGTCTTACAACATTTATGGCAATTGCATCATTACCTGTATGGTGCTCCTTTTTTTCTCTTGCTTTCTTTGGTAAGATGTGGTTTGTTTAGTTGAAAGTAAAGATATTTGATAGGGGAACTTTGGAAATCATTGATTGTCCTTCCTGCTTGTAGCGTTTGAATTTGTTAATTTGACAATTCCAGCGGGTAGTACACAATGATTAGGCTTTACTGAGGTTTTGTTGCCTATGTTAATATACTAGGTAGCTGAAATCCGTTTAATATTTTATTTTGTAATATGAAAATTTTCTAATATTATATATTGTCTGTACTTACCTTTGAGTAACAGCTGTATATATTATTCTGTCTTTTTTTTTCCTTAAAAAAAATTCATGAAACCATTTCTGTACCCATCTAGTGGGAAAGGCTTTTGTTGTCGTTGTCATCATTTATTTACTGTTCAAGTGTTCATACATGCCAGAAATTTTTAAAAAAATTATAAATATTAATAGTAGCTTCTGGAATAGTTAGAAAATCTTTCTTGGAAAGCTCCTTTGGAGGTAAGTCCAAAGTTCCTCTTTATGGTCAAGTCATACCCTTATATTTGAAAGGCTACTCAATACAATTTGTACTGATGATATATTGAAGATTAATAGACCTAAATATACTATATCTCTGGATGTGTGTGATTTGTTTCTAATATGGAAAAGTTGTACTGTTATTTTTAATTTTCCTAGAAGCCAGTTACATTTCGAATTGTGGTCTTGGTGTTTTTCGTTAATCTACTTTATGTCTTCAGGGATTATAGCAGCATTTTTTTTTCCTTGTTATTAAAGGTTTTGGCAGCATTAAGTGGAGAAAATTTTATGGCATCATGCCATTGTATGCTCTTCTTCCTTCGGTATATGGTTGCTGAAGAGAAGTGCTCAGATTCTTGGGGGGTAATTTCCATCCTGTGAAAGGGGCCAATCCCTATTCAAGGAAAGTAGTGCATAAGATGGTGTAAGTGAAAAAACGTGTGAAAGAATAATTTCCCTTTAATGAAATATATTGCCATCTTTGCTTGTGATGATATTGTGCTTACTACTACATAATCTACAAATTTTTTAAATGATGAGATCATTTTTTTTTCCCATTCTCTTACACAGACATAAGCACATGTAAAATAATGCAGAATTCCATTCCTATTTTGTTGTTCCAATAATGCATATTATTGGAGTTTGAACTCTGAAGCATTCTGGTCCTAAGAGAATACATTTAAGAGCTAATTTCACTGCTATGTTTTTCAATTTTATAATCTTAAAACTGTGTCTAAAATATGTGTGGCAAGGATCAAACTCTCTGCCACCCCAACATGACAAGGATTAGATGGAGGCTTGGGAATGCTTTTCATCACACAAAAGCCTTTTGGCTGAAAGGATGGAAGCACAAGCCCAACATAACTCGAGCTGAAATTTAACTTAGTTATTGAGAATGAGAGTGACAAGAATCAAATTATTGATTGCTTTGTAATAGACGTTTTGATACTATATCAAGAACCAAATCTTCCTAAAAGCTAACACTATTAGGTGAAGTGCTAAGAATGACTTTAATCTCTAAAAGTTCACATTATTTCTGCCTCCTAGGTTAGGTAAAATTTGGTTCCAATCATAAAAATATTTTGTTATCTAATCTTTGGATTTTCTATTCCGTCATATCATTTATAGTTCAAATCTTTTTTGAGAAGATTTTCCATATAACTTTCATTACATTTGGTGTCTAAAATAACAGTGACATATTTTTGGTAATGAAAGCACCATTAATTTTGCTTATTCTTTGTAGTCTATTATTAGCTGACAACTGTGGGAGATTTTCCAAAAAGCTTGTATCTTAGTGCTTAATTGGAGATGCAAAAACATTGTTTCATAAATTGCTTGTTATTGATTTAATAAGTGTGTTTATGTAAATCCATTTACCTATCTGTTAGATGACCTTGTGAATTTATCATAGAGACATATTTATTCTGTTGACGTATGCCAGAGATGCAAAATGAATTCAATATATCATATAGGGTGTATTGAATTCTGGTGTATATCAATGGCATGCTTTGTGTCTTTTGGGGTTAAATGCTGTGAGTTCAACTTATTGTGAAATTAAGTTCACACCCATAGGGGGATGGAAATTTTATGATTGGGAACTAAAAGCTCAGGGCCTCTTAGGTTTCAAAAAATGCCTTTTGTTTCCGTTTCTTGTTTTCAATATTAATTACAAAAATGCCATATTGTTTTCATTTCTTTCCTGGTTTCAGGTTGTTCTGAGGAAAGCACTGAGAACAATTTGACATTTTTGTAACTAATATTATGTTAGAGACCCCAGGCTCGGGATCAAGTGTGTAAGAAAGAAGTGTGGGAATGTTGGGTCAAGTTCAGGCCCATAGAGAGGAAAAAGACAAAATAGCAGGTTGTTGTTTGATGAGTAGGAGAGAGAATAAGGGTCTCGTGTGCTCCGCTGGGAGGGTGAGGACGTTATAGAGAGTGAGGGGAGGAATGAGGAGGTCATTCTGAACCTTAGTGAGGATTCTTGAGAGGGTGAAGGGCTCCTTATGCCCAGGCATTTTATCATTCTTGTTATTCTTCCATTCTCCTACAGTGATTAATACTACCATTACGTACAGGGGACTGAGTTTCACCTTGGAACTTCAGTCTCATATCATAATTCAACTGCATTCTGCTTCTTATTTTCCTGCTATATTGATACCAGTGTAACATATTAAAATCAGGAAATAAAAACAGAAAATGTTTTTAAACCCGAACAGGACCTTAGTTTTCTTACCAATTGGATTCTTGTTTTCTTTCTTGATCCCATTATATACTAGCAGTCTCACCCATGATGTGGGTGCAATAAAAGGATTTTTTTGTTTTTGTTTTTTTATATAGTTATTTCAAACTCGAATGTCAGGATGTAGTTGAGTAGTATTGGTCACCTGTTTACCCAACTTATGTATCCTAATCAGATGCAGGTGTGGGTGGGAAAAAAAAATCTTGAATGGATATGGAGGAAAAGTTTTGATTTGCATATGGTTATGGGTCTCTGTATGTTTTATCTGAATACCTGTATATAATAAAGTGCTGATTTTTATTTTTAATATACAACTCCATTATCTGAGTATGTGGTGCTTCTAGTGTATCAGTTATATGGATTTGGGGATGGATGAGAAAGATTGCACCTGATTGGATATGGAGAGGGGGTATGGAAATGCCTTTGTTATTCAGGTTTGGGGACGGAGGCTGAATCTGACCCAAAGCTGACCCATTTACTTCCCTATTTGAATGAAAATTGACTAACTTTAAATTTGAAATAAAGTAACTTAAGTAGGAAGTGAGTGGAAGAGTTTGTTTAGTTTTGGTGGTGGTAACTTATTTATACTTTTTTATATTTATTGAAGTGAGAGACTGCAAGAGGTGTTTTTACTGCCTGATTTGGAGCTAACTCTTGTGTGTTTCTTCATGAATGAGTTCTGTATGATCTGAAAAAAATGGACAACATGATCTAATTTCTATCACTGCTTCAGCAATGTGTAGGGGGATTCCAGTGAATGTGAGGGAAAGATGTTCATTTGTTAAGTAATTGGTAAAGCTATCCTCTTCACTTTGGGTTTAAAAGTCTGCAAATGAGACTCAAAATGTGCCAGTTGGCTATATTATAAAGCAAATGTTGGGAAAGAATGTGCAGTACTGCTTCAGCTTTCTTTTGCTTAGTCCCAAAAAAAAGTTGTAGTTGTGATGAGCTAATATCAGTTGGATCTTATGAAAGAATAAATGTGTAAAGCAAGTATGTGAAATAATTTCTGTATCTAATTGATAACTTAGCTTTGCTAGTTAACTATAGCTGATGGTTTTGCTAGTTAACTATAGCTGATGGTTTATGGGGTTCATAAGTCTAATTATATGCTTGGAACCAATTTCTTTTGTTAATCTCTTGGTTTCTGTCTCTCTTTCTCTCTAGCTCAGAAATGCTTCGCTCTTGTTCCAATTGTCACAGCTGTCACTATTAGTTATTTGAGTAGCCAATGGAAATTTTCATTCTGCACGGATTTGCTTTCCTGTTTTCGTTTGATAGAAACTACTATAAACTTCTATCTTGCGTGCAAACTAATATCCATAATTACTCTCCTATAAGGAATTTTCTCTGTTTTGTTGATCATAGACATAGAGGATGTAACAAATGATGTTCCGTGGGAAGATATTAGTTAGTTAGTTTGTCCATCAAAATTGTAACCATTGGAACACTTTGCTTTACAGAGCAATGCCTCGGCTCATTACTTATGTTAGCATAGAAGCTTCTATTTAGTATCACATGCTCAAGAAATCCAGGACTCGAATTGATAGCTTCAATGGTTAGCCTTGAAAAAGAAAGAAGAAAGAAAGCCTCAATGGATGTTGCAGTACAATAGGTGAACTTGTTTGCTCCTTGCAGAGTGTTATAAGAATT
This sequence comes from Pterocarpus macrocarpus, assembly GCA_031439585.1. Classification (NCBI taxonomy): domain Eukaryota; kingdom Viridiplantae; phylum Streptophyta; class Magnoliopsida; order Fabales; family Fabaceae; genus Pterocarpus; species Pterocarpus macrocarpus. The sequence continues at coordinate 56,928,664 of CM062516.1, read as the reverse complement.
ACTAATACTATAAATTATTGGAATTTGCCATGGATTGTTGGGGTAGGTGGGAATTCGGGTAGAGGTCATAGGTTTGAGCCTTAGTATTAACTTCCCAATTTGTCAAGGAATGGTCTTGAAATTTTGTGGAGGCATTCAGTTGAAGGTTATGTTGGTGGATTGTGGATGGTGTTATACTTTCATATTTAATGTGAAACAATTGTTGCAACTGTTGTGTACCTATGCTAACAACAGTTCTTCCTTCCCACACAAAAACACAAACAAAACGAAACAAAGAAAAAGAGTAGTTTTGAGTTTTTTGACTTGTTTAGGCAAATTTTGTTACAAACAGCACCTGATGGTTATAGCTATCCAGTAGGCTGTTGTTAGTGCTGTGTCATGTATCTTTGATGCTATCAGATTGTCTAAAGACGAGGATATACTGTATATTTTAGAGCTGTAGTCCTTGTGAACACAACTTGGATGAACTTATCAAAGTCTTTGGTTATTTCCAATATGCCTTAGTGAAGTGCCTATAATTAGTCTTGAGATTGCAAGAAATTTACAAGGGGAAAAAGCATGATCAACCCCAATATTTCTCTGATGACTGCATATGCATCTTTCACACCAATTTTATCTAGGGAACATCCTTGCTATCTTGATAATGACTATTATTTCTTGTTACCTTTATTTTGTTGGCAAAGAGATATTACTGGTTGCAACTACTAGTTGATTGTTCACAATTTTTGCACTCTGTAATATCAAGGGCTTAGGTTTTCGTTAAGGCTTGGAATCCTTTTTGGATATGCAGAATGTTATAAGTCAGGGTAAAATTTGGACCAACAAAAGTGGCATTTTTTTAGTAAGTTTTCTTTCTTTTGGGCCTCTGCCCCTTTATATAGCCAGAAAAGAAAAATTAAAAGCAAATAGAATGCCACTTTGTCTTTCTTGCCTTAAAGCTAGTTTGGTATGAGAAAGTGATTTCTACCGGATTGAAGAAATCCTATCCTTGTGAAGTGGTTGGTTCACTCATGAATGAAAAAAAATGAAAAATCACACTGGTCTTTTCCGGTGTTTGTTTCATAGAATGAATGCGCATAACGAAGTTAGGGGGAAATATAATCTAGTACACATGAAATCATTATTTCCACCCGCTTGAAGGACTGATTATAGTGTTTTCAAATTAAAGCCTAGAATGAAACTGCAATTAGTTAGTTAATGCTTTTATAAGACTTGTCGGTAATCCCTGTACCCATGATCTTTACCTAATTGCTGGCAATTCTCGTGCTTTTAATTAACATATTGTGAATTGGAGATTACGCTCTTTTCCCAAACATTGTTTGATAGTTACATTCTACTCAATTGGTTATCTATAAATTTATGAAATGTAACTTGATGTTGTTTCGATACTTAGGATTTTTATTTGGGTACATTTTGAAGTTCCTTTAAAAATGGTTGTATTTGAGTAAATATGATCATTTGATTTAATTTATACATTAATTTGTATATTTAAAATTCATTAGAAAAAACAAATTTCAATTATTTTCTAAATAGATTATCAGTTTTGGAATGCATTAGAAATAAATTAAATGAATATTATTTTTTTATTAATAAACTTTATTGCCCTTATAATAAGTTATATGGCTTTTTTCTTGGTCTTAATTATAATAACTTAAATATCTTAACTTATAAAGATAAAAATATCGAGAATTTAATTTTGATATACTGATAGTATAAAATTTTTTTATATTATCATCTAATCATATCTTACTATATTAAGCAGTCTCACATTTACTATTTGAATGGTTATACAAATAGAAAGGTATGATTAGTTAATTATATAAAAATATTTTACACTATCAATACATCAAAATTATACTTAAATATTAATATTAACAATTAAAATTGAAATTAAATCAAACTGACTATTTTATAATTTTCTGTATATAGTTACAATGAAAGAAATTAATATCAAGTCACTTACCATATTATAATTTTCTAAACAAAAGTTTTATTTATAAATTGAATTTAATTGTATGCATTGTCAATATAAAATAATTTTATTTAGATATTCAATCATATATTATCACATTAACAAAAGTATTTGGCTCAATCACCCATTACCTTAAAAGTTTTATAAATACAAATATTTTATTGGATAACAATGTAAAACTCATTGCATACTAATTAGGTCTCGTTTAGTATGCCTGATAGTATAAGACCTAATAAAAATTTAATATTATACAGTGTTTAGTATGTCACACTATATAAAATATTGTATTACATAAAATATAACCAGAAGAAGATATTATAATAAATATAATTTTTAAATAGTTATTATAATTATTTTAGTTATTTTTTATTATATATAAAAATAATTTTATATTAAAAATTATTATTTATTTATTTTTAATATTTTTTCATAAATATAAAAAAATATGTGAGATAGAGAGAGAGAGTGAAATGGAGATGGAGTTTTTATATATCACAATCTAAGTAGGCTTGGTATCACATTCCTATATTTGGTTATATTTTTTATTATACATAATTAAATTTATATTAAATATTATTATTTATATATTTTAATAATAAAATTTTATTCCTATATTTTTATTTTAGTTTGAATAGTTATTTTACAATTATTTTTTAAAAAATATTTATTTACTATTAAATATTATTTTTTATTTACATTTTTTTATTTTTTATTTTTTATTTTTTATTAAATAATTAATTTTCTTTTAATAAAATATATTAAAAAATAAAAAAATAAAAGAATTCTTATACATTAAAAATTAATCAGGCCTAATACGGCTTTTTTAGGCTGGATTAAATTATTTATCATTATAACGTATAAGGGAGGTTTGATAGATAAATTTATTTAATACATTGACTGCACCAAATAACGAATAAGATCATAACATATTATATTATTTTATTCTATCATGCCTAATACGACATGCCAACACTCCTTAAACTCTTATAAATTAAATTATTTGTTCAAATATCTGAGTCAAAAGTAAACATGCAATAATTTTGCAACGAATGGGTAACGGGTATGCTGTTCGCTGCGACAAGCGGTCATGGCATGGGCACCACGGCCGCGGAGGTGGAGCGTTCCCTTATTATTGGAAAAGACTTTGTCGCTATTTGTTTTCACTCTCTTGTTTTCCTAACCATAAACTCAAATTTGACAAATTTGCTTTAAATTTTGATTGAAAAATCTTACTATTTGTCATTACATCGATCGCTGTTGTATGGTTTGTCTTTAGCAATAATTACACCTAATTAAAAGATACTATTAGAATACACGACCAGGATTTCCGAAAAACAAAAATAATATCATTTTATAAACTCCATCCTTCAAATTGTATAAATTCACCCATCTATTCCCCTGACAAAAACAACATTTGAGTAAATTTTGTTATGAACAGACTAGATCATACCCGCATACACTCGCAAGGTTGAGTTGGTCATTTCAACGAAAACATAACAACAGAAATAACACTGATACTGATGTTAGCAGTCTGCCAATAATATAAATGGACAAATAACACTAATGGTTAATGTTGACTTCAGATGCTAAGAAATTTTGCTTTTCAGCGTACGAGATCAAATTCGATGGAGGAGCCATTGTTCTAGCCCGGCTAGATATTTCAGTGGACAAAGCAACGAGATTCTTTGTTACTTGAAAATTTGAAATAAGGACAATGAGTAGTAGAAAATAGGAAACTGAAGGACACAGTACTCTCTTAGAATAGGTCTCATTATATTCTTGTTTTTCATTTTACCAAAATTTGACTTTGTTTTTACCTTAGTTTTAACTCTTACAATGTTATACGTAAAATTTTTAAATCAATGTAACAAAATCTTCTTGTCTTGTTAATGTTGAGCGGTTTTATTTCACATGAAAGTTATTTTTACCAAAGGTTATATATATATATATGGTTTCGTTTGACATTAACTTTTCCTGTGAGACTCAAAACAATTAACCTCATCATTTCCTGTGACCCACATCAATCAAATTATTTCTCGCATAGTTGTTTCATGTCATTCATAACAGAACTTGTAATAATAATAATAATAATATAAACAGTACTTCAATTCAATCTAAACCAATGCAAAGTCACATGTAATAGTGGTCAAAGTCAAAATATATATTCCAAAGGTACATATATATATATTAAGAATCAATAACATAAAACTCTTATGCTGATCTTCTTTATCCCTTTGCTTGTGACCACTAATAAAGTAAGGATAACAACTCTTATATAGCAAGATTTCTTATGTTGATTAGGATTTAAATTCAGTTTATTCAATTTTATCTTTAGTCATAACTTTATGCTTATTTTATTATTGTTATTTAATAAGTTTTACTTGTAATTAATCACTCTATCCATATCATAAAATTTATGGTATAATTCATAATTAACTTTAATTTGCAGCCTTAATTTGTTCAAGATGTCTTCAACGACAACTTTTTTTAGTGTCTCGATATGGACCCAGAGGTCTAACAAGCGTACCATTTTTTTCAGAATTGTTCTACTTTGTCCTAAACAGGATCGAATATAACTTTATCTTGTTTGATATTAATTAATTTTATGCCAGCGCCAGATATCGAGAGTTATTCAAGCCCATACAATTGAAACGCACCTCTTCTAATTATCAACATTTGTGAAACAATGACGAAGCAAAAAGATAAAAAGACATTAGCAACGGCGGCACTAAAGTTAGACGTGGCTGAAAAACAGTGACACCTCCTTTTGCTGCTTTTATATCTTTTGTTTGGACTTTATTTCTTATGGTTTTTTTGGTTTCCATCGCTATGACCTCAAACTATAAACCCTGTTCATCTATATCCTTGTTTGGCTCTGAGATTGATGGTTGATGTTAAATCTTTGTTGCTAAATAGATCTCTATGTGTTGGATCTGCGTATTATTGGGGTTCGTGGGTTTATTTTCCTTTGTGGTCCGTTAGTATGATAACGAACGGAGAGAGAAAACAAGATTATATGAAGACTAAAGTCCATTGGCACATGCTTATCCAATTATCCATTTGAGGCTTACATCACATAAGTGGATGAGTGAAAATAAAGAAGGGGAAGAAGAAAAGTTAAAACAGAAAACTCAAGCAATTAAATTAGATAAACAAAAAATGAAATTCAAAGCCAAGAAGTGGACGTGTGAGGATGTGTTTATTTGTTACGTAGTACTCTCCTTTTCTTCCCCCCCTATTTTAACTTGTAAGTTGTTGTTTGTGGACACATGGGCCCTCCACCCTACCATGCTCAATATGGGCTTTTTGAGTGCTTTCTTTCTTATGGCCCACAGGGGCCCATTTGCAGTGAGCCCCTTTGTGTAAATGTGGTTCCTAATTAGGGTTAGCAACGGATGACAGAAAAAATAGGTTTAGGGTTAGCAATGGCAATGGATTCGGTAATTGTTGCTTTTGTGGTTTATCAATTACCCATAAATGATAACAGTTATTATAATAAGTAGCATTGGGATCGCTAAGGATTTGTTTATGGCCCTACGTGTTATCTGCACATGGTTCCATGTTCCAATGAATCTACGGCACAGGACTTGTGAAGAATTTTTTTACTGTATCTTATAAGTAAGAGCTGTAATAAACATATAAAATTATTATAAACGACCAAATCTTTTGCACATGGCTATGATTGCTTGAGATTTACTCTACACTACCATCTCTTTTTTCTTTTTTTTCCTTCTGTAGATTTTGCTCTATGTCACGAGCTTCAAGCTAGATATTATATGTCAAATGAAGCATTCTTAAAGGCAAAATAATGAATACTAAAATATAAGAGAACGGATGCTTCTATACATCACTAAGGAAGATTCTGTTGAAACAAAGGCATTAACTTATGGAAGAATTCTAAGATAAAAAAGTTTTTTTTTTTTTTTTTTGGCTTCATATGACGGCGCAAAACTCTTCTAGGATGAACCATTTTAAATTCTATTATAAGGAAAAGAAAAATAGGCATGCAAGTGCCAAAATATTGTGAAAAAGGTTTAGTGGTAGCATTGTTTTAACCCGTCATGCTTCCTCCAACATGCAACAATAATTTCATAATTAATTAAGAAAATTGATTGAAATAAAAAAGGAGGAGCTAGCAAGATCAACAATCACCCTTTTTGTGTTGAGCCCTAAATTCTGCTTTTTCTTAGTTCCTGGGATAGTGGTGCATATACGTGTGTCATTTGTAATATATTAAATTAACTTGGACAAGAATATAAGGGAATGAAGGGTCCAGGGGGGAAAAAAAGAAAAAAAGAGAGAGAAGGTGAGGGAATGGGAGAGAGAGGGCTAAAAAATGAATCAACATTGGTGGATTGCTTAGCTGGTGACAGATAAATCTAAGGGTTAATCCACATGGTAGACAGAAGATGTAAGTGTACATTCACATCACATGCACACCCCATGTGAAGTAAACCTTTTGTCTACATGTAAAAACTTTATCTCATATGGGTCCTGTAAATATAAAGTCAGCCAGATCCACAAATCGTTACGTATTTAATGAGTGCATATGCATATGTATTCATTCTTTCTTTTCTTTTCTTTTCTTTTTCGCCTCATCTCAGCAACTGCAAAAGTGACAACCGCTCCTCCTTTTCCCCAATTTTCAGTAATTTCCTTGTCTGCTGGGTCGGTCTGAAATTCCATTTTTTATTTGTACTTTAGAGGAAATTTTTATTGCTAGAAACAAGTAATGAGGTGGGGTTTGTTCCTTCTTCATCCTCATATTTATACCATCAAAGCTGTAATTTTGTTTTACCCCACACTTCATAGAAAAAGTACTATAGAAACATGTTTCTCTTCTGTAAAACAGTAAAAGACAAAGTGATACACACAGTAATGGATTAAATGTTACTGTAGGTTCAAGCTGCACTTATTCTCTGTAAAAGTTTCCTATGTAACATTGCAGTTTGCAAGTTACAGCCCATTGTTATAGTTTCTGAATTTAAATGAATTTGTATTCATACGAAAAAGCATTTTATATAACTGTGTGTACAGCCCCTTATTGTATAGTTGAAATCACGACCCGACTTATAATGTGCTGTTTACTTATTATGAGTTTCATCCTTATCATTAATTATTTCAATAATAAAAGAATTTAGTTTTGATATACTAGACTGGCAGTGCAATTTTTTTTATATAATTATCTAACTATATATTTATGTTATTTGAAGTATTTGATTTTTATTATAACTATAATTAAAAATTATACAAAAAATTAAAGAGTTTAATTGGTATGTACTGATAGTGTAAAATTATTTTATACTGTCAACCAATAGAAATAGGAGAAATTGATAAATCATAGTAGGTCCCTCATTATAATGGGTAATTATTTGTGTGAGTTGGCACTTTCCATTATTTCTATTGGCTGACAGTGTAAAACTGTTTTACACTGTTAGTGTATTTAAATTAAATTCAAAAATAAAATATAATTAGTTGTTAATGTAAACATTAAAATTGTATAATTTCATAATATATATATTTAAAATTTGTCTTAATTAGCCTAGTATAAAAATTGCTGTTGTGCATACCGAACAACGATAGGATTGTTTTAATTATTTCATTTATTAATGAAGGTATTTATGACATTATAATTTGGTTTAATTTAAATATACTGTAAGTATAAATTTTTTTTTTACAGTTATCCAGTCATATATAATTATATTATTAAATTTATTTGATTCTTATTATAACTACCTAATCAAGAGTTACATAAAAATAAAATGCAAGTGGTTGATAGTATAAAATATTTTATATTAATAATATATCAAAATTAATCTTATAATAAAATTAATTTTGATATACTATCAGTATAAATTATTTTATATTATTAATCAATTAGGTATTATTATAAATATGACTTTTAAAGTGGTTATTATAAAAGTCAAATATTTTTAATGAGTTGGTAATATATGATTTGATGATTATGTAAAAATTTTTACATGTCAAAATTAAATCCATAATATACATTTATTTCTGAAATATAATATTTTCTATGGGGCAATTAATTATGAAGGAAATTCTCCAAAAGAACTAAAATTACGAAGGCAGTAACGGAAAAAAATCTCGTAATTGATTGCTGCGTACTATACTCGAAATATTGTTAGTTCCAATCATTTAAATTGAAATTTCTTGCATGTATTGACAAATTAAAAAAAAAAAAAAAAACTATCATTACTGGTTGAAAAATGTGATCAGCTTGTTTCTCCTATCTACTATCAATCATTAACTTCATTATTTTTGAAAGACATATGTACCACTAGTGTCTGCATTGGTTTACATTTAGATTGTGGCCGTAGTGAGTGCTTCTACAAGAAAACTTTTCTATTGATTGAATGTTGTTAGTCGTTTCTTTTCACCATCTCTTTCGTTTTTCTGGTATGCATATATTGTTAAGTACTGTTTTGCTTTTCAATATAATGGGATATTGAATATGCTTTTTTCACACATAATGTAGTCAACATGTTCCATCACAACTTTCCTGAAAATAAATTTCTGGTAGAAGCTGCCAATACCATTGCAATATTTTGTGATTGCACCCAATTATATTGTAGCGCACTCGATGCTGCTGTTGATGATACACATAACCTCCTCAACTATATAATATTACACGTACAATGCATAGTGTATATACGTACACAGAAAGAAAAGGGGGAAGAGAGAGAGAGAGAGAATCACAATCGTTGGTATTTTTAGGCTGTAAAATACCAAGAATAGTTAGCAGGGCATCTTTTTTCTCCCAACCTGGATCTTGATAGCTACTGTTTGCATCATCTTGTTTTTAATTATATGCCCGTACTTACGATCAGGATTGAATTGAAACATGGTACTGTCTACTGTTAATTATTTAAATAGAAAGAGTAATTGTCCTGATTAATAATTATATATTTTTTAATTCTAAACAAACATTTAGTTTGATGAGTAGTATAAAGATAAGGTCACAAGTTTGATTATTGAAAAGATTCAAACTGTTGACATGTGCTAAAAGAGAATTATGATTGTAAAATAACATTTCATCTTAATAAAGTCTTAATTTTGTGATAAGTAATGAATCTAAGTGGTATGTTTTGAAGTTTTGCAAGCAAGGCATATATCCTATCTAGTTAGAGAGAAGCTGTGCCAGCGAAGCATAGGAGAAATAGAACTAAACCAGTAAAATCTAATTTGATGTCTGTAAGACAAGCAATGTGCCTAAGAAAGTTATTGTTGAAATGTTTAGAGAGGAAAAACAAAGAAAAAATATTTGAAGGAAAAAAAGGGTATGGCAAGTGCATGTTATGATGAGATGCCCACTTTTTTGTACATGAGCTCCTATCCTTTATTCACAGTTAATATTAACCAATCAGATATTCCACCTTACATGTTCAATGAACGAAAGATGAAGAGAGACATATGCATGTGTTGTTGTGTCCTAAATTATATTTAAGGAATACTAAAATTGTTTGTGGGATTTACTTTTCTGATTAAAATACTGCTAAAAAGGACATTAAGATTCATATCTGAAAAGTATGCAAGTTTACTTTATAATTTGGAATTCCATTTTAAATTATACATTCAAAGTCTTGCAATAGGTAAAACAATATTATTTCAATACAAATTTTATTATACATTTTCATTCTAATTTTTTAGGACCTAACTTACTAGAATTCTGTCAAAATACCATCAAATGAAAATAGGAAAATTTGCAGCCATAATAATTTATATGGGCAGATATAGAAATATTTTTTACCAAACTCTTGTGTGGTCCTTCCATTGTGATTTATACATATGTGGTAAATGCTTTTCATGTGCTCTTTTACATATATATATATATATAATAAAAATACACTCTCCCAATCAAACATAGCGACAATTATCTAAGATAAGTAATAATTAATCTAGTACTCCCTCCATTTCATATTAACTGTTACTTTAGCGTTTTGTTTTTGTTTTAAATGTTTTAAAAGTCTAATGAAATTTTTATTAATTTACAACCTATAAGTACTAAATTAGATAAATTTTTCTCTTTCTCAACCTCCATTTTGATCAATTATAATTTTTTTTGGGAAAAAAGCATTTTACCTTGCTGAAAAATTGACCTCTTGAACTTTTCTTAATGTGCAAATCGATTATTCTATTAACTTTTTCATCAATTGTTAATAAAAATAGTGCATATTTAAGAAAATTTAGGATATTGAATTGTACATTTAGAAAATATTTGTGGGTCACTTTGCACACGTCCCAAAGTTTAGGGGGTATAATACACTTATTTTAGCTAAAATGCATATGTAGAAAAGTTCAGAATATCAATTTATACCTTTTTAAAATGAAATAGTTAAAATGCACATAGCCTATAAATCAAAGGGGAAAGTGTCTTTTACCTTTTTTTATTTAAAAGAGTAATTTAGTCTTTTAATTTATCTTTTTAAAAAAATCAAAATTATTTAAACAACAATTAACATAAAATGGGGGGAGTAATTTGGTAGGCAGGTATCATGGAAACACTTGTTGTGATTTAGTTATGTGGTAATTAGCAAGTTAATTGTCACTTTAGTCCTTGACTTTTCACATATGAGTCACTTTTGTCCCTGGTTTTTCAAAATTATCAAATTAGTCCCTTACTTTCTAAAGTGTGAGTCACGTTAATCCCTCCCATCAACTCCGTTAGTCCACCATCATGGTTTGCTGACGTGTCACCTTAACTGAACTCAAAACTCGGAACTTGGAGCTTGAGGAGTGGCACTTGCTTGTTGGAATCACTTTTTTACCTAAACTCGTAACTCAAAACCTAGATTATCTAGATTTTTTAAGTGAATTTCTTTGAAATCATGGCATCAATTTTTGTAAATCTGGGTTTCAAAATTCGGGTTTAAGTAAAAAGGTGATTCTGAGAAACAAGTACCATTCCCTAAGTTCATAGTTTCAAGTTCTAAGTTTAGTTAAAGTGACACATCAGCAAATAGTGATAGTAGACTAATGAAGTTGGAGGAGGGACTAATGTGACTCATGTTTTATAAAGTGGGGGACTAATTAAACAATTTCAAAAAATCAGGGATAAAAGTGACTCATGTGTGAAAAGTCAAAGGCTAAAGTGACAATTAACTCAATAATTAGCTAAGTTGGCAGGTTGTTATAATCTGTTGTAAGTTCATTAGATTACCTTAGATTAGTTACATAATCATAGTCATTGTATAAATACATTTAATTCTCTCAAGTCAATGTCATAATTCAGATCACTCTGTTCTCTCTTCTTAGAACTTCTCTCTCTCTCTCTCTCTCTCTCTCTCTCTTTGCTTTAGCTTTTACATGGTATTTGGAGCTTATTATTCAATCCATGGAAGCTCTCTCTCTCTTTTTCTCTTTCTCCCCCCACTCTAGTTGTTACATGTTATCTAGAGCTTATTTTTCGATCCATGGAAGGTCCGCCTACTTTTAGGCCAATGATAAAAAATTGGTGAATTATTAAATAATTAATAAATTAAAAATATTATATGTGACTTTTTCTAGTGTTGAGGATGCATTTTATATAATAAAATGCACAATTTCAATTGTTCATAAAAAAATTAATAATGCAAATTATTATACATTTATAATTAATCATGTAAATATTTATATCTTATAAATTCTATTTTGTTAGTTTTTTATCATATACTTTACCAATTTTAGAAGAGTTAAATCCAAAAATTATTATGTATCCTAATCTATTTGTTTATATATTTTGAAAAGAAATTTGCTGTCCCACTGTTGGAGGAATTTTCATAGAATTTTTTAGTCACATTTTCTTTTTTAACTATTTCTTTTGTTTTTTACTTTTAAGTGTTTTATGATTGACATTCATTTGAGAAAGAAAAAGTTCTTCCACAAGATGATTTTTTTTTTTAATATTCTTCCTCAAGATATATGCAAGTATTTTTCCTTTGAAATATGCAATCTATATTAATAGTTTTTCTATCTCTCAATAAATCTGTGAGTCTCATACTAGATAGAATTATCTTTCACTTAGCTAAACAGAAAATTGGAAGAAAGGAAACGAGGGGAAGAAAATAAGATAATTTTGATATTTTATTTTACTTGTACGGGAAAAGAAAATAGAGAAAAAAGAAAAAAGTGGATATGAGGCCACAAAATAAAATTAGTGGGAAAGAGAGAATTTGTTTAAAATGTCAATTTTATTACTATTTATATCTCTATATTATATTAGATTAAAAGTAAATAAATTATTTATTATGATTCATTTTTTTTGCTCTCCATTTTCTCCTTGTCCAGGCAAAAAATAGGTGCAATACTATTCAAAAACTATCTTTAAAAAATCAATATTCCATTATCAATTATCTATATATAGACCTTTTTTGTTTGGGGTTATTAAAACTATCCTCTCATCATAGATAATTTTATTTAAATACTATAGAATACTTAAATATAAATAATTTTTTCAATTAAAATTTGAATTATAATTCTTCTAATTATACTAAATTAACCCTCTTACGATTAGATCAAATTTGAGCTAGTAGATGTGCATATGCTATGATTCGCCTTCACAAAAACAATTTTTTAAGAGGAAAAACAAAAAAGGCGGCATGCCCATACTTATTGATGTGATCCTAGCTTAGCTCCACCTTTCATCACCAGTTTACCAAGTTGCCGCACCATTACCCATTTCCTTGTTTATTTCTCATCTGCTTTGACTAAAGTACCCTTTGCACGTGATCTGTAAATTTAACTTGTACAAGTAATTATTGGGTATAGATCTCCAAATAAAAAGCTAATCCTTGATGATTATATGCATTAAATGTTATATTGATTGAGTGGGTCCCACGCCTTGCATTATATATGTGCTTGCATTTGCCCACTTGATGTGTTATAGACTCAATTATTAACTTAGTGAATTGATGGTAGAAATTTTGAGAAAAAAAAAGGATAAAGCAAATAATTGTAATTTATCTAAATTACTAATATTCAAAATTTCCCGATTTTTAACTAATTAATTAGGCTTATATCGGATCTATTCACTATGAAAATAAATCTTCCACAGCGTTAATATTTTTCATTTATCCTTCTCTTTCAAAATCCTTCTATTCTTTCTTTCCCTCTTCTTTCTAGTGTTAGGTCTCTTATATCCCTTATCCACATATGGGAGTCTAATTTAACCGAATTCTTTTGCTACAGACATTTATTGATATTAAATATCCACATAATAAAGATTTTGCGTTTCTAAAGAGAAAAAAAAAATGGTTTCGTAAACATTTATTAATGTACAATTCTAAGCAGTATTTCTGTCTTTCATAAGCAATAAAAGTTTGTCCCATATAACACAATGGTTCGTAAATAGGATTCCAAATTGACAAATACACACACCCAATATAGAAAAATACAAAAGGACATATATAATAAGTAAAATAAAATAAAATAAGTCCTTCAACATTCAACAACCTTATCACAATATCAAGTCATTTTCATAGTGCAAGTGCAACGATCAAAGAGGTATGGAATTTAAAATTCGAAAGAGAAACGCAACGTTCACATAACACAGCACAGCGTTGGAGCCATAATTGTATGTGGGTAGGAGCCATTGTCTCTTGATATAGAATATATGAAAATGGTTCTTTCAAAAAGAATTTAAATAGAGAACCCACACAATAAATCACCCCGTCACCAGTCGTTAGTAGTTGCATGCTTTTTATTTCTTAGTTTAGTTTACACTACTTATCCTTTTTAAAAGAAAACACATATTTTTGAGAATAATTATATATACTTTTACAAGTTAACTACTTAATAATAATCTGTTTTATATAAATAAGAAAATATCAAACATTTTGAAGACTTTTAAGATATTACTCCATACTTTTTATTTAAAATTTTCTTTCAAGATAATAAATGTTTTTTATTTTGATGTCATTGTTTTACTGTTTACATTTTAAAATTTAATTTTAATATATTGTAAATACAAAATAATATATTTAAATAATAACATGTTATACCAACATTTGATTCGTTCAAGTGGGTGATCACTTATTTTCAGACTTTGGAGTCTAGATACTCATAGCTAATTAGATTTTTTTTTAAAAAAAATTATAATACCAGTACCTAGATTAGAATCCACTATATTCTGACTAATTTAAAATAAGTTAAATCAGTTCATTATTGAATAAAACTCTTATAATAGTAATTTTTTCCCTTATTTATAAGAATCAAACTTAAGATCTTATTTAAGAGAAATAAATGTTGAATTACTTGATGAAACAATATTTCATTATGTATAAATGTAACAATATTTCATGTAGTACAAATGTATAACTTTTTAATATTGATAATGTATTAAATTATTCGGTAATGTATTAAATTATTCGATAATGTATTAAATTTAATTTTTATTTCAAGAAATATTTAAAATAATATTTGAATTACATAACATTACTTTTCAATTAATTCACTGCAAGAAAAGTAGTAAAATTATGTGTTTATCTCTGAAAAAATTTGCGATGTAACAGATTATTCCTGAAATAAAAAATAACAATTTGGTCCGAGAATTTAATTATATTCATAGCAAGTAATTCTTCTGGGGACCAATGTGTTAAAATTCAGAGAACAAATTTTATGTGTCTTGTTATAATTTTGTCAAATCCAGAAACTAAATTGTTGTTGTTGGTTTTTTTTTTTTATTATTTCAGGGATGAATATATTACAATACAATTTTCTTAGGGATGAACATGTAGTTAATTACTCGCTAGAAAATTGTGGTTCAGCATAATTTGATATCTAAAAGTTATAATTTTTTCGTGCTTAATTAATAGCATTTTTGTTTTTCTTTTAAAATTTGGTTAAAAGTGTTTGTTTTTACATATCAATATTAAAATTTATTAACTAAAACCAATAAAAATAACGATTATTAATTGATATTAATAAAAATAATTTTATATCATCCTAATAAATTCTATCAATAACTATATATTCTGTTTGTTTTAAAAAATATTAAATACTTTTAAAATTTTTAAAATATGAGGCTTATGACACCCGTGTGATAATAAAACTCTCACACCAATATCTTATCATAAATTTCATTTTAATTTGACTGTTTAAAATGATGTAATTTAATAATAAAAAAAGAATAGTATGATAGAGTTTCAATGAAGAAAAAGAATAATTAAGTTTTATAATTAATGGGGAAAGAGAATTTGAGTGTATCTATGTTAAAAATGAAAAATAACATAATTTTTGGATGAAATAAAAACTTTAAAATACCAATAAAAATATCAATGTATTTTATTTAAGATAAATAAAATTAACATTTACATTTTTACACAGAAGTTTAATTTTTAGTACGTATTATGATTTTTTATAAAATATCAATTTCATGTACTATAATATATTTTAATATATAAAATAAAAATTATATCTCAAAATATAATTTTATGTAAATAATGTTAATCTTGTCGTACATAAAATTATGTTGTAACATAATGTGAAGATAAATTATTCATAATATTATTAGTTGTGTCATTTTAAATCATTAAATTAAAATAAAATTGGTCAAAGATTGGTGTAAGATTTTACTCTTACTCTGCGTCTTAAATATTGAATGTTTTTTTTTTAATTGAATACTTATTATTTTAAGTAACTATGGAATGTATAAGGATTTATTAGAAATAAACGTTATACTAATAAAACAATAAGGTTTGTTGTATCCTTCCAAAATATCCTCTAAATATAATCCTTTCATTCTTGATAAAAAGTATTATATTAAAAATATATACATTTAATATTTCAAAAATAGTCTAAACATGCATTCATTACCTTTTCTATTTAATAACTAAAAGAATAACAATGATTATTGACTAGAAGAATTTATAATTTTTTTAAAATGAGACCGTTATAAGCGCCTTGAAGACATAGGCAAAGAGTATTCAATATTTTTAAATTCCAAAATGTTAAATTCACTTTATTCTTAAAGAAAAATATATTTTTAACTATTAAAATTAAATATTTTTTTTTCATTTGATAATATATTATTTTACTTCTCCAATGAGAGCTTGATGGCACTCAATAGCAATTAAAAATTGTATTAAAAAAATGGGCAGTACCAAGATAATTACTTTGATTAAATTTAACAAACCAATAATTCTCCATAGAATCACCCATGATCACAATATCACGGCCATCAAAACTTTGATGCCATTTATTACGGTAGGTCACAGACCCAACAGCATTGGCCACCATTTACTTCTATTCATAAATAAGTTGGCCTGATAACATGGCCTCCATCAAACTAGTTCCATTCAACAGCGGTTCCCACTTAACAAGAAAAGTAATTTTCTTCCATTTCAAAAGTTTGAATAACACTTTTTTTCTTAATCACAAATAAAATTTAAATTGATATTTTAAAAATTAAACTAAATTTCCCTATTAAACTATTTAAATTATAATTAAATATTTAATTTTAATGTATTATCGATATAAATTTTTTTTATATTATTATATAATCATATACTACTATTTATAAGACTTTTAAAATAGTGATTATGAGAGTCAAATTTTTCTATTAATATAGTAATATATGATTGAATATCTGTATAAAATTTATTTTAGACTAACATTGTATCAAAATTAAATTCTTATAATTACTCATCATATTTTTTAATATTTATTAATTCAATTACAATTTAATCATAATTTAAGCATAAATTCATTGATTAAACTAATTAAATTATAAATGAAAAATTTTGTCACATCAATATATAATATAATTTTTAGAAGATAGTTCAAATACAAAATTCTAAGTAGAATCATAATAAAAGATACTTTAATTTTTTTTAGGTGTAATTTGGGCATTGAAAAATAGAGAAAAACTAATTATTTATATATTTTTTTTACTATATCTATAAAATATTTATTTTCAAATATACAAATACTAGTTCTCTTTATTTTATTTTATTTTTTCAAATTTCTCCCCCTTTTGTGAAGGAGAATTTGTCCAAATTGCAATTGTCACAATCAGGGTAGGACCCCAAAAGCCACATGCAAAGTACCACAGTTCTAGGCAACAAGCTGAAAATTAAACCATCACCTCAATTTTTTCTCCCCTTTTTCCCAATTAACAAACTTTATTAAAGGAGGGGCAGTTTGGGCATGTAGCAGATTAACATTGTAAAAAATCAAAATAAAAAAATACAGAAGCTGTGAAATGGAGAGACAAACCCACATCATAGACAAGCTTATGTAAATAAAATGTAGGATAGATTAGCTTCAATGATTAAAGGTCAATGCAGGAACCATGTTAGGGCCTGTTTGGTCATTTTACAAAGGTGTGCCTAACCGCCACTGAGATAAAAAAAACCACATCCCAAAAGTAAAAGCAACCAAAGCTAATCTTCATCTTCATCTCAAGAAAAGGAAGAAAAATCGATTTAAAAGATTCAGAAAATTAGATAAAAATAAAAAAGACCAAATAAAAAAATTAAAAATTAAAAAAGGTGACATACAGGGGCCGGCCTTTAACTAAAAATAGCTGGACAGACAAAAACCAACTTATTATCTCCATCACTCCATCGTCTCTTTGCGCACCTGTTCAAAAATCTCTGAATCCATTTATTATTTTTATTTATTTCATTTCATAAAGATAATTATTCCGTTCAAATAAATAAATATACCTGCATATATTTTTCTGTGCCACTTTGTTATCACATCGATCGAGCAAAATCAGGTGAATTTACCACGCCAAGATGACGAGAGAAGTAGTACCAATACCAAAAAATAAATAAAATTGGTAAATTAAAAAAAAAAACAGAAAAAAGTGACTGAAGATTCCACAGCTAAAAAGGAAACACGTAAAAGTTAAAAAAAAATAATGGAAAGCAAGAAAGAAAGGGCAATATTTATTCTCACTATTAATTATTAGGATAGGCAAGAAACAAGTCTTTGAGATCCCACAAAATATAAATAATAATAATAATAATAATAAATTCACCTCCCACAAACACTATACACATAGATAGAGATAGAGAGAGATAGAGCTTTCATTCATCTATATACATACATATATATATATATACATAAAAATAAAAACCCCCTTCAAAAATAATTCGAAGAATTCACCACCCTTTTTTCCGTGTCTATATTTTTAATTTTTCTCCCTGGTCTCAGCTGCTGTAATATTGCTGCGGTGCTGTTTTGGAAGAGAGAGAGAGAGAGAGAGAGAGAGGGAGGGAATTCCCAACAGAGAAACTATGCTGGGGGACTCAGCAGTATTAGGAGGAGGAGGAAGTAGTGGTGGTGTTGAAGGTGGTGGTTCCGGAGAAGCAGTGGCAGCGGTGGCATCAGGAGGTGGTGGTGGTGGAACTCATGAGGGTGCGGCGGCCGTGGCGGCGGCGGGAGGTGGTGGATCAAATTCAGGGGATGATGAGAGAGGGAGAATAGAAGAAGGTGAACGTAGCTTCGGTGGGAACCGGTGGCCGCGACAAGAGACTTTGGCGCTGTTAAGGATACGGTCGGATATGGACGTGGCGTTTCGAGATGCAAGTGTTAAGGGTCCCTTATGGGAAGAAGTCTCCAGGTATCACTCACTATTACTACTACCTATTCTTAATTCTTTATATTAATCTCAATTTGATTCATTTCATTTCATGCTTTTGCTACTTGCCATTCATTTCAATTTCACTTCACTTCCATTCAATGTCAATTTTGAGGTTCCGGGATTTTTCTTTTCTTTCTTATTTTAATTCATGGGATGTGGAGATCTGGGGATTCAATTTTTATTGTTGGAAATGAGTTCCACTAGCTTCTATTCTATTCTATTCTATATTTCCTTTCTCTCTCCTTTTTTTTTTCTCTCTCTATCATTTGGATTTGCTTCCTTTTGCAGCTCCTTTTGTATTTTTTTTTTCTTTTTCCCTTAAAATCCTCCTTTTGTTCTTCTTTCTTTTGAACATAAAATTATTGTAAAAAAAAATGGATTTAGATGTGTGCAGCAGCATCTATATATGATTTGGGGTTGTGTTTTTTGCTTTTCTGACATTCACTTCGATTCATGTCCTATTTTTTCCAAATACGTTACCGACTTGAATTTAGTTATCAAAAGCAAGATTTCCTTCCCCCTTTGCTTGAGTAACCCACGCCCATGGGAAATTAAGGGTGGATTATAAAATCTACTAACTTGGGTTCACGCGTTTTTGGTGGGAGCCAATTTTCTGTTCATCAATTTCATGGGGATTCTGTTTACTAAAACTTCACACCTACATGAGAGTTACATCATGTTTGACAAATTCACCCCGTCTCTCTTTCAGTTACTTTCTTTTCATTCAATTTCCATTATGTGGTACATATCGAATTCAGCACATATATTTATTTTATGCTTATCTTATATATGCTCCCAATGCTTTTTACCCTTTGTCTTTTAGCTGAATTTGATGAGATAAGAATCAGATAAACCCAGAAGCCCTTTTCATCTTTTATTTCATTTTTTTCTTCCTTTTGGCCATTTGGGTTATCAGGAAGATGGCAGAGCTTGGGTATCACAGAAGTGCCAAGAAGTGCAAAGAGAAATTCGAGAACGTCTTCAAGTACCACAAGAGAACAAAAGAAGGTCGAAGTGGCAAACCAGATGGCAAAACATACCGGTTCTTTGATCAATTAGAGGCCCTTGAGAACCACCCTCCAACAACAACAACAACTCATCAATCCCCAAAACCACCACTACAACAACAACAACAACAACATTCACCACTACCTCCAGCATCGCTAGCAGTAACAACAATTTCAACAGTGCCGCTCCCGACAACAACAGTGGGAATGCCACCAGTGGCTAACACCGCGCTCAGTGTACCTCCTCATGTCACTGTTCCATCAACAACAACAACACTCCCTATAGCCATGCCTCAAGGCATTGCCACGGCCCCATCGATAAACCTTACAATCCCTTCCTACCCTCCACCACCACCAACAACAACAAACCCTACAAACTTATTCCCACATTCAACATCGTCAAACCCTACCACCAATCCTCCTTCTCACACCACAATCCCAATCTCCTTCCCCAGCATCCCAACCGATCTCTTGTCCAACTCCACCTCTTCCTCAACCTCTTCTGACGAAACGATCGAAGGGAGGAGAAAGCGGAAGCGCAAGTGGAAGGACTTCTTCGAGAGGCTAATGAAGGAGGTGATCGAGAAGCAGGAGGAGCTGCAGAAGAGGTTCTTGGAAGCCATAGAGAAGCGAGAGCACGACCGTATGGCGAGGGAAGAAGCGTGGAGGGTGCAAGAGATGCAAAGGATCAATAGAGAGAGGGAGATCCTCGCGCAAGAGAGGTCCATAGCCGCGGCCAAAGATGCTGCGGTGATGTCATTCTTGCAGAAGATAGCCGAACAGCAAAATCTAGGACAAGCATTGAACAGCATCAGCATTGTCCAACAGCAACAACAATCACAACTGCAACTGCAACTGCAAATGCAAACACAACCGGTGGCACAACCAACTGCACCACAGCCTCCGCCGCCGGTGCAACAACCAGCACCGGCTGTTGCAGCGGTTGCTCAGCCCGCGGTGCTGCCAGTGCCACTTGCCTCTCAATCACAATCACAATCACAACAACAACAGCAGCAACAAGTGACGAGTATGGAAATCGTGAAAGCTGATAACAATGGTGAGAACTGGATGCCTACGAGCTCGTCGAGGTGGCCAAAAGTGGAGGTTCAGGCATTGATAAAGCTGAGGACGAGCCTTGACGCAAAGTACCAGGAGAACGGGCCAAAGGGGCCACTCTGGGAGGAGATCTCGGCATCAATGAGGAAGCTCGGGTACAACAGGAGCTCCAAGAGGTGCAAGGAGAAGTGGGAGAACATCAACAAGTACTTCAAGAAGGTAAAAGAGAGCAACAAGAAGAGGCCAGAAGATTCCAAGACTTGCCCCTACTTTCACCAGCTCGATGCCCTCTACAGGGAGAGGAACAAGCTCGAGATGAGCCAGCAGGTGGCAGCGGCAGCGAAGCCCGAGAGCATGGTGGCGCCGCTGATGGTGCGGCCGGAGCAGCAGTGGCCTCCTCAGCCGGGGCCGGAGGTGGCCATGGAAGACGTGGAGAATGATCCCATGGACCGGCACCACGACGAGGAGGACGATGATGATGATGAGGACAAGGATATTGGAGATGAAGAAGATGAAGAGGACGAAGGTGGCGGCGGCGGCGGCAATAACTATGAGATAGTGGCAAGCAAGCCTGCAGCAGCTTCAGTTAGTGCATCAGCTGAGTAGTAGTGACAATGTGATGTGCAAAATAAAGGGTCCCAAAAGAAGAATATACAGCACCAATTATGACGTGGGGTGGGGGTCAATGAAAGTGCAGGTGTTGTCGGAAAAATGGAGGGTGTGGCGGCGGTGGAGGGTGGAGGGTGGCGGTGGTGGTTGTGTGTGTGAGTGTGGAAAGATTTGAATATACACGTACGATAGAATGACACATGGGCATGGAGGCGGGGGATGGGGTTTGGTACTTTGTTGTAGCTTATAGCCAGTAAGATTATATGTTTTTTTTTTTTTTTTAATTTTACAGACATTTATTTATTTTTTGGGATAATAAATAAGTTGAATCAGAGAGGAATTTAAGATAGACAGAGGTTCGGGGTTCAAATAATGAATAAAGGAGAGACAGACCTTAAATTAAGGTTGTAATTTTTTTTTACAGCTTATTTTATGTTTCTGGTGGTGTAAATGGGAGAAGATTAGTTGGGGTTTTGTCCTTTTCCTTTTTTTGGGGGGGGGGGGGTTGTCATTTTATTTTATATTTTCCAATTTTGACATTTTGTTACTCTTTAAATGCTGTCAATGATTTCTTTTTTCCGTCTTGTTTCCTTATTTTTGCTTATATTCTGGTGAATTAATGTCCCGTTTCTCTTTTGCACTAACTCATTAGCCGTTTGTCAGAACAGTAGATCAGAAAAAAATGTGAGAAGACTGAAAAGTTTAACTGCGGTGCTGAAAAAACGGGATGCAAAAACAGGTTTATTAATATCGAAAAAAAAAAACAAATTGAAGAAAATAATATAAAAGGGGCCTTAAATTGTAGGGACAGTGACCCAAGCTTTTGCAGTGCAACAGGGCCCTTCCCAAAGCAGAAAATGCCAGCATCACACATGGAGTCATAAACCTTGAAGGAGGGTCCACCAGGAGGAATCTTGTGAGTTGTGAGTAACCTCACTCTGAAAGGAACCTAAAACACTAGCATGCAGTTGTTGCCTGTGTGGTACTGTATACACATGGTGATGTGCTTCTCTTCATGGGTGTCAGTACTAAGAAAGAGACGAAAGTTCATCATCATCATCATCATCATCATCATCATCATCGTCTAATGGGTCAACTTTTTCTGCTCTTAATGTGCTTTTGTCAGGCTTTCATCAGCATCTAATGCCAATCGTGTTTCTGATGAAAACAAAATGTACTTGTTAATTGAAAAGAAATAAATGACATTGATTACTGTAATACTATCCCAATTGTTTCTCCAGAGAGAAGTATGAATTGATTGGTTTATAAGTAATGGAATGGCCGAGATTATGTTTTGCTTTTGGTATATTATATTATATATGCACATCTGGGAGATGCTATAATGATGCGATTTTTGTATGGAATAATATAGGTTATTATTTTTCCTTTGAACTTATAAGCATAATGATTTGGTGGGTATCCAATTCTCCTCTTTATACGCTTTAATTTTATTTTTATTTTTATTTTTTGGCTTTTAACTGTTGAGATTTACCATCGCCGATGTAAATAACAGCCTTCATTTCCACGTGTTAATTTGTCGCTTGCAAATTCATTTGGTTTACGGAATTTCTTTTGAACTTTTTGTCAAGCACAGAATGATTGGTGGGTATCCAATTCTCCTCTCATATATTCTCTAGTTTTATATTTCTTCATATTTTTTTTTTTCTGAATTATTGAGTTTGTAGTCATCAGTGTACGTTAAACCCTACATATATGTTTATCATTTGCAGATAACCGTTTCGCTTAATAGAATATGATTAATTGTATGTTTTCTTAAACATATAAGCATAGCGGTTATAGCATCCAAAATCTCCCTCTCTCTATATGGTATTATGAATTTTGTCGACAATATTGTTTGTGCTTTATCTTCTAAAAACAATGGAAATTTTTACAACTTCATTCTTTATTATCAAGTTCATCTCTACAAATGTGAATTGCAACCGTAATCTCATGCGTTAATTACTTACTTAGAAATTCTGACGAAAACGGGAGCAGCACTACCAGCCAAAATCTCTTTCTTGACTTCAAACCAAGAAAACCCTCAACTTTATGCTTTTGGATGGTAAGTAGTTAAACTACCAAAAACATTAATTAACTGCATGAATCTATAATTAACTTTTTGCATAGAAAAGAAAAATAGGGAAAAGAGAATATAATTCTACTTGTACAAGTTGTGTCAACACATTTTAAAAGTTTAATTATCTAAAAATTTCAGAGTTAAAAAAGTTGATGAAAAAACATAAATCAGAGAAGATTTTCAAAGGGGAAGGTTTACAGGTGCTGTTATATTCAAAATTATGCATTTGACAGATGCCAGTCTTTCTCATCATGGTGCGTCTACTTTGACTTGTGCATGCCCTACAATTTTGTCCATTTTGATGAAAATGCTGCCTGTTAGCGCGTTAAAGATGTGCCCCACAATATTATTGATTGGCTTGTATTTACCTCCTACGGATAGGAATAATTATTCTGTTACACAGCAACAGTTTGAGACATAAACGCTCCAGTTACAGTACCCTCATTCATATATCCATACACACATGCATGGAGAAAAGTCTACGGACCCTATTCCTTTGTCGGAGGAAAAACAATTGATGGTCACAGTCCTTAAGCTTATTAATTGCCATCAATCACTGCCCGGTGTTAGAGGGTATGAGACTTGGGGAACTATATAGAAGACTTCATATATGTATCCTTTTTGTTGCAATTCCATTCAAACTTGTTATAGAATACAGTTTTATTTATTTTTATGAAAGCAATACATATTCCTATATATACGTTTAATGCGTTGTGAGCAGATCTGGGGACTTCAAAATGCACACACCGGTATAGTCTATCAAGTAATGATGATCTGCATTTATATGTTCAGCGAGTCCATTAGATGATTGTTGGTTTCCTATAATACCAAACAAAACTCAGTTAATTTTCTTTTTGGCTTTAAAAAATACCTTTTTCTTGTAAAAAGAAATTAATTAATTAAGTAATTATCTGTAACTAGGTTTATTTGAGATAGTCGATAAGTAAGATGTAAGTAAAATTTTTTGTTTAAATTATAGAACTTTTTCTTGATTTAAAGCATGAAAAAGAAAGATATTTCTAGGTAATTAGTAATATTACCAAAGTATAAAAGCAATTTCATTTGAGTTCAATGTGTTAAGTAATTGCAAGAAAACATAAGTAAAAATAAAGAGGCGTCTGACAAGAAGAAAAGATAATGGTACATTTTAAAACCAAAAAGATAGTGGTACATTCATATGCTCTTTTGGGTGTTAGGCCATTTATATGATAAAAGATAATGATTGAGAATAGGATGTAACCGCTGATTGAAGTGACGGCTGTTGTCATCTGCTGTAACTTCTAAGCAATAAATTGTTGTAAATGTTGGGAAATGATTAGTTTATATTTGAGACATTTTGCGTTGGTTATTATATATTGATTAAATCGTAAAATGTCAAAATTCAAAATAGTTTATGATATTGAATTTAATTATTAATTACGATTTTACCTTTAATGTATCGTCATTAAAAATAATTTTTGTAATATCATCTAATCTTATGTTAATATATTATTTAATAAATTTGACTATATTAACAATTGTATAAGACATTAAATTTATTGAATGATGACAGCATATTACTAAAATATGTGTAAATCTTTTTATTAATAATACATTAATATTAAACTATGATTATCTTTGTTGTTCTATTTTGCATTAAAAACATATTAGACTTAAAACTACGGTACATTTTTATATTAAATCTTAATACCCTGTAAAATAATTTAAATCTTAATACCCTGTAAAATAATTGTATAACTATTTCATATTCCATCTTTGATAAATAAGAACTAATTTAGTTGTTGCTATATTAATTCTTTTACAGAATAAGAGTCTATGCATTTCAAAATGAGAAACGAAAAAAAATGGATATAATATAAATTAAGTTGTTATTATACCAGATATTTGGAAATTTTATTTTAATAAACTTGGTTTCTACGTAAAAGATATTGCAATTTTTTTTTCGAATATATATTGCAATCTCATTACAAGCCAATTTATCACCTAGCATGTGCTTGTGCGGAACACGTGGTCAGCAACAGTACCTGAATCATATAAACAAGTATAATTTAAATATTAAAATTACGATACGATTGGAAGCAACTTCGGGGAAATAAAGTATTCTGCGTTTAAACTAATGCAGAAAGATGAGAGATTTACTCAGTTGAGGACAGATCGCATCATAGTTTTAATGAAACTATGGATGCTATTAAATAGAAGTTTCGGAATCTTATGATCAATGCTTAACATAGAAAATAATAAGCATGGAACCATTATCTAATGATCTAGGTTATTGAAAGGATAAAGTTCCTTTAAATAAGTTTACTTATAAAGTGCACAAATAAATGCGTATTTATTTAAACTCATCTACGAGTTAAATAATAAATATTCTTTAATCAAGAGTAAAAATCTTTTACAAACAATCTTACTTAAATTTTTTTTTTATTTGAGATATCTTAAATTTAATTCTTCATATATGAAAATCATCATCAATATTGTACCCCCCCCCAAACAAAAAAACCGAAAAAAAAAAACGAATTAAGTACCGTAATTATCATTTGTATAAGGAAATCCTGTAAGTTCTAAATGAAAAAAGTTCCGGCAAGCAACATGAAAATAATCTCCTTCCATAATTGAAGCCAAACATAACATCATTGTTAACTTGAAAAAGAAGAGCACAACGAGTATCATACGGATATCCAAACCCCAAATAGAAGAAGAAAGTTACAAAAACTGTCTCTGCAGCCTCTCATGATCAATCCAGAAGGAATCTCCATATTTAACTGCAGAAGATCACTTGCCGGAAACTGTGCAAGAAGATAATGATCACCGGAAAAGTCGCTAGCAGCACGGTACTGATCTGAACCTCATGATTCACATGAAGAAACTTTTGGGGAAAAATAATGGTACACCTTCTTGTTAGTTACTAAGTTTTTCAGTTTGGCATCCGAACTTATGAATGTCTCAACAACTTTCTCTCCTTTGTCATCTTATTTTTAGGTCTGAGAGAGAGCACATGGTGCCCTCTATATATGGCGCTGCCTTCTCTTTACTTTCTTTTGTTGTTTGGTATTTGAATTTGTATGGTATGGGGTAATCATTGTCTTGTGAGATGCTGCATATAATGCATATGCTGTGTGGGTTGGACCAAATGAATGTGCTGCCTTCTGAAAAGGTAGGTGCAATACAAGCAGAACAGAATTTTATTGATGTTGTCGATGGATATATGGTCCATGGGGATGCTAAATTTGAGCTTTGGATAATTCACAGGCTACCCTCTTGATCTTATTATTATTATATTTTTTCCATATATAGCGTGATGTAAAAATCCACAGCCACATAAAATTATTAGGGAGCAGGAAACATCAAAGTGTTATGACAATGCCGGCACCTCACAATAAACTTTTTGCTGCATGTGGAATCCAAATTTCTACCTACTTTAGTTTTAATTTCTAGTCCTTGTTTGTTTGCGTTTTGTTTTATTTATTTTTGTTTTCCTCTGTGGTGATGGGCTTCATTTTTATAGAACAAAACGTAATACAATATGATAATGCTTGGAGTGGCAATTTTAAGGACAAAATAAAGGAAATAAGACATTTGACCTAACACGAATCTTATTGAGAAAATTTTGGATTTACTCGATTCAAATTTAATTGCATAAATTAGAGGGCATTATATTATATGATGAAACTACGTAAACTAAGTATAAACTTCAAATAGTCACCAAAAAAATATAAAAAAGAAAGAAAGAAAGAAAGAAGAAGTATAAACTTCAAATTGATGCAATTATTCATATCAGTTAACCTATATATTCGCCCTTCCACTACAAAAAATATGTCGATTAGCCACTATTATATTTTTTCTATATATAGCATGATGTAAAAATCCACAGCCACTATGTAAATTGGGTATGGCTAATTGATCTTTCAATATGTGCTTTTGATGTGACTATTACATGTGTGGGGGAGACATTACAATCAGCCACACTTTAACTTCTATTTCCCTATACTTATAAAGTGTGGTTAATGTCTTGTTATTTAGCTACGTACCGCATTCTCATTTAACCACACCTTTAAAGTGTGGCTAACATCACTTTTATTTATTTATTTTAATTAGCTCCTAAATAGTTGATTAACCTGTGTCATAACAAACAGAGTGAGCATGGTTCAATTCACATGAAAAAATTTACCAAGTCAATTCAAAATTGATTCAACCAATTCTAGAGTGGTTTTTGCTTAATTTCAAATTGGCTCAAAACTATTTAACATCCACTCTAAGTTTATATTCAAAACTATAGAAAAAGATTTCTTTGCATTAACCAAAGTAATAGGTAAATACATGCCATGCACCTAAACAAAATCCAATAGTTAAAAATAAATCCTATACAATACATTAAAAAAATAAAAAAACTTCCAAACAAACTAAGACAAGTATGCTAATTCTAAAACTAAAAGAGAAAATTTAAATAAACCTAAAATATCCAAAAATATGGTCAATCTGCCCAAATTATTGAACATTTCATCGCAATGACTTTCATTAATCGTAATCTCATGCATGATGTTCCTTTCCCGTGAATCCTCATCTAAAAGCAAGCCATATCACGAATATTATGTTTTATTCAAAGCTGTAAAATCATGAATTACATGTAAATTACATAGAGATTGAGAAACAACAGAGGAATCTTACAATATTAGAAGTTCAAAAATGTAGAATGTCCCAAAGAGTAGATCATAGTCATTTACCTTAACTTTATCAAGAATAACCAATGGTCCGGCAACTCGAAACTCAGTTCTGCATTCTAAAACATGAACACACATACTGCAACTTTGTACAAAAATTAGTTATGAAGTTTTATCATAATAGCTTATGCGAAAGACAATGAACTTTTTATGTTCTCAGTAAGTGTCATCTCACTGAAACAGTAAGGAAGGATGCAAGGCTTGTTGATACATTAGGTATAAGAAAACTATAAATATATTTGTGACACAAGCTTGACTGGTTTTCTAACTATTTTTTTCTCAAATAATATAGGTTAAGGTTATGAAACTTTCAATCATTAGACAATGATCAACACAACTACAAACCAAACTAGAAAAAATCTCAATCATGACAACTGTATAAGAGCATATACCTATATCATTGCTCCGGGCAGATCATTAGTTCAGAGCAAGGCCAAGCAACTAAACCAAATTCAAAAAGCTGCAAACCATATACAAGGGTTCAAAAAGAAAATTGTAATATTAAATTAATAACAAGTATAAAATTATAATTGAACATTAAGTGTAAAGTTATAGTTAAATATAAGTAAATCTTACTCCATGTGCATTTTTCTTCAATAGGCCAAAGTTCTTCATCACCACCACAAACTCTGCTTCAATGTTTATCATATTGGCCCCTTCTACTTCCCTGATCTCATGCTGGCCCTTCTACTCAGAACTTTGAACTTGACAATCTCAAGGTCAAGAACTATAACGAAACTCAAGCTTTGAAATAATCAATATCAAGATAAAAAAGGAATAATTGGAACAAATGAGCTACAATTGCATAATTTACTTAGCAAGGAAAAAATATATTAAAGCCAACTTTGGCACTACCTTTATAATGATTTTGTAAGCCAAGAAGTTCAGTTCCTCAATGAGTGTAAAGCCAGAAACTATATTCATAACTAGAATTAGAAAGTCCAATATAATGTTTATTCTCAAAGTCCTTAAACTATTTACACCAAAAAAAGTCCTTAAAATACTAACTATCTCTCATTAATAATTACAAAGGGATAAGCTAAGCCAAGCCAACCATTCATTTTCTATTAATAATCATAACTCCTCTCTCTTAACTTTTTCTTGAAAGTGAAAATCTCTCTTCAAATAAGCCAAATTCACACCAAAATAGGAGATGTTGAAGATAGAAACCAAATTAATCTAATTCCAACATCAATCTGTTATCATATTTCAATAAACACTTAAAACGTTCATTTAAAAAAAATTAAACAATAAACGAAATTAAGAATAACTTATAAGATTTCCTTACCCTCCAAACGAAAGAAACAATAGCTGCATAATCAGCTGTAAATTGCAATCCTTAGGCCACTTAGTCCTGCAACAGATACACAATATCATGAAATTAATCTTCAAATAATTCCCATTCTAACAAAAGTCACATAACAGAGAAAGTAGAAACCGCATTTCTACTATTCATTTAAATGGAAGTGAAGAGGCAAATTAAAGAAATATACACATCATTATAAAATAAGTGATTAGTTTAAAAGAACTTGTGCATTAGCAAATCTTTAAAATAGGAATCTAAAGTAAATTTGTTAGTATACATATCAAAATTGATTCATCATAGCAAATTGCAACAATTGAAATTGTAACCTTGGTTTCCAATGAGATTTGCAACTCCTGCATGTCAACAAGGAACGAGAATGAGCCCTAAATTACTTATCGACGCTTCAATAACATTAATGTCAACTATAACACTTCGACAGAATCAGCTAAGGAAAAATATAATAACAGTAATCGTTCAAGAAATGTCAGCAAGAAAAGCAAATTGGAGAAAACGGATAATCTTACATCAGATCCATAGAATGCAATTCAATTGCTAGTAGCAGCGTAGATTGGCGGCAGTGGAGGAGATCAATGGTGAAGGTGGCTAAGAGGAGGAGGAGGACAAGGTGGTTGGTGATGCATAAACTAACATCAGATCTAGAGATTGTGACTGCGTTGGCGTTGGCAATGGCAGCAAAGATCGGTGCGAAGGTGGTAGCAAAAGAGGAAAATGAAGAGTGTGATTCCGTTAGTAGAGGAAACGACGGCAGTGGCGACGACAATGGTGACGGAGGTGGAGATCAATGGCAAATTGGAAGAGATGATACACGTAACAAAATAGGAAACAAGAGACGGTAAGAAAGCTAAAAAGGTAAAATGTGAGTTGAGGAGGAAATTGTGAAGAGTTAAAAATGATAAATAGGGTGCAGCAGCTCATTTGGCCACGGTCTAGCAAGTGTGGTGCAAAAAGTGTGTTAATTCTCCGCTTTTTTTGTAGTGTTCATTGATGCTATCATACTACAGTTGAATACTAGAAACATCCCAAGGCTATATGCTGCCACTGCTACTAGCTAGAAACTCCACACCTCAACCATTGGAATAATTACAAAGCTAATAACCATAAAATTATATGACCAGCTTTATTAATATTTTTTTTATGAAAAAGAATGATATTTGTATATGAAAAATAGACATGGGGGCCGTGAGAAAGATATAAAAGTGGGGGTGTTGAGAAAGAAAATATAATAAACTTCTTAGATTTATATATTTTTTTCTCTCTAAATATGTCCTTAAGATGTCTAATTTTTATAGTGAAATAACATCTCTCTTTTCTAAATTGCAATGTATATCATTATCCCATTTGAATATAAGCTAATTTGTGAATTAACTTATTCATATATTAATTGAATGTGACACCTGATTATGGACTAAACTACTGTTTTAGTCCTTACTATGCTTTTTCAATTTCTTTTTGGTCATAATTAGGAGACTCTCTCTATAATTGCCTTCTTCAGGTTTAAACTTTAGTCTTCTCAAATTACTTGTCATTGCACCAAACTCTTGTTGCTACTTGATTTTTTTGATTGAAAATGGCTTCATAATTTTTTTGTTTTTATTTTCAAAACAATAGTTAGATAGAGAGTTTAATGTAAAACCCTAGCCAAGAGCCAGGGCGAGTCAAATACGTAACAATTAATTAAAAAGGGGAGAATCCCACATTCCTATTATACAATTTACATGACAAACGGATATATAGAAATAATCCATTGAAATTGAGTGCATGATGCCTTTCTACTATATAGCCCTGAAGATTTATTCTGAAAAATTTCTCAAAATCTATAGTGTAAATTGTTTGTTGGCTATATTTTCAGATTTGTTGAAAATGATTGATTGTTAGGTGTTTATTAAAAAGGGGGGTAAAAAAAAAAGAGAAAAAGCCTTTCTAATACTTCACAAGCATTAAGTTCACTAACAAGATTCAGCAATCAATGTCCAGGAGATGCCAGTTGCAAAAGCCATTTTCAAACCATGCCATAGGGCTTCTATCACACACCGACTTCAAATAGAGTTTTGAAATAACCTCCTAACAATTAATTTAAAAATTTTCTTAATTTAAAATTTCATTCACAATAACATGAATTGTAAATTATACAACATTCAAGAATTATTTAATATATATGAGTAAAATTTTGAAGTAAAAAGATTTTTAGACAGATCAACTAAGAAGATTTAGCATTTCTTGTTCAAATATTTTTCTAACTTAGTAATTGATTACATAATACAGCATTCAAAAAATCCCTTACCGCAACATCAATAGCTACACTATCTTGAAATACATTAGGAAATAATATAAAATTATGTACTATATATATGTTGCTGCAGCACATATGGCTTCAGCGTTTGGAGCATGTCCTTCAAAGTGATAGGTTAATTAACTAGTGGTAGCTCATGTGAAATCCAACATGGCCCCTTTTCAAAACATAATGCCCACATGGTAACTTGTTCAATGAGCTGCTACGCAAACATATAAAAAAATGTAATTAAATAGATTTTATTGATGTACATTTTAAATATATAAATTACATTTATTTTGATATATATAAAAAATATATTAAATAATTTTAAATTAATATAAAATTTTATAAAGATAATTTATAAAATATAAATTTTTAATCCAATAATAAATTTTATAAAAAATTATTAAATAATATAATAATTATTTAAAATTATATTGATATAACTTAATCCTAATATATATATATATATATATATATATATATATATATATATATATATATATATATATATATATATATATATATATATGTTCTCTTGGAGGTTAATCCACGATATCTAGGCTAAATGTGTGGTCATAACCAAACTTGAATACAGATGTCATGCTCATGGAATATTTGAAGGTTGAGTGGAGCCAATGGAGCGAGTTGACCGCCTTTTTGTGTATGTGAACGGAAATCGATATTATGGGCGGTTGTGACCGACAAGTGAAGCCCAATAATCCCACGCACGCCCACAAGAAAAGGTAAACAACCACATATGCGGTAGATAATGTACTCTAGGATCAAATCATAAAAGTTGTAGTTGGTAATGAAAAAGGTGCTGGAAATTCTCAGTATATGTGCTCTCTCCCTCCACCCTCTCCCATTTCTTTTTGGACAATATGTGCCTCTCTTATTTACAAAGTTTCTTTCTTTCAGTTAATAGGTATGGATTTTGTAAACATTTTGTATTCATCCTATGAGCGTTACTTATATTTACAATCATGTATAGTTTGTGGATTATCCTTTGGGAGTTTGCGTCAACTAAGATTAATTCCCTCCTTAGCTAATCTTTGAAGATATTTTGAATGAAGACTTGTTGAACTCAAATAAGAATTATATGAGAGAGTTTGTTATATAGAGACAGTTGTTATAATGATAACTTATTAAATAACAAAAAGACAAAGATAAACCTAAAATACGTAATAAAATGAAATATACTAAATCTAGATTCTAATTAATATATTTTGTTATCTTGACTTTATCATTTTCGTCAAATTGGACTTGCCATGTAAATGCCATATTTGGATTATGACAGCAGTAGAAATGAGTGGTGAACTTATATCATAATAAAGGTAAATAAATTGATCTTGATTGAAAGAGATCTTGACAATAAGCATAAGATCATCAGATATGGTTTAAAAACACCAAATGTAGATATGAAAAGCACATTAAAGCATTAACCAAACTTTTTGAAGAATTTTCACATCGACAACCAATAATGAGGGGGCTTCAATAAGATAGATTTGTGAACCATACTCAAACAAGATATGAGAGATATGCCAATGACAAAAGTCAAGAGTGACATGATCAAATCTCTTGTCAAATAACATGTATATCCAAGGAAAAGGACCATTAAGAAGGGTTATGGAGTTTTTCCAATAAAAAAAAATCAAATATTCTAATATTAAGTTTATTATTAACCATGAAAACATTCGGATAACATAAAGGCATTTTAATTTAAATAAAAATTAGTTAGACTTAAGTATGAGTCTTACTAAATAGTTTAATATATATAGAAATAATAGTTATAATGATTACTTATTGACCAAATAAAAGATAAAGATAAAGAGATAAAATTAATGATAAGATAAAACAAACTACAGCTGAATCCTAACAAATATATTTTCTTATCCTTATTTTATTAATCATTAAGGCCACTCAGTACATTAGCTTGATGAACTTTAAAGGTTAAATTGGTCATTTAGCTGTTGACCTTAGATTCGAATCCAAGATATTTAAGTAATTAAGAAGCGCACATCCTTGACTTCAAAGCCAACTCGCTTGTATTAACCTTGCGCATGAATTTTCTAGGCCTGATGTAAATTATGCTAGGCCTATTTTGTGGAGGAGAATGACGGACAAAACCGAAGAACCACTTACTATAACTACCAAAAAGACATGACTGTATTGAAAAACTGAAGGTGGGTATATGGAAAAAAAAAAAAAATTAACAGTGTAGAAAGGCTTTATTCTCACATAGTTCACTCTAAATATTGGTGACTAAGACAAAAATAATAGTGGTTAGGCCAGGAAGAGGGGGGAGGGGGAATTATAATTAGACGGCCATGGAGCACCAGATAAATGCACTCATACTCAATAATAAAGTAATATTTTAGATAAAAATATAAATCAATGATAAATCCAAAGTGAAATAATGTCACTTTATTATTAAGTATTAACACAATCCACCCGGTGTTATAAACATCTAATGATCTCTCGGAGGCGAGGAAATTGCAAGTATTAAATTTCCAACTATTATAAACACACATGCTCATGCTTATATATATATATATATATATATATATATATATATATATATATCTTTTTATTAAAAATAATTCTATTAAAACACTGAAAAATATTTAAATATGAGTAACTCTCCTAATTGAGATTCAATCCATAATTTATTATATTGTAATAGACTAACCCTTTACTATTGGAACAAAACTCATTTGATCTTATGTTAATAATAAGTCAAGAGTGAACTGTTTAAAATTTTAAATTATTAATTTTAGATCTAAGAAATATATTTTCTTTATATCTCTGACTGGGGGAAAGGATTTTTTTTGGGAAGGAATGAAAGTATAAACATGTAAGAAGAATAGCAAACGACACGTAATTGAACTAATGTTTAACTCTATTGCTCAATCCTTAATTATGGATAAAGCCAAAATGACTCGGTTGACATCATTTAATGCGTACGAGTGTTCGAAGGAGCACAAGGAAAAGTGGCATTATCTTTTTTTATCGCTTTATTCAATTTATCAAAAGGGTATATTAGCGAAACTTTTCAAATAAAAGTGAATCCATTACTTTGTCCAGAATCTAATAAAATAATGTAATGATTTCTGTTTTATTTTTTTCCTAGCCTTTCAACAATCTATCTGCCACCGTCATATTGACCTCGGTCGTATGCTTAGTTGTGTGTATGGTTTTGGTTGATTGGTTATATTGAGGTGTGGTAGATATGAAAGTTAAATATACTAATCTAGAATATATGTCATTTTAATAAATTAAGAAAGTTAATAAATTATTTTACTAATAATAAAAAATAAATTAATATTATAAAATTATTACATATTAAGATTATAATCTTATTTTCTTACTCATTTCATTAATAAATATAATTAAATATGAATGGCGTAAAAATATTTTGCGATATTATTAGAAATAAATAAATGCAATACATTTTTTACTTTTAAATATAATAGCTTTATAAAAAATAAAAAAAAATAAAAACAGAAAGAAGTTGCATGGTAAATGGATCCTATCTCGCTAATATCCGCATCACACTCGAATTTTAAAGACTTGAGTCAATGCTAATTAAGCTACAAGTTGGTTTGCTACATGTGCTTTTCTTCTTTGTCGACAAAACAAACAGAAGACTATGTTATTTTTCCTGATCATTTTCAAAGCAATTCACATATATACCTTTTTATATTTTCAGCAAGATCAATCCGTAATGTAGCTCCTTCTGTTCCCCGAATGCTACATATGCTGGCATGTTTTTCAACATTCAAAACATCTTGGATAAAGAATGTGTATAAGTTGAGAAGCTATATATCTGCACAGTTAGACTATGACTTAGATAGCTGTATATTGCGAATAGATTAGCAACATCTACTGTTTCAAAAAGACCTTAATGAGATTGCTTATAAATAAGACACTGTCTGCAATGTTCTTCGCAGTTCATGGTATTTAGCGTATTTTGTGGCTGTAGCATATCAGATGGTTGAGATTTATGAGATGTATCAATATATTAATTATATATGATACATTATAATAATATATCAATTTTAAAAAAATTTAAAAATATGATTAAATATATTTTAAAAATTAACTTTTATATACTGATAATATAAAATTATATTGATAATATAAAATAATTTTATATTATCAATATAATATTACACTTACAGATAATATAAAATTATATTGATAGAGTAAAATTATATTGATAAAATTTTTATGATTTTTAGAAATTAATTTTTATATACTAATAATATAAAATTATACTGATAGTATAAAATAATTTTATACTATTAATATAAAATTATACTGATAAAGTAAAATTACACTAATAAAATATTTTTGATTACACTAGTAATATAAAATTATTTTATATTATCAATATAATTTTATATTAACTAGTGTATAATAATTAATTTTTAAAATATATTTAATCATATTTTTAAATTTTCTTAAAAAGAGATATTACTATAATATATTATAAATAATTGGTACATCAATATATCTCATAATCTCACTATCAAATTGTAAAATACACCATACTTTTGACCCACAAGGAGCACTATAGATGGCGCCAATAAATAAATGTAGTGGAACAGGTCACCAAGGCGAAGCCAAAGGTCTCATTACGACCTGCTGGGTACGTAGCAGGACTCCGTCGAAGGTGCCTATATATGATCTTTGCATGCCTGTGCGTGCTCAGGAGTCAGGACCACACGAATGATAGCATGAATCAGTTTGTCATAGCTATGAAAGCCTACCATAAATTAAATTAAATTAAATTAACTCAAATGCGTGCACGGGTAGGAGAACCTTTAAAATAAAATTGCTTTTTAAACAAGATAAGTCATATCACTTCGATTTAGTTTGTAACCCCACCTTTAAAATTCAACTAAAACAAAGGCGTTGATCTCTTCATGAATTCTAAATTTATTCATATTACAAAAATGTATATATAATTCAATCTATTTTAACAGAGCCTTGGAGGGACAATGCGTGAAAAAAAAAAATCTATAGTCTAATAAATATTAATAAATAGGGGAAAATCTCAATCCTAAAAATTAAGAATTAATTTCAACGGACTAATCTCAAAATATATGTAGATAATTTCTTCTACGAGAAAAATAGAAAGACGTAAGAGGTCAAATCCACAGATTCCAGGTAAGACCTATACACTTAGCTAAGGGCTTTGTCAAATTGAAGTGGCTCCAGAAATTATGGGTTCAATCGCTTTTGAAAGAAAGTCAAATTAACTTTTGATATGTTGCCACTTGGGATGCATTTGAGTTATAGTCGTTGTGAAAAGGATGCATATGATTAAACTTTGATTTTAAAATAAACAGATTAGCTTTAAGTTATTATTATAAATTTAAACTATCAATTTTTGACAGATGATGAGATTTTAATACAATTTTATAAAAAAACAATTGACTAAAAAAAGATTGATTAGCACGCGCATGCCTTTGAGTTTGACATAAATACTTACATATTTCACAAATTGGACAAGATTGAAAGTAGAAGCATCAAACCCAAAATCAGATGCTCTTTCAGAGTCACTAAGGTATAATTTATACAGATATCGTGGTCCAACGCAACTGTGCTGTGATCTGCTCCAAGGGACCAAATTGAGGCCTGTGTCTAGGTTTATTTCTTTGGCAGAATGTGATAATCGCTTTACAAAACTAGAGAAAAGACACTGTGTCCCTGTCATTAACTTTAGCAATCATTATTAATGACTAAGTAATCTTTTTCAAGGGCACAAGATCGTTGTTTTGTCAAATAATGGGTGTATTTCATCAAAGCTTAATTATAAAAAAGAATGTAAAGACTTTAGGGAGTTGTGACAATTAAACTAATCAAGACTTTGGGATCCATAAATGGGTCATTAGCTGAAGTAAGCAAGGATAATGTTTAATAAAGTAGGTCTTCATTATCTGAAAACGACACGTGTTATTAGATTACGTTTATAATATGCTGCTGCGACTGAGGTATGAAAGCAATCGCTGAATTATTGACCCATGACTTAACCCAACTTGACAATTTTTC
Source organism: Pterocarpus macrocarpus (assembly GCA_031439585.1). Taxonomy (NCBI): domain Eukaryota; kingdom Viridiplantae; phylum Streptophyta; class Magnoliopsida; order Fabales; family Fabaceae; genus Pterocarpus; species Pterocarpus macrocarpus. Next base: position 56,890,981 of record CM062516.1, on the reverse strand, counting down.
ATTTAATAACTATAACTATAACTTTGAGCATTGTTGCAAGGGCTTGCTTGATTATAAAGATGGGTAAAGTCTTTTCTCATGTGTTAATACTCCAGGAACCTGTGTTTTTAAAAATGGTAAATTTCTAAAGGAAATCACCCCTATTGATATAAGTGGAAGATTCACTCTATTTATCATTTGCCAGGCAATGGATGCCTACCAATTCAGAATGGCCAAGTGTCCAGACTGATATTGGTTTACTCTTCAAAACCTTATATTATTTGGTCATCCAAAATAGAAAGAGAACTTGGATGTTCTTGCAGTATTACCTTTTATAGCATGTGATTTATGTAGTCTTGGCTTTAAAATTTTAATAAAATTAATGAGTACTAAGATAACTAGAATCAAATTTTTAAACCACTAAATTGATTTAGCAAATCTATTTGACTAGCTAAACTTGAATTGTAGTACCAGTATTGGATGATAAAGTGAGGACAACAAAATATATTAGTTAAGATTTAAATTTAGTTTGTTTCATTTTTTCATTAATTTTATATTTATTTTTATAATTTTGTTATCCAATAAATTATTCTTATAATTATTATTTTTATATAATAAATTTTTTAATATAACTCATACTTGAGTTCAACAAATATTTATTCAAAATATCTTGATTTTCAAAGAATGATACAAAAGACGTTTTGAACAAAGGTTAATTAAACTCAAGAATAAATTATATTAAAGAGTTTATTATATATAGTGATTATAATGATAAGTTATTAGATAATAGTAAGATAACAATAAACCTGTAAATAATAATAAGATAAAAGATAAACTATAATTAAAGATAAAATGAAATAAAGCCATTATGAGTATATTAGTAGTGAAGAATTTAGGTAATTTATATAAGATCATATATTTAAATCATAGTGCCACTTATTTATCAAAAAATAAAAATTAAAACTAAATCCTAAAATAAAATAGGTTGTCATCCTTATTTTTATCACAAGATGAAATAAATTAAAAGTAAATCTTAAAATGGGATAAGTTGTTATCCTTGTTTTGTTAAGTACTAGCTAATATGCTGCGTATACCTTGCATTTTTTTTTTTTTCTAATTACAACATATAACGGTGAAAGAGTATATATTTATGATTTGCTAAAAACTATCGAAACTCACATCACTATTCACTAGCCAATTCTTAATAATTCATTATAATTTTGCATTTATTGAACATTAGCCTGCAAAAGGACTTTAAAGCATTTTGGTAACACATACAACAATGTCTGGAGTATATCAACACTTTGGGTTTTAAGAGTTCTGCCAGAAAGTAACCCCGTACTTTTTCTGTGTTTAATAGTTCTCAAAACGTGAACAAAATTAGGTGTTCTTGAATCGAACATGTATGAGCAGGTTTGTTTTAAATTCTTTCTCACAGAAAATGAAGAATTTGGTTTAGGAGACCCTAGGACTGTTATTATTATTATTATTATTATTATTATTATTATTATTTTGATACATCAAAAAAAAAAAAAAAACTGAAACTACTCTCTAGAAAACTTCACTCCCATGGTAACTGATAGTAGCGCATGGGCGAGTGCAGCAGAGAGAGGGGGGGTGTTCTCCCAAATTTTTTCCATCTGAGCTTGACGTACGTGCTCCTTGTTTAGCAAGGCAGTCTGCACAAGCATGTTCTCCCCTCAGTGTATGAGTTATCGTGACTTCCTAATCTTTCTCCATCAGTTGCTTAATATCAGCAAGACAGCAACTAAACACCCATACCTGCGAGTATGGCTGGCTGGTAGGACTCTTAGTTGAAATAGAATAATAATATGTGGACAATAAAAGTGCTTATTTATTTAGAATAAATATCATATAAAGAAAATCACACAAAGTATCCCGTGAATGTAGATGGGGCCAAGGTTTTAAATCTCTTTATATGGTGCTTTTTGTTCCCATGTATTTGGCTTATTTCCACAAAACATTGACCAAAGATTAAATTAATTTTAAGTATAATCGCAATTAAGAAGTCCTTCTATATATATATATATATATATATATATATATATATATATATATATATATATATATATATATATATATATATATATATAAAAGCCAACTTACAGAACTCAACATCGATACCCGGCTCAAGTAGAATTTTCATCTGTCTAATAAAAAAAAATAGAAATAATAATTGCTCATTTTGGGTTGACATATAACTTAACACTTAGAGTGATTAGATGGAAAAGAATTTTAATAAAATAATTTAAGAGGGAAAATCATAAATCTATTTTTCCTTAGATTAAATTGTGTCGAATAAGTTGAATTTATAGTCTAGTTGTTATCTTTTATATATCTTATTAAACTTATGATATTTCGTATTCGATTCTCATTCCTCTTTCCCTCCATTTGTGAAAAAAAAAAAATTGTATGTCAAGCAAAGGTGTCCTAACGCTATGTTCATGTAATATATCTAAAAAAAAATCCAAGAAAAAAGTATAGACCAAACAAGCCAGACCATATTGTGCTGTTTGATAGCTGTTGGTTCAATCTCCACAGCAAAGCCATTCCCGTGGGTAGCATACCAGCATCCCCTTCGTCATTTACGTGTCCATATTGTTGATAACTAATGGAGACGTTGAAAATGTTCATCATCCTCAATTATAAGTAAATTTATGAATATATAATTAAGAAGTTTCACCATTAACTCAGATGTAGTCCAGGCTATAGTTATTAACAATACTGACTCTAATTTTTTTTCATATGTATATTTCATAGAAGATATTTTTGTTCAAAATACGATTGGATATTAAATATAGGCACTTCTCTCAATCAAGATTCAAATTGTGATTCGTCATATATGGGGCATTAACCCTTTTTGCTATACCTAGGGATGATAATGGGTATCTATAAAGTGGAGTGTTACGAACATAAGTTCTTGGAAGAACCACACTCCAAAAGCTAACTATTGGAGTGGAAGAAGCGAAAGTCGCCCTTATAAGGCACTCCACTTTCGGTGACTCGCGATGTAGGACTCGTAACATTGCCACCCCCTTTGAAAGCCGGCATCCCGACGATTGCACTCTGTGACACTTCACTCAGCGGCACTTCACTTGGCGACGCTTCACTCGATCACGGTTAGCCCCTCCGCTGATCAAAACCCTCCGCAGGTAGCCCTTTCTGGTTGACCGGCTCTCAACAAGAGCACTATTTGTTAGGAGCATAAGTCATTGGGAGAATCACCCAAAGCTGCTGTTGAGTGGGAGGCGAAATCGCTTCTGGGCCTCCTTTTCAATGTGACCTCCCCAATGTGGGACTCGTAACAGTCAGTCCCTCCACCAGTCAAAACCCTCCGCAGGTAGCCCTTTCTGGTTGGCCGACTCTCAACGAAAGCATCATTTGTTACAAGCATAAGTCCTTAGGAGAATCACACCATAAAAGCTAGTTATTGGAGTGGGAGAGCCTAAGTCCTTATAAGATCTCTGTTTCAAATTGACCTCCCCGACGTGGGACTCGTAACATAGAGGCATGCCCTATTCCCATTGAAAATTTACCCTTCGTTCCCACCTCTATTTCCATCTTGGTCTCTACTCCTTGTTCCCTACGAGGATTTGAATTCCCACGGATTTATACAAAAGGTTTTAAAAAAATAAAAAAGATAAAAATTCATAAAAAAATCTCTTAAACCTATATAAAGTATACTATATTTATAAACCATTACAACACTACTAGCATAACATAATCCAAACTAAAAATAAAAATACATAATGAAAATTCAATAATTTTAACCAAAATTATAATCACAAATATTTAAAGACATTTAGATAAACTATCTTCACAAGGCTAGGACCTTATCCTTAGCCTCCATCTTATTGAGTAAATGGGGACTTTATCCCATCTACATAGGGACCAAAATTGTTCTTATACCCGCCTCCCTTGCAGACAATTCACGTGGACACCTGTTGAAATGGTGGAGTCAATTTCCTTTGGCCAATGGAATAATCTCCTTAAGTAAGAATAGAAATCATCAACATCATTTACTTACTCTTTGTTTGTTCCTTATGCATTATGGTGATTTACATTTTCAACCTCTCCAAAAGTGCAATAATGAACCTGTTGATCTATCCCAATGTATATAATTGGTGTACAAAAGTCAAGACGAACTAACATAGAATATTGTAATTGAATGGCTTTATTTCGAGAACATATGAGTCATGAGATTCCCCTTTGTGGAACCGGAACAGGATGGCTCTTGCAAAGTTGTCATGTTCTAGCAAGTAACTAAGAAGATGGGAAGAGGAAACTAGGGCTGCTATGCTGACACTATATTTGTAATATGAAAAAAGGCATTAATTTATTTTCTTACAGGAACAAACCCTCATACATAGTATTTTTTTAGTGAAAGAGCTGAACCCATTTTTTTTTTTTAATGTAAACAATAAAATAACGTAACTTGTACAATAATATTGCCTTCAAATGGTGACACCTGACTCAGCTAATCCTCATTTTAATATGCACTAATTTTTCTGTCATTGAACCATTTCCTTTTCAACTAACTCAACATTTTCTCTCTAATATTACAGCATTACATGTGTGGTGACATTCATCTTCTCAAATCTTCCAAGTTATAATAAAGTCAATGATGAGAAGTTAACAAAGTCCTCTCCTACTATTTAACAATTCCACACCCAACTAATTAAAACTTCCAAGAACAGGAAACTGAAAGTACTACTTACAGAGTGGTTCTGTGGTATATAGCTCCACCCCTTTCAATGAAAATTACAGGACCTGGCATGTGACTTGTTATTTTATTTTATCCTATATGGGACCTCTCTTCTCTCTCTCTCTCTCTCTGTCATCTGCAATTTACACTTTACACATAAATTTATCAGCCTAAACATGTACTCCCACTATAGCTGCTTTGCTGGCCCATGTGAACTGCGTTGTGTTGTGTAGTGTTAGCGATCTTTATTCTTTAATCTCTGATCTCAGTTCATGGCGGCCGGAATCTGACCCACAACTCCAATGATCTCCTTTTAAGCTGGCTCATCATCAGAAAAAGTCTGTCAGATAGGTACCTTGTGCAGCCCCAGATGGCCATGCTTTTTAGATGGCTCATAATTAAAGAATTGAATTTTATAGTGCAGGTGCTTGTGCCATGCCTTTAATGACTATCTGCTATGACAAAGTTCAGCGACATCTCACGATCCCAAATGAGAAAAATAAAAATTTAAAATTTAAAAATTGAAGAGAAAAATTAAAAATAAAAATAAAAACTCTCCATCCAATCAGAAACTTCCTTATCTTGTCTCATTCAACCGTGTCCACTGAAGAAAGTTTATTTGTCGCAATCTCATAGCGGCTAGCTCCTTCATCATCCACACTATCTCCATCATCATCTTCAGCATCATCACCATTATCATCATCTACTTCTTCTTCTTCATCTTCTTCTGCCTCTTCTCTCTCTCTTTTTTTGGCTTCATGTTGATGACATGCATTACTATTATTATTATTATTATTATTATTATTATCCTTCACCACATGACCCTCTTCCATTTGCTCATCATGCTGTTCGTACTGAGGGGGAGGCCTCCATTGCTGCTCCGGTTGCGCCATCAATGGCTCCATCATCTCATTCGGCTTCATGTTGTGAAATGTGGAACCAAAAGGGTTCTGGCTTTTGCTCTTTTCCTGGTATAGAGCATAGAGCTCGTGGAAATAAGGACACGTCTTGCTACCCTCGCGCCTTTGCTTCTTGCTTTCCTTCACTTTCTTGAAGTACTTGTTGATGTTCTCCCACTTCTCTTTGCACCTCTTGGCACTCCTATTGTACCCTAGCCTCTGCATCCCAGCCGATATATCCTCCCACAGTGGAGCTTTTGGCCCGTTCTCCAGATACTTGGCTTCAAGACTTGTCCTCAGCCTTATCAAAGCATGAACTTCAGCCTTTGGCCACCTTGAAGAAGAGCCCATCAATGGAGCAGCATTGTGACCGTTATTCACTTTCTGGACTTCAAGGTTGTTTGGCATCAATGGAACCTGTGGCTGTTGTGGTTGTACTTGTGACACAGTTGTTGGTGGTGGTGGTTGTTGTTGTGGTGGTTGTGGTAGTTGTTGGAGGAAATTGCCACATGTTGTAGGTTGTGTTATGGGACTTTGTTGACCAGATAACTTCTGCAAGAACGCAATAACTGCTGCATCTTTTGCTGCTGCTGTTGATCTTTCTTGGACAAGAATCTCATGCTCTCTATTGATCCTTGCCATCTCTTGCATCCTCCAAGCATCTTGCTGAGCCACTTGTTCTCTCTCCCTCTTGTCTATGGCTTCCAAGAACCTCTTCTGCATATCCTCTTGCTTGGCCAGGACCTGCCTCGTGAGCCTCCTGAAGTAGTCCTTCCATTTCCTCTTCTTCCTGTACTTCTCCTCCAAGTCCTCGTCGGAGGCCGTAGAGGAGGAGGTGGAGGTGGAAGAGAAAAGGTTCATGTTGGGCAAAGAATATGAGACATTGTTGTTGTTGGTGTTGTTGGGTTGTGATGATGGGTTTCTAGGGTTGGTTAAAACTGTTGTGGAAGTGATGGTGGTGGCAGTGGTTGGTGGTGGTGAGGGAGAAATGACTGTAGGGTTTGTGGATGGAACAGTGGTGGCATAAGGGATAGGTGTGGTGGTGTCACTAGGCCTTGTTGGCAATAATGTCACTGTGTTTGTTGCCAAAGTTGGTTGTGCCTTTGGCGTGTATGAGACTGTGAACCGATTCTCAAGGGCTTGTAATTCGTCAAAGAATTTGTAGGTTCTTTTCCCTTCAGTTTTGCCACTTCGGCTCTCTTTGGTTCTCTTGTGGTACTTGTACACGTTCTCAAATTTTTCTTTGCACTTCTTTGCGCTTCTGTGATATCCAAGTTCTGCCAGTTTCCTACATAAATATATATAGAGGGGGGGGGGAGAGAGAGAGAGAGAGAGAGAGAGAGAGAGAGGGAGGGAGGGAGGGATAAAGATAAAATTTTATTATCATCCATTGAAAATTGGAAATTTTTTAAAATAAAAATGAAAAATAAAAGCTACTTCTTTCACGTAAAGAAGGAGGGTAAAATCTTGGACTAGGAAATAATATACTAGCGTCGCCGTGCTAAATTAAAAACATGAAGGTAGTTCATACCTAGAAGAGTGAACAATAAAATAAGACACAAACTGATTCGTTGGAAAGGACGAAATCCAAGAAAGAAAAGAAGACAAACTCAACAAGAATTGAGTAAATTCCGCAGAAAACTAACACAGAATGATTCATTTCAACAATGGATCCGTAACACATATTGCCTTATCCTCACAGGGTTGCTTTATAACTCAAGATTCAGATAAAAAGAACTTCTTGAGTTAACTGATTTTGAAGTCTACGACATGGGTAATCTTATTACTACAAAATCTAAGATAAGAATGAAATTTTATCTCAAACTTGAACAAGATATACCACCCACTTTCCTTAGATTAATTTTTATAGTTTTTAATGATGCAGTACAAAACTTGTTGATGCCTTGATGGGTTAAATTATACAAGTTCAACTAAAAGCAAATGAGTTTCAGAAACTGAATGGTTTCGAAATTGAAAAATTCATAGATCTTCATGCATGATCTCGAAGAAGCTAGCTTCTAGTATAGTTTCTTGAAACTCAAAAGAAAAAGTGGAAAAGAAAAAAAATAGAAAGAAAGAAAAGAGGAGCATAGACAATGATGAAAGAAGAAGCCGCTGATACCAAAAAGAAAAAGAAAACAAAATCAGAAGATAATACACGAATGAATTCAGTCAAATCACAGCTACATACATACATATATATACCTACCTTGAAACTTCTTCCCAGAGTGGACCCTTGAGACTTGAATCTCGAAACACAGCATCCATATCCGACCTTATCTTCAAGAGAGCCAAAGTTTCTTGGCGGGGCCACCGGTTTCCTCCAAAGTTGATCTTGTCACCCTCACCTCCTCCACCACCACCCTCACCCTCCCTGATTCCCTTCTCTTCATCCACCCCAATGGCCTCGCCACCCTCCAGCGGGGCAGTTTCCGCCGCCACGGCCTCGCCGGAGGAGGTTTCCAACACTGTTGGATCTCCCAGCTGCATATAGCCACAGAGATGATATATGTCCCTACCTCAGCAAAGCAATTACAGCCTGAGAAAAAGGGAATATATCAGAAAACATGGGGAATAGTATACTCAGAGGGTTTTTATTATGCGCATGGAGATGCTTTGAGGGGTGAAATATATTTGTTTATTTTTAGGTGGGATCTCTCTGTCAATTTCATGATAGAAAAATGGAAAAATTATGCTATAATTAAGCTGGGTTAACTTTTTCCTTCTGTATGTGTTTTATCATTATCATTGTTTTTATTTTAAACTTTATGATTAGGGGGTGTATGGAATCTTCAGTTAATTTTTTTTTTTTAAATTTTATTTTATGGTGTCGGATTGAAAAAGAAGGACAAGGAAGAGTAGCTTTGGGTTCTCTTATGTGTATCATACGTAAGTGCTGGGAAAAGGAAAAGAAAAGCTAAGGGATAAATTATAACATACATGTCGTTTAAAGGGAAAATAATGATAGCGAGATAGAGTAGTAAAAATGGAAAAGATAATAATATTAATATTTTTTCCTATATATATTTGATATGTATTTTTAAAATTTTTTAACAGATGTAGTAGTGGGAACAGCCTGCAGATAGCGACGATGGAGATAATAAGATGGCCCATGCCCCATTTGTACGTCAGTTTTGCTTATTGGGGGTTATTTAGATTACCGAATTGCCCCTTTTATGGATATCATTGACCTTTGATTAATCGTGGAACTCTCGGTCCCAAGTGTCTTTAACAATGGTATGATGAGCTTATTCTTCGTGGGATGCTTTCAATAGTTCTTGTACTTATCATTAGGTGCTTTTCTATCCTCCATAATGACTATAAAATTGAATTAAATATTTTTTTGTTTACATTTATAAGATTTGAACCTAAAATATCATATAAACTATTTAAATCATTCATTATTAAATCATCCTAATAGCTAAAATTGAATTAAATATTGAAAACCCTGAATTTATATTATAAAACTACTAAATAGAGATATTGATACAAAAATATTTCATATAATTTCTATAAAGAATAACATCTCTCCTAATTTCTCATTGAATTAAAAAAAAAGACTGAAATTGATTCGGTAATCTCATTACTTCTCACATATTAACTTAATACTATTTATTTTTTAGTTTCATTTACTTTTTAGTTTTAATGAAATGTTTTTTAAAAATTTATCAACTTAGTTAATTTTAAAGAATATACTTTCTCAAAAATAAATTTATTTAAAAATTTTAATATTTGTACACACCAACATATATATATATATCTTGAGCATCACTATTGCTTAATTTAATATAATAATTTTATGGAAAACCTAAAGTGATTCTAAAGCCATGTGGGCAGGCTTAGATATGTAGAACGCCATTGTTTGATGGGTAAGGCTCCACACCTTATTTCATAAGGTGCATTACACACCGTCTTATCTAAACGTGGAGATCGAAGAGTTTATGGATGAAACCAAATGCCTATAATGCAATGTAATTTTTTCTTTCTCTTAACCCCTTCATCCCAATTCACCTTTTTCAACACTATCGGTAGCATGATGTCCTTGCCAACCACCTCCGCCCTTCCTTCCATCAAAGAATTCCCCAGCATCTTCGGCATCAAGCAGAACTGCCTCGTAGCCACGCACCATCATGGTGGAAGAAGCAATGCCAGCAATGACGGGAAGGAGGGCAGTGGCAGCGAACCCAATGGAAGCAGCATACTTGAAGCTTCCTAGTGCGATGAAGGCGGTGAACGCATCACAATGATCAGGTGGATGGCAAAATTGGGTGAGCGAAGGGGATGGCCAAGTAGTGGTCCCCCCTCTATCGTCGGCACAACCACCACCACCCACCCCCACCTCCGACATGACCAAAGCTATCTCCGCCTTAGACATGTCGGAGAGCTGTCTTCGACTAATTAATGGATGATTTTGGTGAGGAAGGGTTGGAGAGTTGGAACAGTTTGAGGCCGAGGGGTGTTGTGTTTCTTAGGGGTTTTAGGGTTACTACATTAGAGATTTGGGTTGGTGGGGACTAAGCTAGTGATTGTTTTAGTGGACACTAAGGTTGGGCACCAGAGGCTGGGACCTGATGCAACTAGTTGGGACTGTAACCAGGGGTTCGATGGGTTCGATAAAAATCTGAACTTGGAACTGATTTTTGGACTTTGATTGGTGCTGCTAGAGTGCACCCCTCACATGTAGAAGCATACATAGTCTATCAAAGCTTCACCTTTAGATGGGAGGATGTGTGATGCACCTTGTGAAGTAAGGTGTAATGGAGCCTTACCCTTTTTTGATAAACTTCAACTTTGAAGTTTGTTAAGAAAAAATATTAATTTTAATTTAGGTGATATTTGGCAAATTAGAAAAATTGGCTAACTAGGTACAATGAGGCCTGATTTTTAATAATCGTTGTGTGGTAACTACCTAAATATTTTAAAACTAGTTTTTATTTGAACCAATTTGGATCTAAAACCAATTCTTAAAAAAATCAATTTTAAATTAATTTTATTTCGTTCCAATTTTTTCTTCTTTTATTTTATATCTTCTCACTACTATTCTTCTCACTTCACACCGATTAATTCTTTCTCCATTAACCTTGTCAATTGTTTGTCATCGTTGTCCACCACCGTTTGCTGTCACAGTCCACCAACGTCCACTGTCCTTGTCTACCACTGTCCGCCGCCACTGACTATCATCGTGGTCGCCACAGCTTGTCGCTGGCCGCTACTAATTGCCACCATCCGCCGCCACTAACTGCCATCATCCATCACTGTTTGCCATTATTTGTTGTCACTGCCACCCCATCCGCCACCATTTGCCGTCATTAGCCACCACCGTTTTCCACCACCCGTTGCCACTGGTTGTCACCATCCACCACTGTTGACCGCCACAGTCCGATGGATTGATTTTTTTAATAACATAATCAATAAGAAGAAGGTATAGAATAATAATAATAATAATAATAATAATAATACGAAGTATATTAAAACTAATTTTAAATTATCGAATAAAAAAACGTTCAATAAAAAATTAGTTATTTTTATACCGATTAACATAATTAGTTCTACTTTGTACCATATTAACTTAGTTTTTGAGATTGCTAAACACCCCGTAGTTAGTTGATAATGATGAACTAATTATCCTTTTTTAACATGTGATGAATGAATGGTTTAGATGAAGGCCACTTTGTGAAGGCAAAGATCATTTATGAGTGGAAGTAACGGATGGCAAATTCAGTTAGCTTCGACCTAACACAATAAATAGAATGAATTTTTTGATAGCTAAAAATTTTCTAACTCTACTTGTTTCACCAATATTTAAATTTTTATTAGGGACCATTTGCAACGGTGTGCATAATGAGGTGACTTGCCAATGAATATCACTAGTAATATAGAGTTATTGATTCAATTCTTCCCCATTTTTTTTCCTCTCAGTGTAAATAAATGTTCAATTATACGTTAAAGAGGAAAAAAGTGATAAAGTGGGCTTTGTTTTTCTTATTTGGTATTTGTTGGATCCAAGAGTTCCATTAACTGGTAATGCCCCACAACGTGCTTAAACGTGGTGGACTTTATGAGCCAATATTATTTTATTTGGCTTTTACCAGAATACACACACACACACACACACACACATATATATATATATATATAAGGCTTTAGGAATTTTGAATTTCAACAAAAATGACCGTTGAGTTTAGTAAGGGCCCACCAAGCATATACGCAATATTATTCTTCCATTCATTAGAAATATCGCACAATATCGATCTTCCGAATTTCTAGTATACTAATTTACTAGATGTTGTTTTTTCTGATAGTAAAAATACTTTGAAGAGCAGCATGCAAGCTTTAAAGTGAAATAATAAAATCAGGATCAAGCTAAATGCCATGGTCATAGCACAATATTGGCTTACATGTCCGTGGAATATTAATAAGGGTTGACTCGGCATGTCTGAACATTGGAACGTGGTAACTTTTCATCCCCCTATCAAAAAAAAAAATTTCTATGCAGATCAAATGAATAACTAAAGAGACTGAATGTTCACCACTTCCTTTAAAAATATAATTGTCATCATGTTAATCACAGTCACACATGTGTGGCCCCGACATAGAGCAATGAAGTTGTTTAAATATATGACCGTGTACATGCACATCTGCTTATATATCTAATTAAACTTTAAATCATAATAATCAAACTTATAATTTTAACTCAACCAGAGATAAGTGTCTCTCTTTTATATAAAATTCTTGGGTAGACGCTATATTAATTACTAAGGATTCACCAAAAATAAAATTACTAAGGAAGAGAGACGAATACAAACTACCGTGCTTTTTTTATGTTAATTTAGTTGTAACCTTGAACTTGTAAGTCACTATTTGTCTTAAACATAAAAGTATGACTATAATATGACATTTTCTTTTGAAATTAATTTCATTAAAATTTTGTGTATGTATGCACATAAACAATCAAAAATAAAATAAAATCATTAGAACTCAATTATTGAACCGGATGACCAAATGGATCAAGTAAGATATAATGCATGAGAGTCGGACCCAAATAATTTATCGCTTATAAGTGTATTTATCACCATTAGTGTATTTTCTTTCTCCCCTCCAACGCCCCCTTTTTTACTTAATAGTTCTCTTTAAATTTGGCGATACTCGACAAGGTAGAATATGTCTATAGCAGATATAATTTTAAAAGGGGGAGAGAAGGCAAACGGATAAGCTAGAAAGGGTATATTAGTACTTCACGTTGAAGAGTGGGAAGTGTATGGGGAGAAGTAAGGTAGGTAAACATCTATCAAATGATGCAAGGTGACACCGTGTTAAAATTATTGATGTGCATAATGAATAATATGGTTATATAATTGATAGTTAGAGAGAGAGAGAGAGAGAGAGATCACATTTCCTTTGTTTCTGTGCATTTTGTTTGTGTTATGTTAGCTTGTTTGTTTCATATTGTCCTAGCTACCTCTAGTGTGCTGTAAATACTGAACAGTTGCTTTCCCTTCCCTACGGCTTCCGGCACCTCTTCTCCCTTAAATACGATGTAGATTATGATTTGCATTAATCCAAAGTTATCATATTTTCTCATATTTCTTGTTTTATTTTTTAGCCAAAGCATACTTGTTATCTATCACTTGTACAATGTGCATGCATATGCACAGAAGGGAAAGTTGAGAACATTAATTGGTGGCAGGGAGTCTACTAAAGTTTTGTTGCAGACAAAAAGAAGAAACCAAACTAAACCATAAGAATATAAATGAACTCATCGAAAAAGAAGCAGGCATTTAAGATGGAAAAATTAATTTCGTTTGTATATAACACTTAGAGTCTTACACATTTATATCGACAATTCGATATATGATGAATGGTGTATAAATAAGTGTTAAACATGATGATTAACTAATAGTTGATCTATACTATTCATGAGTTTATATATTAATTTAATATTTATATAATTAAAATTTATACTTATTTTAATTGTAATCAGCATATATCAATTGAGACATCTAAATTATTATGCTCATATAATATAACTCTTAATTTTACTCACATGTGTGAGATAACGACATGCTAAAACATCGAAAAATTGCAATAATGGACTGAAAACAAAAATTTTAATTAAGAAAATACTATTAATAAAAATATATCTTGATTAATCAAATTATTTAAAATAATAGGCAAAGATACGGCTCAAGATCGTTTTATGTTCTTAATTAACATGAGTGTTATGTTATGGGGAAAAAAATATATATGCTTTGTGATATTCTATGATTTACTATTATTTACATTGATTTATCAATTTTTTTGTGTCATTTTTTCTCATAACACAATATCTCATGTCAGTGAGAAACATTAGAGGATTCTTATCCGTAAGATACAAACACAATAGTGCAAAATTAAGATAAACGAGCAATAGTATCAAAGAGATGATCAAAATTTAAACACTAAAAAAGAAAATGGTTAAAAAGATCTTTCACAATAATATTTGAGAATAGTTTTATAACAATGTATGAGGAGATACCCTCTTCAAAGATAAAAGAAAAAGAAGATTTCAAATTTTTTTAACAAGCTTTTTAAATGAAATTTAAATTGAGAAAAGGTTTCCAGCCTCCTAGCCAATAAAAAAGGACGAGTTAAAAAGTCTAAAACTCTTGATTACTAAAGAGGGGACTTATATAAGATGCTGTCACGCTTTGAGATATGGGGAGAGCCATATGTATGCCGGCCTTATTCTCATAAACCGTGAAAATTTTTCCACGGCTAAAATTAATGGCCGTTAATTCAGAGAGCAAAAGTTCATCGTTGTGGCAATGATCTTGAAAGTTCTTGATAATTTGAAACCATAAAAATTGTTTAACGATTTTACCAGGAAAAAAAAAATTGTTTACCCATTCTCCAGTAAAGAAAATAAAAAATTAGCAAAATTATTTGTGTGTTATGTTTATCAATGTGTTTTTTTTAAGCAAAAATTTAGGTTGAGTGAAAAATTTGTCCCAATCTAGTATTAGAACATGTCTCCAAACTCAATGAATATTTACAAAAATATTTACATATAATCCACTAATAAAGAATCCAAAAATCAAATCTAAATTATGGTAATATGCATAAACAAAAAATCGATTTGGTGAGTTAATCCATAGTCTTATTATGTGTTTTTTCAATACATTGGATATATTAGGACATATTTTTACATATTATTTAACGTTATAGATGGGTACATGGCGGTGAACGACAATTCAGCTGCCATAAGTATGAAAATTTTAGTTACTAGTTAAATGGCAATGCTATTAATTACTTTTATTATCTTAGATAGAAATCACTATTACAAAATTCATTTTTCCTTATACAGCTCATAAATGAACTTCAATAATGTCTACCCGTGTATGTCCATGTATATGCCAACCAAGAAAGAACTGTGTTCCTATGTCCGATCTCCTTCGTTCTCATTGTTATAAGTAACTAGGAGATAGTAGAAAGGGGTTGTTATAATTTATATATTTTATGATGTATCGTTGTATATATATATATTATAAAAAATAAGATTTGATCAATATATAATTGAATTTAATTTTGATATTTTATCAATATAAATTTTCTATATTATCTATTGCTTTATTAAAAATATTTAATTCTTATAATAATTATTTAAAAAACATATGAAAATAATATATAATTAATAACAAGTTATATCAAATGCTTATTAAAATTAAATTCTATATAACTCTTTTGTTCAGTGTAATTTTATTCTCAGAAAAACTTACTGTTACACTTAGAAAACATTTTATAATTAAAAATTTCTAACTCCATGATAATATACCTCTCTCTCTCACAGCAGGCATCAACCTCTAGCTAGCCTGGCCAGTTGCATGGCACAACTAGAGGCACCTGATGTGTGCCTTGCTGGCTCTAACAGTTACAGATGTGATACATATAGACAAAAAAAAAGGCTGCTTAACATGGAGGGCATGTGAATGTATGCACCCTGCAACTTATGTCTTCCATGTGGTTTAGCCCTAACATTTATATGGTTTCTCACTCAAACACCCCCACCACCCAAAACCAGATGCTTCTCTTTTTGTTAACTTCTCAATTATTCTTTTCTCAATGATCTAGAATGATTGATTGACACATTGTTGTGAACATGTATAACTAAGAAGTAATTAATAAATCCTGAAAAGGAACCCACGCGTTGGACAAGTTGTTGATCCAATCGCATTCTTAAGTGAGTATTATTTTTTTCTTATCATACAAACTAAATGGTCAGGATCGGTTATCTTTTCGTGAAGGAAATCCATTGATTGTGACCCATTAACGATGGATTATATAGACAACTGCATTACTATCATATATTTATCTCTTATATCATAATGGCCATTTTAGAGAGATTCAAAATATGTACTTAAAATAATTAAACAAAATAATCAAATACCATTATTTAACCAATAGTAATTGATCTCCTGTGATCTTCAAGTTAATTATTAAACCATGGAATCAATGCCATGTAATTTCCGACTGCTATGTCTATGCACGCGCGCACCACGGGCACACATATACATCTGGTGTAATGTAGAAAAGTTCAACAGAAATCAAATAAAATTTATAAATGTTTAAGACTGAACAAATAAAATTATTTCTTATAATAACTCGGTAAGACTTAAGAACATCTAGGGAGTATAACAAAATTTGATCTTTACAATTTTTTTATTTTATTTTTTTCCTATCACACACTTACTCCTTCCTGCCCCATTAGGGAATTACCTAGGTACCTTAATAGGGCTCTCTACTCGCTATATATATATAAAATCAAAATGTCAATCAAGGATGCGTGTGTTTAATTAAGTTTAAGAAAAAAACTTTTATGATGCAGTTTTGTTTAGAATTTTTTAAAAGTAAAAAATATTAAAACATTTTTTTATTTTAAATATTTTGTAAAATTATTTAATTATCTTAAGTTTTTCATGTAAGTTTTTAATTGAAGGAATTTATTTTTCTTAAAAAAAATCAAACAAAGGAGTCCTAAGTAAGCAAATTAATTCCTCAGTTAACATTTGTTTCCATATTAACGTTATTCATATATATTTTAAGATTATTTTATTTTTGATGCATCGATCCGTATAAATTTTATTATATTACCATCTAGGCATCTAACTAATCCGAATTATTGACTATTATCTAAAATGTCTAACATTTTCAATAATGTGTCAAGATATCATTAAATAATATTGCGTCAAATTTAAACTAACTTATATTATATTATTCTAATAGATATTGCTAAACCAAATATTTATTAATAAAATATAGAATTTAAGAGCATAGGTTGCATCAAGTATACTTGGTATATATGCCAATAGTTTTAACTGAATTGTATACTTAAACATAAATAAATATTAATTTTTAATGAGAAATCAGTCAAATAAAAAGTAACTATTAGCAACAAAAAAGCTGTGTTGATTTATGATATCTTTGTCTAGTTATGTTATTTTATGGAATTTTGAAATTATGTTTTTATCCATAGTTATCAAATTCAAAGTTTATAATCTGAAAATCATCATGTAGCTTATAATATCCAAATTTTAGAAAACCCAATAAATCCATAAAAATATTTAAAAAAACCTTACAAGAGACAAACAGAACACAGATTATCGTCAGATAAATGCATGCATGAGAGAAATCAACTCACATCATTGAGCACACAGATTTCCCACTGTCCATTAATTAACATGACCCACAAACCTAAGATCATTACAAAAGAATTACACTTCTTTACGCAAATCAATGAAACAATTTAATTAACAATCAACAGCTTGCGCATGGTGATTTTTTTTTTAAAAAAGTAGGGAATTGTTTTTTTATAAATGAAAAAAAAATGTTATATATATTTATGAGATGTTACTATTAATTGTTATTTGTATTTAAAAAAAAAAACAATTAAACTCGTGGATAATAATTTATTTGATGTCAGTTCCCGTTTGAAGTAAATAAAGACGTCACCGTTAAGTTATTGTATATATAAAGCGCCGTCCAGCAAAGCAATCCAATAATTCCCATAGTTTAAGCTTCACCTTAGGACTCAAGGCGTCGTCTAGACTCGCACATAGGAATGTTTAAATGTTTAAATGTTTATGTACTTTTCGTGGAATCATTTGACAATAATAATAATTTTTCTATATGCTTGCCTAAGACTACAGTAATAAACAAATGTGTAGATATAATTTTAGACTTCTTCTCATAAGTTACCATAATTGGAAGATATATAGATGTACCTAAACAGTTTGCTTGATTACCCATTTAGATCAAGAAAACAAGAAAACAAGAAAATACTTATTTGTATACAATAGCACTCCTTACCACATGTGAACATAAGGAGAAATGGAGCAAGACTTGAGAATCCTCTATAACACCTTCAATTTGCATCTTTGGTCTGTTACAAATTGGGTCATATTCTCGTATCTTTTGCGTACGAGAATCTATTTAATCTTGCCTGAAGCCTGTTTTTATATTGAGTGCAAAAGTGTTTTTCTTTTTTTGGTGTAAAATTCATCTACATTTGAAATTGTAAACACTGGAGATTAAGATATTCAATTATATTCGTGCACTTGTTTGAGTAGCTAGGAAGTGAGCATGGAATTGATACAAGTTAATCCAGGGCAGCACTCTCGTGGAGATTGAGCAAGATCATGCAAACCCTAAGATAATGAGATGTTTGTTTGATTTACGAAAGCTGCACGCCTACCTCCCAGTGTGAAGAATTTCCTGTGGCGTGAATATTCTTGCCCTAGCGTGATGCCTCGGAGACTTTCTCTCATCTCTTTAGAGATTGTGATAAGTGGTTCGACCAAACAGAAAGTACCATATTATCAAAAATGATTTAGACTAAACAAAATTATTTTGAAGAATTAAAATGAAAATTACTATGGTTGCGTTTATTTCAGCCTTTTTAAAGTAATTTTTCAGCTATTAAAAAAAATACCTTTCATAAAAGTAATTCATTTTGATTTTTACTCAAAATTTAAAAATAATTATTTTTTTAACTTTTGAGTAAAAGCTAATATGAATAGGATCTACAAAAATAATTTACTTTTTCTTAAAAAAAAATCATTTTCTTGGTCTAAATAAGTTAAATCAAACACACCCTATATTTTGTAAAATGATATTTGAGCCGCTAATTTTTTTTTTCAAATATTTACACGACAAAGGACATTCAATTCCACATTAACTTTTATTTAATGAGCATAGGAGATGCATTAAGTAAATTAAGAGTATGTTTGGATTGTTTTTTTCAAGAAAAAAGTACTATTATAAGTTTTTATAGATGTTTGGATGTAACTTTTAAAAAAAATATTTCAATTAAAAAATATTAATTTATCACTTTTTTCAAAAGTTAAGAATATTTAGCTTCTAAAAAAAAAATTGAAGCAGAAGTGGCTTTTATTAAAATTATTTTTTAAAAGTATCCTTTATTTTTAATTAACATTACAATATATATCCTTTCTTTTTTATTCCTTATCAAATCTTACTTCTCTTTCTTTTTTTGAATTTTTTTTATAATTTGGCCATAAAAAAAGTACTTTTATTCTTTTGTATCCAAATAAATTTATAAGTACTTTAAATATTTAAAAGTACTTTTTATATATTTATCTAAATATAAAATAATTTTTTTTTTAAAAATAAAGTTCTAATAAAAAAAAATTTAAAAAAAATTATTTTTTTAAAAGCTTATCTAAACGGACTCTAAATATAGAATGGAACATTGTTTATACTTTAGACAATAGGGGACTCTAAATATAGAATGGAACATTGTTTATACTTTAGACAATAGGGGATGCGCGCTATTCAATAGCTTTAATAAATTTCCCTCATCTTTAAAACTTTATAATAAATTTCAAGCTCTTTAATCATTGACAGATATTTGTTAGTGGTGGATTAGCTAGTTAGTAACGTCACTTATGTGAAAGAAATATTTGGATGGTCCTGAAATATCATGTGGTTATAATCACAATTAATAATATCATAATATTTTAGATAGGATTCATTATCTAATTAGATTTTTTTCTTTTATCTAAATCACTAGTATATGAAGTCCATTGACTCGAGGCCGGTCCATTATGAAAATAAAATGAACGAAGATAATTTTTCATATTCAAGTTTCAGAAAAGGTCAATATACTGTAAACTTCAATATAATAGAGAGAGGATCATAGGACGAGATAGTCCAAGGGAGTGGATTTATGGTGCATTAATTTAAAATTAAATAAAAACTTATATGATATATATTTTTAGAATTTTTTTAATGAAAGATATCTTTTCTATATTATAAAAATACACTAACATAGTCTCTTTTTATGTTTTAATTATTTGGAAAATTTAATTATCTAATTACTATAATTTTTGTATACATGTCTTTTATTTTTTATAGAAAATATTTTTCTTATAATAAGTTCAGACAAACAGACCCCAAATAATTGAGAAGGATCGCTTGAAGTGCTTCTTTATTTTAATTATTTTGGTTTGAATCCCGAAGCATTTACTTAAGAGATTTTTTTCTTTTTTTCAAAGGATTGCCTAAGCATAGATGCACTCGTGTGACTGTCTGAAATTGACTTAATCTTGACCAATGTAAAAATTGAGGAGAAAATACTCTTATCATTTGGGGGAAAAGTATAGGGGAGTGACGCCAGCCATTGAGAAAAGTTAATTAGTGCCACAATAATTTGGTAAACAAAAGGCACAATTTTCATATTGTACTATTGATTCAATATATAGGTAATAGGTTGTTTTTTTATATAAATGTAAAGTTGAAAAATTAGCATTATTCTTACAAAGCATAAAGTTATTCATATGGTGCACATGCGTCTCTCTTGCACCCACCAACTGTCATAAACATGTGAATATATGCATGTTTCATGATGCTCATAAAGTGAGTCATCACATCTTGTATGATTGATATGAGATATAAAGGTACGTCTGCATGAAATTAATGGTCAGATATAAAGATGTATTGGTGCACCCTCACATCTGACCATCAATCATACAAAATGCGTGATGCACCTCTCAATAGCATTCGCCATATAGGCCTTGTCTATGTCTACCTTGTAATTTTCACCAACAGAAGCCCTGCATCATTTATTTTTGTACCTTCAATAGCACGCTTATGCAGATGCAAATTAATTATACACACAAATGGTTACGGCATTTGATTATGCCACTAGGATAGAATTACTTTTCCATCTAGTGCTTACATAATTTAAGGGCCTAATGCTTGTTGCTATTTTCTTCCATTCACAGGAGGGTCGCATTCCCAGCTAATGGAATTGGATGTTTGTGGTAGATCAAGAGCAGTGTCGAACAATTAAAAGCTTGAAGGGACCATGTTACTTCATGGTTGCCATTTGAAGCTAAACCAAGGGTAGGTCATAGATAGGACCCATCCACATGATGAGGCTATGGTAGATATTGTGAGTGATGAAGTGCCTCTTGAGCAGTCACTAACATGTATAGTGGAATTTCACGCCAACTTGAACATGTAGTTTTCATCTACCCTAGTTAATAGGACTGTTCATGCTCACAACCCACACACAAATTCACTCACAGAGATACGGAATTTAATGCTTTAATTTACATGCAGCTTGATAATACGGAAGAAGAGAAAATGACACTTTCTATCTTGGCTCTCGTACGTTCTGGATATATATCTATTCACTCGCATGTAGTGAATGCATATGCAAGAAGTTTGATTTTTTTTTTTAATTTTTTTTTTCGGACAGATGCAATAAGTTTGATTCAGATATGTGTTTGTGTAAATTTAAATATATAACTTTAAAGTTGCTCAGGAAAAACTAAGAATAAATTAAATTAAATTCTAAAATTAAACTCCCCTCGTAAAAAGTTTCATTTAAGGAGGCTTCTAAGTATATATATATATATATATATATATAGTAAATATCTATTTTAGTCTTAATATTTTAAAATTATATCAATTTAATCTTAAAATAATATTTTACATCAATTTAATTCTAACAAATTTCCTATAAAATCAAATCTTCTATCAAAAGATCAGTATAGAACTAAATTGATATTAGAATTCAAAATATTAGGATTAAATTGATGTCAAAATTTAAAGTATTAAAATTAAATTGATACCAAAATTTAAATTGTTACGAATAAATTGATTATTTCAAAAAAATTTTAAGACCAAATTGATGTCAATTTCAAATTGTTAAAAAGAAATTGATATCAAAAAAATTTTCAAGACTAAATTGATGCCAATTTAAAAATATTAGGATTACAAAAGTTATTTACTCTTCTTTATTATAGGTGTCATCATTAGAGTAGTAGAATTCACATTTTCTTATTCTTTTAAATTTTGTAATATTTATGAGAAGTGTATTATAGAATTAACCTTTTGCCTAAATTGTATATATTTACTCAATTAATCCCTTCTTCTTTTACAAATTAACCATTTCTATGAAAAAAATGGCACACAGAATAAAGTGCGAAAAAGAAATTTTACATTAGAAGTATTGACAAAAATCTAATTAAAATACGGTGAAAATAGGATAGCGTGATTTAAAATATAATAGGGTTACTCAAATGGACTTGACAACATTTTTTACAGAGTTTTTCTTTCGCATAGTAGTACTTACCGAAAAAAAAAAGCTTTACAATTGGCCAACAAATAAAATAAATAAATTGAATGTGAAAAAACAAGGCATGAAAGAAAATATAATTCAATATATTTATCTTCTCTCTGTAATTAGCTTAGTTCTCTAAGATAATTTAGTTCTGTTCATAGCAGAATGAGATTTGAATTTGATTGAGTTAACTAAATCCACTGTAAGTTATGTACCAAAATCAAATGGTTGAGGGAGAAAATGTGAAAAACACGAGATTTCCATGCGTAACAGATGAGGCCCAGACAGAAAAAGGATAAACTCCTACACAATCTGAAGCCCAACACAAACTTAACCTTTGGAAATCGAAGCCCAATTGACACCATACGGCATTGTTGTTTTTATTCTTCTGCCCAAAAACGCGTTGTCTTCTCTTCAGATTTTGGGCCACCTGAGTAAAAGTGTAAGCCCAAAGAGAGTGCGCCAACCCAAAACGTAGCTTATATCAGAATATTTTGTAGTGTTTTTAGATTGGTCACCGGCGTTGACCCCAAAAAAAAAACCAGAAGATTGGTCACCAATAGGGGGTGTTCATAATCGAAAATTATTAAGAAAACTGAACTGAAAAACCAAAAATCAATTAAAAATCAGTTCAGTTCAATTTTCAATTTCTAGATTGAAAACTAAACTAAACCAAACCAAATTGAACTGAATAAATATCCCAAATATTTCAATTATACCCTTACCGATAATATTATGTTTCCCAAAATACCCTCCTGCATCCCCACCCCTTTAGAAATCCTAACTCACTTTCACACCCTCTCTCTCACTTTTACTCTTGCAGCATTGCACTCATCCCCCATCTCTCAAATTCTATCTCTTTGAGACTCAACACTCCATGTCTCCATCTTACCTGTCCACTCTATCTCTCAGTCTTATACTATCACAAATCTAAAACTCACAATCTCAAAGACATTCACCACTCACTATCTCATTATTTTAGCCTCCTCTCTTCTTTGTTTATTGTCTGTGACCTACAACACCGACGGCCCTCTTCATCTCACTGAGTTCGACGACATGCAACATCGGTGACCTTCCTCATTGTTGACAGCGACAACCCTTCTCCGTCGCATCACATCATGTCATGTTTCTCTTCATTGGCTTTCTTCTCTGCAATAGGCAACAACCGTGGAGCTATGGATGGCGAGATTGTGGGTTTGGGATGGCAAGCGTTTGAAAAGGACAAATGATGGTTTTTTGTTTTACACTTATTGTTTTTTTTTTTATTTAAATTTCAAACTTTGATTTGTATGTTTTTCTATTTTTTTTCCTAGTATTTTATTTGAGTTGGCTGTTGATTCATGGGATGCAGGATTCTATTTTGGTTTAGAAAGGTTTGTGCTTGTATTCTAATTATTGTATTCTACTCTTTGATTTTGGATTATTTATGTATGAATGTTGTAACTTGCAAATTCTAGTTATCTAGTTTGGGTTGGCTCTATTTTTCTTTCCAGTGTGTAAATGGTGAGTGGGAAAGTAATGTAAAATTGGTTCTAATTTTTTTTTTTAATTGAAGATTGAAAATTGAACGAACTAAAGGCTAGGTTGGCCTACCAAAAAAGAACCGATTGGTAGATATTCTGCATCAACCAATTAGTTCAATTTGATTGGTTTTTTGTCCAAAATCGACCACGAACACCCCTAGTCACTAGCTCAAAAAATCTCATCCAAATGCCCATTTCAACCATTATTTGCATGTTTTTACAAAGGAAAAAAAAAGGCTTTGACCAAAAAACAAAAATTATTTGAGCTTCCCACAAAAAGAAATAGTTATTTACTCTACAAAAAAAAAAAAGAAGAAGATATTTCCGACCCACTTTTGCAATTTGGTTACGATTTTATTCCGTAAGAAATAGGGTTGTTTTGTGATGCACCCTACAAAGTAAGGTGCGTGATGCACCTGATAGTGTATCATGCACCTGCTTTTACTCATATTTAAAAAATGTGGGTAAGACTTAAAAGGACCCCAAAATATGGCTAAATGCGGTGCATTAGTGGTGGCCGACGAATGAAACCTCACACTGAGGTGGCAGCTATGTCCAGCTTTATGGTTGTCGGCTCTAAGAAGGAGGTCATCTTCCTCTTGCCATGTCTGGCTGCCGTATCCTTGTCGGCAAAGGGGAGTGA
Organism: Pterocarpus macrocarpus; assembly: GCA_031439585.1. NCBI lineage: Eukaryota > Viridiplantae > Streptophyta > Magnoliopsida > Fabales > Fabaceae > Pterocarpus > Pterocarpus macrocarpus. The sequence goes on along the minus strand of CM062516.1, from coordinate 56,866,587 downwards.
TTTTGCTAGGTGAGGCTCCACCGTGTCACTCTCCTCACTCTTGAGACCTTTGTTTCTGCATTGAAGTGTAGGCCACATCGTATGCAGCGAGTTTCCGAGTAGGACGATTTGACTCACCAACAACTTAACATTGGTCATAGTATAAAGAACTTCGAGAAAGAGTAACGTCTTCCTCAACAATGTCGAGAGTGACCACCGCAAGTGAGAGATTGGGGTCGTCAACAAGGTCCCCAAGCCGAAACAAGATCTGCCATGTTATCGGCATCGGAAAAAAGGGAATGTGGGAATGTTACTCGAGCATGTTCAGCGAGGAACCACTGGACGTAGTTGCGGAAAGGGTTAGAATTGCATACACCCTTGGGTAGTCAAGATGGACCTTGATGGGTTCGACATAGGGGTTTCCGGGGATTTTGCAAAGGCAAAGTTTGGCGATCATTAGCGGAACTAATAGTGATAGGGTCTCTAAGGTGGTCGAGTGAGGAGGAGCAATGGTCGAGGGTGGGATGGCAGAGGAGGAGAAAGGAGATAAGGGGAGGCTGTTTAGCCACATTCTCAATTTCATTTAGTTATATTCTTAGGTTCCTTTCGCTATATTCTGATGTTCAGCTAGCCACATTTTTCGAATAAGGCTAAAAGCAGGTGCATGCTACACCAGTAGGTGCATCATGCACCATACTTTACATAGTACATTTAAGACAAAATCTAAGAAATAAATATCTTTTTTTTTTTAACATAAGTATTTCAAAAAGTGTTTTATTATAACATGTTTTAAACTTTGTTGCAATAAATTCCCTTAGGCCCAATTGAAGTTGGCCCAAGTAACTATTGGCCCAACAAAGGACCAAATGCGTGAGCCCTAACTCCAGGATTCCAAGAGACCGAAAATAGGAATTGCCCATCTTCCTCAATATCCCTATTTAACCAAGTATTCAACACCCAACTAAGGTATGCATTTTTCCATATTGAATTAACCTCTTGATCTCATGTCGATTTAATTATAGAAGTTCTTGCATGTACCATGCGAGCTTGGAGCCAGGAGTAACATTCCTTGATCATCAATCTGATTCTTAGGTAATTGTATCCTATTTGATTGTTGATGAACAAACTTAAAATAAGTTACTCCATCTTAAAAAAAGGTTAATTTAAATACTCTCTAACTCACGAAGCAAGATTTTTAAATTTAAATACCTTTTATAAGATAATTATTTTTTTGATAAATTCTTTAAGATAATTATTGATTATTGATTCACATAAAAAAATTATTGATTATTGATGAGTAGGTTATGTTAACAATAATTAATAAATAAGGTACCAACAAAAAAATAATGCTAATTGAACTGTAGTAGTAGTACTGTACTAATGAAAATTATATATATATATATATATATATATATATATATATATATATATATATATATATATATATAAAGATTTAAATGTTAATCTCATCAAAGATCTGTAAAAATATCTAATGAAATTTTCCTCTCAATTTTTTCCCTGCATTTGTTTTGGCACCCCCCGATGCATACATCGATTTAGCTGCGAAAAAAAGTATTATTATATTCGTTAATTTTTTGGTCAACTTACGTTCTTTCAAATTATTAATGAACGAAACAAAATGATGGGCCCTTGCATTAACGAACAGCTCCCACAGAAAATCCTCTCGGTGTGGAAAATGCCTCTATACTGCGCGCAGCACCTGTCTTGGTTTAGTTGAGACCTGAAATCAAATTTGATACATCTTTCTTTTTTAGATATTTGCAATATAACCCATAAAAGGATTCAAATCTTATCTTCAAGCCACTTCAGTGATATGATGGTTTATACATATACTTTATAATTTTTTTTTTTTTTGGGTATACCTCCATATACATTTACATAAATATTGCATCAATGACAACGGCAGAAGTAATAACTATAGGGTTTTATCACAGAGATTTAATTAAAAGTCAATTATAAAGTGACTAGTACATCGCCGTAACCTATTCTTTGGATTGAATCACCACAAATTGGTTTAAACTATTCCATCGAAGAGTTCTTAAAACATTTTTATAATAATTCCCAATTCTTGCAAATATAAAATGATCACTTTGTCTATATAAATTTGACCAGCTCGCAGTTGACTTTCATCTGCAAAGTGGACTGATTCAATTAATGGGATCATCGTAGTCCCATTATATGTACAAGTTGCAGCCCCCCCCCCCCCTTTCTTTTTTTTTCTCTCTTTTCTTTTTCAATATCTTCTTACATGCGAACTGTTGTAAATTTACTAGAGCATAAATTGCAAGTGTGCAACATGCATGGAGAGGAAAGAGCAAAGTCAGAATCAAATTACAAAAGAAAAAAAAATACTTATATCTATATACAACAATAAAGGTCATAATAATGAAAATGGCCTTTTGTTGGTTTCATAGGTCATAGTAGCAAATTAAAATCTGGTAGGAACACTTCTAACTCGATAAGGAAGTCCCACTAATTTCAAGAATTACCAGTACTGAAAAGTAAAAAATCAGCTCAAAGAAAGAAATATTATAAATTAATTATAAATTATTTATACACTTTTACTCAAAGCTTTGTAGATAATACTCCTGAAGATTTAGGGTGTGTTTGGATAAAAAATTTTGGAAAAAAAATTACTTGTTTTATTAAAAAAATCACTTTTGATATATTTAAATAAATTTTTTAAAATAATCAAAATTTCAAAAAAAATTATTTCCAATATTTTAATAGAAGCTAAAAAAAATAACTTCTAAAAAAAAATTTATTTTCAACTTTTTAAATTATATAAAAAAAATTAGTTTCATAATAATTTTTTTAAAAGCTGAAAATATGAAACAATCAAACAAACGCACTCTTAGTAGAACAGGTAAAATGACGAAAAGCTAACGAAAAAAGTCAACCAAAATATTTAATTTAAGCAGTTAATGGTATAACTTCAAGTATTAGCATAGACGACCAAATATGAAGTTGTTATTTTTATGAAAAATTCATATCTATCCTTCTATTAATTTTCTGTTTCTGATTCATTAAAAATTAAAAATTAATAATAATTAAAATTTAAAATGGGTTGCCTTTCGGATCAAACTGTAAATCAAAATAAGACTTTTTTTCAAAAAATAAAATAAAATAAAAATTTGGCATATGTATATTTGATTAGATTAAAATGATCCATTTATCAACATTTAATAGAAACACCTGAAAAGGGCACCAATGCTAGGATGACATAGGATCTTTTAAGTATCTAACCTACAAATCCGAAATTATATTAAGTGGACTTGGGCAGGTCTAGGAGTTAGATACGAATCAAATTTAGAAGGAAGCAAGGCAGAAAATAGTGTCCTTGTGTTTGTTGCAAAAATAAAAATATAAAATTGTAATGAGGAGATCCTAATGCTTCTTACTTAGATTTCATGACTTTTGGGTAGTATAATAAGGTTTTGTCCATATGACTAGGATCTTCCAAACCTATAGTAGCTTAACTGCTCGGTAGATTAAGAATCTTCAAGTGAGATATTGTAAATAATTGGACATGTCTAATGTATTGTGCATCATTAGTTAATAATTGTCAAATTTTTGTGATGACAAGACCACCAAATAGGGAATAGTAGTGTATGCATATTATTGAACATTCTGTTGAATCTTACTATGTAAATGAATAACATTTTATTTAACTAATTTAAATTTTTACTATATAAATAAATGAAAAATGCATGTCAACAAGCTTATAATGAAAACATAACAAAAAAAAAGAAGTAGAAATGAACAAGATCTAACCAGTCTGATAAGTTAACATATGTTGAAGTGAAAAGTTTGACCCGATATGTTTTTAGATTATACCTCATGCTAATTTAATCTCATGTCATATAATATTTTAAGACCTGTATTGAAAAGAATATAAAATATTTAATATAAAATAGAGTTTAATTGGTATGTATTGACAATATAAAATAATTTTATACTGTTAACTAATAGAAATAGGAAAAAATAAAAAATTATAGTGAGTCTCTTATTATAATGAGTGGTTATTTGGATAAGTTGATACTTTTCACTATTTCTATTGATTGATAGTGTAAAATTATTTTATACTATCAATATATTTGAATTAAATTTTATAAAATAACACAATATATATAATATGATAATAAATTTATATTAACACAATATGTTTGTAAATAGAATTAATTATTATAAAAATATATTGTAAAATATATTTTAGTTTTGTTTTATATTTTTAAATTTTATAATTAAATTATGTATAATATTAAATAAGATATTTAATATAAATATTAGATTGTCCTGGTCTTAGCCCAATATGTTTGAATCATAATTAAGGTGAGATTAAGAAAAAAAATAGTTCGATTAAAATATCGAACCAATTGGATCCACAAGTCAGATAAAAACTCATTAATAAATTTTTCCTGATTGATTCTAATTGAAAAAAAGTTAAAATACTAAAGAAAAATAATCACCCCATAAACAATGAAGTCAATGATATTTTCTTTTTTAAATTCTTAATGAAATGTTTCTCACTTTTTTGGTCTTGTCGCCACTGCTCTTGCTTTTTCACTATACGATGCGAAAAGAATAGTTCTGTCCTTTTATATTTGTATTTCTTTTGTCATAAAATTGTTCTGGTTCTTCCATTTTGCTTGTCGGGCCCAGTAAGAGCCCAATATTTTCGTCCCACCAATCTTTTACAGATCGGTGACCATAAATGCCACTTTACCAAAACAAAAGAAAAATGATAATGGTTATACATGAGTATGAAAAAAATTTAATTTCAATTTATTATTAATATAAAATTTTTTTATATAGATATTTAATAATATATTATTACATCAAGTAAAAATTTTTAATATAACCACTCACTATTTAAATAATTATATAAATAAAAAATTTTAATTAGATAACAGTATAAAAAAAATTTTATATTATCAATACATCATAATTAAATTTATATGAAAATATCCTCGACTCTATTTACAAGTTTGCAGATCAACTAATAATCATGCATCACGTTGTAAAAAATATATAACTTTTATAATAATTATTTGAAAAGATATGATTATTTTTTTTTTATCGAAAATAGTGAGATTAAGAATTATTTTTAAGGGATATTTTTGAGGGGATAGGAATCTAACGTTGGATATTCAAGACTCAAATGAGTCATGCAGGAGACAATCACTAGTGTCGATTTAACCGAAACAAATATAATTAGTTGATAATATAAATTACACTCAATTAATCATGTTGATTCGTTATTAAACTTTTACGGTAATTATTATAAAAATAATAATTTAATTTAAATATACTGATAATATAAAATAATTTTATATTATCAGTCAATAAGAATAATAAAAAATACTAATTTACACAAATAACTATTCATTATAATGAGAAATCTATCATAATTTCTCACCTTTTTTCTATTTATATTGGTTGATAATATAAAATAATTCTACACTGTTAATATATACTAATTAAACTCTAAAAATAAAATATCTTTGATAAATATAATAAAATATAATTTGATGAGCATATACAAAATTTATGTATCGAGTGTGGATTAAAATTAACTTATGTAAATATATGATTATTCTAATAACAATATGATATTAATTATCATATATTATTAGTATAAACATAATATATTATAGTACATTAAAATTTAATTTTATTAATACTGACCTTTTTTAAATAAAAGATTAATTTATATATATTAACCGTATAAAATAATTTTATATTATTATTTAATAAAAATATAAAAAATTTAAATTATATTAAATAATTATTTATCATAATAAAAAATTTATTATAATTTAATATTTTTTTTATATTTTTATTATATAATAATATAAAATTATTCTATAAAATTAACACATATAAATTAAATTCTTAAAATAAAAAAAAATAATAAAGATAGAATCAGGTGAGGGCCACGTGGTGCCTGCTGGTGGCCAAAATCATACAACCACATCCCACTCCCACAAACGTCGTGATGTCCATGTCCTCCTCCCACTACCGAAAACGGTCCCGTCGTAATCTGAAACCACCCTGCACCACTCCGCACGATATCCCACCCTCTCACCGCCATGATGTCTGAACTGAACACACTCACGCTCCCTTCTGCGCTCGGTAAAAGTTAGATAAAAACTGTCAATGGATGGTAACATCTAAACTGAAGTGATTCAAAAAAATAAAAAAAATCTAAACCGAAGGGATTTGTTAGCTGGGATCACGGGCAGCAATCTAAACAGTTAACAGCCCTTGACTAAACTTTGTGACAGGTCAACCCTGGAGGATAAAACCGTCATTTCATCACTCCCCGGAACGAGATAGGAAAAAGCATTCAGCTCTTGTTGGTAGTATTATATTACATTATTTGAAAAGACTAAGATTAAGATAATGACAATAATATTTTAGTTTCTCATAAGAAAACAACAATACGTTGGTTAATTGCTCTACATCAAAAAATAATATTTTAATTAATCGCTTTTTGAGTAATTAATGCTTATTACTCACTTTATACATACCAACACATATTAGTTACACTTATCTTGTTTTTCAACGAATGTAAGATATGTACCTAATATTATTATTCTATGTTAAATGATGTGTATCCGTTTTCCAATTAGTATAAATAATTAAGTAACATTTTTTTTTTCCATTTGTCAGCTTCTGGGTTGGATTTAATGAAGGGATCGAGTCCGCGTCTCCTCCAGAGTCAGCCTCTTTGTTTGTCACATAGAGAGAGAGAGAGAGAGAGGGCTTGTGATTTGTTGAAGAACAGGATCTAAAAGCGTGTTATCTGAAAAGACTTTTGCAACTTTGAGGTTCAGCTGCTACTTGTTCACCTTCTCATGCTCTTTTCTTTTGATTCATGGAAATTTTTGTAGTCTTTTTTGGCAACTGATTTTTCATTTTTCAACCATTTATTGTCTTTTATTTGCTGTCCCTATTTCCCCTGAGCTTGGGCTGTGGGAAACTTCAAGACCCAGATTTCTTTTTTTTTTTTTAAAGGGAGTCGGGTTGGTAGTTTTTGATGTTTTTTTATTCTGGGTTCTCTTTGTAGCTTCCGGAAGTTTCCATTTATGCACTATTGGTTTTATTTTGGTGGGTAATTTTGTGTATTTGCGATTTATATGCTCTCCTAAAAAAAAAAAAAATCTTGTTTTATGGTTGCAGGAGACTTATGGGTTTTTATTGTTAGGTTGAAGTTATTGTAAATAGGAAGGTTTTAGTGAAGAGCTCTGATCTGTTGTGTTCTCTTTGCGGATCTCTTATGTTTTTATGATCTCAGCGTTTTTAAGAGGCATAGAGGGGAGCCTAATTTTTAACTGAAGTTTGGTGTTTGAGGTTTGTTAACTCACTTCCACCTTTATGTCTTATTCTCTGCTTGTGTGCTCGTGTGAGAGACATTTCATTCGATTCCTGACCTTGTAACTTCCCCAACAAAATAATAGGGAAAGAGAGAGATAAACGGAAAATCCAGCAATTAGATTCCCTTCTAGAATTACGTATAGTTAATACAAAAAGAGATGTATTGCCCACCCTTTCTTGTTTATCTTTGTGGTGGAAAGGCTGGTTGACACAATTCTAATCTTTTAATTAAGTATGTTTATTTGGGTTTGATTGCTCATATAAGAAGCTAGATTTTGGAGGTTGAAGGTTATGTTTAAAACCCCCTAAATTTTTTCTGACAAAAGTCTGGAATTGTAGTATGCTTTAGCCTTTAGGTCCATGTGGGGCTTTCTTTTGATATGAGAATCTCCTTCTTTTTCACTTTGTGCTTTGCCCTATATGTCTTCCTTCCCTTTTATTTCTTGATCATTAAGTATTGAAGATGGAATTTAAATTAAAGATTGGTTTATTTGCAGCTCTTGTCTCTACACACTGCTAAAACTTGTGAGATGTGACATCTGCTAAGTAACTAGAGTGGAACGTTTATATCCTTTAAGTGATTTTGATGACATATTAGATTCTGGGGCTGTCAGTGTTATTGGAACAAATGTCCTTCCGTAGTATAGTTCGTGATGTAAGGGATGGATTTGGAACCTTATCGAGGCGGAGTTTTGATTTAAGGCTTCCTGGCCATCACAGGGGCAAGTCGCGTAGTTCGGTCCACGAGTTGCAGGATCAGCCTCCAGTTATACAGAACAGCCGGTGGGCTAGCCTTCCACCTGAGCTTCTTCGTGATGTTATTAAGAGGTTGGAAGCAAGCGAGAGCACCTGGCCTGGCCGTCAGCATGTGGTTGCGTGTGCAGCTGTGTGCAAAGCCTGGAGAGAAATGTGCAAAGAAATCGTCAGCAGCCCTGAATTCTCTGGGAAGATTACTTTCCCTGTTTCCCTGAAGCAGGTGAGATATTGTTGTTTTTATATCATGCCTCTTAAACTATTTTTAAATAATTGCTTTGTTTATAAACAAAAAAAAAAAAAAAGATATGAAGGTTTGAACATGAATTTTGCATTTTAATGTTTGAATGATTTTTGTTTTACAGCCTGGGCATAGGGATGGACCTATCCAGTGTTTCATCAAGAGAGACAAATCTAAGCTGACATACCATCTCTTCCTTTGCCTTAGTCCTGGTATGCTGCTTGTTAGCCAATGTTTATTTTTTTCCTGTGTTATGCATGATTCAACTCTGTGCCTAGGTTAACTGGAATTGTGAGCAAATGTTCCATGCTCCATGGTCAATCCTACTTTAACAACAAATGAATTTCATATTTTTTCTAATTTATTAGTGTTTTGTTTTAATTGTTTGCTATGCTGGCATAAGTATTTCCTTATTTGGAGTTTTAAATTGTGCTGTTAATACTAAAATATGCAATTAGCAATTTTGTGGTGTGGGGTGTCGTTGTCTCTGGAGTTTGTTCTGAAATCTGAATTCATAACTGTGTTCCTGTAGCCTTGCTTGTTGAAAATGGGAAGTTTCTTCTAGCTGCGAAACGGACCAGAAGAACAACATGCACGGAGTATATTATATCAATGGATGCAGATAACATATCGAGATCTAGTAGCACTTACATTGGAAAACTGAGGTGTGAGTTTCATTTTTTTTTTTCCTTTTTGTGGGTACACGATAGTTTTTGTGTGCATGACATTCATTTAGTGCTATTAGTTATGGTTTTTGACAAATTTAATTGACTTGGAAAATATCTAAGGTTTGCATTTTTTTTTTTTTTTTTTGGGTACAACCATCCAAGAATAAGTGTAGAAATTACTATTTCTTCTCTATCTTCAGCTTGTTTGGATTAGATTTTAGCCATGGTGAACACACATTATTATGCAATTTTAACGAAAGAAAACCATAGCTTCCTTTTGCAAAACGCCCATTAGCATTGGAGAATATTGAAAACAAACGGGATGCTTGCCATTATGTACTCATACTGTCGTAGTTGCCCCTTGTTTCAGGTCAAATTTTCTTGGCACCAAATTTATAATTTATGATACACAGCCTCCCTATAACAATGCTCAGCTGTCTCCACCAGGCCGAAGCCGTAGGTTTTATTCGAAAAAGGTTTCTCCAAAGGTCCCTAGTGGCAGCTACAATATTGCCCAGGTCAACTATGAGTTGAATGTCCTTGGTACTAGGGGCCCAAGAAGGATGCACTGCACCATGTACTCAATCCCTGTGTCTGCCCTTGAAGCTGGTGGCACTGTCCCAGGCCAGCCAGAGCTCCTTCCCCCCTCCCTTGAGGATTCTTTCCGGAGTATATCCTTCTCAAAGTCAATTGACCGGTCAACCGAGTTTAGCAGCTCCAGGTTCTCAGACATAATTGGAACCAGCAACGAGGACGAGGAAGGAAAGGAGAGACCACTTGTTCTCAAGAACAAGCCTCCAAGATGGCATGAACAGCTGCAGTGTTGGTGCCTCAACTTCCGCGGAAGGGTGACAGTTGCCTCTGTCAAGAATTTTCAGCTGATTGCTGCACCACAGCCTGCAGCTGCCGCTCCTGCAGGATTAGGACCTACACCATCTCAGCCATCACAGTCTGACCATGACAAGATTATTCTTCAGTTTGGCAAGGTTGGCAAGGATATGTTTACAATGGACTACCGGTACCCCTTATCGGCATTTCAGGCTTTCGCCATATGCTTGACAAGCTTTGACACAAAACTGGCATGTGAATAGTACTGCAAGAGATATATGTGGTAAGAAAAATAGGATTCAATCTCCATTTTAGGTATTCATAGGATGGTGAAGCTGCCTTGAGTCATTTTACACCTCATAGTCAAAACTGTAAAGTACAGGACAGTCTGTGCCCAATGTCCCATTCTATTTTCTTCTTTTCTTCTTTTCTTGGTTTCTTTTGCTATTTCCTTTTTCTTTTGAACCCTTAAGTTGGTATGCTTTTAAGTTTAAACTGTCTTTGTCAAACTTTGTTGATGTAGACTTGCATACTTTGTACGCTGTAATGAAAATGTGGTAGCATTCAATTTCTCCGATTGGCCCAATGTAAACATTTTTAATTGCTTTTGTGAGAGTTTGATGGGCACTAAAGCACCCTGTCAAGTGCCCAAAATTGCTTTACATTCTTACGATCCATCGAAGCTCCTATTGGATAAGTATGTCGGTTGTGCAAGATATTGAGAATAGTGTATTGCAGATTTACGATGGTTGTTGCTTTGCCATGAATTGTAAGATCCTTTCAATCTTTAATAGTTCGAATAGGGCAACTAAACGAAAGATCTAAAGCCACTGTCTGAGACCGTAGGCGCGGTAATAAAAACAAGGCGGTCATTTTGGTGCATCTTTTAGAGAGTTATGTCTTTTTGTACATAATTATTAGACATCATCTTAGGTATGTAGTATAAAATGTCTGGTTTATTTTTTTTGGTGGATTAAAATGTGTGGTTTAACATATGAATTTAATTTAAATGTACTGGTGGTATAAAATATTTTTATATTATTAATTAATAGAAATAATAAAAAGTGTTAATTTATACAAATAACTATCCATTATAATGAAGAATTTATCATGATTTCTTATTTTTCTCTATTTCTATTGATTGATAGTGTAAAATTATTTTACACTCTTAAAATATATCAATTAAACTCTTAAAATATTCAAAACTCATTTTTTTAGAAAAAATTACTTTTATTTCTTTCTTACTCAGTACACACACAAATCATTGTTGTTTTAAAAAAACACATTGTTATGTTCTTTATTTATTTATTTGTATGTATCTAATGAGTTACATGCTTTGTTGTAGGAGAGATAAATGGGCAGAGAGAGCGAGAACGATGTAACTGAATATAACATAGTAATATTTTTATTCTAGGGTGTAACTTATACGTGAAGAGATGGAATGCTTAAAATTTGAAAAAGAAATTGATGTGATTTTGTACAAATCTGTCTTTTGCACAAGTTTGTTAAAGATGCATTTGTTTTAACTTTTTAAAAAATGATTATAAAATTTAAATTTTATATATAATTAAAAAAATTAAAAATTAATTTTTTTTATACATTATTTTTTTTCAATTTCTATAAAAAAATCAAAAACATATTATTTTGAGATTTTGATTTTTTTAAAAAATTATCTTAAATATATGAAAGGTGATTTTTTTTAATAAAAATCACAAAATTACAAACAAACACTCCTAAATAAGAGTAAAAGGCGAGCTTTTAAGAACAAAATTAAAACTGGTATTACTTTTATGTTAATATTGAGATTTCAGTTTTTAAAGGGTTGTTTCAAACAAGGAGAAGCAGTGAAATAAAAATAAACATCTAAATTCAAATACTGACAAACAAACACTAAAGCACCATGTCAAGTGCCCAAAATGGCTTTACATTCTTTCAATCCGTCGAAGATCCTATTGGGTAAGTATGTTAGTTGTGCAAGATATTGAGAATACTGTATTGCAGATTTACGATGGTTATTGATTGATTTACCATGAATTGTAAGATCCTTTCAAACTTGAATAGTTTGAGGGCAAGTTCTTTAAGTGGGGAAGGTTGTGTTTGTCGCCATGGTAACCAAGTCTCGGCTATTCGATATCAAATCTAACAATTGAAAAATAACTCAATAAATAACTAAATTTTTGTTTTCTTTCTCATTTTCCCATTTTATCCTTCTCCCAACACCCCTCCTCCTTCCCGTAGATCCCCCCACCCTCTGGTGGCACAGCCGCCTCCACTATCCCCTACCCCACGCAGATGCCCCTTTCTCCTCTCCACTACTTCAACCTCCTCTACCAATGGGTTCCTTTTCCACGATATTCAGCAGATTCAAAATGACAAATCACTACCATCGATGCCATACGCATGGTTACACACTTTCTCTTCCTCACAATTTTGTTGTTTCAATTGTTTCTTTTACTTTTATTTTTTTTTCCCTAAACAAGCAGCAGACCTGCGACCCTTTCCTGCGCAAACAGCAACTTTGCCAATCACAAAGCCATTTTCCTCATGTGCAAATAGCACCACCATGCTTTTACCACAGCCATGCTCACCGCCGTGGACGCAGTGGCTGGGGCAGGGGACGCCGCCATGGACGCAGTGCCAGAGGCAGTGAAAGCGATGATAGAGTAGGACGGTGGGAGGTGGAAGGAAAAAAGAAAATAAATTGAGGGTACAACAGTCATTTCATAATCAGTCCACGTGTGGGGACAAACTCAACTTCCCCCACTTAAGAACTCACCATAGTTTGAATAGGGCAACTCAATGAAAGATCTAAAGTCGTTCTCTGAGACCGTAGGCGCGGTAATTAAAACAAGGCGATCATTTTGGTGCATTTGTTAAATAGTTATATCATTTTGTACATAATTATTGCACATCATCTTAGACATGTAGAATAAAATGTCTGGTTTATTTTTTTTGATGGATTAAAATGTTTGGTTTAAAATATTCAAAACTTTTTTTTTAAAAAAAATTTACTTTTATTTCTTTCTTACTCAGTATAGAATGACCAAGATATATAGACACACACAAATCATTGTTGTTTTTTAAAAAAACATTGTTATGTTCTTTTATTTATTTATCTGTATGTATGTAATGAGTTATATGTTTTGTTGTAGGAGAGAGAAATGGGCAGGGAGAGCGAGAATGATGTAACTGAACATAACATGGTAATATTTTTATTCTAGGGTGTAACTTATAAGTGAAGAAATAGGGTAGAAAAGTGTTGCATCAGGGAATGCTTAAAATTTGAAAAAGAAATTGATGTGATTTTGTACAAATCTGTCTTTTGCACAAGTTTGTTAATAAGAGTAGAAGGTGAGCATTTAAGAACAAAATTAGAACTGGTTTTACTTTTATATTAATATTGAGATTTCACTTTTTCAAGGGTTGATTTTTTTTTTTTTTTTTGGTGATTAAATGGGGTAAAAGCCTAAAAACCAACAAAAGTAAACACTAGCGGAGGCAAAGCAACCCCAACTAGATCATCCCTAAGAATAGATTTCAAATAAGGAGTAGTGAAATAAAAACAATCATTCAAATTCAAATAATGACTAACAGACGCTAAACAATCTGCTGTTTTGTTTGTCTTACGGTAGATCTGTCTCACCTTCACCTACCAAGTTTGTCGAAGTTAGTCTTGAACTTTGGGTAATAACCATGGCAAAGGGATGATGATTGTCCAACTCCTTATGAATTAGTGTAATTGCTGTAGAAGAATCCAATTCTAAAATCACCTCTCTGTAACCCTCATGCCAAGCCAATTGGAGACCATGAAAAGCTCCACAAAATTCTGCAACTGTGATGGGACAAAAAATGAAATGAAATGTGAAGCATTGAAGGAACTGCAAGTACTTCACGCGTAGGTGTTGCTTTGTACAGGTTCACCAGGAAAAAAAAATCGATTTACCTTTTTATGTTGTAGTAATTTCTATGAATTTAATTGAATCGTGAAACTACTAAGGAACCTACTAAGGAACAAGTACATAAACGGTACAAATCCAAGTGTTTTTGGCTAAAACCCATATGCTTTGCTTTCCCGAGTTCCTACACTGTAAAGTGATTATTGATCATGTTTATAATTGTTTCCAAACAGAGGATGTTTCTTAATTAAATTCTAACACAAAACAGGGCTATTTATATTTATTACAATTTTTCATTATGTGAATATACGATTATCAACATTCTCGAACAAAGCCCCCTAAATTCTAGAGTATTTGTGTTCAAACAATTTTTTTATAAAAAAAATTATCCCAAAAAAAATTTGAAAAGTTATCCTGCATCACCAACCACATGGTAATTTAATTTTTTTTGACGTGAACCACATGATAATGTAATCATTTATCAAGTGGATACTTTAAGGTATTATATAGTATGCCGATTAGAATTATCCTTTGTCATCTTTATCTTAGCCGGCCGCATCTTAGGAGTTGTTATACAATAAATTTTGTCAAATTATTTTTGGCCAACCACATGGAACAAGTGGTCCTATACTAGGCAACTAATAATTACTTCGTTGATTGTATATATAATTGGCTGGAAAAGTTTTCAGCCATGTATCCATAAAGTTGTCGATTTTTTTTTGGCGAACATATTGCCAATATATATCCTTCCAAATAACAAGAAGTCTATCCAAGCATACAGTCTGAAAAATGACAAAGTGAAACACTCAGAATCTTAACACATCTTTGCTGCTCAGCTATATTGATATACACACTTGGTTTGGTCCCCTTTCTCTTTACCCCCCAAAAAAAAAAAAATAATTTCTGGAAGATTATTAACTACTCCAACTAATCCATCATATTTTAGTTTTAAGACATTTAACAACAAACTGGTGGTACTGCATGATGAAAAATATGCTTAGTTTTTTTATCTGCTTTTTAACCATTATTATGTAATGTTTATATATTGGGTTTTTACTTTAGAGAAAAAAAAATAAAGAATCTGAACTACTAATAAGAAAATAATAGTTTACAATATATATATATATATATATATAATTTTATAAAAAATTACTTTCTTAATTTTCTTACCCAGGGGTGGAGCCAAGGGAGCCTTCTGTCGGCCATCCCCCCACCACCCCCTCCCCCCAAAAAAAAAATTGAGGTTTTCTTTATATATTTATTATACTGGATGTGCTTCCTTCAATAAGATTATGATCAAGTTTTCAAGCATGGCCTTCCTGAATTGGAATTCCTAGCTCCGCTGTTCTTACCAACAAATTGAAATTCCTTAGATTTCTGTTTAAAATAAATATATTTTCTTTAGATGAGTCCCAATTATATTCTTCTCCGGTGTACAACAAGTGACAAATATATTGAAAGAATATACCACATACGTCGTTCTCGAAAAAAAAAAGGGGGGGGGGGGAATACACCGCATACGTATTTGAGTGCAGGATGATTTTGCATGGACGGTCTAGAAACGTAGGCTAGAAAGGATTATTCCCATAATTCATTAAAGAGCTAAGATCAGAACCTGCTCAAAAACTGATGAAGCATCCCCCCCCCCCCCCACACACGCACACATATAATATGTAGCATTTAGATGCGCAGCAGCATTAATGATTAACACATTAAAATGTTATAGGGAGGGCAATATATATACTTGTACAAAAGGACTTTGATACCTACAACCTGATATTATACATATCAATATATGTGGATCTTGTCAAATATATGGGGTATATTACAGGTGTTGCAGAGAGATCAACGTAGGTTGACCCATGGGGTTCACCCTCCCCTTGACAGAATTACGAGAAGTGAGCACTGCTTGCATGTTAATTATATTCTCCTAGTACGCAGTAGTACCATTACCGTACATGATGATATGATGCTGGCACAGATGAAGAGGATGGAGCATGCATATCCTGTTATCCATCCATGGATCATTCTTGACTTGATGATACGGACCTCTTCAAACAATTTGATGCCATATAACATAGATGCAGTGTTGTTGTCAGAACTCTCTAACGATTGTTGGAGTTACAGCTAGAAGAGTCAAGGAGAAAACATGGGCATAAATTTCTCCCTCCATCTCCCTCCCCCTCCCCCCCCCCCCTTCTTTCTCTTCTCTTCTCTCTTTTTTCTCACTCCATCTCGCATGCTTGGCGTGGATGCAAAGTACATTATATAAGAATGATTGTTCAATGAAATAAAGCAATAGAATACTATGTTGATAATTCAATTAAGAAGTGTTAGGTTCATATAGGCAAAGTAATATGATTTAACTCTTGTAGGTATTATTTATCTCAAATTTCTTTCTTTTTTTGTTTGAAAAATATTATTTATACACCCAAAAGCAAATATATTATAAACATATTAGAAAGAGAAAGACACAAATTTTTAGGTTATGATTGATATTGAGAGAGAAAAATAAAAGTTTATCTTTTTTTCTCAACTATATTTAGAAAATGTTTACTTTTGGATATATAAATAACACTTTTTTTGTCGTTTAATTACTCCTAATCCATGTCTCATTAAGTAAATTTCATTAAGATGTAACTCAGTTAGGTCCACAAGATGATAGTTAGGCTTAAAGAAAAACTAATCTAGATTGAAATCTAATATCAAGAGTCAATAACTATGACATATTAACTTTTAAAAATCATAAAAAATTGTTTAACATTTTTCTATATAAATTTCGTGGATGGCTAGTAGGCCACATGGTTTGATGGGGTTATAAGTGGAAGCTACCTTCATTGCCCATATAAATTAGCTTTAAATTTAGAAAATACGAAAGTTAACTCAAAGATTAATATATGTGAAGAGTAGTATAAAATTTTTTAAAAACAACCAAAACTATAGAAATTATATTTTAAATTTTTAAAATAATTCTAAAATTTTTCTAAAGAAATACGCGGAAAGATTCTTTGCATAATAGTGTAAATATTAATATATTATACCCTTCCTTATCACTGCCTAATTTTTAGTAGAGTGGTCATTCTTAAAACATAAATTGGAGACAACAGTCTTGAAAAAACAAATTTAATTAAAGCCATAGTATCGGGCCCACAATTGGAGTCTTGGGTTGGTTTAATTAAGTAATGGACTAATAGAGTTATTCAAGCAAAAAAGACAAGCATAAAAATTATAATAAAATGTTTTAATCATTATTTTATTGAAAAAACCATAAGATATTATATAATATTTTTTCATAAAAATGAATCTTTTTGTTCAACAAATTTGATCGTTCGCATTATTTAGCATAGATATTTCAAAGTCTATTATAACGTATATTTATTTCTGCAATGACCAACTCCTTCGAAGATAAGTTTAAGTGAATATTTTTTTATTTTAAATATAATATATGTAGAAACTTTATAATCTTAAATGAAAGATAGGAAATAAAAAATTGTTGTCAAGAAACAAACATCCATTAATATCTATTTTCTAGATAATAAATAATGATAAAAGAAGTACTATGGGTCTGGCTGCTTTTCGAGTTTCTGTTTGGACATAATATATATATCGTAAATCATATGATTCGGGTTTTGGAGCTCGCAGGAAAGGAGCGGTTAATTTTATATATATATATATATAATTTGCACGTAGGCGATAATATGTATATACAAAACATTATTTACATAGATAGAATCATAGACATATGATCATGAACCCAACCTTGTTGCAAAGGCCAAGTTTCACATCCAACTAACACAAAAAGGTAAGTCTTGGAGACCATATTTTGGTGGATTGTCAGATAATATTGTGGTCCCAAACTAACGTCATGCGCACACATGCATATATGTCAAGAATGAAAGATATAAATTTCTTTATGTTATGGTCTTGGTTGGTGGAGCACTAGTTGGGGAGCTAGATTTTAATATCATAACATGCTCCTAATGCATATACATAGGTGGCATTACAGTTCAACACCGAATTGCATTGGATTTGGACTCAGGCAGTGGTCTGGTCGGTCTTCTCCAGTAGTGCTGTTGAAACGTTTTGGAAGATAATGTCACCGCTTGACGCTTTGCAGCCCCACTAATAAGAAGCACCAAAATGGACAAAAAGGAGGTCATCTACATCATAGTGTGTTTCACCACAATGCGTGAAGCCTAATTGTAGAGAAGATAGAGTGCACTAGATAAAGGGCACTATGTTAGTTTTAAAAACCTTGAGAGATTGTACCTTTAATAACCCAAGATAAGTTATATGTAATGATAAAATAGCTTATAACAATTCGTTCTTCAGACTTTGTTTCACCAACCAACCTACACACACAACATAATTGCCCTCCCGAAATTCCTAATTATATGCTTCAGCTATTGCTTGATTCTTGGAATATTCTCAGTCTTCCTATGTTATTAATTAATTGTGAGGCTTTTGTTTGTCAAAAATGCCTTAATGATATAGATGTACATATTTTTTCAGTACAGAAGAAAATGGAAGGCGACCCCCGGGGAGGGGGGGGACAAGAAGAAAAACATAAGTAATCCCTTGAAATACAGTGCCTACTGCATTAGCTATCGCTGAATAGCCCTATGGCTGGGGTTGCAGCATCCCAAACACGCAAGTTATCCATACTGGTTCCACCATGGCGAGGTAATCAACAAAAGCATTGACTAAAAAATATCAACAAAAACAAGTTACATATGAAGAACATGCATTCCTCTTAGAGACCTATAAGAGCCCACTAGTATATTACGAGCGGTGGATATTATAGGCTCTGATCACCTAGTCGATGGAAGAATCACCTACGTGAGAGATATAGCAGAGAAAATGTTATAATCAATTAATGCTCATCTAGCATTCAGTCATAGTCAAGCTTATACATTATCGCTGAAGTTAGTTTTTTAGATCATAAGATACAGTTCGGTCGGTTTGAATCATATGTAAAGATTACCAATATGGGATTGATCAATATAATAGGTACCTTAATTTTTTAATCAGGTCATGAGTTCAAGTCCTAAAAATGAAAAAAATCTTTATTATGAGACTTTTACTACTTTTAGACACTTCATTTAGGTCGAGTCAAATTAGTCAGATTCTTGATAATAAGGGTTGAATACCAGCAATTCTATCGAAATTAAAAAAAAAATCATATATAAAGATTATGTAGTTATTTTTTAAGAGTTGTTTTCCTAAAATTTATACTCACATTTTATACCAAATTATATAGTCAGATTACTTAAACTTTATTTAACTTTAAATATCGATGATTTAAATCAAAAGAGTAAAGTTAGTTTCTAATTCACATTTCACTTATATTTTACAATAATTTCTTTGTTAATAAGTCATTGAAAATTATCTAGTGTTTGAATATTTTAGGAGTATGTCACTATCCTAAATTGAAACGGACTTAGGGCCCGTTTGGATTTATGGCTTTGTGGCTGTGGGCGCTTCTAAAAAGGAAAATGACTTTGTGCAGTAAATGGTAGCGTTTGTTGTAACTTCTTCCAAAAGGCCTTATGAAAAAGCGCTTTGGAAGAAGATTCTTTGAAGTTACTTTTCATTTTAGAAAAAGCGCCAAAAGTAATCTTACTATTACTCTCACATCAACAACCAAAAGTAATTTTACTTTATCCTATCCAAACAAAACTCATTCTCCTAAACTTACTTTTGACATACTCAAACCAAACAAAAATCATTCTTTTAAAAGTAATTCCTCTAAAAGGCCTTCTTTCAAAAGACCTTCTTTTAAAAGATCTTCTCCCAAAAGTTACACCAAACGGACCCTTATTCGTTAACTTCCTTTTTTTATGTCCAAAAAAAAAGTCAAGCTTATACTTTTGCTAAATTTTAATGTTTTACATTCATGTGTGTCAAAAATGATCTCACACATAATTTTATGTTTATCCACACAACATGTGATGTTAGAGATGTTGAAAAACTTCATTAATTTTTTTTAAAGGAAGAATATCAATATAGAAAATGAAAATCTCTCCAAAAAAATAAAATAAAAGTGGGTTTATTCATTTCCTAAAAATACTTATCAAGAATTATGTTGAATATTATAAAAATATCATCTTTCCAAATTTTTCTAATGATAGCATTATAAAGTTAATTAAATTTGACGTAACACTAGCTAATTGTATTGCAAGTAAATTGCAACTTTAGGAGAACATCCATGGTAATGTTCGGAATTAAAATCTTTTTAGTTATTATGCAAACTTAATTATCATCATCTTCAATCCAAAATTTCATCAACAATTACTTTTTTTGAAAACAAAAATTGGTTCAACTTAAGAGACATTGTACAAACAAATTAAGAAATCAAGTTTGCTGACGGAAATTTAAAAAATATTATAAAAATATCTACAAAAGCTAGTTCAAGAAATAGCTGAACGAAAGTTAGAGTCACAATTTATGAAAATAAATAAAAGTTAAAATAATGATTTTCTATTTCTTTTTTTGGTCAGAGATTTTCTAAAATTTATTGTATCCGAAACCCACGCACAAACACACACCTGGTTCTGTCGGCCCAAAAGCCACATTTTGCAATATCTGATCAGGAACCTAAGCCCGGCCCGGGTAGGCCCAGTTAAAGCCCACACGACTGTGATATAAAGCCATGTCCCTTTCATAGTCGCCGTTGAAAGAAAAAACCCTTAACTTATCGTCCTTTTCTTTTTCCTTCTCTGTTCTTTCTGCTTCACTTCACTCTCTGTTTTCACTCCTCTCTTTTTCTTTTTCTTTTTTATTTATTTTCTTTATTATGGTTATTGTTATTATTATTATTATTATTATTATTTTGTTGTGCTCTGCGATGAGGGTGAATGGTGATGCCCAATGATGAACAACTCAGAATGTATTGAGCAGTTTTGCCGTGGTTTATAGTTTGTCATTTGCCTTCTGCCATCTCTCTCTGTCTCTCTGTCTCTCTCTGTCTCTCTCTCTCTCTCACATGCACACATACATACACACACACACATATATATATATATACATGGATTTTCAACTCTGAACTTTCCATGTGATGATGATGATGATGATGATGATGATGATGATGATGATGGTGTTGTGGAAGGCTTTTGATGAACGCCACTGGCTCTATAACTGTCTATGATTAATTCTAAGCTATGAGATCTGAGGGCATTTTCTGCTTATTCTTTCAATTTATTGTTTTAGAGCCCGGTTTTTGTTGTTGGTTGGATTATGCTCTTTATATAGTTGTTTAGGGTATGGTTTTGTGAGGGGAAAAATTTGGGATTTTTTATTTCGAATGATGATGCGTGCACTGAGCTGTTGGAATTGCTTTTATTTTGACTGCATTATTGATAGAATTGCACGGACTAGAAAGGTATATCTAATCCCCACAAGGTTTTTTATTTTTTTTATTTTTATTTTTTTTTGGGGGTGGGGGGAGGGGAAGTTTTCGGTGTACATTAATATTTGAACCATATATATGCATGTAATTTAAATGAGTTTTTGACACTTGTTGTTGAATGCTGATTAGTGTCAAGTGATAACACAATGTGCTTGGTACACTTTTCTTTTTAGCATCGTATTAGACATGGCCTTCGTCATCTGCTTCATTATTCTCTGTTGATTTTTACCTTTTTCTTTCTTTCTTTATTTTCACGTTGCTTGCTATGTGCAGAGACGACAATAATTTGGTGGTTAAACTGCCAATGACCATAGACAAATTTGAAATTCTGAAATATGATGGGGGGTTTTTGTGTGGTTTGATACGATGCTCGTAGTGACTTAAATTTTGCTTTAGTTAACTAATTTATATGATTTATTAATTTGTTATTTTTCTTGAGGGGATTCTTTGCTTTTTACCTTGATCTAAAACTTCAAAATTTTAAGTAGATAACTGAGAGTTGAAAACATATACTTTTACTTTTTGGACTGAAATAGTGATAATTTTAGCAAATTACTTGTCTTCTATTGCTGCCCGATGATGGACAAACACACCATTGAACGGCTAGGTGGTTTTGTTCATAACTGGAGCTGCACCACTCTCTCTCTCTCTCTCTCTCTCTCTATGTTTGTGTTTACATATATATATATATATATATATATATATATATATATATCTTGCAGATGGTGCATGAAGGCTGTGAATAAAACCAGTAGCATAAGCTGTAGATGATTTGTAGTTAGCTATGAGGTCTGAGGGCTATGCATTCCTTTTTCCTGGCTAAGTGGCTGCATGAGTTAGCTTCTTTTTTTCGTTTTCTGTGGTTACTTTTTAAATTGTTTTTATGTTTCTTTTTGGCTCCAAGTCTCTAAAGTGATCCCCAGTGATGCGAACTTAAAAGCTATATTGAGCAGTTTACCTTGGTTTTAGTTCCATATTTTTGCTTTCCATATCACCAGCACTATAAGTGCTACTGCTTCAAGCATACATGCGAATTTACATCTCCAAACATATATATGTACTTATAGCTTCATACATACTTTTGCTTAACCCTGTGAAAACAGTAAGCCTTTGTATATCTGGTGATCTAAGAACCTTGACTACTTCTGTTTCAACAATCAAGGTAAAAGCCCAAGAGGAGATCTGATATGCCATAGTGTTCTAATTTCCATTCAGTAAACAATTATCAGAACTTCAGAAATTTTCATCTTTTGCATTTAATGTTGACAAGTGAGTTGTTTTTTTCCTGCTTTACTGTATTTGCATGGTATAGCATTAAGGAAGTATCATGATTCTTGAATTATCTTATGGGCATTTAAGGAGCTTATCCTTATCATTAAGGAACTGTCTTGATCTTATGGGCAGTCTAGGAGCTTGCCCTCTCTGGTTGCACATAACCTTCAGACTGTTTCGGCCTTCAAAATGATCATACCAGACTGGTCTCTTATGTGTGAGTTCATTGATGAAGTCTTGTACGGTATTGCGGTATCTTATTATTGAGGTTTTTTCAGCTGCTTTATGTTTCTAGTATTTCCACCTGTGTCATAACAGTTGCTTTATATTGCTTTTCATTATTATTTATCAATGTAACATGATATTTCGATTAGCTTGCTGCACATTGAGCTGTATGCTTGTTTTCTTGCTTTTATGATTGCTTTGCAATTTCTGAAACTTGGATATGGAATATTTTAGTTGGCATTTTACCGACATGCTGTGTCCACTGCAAATTTAATCTTTTGCCCTCCATATGCATTATAATCCTATATCCTGCCCAATGATGAAACAAATTGAGTAATGAGCGGCTGCACGGCTTTGTTCATAACTGGACATGCACCAGCACCGCTACCGCCACGGCCACCACTATCTTCGCCGTCGTCATCATCATCAGCATCATATCTATCTCTCTCTCTCTCTCTCTCTTTCTATGTCTGTGTGTGTGTAAATGGTGCACAAAGGATGCGAATGAAGCCTGTTGCAAAAGCCATAGATGAATTTTATTTAGCTATGAGATCTGAGGGCTTTGCATTCATCTCCCCACCTCCCCCCCCCCCCCCCCAACCAAAAAAAAAGTTTACTGGGTATGAAATCATTTTTCATTCAAAGAGCCTTCCCAGACTTCAATTTTCATTACAGCATATGAACAGAAACTTGTGCAATACTGCTATGATTCCTATTTTTCTTAACTCTGATCTGAGCATCTTGGCTGGATGCTTCGGTTTGTTCTGATTTATTTTTGGAGTTGCTCTGATGTGTAGTTGTTGATAGTATTTGCTACAGCGATGGTGATTGCAAGAGGCTTATGTGCTATGCCTATACATGTGGCATTGCAAAGTGAAAGAAGAGTAGAGAAAGAATCTGATAAGGTTATTAAAGATAAACAAGCTGTTGTTATGCAATATGGACTTTGTTGCAGTTCTGTGTTCTAATAATTGGCTATTGTTTGATCTATTTTCACTTGCAAAAGGAGTTCTAATTAAATCAACATGGAAGTACTGTCTCTGTGCATGTCCCCCTGGATTACTAAAAACTCATTCAATGTTGACATATTTATGAATTAAGTCATTTATGTTGTGTCTATGCCGAAATAAGCGATAGTTTCAAACATGGATTACTATTGAGTTATTTGGTTGCATGAGCCATAATTTCAATTTGAATTAAGTTTTTAATATACATCAGTGTATCTGCAAATATATGTCATTTTTGAACTATATTAAAAATTTTATATGTGCTACATTATGCTGTCTGATACAGCAATAAGCCAGTTAAAAAGAGATCTTTTATGTAACTTTTTTAATTTTTTCCTAAAAAACATAAATGCCATTTTATGTTTGGATGTAATATTTGAGATGCACCTTTTTTATATAATGTTTGGGCAGCTTCCCCATATTATAACAAAGTTTTTTTTTTTTTTTTCAAAATAAAATGCTCAAAAATCTACTAGGAAAAATAACAAATTTGTTCTCTCTAGTACTTTGGCTTTTTATTTAATATTCTTCCTTCAAACACACTAAAATATACTAAAGTTTTTTATTTTTCCCCAAAAGATTTTGTTTAGACAAGTGCATCAGGTAGACTAGACGTAAGTGTGCTGTTTGCTATTAACAAATATGGTCTGATGTTGCATTTTATCTTTCTCAACCCCTCTATATTTGTAATTGGAAGGATAGATATAGAATATAACTTGAATTCTGAAGGATTTCTTTTCATCGTGAAAAAAAATATATATATAGAAAGCTTCCTGTGTAGGGTAACTGAGTATATCCATATTGTCTTTGCCTTAACAATGTTCATATTAATTCAACCGTCATGGAACATCTGTTGGTTTGTGATCAAAAGTATATAATTCTAAATCTTTTCTCACACAAAGTAAGCTTTTCATTATGTCTCCATCGACCGTTTAGCATCCATGTATATGATCTACACCAATTTTATGACTATCTTGGTCTTTCTGAAAAATACCATCCATTCTTTAGACTTATGCTGAGGTAAGTAATAACCTAGCCCGGATAATTAGGTAATTATCTGTCAGCAATTCATATCTTATTTCCCAGCGTCAGTCTAATGCTTTCATTTATGCTAATAGAATTTTTTTTTTAACTGGTTAAATAAATGATGTGTCGTTCCTATGATGGATGTGTTTTGGCATTTGTGTTTTATAAATTATTTGGCTATCAAATGCAATGTTTTCGGGAGAGAAATTATGTACCTTTCCTTTGTCTTAAACTTTTGAGTAGTTCTTTATGTTTGTATGTTGCTTATTTTCACCTTTCATTTCTAGTATATTTTCTTTGTCTATTAGAAGTGCCATTCAATTTTCCCTTGATGAATTGACTGTCATAATCTCTTCTGGATATGCCCAGTGATGAATGCTTATTGTAAACTGGAACTTTGAACATTATTCAAAGCCTTTCCATCCCTTCTGCCTTTCTTCCCACTGCCATCAATAAGTATGCTGCTACTGCTGCTGCTGCTGTTGTTGTTGTTGTTGTTGTTCCTCCTCCTCTTCTTCTTCTTCTTCTTCTTCTCGATATCACTCTGTTATTATTATTATTATTATTATTGTTCTTAACATCACTACAACTGGCAGTGGGTAGAGATGGTGGAGTTTGTTGGGCTGTGTTTACTGCCTTGATGGATGTTGAGAGGCTTTTATGAATGTTGATAAAGTGCTAATCTGCTGATATCTGAGGGCATAGTTAGTATTCTTGGTTCAAATAATTTTATCAGCGTGTTGTTGGGTCTATTACTTTTATTGCATTCTTGGTGTACTAGTGCTAGTGGTCAGATATGTTCTATTGATGGATTCCATTACTTTTCTTCATGATGACACATCTTTCATGCTCCTTGTCTTCCTCCATTTGGCTATCTAGCCATCTATCTTTTGTCTTCATGCCACTGGATGTGTCTGTCTGAGATGGAGAGAGTTGGCAAGAAGTTTAGGTGAATTGCCACTTTCAATATTAATTGCAGGTGATTTATACTTGGATATGGGATTGGAGGGTTCTGATTCGCACTTCTTTAGTGAGAACTTCTGGGACGCTTGAGTGCTTGACTGTTTACGTGTTTGATGATGTCTTAGCCATTGGTGTTTTATTGTTTCGTCTAAAAGATGCAGTTAAATTGTGTGTTTCCATTAGCTTATTTTGTGTTGAAAACACTAATAATAAAAGTTTGAGAAGAGAACGTTTGATACAAAAAAGAAAAAAGAAAAAAGAAGCCATTATTCCCTAGGAGATACATAAATCCTAACGTAATCATTTAGCGAATGAGCCTTGCATAAAATACTTGTACGTGTGCTTTATCTGTTTTTATGCTTTTCCAAAACGAACAGGAAGACGAGAAAATATACTTCTTGAGTTTATGTTTCAGCTTGTTATTACCGAACCATTAGCTGTATTTTTTCATTTTTTAGGCGCACGTTTTCATTGAAAATTAAGATGACTTGCGATAGCTGTTGATTGCGACTTGTGACCTCGTTGATACTTGTAGTTGTTGATTAACTTAAATCATACGAACAGTGATTACCAAAATCCTGATAAAATACATTACATGTGTGTATGGATTAATTTATTTTAGATTTATAAAAGTTCATAGTTAGGGAAAAAAAAAAGTAATTATTTTATGGAATAATGTTTTGCCAAAAATATGCTCCGACTTTACTTGAGCATCATTATATAGTCATTAATGGGCCGACAAGCGCCATTATTTTCTATTTTTTTTTTTTATCGTTTCTTGAAATGCTGTTATATACGATTCTTGATATTGATTCCTGACAATGTAAGCTTTACCTTTCCCTTGTATGTTTCTACCTGGTTAAGCTTTCAGCATCATGTCCTACCTTTATCATATATTGTTACCGCATTTCAAGGAGTTAATTTCTTCCGTTTCTTTCATTAAGGCTTGTTTGTCTCCCCGTGCTTTGTTGATGATTGATTCCGTTGGAAAAGGAAGCGGGTCAACTGCTTTGGAGTTGCTGTGATGAGTGTGAGATTCCAAATTTCAATCTCTGCTTTTACCTTTCTTCTCTCCTTCTCATGACATAATTCCCCTGGACTTAAGCTATGGAATTCAAAAGTGTATGAGCAGTGCATATTGTAATCTCTGACGTTAATGCTTTTGTTTTGTCCCTTGTTGAGTGCTTCAAATCGTGGAATCTTTCAAAGGGTCAAGGGTCAAGGATGCTTGCTGCCAAAGGGATGGTAAAATTGCATCATGCTGTCTTGTTGGGGAACTGTAGAGATGAGGAGAGGTGTTTGGCCGTTGTGTGTAGGAGACAAACAAGAGAAGGGTCCCACCAATTGAAATCCCTTTGGAAGAAAGAATAATCAAAGAGAGCCTTATCCTGTTCCCTCCCACTCTTAAGGCCAATAAAAAGGGGGTATTAAACGGTCAATCGCAGACCTTCAAACAGTTTTGTTCATTTCCTCAAAATGTTTTACAAGGCAACGGATTGAGGTTTGAAACATGCTTGAATGGAGTAATCATGTTAAAATATAAGCTCTTTGAATGGATAATCCTCTCCTTGTAAACCTTTATCCAATGAAAACATAATTTCTATAATATTTTCTTTAATCATTTTTTACGCCTTGACATATGGAACATGTATTTCATTCTTCCAGAATGTATAAGTGTCCGCGGCGTTTTGTCTTGCCAAAGTGTTTTACGACACGACCAAATCATATTCTAGATATTGCATTTAGTTATCGAGTTATTGAAGCTATCCTATTTGAATTGTCACTTTTTGCGGCTCCACTGTTGCTTGCTAGAAATATGTACTTTTCTACTGGTAAATCTAATTTTCTTAAATATGTCAAGCTTGAATAGGATATTTGATTTTTTTTTTGTTTTTATTTTCAATTGATAATATTAATTATAAATCATCACCTTGCTCTTGGTCTGCTTCCTTTTTGAACTTTTCTAAATAACTGCACATGCAATTTTGGACTGCGGTACTGATTTGATAAAGAAATATTTTTTGTACCACTAGGATAGATAAACATCTTGAACATTCAGAGATAGAAAAGAGAAAAAATAAAATTGTAAAAGAAAGTGAAAAGAGTGAAATGATTGATGGAGAGAGAAAATGCTAAGAGAGAGTGTTGGGGTGTTGAAATTTTTGGTATGTAAAAATAATATATCTCTTTGATAAAATCCTTTTTAAAAGAGCAACTCCATGATTTGAACCCTAATATATAAATTCCTATATATGCTTGACTTGTCTAATAATCAAAGTTCAATATTATGTTCATTGACTTGTTATCAATCATTCCTATATGACCTTTGTCTGATGAAATAGGCTGCGCTCAGCAGTGATCTAATTGTAATGCAATTATTGGCCAACAACAACAGTTCAAATTGGCCATCTCGACGTAGAAGGACTGTTTGATTTTCATATGATAAGATAAATAAAATACTCTTCTAGCTGTGTATAGGACATAACGAGCGAAGAACTAGAGGCATTCTTTTAAAACTTCATGATTGAAGAATATATAACAATATTTTCTTTGAGCATGCGTGAATTTGCTTTAGAAAAGAATGCACAAAATTGAAGAAATTGACCGCATAAAAAGTGTAAATAAAAGTAGTTAAGCGCTTATTAAAACCTTAGTATGTTCAATTAAAAATTAAATATTATAACATTTGTTTTGTAAAACTAAAAGGAGACGTTTGTAAGCACGTAAGTAAAAGAGGAAAAATACTTTCTTATTTGCCGAAGAAGTTTCTTCGTCCATAGAGTATTATAACCTTTGATTTTGGTGCAGAGAGAGAGAGAGATAAGAGGAGAATACAGGGCGGAGACCCTTTGATGGAGTAAGAAATTTCATATTCCATGAGTACAAAAGAAAGAAATACATTTATAAGGATGCAAATAATATAAATGTTTTATTTATGTACTAATTAAAGTGTAAACAACAACTCTTTTTGCTGTACAATTTTTTTTAAAAAAAAAGATAAATATAGAAAGAAAAGTTTTACCGGGGGTGAAGCAAGCATGTGCATAAATCTCATCAAGTGTTCATTACTTACTAGTTTTAGGATCACAACTTGATGCTTAACCTCCAAGTATTTGAGTACAATAATTCCGGTATGCATCACATCTGCATCTAATTAATTTAAGGGATAATGTCTGAAGATGGATCTTCAGCGTCTAATTTGAATAAAAGAAACTATGGATTGACATGTTAGTATGTATTGTCATGCACATAAATCAATCAACTCAAGTTTCCAAGTAGATATTAGTAATTGACTAAACAATAAACTGAAGCTATTCATCCTGTTCCTCCCACTTTAGTCATTAAAAAAATGGAAGACAACAAAGGATATACATGAATGGACTTTGGGGGGCGTTGTGATTTTATTTGGTGTCTAAAAGAAAGGAATGAACTTGTTAATACAATGTGATGGGCTTGCCAGCCTTGAGCCAGTGAATCAATGTGTGTCATATATGTCTTCATTGCCTTGAGATTATAAAAGTGGACTTGTCAATTACTTTTTTAATATTTGGGAAATCACATTCACATGGCCCATAAGTGCAATTTATTCGTTGCTTAAAGAAGAAAAGGCACATCTAGTTTAAGGACTAATCCATGCTTATCGATTCTAGGGGAGCGCAACCCACACGTGAGATTGTTTAAATAGAACAAAGACTGAGGTTGTGAAGTTGATGCTCTAATTTGTTTCTCCAAAGTTGTGGGGCTCCATCCATTCTGTTCATTTCATCCTTTTCTATAGTATTTCTTTTCTTTTCTACAGCATAAATAAATATGAAGATAAGGTGCCATTCATCACCAACTCATAGCTTGCTGGAATCTGTAAGAGTCAGAGTTGAATGTTCCTCTCAAAAAATTAAATTGAATGAACCATAGTAATCATTGGACAATGAAATTTCTGTGCTTTGGGTTCCATATTCCACAGCCAACGGTATATCGGCTTAATGTATTTCAGCGTGAAATGCACATTGATACTTAAGTTTCCAAAAAATGGTTTTGTCGGCAGTATACTTACATACGTATTACATGTGGGTTTAATTTGGGATTGAGTATGTAAGCACAAGTTCTTTCGCGTTATCACCAAATAATATTTGAATTTAATTTAAATGTACTGACAGTGTTAAATAATTTTACACTATCAGTTAATAAAAATAGTAAAAAGTGCCAACTCATATAAATAATTACCCATTATAATGAGGGATCCACCATAATTTCTCACTTTCTCCTATTTCTATTGATTGACAATGTAAAACTATTTTATACTATCAGTACATATCACTTAAATTCATAATATTTATCATGTCACTCAAATAATCTAGTTACAACAATTATATTAAAGATTTAATTCTTTTAATAATATAATAATAAATTAATGAAATGCTAGCTACAGTATACAAAAATATACTGCACTAAATAAAAATGAAATCATTTACGTAGAACCCTTCTTAGGTTAAATCAACAACAGAAATGATCAATCTATCGCTTATCCAATTCAATTGATCGAAACCAAAAAAGAGCTAGCTGCCAGCCAGCCCCACATATGTCGAAAATGCACATTTAATAGGACAATAGCATTTTATTTCTTAAGCTTAAAGCTAAACAAATGTGGCCAAAAATTAGTTAGACCCTAGTTTGTTTGCATCGATGCCATCCAGTTTTGGTGGACTTCACTACTTGAGACGTCACTGAAAGGAACTTCTAAGATACAATATTTCTTCCTCTTGGAATATGAAAGCCTGACAACTCTTTTTGAAAAGAAGAGGGCAGAGGAAGAAATATCTCGCAGAAAAGTGTAAAAATTATATATATATATGTACTTAAATGAAAGATTGAAATTAAATTATAGGCAGGGTTTGCATAACCGTTGCTCCTACGCCTAGTACTAGTAGTTATTTTATTAGTGCACTCGATCAACTTTTTTGTATTGTAGTGATACAATGTGGGCATGTCATCTACGCTAGGAATAAAGAATTCATGAGATATAGTAACCTTGTTATTATCCACACATGATAAAGCATAACCCTATTATTTATCTAATAGAAAAATGAAATAAAATATACTAAAAGGCATGATCCATGAGAGTTGAGTGTCACATCACATGGACCAATACAGCAATAATGACAAAA
The DNA here is from genome assembly GCA_031439585.1 of Pterocarpus macrocarpus. Classification (NCBI taxonomy): domain Eukaryota; kingdom Viridiplantae; phylum Streptophyta; class Magnoliopsida; order Fabales; family Fabaceae; genus Pterocarpus; species Pterocarpus macrocarpus. The sequence goes on along the minus strand of CM062516.1, from coordinate 56,835,758 downwards.
AATGTGAATGAAATGGTTGCGTTACTTTGCTTGCGCAGCCCCGACCTCCACTCTCCAATAGAGAAGTACATTGCACGTTCGCACCTAGAATTATTAACCAACGCTAGCTTTCTCCATTAGGGGGTATATCCGTCAATCCATCGAAAGAACATCACACCCGTTTATTCTTTCTAGAAAGCAGCGAATATTTTAATGAAGTGACTCAGTCCCCTCATCATCACGCGCCAACGCAAGACTGAGTTTCACCCGGCACGTGTACCGCTCTGCCACCACCACCCACGAAAGACTGTGTCTCTCTACCCCCCTTAACAATTTCTTGACTTTGTTTGTTATTATTTTTTATTTTCAAAATTCATCATGTGAAATAAAACTTTGACATATGATTTTGAAGAACTAAAATAAAAATAATATTTAGATTTTACAGGAGCTTCTGGATAAGTTAGTTATCTGCTCAAGACACTGACGTTAAAATCTTGACGTTCACATTTTGTATTTTCAAGATAGTAAATTCAAACTTGCAGCTTGATCGATTTAGGTCCTTTGACTTGTAGATAAAAAGATACTGGGTCCGTTTGATTTTATTTTTGGGGGAAGATCTTTTGAAAGAAAATCTTATAAAAGAAGACCTTTTAGAAGAATTACTTTTAAAAGAATGATTTTTATTTAGTTTAAATATGTTAAAAGGCCTTTTAGAAGAATGAATTTTGTTTGGATAGGATAAATTAAAGTTACTTTTGATTGTTGATGTGAGAGTAATAATAAGATTCCTTTTCAGAAGGTCTTTTTTTAGAATAAAAAGTAACTTCAAAGATACTTCTTCTCCAAAAGGCCTTTTAGAAAAAGTTTAACCAAACACTATCATTTACTGTACAAAATCATTCTCCTTCTTCTGTAGCCAATTCAGAAACTCAAACCAAACAGGCTAACTGATGTTTATAATTTGACATTTGCTCATTTTAAATTAAGGTATATTTGATAGGGGTAAAAATTAGTAGAAAAAATTTATGGATTAGATTTATGTATATCAAATATACTTTAAGTGTTATATTTGAATTTCATAAATAAAAAAGTTAATATTGAGAAATTTTTTATTTTTTTATTCGTATGTTAAGAAAATTTTACTTTTTATAATAAATTAATCTATTTTAAATTAAATTAATTAGAGTCCAGTAGATCTCAAATATTAATAATTTAAATTAAAAAAAGATAACTCAATCAATTTAAAACTTGTGACAGTGTTTTAATAAGTTGAATTTTTATAGAAGGAATCTTTTTACATGAAAATTTTACATAATTTGATCATATATTAATTTTATCTTTGACTAATTTTTTTTCTAGGTCACATATTTGATTCTATTTTTTTTATCCTTAATATTAATTAACATATAATAAAGTCAATTAAAATTTTTACATAAAATTATATATTTCCTATTTTTTATATCAAAATACCTATTTCCTTCTTTCACTAAGATGTTTGTACCTCCTCGGAAAAGAGAAAAATTGTTTGTACAAAAAATTCTCCATCATTAAGCTTGCGTTTGGTTTCCTTATTTTCCATTTTCATTTTCATGAAAAATAGAAAATGCTACAAAAAATATGTTTGGTTACTTATTTTCATTTTCAATTTTAGAAAATATTTTCAAAATTTCTGAAAGTTTTGAAAGCAACTTTTTGACGTTTTCAATGTTTTCAATTTTAGTGCGGTGGCAATTTCGTAGTTTTAGCCACTTTCATTTCTATTTCCTTCTTATCTCAGGAGACCAAAATGATTTCCTTCTTCCTTGCAACGCTGCAACAAAAGCCAGCCATGGAAGAACGCTTATTCCTCCACGCAGCAGTGACCACGATGTGAATGTTGGCGGTTGAGCATGGAGGCACAACCACCAGAGAGCATTGTATTGTGATTAGAAGTGGGCAGCGCAACAGAGGAAGCAGTGACAGTGCGAGCAACAAACCCTCAATTTGAGTGACGAACACCAAACCTCAACCCGACATTTGTAGAAGGTGAAGTCGATGATGGGTGGCGCTGCCTCTTGAAGGGCGATGGTGGGTGACGCATGACGAACTTGAAGCCATCAAATACGAGATTCGCGGCCTTCCGCTCCTTGCTCTGCAGTAGCGGTGTCAAGATCTAGTGGTGGGTGATGGCTATGCGGGACTGGCAGTTGCATGCACGTGAATCTCTGATGATGCCAGAAAGAGCGATGTCAAATACCTCTCATCTCTTGCATTCATTCCCTGGTCCTGACGAAACCAAGAAAGATTGACGATTTTTCCCAATTATTACTCTCTAGCCCTCTTTTCCTTTCCAAATTAGGACTAGAATATTTCCATTTGTCTGAAAGTGGTAATCACCTCAGCCTTACTATCACCATAGTCGCCTTTTTGTAGGTCATGACTGGAGTCTAAGGAGAAACACAAAATTTTGAAAATGAAAATAACAAACCAAACATATTCTCAAAAGTTAGAAAACTGAAAATGAAAATAATTTTTAGAAAATAAAAATAGAAAATAAAAATAAAAAATATTTTTACAAACCAAATGCACCCTAAAATTTCCGGTTAGCATTTTCAGTATTTTGAAGTTTAATGTGATATCCACCTCAAATATTCAATCCTCTTCAAAAACATTTTTCGCCTCATTTTAAGTACTTGTGCTCTAATGGATAAAAAAATAAAAGAAAAAACTATAACAAAAAATAAAAATAAAAATAAAAAACTCCACAATATGTTAGTTAGTTATTTTTTTTAACATATAATTTGATTTATCTTGCTTTATTATTTTTCCAGAGATCAGACAATATTTTGAACCATTTTATTATTTATTTCTCAAGAAATAATTATTTTGAAACAAAACCAAACAGGTCCTTTATACATAAGTTTGTCAATGGAATATAGTTTATTGGTTATTCTTTTATTTATATACTATTACTTAAGTTTAATTAATGATTTTTTTTACAAGAAAGAAAATTCTATTCATAATCAAACCTAATTATACTTACAAATAGAAAAATACATAAATGGTCATAAAATTTATGAGTATGCTTTAATTTTAGATTAGAGTGTAACTTCTCCTCAATTTAAATTTTATGTTAAAAAAAAAGCCTTTATACATAATTTTTAGTGTAATAGATCCAATTACTTAAATTTCACAATTATATGATTCTCAAAGAAAATTACATAATTCTCAACATCACGAATTTCTTAAATTCTTTTCTCTTGGCCCCCTTTAAAATTATTTGAGGCATGTGAGACCAATATCATACGTCAGTTGCATTTATCTCAACCTTATCATAAAGTTAATCATATACATAAGAATTTTTCGTCCCCCTTCTCAACGAGCCACATTTGTCCACGTGCCCAACCTAGACCCCACGTGACAGCAAACCACGGCATTCCACCACGTGGTGCCCCATGCACCGCAGTCTCCCAACTCCTCAGCACGGAAAATTCTGATATACTCCAGGGTCGAAGAGCTTTTCTTCCTCCATATTGAACGCTGACCTTTGGATGTTTATATGGGACCCATTTAATAGTACCACATTCGGAAATCTAATGGACTATATAGGTCATGGAGGAAGAAAATTTTCCGCTCCAGTGTAAGGAAAAATCTCTCCCTCATCACACAGCCCCGTCACTTTAAATTCACCCCCCGTCAGGTGGTGTTGTACCGGGGGGACAGCCGAAGTGTCTCTGTCCGAAAAACCAACGGTTCAGATTTCGTCCGTACACTCTCATTGGGATCTACGCCTCTAAAACCGCAGAATCTCAATCTTGGTCCTTGCCACCGTGTCCACAACGTGTTCCGTGCGTGTTCTGGCTCCTCCTACATAAACGACCTTAATTATTTTTCACTAATTAACTAAGGATTAAGTTAAAAGTTTAAGCCCTTGATTACTCCTAATTGTGGAAAATGATTTTTCTGATTTTTTTTTTTTTTTGTGGGGGTCCTTTTTTTTTATGCGTATTTCGCTTTTTTCTTTTTCTTTTTCTTTTTCTTTTTTGCAATCACCACAAAACGCGGTCCAATCGTCTCCCAATAAAATCCCTCTCTTTACCATTAGGGTTTCCATGCTTCTTCCCACTTGTCCCCGTCTCTCTCTCTCTCTCTCCTTTGTCTGGGTCTCTCTCTCTCACACACACCCTTTCAAAGTTTCTCAGTGGGTTCTAACTCAAGTTGGGTTCAATTGAACTGATAAAGTTCTGGAACTGGAGGGGGAATACTTGGTTTCCGGGGGGTTCATTTGGGATTTTTGGTAAAGTTTTGGGTTCTTTGATTTCTGGGTTTCCATTTTGAAGAGATAAAGTTTTCTAATTGGTGAGAATTTTGTTTTGATTTCAGGGGGAAGGAGTTCAATTTAAGACTTTCTGAAAACGGGTCTGTGAAATTTGTGTTTTTGATTTCTGGGTATTTCAAATTGGAGAGATTTTTTTTTTTTCATTTTTGATTTCAGTGGTTTTCCAAAATTGGATTTTGAGACCAAAGTCTGTGAAATCTGTTCATTTCATTTCCGGGTTTTCAAGCTGAAGAGTGAAAGTTCTCAAATTGAAGATCAAGTTCCGATTTTTTTTTTCGGATTTTTAGTAACTGGGTCTGGGAAATTTTTTTGGGGTGAAGAAAAGGAAAGTTTAACTTTCTTCAGAGCGTTTTATTTGAGAATGCCCGCGACGGACTATCAAGGTTCGTCTCTTTCATCACTGACCCATTTCGGCCGTTCATTTCTGAACATCCATCGCGATCATCAGGTTCACTCCATGGAAGGTTCAAGCTTGGAGCTTGAGCTCGAGTCCTTTCAGCAGCACGTCACTGACCGGTTCCTCGAGCTCTCTTCAGTTAGCCACGAAGATTTGCTCTCACTCTCATGGGTTGGGAAGCTCCTTGAATCCTTCCTACTCCTCCAAGAGGAGTTCAGGGCCATCCTCCACACCCACAAGGCACAGGTCTTGAGACCCCCCTTGGATCGCATGGTCTCTGATTACTTTGAGCGCAGTGTGAAGGCCTTGGATGTTTGCAACGCAATCCGTGATGGTATTGAGCAGATTCGCCAATGGCAGAAGCTGTTGGAGATTGTGCTTTGTGCATTGGGGGGTCGTCAGAGGAGTATCGGTGAAGGGCAATTTCGTAGAGCCAAGAAGGCTCTTATTGATTTGGCTATTGGTATGCTTGATGATAAGGATTCTTCCAATGCCTCTATCGCACATAGGAATAGGTCCTTTGGCCGCAACACTGGTGGTAGTAGAGACCATCATCATAGTCATAATCATCACGGACATACTAATAATAATAATAATAATCTTCACCATCGATCCTTGGAGCATTTTCGATCCCTTTCGTGGAGTGTTTCGCGTACTTGGTCTGCTGCTAGGCAGCTCCAAGCAATTGGGAACAACATGTGTTCGCCTAAGGCTAATGATCTTGTTGCATCTAATGGCCTTGCAATGCCTGTGTTCATCATGAATTCGGTGCTCTTGTTTGTGATGTGGGCTCTTGTGGCTGCAATTCCATGCCAGGACCGTGGCCTGCATGTCCATTTCAACATTCCTAGGAACTTCTTGTGGGCTGCGCCGATGCTCTCGCTTCACGAGAGGCTCATGGAGGAGTCCAAGAAGAGGGAACGGAAGAACGCGTGCGGCTTGCTTAGGGAGATTCATCAGATTGAGAAATGTGCTAGGGTGATGAATGAGTTGGCTGATTCCGTGCACTTTCCATTGACGGACGAGAAGGAGGTGGAGGTTAGGCACAGAGTGCAGGAGGTTTCACAAGTTTGTGATGCTTTGAAAGATGGCTTAGACCCTCTGGAGCGCCAAGTGAGGGAGGTGTTCCATAGAATTGTGCGCAGCAGAACAGAAGGGCTTGATTCTCTTGGCAGGCAAAACCATGCTGAGTAACTTTGATGCACACCCTACATTTCTTTTGTGGGTGCTGGAATGAAAAAACCATAGATGTTGAGTTAATGTTAATAGCCTAATTTTGCTTCCTTGGAAAGACTACAAAGTGAAGAAGCAAGGGTATTGAGAATGGAGATCAAAAGAGGAAGAAAAGCAAAGGCTGGTGATTTGAAATGAAGATTATGCCAACAATAAAGTGCTAGGGGGGGGGGGGGATTCTTGTACCTAAAAACCGTAAAAAAAATGTATAGAACTTAGGATATTTAAAGTAGATCCTTGTGGTCTATGCTGTTTATTGTCCTCTCCTTGTTGTTTCAGTCTTGTGATGTTGCTATTGTATAATCAATTTTCTCTGCAACTTGCTGCATCCTCATTGTAGCTGATTTTGTTAATGAATGTGTGTGAGATTCATTTCCTTTTGGTTCATATACTTAACAATTGTATTTGGAAGAGCAGATCATTGCAAAATCTTGTCTTCCTGTGGAGTCTTGGGATTGTTCAACTTTCATTGAACCCTTAACTGTGAAAGGCATTAAAGTTAATCAAATTCCTGAAGAATCTCTCCCTGTATGCTACACCCCCTTTTTCTTTCTCTTGTCCATTACCATTTGTGGATTGTGAATGACATCGACGATAGTCAAGTATTTTGTTCTGTTTCAGCCCTACAAATTGTGTTAGGAAAAATATAGTCTTGCGGAGATTTTGCTATAGCATTTGGTCTTAAAATGCATTTATCATATTCAAAATCAAAGTTTCACCACAAATAATATGCCAAGTGTCTTCGGTCTTATTTGGACCGTTGTTACCTGGTTAAGATTTCAGTACTTTGTATTTTAGAAGTGAACATATTACTGCAACGGTGTAGTGTTACAAGTGAATCATTAATGAGTTTGAGTTTCCAGTCAATCCATTAAAGCGGGTTGACTTTGACTGGGTTCGTTGCCATTGAGAATTGAATTTTCTTGGCAGGGGACGCCCGGTCAAGGTAAAACTTTTTGACCGGAGTTGAATGCATTTATTTATGAACTTTTATAACGCCATCAAGACTTGCCTTTTGGATAGCATTTTGTGTTAGAAGTGTTTGCACAGGAAAGGTAACGCTCTATAATGTTGTATACATACAAAAATATATTTATTTTATTATTTGATGTAACATAAAAATTTGTTCATATTACACGCAATTCTCTGATACCAGATAATTATAGTTGATTTTCATGTCTTGTGAAGTGTCATTGAAATAATATCAAGTGCCGGCTTTCATGGAATTCATGAAAATATCCCTTTGTATGCACGTGCTGCGTCTGTGACTTGTACGTGGATTTAGAAGACATAGATAACTTTTGCTTCATTAGCAAGCCATTGTCTTCCCAGCTCAATTCAATTCGAGGAAATGAACAAAGAAAATGGTATGCTCGTGATGATGGAGTCGAAAGCAAAGGAATAAAATTCTATGGGATACTACAAAAGCACTAAGCTAAAGGGTATGATCAGCCTCCTTTCTTTATAGCAGCTTTTGGAAAATATCAAAGTGCGCACCTTGGGTTTGCCATGCATACTCAACCAATTATTTTTGTACCAAGTGTCCAAAACAATCTATTCCTATTCCTGTTGTTATGATATTCCTATTATTATGATGATGACAAAGCAATCCAACCTAAAAATTAGAACCCGGCTACACTCTTTTCATGTCAGCATGTGACCCACCTTAAGTAAATCTACCTATAGTGCTTAAGGATTTGATTTTCATCTGATATTATTATAAAGCTTTTGTTAAAATTGTTGCTTAAGCAAGTATTGATACACTTTTGATAGATTTTAGCCTCTCGTGTAGTTGTTGGGGAAGTTAGATATTTTAATGTGATAATAGGGTGAAAAGTTTTATGAAGTGATAGATGATTTAAAATAACCTCTGAAATCTTGGTGTTCGTAATTAAGTTCATGACCAAATTTTGCTTCAAAAGCATGTAGCACTGATAGTGACATATCAAATTTTAAAAGTTATAAAACACGGACACAACATATGTATAATTAAAATTAAAAAAAAATATATATATATATATATACACACTTTATTTATATAATTTTTTTTATGTTGAAATTGCTTGAAAATTTAAAACATATTCAAAATTTGTATGCTATGTTTTTTTAAAAAAACTAAATACCCTTGTTTTTGTTGTGTCATGTCATGTTCAACTTAGAAAAAAAAAATGTTTTTAAATTGAACATGTATAGACGTCTGTCATCAATGCATGATAAAACATAACAATACAAAAATACGTACTTGATGCGTGAACATGACATTCAAATGGTGTATCCATGTTTTTAGTTTTAAAATGTCTAGACATCTTTTGGTTTCCAAGGCCCCAAATGAACTGTGATCATATTTCCAATAAAAAGAATATAGTAATCTTATAACCATGAGTAAATACTCAAATTTGGTTTGTAAAAAGACATTGGTTAATTCTCTAAAAAAAATTTTATATCAATTTAGTCATATGTAAGAATTGGTCTTGGCACATTAAAAAAAAAAACAAAAAAAGGGAATTCATCTTGGCAGTGGCAAAATCTTTTCAGTGAAAATGTCAAAATCTTTTCAACGAAAAGTGTTTACAATGCTATTAGCTTTTCATGAATAACTGAAAAAGCTAACCAATATTATTCTAGTGTTGAACTAGATAAATAAGATTAGTCAATATATGTTTTGATGCTCTGAATTTTTGTCAGAAGAATGGATGGGACATTGATCTGGTGAAAGATCAAGTCGTTCATTCATTGACTCAGTTGTTCAGTCGCTAACAAAACTAATTAAGCTAATCTTTTAATTGAAAAAATAGTAACTATAATTTCGCTTTAAATTAGTTACATTAAATCACATTGCATTCACAGAAGTTTAATTATGTTGATGAATGTGTGCACATATATTGTAAAATCTCAAAATTAACTAATTTTAGGCAAGTAAATTATCACTGCATTACAACCTTTTTAAGTCCTATCCTTTTCTCTTTTTTTTTTTGGGGGGGGGTGTCATGAACTTTACTCCTAACTTTTATGTAGATTTCTGCGGGCAATATAGATTTGGGTTGCAAAAGAGCTGCAGGCCAATTGTTGGCCCTGTTTTATTCTTGCCTAGGCAACCCAAGGTTTATGTGATGAATTGGCTGCACTCCGGTATTGCAAATCTGATTGAAATCTTCTAATCTTGGTGTCAATGTCATTTCTCTAATAACATGCATTTTCATGAAATGTTTGCTGCGATATATGATTAATCAGTAATAGAACAGGCACATGATGATGAGCACATGGGAGGCTTTAGCAAATGAGAAAAAGGACATATACATTTCTTCCAAGTACAGTAGCAAAATGGAGGATATTTAAAACGTTTGTGCCTGATCTTTCTCGGCCCGGAGCTATACCAAAACCTTATTATCATTCAAGGCTCTTATGGCATGATTTTGAAGCCCTCCTCATTAAAAGCCAAACCGTTTCTTTTCGCTGAACAAAGGCAGAGCGAGCTTAACTGCTTTGAACGGAGGTCAATTTTGTTGTCCATCAAAGAATTGGCCATAAATTGTAAGGATTAAGCTTAGTTTTACAAATAAATAAATAAAGAAATGAAAAGAAGACAAAGCTAAATTCCAACATCAAGGGCAAGTGCTGCTAGTGCCAAGGAGTAAATAGTTTATATCCTTTATTTAAGATTTTAAGGTCTTAAATGATACTTTTGGACCTTGCTTTGTAGAGCATATGCTGATAAAAAATTGGGAAATAGATTGTCTATGTCAAGCACTGGTTTATCTTTAAAAAAAAAATGTTTGCATTTGGCGCATAAAAGAATATCCCTTGGAATTTGGAAAAGTAGATCAGAAGGGGTTTCATTCTTGGATTTGATTTCAGTTTCAGAACATACCAAAGGAATTAAGGACATGGAATTGCACCAAATACTAGCTGCATCTGCCTGTACTTTTGTTCTTAGGATTCAATTGACTCTTCAAATTCAGTAGTCCATTGCCATATATATTAACAGTGATGATTATAAAAGTCTATTCTCTCTCTCAGCTTTAGAGATGATCAAGTCATTTATTCCCCTACTCTTCTGATTTTCTTATGGTACAAACTGAAAATTTCATAATGTAAACTACTACACTAGGGAAAAAGGAAAGAAACAAGACATAACATACATGCGGTTTTTTTTTTTTTTTCATCTACATTAGTCCATTTTTCGATGAAATAGCAGCACATTTGAACCTTCGATGCTGATTATGACATATTTATATGCCTGTGGAGACACCAAAAAAAGAAAAAGAAAAAGGAGAAAAAAAAGAAAGAAAAGCATCTTTTAATAAACCCAACTCACCTCTTTCTCAGTCTAATATAGTGTATGACAAGAAAGATGAGAGATACAAGCAAAGTTGATCCTCCAAGAAACAAAGGGGGGCAAGGCTTCCATGGTTTTCTGGGACGCTTCTTCTTCACTGGTGGTGGTGGAGTTTCCTTCACTGGTGGAGTTTCCTCTACAGTCTTATCTGGAACCTTTGCTGGCACACTTTGCTGTGGTTCTGGTTCTGGTTCTGGTGTCACTCTATCACCAACCTCTTCTTCCTTCACCTCCTGTATTCCAACCCCACATATTCCTCTCACCATTTTTGGCATCATAATCCTCAAATCTGCTTCATCTTCATTATACTTAGCCTTGATCCCGTCCAAATACACCTCATCAGGGATTCTAAACTTCTTTCTAAACCCTTTGATTTTCAGCTCTTTCTTGAATGGTATCATATGCATTTCCTCCACCTCCTTCGCCCCACTGACTGAAATTTGAGTGCCATCTTCACTAATATAAATGTCAATGTTCTCTTTCTTATATCCTGCATTTCCACATTAACATGCTAATAGCATTAACATAGAAAGTAAAGAAGAAGAATAAGTTCATTGCAAAGAGTTGAGAGTGTGAAAGAAACCTTTGAGGTGTGCAGTGAGGATGAACATTACATCAGTTTCTTTAGACAAGAAGAGAGGTCCTGCTCTATCCTTGGCAAACTGAAAATCGGAAATGGAAGTGGTATCATCTCTGGTTCTTGTGATCTTGAGCCCCAACTCAACCTCCATAGATGTTGATCCTTAATTTTTCCTGAAATAATGGAAGTTTATAAAAAGGGAATGTTTCATTTTTTTTTTTTTTGTGTATGTTCTAATAGACATAATGGTGAGCATTTTTTAGAGTATCCAAGTGCAGTATTATAGTTTTAAGAACGAAATTGTGCAAGTAAAGCACATATTCATTTCTTCAGTTGACAGAATATGTGAGCAACAAGGGCAAAGCTGCTAAAACGTTGAAGTCGGTTGCTTGTTTCTTACTAATCCATTTTGTTATTTCCTGTTGAGGGAATCTACTGCTCTGGGGAGACTAGGAACGTGTAACATCAGAGGTGTAGAAAAACATGGTTGCTTTAGTAGGCAAATTATTGTCATAGAAAGGCATGGTACATGTTCACAAAATTTCTAATTAATTATCTCCTGTTATTCCTATCTTCATTGCTTGGATTTAATCCTTATAACAACATGGATTGGGGTAAGGGGACTTTAGTCTAAACAGAAGAAACCATTTATCAATTCACATCTAACTCGTGTCACGCATGCGCGGATGGCCATGACTTTGCAAAGACATGTGCAGGTGGGAGTTCCTTCTTATGTTTTGGGCCGAACATGAGATGATATTCAAAGTTCACATTCGTTTTTTAATGCCCAATACAAGAATTTTATTGAGGGCCAACAAAGCAATGTACATAATGGATCCCAAGCCTTTAGGTCCAGCATGTCCTCTAGAATCTCTTTGGTCCTTCAATGCCTTGGTTTTCGGACTATTTACTAATATTCATAGTTGTCCTTTACGATTAAAAATGTTACATTTATATGTAAATTATAACAGGATTTTCCAATTTTGAACATAATATTACTTTTTTTTGGGTCTTTTTCTTGTTGGCTTCAGGCTGCTGCATTAAGATTGGTACTAAACATAATTAATATATGAAAGACAAATTCTTTGGTGATCTGTATAACATCTCTGGCTTTTTTAATTCAAATAAAGTGATAACAAATTCTTTTATGGTTAAAATCTATAGCTTTTATGATTAACATACCCTACCAATCTACCATGCTTAATTGATGATTTGATCAAATCAATGAACTGCGACCTGGCGTGCTTTTGAAGTAAGAGGCACCTTTAAGGCTTTAGCTCACAAGTCACAAGTCACAAGCTTTCCCTTGTGCAGTGGAAGATATCTCTGGCAAAAGCATTGGCCGGTCATTAGACGCAAATGTGAAAAGGTGCAAGGCCACTTTCCCGTTCCCCATCAGTTGGTGAGGTGCATTATTTATTCCCCAAACCGAGAAATAAGGGCCTCTAGAGTAGGTGTGTCCAATTTCAAGGTTCTTGGTGCTTTCAACCTTCATTAATAACCTTGTTGCCTCTACGAGGTGCTTCTTTATTGAAGCACACATGTCCAGCACTTGCTGCACATGATATAAGTGATTGGCAATGACTTCTCCATCACTTTCGGGCGAAATAACCATCGGTGGATAAGGTTATCTTTGAAAAATTGGAAATTTCAGATTGGGTTTCACAACATCCAATCCACTCTGTCTTTCATTTTTGCGGCATGCACAAAAATTAAAGAACTCAAAATTAAGATTTAATTATAAAATATATTTATTAAAATATTTTATTTAATTTTTTATATTTAATTAATTCATTCTATTAATTATATATTATATTTTTTATTAATAATATATTAAAATTATGTAAAGAATAAAATTAATCAATTAATAAATATTTTATTGATATATAAAAATAATAAATAAATAAACCAAAAAAAATTCAAAAGTTTTTAATACAATGTATCACACAATCTCAAATATATACATCAATATAGACATATAAGATGGTAGATTAATATTATTTTATTATTAAAAAATAATATTTTGATATAATTTATTTTATATTTTGGACCAACATACCATTAATTTGTTATTGAATGAGTGTGTAATCCCCACTTAAATTAAATGCTACATCTATTTAATAATAAATAAATAATATATTAATCTAGAATATAAAGTGGGTTATATACAAATAATACGTAACTTTGTTATTGTATACTTTCTCAACTCTAAATATCTACGATATTTAGATAGATATGTCAAATAAACTTTGTCCATCATTGAGTGGTTCCTTCGCATGCATATCGTCCAGTATATTCATTTTAAATAATACGTCGGCATTACTGTACCTACTCCATTGCCGGATTTTTTTTTGTTTTTTTTTTGGGGGGGAGATCCCAATTATCGACCTCATAGTCTAGGCGCCGACTTCGGTGCGCTTCGCAGTCCAAGGTGCTTAGCACTCTTGTATCAGAATCGGATGGTGTAGATTTGTGAGGTGTATCGATATACCAATTATCTATGATGCATTATAGTAATATATTAATTTTAAAAAAATTAAAAAATATAATTAAATATATTTTAAAAATTAATTTTTATACACTAATAATATAAAATTATACTGATAATATAAAATAATTTTATATTATTAATGTAATATTATACTGATAGACAGTATAAAATTATATTGACAGAATAAAATTATATTGATAAAATTTTTATAATTTTTAAAAATTAATTTTTATACATTAAGTAGTGTAAAATTACATCGACAAGATAAAATAATTTTACATCACAAGATGTAATTATATTGACAGAGAAAATTATACTGATAAAATTTTTTATTATAATGACAGAAATTATTTTATACTCTGTCAAGATAAAATTACACTGAGTGAAAAAATTATATTGATAAAATTTTTTATTATAATGATAAGATAAAATTATTTTATATCACAAGATAATTTTATATTGTCAATATATAATAATTAATTTTTAAAATATATTTAATTATATTTTTAAATTTTCTTAAAATTAGATATTACTATAAATCATCATGATTTGACGCAGACATCGATACACCTCATAATCTCACCATCAGATTGCAAGGTGCACTAAGCACCTTGACCAGCGAAGAGCACCGAAGTCGGCGCCTATAGTCTAAACGTGAATGGTTACTATAATGAGTAGCGGACGCCAAGCATGTAGTAAGCAGGAAAAGAAAACCAAAGGGCTATGTTAGTTGTTACTTCTGAAAAAAAATATTGGTATATCAAATTTATTATATTTCAACTAGTTTGTCCAAGCTAGATCTATAAGGATAAAAAAAATTTAATATTAAATTTTTTTATTCATAATATTCGAATTTAATAAAAAAAATAATTGATAAACCACTTAAACCAACTAAATATTAATAAGAGATATATTAATTATACATTATAATTACACATCAAATTTAGATATCATATGACACGTGGTTAAAACTACTTAAAAATTATTCCCTTTTAAAAAATTTTTATTTCTCTTTTGTACCTAATTCATAAGATATTTAAAATAATATTTATAAATAATGTACAAAAATCATTCCTCAAAATTAAAATGGTTGGGTGTGGCCTCATGTCCCCACTATAGTAAGAATGTTAAATTCTTGATTATAATTTGCACTTGTTATATCAGTTAACTGATTAAAGAAAATCAGAGTTTACTAAAAGATGGTCTTAACTCTTTAAGATAAGGGCATATATAGCATAAAGTGATGAATAAGATAAAGCCATCACAAATTATTTTACAATATTATTATATACTCAGCAGTTAACATAGCACGTATCCATACATGTATATGAAGCAACGCCAAGGAAACATTCTCCAAAGTCCAAACCACTCAAAGCAAACTGGAAGATAAATTAAAGATACATATATATGCCAAAAGCACAACACAGCAGAATAGAATGAATATTGGCAATGCTTCTGTGCTTATACTATGTTCAGCCAAAGAAGTGGTGCTTCTTCTTTCCATGAGCTTCCTCATCTTCCTCCTTTGCTTCCTTTTTCTCATGATGCTCATGAAAGGCGAACCCTCCAGCTCCCACTGCAGCTGCTGCTGCAACCTCCTCTTCTATCTTGTGCCTGTGAGCGTTCTCTGGATCTTTCTCTGCCTTGTGCTTCTCATACTATTAAACCACATGCAGCAAAAGGGCATCAGTTATTGTATATTTTGTTTTTGAATTGTCATAGTTGAAAACGTATGTCTATTTCAAGACATATAACTTATTTATTAAAAATAAAACTACAAATTAAAATGATAAATATATGAGGATTCAAAATCAGAATTGAGACATTAAAGGTATGTTTGTTTCATCTTTTTAAAAAAGTTATTTTAAAATTTATATTTTATATATAAACTGAAAAAATTAAAAATTATTTTTTTCGTAAGTTATTTTTTTTAACTTCTACAGATAAATTGAAAACAAATTTTTTAAAATTTAATTATTTTTAAAAAATTATCTAAACATATAAAAGTTAATTTTTTTTATAAAAATAATAATTTTTTATCAAAATAATTTCAAATAACACACATTTTAAAAAATATTACTGTTCAATCTGGCCTCAATTAAAGAAAAGAGAAATAATTTTTGTATATAATTTTTAAACATCTTTTCGGATATGTTATGAGTTAAGTGAAAAATAGATATAACAAATTTTTTCGTAAAAATATATAAATGTTTTTTAATTTTTATCCCATAGAATATTTATTATTTGCGTCTAATAGGTATGTTCAAATAAATATCTCTGGAAAAAAAAAAATAGAACCTATTATAAAAGTGATTTTATACATAATTTTGAGAACTGTTGAAAAAAAAAAAAACCAAACATTTGGATTTCCATGTAAAACACTAAAGTTCAGGTTAATTAACAATATCATTGCAATTTTGTGAAAGTTTTTACTATTCATATATCATGTAAGAATGAACATAGCAAGAAACTACCAGTAAAGAAAATTACCAAGGCATAGGCACCAGCAGCTGCAGCACCAAGCTCACCAACGTGCTCAAGATGCTTGTGGTGCTTCTCCTCCTTCTTGTAGTCAACCTCATCAGGTCGTCGATCGGCATCATCGCCATAGCCACCACCAGTGGTGGTGTCGGAGTATCCACCACCAGCACCATAGCCACCACCAGAAGGCTCATCACTAGAGTAAGCTGTCTTGTTGTAACCAGAGTCATAGCCACCACCACCACCGCCAGAAGGGTTATCATATGATGACTGATTGTAACCACCCTCATAGCCACCACCAGTAGGGTTATCATATGATGATGGCTTGTTGTAGCCAGAGTCATAGCCACCACCAGAAGAAGGGTTATCATATGATGACTGGTTGTAACCAGTGTCGGTGTCTACAGGCTTGTCCTCATCCTTGTGGTGGAAGAGGTGGTGGTGGTGCTTCTCCTCAGACATGGTGGATATTGAAAGCTCAGATAAGATGGGATCAAATTAAAAGAAGGGAGTGACTATGGAAATGGGTTTAAGATGGGATGGGACAGTTGGCTTGTGCTAGTTACCTATTTATAAACGGGTGGTCATGCTAGACATGTGTCATTGGCCAGTTGAGTTCCTTCTTTCTTGGTAGGCCATAAATGACCTTGTGGGAGAAGATTTGGAAATTTGGGTCCTCTTAATGCTTTGTAGTTTTTTTTCGAGTGCATTGTTAATTGTATTTAGTTTTGGACCATACGATATAGACAAATTAAAAATAAAAACAATTTTCATATATTGTCAGTGTAAAATAATTTTATATTGCTATCCAATATTAATTTATCAAGTTGTCATCTCATTTTGGTTAGTTATCTAGTTATAGGATGGCATAACTTTTTGAATTATTATTGGATGTCAGTGTAATTTTATACCGATTATGTATAGAAATTATTCTCAATTAAAAATTCATGATAACTTATTTTTTAATAATTGTTTGGTTCATTCAAAAAAGTAAATTTTAAGTATATATTTGAATTAATTTTTGAAAGAGTTATTTTTGAAGGAATTACTTTTAAAGAAATTAGTTTTTTAAAAAATTAATTTATATTTGATTTGAGTATGTCAAAAATAAGTTTAAGAAAATAATTTTATTTGGATAGGATAAAATAAAATTACTTTTAGTTATTGATGTGAAAATAACAGTAAGATTCCCTCTCAAAATACCTTTTTTCAGAATAAAAAATAATTTTACAGATATTTCTTTCAAAAAGAGTTCTAAAATTTCAAAAATAAGATTAAAAAAAACCGACAATTCAAACACACTCAATTACTGAATATTTTTATTTTTATGCCAATAAAAATATTTTGAGAGCTAAAACTACAATCCCAACTCTCAGCAGCCCAAGGAAATTATCGCTGCTGCTGTGCTGCATTTCCTTTTTTAATTTTTTGGTTGTGCGGTTGCTTGGAGCTTGTTCAATATGGTGTTGAGATTCATATATAATTCTATTTTGTAAAAATAATGAATGCTATGGCCAACAAACTAAGAAAATCTAAGCAAAATAAAAATCCCCATGTATATATCGTATATGAAATGATCTGGTATTTTTTATTTTTATTGATATTAGTGAATCGTTTTTCTCTAGTTTTTTCATTAATATATATATATATATATATATATATATATATATATATATATATATATATATATTTTGCTTAAACTACCAATATATAGAGTTTACTAATTAGACTTTAAATAGTCTAAATCGAGTTAGGTCAACTTACTATGAAAATAAAATTATCAAAACACTAATTTTTTATTTATAATACTTAAATTTAAAATATTATTATTTAATAAAAATAAATAATAAACCACTTAAAACAAATAAGTGTTATTATCCCTCTACTTGTTAGTAAAATCATTTGCAAATTTTATTATAAACTTCATTGAGACATATGGAAACCTATCTCTCTTAACTTTGTGGAATAAATAAATAAAAAATATTGATAGCATCATTTCAACTTGATCAATAGGAGTACGCTACTGACGAGAAGTTTAGGTAACATATATCAAATTATAAGTTTAAATTTCAGTGTTACTAATATATCAAAATGACTGAAAAAAGTATAAACTTTAGTTTTGCTTTTATAGATTTACTCTTGGAGTAATTGCCGGCAATAATGGCTGGAACTTGTCTACCCCTTTTTTTTTAATTGAAGCGTGTAGCTCTAAATTATTATTATTATTATTATTTTTGGTCAGCAGCTCTAAATTATGACATTACTTGAATGAGGACGTCTTCCTCGGCTAGGATGGCAGACCCGCAAAATTGTCGGCACAGTAACATGTCGACTATCCTGTTCTTTATATAACTTCTAAAAATTGTATACATTAAATAACATTTATATTTATATTATGTGAAAAAATTATGTATTTAATTGTAATAGAATTTAATTAATTCTGACATATTATTAGTATAAAAAATTATAGAGATATTTAATTATATATTATTATATAAACAAAGTATTTGATTCAACTATTATTATCTTAAATATTTTATAAATAAAAGTATATAACTAGATAATAATATAAAACTCTTTTATGCATTAAAATTAATTTCATATTATTTATATAAAATAATTTTTTATAGTTATTAAATTATGTATTAATTACTATATCATTAAAATTAGTTTTTGACTGAAATAACAGATATCCTCTTACCAGAAGTAATCTTATTCTGGTTAAGCAAGACCTATAAGGATGGTCAAAATTACATCAATAAAATTATTTGACTCTTGCAAAATAACCTTAAATATTGCATATATAATAATATTTGATTGGTTAATAATATAAGATATTTTATGTTGATAGTGCAACATATGAAATAATGAAAAATTTAATTATTATTATTTGTTAAGCATTCACAGTTTAATACCGAATTATGTCATTCAAAAAAATCTGTCGCCATATTATCGCAATTCTCTAATAAACATCAGGAAAGATACCAGTTAAACCACACTAAACCAATTACATGTTATTATCTTCTTCTTCTTCTTCTTCCTCTTCTTCTTCTCTTTCACGATAACTACATGTTATTATCTTATAGGTAAGAAAAAATAGCAAGATTATGATTACTATTATTTCACAAGCTTAAAAGTATTGTTAGTTATAAAATAATGCGCTACGTAACTGTCTCAAACTCTTTCCATTTTTACCACAAAATTGTACACAAAATAAAGTATATACTAATTAAATATAATTTATAAGAATTTGATTTGCTTGGTTATATACTTTTACAAAACTTGTTAATAGTGTTACCCATTAGAAATATCTTGAATGTCATTGTAAATTTGTTGTCCTTTGGTTTTTTATTGTCATTTTTTATTTGTCAAACGAGGAGCACATACTAATTTTGTGGCTAATTAATTGAAAAACAAAAGCAAAAATTAGATAATTGTGTTCTCAAAAAGAACCCAACTAGATGAAGATGATGACTGGTGGGACAATACATCCCAAGTTGAGAAATAATGTCACTCAAGGAAAAACCGAAAAAGCCAAAAAAAAGGAAAGGGAAGGAAAGGAAAGCAGATAATATGGGCGGTGAGTGGGGCCCATTTGAACGGCAGTTGCCAATTGGACAGTTCGTTGGTGTCGGCAACAAAGGATATTCCATCCCAAGAGTTTTAACATATTCCCTTTTCAAGAGAAAATATAAATTTAAAAAGAGATTAATTACTTTTAGAATTTAATTTAAATGTATCGATGATATAAAATAATTTTATACTGTCAAGTAATAAAAATAATAAAAAATATCAATTCATACAAATAATTATCCATTATAATGAGGAATCCATCATGATTTCTTATTTTCTCCTATTTCTATTAATTGATAGTGTAAAACTATTTTATATTATCAATATATACTAATTAAATTCTTATTTTTATATTATTAATTAATAAAATTTTAAAAAAATAATAAATTATAATAAATACTTATCATGATATGATAATTTTTTAAAATTATATTGATTGATAATATAAAATTATTTTATATTATTAATATATATAAATTATTCTCATATAAAAAATAAAAACTGCTTTTTTGGCAATAGAAATATACATGCTAAAGTTTACGTATAAAGAAATACAGATTGGCTAGTTGCAGTAAAGTTTAGGGTAGACTTCAAAATTTTGGGTTTACAATGAATTTGATATGGTTAAATGATAAAAAAATATAACTAATTATCACATAAATTATGACAAAATATCATATCCACAGTTTACTTAGGTCCACCCTCAAACAAGTCATCTAGGTACAACAAGAATACAAGATTTATAGTTTTTTAATTTAATTTTAACTCATTATTGATATGAAGTATTTTATATTTTTATTAATTAAATATTATTATATATAATTTAAAAAAAAATTGTTACAAAAAAAGATCTTTTCAATAATATGATAATATATAATAAATAATAATATAATATATTTTTATAGTAACAATGTATTAAAATTAGTTTTTATTTATGAGTTTAATTGGTATCTTGTTGTGATTGTAAAGCTTTCTGTTTGTCAACCAATAGAAATAAGGGAAAGTGAAAAATTATGGTGGGTCCCTCATTATAATGGGTAGTTATTTGTGTGAGTTGGCACTTTCTACTATTTCTATTGACTGATAGTGTAAAACTATTTTACACTGTCAGTGTATTTAAATTAAATTCTTTATTTATATAATTAATTTTCTTTACATCAAGTATTTAAGATTCTCCGCCAACAAAACGACATGAAAAAGCATCGACAATCATAACTGTCAAACTAATCTAATGGATTCTTCACGAAGAGATTTTTCTTTTTAATTTCTCGTAGTATCCCCTCATTTTATAGAAGAGAGGCAACTTTTTCGTGTACAATTAGATGGCTAAATGGGGACTTTCTTTAGTAGTATTTTTTTCATATATATAATTTTATAATTAAATTCAAAATTTTATACTTAAAGGATGTAAGACTCTTATACTCATACTAACACTTTTTTGGTATTATTGTTATTTTAGAATATCACATATTGTGTTTACTTCACTCATATAACATTTTAGCTTTAGTTAGGATTTACTACTAATTCTTTTATTTATGCTTCGAAATTCTAATTATATTTTTAATTTTAAATAAATAAAAAATAATAAATATATAGACTAGTGCTAAATCCTCCTTAAATTATAATTTCTCCTTCATGAATGTGACGTCCACCACCATTTTTTGTGACCATATTTTATTTCTAAATCATCAATATTCAAAATGTATTATGCTGTAATTAATTTGATTGGAATCAAATTATTATAATATAAAAATAAAATTATCTTAATATTAATTTTTTTATTTATAATATTTAAACTTAAGATCTTAATTAAAAAAAGCAAGTAACCAATTATTTCAACCCACCGAACATTGGTAAAGAACTTATGAGCAGTGATATCATATGCAATTTTTTTGGTTAAAATCATCAATATTTAAAATATCTTTGACCCAAGTTAGTTTTAACAAAAAAAAAACTTTTTAATCAAATTATTTAAATTTTTATATATTATTGTTTAGCTATATATGTTATCATATTATTTAAATAATCTAAGTTTAATAACAACTATCTAAAATATCAAAAACAATTTATTAAATAATAATAAATACAAAGGAATGCACTTAAGATTAATTAAATTAAAGTCATAATAACTCTTGCTTCAAAGCATCAAAATTTAAAAAATAAATAATAGGAATTCACTTCTTATAAGGTATTACATCGATTTATTATTCATCTATTATTAAATAAAATATAAATTTTATCTAAATAAAATTTAATAAAATTTATATCTTATTTAATAATAAATAAGTGATAAATTAATTATATACCTTATAAATTATAAGGAACGCTCGACATTTCTTAATTCGAAAGGAAGGCAGGGGAAAATGTGATGGATATGAAACTTAGGTGACATACTCGGGCGTTACACGTATTTGGATATTGGCATCATGTTTGTAACAGTTGAATTAAATGATTGGCCCTGCCCAGCCCACGGGTAGGGCAATACTTAACTATAAACATGTGGCCAAGTTGGAGCCACGTCGTGCCGCCACGTATTTCATCAATGATAGCAGTCGGTTTTCAAAATGTGGATTGATGTTGAAAAACAGGTTATTGCCCCTTCATCACAAATACTCGACGCGTATTATCTTCGTGGACCGTTATCCAGCAAATCACATCAAATATTAGCGTCCGCAGGAACCAACTTAACACTGAGTTTGTTTTTTCTTAAATATAAGTTTAATTAGTATATATTGATATTTTTTATTATTTTTATTAATTAATAATATAAAATTATTTTATATTATCAATATATTTAAATTAAATTCTTCAAATATTACGTTTGTTGGTCAAACTAGAGAATGTAACTTGGACAAAACCGAACAAACATTACCAAAGGTCCAAAGCCCTTGAAAACGTGGAGCCCAAACACAACATGGACATTAATTCCGTTCGGCAAGTTAGGCCCATTCTCTAGCCCAGCCCAGGAGTATGGCCCACAGGAAGAAAGAAGATAAGAAAGAAACCCTCTTGTACAGATCGGAAACTTTGAGGTTTTAGCAAAGGTGGCGTGCCCAGCTGCAGAGACGGAGAGCCGCATCACACTTCCTTGAATCTCTCTGCATTCAACATGGTACGTTGTTGTGCTGTTTCCCTCTCTATACATGTTGCTGTTTGAAAGTTTTGAGCTTTTTGTTTGAACGATCATAAAATATGTGAACTTTAGTTCAATTTTGCAGCCTGTGATTTGAAACCAAGGGTTTCGAAACAGACCCTTGTTTTGTTTATGGTTGAAACGTGGTGTAATGATTGCGTTTTTGTTCTTTTTTTGGGGGGGAGGGGGTTATAGTCTCTAGTGGCAAACGAGGATTTCCAGCACATACTTCGTGTTCTGAACACAAACGTAGATGGGAAGCAGAAGATAATGTTTGCTCTGACCTCAATCAAAGGTATTGGCAGGCGATTTGCTAACATTGTCTGCAAGAAGGCTGATGTTGACATGAACAAAAGGTTTTACTTTACATTGCCACTCTTTATTATTATTATTATTTTTTAATTCTCAGTTATCCTTACTTTACCCTTATATTGCTATGATTCACTGATTCGGGATTTGTATTTCCTTGCTGTGTATTTAACTTTTTCATGTTTTGTATTGAAATTGGTTTTGTTTATGTTGTTGCCAGAGCTGGTGAACTCAGTGCTGCTGAGCTGGATAATCTCATGACTGTGGTTGCCAACCCAAGGCAATTCAAGATCCCAGACTGGTTTTTGAACAGGAAGAAGGACTACAAGGATGGCAAGTATTCTCAGGTGGTGTCAAATGCACTGGACATGAAGTTAAGGGATGACTTGGAGAGACTCAAGAAAATCAGGTGATTTACTTGTAAATTGTAGATTTTAATTTTAATTTTTTTTTTTAAAAAAAAGTTTAGCTTTAGCTGAACCACTATGAATGTTGATATTTCAAGCTGTTTTCTACACCTTACATTGGGTATGTGATATTTGACATATTGTGGTTCATGTTAACTATTTTGGCAAATGGTTGATCCCAAAACAGTAATTCATCCAAATATATTGAATATTACGGAATGACTGTTCTTTCCCTCAACATATTTTAAAGTATTTTTTGCATACACTGACATTGGAACAATCTTTAACTGACAATAGAAAGTCCATGTAAATAAGATAATTCTATGATTCATTGCCTAGCTGTCCTAACAGATCTTTTGCCTAAGTAGATATGCACAATACGGCATGGGGAAGTGCCTTATTTGATATTGGAGTTTTTAGATTCATGCTGTTAGTCATCAAAAACAAAATTTTCATATAAGCTGCTGCAATGGTATCAAATGGTGTTTGTGAAATTAAAGCCATGGAACATGATTCTCTATTCTGTTGTTATTGCGAGAATATTTACTTCCATAATCTCTATGCTTTATTTCTCTTTAATTTCCAATAAATAACTCGGGATTTAATCCCATCGAGATGATAAATCTTTCGTCGGTAAATTCAATGGTATAAATTACATCTCGATGATATCAAATGGGGATCAATATCATGAATAACAATATCTGAGCTACCAAATCGATTCATCGTCGAGAATTGAATAGTATAACATAGGAAGATCTTTTATCCATACCAAATTCCAAAAATGTTGTTTCCGATGCAATCAAAATTTCTGTTTCTTTTTTTTTTTTTTTAACTTTAAGATAAAGGTTCCGACGAAGAAAGAAAAAAAAGAATGATCACTGTTAGGAATGAGATTTTGTTTGTTATTTTTATTGTTATTTTTCCCTTTCACACACGAAATGAATTGATGTCTTTTTTTAGGATTTGTGTCCATCGGGACCGACGGGGCTCAAATCCGCAGCTTCCACCTTGACAGGGCGGTGCTCTGACCAATTGAACTACAATCCCGGGGAAAAGGGCTTATAACATAGATATTTTTATGATTTCATTCAAACCCTTTTTTTTTTTCGATTTTAGATTAGAGAATCGTTTTGCTATAACTAACAGAGGCGGGATTTATAGATATTATTGATATATATCAATACGCACTTTATTTAGAGAGATCGACACGGATTACTCGTAATCCGTTCGTTATTGCCAAATCAATTCAAAAATGAATCAATCATCAATAAAAAACAAAGACTCTTTTTTATTTACTTTAATCTTTTACTTTAATCCTTTCCTTATACTTTATACTTAGAGATCCTGATATGAATCTAGATGATTATCAAGATTCGAACTTCTGAAATATATATATATATATATATAATGTAATATGGTACGGAAAAAAAGAGCGCTAGATATTTATCATATTTTATTTTCTTCCTTCCGTAGCCGAGCACATCGGCCATTTCTGGAGAACAACAGATGGGTTATTTCATTTCATGGTGGATCGGCAAATTATTGGGCCGAGCTGGATTTGAACCGGTGTAGACATATTGCCAATGAAGTGGATTGTCCTTAAGACTAGGTTATGCTTGAAGTCATACTAATTAAAACTTACATTGCTGGAAAGATTGTAAAATCAAAGGAAAGCTATTAACTGTTGATACATGATACATATTATTTTTCTAATGTCGTGCTTTGGGCCTATACGAAATTGATTTGCATGACTTCATCATCTCACTGTGTGTACTTCTCTGTTTCCTGGATCTGAGGAACCATCTTTCGACCTTGATTTATACAATGTTGTGAATAGGATTTTGGTTATTGAAACATATATAAGACTGCAACCTAACATTTGAAACTTTCATGCAGGAACCACCGAGGTTTGAGGCATTACTGGGGTCTTCGTGTACGTGGCCAGCATACCAAGACTACTGGTCGTCGGGGTAAAACTGTTGGTGTCTCTAAGAAGCGCTGAGTTTTCATTTCCTACCCCTTTTTTTCTTTGTTTTTAATGAATGAGATATATTGTTTGGACCAAGCCAACAGTATTTTCTTTTGAGAATGCATTATTGGGATTTTGTTGAATATAAATGTTGATTTGTATTTGGTGGTTAGCTGATATATTATTTTTATTTTGCGGATCTTATGTTTTTATGGTCCAATTTATGGTGGAGGCTGTATTGCTATCGATTAAAATGCTGCCAAATAACCAACATTTAGTTAGTTCAAGTGGTTCAACACTTGTTTCCCTTAAGTAAAGTCTCAAGTTTGAGTCTTGTGGATGAGAAAAAGTAGCGCTGAGAGAGCTTTACCTCTATACTAGGCTGACCCGGCTCGAACTAAAGTAGTTAGAGTCTAGGGAATTTTTGGATATTGGTGGTCTATACCCAAAAAAAAAAAAAAAAAGAAGAATACTGCCAAATATCAAGCAAGATTAGTGTATGATTACTATTGAGTTTTATTTGGCATTCATTTCTTGTTGGATTGTCGAATTAGAGGTTATAAAGGCTAGGATTGTAAAACGACTCTGCATTGCCCGAAACCTTGGAATGTATTCAAAGAAAATTTTCATGGACGAAGATGAAAGGAGAATATTGACAACTAGATGCCCTAATCTTTGCTTTAGGAGTTATGATAGGTAAACTTATTTTGTATGGAACATCGTGGCATAGATTATTTTGGTAATTCTCTTGATTTTATTAAATGACAGTGTAAAATAGTTTTATATCATCAGTATATATAAATTAAATCCATATTTTTTTAAATTATTATTTTTATGCATTTTCAACATTCGGTTAAATTTCCCCGATCTCTTGGTCTCTCCCATCAATGATGCCAACTCAAAAGCACTTAAAAGCATTCGCACCTCACCTCCATGACACTTTGCAACGTTCCAATAGCGCCATTGCCACTCATTGTGTTGTCCACCTCTTCCTTTTGGTTGAGCATGACAGCGCATGATGCTCAGAGGAACTTGCTTGGATGACAGCACCACCATCTTCGTCGCTGTGGACACTGCCAATCCTTCAAATCGAGCTCATCATGGAAATCCTAGTGAGGCTTCCAGTGTTGTCCCTTCTTCGATTTAGGAGCGTGTGCAAGTCTTGGAAAACCCTAATCTCTAGTAACCAATTCGCTAACCGTGGATGCAACCATGATCTATCCACGATTGGCGTATTCCAATCGTGACATGGAAGATTGCAAAGTCGGATTTTTTCATACAACCTTGTTCGAGAACCCATCAGCCCCTACTAAGGTCGTTTGCTTCCAGATGGACTGTGTTCTAGGTATGCTAGGTTCTCGCAATGGGTTGCTGTGCTTGCGTTATCATTTCCATAATTGTCCAATTGGGGAACCCTTGTACTAGATTGGCATCCGAATAGTTGAAAATTGAGCTTGCCTATTTCACATATCATGGCTTTAGCTATGATCATGTGCATGATACGTACAAGCTTCTTGTGGGTGGTGAGAAATATGGGACCAAAGTTGATACATTTGGTTCAAATTCTTGGACAACCATTCAGGATTTTCCATTTCTTCTCGTTGGGATAGAAAAATTTGTGAGCGGCACTCTCAATTGGACAGCTAGGGTGCCTGGTACTGTTAATCAGTGGGCGATCCTTTCCTTTGACTTGGGAAAGGAGACTTCTTGTCAAATGTCCCTCCCTGAAAGGGATGATGATGACAACCTTTGCAAGCCGGTGTTGGGTGTCTCAGGAACTAACTGCCTTTGTGTCTGTTTTGACCATAAGATTACTCATTCTGTTTTGACCATAAGATTACTCATTGGGTTGTGTGGCTGATGAAGGAGTATGGAGTTCAACAATCCTGGACTAAATTGGTGATGATATCGCATGAGGAACCCTTGTGTTTAGAAGCCTTGTACATAACAGAAAATGTTGATGTCCTGGCTGATTCTCTTCTGGCGATACCTCCCACTGCCATATTAGTATTGCCTAAAGACTGTTTGCTTTTGGATACTTAGGTGGGGTGCCTTCATTTGGTGAAGGCTTAATCTCACTATCTCGTGTTATAACGAATTTGTTATGGTTGAATTGGAATTCATTGCTTTTTGACAATTCATTTGATCTTCTTGCTATTTGAATCAAACATTTTCACCTACATTTAGTGTAGTACTGCAAGACTATACTTTCTGTCGATATGGTCATTCCTGATTGCAAATTCTCTACATCACAATCATTTATTGCCTAGTATTGAGAAGTAGGCGTGCACAAGATGGATATGTGGGAATGACCATCTTTAACTGGTATTCCTTTGTGCTTGCAGTATAATCCTAGTATAAAGTTCTTATCTTAGATGGCAACTTGTTATCTTTAGGGTAAAATAAGGGGAGAAAATAGAGACCATAATATCAATCCCTATCAGTATTGCATAATTTAGTGCATAGCCTTTGCTGTTATGTTTTCCATCTTGATTCTCAACATTTTGTATCCAAATCTGGATACTTTACTGGTTGAACCAATTTAGCCGTAGGCTGAGAATCGGCGCGGCATGATTATTTAGAACTGGCTAATATCAAAAGGGTATTTGACCCAGTGCACAAAAGATAAGATGTAACAGGCACCACCAACTCATATCCTCTGATCATTGTCATAAGAGAAAAGTTTTTACATGATCTGGATAAAAGTAAAGTTGAAACGAAATAAATAACACAAAGCAATGCATGAATGATCCGTAATATTGGATCTTTAAATTATGGACTCGTGATAATCAATCAATCTTTTACTGATGAACAAAAGCAAGGGTCCTAGGGATGTATCAATATTTTATTTCTGTTCCCATGCAACAATGCTTCAATTTTGAGATATTCTTAGGGATTCTAAGATTCACCAATTGTAAGAACATCCTCTTCCACCATAGAATTCAACTTAGTTCACATCATCTATTTCATCCCAGTGAACCATCGTTATTTCCAACTTAACCATCTCATTGATCTTTTTTTGAAATTTTAAAGCATCAACCACAAGTTAACACTTGAATAAAATGTTCAAAATTAGAGACGATATTTGTCGACAAAATTGGCGAGGCACACCCGGAGTGGTCCGACGTAAAGACGTAAAGATGCAAAATCATGTTAGTTGTTATACAGAAGAAAACGCTTTATGAACTTCAGTTAATAAGAAAAGAAACAAAGTTGCCACCTAAATTCCTCAGACTGCATTTAACTATGAAAATACGTAAGTCCCGGTGCTTCTTTAAGCATTCCTTATTTTCAGAATCTGATTTTCTTTCACCACTTCCATAAAGCTTCCAGCTATAAAGAATGATATATATCTCATAAAGGTAAGGGTGTGCCCATCGCGTAACACAAAACCAACTAAAAATAGGTGACTTAACGTCCAGCGTCCGAATAAATATACCAATAGTCACCACATTCATATGGGCTACTAAGGAGTATGTAATGATCT
The DNA here is from genome assembly GCA_031439585.1 of Pterocarpus macrocarpus. Taxonomy (NCBI): domain Eukaryota; kingdom Viridiplantae; phylum Streptophyta; class Magnoliopsida; order Fabales; family Fabaceae; genus Pterocarpus; species Pterocarpus macrocarpus. Next base: position 56,807,065 of record CM062516.1, on the reverse strand, counting down.
TCTTAAGATCGATCTGTCTTGAAGTAGTCAAGGAAGTATATATATTATAGCAATCGCGCGTGGAGTATAAATGAAAGGAGTGGAACAAAGTGTCGCTTCGGAAACATGGGTAGAATCAAGTTTTGCAGCGAATTTTTCTGAAAAATTTGTCACTGTTAATAGAACAAATCAATTTTTGTGTATGTCAAGGTCCTAACAATTCGAGATACAATAATAACTACACAAAAAAAAAGTCTGAATGATATTGAAACAATAGGTCGGGTCTGGTCCTCCAATACATTCATATATGAGATCCAACATTCCAATAGAAAACTTCCTTGTGGCTTCATTACACCTGAAAAAGTTAAGATAATACGAAATTTAGAGGGGAAGGATTGTAGGGAATAGAGACAAGTAATTTACAGATGTCCAGTGCACCTTAAATAAAATGGCAATAGGGTAACAACAAAGACTTACTAGGTTTATTGCTTAACTTTGAGACCGGTTTCTATGCGTTCAATGAGCTGATCTGCAGTCATTGCTCCCTCCTGCAAATCCGAACACCAAAGTTTTTCTTAGAAACTGAGAATAGTTGTTAAAAACGTGGAAAGTTTAAATAAACAAAACATACGATGTAGCTTCAACGTGAACCTTTTTTTTTTTTTTTTTTAAATTTTGGTGGACACAATGAAAACTTTCAAGTAAATATATTCAGCATAAGAGAAGCTCTCTAATATTTAAGAAAAAGGTAATTAGTTTTAACAATATATTTATATTTATATACAAAATGAGTGTGAAGATAACATTGGTGACAAACTACAAGTACATCAAGGATAAGACTTCGAGCAAGATACCTTCACATATTCAAATTTGCGAAAAGAAGACAGCATTTGGATAACTAAATGATACCATCTTATGCTATTGACCACGGACTAAAGTCTATCTTAAACATTCTTGAATTGATGCACTGATTAGGTGCTGTACCTTCTAACAAAAGCATGTTTTCATTATGTTCAAGTCAACAAGAACAAGCCTTAGAGGCAATGAATGTGAGTGAATGTGCAAACATCCAGTCTTAATTTGAAACTAGATGGTTCCTCCTCGAGATGCATGTCCCCTATATTCAAGAAAGCTAAGTTGAAGCAGTTAGAAAATAAGAGGGGAAAATGACTTGCTCTTCTTTCCTTAGACAGCAGAGCAACCAAGTGCAATATTATAATGGTTCATGCTTTAAGCTTTTCACGAAACTATTTATAAATGCAACTTCAAAATTCCAACAAAATTAAACAAGCCTAGAAAAGCGTGGGTGGGTTAGTTCTAAGAATAGCATATCTAAGAACATCGCAACATTATCGAATGTTTATGCAAATACGGTTACACATCAAATTCAGTTTCACAATTCAAATTGAAATGCCATGCCATGTAATCCTACGGCAAACGCAAGTGTCAGGAATTCATTGCCCAAAAAAAAAAAAAAAAGGCAGATGAGGCTTTCAGAGACAGTTAACCACCAGATGCAAAGGCAAGAAAGACATGCATATAATTAGGACCCAAAGAGAAAAAGAAAAAAAAGAATGATGATGTGACTCACAAATCGATCATGGGGCTTTCCATCCTTGAAAATGATGAAAGTTGGCAAGGCCTCAATCCTGTATTTGTCAGCAATTGCAGGGTACTTCTCGGTATCAATCTTAACTACCTGTATCTTATCTTTAAGCCGAGTGCCTACTTCATCGAGTATGGGAACCATGAATTGACAAGGACCACACCTATAAACTAGGCCATAGGAGGTCACTCACTCGCTCTTTAAATCAATGATTATTATGATATAAGCAGCAAAGCTAACACGGAGCATGGAGATAATTAAGAAGTCAGTTGCATACCAGGTAGCATAGAAGTCAACCAAAACAGGCTTCTCAGAATTGGCTACCAAATCATCAAAAGACGAAAATGTTTGTTTCTTTGCTTCAACCTACACAATTTTAAATAAATAAATAAGCGTAGAAGAATCATGCTTGATGGAAGGAGAGGTATTAGGTTTTATTGTTACCGGACGAAGGATTCGACGGCAAGAGGAAGAGGAAGAGGAAGCGGTTCCAATCTGAAGGAAGCGAGTGCGAAGAGGGAATTGCAGCGAGGATAGCTTTGTGGAACAAGGAGAAGAAGATGCAGATACAGCAGCTGAAGCGGCCGCTGCAAAACGCGTGGAGCGTTCGGAGGAGTTCAAAGAAGCGATTGTGGAGGACGCGGAAACGGAGAGTGCCATGGGAACGGAACGGAACGGAACGGAACGGAAAGGGAACGTGTTTCTGCTGAGCTGAGCGAAAACAAGGAAAAGGGGGGATATGCGAGAAAATGGGAGGGATTGCCTGTTTCTCTGTTTGGATAGTAAAACCCAAAAAAAAAAAGAAAAAAACAAGGGTAGACCAAAATATCTGTTTGGTAAAAGGAAAGCGAATAGCAGGTAAACGGAGTAACCGACCTTCCCTAACTAGTTCACTCTCACACTCGCACGCTTCTCCTTCCTTCAGGCTTTATAATTTTTTTAAATTATATTATATTTAATGACTAATGAAAGTAGTAAACAATAATATTTTATCAAAAAAACAGTAAACATTAATATCTTCCACTTGGGGCCAAATTAAGTATTTTACTCAGTGTCACAGCCGAGTGCTACTGTTTTCTGTGTTTGGAACCGTTCATGGTCAATGGATTAATAGCCTTCAAGTCCAACCATTTAGGAATTCATGTGAAAAACAGTGTTGCTACTTGTTCATAAGTTTTGGCGAAATAAGTTGAGAGGTGTCATAAACCCATGTCGCATGTACTATTTTTCCACTTTTCCTTCTGCTATATTCAACTTCACCATGAGTAGAAAAAGTAGGTTGTCATGTGATTCGTAAAAATTCATAATATTAGATTTTATTTTTTTTACCATTTAACATTTTCTATAAGGAAAATACTTCATGTTACAAATATGTTGACATAAAATTAGTCGAATGTCAATTAAAGTAAGTTACTTATGAAACCGTTTTATTTTACCCTATCCATGATTGGTCATCAAGAAAATCGAATAACTATTAACAATTCACTAAAATTCGTACAAAAAGCCCTCCCATTAGCCGTGTTCTCTTTATTAGAAAAAAAAAATCTCTAATGTTTTTCGTGCCAGTGATGATGTCATAAAATGAGATAGATATAAATAATTTAAATAAGTAAAATTTAAAAACATAATTTGAATGCTTAGGTCACATAATATAATTTTATAAATTATTAAAAAAAAAGATCTGGTTTCATTTAAAAAAAATCAGACTAATTCCGATCCCAAAAAAAAAAAAAAAGACCCGATTAAAAAAAGTCAGAGTAATTAGTGCCACTCCAACAGTGCAATCACACATGTCCAAGGCAAGCACACTTGGCAAAGAACATTTGAAGGAAGAAAGAATGGGCTCCCTTTTAGCTAATGTTCAGTGTTTGCCACCATCAAAAAGAAATACACAGTGATCAATCTCAATCGATTGGCCTCAGTTCGGTCATTTTGATCTATATTCATACAACATAACTTACAACATGTCCAGTGACATAAGATGATCATTGGCTGCGGTGACAAGTCGTAATGTTAAGCACTACAAATCCTCACTTTTGGGGCACTCACGGATAAAAAATGCTTACAAAGTATGAAACAATGTGTGGCATTGTAAAACAATCAGGTCGAGGTAAGATCATCCATCACTTGTCAATATAAAAGCCAGAATGACAATGGTGAGTGCAAAGCCAATGGTGACACAAGGAAACAACCGTGCATATTTAATTCCACTCTGATTATTGCTCTCTTCACTGCTTAACTCAATCTCCTTGAGAAGCTCCCTCACTTCATCCATGTCTGAGTCTTTTGAAGCTTGGATTAGTCTACCTTGAATCTTCTTAAGCTTAGTCAGCCTCCTATCGCTAGATGTAACTTGATTTGACCAGATAAAACCTGTCATCTTCCACAGGAGGATACCTACATAGATGGCTACAATGCAGTCCACAGTGTAATGATAGCGTTCGCGTATTTCTCTTTGGGCACTATGCATCACAAGAAGCCATACAAGAGCTGAACTGAAACCTCCATATGCTTCCTGCAACCATTTTTAGAAATTGAAAAGTCAATAATTAAGCTGCTAGTTTAAAATCAAAATGCAAATAACCACAAGATGATAAGACAATGCAGCCAAGCAATGAACTTCAAATCTTACAGTCCAAGCCATAGCTGTGAGTACAGCAACAAGCATGTGGCCACTGTATAGGAGGTCATTGCAGCCACCTTCAGCTTTCTTTAACAGACTGTACCACGCAGGTCCTTCGGAGGCACTGGGCCGCAGGAAATCAATTAGAAAGCTCATTGAACCCCAATCTGGCTGGTAATCACCAACTGGTTTTCCAATGTCAACTACAAAAGAAAAGTACGGTAAGTAGCACTTTAGCAGAACCTTCTTGCTCAAGCAAAATATCTGTAAAGGTGGACAAGTTCTTACAGATGTGAAGGAATGGATTGATGACAGACGAATTAGTTATAAGTTTCAGTATCCAAATTATAAAAAGCTTTCAATATCATATTTAAGGATAAAACACAAAATAATAAAATCTAAAATTCGTATGATCACAATGAATTTCATGATTAGATTTCTTAACATAACCACACCAGACAAACTGCAAGTGGCTGCAAACAATTCCAATGTCCAGAACCTAATATGTTTTAATTCCAATTCAAAGTTACTCTTTCTTGCCAACAAAATTTATGAAAAAAAAAAAAAATTGAAGCACTGCAAGTTTAATATTATGGGCCACAACATAAGCAGCCCACGAATCAGTCATAAGAAGTTTGAGAATATATAAGCAATGAGTAGAAGCCAATGATAGTACACTGCATACCATAAGCTTCATCTAGCTTTAGCAACTGGTTGATAGCATGATGATCTGAAGCATAGGGAACATAATATTTCTGAGCCCAATGATGAGGATATGCTGGAACTCTGAACCGAGAACTGGCGCACCACGGACGGGGTGATGGAAGAATTGTAGATGCAAAAGTTATGGTACGAAGAAGGCGGCCAACCGCCATCGTAAACATGTATCTAGCACCTAGCCCAAGGCCTGGGGCTTTTACAGAATCAAATAGCACGGAGAATGCCAGCATCATAAACAACATCAAGAAATGGTGCAATCCAATAATACGAGCTCTCAATATCTCAACAATTACACTAGGCAGTTTCTCATTTAATGCCAGGAAAAACCATTGACCAGTGTCCGGAAGAGGAGGTGTATCACTGTCAAAAAAATATAAGTAAATAAGTTTTCATCTTTCAAATAAAAATAAAATAGCAGGTTGAAGTATTGTTCATTCAAACAAGCCAAAACAAACCATAGTTATGACAAAATATATGAGATAGTAGCAAGCATTAATCATACTCTAGTTTATACATGCGCAAAAAGTTCTCTTCAGAAGACAATCTTGGACTAATCAAGATCATTAGCATCGGCTATTTTAATTTGAATCACAATCTTACAAGCAGGCCACTAGGTTTTTCAATTCTCGGGTAGTTCTCCATGAACATAAATATAGCAACTCTCATTTCACCCAAACAGAGAATTCAGGAAGCATTCAACGCCAACCCTTGCACGGCAGTGCCTTAGTGCTTCTATTACTCTTATCATCATGCTAATAAAACCTGCATTGCACCTCTGATACAAGTGCAAGTGACAAATGAAGTAGTGTGAATGTTGCCACTATCATTTTGCAGCATAAATCACAGTGACTCTGTTCAAAGTTCCAAACTTGAACCTACAATTTTCAGATGCATAGTGAATACATTTCCTTCTTGCCGCATGGATCCAACCAAACTACTACCATCAAATTCAAATCTATCAAACAGAGACCTGAAACTTCAAGAATTCCCCATCCAAAGACCAAAAATTTCAAAAATATAAACAAATATTAGCTCAGATAGAGAACTAACACAAGCGAATCATCGTACAATGTGTGCTAAACTACTCATCGAATCTAATAGCTCAAATCTCCAAATAGCAAATAATGAATTCCCAAAAAAAAAAAAGAGGAGAAATTGAAATCAAAGGACCAACACAGTTCATTCAATAACACTAGATTCGCCTTAAAAGTCTACATTTGCAACGAGATCAATAATAAAAACACCAGATCCATTCACCGAAAGCGAGGGATAAAAAACGGAGTGAGTTACGGTGACAGTTGCTACCGGTGCCAGTCGAGGCCGAGGACGGCGGTGACGGAGCGAACGGAGAGGCTTTCGAAGAGGAGAGCGGCGAGCATGAACAGCATCGACGCCACGAACGGAACAGCAGCGCGGAACTCCGACGACCAGTGGCGGTACGAGGGGACGCGTGCCACGGCGGCCAGAGCCAGGAGGGACCACAGCACCGGCTGCAGGCGCGAGTGCCACACCGGGGAGAGGTGGCGGAGGTAGTCGACGGCCACGTACGACATGGCGGCGACGCCTAAGCCGGCGCTCTTCGCCGTCCGCCACGGCGGCCGCGCCGGCCACCGCATGACGAGTGAGGAGAATCCGCGAGAGAGGGAGAGACCCGAGAGCTGAAGGCGTTGACGGTGGAAAATTAGGAACAGCAATTTAAGGGGAATTGACGTATTTGTCGGGAGCCACTTTGCTATTCATAATTTCATAACATCCTATTTTTAATCATGATATATCTATCTTTATGGGTTTAATTTGTCGCTAATTCTGTGGTATACCCGATTACGTATGGTGTGTGTACAGCATTTAATAAATGAGGGAGCACCGTGGAATACAACTCTTAGGTTGGGGTTGAAGTGTGGCAGCCGTTACTTCCAATAATAAGTAATTTTTTTATTTTTACTTTTTTGTGATTAAAATAACTCTGTTACGATGGGAAGGGGGACAAAACGGTGGGTGGCTGGGGCAACTGGAACTCGTATTGGTGGCAAGGTCTGGGGAAGGGCTAATGCTTCTCGTAAAGGTTCTTGGCCATTTTTGCGCCCTATCCCTGTGAGTGGACTTCACCTGCTTGCATCATGGTGGAGGTACCCATTAGCAGTTAACATATTTTCCTTTTTGGTTTTGTCATTTTGACAATATTGTTGGTGAATGCTTGTTTGATTGGGTGGTCCTTGTACCCAACTTATGACCTTTGCCTTGTGGCTCAGACTACATATTTTGGTCTGAATATAGTTGACCTTGGATTTGTTTCAACTCATGACAAATGGGGGATTTTCATGCACAAATTGTAATTGAATTTGTCACATCGAAATGATCTTCCTCGGCTGGGTTTACTGCAACCAAGTTCCTCAGCTCGTCCTTCTTCATCAATACGCGATTTTTTGTTTTTGGTTACTTACAAAAAAAAACAAAGGTTTTCCTATGCACCGGTGACCAGTTTAAATCTCAGCTATCCAATGGTTTTAAATAACACAGACGGCTTCTACAAGGTCAAGCCAACAGCTGCACCCTCATTTATTAAACGGTGCACCACACCATACATAATCAAGTGTACCACATAATTACCTTTAATTTGTATATATTTATAATATAAAATTATTTTATATTATCATTTAATTATATTTTTTATTTTCATGACTTTTGAAATAATAGTGTACAGATTATGTATATTTTACTTATATGGCAGTATATAAGTAAATAATAATATAAAAAAATTTTATATTATTAATACATATAAATTAAACTATTTTTTATATAAGATATAGTTTAAATCCAATAACAGTATATTAAAATTAAACTCTATAAAGTATCATGCTTATTTGAAATGTTCATGAAATAAAAAATTCGATTGTAGAAGATAATTCAACAACTTACTATCTTCGGATATATTATTTTTCAATTCCTCATAAAAAAAATTTTTCACAATATTAATTGGTATAATATATATCTTATTAGTGGAGTATTAATCAGGTAATTAATGCATAAAATTTAAATTAACAATTAACAATCAATTACTTTTTTTCTACTTTCTTTTTTAAATGTGTAATCGATATTAAAAATTTAAATTAACCAATCCAAAAGGATTTTTCATCGAACTCTTTATATTATCAGTAAGTAATCAAATAAATGTATGATTGGTTACGGTTGAAACATTTTTCCAATTTTGAATTAACCAATGACATAAGGGTTTTTCACCTAATATCTTATAACAACAACAACAATAATAATAATAATTCAGAATCATTTTTTGAAAAGTTTTAACAAGTGGCACTCCATAAGAAACTTCAACAATTTTTTTTTTAAATAATTACTATGTTTAAAAAGATTTTAGTGGGGTGTTAGTGAGATATCTATTTAATGCTTATAATTAAAATTAACCAATTAGAGATAATTACTTACTTTTTATACTTTCTTTTTTTTCCCATATATAATTAAATAATATTAATTAGTGAGATATTAGTAGAATATCTATTAATGCTTGGAATTTGAATTAACCAATTAGAGATAGTTACTTGCCTTTTATACTTCCTTTTTTCCATGTATAATTATTAAGCAAACCTAAGCATTTCAACAAAGTAATCAAACATATTTTTTAAGCCAATTGAGATATTTTTCATGAAAACAGTGTAAAGATCTGAATAGTGAAATTACAAAGATAATTATAGTGAAGACAGTATAAAAGATTCTATACAATTTTTATTTAAAATTACTTAAATAGGAGACTGAAAATGCAAGTGATTTTTTTAGTTATTAAAATTAGAAATATGTATCCTTTTAAAGTAAATAATATTTTTTATAATGAGTTATTATATTATAGAACTTTTCTCTAAAACTACTTTACTGTGAGGGGATGGAAAGAAAAAAGAAAGTAATTTTTTTATTTTTTTGTTTTTCTAGAAAATTTAATTTATTTTTTATAATCTAAAATTATATCAAAAAATTTCTATAAAGATAAACATAATCATAATTATTGCTCAAAAGAATTAGTTGTTGTATAGAATAATTTTATATAATTTTTCTTTAACATTAATTTACTAGAATGTTGAACAATAGAGGCAGGAAGAAAATGAAATGAATTTTTTTTTTTATTTATGAGTTATTTGATCCTCACTTAAAAAATTAGAAGTAATAATTTTATTTATTATTATTTGCTAAAAAAATTTTTATCCCGTGCATTTCACTAGTTTAAAACACTTATTTTTCTAAAATTTGAACTTGGATCTTTTAAAAAAAAGATTATTTGCTGTTTTAACCAATCATTTTTGCAAATATAATTTGATAACATTTTATAACACTATGCGAATTACGAAACTCTACTCATAGTTGAGTTAAAAAGTGATTTTTTTTTATTTGTACGTAAACTAAAGAGTGATTTTAATGTACTAATATGTTTATATTTCGATAATACATTTTCTATTTTTTATTTGAATTTAATTTTTGTATACTGCTAGTATAAATATTTTATATAAATTTTTAATTATGTATTATCATATCAACAAAAATATTTAATTTAACTATTTACTACCTTAAAAATTTTACAAATGAAATAATATAATTAAATAATAGTATAAAATTCTTTTACCCTCACAATACATTAAAATTAATCTTTTTTTGTTTCACTTTTCTCTTAGAAAAAGAAAAAAGAGAGAGAACTTTTTCCCTTCTATTCACTCTTGTTCATTTCTCATAGGAAGAAAGTATAAAATATGTGAGTAAGATATGAGATATAAGAGAAATTCATAAACAAGCCCCTTTTTTTTAACATTTTGATCAGAAATTAAGATGAATAAGTTTATGAAAAGAATCTTTTTGGTTAAAAATTTACCTTTTTGGTTAAAAAAAAAAGAAGAAACAAATACACTCTTAATGTTCCAACACTTCCACGATTACATTATAAACATATCTAAAATGAAAGACATTGATGACCATAAAACTAAGATATTAAACATTAAATAGAATAAAATATCAAATTTTTTCTTGCTCTAGAAGTATTTAAAATTTGAGAAATATTGAGGAAACTCACTTTTAGTGAGACACCGTATCAACTTACCACTCATCTACCAATGATGCGGGACCCCGATTTTAAATCCCAAACGGGCTTGTACCTCCCACATTTTAAATCTCAAACAATGCAGTTAATGGGGAAAAAAAAAAAAAAGTTCAACTCCGAAGCGGGCTTGTACCTCCCACATTTTAAATCCCAAGACAAATTAATAGGAGAGATAAGACAGAAAAGAAAGCAATTTGAACCACATAAAATTCTTCCAAAATATCATCAACTATCAGCTATCAAATAAAACACATACAGAAGCAAACTATTTTGAGCAGCTGCTATACATGACTGATGTTACCCAACCCTTTTTACAACAAGAGCCCTCAACTCTTAATCTATCATAAATGACAGAACCTCCTATACAAGAAGAAGGGTGTGTTTGTGTGTGTTGTGTTTTTTTTTTTTTTTTTTGGTTTTTGTTGTTTTTTTTTTCCGGCGAGAGAGGAGAGGGAGGGGGGGGGGGAATCTAATTACATATTGGAATATTTATTTTTAGTCAAACCCTCGCATAAGAGACTAGACAAAAATGAATGAAATACCAAAGCAAAAAAACTAGGCTACCGCTCTGAAAAAAATGGAAGGCTCCTACAAAATATAATTCTATAATGAATAATAAAAATAATAAAAGGATAATGCAAAAAACCTACATACCACCACAAGGCGCACAGCACCATTTTGCAAGTTGGATGAAAAACCACTGCAAAGGACCTGGGCGGTCCTCCTCCTCTGGAGAAGGAGTTGGAAGTGGCAGCTCATCAGGTAGATGGCGATGGAATGCGCCGACCGCAGCGGCAACACCATCTTCATTCTCAATCAACTTAGCAATTTCCATTGCTCGAGATTTCACCTGAACCATACAAGTATGTCTGTGTTGAGGAGCACTTTATTTTCCCTTTTGGATATGGCCAAAAGATGGATTTGAAAAGGTTTATAACTTAATATGGCTTACTTATAAATTAACAAGCAAAGTTCCTTATAGAATGTTCTATGGATATATAAGAGGAGGAGGTAAGAATGGGACATCTAACAAGAGAGATGAAAAGAATTTAAACTTACCTCTGGCTGAAGCATGAATCTTATGGAATTTGATAAATTCTCAACACTAAGCTGAGATATCGGAATTGGGGCCGGTCCTAACTCTTTCTGATATATTCTATCGCCCCAAAAGAACTGATCTCCAAAGAATGGAACAATCGTTGTTGGACACTGCAGATTATGGTATTCATATTAGAGGAAAGAAAAAAACAATGAACTTACTTTTATTTTCAAAATTTTGTAAGCACCAGAATCACGTCATTAAAATCCTAAGACATTCAAACGAATCCTTGGATTATGGAATAGAAAAATATCTTAGAGAAGACACTACTGAACATTACCCCAGCTTTTAATCCTGTGGCCGTGGTTCCAGCTCCACCATGATGCACCTGTAATTTTTGCGCCAAAATATCTTCAAGTTATATGTCTTTATTTCATGCCTGACATTCCACACCAACCCCTTTCCCCTCTTTCTCTTAGCTTTTAGCTTGGAAGAATTTTCCACAGCTAAAGCTTGGGTCGTGACACGAGTAAACCCCTCTGACACACTGTAAAGCATTTTCTCTCCTTATGAAAAAGAAGAACTAAAGAGAAAACATAAGTTGACACTCACCACAGCAGAACATTGAGGAAACAACCAATCATGAGGGCATTCCTCCAGAAGGAAAACATTGTCAGGAACTTCTGCCACTGCATAATGGAAAACATAATGCAAGTGAAACTAATGTAATTTATCCAAAATGCGCTGAACAAAATGTATCATTTTCTCAATACATGTTGACATGTTATTAAAAGACATGTCAATTAAAAAAGTCAAGACCAACAGAATGCAGAAAATTCAACAGGTAGTTTTCACTGAATCAAGTTATAATGGCAAACAGATCAATGATGTTAAAGAAAATATTTTATCACAAGGAAGATTTGGCAGGCATGTCCTAGATGCTCAAGCTGACACGTCATATAGAAACCTATTAAAATGGGTTGACATTGAGGTATATCAACATAAGCTTAATTACTGAATCTCTAGATGATTTCCAAAATGGCAGTGTCATCTAGCCCTTTGATGTTCAGTTCTCAAGTACATTCACATATGCCAAACTTATTAAAACCAAAGTTAACAAAACATAAAGTTGACTAGTAATGGGTTTGGATATTTTGCAAGAGGTCATAAGGTTAAACCTATTGAACAAACATGTACTTCAGTCATTCGTTAACATGGACATACAAACAAATAAAACAACATGAAACTGAAATTTAATTATAACTTCTTCAACAGGAATCAAAAATAGAATGCTTACAATTCCCTAGATTGCCCCAACCCCGGTCAATAATTCCCCGTTGTTCGGTTGCCTTTAGTGCCTCCAATATGACATCTGTTGTTCTTTTAGGATCTTCAAGTGGCTGACAAAGTAAGCACAACATTTTCATTTAGAGGAATTCAAAAACTCATTCTTAAAAACTGCTAATGGAGTGAAGGCATACAATGTCAATTTCACTAGCTTAGAGTATACTTGAAACTGTTATTCTTGACGATATATATGATTATACTGATTCTATTATAAGTGCAAGCCTTTATATAGATCAATATGACAATTATGCCCATGTACACAATCACAGATTACCAAAATTTAATGTTGGTCATGAAAATAGGTGAAGGGAATTATTTCTTGATCACCGTCACATCTGGGCATGAACTAATCTAGAGATGTTGGGATCTTATACCTTTCAGTACTTTCATATTTGCTATATCAAAGAAATAAATTAATCTCAATAATAGAACAATAAAATTAATCCAATGAAAACTCATAGGATTAGGTTTTGTAATTGGGGTTTAAAGATTAATTATTAATACTTTGTTGGAATCTAGTTATTAGGGTATTGAGATATCTTATCAATAGATTGGATTAAAACTTTGTATTGAGATATCTTATCAATAGATTGGATTAAAACTTTATTTCCTATTCTAGATTAGGATTTCTTGAGTAATAAGTTTGGGTCGGTCGTCTTAATAGAATTATGGTTATTTATTTGAGTTTCCTATAAGGCAGATCGCCTCAGGAATTTCAGGATTCAGCCTATTATTGAATATGAATATGGAGAATTTTGCCATTTTGAGTACCGTTCCCTGTTTGACATCACAGTGTGATTGATCACAGACTATCTAACGAACACTAGAACAGACATTCAGATTAACAAGTGGAAATGTGAAATTAAACTTGTATTACAATCCAAACATGCAATGGACAAAAAAAGCAATGCTGCATTCTCAGGCATCATATGTGACAGGTCTTGAAAGGCAAAAGTCCTAAAAATCCTAGCATGGTGAATCTCATAACACTTCATTTTCTTAAAATCCAAACAGAAAAATTTGCAGAAAGCAAGTTAATCAGAGATGAATTCATGATTAAAATGACTCATAGTTCAAGTGAAATTGCCATACCATGCTCCCAAACCCAAAATATAATGGAGGTGGTCCTTTTTGAATCCACTGGACAAAATCTTCCTGTGGTTGATACTTTGATCCAAGGTTTAAGAAACAATAACCAACAACATCAACTAAAGGGCCCCAGTCTGCAAATTTGTTAAATTTCATTAGTTCTCATAACACGTGTTGGACTCTTAAGCAAAACATTTATACCCAAGCATTTAACATGTATACTATTTACTGTCCAGGACTAATTTTCTTAAAAGCTTAAGCTCTGGAAGCAAAGGCCCATGAATGATTTTATATCGACATTTACAAATAATGATATTATCAACAGACAAAACTTACTGCCATTCATACAAAATACAAATGAACTCTATTCAAAACTTCAACAAATTAGAGTTGAGTGGAATCTGATTTGAACCAAAGCAGTTGTGTGAGGTCTTCCTTGATAAGACCATATAATAATATAATAAAATCCAATCAACTTTTTAATTTCAGCAGATTACTCTATGTACTCACAATTCCAATGGTAGCTCAAAGAAAATCCAAGTCAACAGTTACTGAGCATTTGACTTCAACGACTCAAATGATAAAATGATTACTCATTTAAAAAGAATAAATCAGATTATTTGACTATCCATTACATCCTTGTCCATACCACTTGGCTTTGGAACAACATGAGGACTCCACATATAGCCAGTTGGTAAATGAGCTATCGATCCACGGTACATACTGAAGTATGCAATAGGAGCAAGCTTCAATTTCCTTTTCCTGAAGTCATTGATAATTCCTCTTATCCCCCACCATATTAGTAGATCCACAATTATATAGGACAGCTAGAGACAGCAAAGAAATATTGAAACAGGTTTATTGGTAACATACTCCAGCAAGTATCCACAAAAGTATCAAAATCAGATAATGAAATATTGTTTCAGCAACGGACATACCCAATAACCAGCACTTTGAGGAACACGTGCCAAAGGGTGGGGGAACTCATATGTTGGCCTGCATATTCACAGAAATATGTAACTATGTAAGTAACCTCAAAAACAATCTTAAAAAATGTAATGAAAAAGGGATGAAAAAAATGTTGAATATATCTGAGTATTCAAAACTGTAGTTGTTCTGGTATTAACTATAACAAATTCAGTAATCCAGGAATATTTTATATTTCGAATAAAAAATAAAGTTATGTATTTCTTGTTATGAAACCTTATCTTTCTAACATATAAAAAACTGACACAACTGTTATAGCAATTTAAACTCACGTCCATGGCATTGTGAAGAAGATGTGAAGGGGTACCCCAAGGGCTTCAGCAACATGTGTATGTCCTGCAAGACAGAGCACATAATATAGTTTAATCTATTTTATTCTTACAAGTCATGTGCCAATTCCAAACAAATTTGCAAACAATTATTATGGAATAAACAAGCAAACATGCTGTACTAGAATGAAAGGAAACCTTCTCTTCTAAAACAAAGAGCAATTCAATAACAATCTTATGAATTTGGGAAACAAATTTTAGAAAATAAATTCCTTTATTCTCCATGCTTTGAATGTAAAAGCCCCTGAATTTCATACTACAATTTTGGAAGTTACTTTTTGCGGTCCTAATTTTCCTTTACCCTTTTCAAGTACATTGCTAACACTTTTTATTTAATCTTCTAACTGCTCACCGTAAGCTGGAGGATTTGCAATAATAGCCTGAGCACTGAAAGGGACACTGGTTTCCAAATCAGGTGCCGTGCATGCTGGAAGAAGGGAGTCAATAATGGCCTTCAGCTGCTTTCTTTGGATAGATATTTCAGCTGGACCAGATGGGATTAAACCTTTATTCCTCACCATATCTATCATTTAAATAACTCTTTTAGTATATCAGTAGGAGAGGAAAACAAGAATAAGACAAAAGCAGAAATACATGATTATTTCATCATTTTAAAAAACAGAAATATGAGAGATTGAGCCAAGAGTAAAACAAAGCTTGAGATTTTACATTCAGTCTTGACCTTAGCTTGATAGAGGTTGCAGGCATGTTTTGAAAATGGTCAACTATTGGACAATGACAAAAAATGTAATGAGAATGCTTTTGACATAATTTTTAGTTATCTTACAACTTGCCATTAAAAATTTCATATAGATAATGGATTACTATGTGGGAAATAATTGTATTCAGAGTTCTTGTCTGAAAAATAGAGAGATGATAAGGCTTTGACAATTACATATCAGTCAAGTATGTTTTATTCTTGGCTTATTGTGGGATTCACGTAACTGTTAACACACTAGTACATATAAGGGAATATTGATGTTCAAACGTTTGGGCTTTTATTCAGTTCTATTATATCACATCTCTTAACCCTACAATACAGTTGGTTATCTAAGATGCTTTGATTGCATTTGAAATCCTTGCTCCGAGAACTGATATATTATTTTTCTTGATAGCTATTCTATTATTTGTCCATATCCATTTCACATATGTTTTAGCCACTTTTAGGTCCATATGCAGTTCCAGGCTGGCAAGAAATGTTAAGATATTTATTTCACATTGTTGAATAGCACTTAAAAATTTGAACAATCCATTATGTAGTGACAGCTTGAGGTATAAACTATACTTATACTGCTTCTTGAAAATGGAAGTATTAAAAAGGAACCTCTTACATCCTGCCAATACGCGAGGATCACCACCCAGAGGATAGAAATCTACACCAGCTGACTTTACAAATGTTTTGAAATTAACATGAGTTGCCAGCCTAACACGATGACCATACTCCTGCAAGTAAATATTAGTTCATCTCTCAAAGGAAGAAAGTATGAATTCAAAAAATTGACTGCTGGGATGCATAATTTGTTAACAGTAGTTGAAACAAAAAAAGGAAAAAAAAAAAAAAGATTTTGCATTCTTTCAAAATGATGCAATAAGATCAATTTGGACAAGGCAAGGATCTTCGACTTGGACAAATAAAGCTAACAAAAACAACAAAGGACCATAATAAGTCAGTCTCAAAAAAAATTACAGAAATGTTAGAAAGTTTAGTCACGAGTTTTTATCACCAATGCCCAATCGTGCATATGACAAATTATGAAGATACCAATACATTCCAAACAGTAAAAAGCTTTTTCAACACTAGAGAAATAAAAAGAAATCTATATATGACGTGATTTCCAAGCAGAATAATCCCAATTTATCATTTCAGGCCCATATTAAAGCAAAAATTATTCACTTCAATTTTATATGCATGGCGTGTAGTAGCCCATATCAGTCGAAACAATAGGTAATCATCGTCATGCTGAAGAAATGAATGTTACCATAGAACATCAGAATAATTATGACCTCAAAAGAAAGGCCCATACAAACTCTCTTAGTTAGGGAGCATTAACTCATGTGCAGCAGAAGTAACATCAAAATATTTGAGACACATACAACATAAGACATGAAAGTAACCAATAACAAAAATCATAATGAACTGATAAGGCAATTCTCATGTGCACCCATATGAATTGATTGAATATGCTGAAACATGCCTGAAGTCTCTTTGCAATGGCAAGAAAAGGTTGTACGTCGCCTCTAGTTCCAACCACAAGTATGACAATTTGTAACCGTGGAACTGATGTTTTTGATTCAGAAATAAGAGTTTCACCGACTGTTGACTCTTCAAAAGATTGGAGCTCTAGCAATTCTGAAGCAACGGATGCACTTCTTTCTAGATCAACTTCAACAGTCCCATCATTTTGTATCCTAACTAGGTCAGCAATCAGTTGTTCCTGAGAAGCAAAATAAGAAAATGTTGTGACCCTGCATATAATTGGGCAACTCCAATGCATAAATGACAAATACAAAGCATAAAGTCAATAACAAAGCTACAAAAGCATAAACACATTTTTCAAACAACCCAAACACATGTTGTGAACCATAATGCTTTTCAGAAGTAGATAACACGATGAATATATCAAATATATAGATTGGCATATGAGCAGCTATGAAGTATTACTATGGAGTGATAGTATTTAACTAAATTATGTAACAAAAAAAATATTTAACTAAAATAAAATACCATTATATTTGGACACTAGGTCACTGGAGAGGCAACATCATCATCAATATACAAAACAACAAGGCGACACCATAACAAAAGTATGTCCAATATAAAAAGGAACAAACAGAACTTTGAGATTTACATATTTCGAACGATATTAGACAGATGCCGATAAGCGAGTATAACTCACTCCGGTTAGAATTAAAATGCAGAAGCACTGTACTCTGCAAAAAGAGCACAAGCACAAGTTTGAAATGCAGGATCATGCACGTGCAATCTACCTTCTCATGTTCGGACAGCCTGTCCCATATTAGATCATGCTTTGGGATCTTCTCCGTCATTGATCTAGAAAACATAACCTCATGGTCAGCTATAAGTGTGTTTCTCCTAGTCTCAACAGGTGCCGTGGTGCAATGTTCCAAACCTGCATGAACAGAATTCAACATTACAAAACATATCAAATTAATATTTCAAAAAGAAGCAAGTTAGAAACAATAGTCCATGGGCATGAGATCAACAGCATCTAACCAAGGTAGGAGGCGAGCTTCCACTTGTTTATTTTTAAAAGGAAATAAAGGTATTGGGGTTAAAAACAATTTCAATGAAATTGGGCATTCTGGTTTTAAATTTGTGAACCTCAAGGACTACAGAAACTACATGCTTTACAAAACTGAAAGTGCATATTTGGACAAGGCATTTCACAGAAGGCAAGTAACTTAGACCCAAGACAGAATGAAGCAACATTTCTTTTTGTATCAATCTTGGCATTAATCTGATAGACCAAGGACATTATTGTTAGCTACATGTACTTCTTCATTTGTTCCTTTTTCACTTGAGAGGACAAGGTAACCAAGTCCATAAGATTCTATAGAGTATACACAAAGTTATACAGTGCCAAATGTCAGAGGTGGAGCTAGGTAGGGGCTAGAGAGGGGCACTTGCCCATCCCAACCTCTCCTTCCCCCTTTGGCTCTTTTCCCCTTCCCCAATTTTCAACCTATGTTTCTCTTCATATATGCCCCTCACTTTTTCACAAACTCCTCCATTTTCAAATTAAATACATGAGCAAACTCAGCTCACAAAGTCAGGAAAAAAAGGGACTATTAGAGTTAGATTAGAATTGACTGTGTAATGCTGCACAATAAGGATTTAGATCTTAATCCACCTTCCTCTTCCACTCTACCCTTCAGCAATAAATCTTAGGGATCAGATCCAGGGTAAACTAAAGTCAAATAAAAAAACTGGCCTTTCTTCAAACATATAGCCTGCTACTTCTCTGTCTCTTTATTCTCATAATTATAAGCTGCTAAAAGTTAATCAACAAAGCATTTATCTGATAACAACAGAACAGAACTGAATTTCATATTTCACATACTGAAGATACATTCATTATTAACCTGCAATACAAGCAAAGCAATGCCTATTTCAGAGTCATCAACTGCCTAACTGCCTGACAGAACAAACTGACTTAGACCAAGCAAACGAGCACAAACCTCTTCTTGGCAAAGAGGTAACTTGTGATGAGTTCTGTCCTGAACTCGCCTTCTGATCCTCAGCCTCCTTAGAAGAAGCTAAATCAAACTTTTCATCTTGAGACTCGCTGTCCACTGTCACCAACTCATAACCATCCATTTCCCTGATATCTTTCTCTTGTTGACTATCAAAACCTTCTTCTAATACTTCCTTGGGCAAATATTCAATCTTATTACTGCCCATCTCCAGAACCAGTGTTCTCAATTCTCGGCAATCATTACATGTGAAAGTGTGAAACTTTTGCAGACAATTAACAAACTCAGCAAAACCAAAATTCCAATAGACCAAAACTTTAACACTCTCTGAACACAACCAGATTCACCATATAGCTAAAAAATGAGTAAGAAACCCCAATCAGAAACCAAACCCCTCCAAGCCTAAGAGGACTTCAACAACAGTTCCTGGGTGCATCTGATTCTGAAACAGTTGCAATTCCTTTCAACTTTTTCTGATATGCACAAGTACCCATAAGCACATGACAAGTGGGCTTTCAATGACCAAAAATAATAACTTTAATAAATCCAAAACTAAGCACACACCCACACCCACCAGTCTTTCAAGCACAGAGAACGTTAGGTAAGCTCAAAGCTCAAACCTTTTTCCAACTCTAATCTCAACCCAATTCAAGTATCAAGGTGTAGTTGAGGTTGGTTACCAGAACAAGCTCAAACCAAGAGCAGAGAAAAACGCAAAACAATAGCGGTGGAAGGTGCCCTGTAAAGCTATCTGCACCCACCTTACTTTGCAATCACCTTACTCATGATTTCATAACAATCATGCTACTGATTCGAATAACATAGAAATTAGACAAGAAAATACTAAAGACACAAAAAAAAAAAAAGGGAATGAAAATTTTCAGTGGAGAAATTAATGGGCTCAAGGAGTAGGCGCTTTGGACAAGGACATTCTTCGGTTACTGTCAAAGGCACATTAAACATTTGGGGCTATCAGAACCGCCAAAAATTTATATTTAGTACGCACCTAGTCGTCACACTTTCTACTTTTTTTTCCCCCTTTGTATTGAATACCCAAAAAAAAATATATATATATATATATATATTTCGAGTGTGAAACAAGATGATATTATACATGGTTGATTAAAGTGATTTCGTATTTATTTTTTTTAAATAAGATTGTATATTTAAGTCTTATAAATAGAAAAAAAATTTAATATTTAAAAAATTTTATTTTTATAATAGATCGATTTAATTTGAATCAAATTAGTTAGAGTCTATTTCAATATTTTATATTTATTCTTTTAAATAATTGATTTATTTTTAATTAATTATAGTGAATTACTTAAACTTATAATAAGATCGAAATTGAAAAATGTATTAAATAAAAAAACTACTTCAAGTGTGTATGGTTACCTTATTATTATTATTATTATTATTATTTTGATGGGAGGCTACCTTATTATTGTTAAAAAAATGTTAAAAGATAATTAGAACTTTCAATTAAAATTATGCTAAGAATTGTATATTCTGAAAGTGTTTAATTGGAGTGCATTGACAGTGTAAAATTTTTTTACATTATCATTTAATCAAAATCTTCTATTTATATGACCATTCAAATAATGGATAGTTATATCAAAAATTTTTGCTAATATGACAATATATAATTGGATGTCTGTGTAAAAAATTTTTACACTAACAATATATTCAAATTAAATTCATTCTGAAATTAGGTATTAATGATAGAATCAAAAATATAAATGTATAGAAAATAAATTAAGGCTAATTATAATCAAATTATCGGTTTTTTCAATTAATATTAATTTTAATAAATACTATGGATATGGAACATTGGCCCTGTGGGATAAGGTACAGCGAGAGAGAGCTTCGTTGGCCGAAATTGGGACGGCCAACGTTAAAGGCAGCAAAGGCGCAAGATATTAGGGTAAAAACTTCAATTTTAGCACCGATAGATTAATATTTTAATATTTTGTCATTAAAAAATTAATTGTATATATTTGAGTTATCAAAGATTTAGTTTTATAATATTTTAGTCCCTAAAATGTTAATTACATAAAGTTAAGTCTCTCAAAGATTTGATATTATAACATTTTAATTCAATAAAAAATAATAACAATAGATTAAAGTATTATAATATCAAATTTTTGGGGACTCAAATATATATAATTAAGATACATTTATTTTGATTTTTGAAAAAAATAATTTTAAAACTTAAATTTTATATATAATTAAAAAAAATAAAAATTAATTTTGTTCATAAGCTATTTTTAAATTTTTTTGAGAATCTAATTATTTTTAAAAAATTATCTAAATATACCTAAATCAAGTTTTTTTATTAAAAAATGATTTATTATCAAAAAATTTCAAATAAATACACTTTTAATATTTTAAAGACTAAAGTATTAAAATGTAAACGTGTGTTTGGAAACCCATATGCATGAATTAGAATCGATTTTGGTTTCCGAAATCGATTTTGATCAATTTTTGCGTTGTTTTGTTATATACTTCTAGAATCAATTCTTGTCTCTAGAATTGATTTTGAAATAGGTGAAAATTTTTTACTTTCTATCAAAATTATTTTTAGAAGAATTACCAAATATAAATAAATTACTTTACCTCAAAATCAATTCTACAAAAGTAGATCTAAACACACACTAAATCTTTTAACTATCAAAGTGTAATTTTATGCCCATATTTAACTACGGACAGATTTTATAATAGGAAATATACAAGTAAACTGATGATGATGATGATGATGATTGACCCACTACTCTCTCATGCTGTATCCGCAGATTGATGTGTCAATCTGGAAGTTACAACTGGATTAATCATAGTTTATAACGAATAAAACATAAAATAATGATTCTTACAACATTTTTCAAACTTGTGTTTATTTTATTATTACATTTAGTAATTTAATATTTATGAATTTGTAAGTCTAATTTCCGTTGCTCTTTTTTTCCACTGTAAAATGAATCCTTTAAAATTTATAACAGCAATATTAAATGGATGAATTGTCTCAAAGTACCTTTACAGGAAAGACTTATGCAAAGCGCTATCAGTTTGTTTCCTTTTAATACATCAAATATAATAATACTCACATCCTAAGATAGGAGGGATGAGCTTGCCCGCAATCATAACCATGCATGACAGTATTCTTACATAAAAAATATTCTAGCATTAAAAGTTAACTTGCATTGGAATATATAACTATGTTAAGAAAACTAATGACGCGATAATTTATTTTAGAGAGACAATATAAAAGTTAGAGAAATGTTTTTTGAACATATTATGTATAGACATAGTATGGAACATAATATATTTATGTGAGTGTGGGTGAATATCGAGGTGCACATGTATCGAGATAAGGTAATAAATTGTATATTTATGTGAGAGGGTGTTGTATTTGGATATCCCAAACAGTGGGCCAAATAACAGCTCTCTAAAAGTTATACATTTTGTGTGTGTGTATGTGTGTTTTCTTTTTTTGCCATTGCAAGTACTGAAAATAATATACCTTTTGTTTATAAAAAAAAATTGTTAATGTAATGCGATATTAATGCGGAACTTGCACCAAGGAACTGACTCAATATCATCTTCACATAATTTCATTTATACCAACCAAAAAAGAGAGAGAGAGAGAGAGAGGGGGGGGGGATAATCACCTTGTCAAAACTCTAAATATCTTCATCTAACCCACCTAGCTTAAGCTCTCCAGGGACTCTGCCATACTTTAGATTTTATTTTCAAAATTGGATAACCTATTGAAATCATAAAGCAAAAATAAAAAAACCTCCCTCGTACCATAATTGCGAATCTATAGTCATAAATTACACAAATCAATCTTAAAATGTACAAGGTTCATATTGTGTACATGTCTACCTTCCAAAGTCTTATTATGTGCATGACTTTTTCATTTCCTTAATGACCAAAGCCCTTGCCCGGCTTATTGTTACAAGGCACAAGTACACATGCTCTTCAAGTTCTTCCACTTGTTTCCTGAACCCAACATCACTTTTCTTGAGCTCATTCACTATCTGCAAAGAGAATTTGTCCTCTTTCCTGTCCAAACAGAACTGCACCATTGTCCTGTTATGCTCAATTTCATCATGAAGCCGTGCCACAAGTCTACTCATTGTATCAAAGTCTCTATTCAATATATAAGTTCCTTTTGCTGCTATATCAAGCTGATCATAAACTTTACTGAGAGACCTACTTCCTGAAAATCTACAGCCTCTAATCTTCCTCTTAAGATGCTTAAATGGGAAGCTGAGAATTGTTGCCCCCACGAATAGTGCTGTTAGAGCATGTGCTGCTATAACCATGGCTATGATTACTACTATGCCACATGTTGCCGTGACACAAACCCCAGATGTCTTCTTCAAGTACTTCACAAGCTTAATTTTCCTTCCAACCTTCTTTCTCATTGATCTCAAGTAGTGCAACACTGATGAGTACTTATCATTGATGAGCTTGAAGTCATGGTTCTCAAGGTTTGAAAATGGGTTATTTGAGAAGATGAATGAGTTGAGCTCGAAAATGATTAGTTCAGAGTTCTCTGAAGAGTCACCATCCTTAATGTCTAGTGCTCTTTGAATGAACTGATAGTTGGAATGGATTTGGTTGATACTCTTGAGAAGATGAGTGCAAATGCGTGAGGCCTCAGCACTAATGTCAAAGTAACTGAGCATAAGGTTTCTGAGTTCTGGAGTCCTTGAAATGGTTGCTGATTCAACAAGGGAAGGTATAGTTGCTTGGTCAGGTTCAAGGAGGATTTCTGAGTATGTATTATGGTTGTAGTTAATGGAAGGTTGTCTTGCAAGTAATTGAGCTTTGTTGATGCAATCAGCATAAGATTTTGTCCTTAGTGCCCTGTGGTACTCCTCACGGATGTTGATGCTTGTTTGGTCATCTCTACATTGCTTCACATCTTAAAACAAAATATAATATGCCACTTAAATGTCAAATATAATGCAATCAGGAAGCTAATTTCTGAATAAAGCGGAATGATACTATAAAAAGACTTGCCAAAACATATATAATACATAGAATTGTTTTTAGTACTCACATCACGAAAACACTATGATTTGTAACATAGGTATTGGTAGATGTACATCAATATAAGACCCAATTTTATTATTATTATTATTATTATTTACTTTCATCACTTTCTTCAAGTTTTAATGTCTCTATTTGATGTTCAAATTCAAGACTCCATAATGCAACATAAGAAGTAGCCACTTTAAGAAATTAACTCGATCAGCCATGGTTTAGACTTTGAACCAACATTGGAAAAATCGGAATCTCCTTCCTGATGAATGATAAGCAGAAAGAAACTCAAAGCTTGGCAACCAAAATGACAGAATTTATAGCATGTTTGGATACAAGTTGGAAGTTATTGGAATTGATTTTGGAAAGCCAAAATTGATTTTGACCATTTTTGTTGTTTAGTGTGTTTGATTCTACTTTTGTATAATCGATTTTAAGTAGAATTGATTTTGCTGAAATTTATTTGATTAGAATTAATTCTGAACTAAAGTGATTTATATTTATTAATTTCTCTAAAAATAATTATGATAGAAAGTAAAAGTTTTTTATTTCTCCTAGAATCAATTTTAAAGATAAGAATTGATTTTTGTGATAAACAACCAAATAAAATACTTTAAAGGCACGATCACTTTTTATCTCTCAAAATCGATTTTACAAGGTTGTAATGTGCATCCAAACATGCTGGTTGTTTGGTTTCACATAATCAAAATCAATTATTGTTTCAAATTTATTTCAAGTGACAAGTCACTTTTCAATTCTACTAAAATTGATTTTACATATTTCTTTGTAAACTATAAATATAAAATTGATTTTGATCAATACTATTTAAACATAAATTACTTTTCAGATCAAATTATTAAACATAAATCATTTTATCTCAAAATCAATTCTACCTAAATCAATTCCAATAAAATCAATTCTAATCAAATCAATTATATCTAGAATTAATTCTATAAAAATAAAATCAAACACACTAATTTTCATGGTTTTAGAATTACGTGAAGGAAAAAGACAATTCCAAATTTCGAGAATCAATGCCAAGCTTTTTTTTTCATGTAACCTTTGAAGCAATTGTACCTGAGTAATTTATTTTTGAAACATTAGTTATCAATTTCTTGAAAAGAGTACAATGATTACAAAAACAGAAAAATTTTGGTCTAGCAAAGGCTATCTATTTCCATTTCATACTAGAAAATTTTCTTTTACTCATAAAACAATAAATTAGGACATCACTTTCCTAACCTAAAGAAGATATAAGAGAAATCTTTTCAAAACTTTGTTCATTTTCTCTGTTATGACAAAATAAGCCATGCTACCTGATCAGGTTGCTCAGATCTCCAGCGATTTCAAAGAAGTTGCGAATGAATTATATACCCAAATGAAAAGGGCTAAGTCATAAGAACATATACCTTGGCTGGCCTTCCAAGCTCTTAATTTTGCCAACATCTTGCTTGATCTTATGAACAAACTTTATGCTGCAAAAGCTAAGAAAGGAACTAATATTATATGAATAGAATTGGCTTTAAATTAATTAGAAGTTAGAAGGAAAGAGGCATAGCTATAATGCAATTTCAGTGGCTCAATTAATATTTCCTAGTAGTCCTTTATGACCAAGAAGGGTTATATATAAAAGGGCTAATCAACTTCCTAGCAGCTAGGTACTTCGCTGAAGCCTGAACTTGATACAAGCTTTCGTATGAAACTTCTCACGGTTGTCAACTCGCAAGTATTCAAATTTAAGCTTTCATCTCTGATAATATCCTTTAATCTCAACTACAGATATAGAGAAAATAACTGCTTTTCCAAGTTGTTAGCGAACTTTTAAGGCTGAAATTGCTGGAGATCCCTCTTCCCCTTAGAACTTTATTGCATCGGGTAAGCACCTTTATTTTTTCTCCTCCTCTTTCCATGTCGTCGTCATCTTAGTTACAGAATTTTGCAAGCTTACTCCAATTCTAACAAGTTTATCATGTAGGCTGAGACGTTTCTTTCTAAAGAAGTGCAATATATAAAAAGTTTATGTGGATTAGATTAACATTATACCCTTCCAAGTTCCTTCAATGTGAATCAATGAAATGTGTTATTAAAATATATCTATGCAAATTATCACCGTTATACTGCGACGTGATTAAAAGAAACATCTCAGACTTTAGGATGTTATCTCTTCCTGTAGTTACATTAAATTAAACATAACATTCCACATATATAAAATATATACATTTACATATAAACGAAAGGTTAATTGATATAATGAATGTGCATTTACATAAGCAATATTGTACAGGACGCATCATCTTGTAAAAATCTGTTTATGTCAGGGACTTGTTCTACATGTATAATTGAGAAGGAACCTGTAAGGCTAAAACTACAAAGTTTACCTCTTGATTGTTGCATGGCCCATCTCCAGCTATCGGCGAATCTCTGCCTCAAATTAAACACAAATTGAAAGAGTTTTCCAAAGCTCACAAATAATCTGTTTATCTTATTTGGCCTCTTATATATATAGCTTCAAGAAGAAAAACCTTTAATTGCATGGTTCAGTGACATATATATATATATATATATATATATATATATATATATATATATATATATATATAGAGCATATCACATAAGAAGAGTGGTTTATTATGAAATTGAAAGGAGCAAATATAGGCCGTATAATCATACATAGATAATCAAAATTTAAAGTTGTTTAAAAGTTAAAGTGATCGTGTGACTTTATATTTTAATTTTGACCGTTCATGTAAGATCCAATAGTTAAGATTTATTTCCTTTACTTTTGTAATAAATCACTCTTCTCATGTGATACACTCTTTATATATATATCACCATATCATATTCAATCAATGGTTTATTCTTTTGAGTTTGAATCTCGTTTTGTCCCTTAATTGACCATCTAATCATCATTGTCGTTATTATGGGTATGGACCCGCTAATCACATGCTAGCTGTTATTACGCACTGACGAATCGGAACCAACTACAAGCATAACAATCGAATGAGTCACCGTATGCAAGCATACACCTAGTATGTGCCAACCGTGAACATTCTCAAAGTAGGAAAGAAACAGAAAGAATGTTATATTGTTAGGTTATGATCTTACCAATCTGAAGTAGTATATTCCAAGCTTACATTGACAATATTGCTCTAGCGATTAATGTTACGAGATCATTTCAGATGGTAATCAAGCTTCTTACCTTTTTTCTTTGAAGGGAGATTTTTAACCGCTATTCATAAAATTAAGAAACTTTAAAATTAAGGATAAGTTCTTCTAAGTTGAAGTAACTTCTAAAGTGAGAAAATAAAAGTATATTTACACTTATTAAAATAATAAAATACATCATAATTATAACCTATTAAATACTGTAAAGAAGGATTCTCAAAAAGTAAACCAAAATCTAAACCCTAAAGAAGATAATTATTGAAAATATCTCTTAGACCCATAATATTTGAGGGATTAATCTCACGTTAATGTTTGTAGAGATACTCAAAATACCCAAACAGATACACTGTTACTTTTCTCTTTAATGATAAACTCACCTTTATAGGAGTATATTTGTTTAAGTTTACAAAAAACACTTTTATGATATATAATTTTTTTC
This sequence comes from Pterocarpus macrocarpus, assembly GCA_031439585.1. Taxonomy (NCBI): domain Eukaryota; kingdom Viridiplantae; phylum Streptophyta; class Magnoliopsida; order Fabales; family Fabaceae; genus Pterocarpus; species Pterocarpus macrocarpus. The sequence continues at coordinate 56,779,386 of CM062516.1, read as the reverse complement.
AAAAACTATTTTCTTACCTTATGATATAAACACTAAAGCAGATCTTATTTTAGCCTTTTAAAAATTTATTTAATTATTTTAAATTTTGTTAGACGTATGTTTTTAATTAAAAATATTTTTTCTTAAAAAAAACTAAACAACTGATCCTAAAATGATATAATGTACATTTTGTTACTTTTCCATGAAATTCATCCTCTTACATTGATCTTAAATACATCATATTTCTGTAATATTAACTGACTTGTAATGAATCAAAATCATAATAGAATTCAATTATTGAAGACAGTTTAGAAATATCATCCACCACTTAATGCGGAGATATGTTCTTATTCTAAACTAAATTGAACCTTCTCCTCAGTTTAAAATTTAAATGTATCAAGAAAGTAAGAATGAACTGTTAATTAAGAATTATTTATGTTGCCATACCCACTTACATCTCTTTGTTACCTCTGTTCTTGCGACAAACTTTTGACATAAAGGAGAAAAGGAGATAGAAGACGCACACAAAAAAAATCAAAAAAGTAATGTTATTTATAAATTAAAGTAAATATTAAGGATGTATACAGAAGAGAAACATAAAATATTTTGTGGTAATAAATGTAACTAAGATTTTATTTCATTTTATGATATTCATTCTTAATCTCTACATTTAACGTATAAATAATATTACTCAACAGAAAATAGGGGTGCCGCGAGCACAAGGAGACAACTCACCAAATCAGTAAACGACATGAAAGAGAGCCCTCCATCGGAACAATAGAAGCGACTAAACCCCCATAAGGAGATTCCTTAAGACAACGCTAAAGAAAATGCACATGCGTGCAGATTTCAATTTGTGATGATTTTTTTTTTGTTTTTTGGGGGGGGGGGGGATAATTTGATCAATGCCCTTGGAATATCCATTCCATTCCCACATGTCGAATGTGTTTTCATGTACGTCCACATGCATGGCTCTCTCTCTCTCTCTCTCTCTCTCATTTTTATAACGTCATTTTTGTCGGTTGGGATGACGATAACTATACAAGACACGTATAATACAAGACATATGTAGTAATTAATTTGGCTCATGAGTTTGTCACGCTTAAGGGATTTTAGCTTGTTAACCGCAATAGGGTTAAGACACCTGTCATTAGCAAGTTAGGAGCTCCAAATGAAAAAAAGCATTACTCATTAGTAAATGTCTCTTTTTGGTTTTAGCTTTGCAGATTTCTATGTTGGTTTCTAAGCAGTATTTTCGTCAAGAGTTTTTGTTTCGGTGTGCATGGCAACGGTTGCGAACTAACTAACCTATGGTAATATTACAGTTGTCTTTGTACAATCTATATATATAGAGAAGTTTAATTTGTATAAATTGATAGTATAAAATAATTTTATACTATCTACTAATAGAAAATATAAAAAAATATTAAATTATAGTATGTCATTCATTATAATAAATAATTATTTAGTATAATTTAATATTTTTTTATATTTCTATTGAATGATAATATAAAATTATTTTACACATATACGTGGGTTGAGCTGACAAAAACTCTGTTTAAAAAGATTGATGAAAACTTAATTATTATATGAAATCATTTTGTATATTACATTGCTACTTCCATATGCGTAAAACGTAGGTTGAGGTAATAAGAAATGTAGATTTACTGAGACATGTATATAAATTAAGAAAACAACTCTCGCAGAAGAGGACATAGTTCTTGCATTTCTTTAATTGAATAAAAGTTAATTTATAAATATGCTAAATACGTAAAATACTCTTGTAATTACAAAAAAAAAGTCCAATTTAATCTTACAAGAGCTAGCATATATTAAACATGGTCATGAGTAAGCTATTGAAATTTTCAACAAATTCTTTTTTTAAAAAAAGAAATATCATTTTTGATAATACTACACACAAAATACATGATTAACATTTCTCTTCTTTTTTTTTTTATGAGTATGAACATTTTTCTTTTTCAAATATATAACTTTAAGGGTGTGTTTGGTTAGACAGTAAAAATAGGATAGAAATTTTTATGGATCCATAAAAATATACATAAAGTTTAGAGTTTAATTGGGGTGCACTGATAGTATAAAATTTTTTTTACACTGTCATCCAATCAAAACCTTTCATTTGTATGATCATTCAAGTAGTGGGTGGTTATATCAAAAACTTTTGCTGATGTGACAATATATAATTGGATGTCTGTGTAAAAAAGTTTTACACTGACAGTGTATTCAAATTAAATCCTAAAGTTTATTCATAAAAATTTTCACCCTATTTTTATCTCCAATCAAATACATCCTATCCAATAAAAGTTAGATATGGTATTAACTTATATTTGCAAGTGATCCCAAATAAGAAAGAATTACCTGAGAACCAAGGCTAATTACGCTAGAGTTGATCTCAATAGATGGCGACTCAGGCAAAAAAACAATACTTTGTGGGAAGTACAAGTAGGGACCTTCAAAATCGATCCAAACCAAATTAAAATCGAAAATCGATCCAAAAAAATAAAAAATCGATTAAAATTGAAATAAATCAATTTTAATTGGTTCTTATTTTATAAAAACATATCGGTTTGATTTGGTTTTTGGTTTTAATTTCTAAAACCGAACCAAACCGATAATATATTACATGTTTATATATATATATATATACATATATATATATATATACATATAAGTATATTTTATAATATTTTAATACTAGAATTATTTAAATATTCTTATTATATCGTAACTCAATATTTTATATTTGTAACTATCTATTAATTCTTTTAATTTACTCAAAATAAAATTTATTTTTTATATTTTATAAAACATTTTATTAAAAAATTGTAATCCGAACCAATTCAAACCTATTTAAATTGGTTTGGTTTGGTTGCTCAATTATAATTAAACTGCAACCGAATTGAACTGTGAACACCCCTAAGTATAAGTAATACAACACTCAAGTCTAGCATGGACACAAGTAGCAAATGTTGCCTACAGGAAATGAATATTTTCATATAAAAATTTTATATAACAAAATTATGTATTAATTTTTATTATTGATTAAGAATATAAGATTAAATATGAGACCTATAAAAATATCTAATTAATAGTAAAAATTAATATATAATTTTATTATATGAAATTTTCATATAAAAAGATTCATTCCCACATAAACAAAGTAATTTTTGGTGGTTAAATACAAACGATCATAAAATAAAATTTGGTATTGCTAATTTTAGATTTTGGATAGCCATTTAATCTTTGCACACATCACCAAGGAAGCATGGACACGGCAATTTCATCCAAGATCCCGTTTCCAGACACGAGACGCCATGATTCGTTTTGTTTCCTTTCTTGGTTTTGGTTGGTTCGAGAAGCAACTTAATCAGGAAGAAAACATACTTTGGGTCTAACAATGCTTTTGGGTTTTGTTTTTCAATTGTAATTTCTTCTCGCTGGTAGATGAAGACCGTGTGAAAAAGTCCAAACAAAAGAAACATACCACAAATTATAAAATGGAATAAAATCACATTTAAATTGTGTTATTATAGTGAGTACAGTATAAACGTAAGAGAGAATATAAAAATGTTTAATAATAGCTGAATAATTGAAAATAATTAATAATAATTTTATCATATAATATTTATACTACATGTCAACTATGATATATTATTTTCTTGCAATTTTATATATTAATAATATTAAATTATTTTACATTATATGTATATATATATATATATACAAAGTATTACTGTATCACCGTATTGATATTATATTATGTCAATATCGTATTTTTAATAGATGCTTCATAGCATACCACATTCCAAGTAGTTAAGCATGCATGGGCCTAATTGAAAATAATTAATAATAATTTTATCATATAATATTTATACTACATGTCAATATCGTATTTTTAATAGATGCTTCATAGCATACCACATTCCAAGTAGTTAAGCATGCATGGGCCTAATTTCAAAATATGGATAGGGTCGATTGAGTTTAATTCGAACCTCCCTTAACAACTTATAAGCAAATTGTATTTTTAAAAATATTTAGTTTCAAAATAAAAAATGACTTCATCTATTTTACAGCATATGTTCATTTTAAATTTTTTTATGTTTAAATTTATTTATTTATTTTAAAAATAAAAAATAATTAACGTTTTAAATTTTATTATTATATTAATTATGTTTATTAATACATAGAGTAAAAAAAATAAATAAAATTATAATGGTAAAATAAAGATAATTTTATAAAATTAATTAATTTTTTTACTATTATGAAAATAATTTATTATTTTTTTAATATGTGTCATAAAAGACGGTGTACTTAAAAAACCTCTAACACAAGATTCTTTTTTTTTTGTGGAAAAAAAAAAGGTACAGTAAATGAGAACTTCAGTCGAAACTACGAAAACCGACAACACACAGGGGAAGCTTCCACTACAACACAACACCCTTACTCACTCCCCAAAATCCCCAATTCCCCAAATCCCTAAACCCTAGGAGAGAGAAACACTATCACCATCATCATCGCAGAAAAATTCCAATTCATGGCGTCGTCGAAGCTGATGGCGTCCTCCAATTCCAGAAACCCCGATCCACCTCGACGATCCTCTTCCCCAAAACCCCACCAATTCACCACCGCTAACTTCATCTCCATGCCCGACCAAGATTCCACCCTCCTCGACGCCCAAATCTCCCTCCTCGACGCCGCCTCCGCCGTCCCTCCCCCTCCCCCCGCCGCCGCCAAAACCGTCGACGACGTGTGGCGGGAGATCGTCGCCGGCGAGCGCCGCGAGTGCAAGGAGGAGGCTCCCGACGAGATGATGACGCTGGAGGACTTCCTCGCCAAGGCTGGCGCCGTCGACGACGTCGTCGTAGGCGCCGATGACGACGAGGTGAAGATGCCGATGCCGCTGACGGACAGGCTGGGCAGCGGCGGAGGCATGTTCGCGTTTGATCCACTCCCTACGACGCCGTTTCAGGGAATGGAGAGCGTGGAAGGTTCGGTGATAGGGTTCGGGAATGGGGTAGAGGTGGTTGAAGGTGCTGTTGGTGGAGGGAGAGGGAAGAGGGGGCGTCCCGTTTTGGAGCAGCTTGATAAGGCTGCGCAGCAGAGGCAGAGGAGAATGATCAAGAACAGAGAATCTGCAGCTAGGTCTAGAGAACGAAAGCAAGTAATGTTTTGTTATGTGTTATGTGAAATTGAAAATTTGAGTTTTTTTTTTTGGGGGGGGGGGTGGTGGGGGAATTTTAATTTGAGCACCGATATATGAACGTCCGTTTCGGGCGAAAGTCACGACGCATATGCTAATCAAAGGCTGAAAATATTTATAATTTATATTTTTAAATTTTTTAATTAAAATCAATGGTAAAAAGCACATCACGTTTGATGTGCGTCAAAAATAATACGTACAACGATCATTACTCTTTTAATTTTGGTGTTATATTGACTCTTTTTTTTTTTTTGTGGTTTTGTTGAATTGAATTTCAGGCTTATCAAGTTGAGTTGGAGTCCTTGGCGGTGAAGCTAGAGGAGGAAAATGACAAGCTGATGAAGGAAAAGGTGATGACTGATGATGTTTTGTACCTCTTACAGTTGCATATTACCCGACAATGGTCGCCTCCTGTTTGTTTTGTTAGGACTTGAATTGTGAGGAAGGACAATTAAGTTTTGCTTTGTGTTGGAGTCCATTTCTGTGCTGGTTTTTTATTTTTCGTGTAACATGGACATGGAAGTTAGTACTTCTATTAGATAATAAGCTTTCATTGTGCCATTTAGCTGGTCGTTGAACTTTTTTTTTTTTTTTTTTTTGGGATAAAAGAAGAATTTTGTTGATATGAAGAGAAGAATGATACAAGAAGATAGGAGCACAAAAGATATGTTTTACAAGAACGAAGACAAACAAAAGAAAATGCTACCAATGGAGCATAGTTTTTCAATCTCTCAGCATGTCCGAGAGGACAACCCGCATGTACTTCTGAAATGCTTTTTCATTTTTGCAACCAGTTCTTGTGTCGTTTTTGTCTTTCTCTTTTACATTTTGAACAAGTGTGTTCTTAGTATTCTTAAGATTCTGGGATGAGTTTAGAAAAGTGTGATATGCTTGACAATTTTTTTCTTAAAAAACCAGTTTATCTAACCTTTTATTGTTGGCATTGCATTTGATGCCTTCATGGCTTCATCTTCTTCTTTTAAAAGCAGTCATTTTATATGGTTTAGGACTTTTTTTGGCTCTCTGTTGGATGTCAAATGATCCACTTTGTCATATTTGAGAGTAGTGATTGTAGTAACCTTCATAATATAAATTTAACACCAAAATATTTTGAGAAAATTTGCATATTCCTACTACTTCGGGAGTTGGAGTGGGGTGATAGAGGCAATTATTTTACTATTGATGGTTGAAACTCTCTTAGAGTTGGATCTATTTATAAACTTCAAACTATAGTATTAGGTATGCACTCTACCAAGCAAGAAAACCTTTTTGTTGCAATGGGAAAAATATGTCTCTTGCTCCCTCAAAATTTTCAGTCTCCAAGTCTGTCATTCTATCTATGTCTGACGAATGAATTTCCTGTTTTTATTCTCTGAACACATGCTACTGTGCTTGCTTTTATTTCTGCCATGTTTAAGTTTGGAATACTCCTTTGAGTGTTTTGGATCACAGACAGCCCAAGTTTTAAAATGTACGTGCCCAAATGTGGGATGTAAGGGGTTTGATTTTACCATTTGACACTGGTTCAAATTTTGTATGTCTCATGCTTCTGTAGCCCTTCTGCCTTTCCAGTGTTAAGAGTTTATTATGCTTTGTCATCCCCCAAATCTCTTACAAAACATATTCTTGTGCAGGCTGAGAAGAAAAAGGAAAGGTACAAGCAGGTACTGATTTGCCATTATGTTAGTTTGTCTTGTTCCATTTGGTAAAAATATTTATGACCATTAATTCACATATTGCTTTGGGGAAATTCTTTCCCAGTTGCTACTTGCTGCTGACAGAATATGTTCAGTTAGTATATATTTCTTCCAGATTCATTGCTATTGCAACATTTTGGTAATTAATCGTGAATGTGTATTTGTTCTATTGGTTGATGAAATTTCAGTCATGTCACGGTGTCACCAATGAAAAGAGCAGGGTTAGTGGGATGCATGAGGGTTATTTCTTGCATATATTGTGTATATGAAATGGATATCAAGAGTTAGACAAGTGGAGTAGATTCTCCTACTGAATGGATTTAAGGGAGATGCAAAAATAAATTAGTTCCATTATGGTTTAAATCAAATTGTTGTCTTATAAAGCATTGGGTTTTTGGCTACCAGTCTGTCGCTATGACAAATGTGGATTTATAGAACGGATGTTAGCTTTTGAAAGTAATCAGATCACAACTGACCTGATTGATTTTTGTGCAGCTTATGGAAAAAGTAATCCCTGTTGTGGAGAAGCGTAGGCCACCACGATTACTCCGTAGGGTTCGCTCCTTGCAGTGGTAGATTGTGTTTCCTAATGGTCCAGGATGGAAACTGAAGATCCACTGCAGATGTGATGGGGGAAATATTGATATGAGCACGTTAATCATTGTTTCTTAAATCGAAGGTCTCAATCTAATTACTAGTCTCAAGGGCAATCGCTGTTAAATTATATGAAGAGATAAAAGGATTGCAACCTGAGTCAAGAAGGAAAATTCCTTGTTACATATGAAGCAGCTTTTGCTTTTCCTAGTAGATAAAAGCAGAAATTTGGAGCTTGATTATATTTAGTTTAGATGCGAAGTAGGCATCCTGATCTCCCCTCTGTAGCGAATTCTGATATGTATTACTGGTAGAGCAAAGGCGATTCGTAGACGTATATAATGTAGCCATGGATTAGACAGATATTTAGAGAAAGCATATAGAAATTGTTTATATGATCTGTCAGTGCGTTTTAGTCTTGAAACTTTGTGTGCGTGTGAAAGATAACCTCCAAACTGGACATTGGCATGCTGAAAAAACCTAGCATGTGCTGCTCTTGTTGTTGCGGATAATTCATAAATCATTGTATTTTTTTTTTAACCCTTCTTTTCAAATTTTCTCTAGCCTCTTTCCTTCTAGAAAATTGAAGATTAATTTTATATAAAATGAGTGTGTTCTTGAGAAGTGTTGGGAGGAGGAAGGAGAAAGGATTAAATAGACAAAGGACAAGAAGTGTGATGCTTCCTCCTTGTCGTTTTCGACCTTGTGGCTTCATTATCTATAAGAAGTTGGACCACATGTTTGAGTTTAACTAGTGAGCCGAAAGCTGCTACCTTAAGGAAAGACGTTGAGCTCTGTATCTGGTTGTCCTCCGTTCTGGACTTTTCCATTCTACAGCGGTAAGACTCATCAACAATAATCAAGGTTAAAAATTAATCTCATATTTGGGTTGAAGATCGGTTATCTACAGAAAAACATAAATTCATATCATGATAAATCTAATATGCTTCAAAAAAATATATGTTAAAAAGCCATGCCATAAATTGTAAGTCTTCTACTGTTAAAAAAAAAAAAAGAAAGAAAGAAAGAAAGAAAAAAGGAAATTGAAATTATTCATGAAGTGTCTGGTGCAAGACTGAATGAAAAAGAAAGAATGTAACGCACATTACTTTATTATCATAGAATCCTTCATTCTTCTTTTGTGTGGATTTGAGATTGTGTATTGTGTATTGCCATTTTATTCTCCAGCTAATTGTCGCGGTGGTTTTTCTTTGGCCATTGTTAATTCACTGAGATGAGGTCACAGGTACCGACAAAAAGTATCACGGATACCCAAAAGAGCATTGAGAATCAATAATAGAAAGCTTTATATAAATTTCATGTACTACAAAGAATTGATCCGGACAATTTGAACATGAAAACCCAAGCCAAAAACCAACTGCTATAGCCTAATCCAAGGAGCAAATTTATTATATAAAATAATAATGCCTGGCAAGGTCATCCGCTTTCTCATCATGATTTTTTTCTTATAATCATATTTTATTGCATTTGTTAGCTTGCAAGCAGAAAAAAAAGGATACCATGAGAAATTTATTCCCATACTGCATCAAAGTATGAGCACCATTGCATTGTACAAAGCAAGCGGCAAAACTTTTATTTAAAATAAATTGGGTAAAGGGGAAAGGCATTTTTGATTTCTCACCACCCAAGAAGAAAGGTTTTTGAATTGAAAAATGGAAAAACATTGACCGCAGGCTGATAATCACAGCACTAATCATTTTAGAATTATAATCTCCATCATCATACATCAGAGCCCCCAAATTCTCCTTGTGATTGTGTTGCTGCATGAAGTATTTATTTTTTCTACTTCTTGTAATTTTGAGGATAGATTTTTCAGAAACAAAATCATACTACCTTTTGCTGTGTAAGATAATAATATGAGCTCACTATCCCCAACACCCCTGTCTGGCACCCATTCAAACTCTTCCTCATCAAAAGCCAAACACTTCTGACATTTTAACAGTCTCCTTCCCCACTCTCTCTCTCTCTCTCTCTCTCTCTCTTCCCCACACAAACACAGTTTTCAAAACCCCTTTTCTTTTGCTATTCCATAATTACCCGGGTAGAGAGAGAGAGAGAGAGCTGGGCCAGAGATAAATACAGCACAAAAGCTACAAAGCTTCCCTTCCAATTCAGCCTTCTCTCTGCAATTTTCCCTTCAAAAACAAAGCAGCTTCATCACAATGAGCTTCTTTACCATTTTCTTCTTCTTCTTTCTTCTAGCTTCACTGTTCAAGCCTTCTCATTCCACCACAATTGTAGTAGATGGATCTTCAGGGTGGAAGAATCCCAATGTTCACATTGGTGATTCCATCAGTAAGTACTACTCATCCCCAGAATAGAAAATTCAATTGGAATCTTCACAAGCAATGTTCAGCAATAGCTAACTAACATAACTCACTGCTTTCCCTCATCTGTCTCAGTTTTCAAGCACAAGCAACACTTCAATCTCTACATTTTCAAGAACCAGAAAGCCTTCAACCTCTGCAACTTCACTGAAGCCACTCTCCTCACCAACCCCAACGCCACCTCCTTCACGGTAAGCCAGTTCAAATTCTCATCTGGGTGCATGAAAATGCCTCCAAAATTCAAACTTTTTCTGCTACTCTTCATCATCATTCTTCATCTGGGTTCTGCAGAAACAATGAAAAGTGTTAAACTTTCTACTTTCCTTAATAAAAAATTCTCTTGATATTCTCAGTGGCATCCATCGCGCCCTGGCTTCTTCTACTTCAACTTCAACAATGGCTCCCACAATGCATGCCAAGGCTCTCAAAAGCTAGCCATAAAGGTGAATTCAGCAGCACCACCACAACAAGCTTCAGCAATGGCTCCCGAACCTTCTCCAATGGCAGCTCCAGCACCCTCTTCTGGTGGAGAAGTGTCATCTTCACCAGCATATCCATGGCCTTTCCGTCCTCACCAAGCAGCTTCACCGTCCCCAGCACCATCATCATCATCGGCAATTTCACCAGTGACAGTTCCATTAGTCCCAGACAAAGGTGGTGGCATGCCCTTCATCAACAGCAACCCTGCAGTTCCTCTCCCTACTGGTGAAGTTGATTCTGCCACCATACGCCCCTTACCCACCTCTGGCAATGAAGGACAGGTACCCCATACTTCTTTCTCTTGCTCTTTCTCTCTCTCTCTCTACAAAAGTATGCACTCATTAATGTGTATCATTTCTGCATTTTGGTATGGTGTTATATGCACTTTTTCCCTGTGATTGCAGGAACTGCTAATTATTTATATGTTCCATAAAAGATGTTACTTTTAATTGATGCTAGTGAGTGTACATTAATGTGCTTGTATTTTGTGCTAAGCACCTTAATGTGTTGTGTTAGTTAGCAATAGCAAGCAAGCACATAAATGTGTTTTATTTGATGCAAGGCATTGATGTGTGCTCCATGTAGTGGCCTAGTGGGATTTCATGGGTTACTGATTGGGAAGTCTAATTCTATTATGGGCTGCTGCAGGTGATGATTGGCTCATTTGGATTTCATATTGCTGTGCACACCATGGCTTTACTGCTGCTGTAAGGAGTGGGAGTTGAAGAGTTGAAGAGAGATTTGTGTGAAAGAGAGAGAGAGAGAGAGAGAGGGGGGGGGGGGATGGGGTAGGGAGGGTAATTCCCCCAATGAGGTAGCACCATGACCATGGTACTGTGGATTTGGGTCTAAAGTGGCTTTAAGAGTGATGATTATACCATGTATTAAGATGCTCTTAACATTCTACTTTGGAATCGTTGACACTTTTTGTTCTTTGGATTTGGAAAGCAATTGATTGCTGCTTTTGCTTTATTAATTTATTTATGAGTAAAATCTCAACTAGGTCCCTGGCAATTTTATAGTCAGACAGTTTGGTCCCCAACAAAAATAAATTATTTCGTTAGTCTCTGACAAAGTCATCTGTCGAACATCCGTTGGTCCCTGCTGTCTTCCCTATTGGAGCAGCGTATGTTGCACTTGGATTGTTCCCAAACAACCAAAACGCACCGTTTGACCCTATCCCCAGTAGTCCACCTCCACCACCACCACCACTACTCCAACACCACATCTTTCTTCTTCTTCTTCTTCTTCTTCACCACCACCACCACAACTCCACCAACACCACACCTTTCTTCTTCTTCTTCACCACCATCACCACCACCCTTTTCACCTCGAAGCAAAAGAGCTGCGCCGCCCTCAAACTCCTCAAGTCTAAGCTCTGACGTCGTTTAAAGGATATAAAACGACATCATTTAAAGCCACGGTGAAGTGAGACAGTAAGGATTAATGAATGTCCAACGGATGACATTGTTAGGGACTAGTAAAGTAATTTATTTTTGTTAAAGACCAAATTATCCTACCCTGAAATTGTCGGGGACCTAATTGAGGGTTTACACTTTATTTATTTATTTTTCACCTATCTAATTCTTTGCTACTTGCTTTGACACTTTTCATATTAGTGGTACATTTTATGGGGCCCCTAGCACCATTACTCAGCTGCCCCAAGATGAGCAGTACATGCAACATATACAATAGAGAGGCATATGGTGGGGGAGCTCTGAGGTCAAGCTAGTTACTAAGGCACCAGTGACTCACTGACAAATATAAATTGTTGTCTAAAGTCTAATAATCTAAAGTGAAGGCTTCAACGCACTGTATTTAAGTTGGTGCATGAAGCACCTTGTAAATCTAGAGATAGAGATGTGGTGGTGTATGGATACACCAATCACACAATGTTCACTCTAAAATTCTCACTACCTTTCTTCCCCACTTCCCTCGCCCCTTCGCACCCCCACCGCCCCTACAAGCTTTCCACTGCCGGCCCTTCCCGGACCACCCATGGCTACTGCCCCTCCTCAGGCGCCACCCACAGCCACCGTCCCTACCCGCCGGCACCACTAACCTTGCCCCTTCCTGATGGTCTCTTTATTCTCCCCCCCCCCCCACCAACTCCATCATCTCTCTAATGGCCAGTCATCGCCGCCCTTCAAACCATCATCACTGGTTGTGGTTGCCATTCGTCGCATAGATCGAGGTCATCTTCTGCCAGGGCATCTCGCCTTCCCCACCTCATGAGGTTGTCCGCCGCCACAACGAGGTTGTGCGTTGGGCTTGGTTTCACTGCTGCCGTGGAGATCTAGCGTGAGAAGGGGGATGTGGATGGCAGTGGCATTGGCGATGGTGTGGTGGATGGCAGCGACGATGTGGTCGAAGACGACAACGGATTGGTGGTGGAAGAGGGGGTAGGTGCCGGAGGTTTGGATATGAACGAAGGGAAGGAGAGAGATAGACTCTTTAGAGAATTTTAAAGTGAATCAATTTCATGAATACATCTTATATCATAACTTTTAAATGACAAGGTGTATCACACACCTTGTCAAATAAGGTGTATTGGAGCCTTCACCATAATCTAAAGCCACTTTGATTTTGATTTTTGAGGATAGCTTGCTTGGTCCCTTTGCGCAAGTAGTAGATGAATAGTCTGAGTGGTTTATAATTTATAGTTAATAAATCATTTTATGAAAAAGTTTTATGTGACTTTGTTACGGGTAGATCTTTGTCATTGTTTAAGAAAGTGGAGTGGTGGAGTCAAGTATTCGGCTCATAAGAAAATCTAATCAAAAGCAAATATTGACACATTTACATACGACCTTATTTTTATAGAAAATAATTCATTCCCTAATTTGTATATCCTGATTTTGTTTAATGGAAAAGTAATTTTTTATTTTTATTTAATTCATAGTTTAAATCTAAAAGTTATATTAGAATATAATTCACCGTAATTTTATTAAAATGAATTAAAACTTGTTTTACAGCTTTTAAATTATGGTTTAATATTTTGTTAACTTTAAACCAACTATGTACACATTCTTCACCAAAACTAGGAAGTCTAAAACTGTAGAAGAACTTGGTGAAAGGGTGTGGAGTAGAGGTTTTTATTTTTATTTTTTGAAAAATAATTGATAAACGTTTTGTTTTTCTGATGATTTATTATAAGAAAACAACTATAACTAACAGTGTAATTAATACGTTTAATAAATTAGGTAAAAAATGTTAATAGAGTATTCACTTTCCATAATAAAATAATTTTACCCTTCTTGTATTTATCATATTATCAAAGAGTGATTACTGAAAAAAAAAAATAGCATGTTACTTTTACCATTAAAGTGAAATATAATTGGTAATTACGCATTTGTCACATACCAGATTTTGAAAAATATATTTTATGTTAATAAATTGATACTTTATGTTTGTCCATTTCTTAATATAAATAACAGGGAAAAAAAAAAAAGAAATAGACAAGTGCTGTTGATAGTATAGTATGCACATGAAATAGTAACATGCTTTCTTCAATGTTACTTGTGCTAATAAAAACAGTTTAGGGTTTAGGAAAAACAAAACTGGTTTATAAATTTTGTACTCCATTTTTTCTCCAAAATATCTCAATTACTGTTAAACAGCCTAAAGTAATTTGATTATAATTCAATTTATGATGATCATAAATAGAAAATACCACTCATGTAACAACTTTTGTTAAAGAAAAAACTTCATCTGACTAAAATGAGATTGTCTCTAAATGTTTTCAAAGAAGTGAGAAATTATCTATCCATAAGTCATTTAGTAAATTATGATTATGATATATTTTGATAATCTAAAGGCAAAAATTCTCATTGTTTCACTTTAAAAACAAGTTCATTTTTTTTTTCTTGTTTCTAGATAACTTCTAGTAGAGCTAGAAGAAATAGGGGAGAGATGGGCAAGTGAGGATCAAACTTTATCGGAAGCCAACAACTTTCTCAACACAGACCAATAGAGGTGTCACTTAAATCATAGCTCACTGACAGCTATGCATGATATTGATATCATTGTGTTACTAGGAGTGGATTAATGGAAAGTGACTTGAGTAGTTAGCATATGATTATAAGTTCAAATCTCATTATAATCGATATACTCTCTTTCTAAAGGTAATTCTACTTGAGCCAAGTAGGACAACTTAGGCAATAAAACTCTTAATTCCGAATTCTAAAACAATTATATATGCAGGGTTTGAACAAATGATCTCGATACCATTGCCATGTTAACATTCAATTATTAAACAATAATTAACTGTGCCAGTAAAACTACTTTTCCTATGAATATGTCAGGGCATTTGGTTGTATCTATGTTATAGATTATTGAGACAAGTGTATTCTGTTGGGAAGTTAAATATGAATAAAGAAGTATCACAACCATACGTTAATGGATTTTCTATTTGGTCAATATATACGTGAATGGATTTAAGAAATAAACTACATGAGTAAAATGACCTATGGACCTAGCTAATGTGTTTTTGGACTCCCCACATGCACATGGGCAAGCTCATATTTGCCATGGCTTCCAGCAGTATGAATTTAGTATGTTGAGTATGATCTACTTCAGATTGGCCCGGTCTCCATGACAGTGATTACCTAGGGTTGACCCAGTCTTGGCTTAGTCCAACTAGGTTCAAGTATACTCACTTTTATAACTTAGGTGATGATCCTTATTTTATACTTCGAAATTTGGGATTTGTCCCCTCAAAATGAAACTGTGAAAGTCCTGAATTGTCAAATTATATCTTTGATTGTCTCAATTGTTTTTTTTACATTTTTTGGTCAAGAATTGTCCGAATTGTCAAAATTCTGTTTGGTGCCAATGGCTACACTACACTTAGGTTGGACAGGGTGGGCCGAGTTTACCGAGTTAACAAAGCTAGCTTGGTATGGACATTGGATTTATTGGACCTCTACGACCCACACAATACAGGGCAATTCACAATAATTTGGAGCTATGGATGACAAGTCCAAAATATAAAAAGGGGTGCAATGGATGTAGGATAATGGTAATTGAAGACTTTTTGACCATATAAAAAATAAAAAAAAGGGTAATTGAAGATGCGTAAGTATCAAAGGAGAAGTTTCCAATAGCACAACGTGTAATGGAATGTCAAATTAAATCAAACGTAGAGAATTGTTCAATAGAATTGTGATCAATGGACAATTAGCAAGTATCAATGATGCGAAGACTCCATGCAATGGGATATATATGTTAGTTGCTAGGACTCTACTTATTATGTAACACATGGCATCAAACACTTGGTTGGTTACTTGTGAAAAGGAAAATAAATTCACTTATTCAGTTATTCGATGTATCAATTTATAAACGCCAAAAAAAAAAATGTCATGATAAATCAAAATTCATCTTATTGAGATCTCTTATTCCAGTAAGAATGGAGCATATTTTGAAACAAGGAATTTCATCTTGAAGCGAAGATTCTCCTCACCAAACTTGGTAATGCATACCATTGATTATGGATGAGCACAATGTTACAATTTTGAAAATAATCAAAAGTAAATTTTCAATTAAATTATTCTCAAAAGATAAAATTGTGATGCAAACTCAAAGGTCTCAAAATTGATACAAGAGAATGTGGAGTAATTATTTAATTATATGGCCATAAGTAGCCTTAATATTGTAACTGCTAAAATGCATAGAAACAAAAGGGTTTAAACAATACAAGCATTATGCAACAGTCACTTCTCACAGTGCCATTTTCAGCCACTTGACCTTTCCTCTTACTAACACAGCATTTAAAGTCTTTTAGTCCTTAAGTCTATAGTCTCATGACATCCTAACCTAGCTCTATAAAAAGGCCAACCAGCCAGCCCCAAATTGATCATCACAAAATTCTCTGCTTATATCTCTCTCCAAATTAACACCTGCCAAAAAATGGCTTATTCCACTCACAAACTCTTCACTGTGACTATTCTTGTTGCTCTAACCTTAGCTTCCACGTTCAAGGCTACATCAAGTGGAAAACCACACTCAAGCCTGGCTACAAGGTTGAAGGCAGATGGTGAGCCAGCAAGTGCAAATTGCTGGGACTCATTGTTCCAGCTTCAAGCATGCACTGGTGAGGTCATAATGTTCTTCCTCAATGGTGAGACATACTTGGGTCCTAGCTGCTGCCATGCCATAAGGGTGGTGGGTCATGATTGTTGGCCTGAGATGCTTGGTTCCCTTGGGTTCACCCCGGAAGAGGGTGATATTCTCCAAGGTTATTGTGATGCTGAAGAACACCACTCCCCTCCATCTCCACCATCATCACCACCAACTACTGTTCATGATGCAATGACCAACGTGGCTCCTTAGAATTTGGAAATATGATTTGTGCTTTCGTCAATAAAAGATATATATAAAAGAATAGGATTTTCTGCTTTGTTGGGCCATGTTTTGATTTGAAAAACGTGTGTTTTGTCAAGTGTTTCCCACTTTCCCTCGTTATATGAGAATAAAGAAAAAGATTAAGGAATTGAAGTTACTTTTCTTTTTTTTTTTTTAAGTATTGCTCTTTTAGTGGATATGTTAATATGCCACTGGGACCCTGTGTTGATGATTCTTTGGTCTAATATTCCGGCTGTGAAATTTAAACCATTCAAAACTCAGGGACTGGATCCATATTGTAATTCTGACCTTGATCACGGCCCATGCAAGAAAAACAATTAGACCAAAAAGAACCGATTTCTGACCCAAAAAAAAAAATTGTAGAACCGAGTAAATCATGACCATGGTGGTTCAACGACTTGAATTATTTAGCTGGACTCTATTCATGGCATACGTAACGAATTAATATTTGCTAGGATATAAGCTTCTAGTTTTAAAATAAATGAAAATTGAGAATTTTTAAATTAAATAGAAAAAATTTAGGAGTTGGTGGAAATTTTTTGTTCTTGGGTTGGGTTCTATATCATGGAAAGCTCTTGATACTTTTTATCCATGGGCATGAATAATAGTTCTGTTTAAGCTAGCTCATTCCATATGTGACAAGTGCATATTAAATGTAACCTATTACGACCAAAAAATTGGGAAGAAAAAAATTAAATTGTCTGGAAGTTCTGCTGAGTTCCTAGCCGAGAATTGCACTGAACACTTTATATATATACTGGTCAAGAGGGTTGAATTTCGAGAAATCTAAAACGTAGCGTTAAGAATAATGGTAATATTGCTCATTGCCCAGTTATAATCATTACTTCATATGGTAATTCTCAATGCGCAATGGAATGGAACTTAGACAAGGCACGTGACCAGAGATAATTGCCAATGCATGAGTTCGGTGTAAAGTAAATTTATCTTCCCCTTTTTCTTTCTCTCGATGGTAAGGCATGTTTTGTGTGTGCTGTTGCTTATTTATCCAGTTTGGTAGTAACGAGATGCTCCTGTGTAGTTAAAAGAATTGAACATGGGATTAAAATTGGGCCAGTGAGATATCATCCGACCTTAGCTCAGTTGGTAGAGCGGAGGACTGTAGTGGGGAAAACTCAAAGTAATCCTTAGGTCGCTGGTTCGAATCCGGCAGGTCGGATATTAGCGTTTTTCTGCTTATTTTAATTTTAATATTTTATTTCTTCTTGTGCATTGGGATCCTTTTGCTCCTAGAGGCTAAACTAAACATTTGGCCAAGCCATATTAACTCCACCTCACCTCACACAAACTTCAATCCCTTCGTATAGGGACACCCTTTTTTTCCAACCATGATTCAATGTTTTATAGTTACCATGTTATTGTGAATGGCAGAAAGCAAAATTTAATTAAAAAAATATAATAATTTTTATGTGACTATCTACGGTAGTTATAACACATTTTGTGAGTATCATATTTATAATATAATCTCAAAATTTTATCTAGCCCGTGACATTTATTAGGGACCCACGTGTCAATTTTTCAAAAATTTAGTATATTTATAGGGACATAAAACTCTTCTCTTAACCTTTCTTTCTTATGTTCTCTAAACATCTTTATTAAGAAAATCATGTGTTAATTTTTGTAAAATTCATTATATTTACTTGGACAAAAAAAAATTTTCCGTCAATTTTCTTATGTTTTCTGTACATTTGTTTGTCTCCTAATAAATAAATTAAATATCTCATAGATTAACATATGATATCGAAAAAAAAGGGAAAAAAGAAAGTACAAAACACAAAAGAGATAGAGAGACAATTCATATCCCTAATAAATATACTAAATTCTACCAATACTTGGTTAATTTATATAGTTCAACACCCTTTTTAGACCAAAAAATGTATATATACTAAATTTTTCACAAATTAACATACTACTCTCGTCATATGTTTTGAAGATGGCAGAATTATCCAATTTTCTTAGAGGACAAATGGATAGGAAACAAAATCAAATGAAAACAAGTATAGCTAATTTGTTTGAATCGATTCTTGCTGGTATTGATATTTGTGGAAGTTCGTAACATGCATGGCATTTCATTTTAATCTTTGCCCTAAGAGGTAAATGCCAATATCAAATCACTTACTGGAGTATGGCAAAACAAATTTAATTACCATTTATTGGTTTTTCTGGTTCAATCGAAAATGAGAGATGCAGCAGATAGCACTCATTTTAAGTAGGAAATATCAGATAGATAAGGTAATAGTTTACTATTAATCAGTGAAGTGTTGCTAACCGAAATCAAACTGACTTATCAACTGAATAAATTGCCAAATTGATAAACTAGAACAAAAAGAAATTGGTGTTTGCTTGCACGTTTTAATGGTTACTTCTAAAAGTTAAGGATGAAAGTTAAGCCAAAATGCGAATGGAGTAATACATTTGCAGTTTTCCATCTGAATAAATGTGTTTAATGGTATTATATTAATAATTATTTACCCTAAGTTTTGCTATGAATTACAGTTCGTTTTGAATGCCCTATCTACCAAAAAAAAACAGTTTTCTGTCTTCCTTCATCTTCTTTGTGTTTGGGGAGAAAATGAGACAAGGTAAAAAGGTGAAAGAAAATGGGTAAATTTAAGAGTTTTTTCCGGTATAGAACAAGTGAAAAGAGGGAAGAAAATAAAATAACTTGTGTCTCAATAAAAATTTTTACCTCTCAAATTGACGAGGAAAACTGAAAGACAAGGGCCTTAAATAATTTATAACATTACATTTTAATTTTTTTATTGGTATTGATTGACAACGAGATCTACATATCATTTCATATATTTTTTATTTTCTCTTCATTTTCTATATATCCAAATAATAAAAAAGAGAGTATTTTTTTTCATTTTTCTTTTTAATTTTTTTATTTTCTTTTATCTAATTTTCTCTTACCCAAACAAAGCTTTTGTTGCCGATTATTCACTTAAATGACACTCACAAATCACAACATTTTTGGTGCATACTCTAGTGAAGCACTTCACAAGTGCTTCATGGTTAAATGCTGATATTAGCCAATGGTAATGATAAATGTGGAGAGTGGGGGTAGCAGTTGGTCAAAATTAATTGAGATGGATATAAGGTGTTATTGATACTCATTGTTTAGGATTAGTATTGAAACCTACAAAAGAAATTAAAAAAAAAAGGGCTGAGAATTAGAGCAAACTCTGTCAATAGTCCCGACTACCCCACCTTCCACTTCCATGTCTCTGTTGATGGCGGCACGCCACATCTCCTCCACCGCCATTGATGCTCTCTTCATAGTATCTCTCCATCGTGGTCATTCTCCACTCCTTGCAGCATTTCATCCTTGTCGTTGACCCCTCGTCCCCTCTCGTCCTTCGATCACGGCCATCGAAGAAACCTGATGGCATCTCTAGTGTGACGAAACACGATGGACACGTGGTGCTGGTGGAAAAGCTCTTAAGTTGGTTAAGACTCGCATTGTCGTCATTGAGGCCTATCCCATTCCTAGCCGCTGCCACTGCTCTGTCACCAAGGTTGTCACTATCTCCCACTATTCAGCGCCACCATTTTGTACACTATGATGAGATGATGCTACTAAGGATGCAGATTTGTGTTCATCCAAGTCCATGATAAAGAATGAAATACAATAGCATCACAAGCTGTACAAGTTTTGTTCTTGAGCAGAGAGAGAGAAAAAGAAGCATATCAAGAGTTTTGATGTCCATTCATAAATCTTTTTCCATTTTATTTTTTTCGTTTCACAAATAGATTTTTATATTTTTTGGCAAAGCTTCACTGATACTTTGAATTGTTAGGATGCATTTGTAGAGCCCTGTTGTTGGTATATATTGTTGCAGCAAGGGTGGTACATAATAGGTCAAGCTTGCTCGAAATTTCTCACTTAGGCGAAGGAGACCAAAGTGATTAGGGGAGGGGCGGATGAAAGTGGTGCCGATGGCATTTTAACAATCGACGATGGTGGCTACAACGGCAGCATTGTTTTGAGTGGCAGTGCGACATGGTGAATATAGGCTAAGTTGGGGAAGAAGAGGGAGAGAAAGAAGGGAAACAAGATTATTATTATTTTTTGTAATATAAGGTTTTAAATTTAATTAAAATGATGTATTTTGTTAACACCATTTGAAGCAACTTAATAAAGTTTGACCTGCCACTACCCTACTCTCCACATGTTAAGTTATCATTGGACAAGGTCAGCCCTTCATAGTGAAGCAGGAAACTTGTGCTTCACCAGATAATCCCCCACCTGTTTTTTCTTTTGTTCTATATAACGGCATGGAAAAACCACGTCCAACCCCCTCCCAATTATTTGTGCATCTCGATTGTACATGTTCCCAAATGTACTGTACTATATACGAAATTCTTGACATGTTTTATAACGGTTTAGGGTCACTATTGAAGGACAATACAAAGAGAAAGGAAAGGGTTCCATAGAATATTATTATTTCGATTATTTTCTATATAATAACAATGGTGTTATGGGTGTATCTCCGTGATCCCCTCAAATGTGGATAATCAATTCCAATTGTAAGTTCACCATGGGCTCCTACTTTTTAGGAGCACTCTTAATTTTGGATTGCACGATTCCCTTGGTCTAGCCGGGAGATCTCTTCAACTCTCCTAATCAAATTGATGTACTCTTATATACCTCCATTTATATGCATACACCATATTGACTTAAGTACATATATTTTCTTCAAACTATTGCTATCTTTTGATACACATGCTAACTTTAAGTGTTGGAGCATTTTGCTAATATACCCCCTTATATTGCTGCTCATTGATTAAAACCAACATTAACTTGTGACCGTCCAAAGCCTCCTTGAATTATAGGTACTTTGTTCCATTTCAGTTCTAGTACGAACAAATCTATATTTTATGTGAATTTAATTTTAATATATTATTAGTATATAAAATTTTAATATAAATATTTAATTATATATTATTATATTATTAAAATAGTTTGAATTTTTACAATAACTATCTTAAAAGATGTATATATGATATTATACAACTAATTGATAACTTAAAATATTTTACATAAATAATGTATTAAAATTAATCTTGTTTATATTTGATGTCACTTTTTTTATAGACATCTTTATTATACAAAAATGATTCTTGTCAATTGTTTTTTATATTAATATTTTCACGATTTCATTCTCATTAGTGATGAAAGTCTAATATTAGATTTAAATATGTTTTTAGTCTTATAAATATATGTTGTGGTTTTGTTCCCTTTTGCTTTGTTTTTTTATCAAATTAGACCAATCAAACCAAATCAGATCAAACTAAATCAGATTCGATCGAATAGAATTAGACTGGACTAGACCGAATCAGACTAAACCAGACTAGATTGGACCGAATCTAACCAGACCAGACCGAACTAGACCAAACCAAACCGAGCTAAACTGGACTGGACCGAACCAAATTGAACCAGATTGGATCGGATCAGATTGGGCAAAATCAGACCCGGCTGAACTAGACTAAACCAAACCGAATCGAATCGAATTGGATCGGGCTAAACCAGACCAGGTCGGATCAAATCAAACTGGACCGGACCAAACCATACTAGACCGAACTATATTAAGAAAAAATGCTTAAATATATTTTTAATCCTTATAGTATAGATTATTTTGGTTTTACTCTCTCTAATTTATTTTTCTTGAGTTTTGGCCTCTTTTTCTTTTTCCAATATTATGTTTTTGGTCCCTACTATTAAGAGGTGATATTTATAAGAAGCAAAAAAATATTCTTAACAAAATTGCCAATATTTATAAGGGCTAAATGTAAATTCTGAAATACTTACAGGGATTATTAAAAATAGGTATCAAAAGCTAAATTTTTTTTTGAAGAAACTAAAATAAAAAAAACATATAATTATAAGAATTAAAAATACTTTTAGGCCTATAACATTATCATCTAACATAACATGTCTAAAATGACTTCAAAAAACTGATAAAAAAAGTATTTTTATAATATTTTAGACAGTCAAACATGATAATTACAATTTCAGAAAAATATCATTCGCAAAAATAAGATTTTGAGTATATTCTGTAAAACTTAAATCAAATGTTATTTGTCACGCTAAGTTTCATTGATTTTTAATTTTAATTTAGTATCAGTTTTATCATATTTAGACCGTTGCAGAATCACTATCGTAATTAAATTCATATTTCTATATGACAATGACAACAAGTTTGACTTTCCACCGTCCAAAACAATACTCCCACGTGCCCGTTTTGCTTGGCAAAGGCAAATCCCAGAAGTAAGTTGGGAAGAATAAAAATAAAATTATACAATAGTCAATATATTTAGTTTATTTTTTGTGTAATTATTAAAAGTATTTTTAGAAAATGTATTTTTAGAATTATATTTTATTTTAAAAAATCACTATTGTGATAAAATATTATTATTACTTTTTTAATAATTAAAAATTATTTTATTTGATTTTATTTCATCTAAAAAAAATTATTCATTTAAATTTATTTTTGATATATGTAAATTAAATATAAATTAATTTTTTAGAAATAATTTTTTTTTAATTTAATGTTTTTACAAATAATTTTTTCAAAAATTAAACTAATTATAACAAAATCGACGGATCTCACGTAGGCACCTAACTCTCAGTCATTGGGTGATGGATTACTCTTGGTTAAAAAAAAAACAAATAGCTGTTACACATTACCTTCTTGTGGGCCATGCCCGATGCCTTAAACCTTAATGCACCTCTCAGTCACCCATATTCAGCATGGGTCCCACCAGCCTACGTGTCTCTACTTTCAGCACACGTGGCATATCTGATCCCCGCAATCAAATTCTGCGCATAATTGTCAATCATCATGTCTCTAGTTAATTAGTATATATTAATCAGATCATTAATCATCGTATGATAAATATTGACCCTTGATTCGCAGGATAAGCTTCCCATACTTTGTTAAACTTGTTTTCGTAACGCCACGTGGCGTGCAACAGGTGAAAATCATGTGGGTCATGAAACCTTGAATTTTATGTACGCCCTAAATTTTATGTTGCTCTTCATTAATAAATCTAAGAAATTTGTTAATTATTTAAAAAGGATCTTTTTAAAACAATAATTTTAAAAGATATTATGCTTGTGCACTTAATATTTCACATATTTCCTACACCAATCAATGATAAATAAATTATTCGTTAGCAACATGTAGTTAATTAATAAATATATTACTTACAAAACATGTTATAAATGTAATAACTATTGGTACAAATAAACTAATAATTTATTTATTATTAATTGATGTAGGTCAAATGAGAAATTTTAAATATATACTTTTTTATTTTCAAGTGGCCAATCATAGTAATATGATCTTCAAATGGACACCAAGCAACGCTGAGGTGATGAGGGATAACAGAATTATATGGTTCTACTCCAATATTATTTCAATTTCTGTATCCTTTTATTAGGTATGGCCTATTGTTCAATTGCCCACTGATTATTGAGTAAAATAAAACTTAGCCATCTTTGATTGGCATAACTATATTAGTTCCATATAGTTTCACCAACTGCAATCTATAATGGGTTGAGATCAATTGGATTGCCTAAAATATAGACTTGTATAAGTGCAAGAAAACCTAGCTAGTGCAATTCCTATTGGATGATTTTTCTTTAGTTAGAAGTAGAGAAGATTAATTGTTGACTATTAAAGGTTTGCAACGGATTCACTTTGAAGATCCACCAATTGGACTCTTGCCTTTCAGTGGAAACTTAATCTGTCCCGTATTCTCCCATGTACTCGAAACTTTCTTGGAAAACAAAGCTAGATTGAGTTGAGTCGCAAAGAAGAAACCTAAAAGCAAATCTACAGCACACCATCATTTAATATATCATTCCACATACTTTAGAATTATTGATCCTTTGGCCTTTACTTCTTTATAACCTTTATCTTTCCACCTTTGCATTTTGTACCAGATGTTCCAAGAAAAAATATATGGTGAGAGTTACTATGGGTGGAAGCATGCTTTTCATATGGTTGCGCATGTACGTAGCATGTACACCTGAAATTGAGTTCTTGTTGGCGAAGCCCTTCCAATTAATATAAAAAGGAAATTATGAGAAATAACTTTTTGATGAAGATAATTAAATTTTGTTTCTCTTTGCGTGCAACGAGTCAGTACATTTGGGAAGGTGGGGCCAATGAGCTATAGCTCGTGGCACCTCCCTTGGTTTCCCTTGGTTTTAGTGACTAGATGGTTGATGTGGCTATTTTAAAGAATGAAACTATTTTCAAGACATGAAATGAGTTTAAACAATGATTGTATATTTGGTTTTTGGTTTGAAATTCTCAAACTGTAGTTTGAGCAAAATCAATAAGAGATAATTTTTTGTTCAAATCATAATTGGGGAGTTTGCAAGCGAAAAACCAAATATGGTGTAAGTCTGATAAAATATTCTTCTTTTTTTTTTTTTCCATATGATGTGGATTAAAAACAAAAAGAGAAGAAATAAAGTATAATTTCTGATTTACAATTACTATGCAAATTAAAGCATGAAAGTCCAGAGCATAAGCTACAATCCAATCAAAATGTCCCCTATCATAAATATAGAAAATTGAAAGAAGAGTGCTAGTCTATTCCATACTTCATAGTTTACATATCTCCATGAAAGTGACATGCAATACATGTAAATATCATTCATTGGTGCCCCATTAGAAAGCTTTGTCCTCCAATTAGCAACTAAGAGAGGGGCAAATCATAGACCAGGGAAAGGTGGCCTATCCCAACATTGAAGACCATATGGTCCGCTTGTTTTGTCTTTTAACCAAACTCACTCAGTTGATGCTGATCAAAATAATTACGTTTGTATACATTTTACACCAAAAACTTATCAATTAAGCTATCTACATAAAATGGTTCTTTTGTTTATATATTAATATTAGGACAAATTATACCATTATTTCTTAAAATTAGGTGATATTATATATGATATCTCTTAATTTTTCATGTCTACTCATATTTACAAAAATATTTAATGTCATATTTTACAAAATATAATGGTATTGTGTGTAAAATCACCTACATGTTATGAAAGGTTCATGTATATTTTTGAAATTTAAGAGATATTATATTTAATATCATCTAATTTCAGATAAAGTCAGTGCGATTTATCCTCACTATTATAAGCACAAACAAGTAGTTAACTAAGTCCAAATTCTGTGGGTAGCAGGTCCACGTTAAGGAATAATACCCACCAAACCTGATCTCAGCCATGAAAGATTAATCAAGTTTAATTGAAATCCATGTAAAGTTCAACTACAATATATGGGATTTGATCGATTTAGTTGACTATTTTAGAAGATTTATTGGATCCTTTATAATTTATTATAAAGTATTTTCTTATCAGGAGAGTGACATCGTCAGATATGCTTGTTGCTAATTAATACACAAGACATTAATAGATAGGTACAACCTGCCATGACATAAAGGAAGCGTCTAAATTGGTCCACTTGCCCTACCTATGTTCTACCATGAGCATGTGATGCATTCAGATACATATGCAGTTGAAAATATCTGTGAAAAGCTCCCATTGGATTCTGATGCTTTCCTGGAAAATACTTGCCCCTCTGCCTCCCTCTATCTCTCTCTGCTTGTGAGACAGGAAAATTAAGAGAGTGATGTTATGCAATGTGTTCAGTGGAAAGGTGTATATTTGGATATTTGGTATAGAGAAAGTGGTTCTGTTGTTGTTCTAGCTTACCAGCAGCACTGTCTAACTGTGCTTCCGCTACTAATCTCTTTCAGAGCCAAACCAGTCGGGTCTATAATAAAATATCTATCATATGATGTTAAAATAATATGCCTTGTCTACTTCTCATGAATGAAAAGATAGAAGAAAAATGCTGTTTTTCATTGTTTTGGTTGCTTAATCACTTTCACAAGCCTTATTCCATTCACAACAAATAATATGCAGTTATTTGCACTTCATACTTCATATGTCAAATTTTTCTTTTCTTTTCTATACATTGCATGAACAATATATTTATTTTTTCAGTCTTTAAAATGAGGAACTCAGCAATGAAAACAATATTAATTAGTATGGTACAACAAAGTAATCCTAAAGTTTGAAGAAATGTCCTAGTAAAACAACAGTTCAGATCCTTCCAAGAATGGATAGAGATTATACTTGAAGGATGAAATCAGGGAAAAAAAAAAGAAGCCAAGATATTCTGATCAAAGAAGGTATTATAATGCAGCTTAAATATTGAACGTCGTTTGAAATTTAAACTAAAGTAACAAATTTAAATTAAATTGCTGTCGGCAGCAGTAAACAGTACCAAAATTTTACCAATATTTTCTTTTTGTGGGGCTTATCTTATTACAAAATGTTCCACTAATTTTACACTAATAATAAACAAGATTGGCACTTTAGTTAGAATTCATTGTTGCTAAATGCGATTGCAATGATATCTATTAATATTATAATTATCATAATTAATTACTTATTTAAAATTTAAATAAGTATGTTAAAAGGATAAAATAATAAATACATATTATTAAATATTTTAATATTAAAAATAATTATAATTATTTAAAATTTTATTATTATTTAATTTAATTCTATTTATTGTAAATATTTATTAACTTTGAATCACATAATTATAGTTTCACTTCTGTTTTTACATTTAATTATTTTTTATCTAAATATAATTAAAAATTTTAAAAAAATTAATAGATGCATAATAACTACTTTCAACTCACTAATGCTTATAATATCATTTTAAGCATCTAAATGGAGATTCCTTTTGTCCTTTAAACTATCTTTTTTCCTCTTTTATCAGTATAATATCATGGCTAGGTTCTCGTGAAAAGACATGCCGAAATCAAAAGCTAGCTCGGCCATGCATTATGGAATCTCAGGCATAATTTATTCTTGCCTGTAGGGACCTTAAAACAATTTGATATCCAATTCCAAGTTAAAAAATAAAGGGAAAATTGATATAAAAGTGAGAAGTAGAATCCACTTTAGAGGAACCTAATTGAGATTTTTAGTATTTAGTCATTAAATCATAACTTACTTTTTTTAAGTGAAAATCATAACTTACTTTTTATATATTGGCAAATCATTTTAAGAAAATAAAAAAAGGATAAAGAGTAATATTCAGATTGGCTGAAGCTAAAATTGATAAAACGACACTTACACTTTACTGATAAGATCCTTCCCTATAAGAGACTTACAAGCAACGTGTTATCATTAATTTAGTTTGCTCTCATATATAGCAGAAAACTGACAAAATCATAATATTTTCATATAGCTTTTGCCTATTGAAGTTAGGTAGCAAAATGTTTGTAAGATAAATAATGAAGGGAATCGAAAAAATAATGAGAAAGGGATTTTTTTAAAAAAAAAATTTGAGAGTTTTATTGATCTTAAGAATTGCTCATGTGAGCTCGGATTAGAAGTAGCAGTTAAGTGAAAATTTTCTCAAAATAAAAATTTTAAGAGTGAAAATAAAACTTAGCAATAAAAATGGAAAAAAAACGTATTTTTTATTCTGAAAAATTAGAGTAGAACGAAAGAATTGAAAGTTATAACTTTCAAATAATTCTCTTGTTTTTTTCATTTACAATGTAATTTTCAAACAAAATTAACAAAGTTTCATTTTTTTTAATCTTTTAAAGTAAAAGGAAGCTAACTTTATTGTATTTTTTTTTCAACTCTTTCCTATCCATTTTTTAATTGAATTTTGATGCACTGTAAAAAATTTTATTTTGATTGAATATTTATATAAAACTAAATTTTTCATCGATACTACATTAAAATTAATCTCTTAAATTTTTTTTGGTTTTGTTTATGAAAAGTATCCAAAGGTTTAGGTAAGATTATTTGGTGCATAGGTTCTAAATGAGATTTAAAATCATGCTATCTCCTACAATTTTGACACCGTTTCTTCGTTTTCTTTGTTTCAATTCTCATTTTTGTTGTTTTAAAGTCTTCAATTTATTATTATGGCTATATGGTTGTTTTAAATCGTTTGTTTAATCAACAGTTAACTCTTGCGGACTCACTCAAGACTGGCTTGCGGCCTCCAGGTTTACCTTTTTCGTTGTAATTTGTGAAACCCAAAATTCCCAATTTGCCCTAAAATTGATGCCGAAGGCACACAACAGAACAAATGCTTTAGTATGGCAAAATCACAATCGAGCCTAATAGTGAAAAAAGCTTTTAATAAACAATTTTTTTAAAAGAATATTTTAATTTAGAGTTAATTTTAATATATTCTTAGTGAAATAATTTTTATATAGTTATCCACTCATATATTTTTATATCGGTAAAAGAGTTTTGCTTTTGTAGATATCACATAAAGTCATATTATGATAAAATATAATTAAATGACTGTATAAAATTATTTATATTGATAATATATTAAAAATATTTTTTTTTACACAGTTATCTAATTAGATATTGTCACATTATTAAAAATGTCTGACTTTTGTAATAATTATCTTGAAATCACATGAAATATAAGATATTATTAGTTGTCTATATAAAATACTTTACATTGATAATGTATTAATATTTGATTTTTATAGTATATCATTCATATTAGTAATTTACTATTCATTCATATAAGTAATGTACTCAATATAGCACAATGTACTCAATATAACAATCTATGTGCTATTCATAATACTTATATATTCTATTAATTATGAATGTAGAAGAACTTCACACTATAAGTCAAAAAATATTATTATTATTATTAGGAGATTTCTTTGTTATTTCTATAAAATTCAAGAGTACTACTAGTATTCTTTAATTATTGTGGCTAAAAATTTGTCACATGTCCTATTAACTTAAATTATTAAATTTTTTAAATTATTTTTTAATTATATTTAAGATTTATAAAACTTGTGATTAAATCACAACCGTTGAATACAAAAGGATACAAGTACATTTATAAAAACAAGGGTATTGAAGCCCTTATTATTATTAATTAAACCATGCAAGACAAACATAACCAAAAGTAAAAGATAAATTTGTTAAATTCTTCTCACTTACAATTGTGCAATCAACTACTTGGTATATATCTTTTACATATAGAATATGAGAGAACCAAGTTAAAAAAGAGAGACCTCTAGGGATGCTCGCAAGTTTGGTTTAAAGAGGGAAAGGAAGTAAGGAAAAGACTTATAAAGGCTTATATTCATTCACAAATTTTACTTTTAATGAGAAAAAGGTATTTTCAGGATTTCGTTAATTCCTTAAAATTTTTTATTATCTTTATTTTATGATTTCTCCAAATTGTAGATATTTAATGAGATTATAATATAATTTATTATCTTATTCCCATTAAAATATCAAAATATTATTTTTACATATAATTTTAATAGTTTATATTAACATATAGATATTATACTGTCAAAAAAATTTAAAAATATGAGAAAGCGATAATTTGGTAGAAAACATTTTTATAGAAAAAAAATTGAGAAACTTTTTAAAATAATGAAGGGAAAATATATTATTATAGATAAAAGACAAAAGAAAAGATTAATTTTTAGAGAAAGAAAGTATTTTTTAAATTTACAAAATATATAATATTTTACTTTTAAAATTAATATTATTATAAAATATATTGATAGCGATTAATTATTTTAGTAAAATAAAAAATTATAAAATATATTATAAACTATTTATTTCCTTCTCTTTGTCTATTTTGAACTCACGAATATAAATCAGGTAAAATCCATTAAACTTCTTATTTCCTTATTGTTCCTTCTTCTTTGATATATATATATATATATATATATATATTCGAAAGCATTTCCTAAGAAAAGAAGGGTGAGTTTGTCAAATGCCTTTTAGTTTTAATCAATAATTTCTAAAAAGCAATACAAGGGTATTTTGGTACATATGATGGTTCCAGCGGCACGAGCCGCACGTGATATTTTTCCCACCCCGTTTCTTTAGCAGCTGCCAACGAAAAGTGACTCTGTTTATTTTATTCATTTGGCGACACAGCAATTGAGCAAAGTGAATAAGAGAACAACCCCCACCCACCGTTAACACACCAGTACCGTGTAACTGTTACTGTGCCTAACCCTTTTAGTAAAAAAGTGGTCAAAAGTACAACAAACACCCCATTATACCCTCCTCCTCGTCCTCCTCACGCCACCGTTACACTGCCGCCGCCACCGTCACTCAATGTCACCATCAACCAGTCATGATGGGACCCGCCAAAGAGTTCCATAACACAAACTCAACTGAACTGAACACCTCCGCCCCATGTTTTATTAACCGTTACTTGACACTTTTAACATAACATACCGTTACACTATGATTTATTTATTTATTTCATTATTATTATGTTATGTTACGTATAACACTGTGAATGTGTTGTTTAGCATACACTTTAATGTTAGTTAGCATTAGCAACATTAATATGATGGATTCAACAACCCCACAAACACTGACACAAACAAACACAGTAAAAAAAAAAAAATCCCACCTCACCTTGTCTCTCTCTGTTGGTGTCTCGTCTCTTGTTGGTTGCATGTTGAATTTCCAACCCCCGCCTAGATTCTCTTACTTACCCTTTTATTTTTCACACTCAAATTTCAGTAATTTTTTTTCCCCCTTAGGCTCTTGCAACTTGCGAGTTCTAGCTCGTGTCTGTCACGGACCAAACTTTTCTCTTATTTTTTCTTTTGTTTTCTTAACACCAGTGACCATAAACTTGGTTTATCAAGAAAAAGGATCAACTCATTCACTCATTATACCCACCTAAGGACTCACTTTCTCAATCATATTATAACTTTCTTTCTTTTTAACATCTTATAAATTTAATCACCCTCCAACACCTCTCTTTAAATTTCTATATTTGCTTCTCTCTCTGCCCTCCTCTCTCTCTCACACTCTCTTTGTTGGGTAGCTTGTATAGTAATGTGGGGTGGTGGTGGGTGTGTGTGTTCAATGTAAAGCTGTGTTCTTTTGTGGTTTGTTGAGGATGGCAGAGTCAGAACGGGGGAGTTTCTGAAGTGGGTCTCTCATATTTTTGAAGATTCAGTTCGGTTCATGTGGTGGTGAGTGGTGAGTGGCGGTTTCGATGGATACCAAGGGAAGACTAGTTGCAGGGTCACATAACAGGAATGAGTTTGTTCTTATCAATGCCGATGAGACTTCAAGAGTGAGTGTGGCCTCTTCTTTGGTTAATATGTTTGTTTGTTACGTTGCTCAACTATTATGAAGAAATTGCAGCTTCATAGTCTTCACAATGTGCCTTTTTCCTTCTTTTTCTACCTCTTCATTCCACAAAGCCATCCGAAGGGTTTGGTGGGAAAAAGAAAAAGAAAAGAAAAACTATTTGTGTCTCTTTCTCGTGGATTTCCAGGCTGAATTTTCCGGATTACTTCTCTTGCATTCTGAATACTTCATTTCATTCCAATGGACACTTTGTACTTGCATATGAGTTTTCTGTTGTTTTCACGGAATAGTTTCTGAAATTGTTGATTGATGTTCTGGAAAATAAATAAATAAATCCATTTGCTCTTTGGTTTTCCTGCAGTTTCTTAGTGAAATAAACAGGAAAAATATTTTACTTATCTTCCTTTCGTTTGATTGGGCATCTCGGGGTCAACTGGGTCCTTTTCCCCCTTGTTTCTAGCTCTTCTATTTATTTATTTATTTATTTTTCTGTTTTTCTACTTTTTCTCAATTTCAGAGCCGGTAATTAACTGCATGAAACTTTTCAACTTTGATGCTGCATATCTTGTGCAGTGAAAATCCTGTGCAACTTTCATCTTCTGTTAGTGTACTGTACTGTCTATAATGTTCATGACGTGATTGAGTTTAACATTGCTCATATCATATGATTTTCAGCTGAACGCTGTTACAGAATTGAGTGGACAAATTTGCCAGATCTGTGGGGATGAGATAGAGGTTACGGTGGATGGGGAACCATTTGTTGCTTGCAATGAATGTGCATTCCCCGTATGTAGACCTTGCTATGAGTATGAAAGAAGAGAGGGGAACCAAGCTTGCCCTCAGTGCAAAACCAGATACAAGCGCATCAAGGGTGAGGCCTCCACCAACTTTTACTTTGATCTCTTTGTCATATATAGCCTTGTGATATAGAATTTTGGCTAAAATGGCAACAACCAATATCAGGTAGTCCTAGAGTTGAGGGTGATGAAGAAGAGGACGGTATTGATGATTTGGAGAATGAATTTGACATTGGAAGCAATATCAGGCGTGACCCTCATCACATTGCTGAGGCCATGCTCGCTGCTCGCCTTAACATTGACCGTAGTTCACAAGTGAATGCTTCAGGGTTCACCACACCATCAGAGTCAGATGCAGCTTCCGTTGCTGCTGATATCCCTCTCCTGACATATGGCCATGAGGTTAATCGATTTCCATGTCTGATGGTTGTTCTTGCCTTGTTTATGGCATTTCTGGGTCTAGTTGTCTAATTATGATTTTTGTCAATTAAGGATGTTGGGATTTCTGCTGACAAGCATGCTCTCATTATTCCTCCACTCATGCCTCGTGGTAAACGGGTTCATCCTATGCCTTTTCCTGATTCATCTATGCCGAGTAAGTTGTTTTATTTTGTTTTGCTTTTCATGTGCATATAATCTTTGTGTTCTGTGTCTTCTTATTAACTTTGTTTTATATTCAAAGTTAAAACTAGTCTCCATGTGGTGGTGATGCAGTTCAACCTAGACCCATGGATCCTAAAAAAGATTTAGCAGTTTATGGATATGGAAGTGTTGCATGGAAGGAACGGATGGAGGAGTGGAAGAAAAAGCAGAATGAAAAACTTGAGGTGGTTAAGCATGAAGGGGTTAATGATGGTGGGAAAAATGGTGATGAGCTTGATGATCCTGATTTGCCAAAGTAAGTTAGTTCTTATATTGAAATTTTGATCCAAATACTCATCAGGTGTCGGTGCTCTTTCTCATCTTGTTGATTGTTAAAGTTATTTCAACTAATCTCATCTGGAATTGACTGCTTGAATCAGAGCATGTCAAACTATTTTCAGTATTTTTGCTACTTCTACGGCTCTAAAATAAAAATTCAGAGGGAGAGAGAGAAAAAGTATCTTGGTCACAGCTGTTTGTTTAAATGTATGGGAAGTAAGTGTTTTGATGTCCAACCAAAATGAAGATATTTTATTTTACGGTGAACATACTTAGTGGCAGTATATTTCACCCATTTATGTTTCTTTTTTCAATTTTTTTGGGATAGAACATTGTGCTTATATTGCAATCACGATATGAAAATATAAGGTTAGGTGAGAGGAGACAACAGTGCCTATCTTGGCAGTTATTTGACATTACTATGCTACATGCGGATATGGCAGATTACTTAATACCATAACTGAATGCATCATTTGCAGTCATACTGTCTTGCTATATTTGTTATAATTCTTCAATCTATTTGGTTTAAGAGTATTTGATTCAAAACTGTGTGAACAGAATGGATGAAGGAAGGCAGCCACTCTGGAGGAAGTTGCCAATTAGTCCTAGCAAGATAAATCCATATCGAATTATAATAGTACTCCGAATTGCTGTTCTTGGCCTCTTTTTTCACTATAGAATTCTCCATCCAGTTAATGATGCATATGCATTATGGCTGACATCAGTAATATGTGAAATCTGGTTTGCTGTATCATGGATTTTGGATCAGTTTCCAAAATGGTGCCCAATTGAGCGAGAAACATACCTTGATCGTTTATCACTGAGGTAGTCATCTTTCTTTGTACTTCTTCCTTTGTGTGTGATAGATTTTTTTTTTTTAATTATTTATTATTCCATAGCTAATTCTTTACAACTTCACAGGTACGACAGAGAAGGAAAGCCATCTGAATTAGCTGATATAGACGTATTTGTTAGTACAGTGGATCCTATGAAAGAGCCTCCACTTATCACTGCAAACACTGTTCTGTCCATCCTTGCTGTGGATTACCCAGTGGACAAAGTTGCATGCTATGTCTCAGATGATGGTGCAGCTATGCTTACATTTGAAGCTCTTTCGGAGACATCTGAGTTTGCAAGGAAGTGGGTTCCATTCTGCAAGAAGTATAGCATTGAACCACGGGCTCCTGAATGGTATTTTGCTCAGAAAGTTGACTATCTAAAAGACAAATTGGATGCAGCCTTTATCAGGGAGCGTCGCTCTATTAAGGTTTGAAACTGTTGTTACTATGTCCTTTTGTAAACTTCCACATAGGCATAAAAAGTATGACTAGCAGAGAAGACACATTTGTGCAGTAGGAAAAGTTAACTTATTGCAGTAGCTCCACTTTAATTATGATTTTGCTTATTTTATTGCTTTCATCTCTCAACCAATGATAAATTGGATTTGGTGTCTTGAATTTTGTTGGCACAGAGAGAGTATGAAGAATTCAAAGTGCGGATTAATGCATTGGTTGCAATGGCGCAAAAGGTGCCAGAGGATGGCTGGACAATGCAGGATGGGACTTCGTGGCCTGGAAACAATGTCAGAGATCATCCTGGAATGATTCAGGTGAGTAGTATCATGTGATAAAATTTTGGTCTTCAGTCCAGATTGCGAAAGTGCTGTGTCCTCATGATGTTCAACTGTGATGCATTTCTACAGGTTTTCCTAGGTCAAAATGGTGTTCATGATATTGAGGGAAATGAGTTACCTCGTCTTGTCTACGTGTCTCGTGAGAAAAGACCTGGATTTGATCACCACAAAAAAGCTGGCGCTATGAATGCCTTGGTAGAGATCCTCCCCCTTCTCTCTTAAACTTTTCAGATTTCTTGTGTCTCTCTATTTACCTAAACATTTTTTTAAATGTGTTGGTTGATTATCAAGATACGAGTTTCAGCAGTCATATCAAATGCTCCTTACCTACTAAACGTCGACTGTGATCACTACATAAACAATAGTAAGGCACTTCGTGAAGCCATGTGCTTCATGATGGATCCTACTTCAGGGAAAAAGATATGCTATGTACAATTCCCTCAAAGATTTGATGGGATTGATCGTCATGATAGATACTCAAATCGCAATGTTGTATTCTTCGATGTAAGTAGGAATTCGTTCTTGTTTATCTATATGTACTCATGTTTGCATTGTGCTTTGGAGGAAAAGTTAATCTTTGTTTCAATATATCATGTAGATCAACATGAAAGGTTTAGATGGCATCCAAGGACCAATATATGTGGGAACTGGATGTGTCTTCAGGAGGCAGGCACTTTATGGATCTGATGCTCCCGTTAAGAAGAAACCACCAACAAAGACTTGTAATTGTTGGCCCAAATGGTGTTGCCTGTGTAGTGGATCTAGGAAGAAGAATAGGAAAGTGAAATCAAGTCCAAAAAAGAAGATAAGGGGTAAGGATGCTACAAAGCAAATACATGCACTAGAAAATATTGAAGAGGGAATTCAAGGTAGGGGATACCTCAAATTGCCAATGCCTTTAATTTGGAAACTTTCAGAATTATTATGCTGCATACTTTTATTTTCTCTGCATGCCGGTGAAACTTGCTAACTTGTTGATGGCACTTTGTGTTCCTCTTGAAATGCCAATAACAGGAATCGACAGTGAGAAGTCATCACTGATGTCGCAACTAAAATTTGAGAAAAAATTTGGTCAATCACCTGTTTTCATAGCTTCAACGCTTATGGAAGATGGAGGCATTCTAAAAGGTGCAAGTTCTGCATCACTTTTGAAAGAAGCCATCCATGTGATTAGTTGTGGTTATGAAGATAAGACCGAGTGGGGAAAAGAGGTATGCCAAAGCTGATGTTTATAGGTACTTCTACCTTATTATGTACTTCTACCTGGACTGAATTCCAATTATTTTTCAGGTTGGCTGGATATATGGCTCTGTTACAGAGGATATCCTAACAGGTTTCAAGATGCATTGTCATGGTTGGAGATCTGTGTACTGCATGCCGAAAAGGCCTGCTTTTAAGGGCTCAGCTCCTATAAATCTCTCAGATCGTCTGCATCAGGTTCTCCGCTGGGCTCTTGGATCTGTCGAGATCCTGTTGAGTAGGCATTGTCCTATATGGTATGGTTATGGTTGTGGCTTGAAATCACTGGAGCGCTTTTCTTACATTAACTCGGTTGTTTATCCTTTGACTTCAATTCCCTTAATCTCCTACTGCACCTTGCCAGCGGTCTGTCTTCTCACCGGGAAGTTCATAGTCCCAGAGGTAGGATCAAAATTGTATTACTCTAGATTTGATGGCATGAAGTGATTGTTAAGTTCCCCATTACAAGCTTCAGATTAAGTACAACTTATATTGTAGGAATCCATAGACATAGAATGTTAATCTTGTTATAATGCATTGTGTAGAGCATTTAGCTAATGCTTCATGTTCTTATTAACAGATTAGCAACTATGCCAGTATTATTTTCATGGCCCTCTTCATCTCTATAGCTGCAACTAGCATCCTGGAAATGCAATGGGGAGGTGTTGGCATACATGACTGGTGGAGGAATGAACAGTTTTGGGTCATTGGTGGTGCCTCCTCACACCTGTTTGCACTCTTTCAAGGTTTGCTTAAGGTTCTGGCAGGAGTTAACACAAACTTCACTGTCACATCCAAAGCTGCAGATGATGGAGAGTTTGCTGAACTCTACCTCTTCAAGTGGACATCATTGTTGGTCCCTCCTTTAACCTTGCTTGTCATAAACATAATTGGAGTTATTGTAGGTGTCTCAGATGCAATAAACAATGGATATGATTCATGGGGTCCCCTTTTTGGTAAGCTATTTTTTGCTCTATGGGTCATTCTCCATCTCTACCCATTCCTGAAGGGAGTTATGGGAAAACATGAAGGTGTTCCTACCATCATTTTGGTCTGGGCTATTCTTCTTGCTTCAATCTTCTCACTTCTTTGGGTAAGGATCAACCCATTTTTGCCAAAAGATGACATTGTGTTGGAAATTTGTGGGTTGAATTGTGACGACTAAGTGGAAGTCTTAGATGTTTTGATATTTTTATACAAAAACTGTCTGCAATATGCATAAAAGTTTTGGTTAAAGAGATCCCTGCATGAAGTGGAGTCTCTTGGTGATGGAGCCAATGCTGCCAAAAGGGTAAGCATGGCGGGTGTATGTAGATACATAAGGCTGTGGTCTGACACAAAAAACATTTGATTAAGAGTTTCATTTTTTTTTTTCATATGTGTGTACTCTGTGGGTTTAATAGATTTAATGTGAGATCAGATGGCAATTGGTAGAGGAGCTAAGGTGGTTGTAAGTTATAATTTCCTTCTGAGTAAGGGATCTCAAATTTGTAATCAAAGTATTTCTATTTGTTTGAATCTCTCCTTAACAAGAAGAAATGAGATCTACAGTGGTTTTGTTCTCACTCTATTGCATCATTAATTTGAAGTCATTTTATCCTATTACAAGTACTCTGCCTACAAGACCTAATCTTTTTCTCTCATTGATTTGAAGGGGAATGAGAGGTTTTCTATTACCATACTTTTCTGGGATGTGTCACTTTCCAATAACCAAATAATTGATTAAAGTAAGAATGCTACAGTGATCATCTTAATGTTGTACATTGAATGCTTCCAAGAAAAATAAAGTGCGGAACGATTTAATAGCCACCTACAACAAAATTTGTGTGCCAACAAAGTTCCTGGAAAGGAAACTATCACCATCATGGTTTTCTGTATACGCCAACAAATTAAACTTCTGCTCTCTATATTATTGTGTTTTTCTTTCTAAAAGCATTTAGAATAGTACTTATCTCGTGAAAAAGTGGTCTAGAGGAATCCTACATTAATTTCTCGTGAAAGCTGAATCCAATTTGATTTTGAGGTCATTGTCTTGCAAACTCCCCAAGTAAGCTAAGTAGAGAAAAGAGGAGTGGTAACATCATAGCCAGTGTTTTCAAACTCAATGCGTTAAGCCAATCGCCACATGTATTCACATATGGCTGAATCTAAATTTAATTAACCCAACTCGAAGTCAATTTTGGCGAAGACAATTAAAGTCATGATGTAGATTATATAGCATCATGTGAGGAGTTTTTTCCTTGGACCAAATTGTGATTGAACAATATTCTAGAGATTTAACATAAACCACCCTCTTTCTCCCTAGCTGTTAGTTTCTTTGACAACTAGATTGATGATATTTACACATCCATAAATTGTCATGACTCGTGACTGATGTGGTTGTAGAGGTGTATGCATGGTCTTTTGACTTACCCATATTTAACTGATCATTAATTGTAAATATTAAACTAAGTGCTGAACAATTTCGTTGAAAGTGACATGATAAACTGAGAGCCGCATATGTGGATACAAAAGATTCATATTGGCAGAAATTTTTCAGAATAACCAAGCATCATACTTGGGGAGCTTTAAATATATGCCAAATGCAAACAATCAATTCTTAAACCAGCATTATTGTAGTCAAATTCTAGCGGACAAAAGGGAAGAACACAAACACAATTTCAAGAGAAAAAAGAAAGAATCAAATAAATACTCAAAGATGAGTTCTATATTTTGTACAAATGAGTTCTACTTACATACAGATGAAGTGCCTCTACACGAAAGCATGCAACTTCATGTAAAGTTTCCACCGGAGCAACTAGCATGTTGCAACAGCATAAAGGGAGTAGTTTCACATATGCTAACTTGCATGGGCTCCAACCAAAACCATTTTAATATTATCCATGCTATCTGGAGTGTTGGTTAGTGGAGTCTAATTAGTTAAAAAATGCTACCAGTTCTATACATTTGCAATTGTTCAATGGGCCAAAGCTGTGGTAGACCGTGTTAAGTTTGGGTCCAAAATGGTCACTAAATCTTAACCATTAAAATTGAAATGCATGGTTAAGATTAAATCTTTTTATTACAAAGAAATAATAATAATTTAGATTTATATTTTAATATTTAACAAAACATAAAATATTTATTCTACCCTTTAATTCTATCACTTTTCCACCCACTCTGCTCCACTTCCTTCCTGATTTTACACCATCCTTTAAGTTTCCATTGTCGCTGGCCACAAGGTCACCACACTCCCTGGGCAGCAACGAAGGATTTGCCAGTCATGATCGAGGTTTTCAACTGGCAGTGGCAATTCGAATCTCAACAGCACAAGGGATTTGCCACCAATGAATGGGAGCAGGTCGACAAAAAGTTCTAGTTGATGTTCAGGTCGCACAAGAGCAATAAGGAGCATGAGAGCAAAGCGAAGGCGGCGGTGGCCGGAGGAAGTGACGGGAGCAGGAAGGCGGTGATGCAGAGGTCGAGGTCGATGGCAGTGGGGTCGATTTTCGACGACAGTGAGGGAGATCAAAAGGAGTAATAGCCATGTGAGTGAGGCCACAGCTGAGGATACCGTTGACAAGTACATGTCGATCTTACTAGGCTTGCTGGGAGCCAGAATCATGAACTTGCTGCCGCCGCGCGATCCGGTTGCAAATGGGGCGGTGGCGGTGGTGGTAGGGGCGGCGAGAATCTTCTGGAAGGGTAGAGTTTTGGCGAAGGAAGAGGAAGAGTAGAGGAAGGTTGAGATGAGAAAGTTGCGGCGAGAAGAGTCTGTTGAGAGAGCCATTGAGACACAGAGAGAGTTAGTCCAACGAGAGCGAGAGAGAGAGAGAGAGAGAGAAATTGGTTGTAAGCGTTAAATGAAAGCGAGAGAAGGGAGGGGGTGCCAGTACGTATTGATGGAGGGGACATGGTTGAGTGAGAAATAAGTGAGTGAGGGCAAAATTATAACTTTATATTTTTTTAATTATAATATTATAAAAAATCAACTTGGACCAAAACTCAATACAGTCCACCATAGCCTTGGCCTTGTTCAATGACCAGTAAAGAAGACCATCAAGAACAAACATTAGATTATATCCTTCCTAATCTAAGTTATAAGTTGGAATCAACATTTTCCCATCTCTCATAAAAAAGTAATTATTGTTTGGATGTAAAATGAACAAAATTAGCTTTGATATAGTTTCTTGTTTGGTATATATTCACATTCAAATAAAATATCAAGCCACAACAAGATTGTATATTGCAACACCCGTCATGTAAAATTCAGAATATGATCTCAAATAAAAAGCATTCGTGAACACATAAGCAAAGAAAAGGTCTTCTAGTAATAAAAAGATACATAACATTAATGGTCATATCTCTCAACATAAATACCACATGCTAGGCTTGTACGTTGATAAACACCATAGGTATATTTGGTAACAGATAAAGTGTGTTTGGTAAGTGCATCTCCAATATGGTCTAATTTTGGATCCCACTTGTAGCCCATTAATTGCCACATCAATATCACATAATCGATGTATCATAAAAATCAAAAGTGTCCCAAAAATAAGACTCCTATCTCCAGTAGAAGGGACCAACTTGGATCCCAACTTTTGCCCCACATGAAAAAATTCAGCTATGTAAGAAGCTGCAAAGTCCATGTATTAACATCTCATTAGTTGTTGGTAAAATGGGATTGGTTCCTCTTCCAAGGGATGTGTCCCACTAATTTGTGTCTCTCAATCCCAAACTTTTTTGGCCCAATGGTTGTCTTGAAGTGAGACTAGGGATGTCAATGGGGCAGGGCGGGGGCGGGGGATAGGCCCCCGTCCCCCGCCCCGAGAGTAAATACCCTCCACCGTCCCCAGTTCCATGTTTGTGTGGGTGCCCGTTTTTTACTTACCCGCGGATTTACGGGTACCCGTGGATATCCATAGATACCCGTTAGAATATTAAAAATTTTAAAAATTTAAATTAAACATAAAAATTCTAATATTATAAAATACTTAAAATAATCATAAATAATAATCTAATTTAACAATTAAAATTCTAACAATTTAATATACTTAAAATAAAAATAAACACATAAAATAAACAAAAAAAATAGTACAATAATCTGATTCTATAATCTAAATTCTAACAACTTAAAATACTTAAAATAAAAATAAACACATAATAGTAATCCAATCATTAGTCTAATATATAATAAGTACAAATAAATCTAACTTATAAATTTAAACCTTAGTCTAATTAATTTAAATAACAATAATATTAGTTTAACTAAGTTAATAATTTAAGGGTAAAATAGTAATTTTATGGCGAGTACCCACGGGTATAGGATAGTGATCTCCGCCCTCGCCCCGTTTAACATATGGATATTTAAAATCCCTGTCCTTATTACCTGTGGGGACAAAATCTTCCCCCTATACTCGCCTCGTCATGGTATTACTGTAGATATCTGAGGCGGATTTTTGACATCCCTAAGTGAGACTGACATGGTGGAGTCCATTTAGAAGAATTAGGATTGTGAAAAGGGATTATTGGAGATGCTCTAATTATCTCAAAATTTTTTTTATTATTAAGTGTCTTGAATTTAATGTAAATTTATACAAACATACAATGCATGTAAAATAATGAACATTTCGAACCACTAAAAAAATCACACCAAAATTTTAAAATTTAAATTAAAAGAGAATATGTAGAAACTTATAAAAAAAGATAATGATTAATTTAGAATATTATAATAGATTAATTTTGACACACTATTAATTTAAAATTTTTTTAAGTTATTATCTAATTATATATTTTTATTTTTAAGACTTCTAAAATAGTGAACGTAAAATATTTTTATATTAACAGTATGTTAAAATTAAATTCACAATAAAATAAAATAAAAAAGTGACATTATAGATGCACACACATGCTGATAGCCTCGTTTTCTTACATTCTTCTTCTTCATTTTTTGGTCGACCTTGCATCATTCTTTAGTTTTGTAATTTTCATAATCCCCCTCCCCACTTTTTTCGCTCGCGATAGTTTTTCCTTTGGTTTTCCTGAACATGATGAGTTGGGCTTCTTTTGGGTCAATATGATTTGGGCTTTTAGAAGAATGCTCGTACAGATTCGTTCGAAGGCCCATCCAAAAGGTAAATAAAAAAAGGTCAGCCCATAACTGAAGAAGTTGTTATATAAAGACCCGGAGACGCTAGGGTTTTAGCCTCACGGCTTCTCAGCTTGGCAGCATTTCACACTCGCCGCAGCAAGGAGCAACCTCAGGTTCTCCGAATCCCTCTCTTCTCACCATATTCCACATTATCGCTTTCTATGATCGATTTGTTTTTCTTGATTTCAATATTCGTGCAAACACAATGCATTTGTATTTTCAATCTAATTCGATGCTTCAATATTTCTTAGTAGTAGCATCTTGCATTTTCAAACCTCAAACACCATAATCATGACAACAAGGTTAATGATTTGTTTCGCGAGTGTTGTGTTGAACTTGAACGCATCACTGGTTTTCTTGTTCTCATTTCTGAGCTTGAATTACCTTATTTGTTTATTTATTTCTGATGATTTTTTTTTAAGTTTTTATTTCTGGGTTGTTGATCATGCAGGAGGGGAAGGATGTCTCACAGGAAGTTCGAACACCCCAGGCACGGTTCTCTGGGATTTCTTCCAAGGAAGCGTGCTGCTCGTCACAGAGGAAAAGGTATCGTCTTAATTCATTCTCATTGCTTATGTATTTGGCTTTGTATACTTATAAAAATTATTAAAACTATGTATTGCTATTGTGTATATGGAAATCCATGATTTTATTTTTTTGGGTTGTTAAATGCCTTTTCTGATATGATGTTATGGTATTTTCGCCTTTATATTGGTGATGAATATGATTATTACTACTTTTTCCTGGATTATTGTTCGATGATGTATGGTTATAGTTCATCTATATGTTTGAGAAGCTGGGATTTTATAGATTTGTTGGAGTTAACGGTCTTTAACATCTTTAACATGTTGTTGTTATTTCAATTGTAACTCTGTTATGTTGTAATTCTACTCATGCAGTGAAGGCATTCCCCAAGGATGACCCATCCAAGCCACCCAAGCTTACTGCCTTCTTGGGTTACAAGGCTGGTATGACTCACATTGTCAGAGAGGTCGAGAAACCAGGATCAAGTGAGTCACATTTTCATCCACCCTTTTGTTTCATCCTAAGCAGGACATTGTTGGCGTGTTTTGTTTTTCTGATTGATATCACTAAAAAATGTTTCACCAGGTTTATAAATCTTTAGACAACTAGTGTTTGGAAAGACAATGGTTCATGTCCTGCTTTTTTTTTCTTTTTCTTTTTCTTTTTTTAATTTGATCGGTGCCAAGCCTTAAAAAATGCCTGAGTTCTCAATGTATTTTGGTGTTTTTGAACTGGTTTTCATCTAAATTTGATTGAAGTTTATGATGCTGGTGGTCCTGCATTCCTTTACAGTTTTATCAAACTTTCATGTATTTGGAACCGTAGATATTTATCATTATGGTTTCCTTTGTTTTTGTAATTTTACATTTTATATTTTTTTTTTACATCAGAGCTTCACAAGAAGGAGACTTGTGAGCCAGTTACAATTATTGAGACCCCTCCAATGGTTATTGTTGGGGTTGTGGGTTATGTGAAAACTCCCCGTGGTCTTCGAACTTTGAACACTGTATGGGCTCAGCATTTAAGTGAAGAGGTGAAGCGTAGGTTCTACAAGAACTGGTGCAAGTCCAAGAAGAAGGCTTTCACCAAGTACTCAAAGCAGTACGAATCTGAGGATGGAAAGAAAAGCATTGAG
This sequence comes from Pterocarpus macrocarpus, assembly GCA_031439585.1. Taxonomy (NCBI): domain Eukaryota; kingdom Viridiplantae; phylum Streptophyta; class Magnoliopsida; order Fabales; family Fabaceae; genus Pterocarpus; species Pterocarpus macrocarpus. The sequence goes on along the minus strand of CM062516.1, from coordinate 56,735,128 downwards.
GCACAGCTTGAGAAAATAAAGAAGTATGCAACCGTTGTCCGTGTTTTGGCCCACACTCAGGTACTGGCCCCATGTCAAAGTGATACCAAATTTTCTTCATTTCCCTCATTTCATCATATTTTATATATGAAGTAGCAGTTAATCCTAGATTTGAAGCTAAACCCTTCCTTCACTGTTTGTTGTCCCATATATATGCACACATGTGCTGATGTGCATGTCTGTGTGCGTGTGTTTTCTTCAATTTCTATACAATTTTACCATGTAGCCCTTAATTTTTTGTATGTGGTTCATTTCCTTCTTGGAATGAGAATGATGAATTTCTTGTGCTAACGCAGCACCAAAGAATTTGGTGCTATGAGCTGCACTTTCCACACGAGATTTCTGACTCTCATTGGTTCTAATTTCTTTGTGTTGCCTTTTGGCTGTTAGGAAAATTGCAGGAAGTAAGAAAGCATAAAAGGACACTGGTTATATGCCTAACTAATAATTTGGAAGTCTATAGATCACTTGATTCATACTTTAGTACCAATTTTTTTTTTTTTTTTTTTGGGTTCTTTTTGGCAGATAATTTGGGTTATAATGTACTTTGTATGTTTCAATAGTATAGTGTCAGTCAAAGTCTAAATTCAGAATCACTTCTAGTAATCACTTGGTTTCATTTGAGATATATTATTAATATATTAGTCTGCTTGCCTTTATCTCAGATCAGAAAAATGAAAGGGTTGAAGCAGAAGAAAGCCCACATAATGGAGATTCAGGTTAACGGTGGAACTGTTGCACAGAAGGTGGACTTTGCATACGGTTTCTTTGAGAAACAGGTTCCTGTTGATGCTGTGTTCCAGAAGGATGAGATGATTGACATCATTGGTGTGACAAAAGGTAAGGGTTATGAAGGTGTTGTAACTCGTTGGGGTGTTACACGCCTTCCCCGCAAGACTCACAGGGGTTTGAGAAAGGTAGCATGTATTGGTGCCTGGCATCCTGCTAGGGTTTCCTTCACTGTTGCTAGGGCTGGTCAGAACGGATACCACCACCGAACTGAGTTGAACAAGAAGGTTTACAAGCTCGGCAAAGCTGGATCAGAGTCTCACACTGGTATTACTGAGTTTGATAGGTGAGTAACTTGCTGATTTGTTGTTTTATATAACATTAAGTTGAAAGTAGAACTGATCGAATTTGTTTTCTATGCCAGGACTGAGAAGGACATTACCCCAATGGGTGGCTTCCCACACTATGGTATTGTGAAGGATGATTATGTCATGGTCAAGGGATGCACCGTTGGTCCGAAGAAAAGGGTTCTTACATTGCGCCAATCCCTGCTTAAGCAGACTTCCCGTGTTGCACTGGAGGAGATCAAACTCAAGTTTATCGACACCTCTTCAAAGTTTGGGCATGGTCGCTTCCAGACAACACAAGAGAAGCAAAAGTTCTATGGACGCCTCAAAGCATAAATATGCTATTTGCATTGAAATGCTGGTAGGTATTATTAGAATTATATCGGTTGCCATCTTTTTCAAAACTTCGTCGTGTTTTCTTTTGACATTTGTAATTCATGGATCCTTGGTTAGTCCGCAATGTGGCCAAACTTTTGTTTCAAGGGAGAGCCGAAGTACTTCAAATTTTGTTTATTTATGTTTTGTACTTGAAAGTTTGATTTGATTTATAATAGCCTTTATTCTAGCTACTTGCATTGTGGTTGTATATTTCGTGGGAGCTTTCTTTAAGTTCAAAATGCTTGAAAAACAAAGAGAAGGCTGGTTTCGAGATTTTGAAAAATAAATGAATGTCATGACATGTCAGAAGCAGTAAAACTACTGTCAAACATGACATGTCAAAGGTAAGATATCAACTAAAGTTGCTTGCTTGTAAAACAACGGGTAAATTATTATTAATTTAACTGACGTGATTGAAAATTTTTCGGTCGTGAGTATTGTTATAATGTTTTTCTCCTTTAAACTTGATAAATGCAGAATTCGAGCCAATTTTGATATTGGCATTGAAAATTTGTTTCTTTTATTCATGCTTGAAAGCCATATCTTTTAGTTTTACAGTAAAACGGACACTGAATTTTATTTTGAAGATAAAAGTTTGGAAGAAATTGGGATTATCGATTTTAAGATAGTTTTACAATGAAATAGTTGGATTTTGACTTGAATAAAAACTTGGTTTTATTCCCATCAAAAAGAGAAAAACCTTGTTTTATTGCATAAGTTGCGTGCAAAACTGTGAAGATTGTCCATGTTGACAAGTGTACAGAAATGGATAATTTATTTTAAAACGAACCTGTCTTCTAGGTAGAGAAATCAGTTCTAATGTTTTAGGTGCTAAATTCCTTGTTAGCTAAAATCAAACGATGGATGATGTCAGATTATTATGTCCGGAACGCCACTAACTACAAAACATGATCAAGTTTCCAACGATCAAAGTGTTTTAGTAGGTCTGTTTCGCTGTATAGATCGAAAGAAGTTGGGCTCGTTTGGATTTAATTTTTGAAAGAAGATTTTTTGAAAGAAAATTTTTTAAAAAAAAGGTTTTTTAAAAAATTATTTTTAAAAGAATAATTTTTATTTGATTTGAATATGTAAAAAATAAATTTAGAAGAATGAATTTTATTTGGATAGGATAAAATAAAATTATTTTTGGTTGTTGATATGAGAATAATAATAAGATTTTTTTTCAAAATTTTTTTTTCTAAAATAAAAAGTAATCTCAAATATATTTCTTTTAAAAGATCTTTTAAAATAAAAGATTTTTTTCTAAAATAAAAAATAATCTCAAAATTATTTTTTTTAAAAGATCTTTTAAAATTTGAAAAAATCTTTTAAAAAATAAAAAATTAAATTAAATATTATTATTTATTATATAAAATTATTTTTTTTCTTCTAAAAGATCTTTTAATAGATACAAACTGAAATTCAAACTGGCTCATTATTGTTTCCTGTTAATGGTATTATAGAGTAGATGTCTCACTCTCTTTGCTTTAATATTTGGCTGTATGCCTGACCAATTAACTCTAACTTTAAACCGACTCTGAAAAAAAACTACAGAAGATATTAGCCTGCATCCTTGAATAAACTTTTCATGTCATAACTTTGGGATTGACTTTCCTCTATCTCTATTGTCAGTTCTACTTATATAGTTTTTTTAGTCAATTTTACTAAAATGCCCTTCTTCTATTTTAATAAAAAAATAGTTAATATTAATTATTAATTAGCTATCCTAATATTGTTAAAAGTTATTATTGTTAATTTAATTATTTAAAAATATTTACACTTCAAAAAATTGTTTAAAAATATTTAATGCTTATCTCATTTTTAATTTTTATATAGCTACTAGATATTACAAGTGTTTAAAATTAACATATTTTAATATAATTATTTATGTTTATACCACTAAATTGAAATATACAACACACATAGTGGTATTTTATTATAAAATATTAAGATTTGTTGGCAATCACTTACTTATTATAATTTTTTGGTTGTCATCTCTATTATATTATTAAAAATTAAGATAATTTTATGCGTTAAATTAGTTATATATTTAGTTGGTATATATTACTATTAACAATGTATTAAAAGACACAGATATGGTTGTCAATTCACAATTTTAATTTTAATTTTTTAAAATTTATTTAGAATTATATAAAGTATAATTTATTAAAAATAAAGTAAATAACTTAGATTTTAAATTGAGTGGGTGTTAATAAAAGAAAAACTTTTAACTTTTTAAAATTCCTTTTGATGTGGACAAATAATTAATTTAATGTATCAAATTACCTTAATTTTTAAGAACATGAATAACCAAAAAAAAAAAAAAATTACTTGTTAATAGCAATAAATCATAGTATCATAATAAATACTAGATGTTACAAAATAAAGTATATAGTTGTATACCACAATTTATTAGTACATCTTTATTGTTATTTATTTTTATTTATTATTTTTTAAAAAAACTTAATGATATATTATTTATACAATTATTGTATTAAAAAATTGAAAAACAATTTAATAGTTAGATTTAAATAACTATATTAAATAAATTAGTTATCAATACTTGAATTAAAAATGAGATAAACATTAAATGCTTTTAAATAATTAAATTAATGGTTGATTAAGTTAACAATAATAACTTTTGATAATATGAGGGCGGCTAATTAATAATTAATATTAGTTATTCTTTTCATTAAAATAGAAAAAGGCATTTTGATAAAACTAACTAAAAATAAGTGAAAGTGACAATAGAGGTATAGGAGTGGTAATAGCCACTCTCCATGGCCTTTCTACTCTAATAATTTGTCCATGATTGTCATGATTCAATTGTCAAAGACATGGATGCATATTAAATATGCTCACTTCTCCTCCATAAGACAAGAAATTATAACTTATAGAGTATTAGTTAAGATTGTGTTCTGTTTAGGGATGACAATGGTCTCTATGAGGGTGGGAACATGCCCCCCGCCTCTAGTCTCTATCCCTATCCCTGTCGTGGGTCCTTATTCCCCATTTTCAGTTGGGATTCAGATTCCCACAGATGTCTTTAGGTTTCTATTAAAAAAAACCTCAAAAAAATAATAGACTAGCAAAAACTAAAATTAAGACTAGCAAAATTGACAAGTGGCAACAACAACAACAACCATATATAGATTATAGAAACTGCAATGAAAGAACCAGTAAATAGAGTTAGAAATTGCAACAACAACATTTAGAGAACAACAACAACAACAATGAAAAAAGAAAGAATCAATAAAACACTGTCATAGCACAACAATAACCACAAAACTAGTAAAAAGAATTTGCAACAATATTATTACAAGAACAACGACACAAAACAGGGGTAGAACAGCAACATATATAATGTGTGTTTGGGAAACTGGAAAATTAAAATTATTTTAATAATCACTTTTTTATGTAATTGCTTATATGAGAATCAATTTATATTTGGATACTTTAGCTGAAAAGTGGTTTTAAAATAATTTGTTTTATTTGGATTGTATGGAAAAAGTTATTTTTATATGGTAAAATTACTAAAAAGTATATGGAATGATTATTTATATTATATAATATTTAATACTTAGTGTCAGTTTGGTAAAAATATAACATTGTGTGTACTGTACAAACAGCTTTTAATAAAAAATGCCCAAATTTTAGCTTTAACCTTTTTTTCCCCCAAAAACAGCTTAAATTCTTAAAATTTGATTATAATCTATTTCACCAAAAACTACCCAAACAAGATTTTATTTTACAAACAACTTTTTTTTGGAAAAATAACTTTTTTTTTGTTGTTTCCAAACATGCACACATAGAACTCAAAAGCGTAGAAGCAGAATAATGGTGGCAGACCTGGCCGTGGGACGGGATGAGACTTGGTGGTGAGACGCGATGGGACCTAGTCGTGGGTGCGGCAAAGCTATGAGCTGTGTTCAAAGATGTGGCTAAGGGTGGCTGTACGAATGCGACAGGACTCAAAAGGAGATAGTGGCTATGGGTTGGTGGCCAGCCAGTGATGGGAATGACGATGGCTAAGGGTGGAAGAGAAGAACAATGCTAGAGGATTAGAGAAAGTGAAGAATGGTGCAGAGGGTCAAGGAATCAGAGAAGAAAATCACTAGGGTATTTTCTTTATGCATATACAAATAGAAGGGCATTTAAGTAATGTCAATTTATCGGGGATTTCGTAGGTATCCATGGGGCGAGGATCTCATCCCCCACCCCTGCCTCCACTTAATAAATCGGGACTTCTCCCAATCCCTCGTGGGGACCAAACTGATCCCTATTACAGGCATTCCCAATAGGTACCCGCTTTCTCGAGTTTTTTTGCCATCCCAAGTTCTATTTATTAATTGGGTGATATTCTACTTTTAAGTGATATAAGGATTTATTGCTAACTTATACATGTGTGTGAGACATCATTTTATAAGTAAACAAAGCACATTTCTAATTCGTGTTCTATAAACACTTAATAATTATTCTTTTTTTCAAAAGATACTTTTAGTAGGTTTCAAACCAATCTCTACGGTCCAAAATCCTCTATAACAGAAATTATGAACTCAAATATGCAAGTTTCTTAATTTATAAAGATTAAAATCTAAAAAGTAAATATGTCAAAACAAATCTAAAAAGGAAAAGAATGTCAAGTAATTAGGATTTTTTATCAGAATATATTTTCAATATGATGCGGCATATTTATTGATTATTAAATAAATAAATAAATTACATTACTTTATTTTATTTAATAATTATTCATATTTTCTTTTAAAAATTTTGATAATAATTTTTAAGTGTATGGCATTGCTAAGATAAAATTATCATAGGTATTTTGACACTTATTTTTACATGTCTTTCAAAGTACATAACAATTGTTTTCAATTCCATAATTTGCAAACCTACTTTTTTTTTATTATTATTCTGAGTTACTTGTTTTGTGTTATGTAAATGCCTCATGAAATCACGTACGAATTACAATTACTCCTAGAGAGAGAGAGAGAGAGTGGGTGATACTCTTAAATATATTTAGAAATAATAATAATAAGATTGTTTTTTAAGGGAAAAATTTACTTTAATTCAGGATAAAAAATACCTTTGAGTTTATTAAACACTTATAAAGATATTCACTGATAAGTTAATAACAAAAAAACTCAAAAATTAAACTAAAGTTATGACAATATATAAGTAACGGGGTCAACTAGATGAACCAATTCCTATTGACTTCTAATATTGTAATATAAGATATTGAAATAACAATGCCTATCAGTATTTTACCAAAAAATGCTTATTGATACTATATCACTTTCAAGCAATTCTTTTAGCTAAAATTACCATTTAATTTTGAACAACAATTATCAACTCAAATTATAGTTTGTCAGATTTTTTTTTGGAAACAATCTAACTACAATAATCACACATTAAAATGCTGAACTTGTCAAAAATGATATATGGTGACTCAGAATTTTCATCTACTATCTGAGCATAATCCAAAAGTTGTTAACTATCAATTGAGAGTTATATGAGTAACTTTTCTTAAAAATGATGTGACAAAGACACGACCAAACTGAGTGATAATATGAAAAAACCTTAATAATAATAATAATAATAATAAAACTAAACTCTTAAAATTACAAGAAATGATAATTGGATATTTTGGTTTGCTAGGTGCAAACTGCTGGCCAGGAAAGCAAGAAAGGGTCCAACTCAAAAAAGAGATGGATAAGTTTTGGGAGTGGGTGAGTGTGGTACCAAACCAAAAGCAGACCAAATCTTCAAACTCCGAACCTTAAATTCAATTATCTTATAAAATGGCCGAGTTGGATACATAGGGCAACATGTTCATCAGGGCATCATGTGCAACACTAACACCCCTCCTCTTTAACTCTTATTATTCTCTCTCTCTCTCTCTCTCTCTACCCCTTTCTCTCTCTTCCTCTTCTTCCTCCTCTCTTTTTCTGTTACTCCACTCTTTCAGGCAAGTTCTCTCTCTCTCTCTCTCTCTCGCAGTTTGAGGGAAGGAATATGTCGTGTGCTTTGTGTACTTAGATGTCGCGATTTAGAGCAACTTTAGGTGTCTGAGCTGGAATTTGGAGACACCCCTTCTCTCTTTTGCGATTTTACTTTGTTCTATATAGTCCCTAGATTCAGCTCTTCAACTGGATATGCGAGTTTCATTTGGAGTATCAGATAAAAATTTGATTTTTTTTTCTTCTTCTTATTCTTTTGCGATTTGCAAAGTCCAGCAGTTTTTTATCTATTGTCATTATGACTTATTGACAAAAGTGATTTAGAGCAATTGGGTTTTGCAAAGAAATTTGAATGGCTGATGCTTTTTTAGCTGTTTTTGAGGTGTCCTTCAGCTTCATAGTGAGAAATTTTTCATGCATGCCAAATGTGAACTTTTATTTCAATTGTTTGCTTTCAGATTGATTTAGAATAGAGGAACTGTTGGGGTGTGGTGCTATCCATATATTGCAAAGAAAAATAGAAGTTGAAGTGATTGAATTTATATATAATTTTCCTTTTTTCCTTGTTTTCATAGGTTTATAAACAATGACCGAACCTTCCAAGGTCATTCATGTTCGAAACGTGGGGCATGAGATATCAGAAGTACTCTCTCTATTCTCTCTCTTGTTGGATGACTGTTATTTGTACTTGCCATTTGCCTTGGAATGCTTATAATTTTTTCCTCCTTTGGCTGCAGAATGATTTGCTTCAGCTGTTTCAGCCTTTTGGAGTCATAACAAAGCTTGTGATGTTGCGTGCAAAAAATCAGGTTTCCTTTTTCATGCCTTTAAATGAGACTTCCTGTTTTCCATAGACTTTTAAGGGTGCTTTATTTTAGTATCATTTTTTATTGCACAATCTGCCATGTCTGCAGGCTCTTGTCCAAATGCAAGATGTTGCTTCAGCAGTTAATGCTTTACAATTTTATGCAAATGTTCAGCCAAGCATAAGGTATAAATAGCATGTTTGTTTCTGTCTTTCGAAACTGTACATGATTGTGTTTTGATAACATGATCTTTGATATCATATTTAGAGAATTATAGTACGCTACTCACTCCCATTGATGTTGAGATTTTGTTAACAATCTAATTCTCTTTTTGTTTTATTCTAGGGGGAGGAATGTTTATGTCCAGTTTTCCTCACATCAAGAACTAACGTCAATGGATCAAAGTCAAGGACGAGGAGATGAGGTTGGCATTTTCTAAGTTCATATTTTTGAATTAAAAAGTGTATGCTTCATCTTGTTGGATGTGTAAAAAATTTAATAGATCGGCCCTTTGTTGGGCACTTGCACTTTTTCCTTTTTATGTGATATTTCCCCCATAGCTGTGCGTTGTTATCTTAGGTGGTTCCATTATAATGGGTTCAGTGTGTTAAATTATGCTCCGTATTTTTCTTTTTCTTTTTCTTTTTCTCTTTATCATGTACTTCTCTATTTATTCTCCTTTCTCTCTATCTCTTCTCTTTCTCTATGCCGTTCTGCTGTCGGGAACTCTCTGGATGTGCAGCCAAACCGAATTCTCTTAGTTACAATTCACCACATGATGTATCCTATAACGGTGGATGTGCTGTATCAAGTATTTTCTCCCCATGGATCTGTGGAAAAGATTGTAACGTTTCAGAAGTCAGCTGGTCAGATTCTCTCAGATTTCTCCCTTTCTATTCTTTCTTTCCCTATGAATTTTTTCTTGCTTTTGGACTTTAACTGGGTGCATAGAGGATATATTTTGGTCATGCGATAATTGACTTTGAAATATACAAAAAAAAAAGAAGAAGAAAAGGTTCTGTTCTTTTCTTATGTAAACAGGAAATATATTACTGAAAGTTCTATTTTTGAAAATTTCCAATGGTGTTGATTGATCCATGTAATTGACTCACATAGTAGAACAAGGCTTGGTTGTTGTTGTATGTACACAGGAAAATAGTAGAACAACCTTCTGTCATTTTAATTAAATTGTTATGGTTCTGGATTTTTAATGTTTAGTGGAATGTTGCTTCTGTTTCCACACATTATGCATATGCCTTTGCCCTGAAATTAGATACCAGATCGCAATTACATTTTTTGATGGACAATAAATATCATTATATTGTACGCACGAATTAGCTCAAGTGATAAAGGGCATCTGATGTTGTGTGGAGAGCAGGGGTTCAATCACCAATTGCACACTCCCCTCATCCCAACCCCCTTTCCCACTTCCTCCCTCACCTTGGGATCTTCCGATCCTGGTTTGTCGCCCCACGTGGGGTCTCCCCTGAACCAGAAAAAGATATCATTATATTTGATTCATGCATGTATAGTTAGTGTATGTTCTACTGATTGTTTCATCATGTATTTGCAAACTGTGTAGGCTTCCAGGCTCTCATCCAGTATCAATCACGTCAAAGTGCTGTTATTGCAAGAAGCACACTTCAGGTTCTTACATTTCCTTTCAGCTTTGGCCCTTATCTGGCTTTTAAATTGTGATATTGCTTCTGAATGGTGATTAAATTTATGGAAATTTCTAGGGACGCAATGTTTATGATGGTTGCTGTCAGCTGGACATTCAGTTCTCAAAGTAGGTTAAATTTATCTAAACAATTTCGTTGTATATTGGTTTGTGGGTTTATGGATTTAGGTTTATGTTATGCTTGTTTGACTCCATTCGTAACACCCCCCATGGACACTTCTGTCTTTTTTTCTTTTCTCTCTCTTCATTTTTTATTTACTCTATTATTTCTTTATGGACATTTAATTCATCTTAATTGCAGCCTTGATGAATTACAAGTGAACTACAATAATGACCGTTCAAGGTGATTAAGTTTGTTCTTGTCTTTCTGTTTCTGTTCACTTCTTATCCTTCTTTTCAATGTTATCACATTGTTGCTGACTTTATTCCGACAGGGACTTCACGAACCCAAATCTTCCTACAGAGCAGAAAGGCAGACCTTCACAAGTATGTTCTTTTTTTTTTCTTTATCTATTTATGAATCAAATCTTCTTGTTGATCTTTGTCAAGTCCATTCTAATGTTTTTTATCCTTCATCTTCTGTGAAACAGCCTGGATATGGTGACGCAGGTAATGTATATGCTGTTCATGGTTCTGAAGCCAGGGCAGGTGCTAAATGTTTTAGACTGCTTTGGTTGGTTCATTTTGTCAGTCATATTTTGTTATTTTCTTTGTGATGTGCTAATATTTGTTCTTTTTTCTTCTTTCAGTTGGATATCCTCAGGTGGGTATTTTTTGCATCAAGTTGAAGTCTCCATTTAAGATTATTCTTAATATATGAGGAAATTACTATCATTCTTATGAAAGTAGTGAGAGATGTGTGATGGTTGATCTTTTCTTTTACTAATCTTTTCAAAATATGGATGTATAAAATACTATGCTTATATGATCCTAGTTGGCCAATTTGTGGGAATATTTGCTGACCTCCGGCTAAATAACTTCAAGATAGGGCTTTACTTTTAAATTGATTTTGTTTTCCAAATTGGGGTTTCATTGGGTGAGGGAGTTGTTTTTGGGGCTCTCGTTTCTTGAACTGCACAGAATTTTCTTCCGTTTTGAGAAGAATGACATGATGATATGAACATATCACTATGATTTTAATAAGCTGACTGCAGACGTGGATAGGAGCTCTTCTATTTCTGTTTAATTTACTTATATAAGTTGTTGTTGTTATTATACTTATTTATTAATTTGTTTCAAATCATAGATGGCCAATGCTGCAGCCATTGCAGCTGCGTTTGGGGGTGGTTTGCCTCCTGGAGTAACTGGGACAAATGACAGGTGTACAGTTCTTGTCTCAAATCTTAATCCTGATGTAAGCACATTTTCTGGCTTCTTCTAGAAAGTTCTCTTTCTCTCCCCTCTGCCCCCCTTTATTTATAGCTTGAAATTTGTTTATTTCAGAGAATAGATGAGGATAAGCTCTTCAACTTGTTCTCCATTTATGGGAACATTGTGAGGATTAAACTTCTCCGAAATAAACCAGATCATGCACTTATCCAGATGGGAGATGGTTTCCAAGCTGAATTGGCAGTACACTTTTTGAAGGTTTGTTTTATGTATAACCTTGCTGTTCACATTCTTTTATACTAGATCTTTGTGATAGGGACTCAATTAAAAAGGAAAAAAATATAGGGACCAAGTTAAAAATCGATGTAAAATGTAGGGACCAAAAACTTAATTTAACCTATTCTTTTGTACTAGATCTTTGTGATATCTTTACTAAATTGAGAAGTTAATCAGTTGTCATTATTTGTTATATTTGCTATAGTTTGTTATATTCATCAATCAATCTTTTATTTTATGTCTGTTTATTCGTAAAGAGTTTGCTACTATTAAAATGTGTCATGTGCGTGCATGTGGGATATTTGTTGTTCATTTGCAAATTTATGTGTTGTTTGGCATGGATTGGTTCTATTGAATGATCGTTACTGGTCCATGTCTTTTAGATTGTGGCATTAAACATGTTGTCGATAAAAAAATGTCATCCTGCAAATTAATCGGTATTCCTTCTTCTCTAGTTTTTGGCTGGCCATTTAACATTTTTGTCTTTGAGATATAGGGAGCTGTCTTATTCGGGAAGCGATTAGAGGTCAACTTCTCAAAGCATCCAAACATAACCCAAGGTGCTGACACGCATGAGTATGCCAATTCAAACCTCAACCGTTTCAATCGCAATGCTGCTAAAAACTACCGCTATTGTTGCTCGCCAACAAAGATGATCCACTTGTCCACACTCCCACAAGAAGTCACTGAAGAGGAGATTGTGAACCTTCTAGAGGAGCATGGAACCATTGTCAACAGCAAGGTCTTTGAGATGAATGGGAAGAAACAGGCTCTGGTTCAGTTCGAGACTGAGGAGCAGGCTACTGAAGCCCTTGTTTGCAAGCATGCAAGCTCACTTTCTGGTTCAGTGATCCGGATCTCCTTTTCGCAGTTACAGAATATATGAGACTTTGTTAAGCACTTAAGGACAAACTGGAGTAACGATTGTTAAGCACAGTAGTGACAAGGATTCTGAATTTGGGAAGGATATATTATTTATGCAGTTGATGTTCATCTTCATTATCTTGTGCTTTGCTTGCTACTTTACTGATAAGACCTGTGCTTTGACTTCTTATCTCTTCTAATCATTTATCTTCCCATCTCCATTGCCCTAGTAGTTCTTTAGGTTGCTAACAAAGTGTTGTAGGGGTAGAATTTACTAATGCGGATATGTAGAGTCTTAAAGAATGGAAAAGAGGGGAATTGAATACCTTCTTCGAGTTAAGGGATTGCATTTTTTTTTTCCAGTCATTGTTGTATCTGTTTTGTAATTCAGGCTACAATGGGCCTTATGTTGTATTCTCAATCCATAGCGAAATTTTCTTGTCCAAATAAGCAATGGGCTACTTTTGTTTTAGGAGTGTCTAGTAGTCTAGTCTCTCCTTTTGCAGCTACATATTTCATTCTTCCTCATCTACTATCGATCTTCCTCATCATCTTCTATTCTTCCTGTTCCTTCTTTGAACGCACATGGATTGAGAACATGTTCATTATTGCTGCTCCTCCTTGGACTCTTCTCGACCCTCTACTCCCCTCAATAAACATGCCCCTCCACCCTCAATGAGAGAATGGAAAATGAAACTCGCTTGATAAATGTTTAGAAGTTTGTTATTCAAAAGGAATGAATAATGATATTTGTATAGTGTTTTTGGGCGTCTGTAGATATAGGGGATTTAAGTGCAAATAAGTTGAGATTTCACGTTCATTATGGGAGAGTGGGGGGAGTTTGATGATAAGTGAAAGTACTGCCACTATGACTCTTCAGTTATGTACGTGATTTCTCTATTTATTTGCACATGATTTTCCAGCAGATGATATCATTATCATTTGTCATCGTAATCACCTAATTCTACCATGATGAATGTGAAATTTCCATTAATTTGTAAATCCTGAATATCGATGGACACTCTAAGACTATGTCCAAATAACAAAACTCAAAAGGATTACATGTTTTTACTTAATAAGTAGGCTAGTAGGTCTACAGGCCAAGGTTCACTTTGATTCTATATATTTTCAATGAGTAAATAAGAGACGTGTTATATGGAAAACTCAAGGCTATCCTTATATTGTGACTACAATGGTAAAAGAACAAGAACAAATCATGCATTTATATGAATTAATTGCCAAATACCCAACTTTCAAAACCATCTGGATTAGCTTTTAAACATTGACCAGGGATATTCCAAATGAAATTCACTTCTTCTAATAAATTATGTGATAAGTTATCTCATTTAAATGTTTAAGCTGATGGATAGAAATAATTGAACGACATAACCCAAAAAAAAAAAAAAAATTGTTGTTGTGTCATAATATACATAATATATAAGCTCAAGAATTGTGTCTTCTTTTTTTGTTGGTTTTTTGTTGTTTTTGTGGGGGGCTGTCTTGTAGAAGGGAAAATGTGATGGGAATCAAACCCTAGTGCATGGGATTACAGGAATTCTTTATTTAGGACAGACTCTTTTGAGAAATTCTTTTAACCTCAATGGAGTAGAAGTATTGTACTCCATAAATCAATCCCCATCCTTGATTGTAGATGAGAGGAGAGAGAATAGAAAAGAGAAAATAAATCAAGAGTGGGGATTGATTTGTGGAATAGAATGCTTGTGCTCCATTGAGGATAAAAGAATTTTTCTCTTATTAGGCTTCTCAAGGTGCTTGGGAGACATGTTGGCTGATCCTCAATTTCACCCTGTTACTTATTTGCCTTTTTCTCTCCTCTTTAAATTTTATCCTAACAATTTTATAATATGAGAAAAAAAACAAAAAAAAAAAAGGCACCATAGTCCTCTGAGCTGTCCACTTAAAAATTATATTTAGTTCACAAGTGCAACAGGAACTCCAGTTTCTGATCTGGAATCCATTGCCTTACCAATTACCATCATGTATGAGAGAGACACAGGTTCTCCTATCATTTTGTTAAAATATTTTGCTCAGGCTAAAAATAAATCGTTATCCATGTATTTGAGGGGTTACACTTGACTCAAACCCAGGGAAGCCACTTGGGAGTAGAGATTAAAATATTTTATTTGAAGTCAGATAGGTATTGTGGTGTTAAGAACATCTATACCGTTACAGAAAGGGATTTAACCATTTGGTGATTCAGTAAATCCTTAAGAATATTTTCCCCTATATGAAGGGATCTGGAAATGAGAATGTTTTAAGAAGATACACTGATGCTGATGTCATCATATGCATCAGAAGCATTCCTTTTAACTGTTGTGTTTACCATATTATATGTTGAGTTTTTATTACACTGAAACAGGAAAAGTAGTGTACCAAAGTTCAAATAAAGCTCTATTTTATTTGGTGAGAATAGGAGAAGTGCTTGTTGGGCCTGTTCCTAGGGCAAGTTTACTAAATGAAACAAAATCCAACTTTTAATGGGAACAATGCTTAAGCTTACTAATCTGACTAGTCTATCTTTATTTCCCTTTAGTTGCCACTTTTAATGAAATCACTATTGATCTAAGCTGGAAATAGTTGTTGTCTGTGTAACATGTAATACTTGTAACGAAGTTCATGATTACCAATGTGATCCTTTCTTGGATCTCTTTTAGTACAATTATTTCGTAGGTAGTCATGGTAAGAAAGTCTTGTGACTAACCGGCCATTTTCTGCAAGGCTTCTTTTGTGACCTTGAGCCTTTTGTACAATAGGTCCTTGTAAATACTTGTTTAGGAGAACTTGTTCACTTTTTTTAGTCCTCTATCTCTGTGCCTGGCCCTATTCTGATGGGACTTAATACTCACAATATAAGGTTGATATCTGCTCTATTCTCTTATAAAAATTAGCTTTGAAAATTTATGCTTGTAATAGTTGGTTATGACACTAGTTTGGTTGCTGTGGTTGCTTTTGACATAAGTTTGAACAGGACAAAAGTCCATGGATCATTTATCTTTTTAAATCATGTTGAGGAAGGAGAGTACTGGGTGGAAGGATATAGAGTTTGCTCAGAGATCCAATGTGATGAGTTATACAATTTTTTTTTAACCCTTACGTTAGAATGTATCCTCAGGTCAGCTTTTGCATTAACCCAGAATAATGCAGTAGGGTAATTAATTCCCTAAGGTGTTGATCCAAGGTTCAACTTTGATAAGTAAAAGTTGGGAGTACACATCTTTAACCACGAGGCCAAACCCCGTTGTTTTAATGTGGTGATTATAATTGACTAGCAATGTCATATAATTAGAAATATATTGTTTGAATTTTTTACAGAAATCATGATAATTAAATAAAATAGGGTGATATGACACACTTATTCCTCTAAAAGTCAATTAAGCATTTCACATTGAGAAATGCAGAAGAGTACGAAAATTACTGACACAGAGACATGACGAAAATACTTATCATCTTGTAATTGGTAGTTTCTTTCTTACCCACCCCATAATTTCCACATCTGTTATTAACATATTCAGTTACTGTTCGTCAATATTCGTGTAAAAATCTTTCGACCCATGTGGCATCACTCTATCACATTATTCTAGCAATTAAATTATGAATTTATGACTCTCTAGCATTTTTTTATAACTGACCACGAAGGTTTCAATTCATTGGTCCCCTGCGCCACCAGCTACACTTCTTTCAGTATCCACGTTTCTTGTTAGTTTGATTCTTTTTTCATAATTGTGTTGCTGTGGCCTTTTTTGTTTTAATTTTCTTTTGGCGATTATACTTCTTTATTTTCAAAGAAGTCTATTGAATCAGTTGAAAAGTTTGAATATTCATTAATGATAGGAACTGAGGAAGGAAGAAGTTCAACACAATGACTTATTTTTTGTCGACCCCAACACCGACTATGGAATGCGGTATGGTACGTATGTTACAACTTGGATTGTTACTTTTGAAATCTTATTTGCCAAAGTCAACTTAGATGCGGTTCCTAATTACTAACTATCTATTCTATCATGAGAGTCCTTCAATGATTTTTTATTTTTCATATTTGTGACTTGTGAGTTCAAGAGATAGAATGTTTATTTAAGTCTCTTTCAGATATCGTCCTATATGTTCCTGTCATCATTGGATGAAAATGTGTTAGACAAAACACTCATGCATTTTTAGACTTTCTTCTTATCAGATACAGTATACCCAAAAAAGTAATATATTAAAAAACACTACTTAAATTCATTGATAGCTGAAGCAATATGAGAATCTATTTAATCTGTAAGGCACTGGTACACAAATGCATATTATGTATATTTCCAAATAATGTTTTTTTTCTTAATTTTTTCTTTGTTTTTTACAGACATCATTATCATTGTTGACTGGACTTAGTCGTATCGAGCAAGGTCATATGTTAGGTAGACATTGGACGCATGTGCAGGTTACTAATAAGAGCAGTGTTCAGTTGGGTTGAAAAAAATCTACCTGGCGGCATCCAATTTTGACAATGTCAAATCAATTATCGATTCTAATTAATTCGGTTGGTCCTAATATTCCTATTAACACTCAAATGTTAGCTTCCCATTCGTGTATTTGGACTGCTAAACTGCGTAAAGTAGTATTTTTCTTTGACTTTAATTGTACCGGTTTTATTTTTCTAACCCATACTAAAAACTGTTAATTTTACCATTAGCATGAAGAAAAATTGTTATATAGACACAAGTTTAACAACTCATATTTAAATACATTTATAACACAGCTAATGAAACCCATAAATGTGTTATAAAAAACTGTTTTCCTTTTTTTTTTTTTTCAATATGACAACAATAGAGCTGCACCGGGGTTCAATCTCAAGTCCCAACCCACCCCTTTCCCACTTCCCAAGAGTAGTTGATAGGACGTATTTTTATTGTGAGTGTGTCTAATTGTGAGTTATTAAATTTATACCCATTGAAAGAATGTTTCATAGGATGAATATTTCAACTCGTCGACAGTAAATTAGAATTTCGGTTTTTTTTTTGGTCGAACGTGATCATTGAATATTTGATTTTGACGTTGATGTTGTTAGCAAGTTCCATGTGGGTGGACTTCACAGGAAGTGCAGAGTCCGAAACTCACAAGCCCAACCCGACTTGCCATACATTCTGCTAAATAAGGCTCAACCCGCCTCTTAATTATTTACAGGTGATGAAAATAAAATACCTACACAGCAAGGAAATATGAGGCCTCACGTTATAACTGCACTCAGCCTAGGATCTCCTTTTAATGCTTTCATGAGTATTTTTAAATTTAATTTACATCATAATTATTTAATATGTTTAAAAAAATTATCATCCAACAGATTGAAAGACATGCTTAAAATGTCTTTTTTATAAATTAAATAAGTAATTTAATAATATAATTTCTACACATAATTATATAGGTTTTATATATAATTAAAGTAGGGTTAAGTCTCAATAAAATAATTTAATAGATGAGATGCGGAGCAGAGAGGGTCATACATGTTTTCATCTTGAACTTGTACCTAATCATACTAATTTCTTTATCTTACCCTACTCAATACAATGCAGGACAAGTTGAAAACCCGATTTGAGCAAGTTGGGGCGAAGCACATAATGACAAATCATGTACCAATTATCATCCCTACTTGTTAATAGGAATAGATCTTCTTATGTTGAATTTTTATATAGCTTTATTATCTGTTATCTTTTACTATTGATTTAAAAATATAAGACCCAGATGAAACATATAATATAAGAAAATTCATAATAAAAATTCAATATGAGATGATTCATTCTCACTTGTTATTTGGGTATAAAGACACCTTGGGTCTTAAAAAAATAGCTATTTACTATAATTCTAGCACAGTTTTGGATTTGTCATAAATCTGTAGTCTATTGTATCTGTTAAAATCCGTTGTCTATTTTTGTGGGTGTAAAGTAGTGAAAGAGTTCAAAAACTATAGGTGATGTTTTCTCAGCACTACTTCATAAACTAATCAATGATTTATGCATTCGCGATTGATATCTTTCCGTCAAGAAAATCAGAGGCTTTTTGATGTCACCTCCGCATGTATAGACTCTCCGTTTCAAAATGTTGCAGACTGATAAGAGGTCATTGTGGTCTTGTAGAACTGAATGAAAAGTGGTATCAAAAGTGTGATTAAACGTGAAGGAACAGAAAAGGAGTGCAAGACTTCCCAGCGTGGTTGATTGACGTGGATTAGATGATGATGAAGTGTTCAATTTGAACTTCACAATTTTTAAGTTGATTAGTTGGTTGCTTCTTTGTTGTTGTCGATGCTTAATTTGCGGTTCTAAGGTTTGTGGATACCCACCACAACTTCCATAGCATGTTTATATTTTTGTTTATAACTCTAAAATTATGGCTTGAGTAAAAATTATAAAATAGAAGCTTTTGCTTAAATTATGGTTTGGCTTAAAGGTTTTCAAACGAGAAACTAAATATGCTACTGAAAATACTCAAGATCTTAGTTGAACTAGTTGCAGCTCTCTTCCTGTATTGTATTTTTTGGATAAAAATTAACACTTTTTTGTTAAGAATGTTTAAACCCCAGATAAGTCAACTATCACATTAATAGAAGCATTATGATATAATATTAGTAAATTAGTTTTAATCTTTTTTAAGTGGAATTTATATAGAAGGAACGGATGTTTTTGTTTTCTTTATATGACAGACTACTCTTTTTCTGTAATAAAATCCCAACGCATGCCTCAAAAGTGAAAGCGTCTAGTAAGAATTGCATGCAGATATGCTGAAGTCTAATTAATCCTATTGAATTATATTACTATTTCATTTTTAAATAAATGTCACTTTTTAAAATTATTTTTTTATTTATTCTTATTAAATAAGGGATATGAATGAATAAAAAAGATATTAAGGAAGAGAGAGAATTAAATGATAAGGTAATTTATCCTTTTGTAAAATACATTCTATTTTTTAAAATTTGAAGTATATTTAATATTTTTTTATTGAGTGTGCGCACTTAAGAAGTGATACTTATTTAAAAACACAAAAGGAGTAGAAAAGCTGATTGCTTAAATTCTTTAAAATTTTAATTATCATAAACATTGAGTTAGTTAATTAATGTCTAGTGGCAGTTATAGGACCAACTTTACTGTACGATGTTTAATTTTTCTGCTAAAATTATTTTGTCCTTTTTTTTTTGGGTCAAGTTCCTGCCGAATTTATGGACTTTGAATTATATTGTGCATGGCATGCATGATAGTGACAGTCAAAAGAAGATTTTGTAGACAATATGTGAAAAAGAAAGTGAGACAAAAGGCTTCTTAACGAGGGTTCTACGGACGAAACCAAAATCTAGGTTAGATTTTTAAAATTCTATATATTTTGCATGCCTTGAAGATTTCGATAAGAAGAAAATTTTTTTTACTATTCTTTATTTTAGACACCTAACACCCTTATTTCTATCTCTCTTCTCTCTTCTTTTACTTTTTCATTTTTTTTATAATTTTTTTTCCAAACATATGAATGGGTGTTAGAAATGTCTAGAGTTAAAAGTGATTCAAATAATACCTCTCTTTGGAAAAGGGGATGGATCAGGAATGGAACTCATAAGCAAAAACTGTGCATGGTATGTGAAAAGGAACTCATTTTACTATAATCACATATGGTCCCTACATTTAGGGACCATGTTAAACTTCATCCCTAATACGGGTGCTATATTTAGAACATCTTTAATTAATAGTGATTTTATTTTAAATTTCACTTTTGACCCCACTTTTTATTATATTAATGCTACCTAATTGACACTTCATAAAAAATGAAAATGGATTAAAATTAAATTTTTTTTTTTAATAGAAGAGATCAACTTTGATTCCATGTAATTAGTGGAAGGGAAAATCTATCACATAATATAAGTGCCACATGACTATTGGTTAAAAAATTTGGTCACAGTCACTTCTCGTTAGAATACGACCCAGGAGTTATTCTTTTATACTCCATAGAGGAAGAATCCTCCATGAAATAATTTTAATTCTTGATTTTGATTGTGAAAGAGAGAAAAATAAGAAGAGAAAGAAGATTTAATAGTATATATATATATATATATATATATATATATATATATATATATATATATATATATATATATATATCTGTAATAGGGATGAATGGTTGAATAATAATTCACATCTTTCTATGTCCCAAAAAAAAAAAAAAATTCACATCTTTCTTAATGTTAAGAACATCAATAGAACATGAGACCTTTGCTTTTGTAAACTCATCTTGATACTTTAGCTCCTAAATATCTTGCTTTGCTTCACTATGTTCTGAGTCACTATGATTTTTGCTTTCCTTCTTTTTTGGTGTTGTGGCCTCGGTGGTTCTGGTTTGCGGTATTGTGGTCTGCTGGAGGCTTCTAATTAGTGGTGTGCTTATGGGGTGTTGTTGTGGGTTCTTGTTGGTTGATGTTCTGTGCCTGTGTTTGTTGTTTCCCCATGTCTTTGTGTCTTTGTTCTGTGTTTTGGTTTTGTTGTTGTTTTGCTTCTCACCCTCGTGGAGAGTTTTGAGTGATTTTGAACTATTCAAAAGAAAAAAAAAAGGGTCAATATCATACTTGATTTCATATAGGTTTATTGCGGTTTTGGGTAATCTTAGACGTGCAAAAGCACAACTAATAGCCGTTCATTGTGGGTAATATTATTCTTCGCGTCAAGGAAACTTGTTCCGTGCTTCAAGCAGGAGTTCCACGAATTTGGGTATGTCAATACAGTTATGATTTTCTTTGAACATGAATTTGGCTCCTTTTTCAGAACCACAGTGGAACTGAAGCAAGTTGGGTTTCACCTGTGATTAAATTCATGATCATTTTCATAGAGCTAATTATGAATTGTTATGAATGGTCTTAGATAATATATAGTAGTTTTATGTACAAATTAATCTCAAAATCCATAGGACATGTGATGCAAAATATGCCAGTTTGTTTTAACGTGCTCATAAAACGAGTTTAATAATTTCTCCAATTTTTATATCCTGTTGACATTACAAATTTACCCATATCACTAAAACATTTAGAAAGAAAAGTAATGCTATTATGCTAAAATTTATTGCCATAATTTTTTACAGAATATAAGAGTGGTTGTTGGATAGAATAAAGTAATATAACCAATTACCCATTAATTCAAGGGTTAATATACATATCACATCATTCTCTTAAATAAATTTAGACAAAAATTCTAGTTGTAAAACATTTTCTTTTTCACTAATTTCTTATAGATTCTTGCTCAGGTCATTGAACTTATATAAGGTCTTGGTATTACTTTAATTTTTTTTTTTTCAAATGGTAGCTAAGTCTAGGTTACGAATTTTGTGAAAATAAAATTTATGTAAGTATTATCACTGTAAGCAATGTCATTATTTCCTTTTATTTTTTTTCTTTTGGTATGGTGCAACCTATCCTATAATAATTCAATTGTGGAATTATAGAAATCTAGTGTAGGATATTCAACCCGGCCCCACCTTAAACACCGAAACCTCCTAGTAATTAGAGAAGATAATGGTGTTAGATATAAAAACTATGTATATACCTTTATTTAATAATTTAAATTTTATAAATTATCTATTCTAAAAGTTTAAAATTTTAGTAGAAGGATGTGAATGATTTTTATATTTAACAAATTCCAGCTTACAAGGCTAATGGCCGATTAAGCACATTCTAAATATGTAACTTGGTTCACTCAAAATTGAACAGTAGGGAATTTTATGAGTGAGGTTCCACTCATGTTCGTTCTTTTTTTCAAAAGTAACTTTTGCAGTACACCCATAATTACGTGATGATGATACCCCAGCTTTACTCAAACGCCACACTAATCTCTTTCCAAACGTCAGTTACGTTTCCATTTGGCCCCATGAACTTGGTTCACTTTTATGTATTTAATTTAATTAATAGATTGCTGCCGAAATACCTGCAACTGGAAGAAATTCCTTGTTAAAATGGTATGCATGTTGATTGATGTACATTTGATTCCGCCGTTCACACTGCTTTGAGTGAACTTAACTTTATTTCTATTGTGTCGTTCTTTTGGTTGATTAAATTAGAGACCAAAGATTTTAAAAACAGGGGAAAAAGGAACACATGAAATCAAATTAAGTTTATGGTAAATCTTAAGTCATGAGAATAGTTACACTCTTTAGAAATGGTGAGGAAAATATTCACTTTCATTCAAGTGGTTTTTAATGAAACACTCTTAAATAATCAAAGTATCGTTTGTAAAGACCTATTTTGGCGGGGGAAGGGAGAGGGGGCAATGAAATGTTAAAAGTGGTGGTGCTGGGTGCGTTAACTATCTCACCTCAGAACTCACATGCATCCTTTATAGTGACTTTGAACAATTATTTTCCTTTGAATTAGCATTTGGAGTTTGAATTTAGATCTCCGATGACAATTCTATCATGATATCTTAATTTTAACGTTAGGTCACTAATAAATATTCAATTTTATAAATTTCACGCTATATGAAGCAGTGAAGAGAATGTAAATAGGTTTTATATTCAATAGCTCAAGTATTATTTATAAGAACTTATGCAATTATTTTGCTTAAAAAAAATTAAATAATGGTAAACATTTTACTTGATTCCAATCACTTTTTAATAAGTGAACGCTTCTCTTCTAATCCGAGTTCATAAAAGATAGATCACTAATTTTATATGGGGGTTATCTTCATATAAGTTTTTTTTTTTTTTAAGAAAACACATTTTTAGGGGTCTCAACCTCCACACCTAATATGGTATGTGGTATCTGGTAAATGGTGTTTGCCTCACTTAGGTGCTGCTGCGGATGTTAAGATAGCATCTTTTACTGCATGTTGTAATCTTCTGATTTAAGTTTCTGATATGTAGTTGCATATGTTGAACTTATTTGTACTATGAACCTTTGCTCCTCACTACATCTAGTGAGTTTGAGCCTATATTTAACTATTAAAAAAAAAAAAAAGGCTCCTCACCTAATAATCCACCTTTAATTAGTAAGTATACGGTTCTATTAATATAAAAGCCACCTTTTGAAAAGAGGGGAGAAACCGTGTAATGTCAATTATCAACATAGCGCTATTATTTTAATTTTTAATTTGAGAGAAGTACTGAGAACTGAGAAGAAAGAGAAACTTTTAGGGTTGCCGGATAAAGATAAAAGAAAGAGAATGTTTTCTTTTCGGAAAGTATTATTACCCAACGTTCAGATTCAATTTAATTAGATATCATTATTAATATTCTCAGAACCTGAAGCGTGACTCCATTACAGGAAGCCAAAGCATACATGCCATTATGCCATGCTTCCCAAAAGGTTTTGTGCACGCATGCGTGAGTGCCTACTTCTGCACATCATAAGCATTTAACGTCTGAAAACCAGTTCAAGCCTTCATCTTCATGGCCCAATGTCTTATATCTTCTTTGTCTTTTACAGCAATAAAAAATCCTTGGATCAACATCGTCAGGATGTCATGTTATTAGGGGTGTTCAAGACCCGGCTCGGCCTGATAATCCGTCCCGGCCCGAAGTTTATGGAGCTAGGTTTGGGTTCTAAAATTTGACCCGGTGCATTTTTTGGGTCGGGTTTGAGTTATACTTCGTGTTGGCCCAACCCGACCCGAAGTCAAATAATTCTTCATAAATTATATTTTTTTAAATAAGTAATAATAAATTATAAGATTTTATACTTTAATTAGTACATTTTACATAACTTGATACTATTTTTATATTGATATAGTTTATTTTAAAATATGTATTGTATAATATCTTTTAAATTTTATTTCTTACTTTTAAAATTTTATGATTTTACTATGTATAATATTTAAATATTTATATGTTATTTAATATTCAGGTTGCCCCGATATAACTCGATCTCTAATCGGGTCATTATCAGGTCGGATTCGGACTTAAAAAAATAACCCGATCTAAAAATCAGATCGAGTCTGAGTTTGATCCAATCCGGCTCAACCCATCCTTTGAACACCCCTACGTGTTATAAGATTCTTGATTGTTGATAACCATGGGAATATTATCCTTTTTAAAATTATTTAATTAAAGCACATCAAAATAAAATTATTCTATTAAAGCAGTTAAGAAAAATAAACTTTTCCGTTAATTATAAGAAAGAGGGTGCTCTTTAAAAAATTAAGTCTTAGAATAATAACTCTAGGGACATCATTTTCTTTGGTAATTCTTTAATCTAGAGTCGAATACCAACTATAACCTGCTTTGTATTACCTGCATTTTATCCTATACATCATTTTCTCCATACGGACAATAATACTCTAATTAAACTAATTAAGGGATTGAATATTGTTTAAATAAGCAAAGTTTATAGAGAGCATTGCCAAGTGTAATTAATTTTAAGAGCAGGCTACGAGCTAATTTACTAAATTCTCAAAAAAATATATATTGAATTTATATTTCCTCTGCAAACTGTAGTACAACTTGCACAAAACATTCTACCCACTTCCGATGATTCCAAGGCTTGTAAAGCAAAGTTCCGTAGTCCCTGGTCACTGCCGCTAGCTGTTTTTACAGCACATGTTCCACAAGTACTCTTTATTCTTCATTTTGATGCTTTATTATCCTTTTCATATTCACAAACATCTTGGAAATGGCTATTAGGCATGCCTCCACGTTTTGGTCCCATCCAAAGTTTTAGAATATTAGCGATTATCAAGTTGTGTGTCGGCCTTTCGAACTCCTTTCTGGGCCCCTTTCGGCCCCGACCATTGAACCCGACCAAAATCTATCTCCTCCATCCACCAAACCTACCCAATCATCCCTTTTAATTCCCATTTCACTACTATCAATTTTCTATACGAATAATATTTAGTGGTTAGACAATTATTTATGTGTTTATCTATATTTTCCTTTTCCTTTTTCCAATTCTTTTTTCTTCTCCCATATCTTTAATTACTATGACATCCGGGGCGCTTGTTGCGTTTTTATTATCTTACTTATTTTTTACATGCTCCTTTTTATTATATGGAGACAGGGTAATGATGATATATGACACGAATTCAAATCCAGAAAAATTCTTACGAATTCTCAACCACCGTTGTTGTATATATGGTGGATTTTCCGCATTTTTTTCATTTATTCTTTTTTAAAAAGTAAGACAATGATGCAATTGTGCCCCGACTTATTGATCCTGATATAACATCGAAGAATGATGAAATACACAGGAAATCTTGTAAAATTGTCTCTCTCCCTCCCCCTTCTCCCCCCATCTCTCTCTCTCTCTCTCTATGTTGCATGTAGATATATACCAGAAGTATAAAGATCAGAGTAGAAAGGCAATTTTACAAAAATTGTGTACAAGTAGAGTTTAATTGAATACACTATAGTATAAAAGATTTTTATATAGTCAATTAATCATTTTTATGAACATTTAAGTAATGGAGGTGAGATTTAACTATATTTACTGATGTGGCTCTATATGATTGAATGATAGTATAAAAAAGTTTTGTTTCATCCAAATGAGATCGCATGATTAGTTATCAATTATTTCGCTTCATTTTTTAAAAAATTAAAAATGATTTAATTAAATGCGAAACAAGAGTTTGCCATGTTTCATCAAACATCTCGTATGAGTTTTTTGTTTTTGTTTTTTTAATGCTTGTATGAGTATTTTCGGATTCTATAACATTGCTATTTTATTAATATAGTACACCCAAAAAAAATTTAATAGACTTTAAAAGTTGACTTTTGCCCAAAAAATAGACTTTAATAATAATAATAATAATAGTAAATTACATTGATCTTTTCTAAGATTAAATGATATTATATGCGATACCCCTCAATTTATCATACCTATATTGACTTTAAGGGGTACTCAGCATAATATTTATAATAGTCCTTAGAATCACATTACACAAAATATAATAATATCATATGCAATATCACCTAAATCTTGTGGGAAGATTAGTTTATATTTTTGCAAATTAAAGAATATCGTTTATAATATTATTTAACATCAAAGGAGGTTAGCGTAATTTATCTTAATAATAATAATGATAAGTGCCGAACCATTTGAACTAGCCAAGCGTGGATAATAAATGAGTTAAAGTTAAATATACTAAGAACATGTCCATTGAAAATTACAAAATTACTAAACATCAACGGCTGTGTTCATTCTGCATTTTGAACTGAAGTATTATTCTGTCCTCCGGAGATCTTGAAAGTTTAGTCTCATATCTTAAATGGCCAACGGGAAATGAAGATGCAGGTTTATTCTAGTTCTACTAGCTAGAAATATTGTAATCAGGAAATTATGTTAGTGGATCGGACTTTTTCTATCATCCTCAAATAGGAAAGACGATGACAATTTTGAAAATTAATTATTATACAGTCATTCTGCTTTAGCTATAACTTGTTAAAACTATATTTTTAATCAGATGTTGTTATGAGAACGCTGAGACATAAAAATATGAATTATATTCCTGCAATATGCGCCGGTCAGCTCACTAGTTAATTATACATATTCCCACTGCTTTAGCAAAAGATGAAGAAAATCATTTTCAATCGGGTATATTAAATAAAAGCAGAATATTTAGAAAGTCTTTTTGTTCCGTGACGCAAACTAAGAAGCCATAAATCAAGGAAATGTAGTGACAAATCATGGTCAAATTAACAAAAACAATAATGTGCGTGTACGAGTGAGT
Organism: Pterocarpus macrocarpus; assembly: GCA_031439585.1. Taxonomy (NCBI): domain Eukaryota; kingdom Viridiplantae; phylum Streptophyta; class Magnoliopsida; order Fabales; family Fabaceae; genus Pterocarpus; species Pterocarpus macrocarpus. The sequence continues at coordinate 56,708,044 of CM062516.1, read as the reverse complement.
TAAATGATGATCCTATCCAATTACAACATTGAATTGTTGTCTTTAAGCTATAAAAAGCCCGACTCAGTCAAGATGGTGCAAATTGTTCCTTGAATGAATTTGGTGAGTTTGGCCAATAATTGACAATGGCCTCACAGCTAGCTAGCAAATTGCTATGACTACATTTCCTTGTTTTACCCTATCAATATTTAGTATTTTATATACGGGAAGATATATTTTATCAACAAAAAAGGCTTAACTTGAAGACCGCATTCTATATTATATGAGAATCTACTGACATTTTGTTCGTTAAAATGATTTTGTACTTATTTTTGTAAATAAAATTTTAAATTTGAGTCTTATAAATTAAATAAAAAAGAAAAAAGATGAATTGTGCGAATAAGAATTCGTATCGTTGTGCATGAACAGTGTTATAAACCGTGTTACCCCAATTATTGCGCTCTTTCTCCTAATTTGTTGTGCGAGTTTTATTCTATTCCAATACAATTTTGGCACATGTATTCATAAATTTTTTTTCCTAAAATCTTTCGAGCCATTTAGCAGTTCTCAATAAAAAAACTAACAACCCTTATAGTAAATTGAACTTATTCGAGTCAGATTAATTAAAGTTTAGTATATTTTTAATTTTGATAGTTTAAACTAAAAAGAAAATTCTTTGTGAGGGTCTTGAGCAAGTTTCAAATATTAAAAAGAAAAAAAAAAATGAAAACCCCTTTGAGCAATTGCAACTTATTAAAAAGAATTTTATTCTGTGTGAAAATTAACTACGGAATACCTTCATGTTCCACCTTCAAATCGTCTACCATATCTCTATAACTTAAGGAAGTCAACATCGTCTCCCACATGGAAAAGATTTCCGGTAATGCCGTTTCAGCGAAAGAATCAAACTTAGAGGGGGGGGGGGTGATCTCATGGTTCTCTAATAGGTGATGGATCTTTTTAGGCAAAGAATGAATCAAGTAAGGAGGATAAGCGAAGAAACAAACAAGGACCCCAAGACCAGTGCGAATAAAATGATGATATCTAAGCCAGTGGATTTCCTATTAGATTACAAAGCGAAGCTGCTAGCTATGAATTTGGAATTGGGATCCATTATATATATGTCTAAAGTTTCCGACAGGTATTATCCGTGTAAAGAAGCAAAGGCCAAACTTGATTAAAAAATAAAAAATAATATTAGGTGTTCTGAAAGTAATAAGAATTAAATTCTAAAAATTATTTACATGTGCTTATGTGAAGTGTTATATTGTACGGAAAAATTTTACGAATGTAGTACGAATTATGTGGCATGTAGAATATAACAGAACACTCACGTTCAAATTAAGGAAATGCTAACAATCTATTTATCATGTGTGCATTAATCAACGGCTATTACCCATTTGTCACAATTTCATTTCATATCATTCATCGTTTTTTACGTTATATCAATAAGAATTTAATTTGTATATATTATTAGTATAAAATTTTTTTATACAGATATTCAATCAAGTATTACTGTATCAACAAAAGTGTTTGACTCAACTATCTATTATCTTAAAAGTTTTATAAACAAAAATATTTGATTGAATGACAGTATAAAACTTTTATACTATTAATACAAAACAATTAAATTGAATCTATAACATTAAGGATAAGTTTGTTTTAGTTTTTAAAAAAAGTAATTTTGAAATATAAATTTTATATATAATTAAAAAAGTTGAAAACTGATGTTCAAACATACGAAAACTGATTTTTGATTAAAAAGGTGATTTTTTTGTCAAAAAAATTCTAAATAAACATACCCTAAAATATCATTAAAACAAAAAAAAGATTAATTTTGATAAACTGTTAATCTAAAATAATTTTATATTGTCATCTAATCATATACTTCTATTTGAAGGACTTTTAAAGTAGTAGTAATTAAGTCAAATACTTTTTGTTGAATGATTACACCATATGATTGAATATCTATACAAAAAAAAAAAAATTATACTAACAAGATATCAAAATTAAATTCAAAAAATAATAATAACCACAAATTATGTAATACATGTCTACCGTCATACATGAGATTTTTCTCCCTCAAATAACCCATGAAAATTTTTCATACTTCATAAGGTTAAGGCATGGTTAGTGTCTAACCACTCTCGTTCCAATGAAATAATTCTAATTCAACGACCTATATATGTTACCAACGTTAAGCATAAAGTGGTGGATCCACCATTGTGTAACTGGATCATAATGGTTGATTATCGGTTTGCCTATTGACTCCATTTTATTATAAATTAAGGTAAGAAAAAATTAAAGAAAATCACAAAACTTGACCTATTAACGTTTTTTTTTTTCCCATTATTACCTGATTTAAATAAATATTTTATATGTTCACTCGATACACCGAATTTCGATTGAAAATTGTTCAATATTTTTAACGAAACCGTACCGGTGTGATAGTCCCTAACTTTTTCCATCTAGACAGCTGTTCATGGGTCCTAGCTTCACAATGATGATTTATGAGAAAATAAAAGAGAAATCTTTGGGTGCTATCCAACAAAAGGTTTTTTTTTATATATATGTATATATATTGATGAATGTGTACCGGTTAATTTATATACAGGAATTTTTTTTTTTCTTTTAACATCATTAGACATCATTTTGGACAACTTTATGAATTGAGTGAAAAATAGATAAAATAAAAAAAAATTTTAAAAATTAAAATATTTTTAACCATAAATGCTATAGATGTTTCAAATTGATGTGTGATAGTATTACTTAAATTATATATATAACTTTTTTTTTTGAATATTTTTTTTTATTTATTTAATGAGTAACCTCAGCTCAACCACCAAATTAGATGGGAGTTACTTTATTGCTGTAAAGAAACAGGTTACATAAAAACAGAATGAGCCAGCCCTTTTTTTGGGTTTTTCATAATATCTTTTTATTCGATAAATAAGAGACAAATTTTTAGGATAAAATAATATTTTTAAATTTTCAATGACATTAAATATTAAAAAGAAAAATAAAAACCTTCCATTTTTATATTCTTGAGGTACTTTATATATGTAGTAGTAAGTGGAGATAAAAACATGCAATGATACTTACGTTTGTATCTTAAATTGAATGTACAGCCCAACAACAATGTAAAACACGTGCTGAAATAGCAATGTAAACCTAAAAATTTTCGATTCGTAACTTTCAAGCGAAGCACATTGAGTCATTGGTGTGATAGAGATTGCATTGAAATACCCGCACAATGGTCTGTGGTCATGAAAATGAAACATAGCTTTTGTGGGAGCTCAGGGGACTGCAACGGTACACGTGTCGATCGGTCGGCGCTGGAATGACTGGTGTAGTTATTAGCCTACAGTCTCTACAGAAAAAGCAAGAGAAAATAGGCAGCAAGAATGAGTGTTTTGGTGGTTATACCAGCTACTTTGCGCCCTTCGAACAGGGGAAAAAATGTTTGGTTACCTCTCTGTCAAACAGGTTTATGACTCCACATATTTGGAAGTAATTCAGATACGAGTTTCTAAATTGTAACCTTTTTTCATTTCTCTGAAACTGCGAAATCAATTAGGTAATGGTATTTATCACCTTGTTTTGTTCTTTTATATAGTCATAAACTCATAATATGTAGTTAGTTTAAAATGTAAATATAAGCCCAAAGTTAATTTTTTTTTCGATTGATTTATTAAAGGCTCAAACTCACTGAAACAAAGTGAGTACTCAAGCAGCCAAAACACGGTGATAAACATAAGACTCAAGGATCAAAAGCCCAAAGTTGATTGATCTCCTTAATTCCTTCGGGTTTAACATCTATTGGCACTTAAAATGATTGCTTCTATTAGTGCTCGATGTAACTTTAATAAACAGTAAGAAAATAATAACCTCGATAATAACTAAAATTCAGAGGCTTAATTTGGTAGTATTTTTTGAAGGAATGTTATTGATTATAAAAAGAATAAATCAAATTCAGAGACTTAATTTGGTAGTATTTTTTGAAGGAATGTTATTGATTATAAAAAGAATAAATCAATTTTTTAGGTTTGATAAACAAAAAAATTGTGATACTTTTACTCATGGCTTTTAAGAGTTAAAGGTACTCATAAAAGTATCTCATGAGATATTTTTTAGAAATAATTTATACTCTTTAAAACTTAAAAATTAATATAACCTTAAAAATATAATAATACAAGTAGAAATAACTCTCTTTAATATATTTATATCTATTATAATTATTTTAAATTTTAAGAGTAACTTTATAATATATTTACCAATTAAATACTACTTTTGTAGGTTTTTTTTTATTAAGAGTAATTTTTATATTATTTTACTAAATAATATTATTATAATATTTTAAGAGAAACTTTTATATTTGATTTGGTAGTACTATTTAAGTGAATATTTCTACTTATGAAAAATATAAATTAATTTTTTTTATTTGATAAAAAAAAAATGATGTACTTTTACTTTTGGCTTTTAAAAATTACAGAGTGCTTTTGAGAGCACTTATGAACTATTCTTTAGAGTTAGTTTATACTTTCTAAAATTTAAAAGACTAATATAATTTTATTTTTTTTATGATAATGAAAGTTTACTCTCTTTAATATTTATATTTATTATAATTATTTTAAATTTTAAGAATAATTTTATTAAATATTATTTTTATGACTTTTATTTATTAAGAGTAATTTTTATATTATTTTATTAAATAATACCATTATAATTTTTTAAGAATAATTTTCAGCCACTTTAAAATAATCCCAATAATACTAAATCAAATCTTAGGAAACACAAAAAGCTTCACAACTCCAAAAACATCATTGCATTACCAAGCAAGCTCTAGCATAGTAAGTAACAAGGACTTTAATTATCTGACAATCGATAACAAATTGTTAATTTCAATCCCCGTTTTAAATATTGGAAGAAAACTATTGGCCTTAAACAAGCAAGCTTCACCCAAATTGATCGGAGATAGTAAGTTGAAGTTGACTTAAATTCATTTTAGAAAATAAAAATAAATGAGATAGCAGTCGAAATAATGTTTTCAAGAGAAATATTTTTTCGTAAATTCAACCCCTAATGTAGTCCCAACATCCCTGTGTTACCCAGACTGAAACGATAAAAAAATTATAAATAAATTTCACCTTGTACATCAACGGAAGAGATAGAATTTCATCCATAAGTACGGAAACAACGGACTACACGTGTAACTCATAATTCTGTGCATTAAGTCCACGTTGACATTTTCATGCCCAAAAAAATTAGAAACCTCTTATATACATTAATTAATAATATTAAATATTAATAATTCATATTTTGGGTGGAGGGGAGGAGCGCGAGCATCTTTTTCTTTTTCAGCGACCGATTCATCATAAGGACAAGCCCCCACGGATTCATACAATTTCAAGCAAACAGCACTCGGAACCCATCTGTTAAATTTCAACTACCAAGTTTTTCAGTTCAGTTCTTTTGCCTAACTCAAAGTCCAATTCTACATTTAAGCCGCACGCTTCCCTGTCATTCCTTAACATTCCTAACACCTATAGTATATAGATACTAGGTCAAACGCTATACTATTCTGGTTTAGTCTAATGAACACTATAACAGGCATGCCTGTATGGAATTGGCTTTCTGAGTTCCCCTCAGAGCCGTGTTTTGACCATACAATCGCAACTAAGTTTTAATATGGTTTTCCATGAGATATCAACTAAGGAGATTCTTGAATCTGTTCAAAAAAAAAAATTTATTAATAATTATTTTATTATATAAAAAATTTAATAAATAAAATTTAAGGATCATCTTAATTCAAGAACTATTTTAGCAACACCATCCTATCATATTATTCCTTCAGTTTTTCTGATTGCAAGAAAAACTAACCTTAATTAGATTTGGACGAATTAAATTTCAAACTATGCTTTTTCCGTCTTTTTATGCAAACTGCTTTCATAGGAGATGATATCAATGAACATGAACACCTCAGCACTGATTCCCAACCCAATCCACAATTGTTGATGGCTAAAGCCTTATCTCTTGTTTTACCTTAATTATTTAACCTTCGTCCATAAACTTTCGCCCAGTTGCTGCAAGTTATCCTCAGCTTATTCTATGCTTTCTTTTTTAACCAGACTCCTCTCGATTAGTTAATTATGAGCTAATAACAATGCTCGAAGCCCAGATTAATTGAATCACTGATCATGTATATTTGTTTTAGATTAAAACAAATATTTTTATAATATATTTTTTAATTTTTATAATTTTTTTTAGTTTACGAAGAATACTAAAATTATTTTTTAACTTATTGTTAAAAACTAGTTTAATTAGTTTAAAATTTTTTAGATTCATAGTTAAACAAAAAAATTCTAACTACGTTATAAAATAATGGCATACAATAAAAAAAAAATTAACTATTAAATTTTTTTTATCAAATTGTCATGTGTTAAATTTGCTTGAACCATATACCGATGGATAAACTTCAACATTTCGAAAGCATGATGATGACAATTTTTCTCGCCTTTTGGAGGTTTTTACAGAGATCGCCCTATTCGGAATCTTGAGTTCAGAGATTTTGTTTTTTATTTCATAAGAATGGGGACAAAACAAAAATTTCCATAAAGCATATTTAAGAATGGAGTGGGGATTACATGTCCTGTCTTGTGAGGTTTTCATATATAGTTCAATTTAATAAAATATTTTTAATATTATAAATATTACATATATAGTGATGTCTGTTTTAGTATTTTATATTATTTTATTACATTGAAAAAAATCTATATCCTGCTTAAATTTATATCACAAATATTTTTAATTTTGCTATATTTTTATTTTTCTGATTTTCTTTTTTATTTGATCGGGGATCTCTATGGAAGTCGGGAGCAAAAATAAAGGGGGGAAAAATCTCTTGTGACAAGGATTGGGATCTAGAAAAAAATAGGGTAGCATAGACTAAGAGCGAGGAGGTACTCTCTGCCTTATAATATACGAGTGTCATCCCTAAATATATATGAATGGCATAATGAAATAATAAAAAAGTAGCATATGGTGTCAGATACATAAAAAACATTTTAACATTTTTTTTAAATTATTAATATTTAAAATTCAATAAACCTCAACTAATTTTATTTAAGTTAGATTGATTTATTTGGAGGATAAATCCCTTCTATAACTATTTTTTTTTTTTAGTTTCATAAAACTTAAATTTAATATTTTATTTATAGAAAATAAGTATTGAACCATTTGAATTAAATAAATTTTTATAAATATTTTAATATTTAATTTTTTATAATAAATTTTTAATTATTAAATAAAAATAAAATAATATACAACATTTATTAATATAAGAACCAACAAGAATATTATATTAATGTTCAAACGTTTTAAAACTTGTTTGTTTTACCGTTCATTTATAGAATTTTGCCGTTCGAAACTTCAAGGCAGTTGAAAAGATCATTTGTTAAAGGAATTGAAAATATAAATCGAACATAAGTTTAATGGTTAAGTTCTTAATTACAAATCTCTAACTATTAAATGAAATAAAATACCATAAATTATTTATTCATATAAAAATAAAACATGTTATATTTTTTATGAAATATTTTAACTTCGATTTTTTCATAAATGTGTATTCTCAAAACAATATTAATGAATAAAAACTAATTTTTATTATTTATCTTAATTTTTTAAAAGCATTTTTAATTATGTATATTCTAATTCCTTTAATTAGTTTCTAAGAATTGTTAGTATAATATATATGCATATTTTAAATTTAACAACTTATATTTTTACTATTTTAAAATCTGCCCTCCCACAAGTTGACAAAAATTTTCATAATCTATTATTTTTCTATGGGTATGAGCTAGCTATCCTAGTAACTCAATTCAAAGATGATCACTGTTTCTTTCTGTCTTACTCCTCTCTCTCTCTCTCTCTCTCTCTCTCTCTCTCTCAAGGAAACCGACAATTCTGAAGGAGCTGCGGAGTTCTGCTACTTGCTTTCATTTTGCACTCTTTCATTAAATTTCGAGTCAAAACCTCTTTAGCTGTGGTGTGAACCTACACGCCAAACTCATCTCAGTGGCGGCAAGTGCCAACCCTATATATCTATTCGTTTATTGGTACAGCTTCAATATTTGTAACTTTTTTCTTGCTCCTTTTCGCATAATCAAAATCCAAAAAAAAGAAAAAAGACTGTACCTAGCTAGAACACTTATGAAAAAATTCGTATCAGAAAGGGTGGTGTTTTGTATTTGTATGTATGTATCGTATATGCATGGTGGAAGCTAGAGTTATTTATTAACAAGGTGTCACCTATTCTCCTCATGTTCAATTTTCTCGTATGTACCCGCCTTGTTATATAATAACAATTTTGTTTCTTTCTCAGAAGGAATAATCAACAACACTCTAGGTGCATCTTCTTTGGCAATTGATTCTGCCAAGAAAAAAAAAAAAGAGCAAGGGGGTTTTTGATTATTACATGTGCTTGCCAACGGTGGCGCACCAGGGGGGTTCAGGCGAGTTCACAAGGTTCACGGCGGAGCACGGCGGCGATGAGGAGGCAGAAGCCACTTTCCGCCAAGGTGGTGGTATAAGTGGAACCTCATCATCATCATCATCATCAATAGGGCCACCGCCACAGCGACTAGGGTTCGGCCAACCAAGCGGTGGGGTGGCAATGCAAGGTGGAGAGCTCACGGGCATGGTTTCTGAGCTGACGCAAGTGGTGTCAGGCCATGCCGCCAATCCCCAGTGGTGGGGCCACCAAGGAAGCGGTTTTCCTCTGATGTCAGGTTCTGTGCCATTCCCTTCCTATTCTTCTCCTCATGATCTGTCTTCTCCTTCTGGCGCTCTTTTGGGGTCTCCCTCTGCTGCCTCTGGCTCTCCCTCTTGGGTTGGACACAAAAGGGGGCGTGAGCAAGAAGGTAGTGGTAGCGGTGCTTCTTCTCATGAGTTGGTGCAACATGTGAGTAGGCTTTATGGGACAATCGGTGACTTCAGAGTTCCTTCTTCCCAAGGACAAGGAGAGTCTTCATCAGGTGCAATTGGTTTACTTTCCCTCAACATGAATTCGCTTTCACATAATCATATACATCTAATATCATTTCATTCTCTTCAAATTTGGTCACAATTAACAAATGGGGTCCCGTTATTTATTTTTTGCATTGTTTTAAATTTTGTTTAAACCAAAGTTTTTACTAAACCAAGATGTCTATTTAAGCATTAATCTAATTAAACCCATTCTATTAACCATTTTTTCTTTCCACACTTGGACCACCCCCCCCTTTTTTTTTTTATATGGTCTTGCAAGCTTAATAAATTAACACAATTGCTTTCTGCCTTGTTGGGAAAAAAATGATTTCATCTTACATTGCATGCATCAAACATCTTTCAATAAGCAATAAAATAGGAATGAATAGTGTAACGAAATGCATATCTCAACAACCTTAGTTCAGAAATTTTGCATATTGGCATAACATTTCTCTTCTACATTAGTCCAAATGTTGGTGTGCCTTATCTTTGTCTTTTCATTTCAAACAGTGACAGAAGAAGCAACAAACATCACCGCCGCAGCAACAACATCAAGCGAAAGTGCATCACATGAAGAAACAGGGGAGAGGAAGAGGAGGTACAGGGGAGTGAGGCAGAGACCATGGGGAAAATGGGCAGCAGAAATTCGCGATCCTCACAAAGCGGCAAGGGTATGGCTCGGCACCTTCGACACAGCAGAGGCCGCGGCAAGAGCCTACGACGAAGCCGCATTGAGGTTCAGAGGAAACAGAGCGAAACTCAACTTCCCCGAAAATGTCAGAGCACTGCCAATACCACAACAACCACCGCCTCACAATTTTCCGGCGATCGGGCCAGCCGTTCAAGATTCTGCGGCACCCATTTTTCGGCCGGCGCTTCAGCCGCAGTTCATGCCGGCGGCGCCGCCGTTTCAGGGGTCCTCTGAGATGATCAGAGACTACTGGCAGTACTCTCAGTTGTTGAGAAGTTCTGGTGATTTTCATGGACTTGATCAGTGGTTGTACGATTCACAAATGGGTTTGCCTCAATCTTCTTCTTCATCGTCAACATCATCGTCTTCTTCTTCACTTTCTTTGTCCTCTTCTTCATCGCCAACTGCATTTTCACTGTCCAGTCAATTTTCCTCTGCTTCGTTTCCCCTGTTTTCTTCTACTCAGCAGGTGAGGTTTTTCCCGCCGCCGGGTGACCACTCCGGCGGCGGCGGTGACGCCGGTGGAAGTAGGGGGTCTGGTTTTCCGCCTTCAACGCTGTCAGATACCGGGGGCTATCCTCCTTCATCTGGTTGATAACACACGAGTTCCTCATTTTCCCTTTTTTTCCCCTTTATTTTCCTTACTACTACTTTTTTTTTTCTTTCTTTCTTTCTTTCATATACCATTTATTGCAAAGAAAAAAACAAGGTTTTTTTTTGTTTTAATAATATACCGTTTCCTCTTCTTTTTTGAATTATCTTTTTTTATTTGGAGCCCCCTGTTTTATGTAGTTTTGGGTAATACTTTATTATTTGTTACTATATATTATTGTGAACAAAGTTATTTGAAATCAGGGGGGAACAATAAAGTTTGGGGGATGATATTGAATCATTGATGAAAGGTTAGAGGTACAGACAATGCCGCATTCAGTTTTTAAGCTTTGTTTACTCCAAAGAGTTTTCCTGTATGTATCCTTTTGAAAATGCGATTTATCTAGTACCTAACTTAAAGTTATGCATGGATTCATAGAAAGTAATATGATGGAATATAATAATATTAAATTTTATTGTTTAAATTTTTTACTAAGACACGTCAATTTGGTATAACATATTTTATTTTATTATTTTTCTTCCACTTTAATTACAACGGAATAAAATAGAGAGTAGATATCTCGTAAATTTTGTTATTTTTTTTTATTATATTCCAATATAATGAGATAGAAACTTCTTCTTATTTTATTTTATTTTTTAATATTTAAATAGTAGAATGAAATATTTATTTTATTCTATCACATTTCATTTTTTTTTATCGTAGATATGGAACATAGGCTACGAGTATTGATAATTAATGTAAGATGTTAAAACATTTAAAGTTGCTTAAGAGTGAAATTTTAAACATTTTTGATAAAATAACTATTAATAAATATTCGATAGCTTACTCTTAATACTAATTCTTCTTTTTAGGTATATTTGTGATACTGAATTTTAAATTTATAATTTTATAAAAATTATTTAAATCTCTTATCATCAACTCATTTTTAATGGCTTACGCCTATTATTTTTTATGTGCGTGCACGTGCGCGTATATATATATATATATATATATATATATATATATATATATATATATATATATATATATGTGTGTGTGTGAGAGAGAGAGAGAGAGATAGTTAGTGAAATATTAGATAAATAATAAATATATTTGATATTAATGAAAAAACTTCAATAATTTATCCATTTTATAATAAAAATTATTAATAAACTGAATTAGGAGAATTTAAAATTATTTTAGACTACAAATAAGTATTGGATGTACTGATAAGTGATCTTTACTTCTAGAAAGAAGACATGGGCTTAAATTTTGGAGTAGGCAGTTATTAGGAAAATATTTTTAATTTTTTTAATTTTGATGAAATCACCAGTATTGGGCTTTATTATTAGGATTGCGATTAATTCAACCTGATCTAACAAAGATTTTTAAAGAGGATAGGGTCCTTTCAATAAGAAATTTTTTTATTTCCAAGGCTCAAATAAAAAATCTCTAATTAAAAGATCAAAATACCAACTATCTTGATCAACTCTATATTAATATTGGGAGGATATCTTAATGGTGAATGTATCTCGGGTGAAAATACCTTAAAAGACCAAAATTCTATGCCAGCTTCTAATGTCATCGATGTTAACATCCTCCGAACTATCCACAGATCGTGTAGAAATTAATATCTTTCACAGGCGCTGTCGGCTAGAAACTGTACAACCACGACTTTGATAAATGTTTTTCTGTTGTGTTAGTATTCTTTCTTTTCATAAAGATATTATTATCTTTAGTAATTAATAATTAATAATTTACTATTAATTCACATATTTTATCTGAGAATTTAATTTTAATATATTGTAAATATAAAAATATTTTATATATATTTAATTATTTATTATCATATCAATAAATTAAAATAATTTGATTTAATTTTTATTATCTCAAAAATCTTACACACATTGCCGTATAATCGGATGGCAGCCCACTCCCCCAAACCATTGCTAGTTCCTCTCCTACAGGGTTAGATGCTCTTGCTGTTCAACTCTAAAATTGAGATTCTAATTTAATTTACGTTTGATTTTATGTTGATCTCTGATTTTTCTTATTTTTTAACTTTTAGTTCAAACATATTGACATTGTGTCGAGAATTTAGAAAATAAAGTTGAAATTTGTAGATTGCAGCGATTAGAAATTTGCAAATAAAGATTAAATATGTATCAAATTGAAGGATTCATCCGTTATACACCCTATTAAAGATGGTACATAATATACTTTGGAGGTACCTTAATCTAACTTAAAAGACTACCTATGTACTTAAATTATACCAGTGCACCTTAGTAACCCCTAAAGGCATGGAGAAGATGATCTCCACCTCCTCTGATGAAGGCATCATCACCGACAATGGTGCCACCATCCTCAACAAGATGCAGGTCCTCCAATCCATCGCTTGTCCCCATCACCAAATCCTGCTGGCAACTTGCACCAACCACCACCGCAACTGCAGAACGTCCGCCACCCAGCTCCTTTCGTGCCACCCTGCTCCTCAATCCATTCTTCTTCCTTTAACTTAAAATCTGACAAATACAACAAGTTCATCAGATCCAAAATCAAAGCCTTTCATTGCAAGCCTGAACTCCACCTTCGAAATGCTCTTTAAGGCCAATCGAACTAGCGGTGAAGGCCGTGCATGCGGCGGAAGGGAGAGCAGGACCGGTCGAGTAATTTCTAGTTTGGGGGGGAGGACCAAAGAAGATTTTAGAGTGCTCCAGAAGGTTGAGGGTTTAAGATATACCATTAAATCTAGATTGTTGAATGACATGGTGCGCAGTGCACCATATTTAACGCGGTGCACCATAAAATGTGCCCAAATTGAAATGTGTGAAATTTTTTACCTTTGATTGTGAAATGAAAGTTTAAATTTTGTTAATTGTTGGAAGAGATTCTTTCTTAAAAAAATTAGCCACCCAAACAAACTAATCTAAATTTGATTGGTACAGTTTAGTATATATTTGGTTTAAAAAATTAAATCAACCAAAATTGATTGGCTCAAATTTATTTTTTCTCTAAATTCAAACCAATCCATCCTAATCACATCTCTAGTTGTGGTCCGCAAGCTAGCCTGAATAACCCGCACAACCAAATTGAATTAGAATCGATCAAACAAAGTATAAGTCCGTTGAAATGTACATTTTTTAATCTGACTAATTATACTTGAGGGTTAAATGGATTGTGGCTGGCTAACATATATGTGGACCAGCCCATTAGCCCACTGTATATTTATTTTTTAATAAATTTTATTTTACTTTTTTTTTTTACTCTCCTACCCAATAATTAAAAAATTAAGTTCAATAAACTCTAATAGTTTAAATATCCAAATAGGGTTTAAATCTTTAAAATAATTTATATTTTAAAAAGTTATAAAAAAAATTAATACTTGAATTAATGAGCCACCTTTGCGAACCAGCAACTTATGCAGGACAGACATAGACTAATTTCTTTAGTCCATTCAAATTATGAGCCAACTTGAACACCCATTTATTGTTGATCCATTGTGAATTGAGTTAGTATAGACTCAATTGGTCCGTATATATATATCCAACAATAATTGAGAAATATTTTTTGAACATACTATATACAGACATAATATGGGACATAGTATATTTATGTGAGTGTGGGTGAATATCGAGGTGTACATGTATCGAGATAAGGTAATAGATTGTATATTTATGTGAGAGGGTGTTGTATTTGGATGTCCAAAATAGTGGGCCAAATAACAGCCCTCACAATAATTTACACGTCCTCACCGCAGCGTTAAATTCTTCAGTCAGCTGAACCCTAGCCCAGCATGCCAACAGCAAGTAGTTAGTTAACTTACCTTGGCATGTGAATATGTAATTGTAATTAATTCCTAGCTTCTTCCAATTTTATAACTTAAGAGGGGCATGAATTGATGTTGATCAGTCAAGTCAAGTATCTTGAGTTTGGCGACAGGTATGACTTTAATGATGCTTAATAGTAGTTACCTAGTTCTGTTATTTACATAAACAAAAAAGTTTACAAATCGAATTCAGTATGAATTTTTTACCGCCCTCATTTTCCTTTTTCATTATGTCTGACTATCAATCATTTTCGTTTTCATTCTTCATTATTTATGACTCTCAGTCATTTTTATTTTATTTTTTATGAGGTATGTGTTTGAAAGTTTAACCAAATCTTCCCATATTCAACTCGTCGAAAGAATATTTTGATTGGGATTTGGACTCCGCTTTAGAGCGTCGTTTATATGTTTTCAATGTGTCCTTTTAAACTGATCAAAATTTGGACCAACTTTATATAGTGAAGGTTGTTTTTGAAAAATATTGTTGGACAGTTAACAAAGTTGTTGTGCTTTCTTAACGAAATGTAACAAGAATATGTTATTTTAAGACTTTTGGTTTATATTGGGAATGTGTTAACGGCCATAGAGGATTAGGCAGAGATTCCCACATAAATCACCTTAAAAAATTTAAAGGTCCAGTCCGGGCTTGTAAGATATGTTGAAATTTAACTTGGTCTCTTCAATCGAAGAAGCCAAACGGTATTGATGATTTATAACTTTCTATAACGGAAAAAAAAAACAGTTTTGACTTTAAACAAAGTGAGTATAGATTATGAATTTAACCAAGATACATTATTAATGCAAAAGAATTTTAAATCATTATTTAATATTGTTCTGTTACGTTACTCAATAAATTTGTTAAATACATTAAGTGATACAATAACGCATCATCAAATATAATCACAATTATAAATTAGTCATTTAGGTGAACTGACTGGGTGGTGGATGCTTTACACATGACCAGTTTGTTGAGAAATGAGAAATCTACTTTTTAAAACAAAAATGTAAGCCTCATTCATGTCTAGCACACATGGCACGAAAAACTCCAACATAAACAGATAGCTGGTTTTGCGTTGTACCTATAAATTCCTACTATTTCTAGAAGGTTATAGCTTGTGTAAGATTAATTGGTTCACATGTTATTTTCATATATACTTCACACATATCACAGTTTAAATTATACTATGTATTTTCATTACATTAACACGATTATTACGATCTTAAGTTAGTTATAATAATTTTCTAAAGGAGTCTATTGGTAAGGACTAAAGCATTTTATTAACTCCCTATAACTTTTTAACACATGCATGCATGAGAAGTTAAATTATATTACTTTATATGATTTGGTAGGTTTAGACTTTGGAGAGTCGTGTGGTTAAGTTTTGAACTACAAGAAAGTCTTCTGAATGTATTTGGATTAATTAAATTTTAGAATTGATTTGATTTAAATTGAATTGATTTGATTTATAAATTAAATTTTATGTTTAAAATGATTATATAAAAATAGGATTTGAATTGATTTAGAAATCAATTCTTATGTTTATAATATATTAGATTGTATTTGGAATGATTAAAAATGGAATTGATTTGATTTGATTTGTACTTAAATTTTAAAATCAAATTAATTTCCATCAAATCCTTTCAATTTTGGTAAAATTTCAAATAGAAAATAGTTAAATCTCATTGTAAGTAGAAATCACTTTATTTCTTATTTTTAAAACACCCAAACACAATATTTGATTTCTAAATTAAATTATTTCTATTTTTTTAATATTCCAAACACACTCTTTGCATATTTAACCCGTAATTAGAGAGAGTTAATATTTTATTTTTTTTATGACCACGAGGTAATCAGACATCATTTAGGTATGATACTAATCACCATTTGGCCTCAGGCACAAAATGTTCCTATTGATTTCAAATTCCTGTACTATTGGCAAAATCTGCATACATGGAACTTAATTTGCCAATCGAATTATTGCTCATGATTACTTTTTTTTTTTTTGGTCTTGCTAATAATATTTATTGGTGAGGCGATTCGAGAGTGGTATCATAAGTTTACACTGTGGCTTGTGATGTGCGATAACCTTATAATGAGATAGTCTTTCTTCATTTTTCGAACTTTTTAAGTAGGAAAGAAAAATTATAACATTTTTGTACAATAAGGGTGTCATTTTCACATTAACCTAGACTAGCTCAATTTATAACGTTTCTAAGTAGCTTAATTATGAATCACACCAAGTTCACTTAAACTCTAATTATACTCACCAATTTTAGGTTAATTTAAGTGATTCGACTCTCATTTCTCTAAAGTAAGGTCTCGAGTTTCATTATTATTTTTAAGTAAAATTTTGAGTTTGAGTCCTATAAATAAAAAGATTTGAGTTAAAAAAATTTTAACTTATAATGAATTGACTTAAATTGAAATAAATTAGTTGAAATCTATTAAATTTCAAATAATAATGAATTAGGAAAAAAAAACTCTAATTATACCCAGCTAGACTTTGTTTATTTTTCAAACAATATTAAATTATGCACTAAGCAGTGCACATGAAGCACATCACCTGCTAGAATCCGCCGTAAAAGTTGCTAACTGGAGCCCCCTAATTGACGTAACATAAAACGACAAAAATAGTGCTGCAGTAATTTAATTAATGCAAGTTGAACTTAATTCCTTCGTGCATCTCTTCATATTTACCCTATCATTAACGGATTGTTTGGACGAAAAGAAAAAATGGGAGAAAAGAAAATGAAAAGAAAGAAAATAAAAAAAAAAGTATGTTTTTTTTTTATATATTTGAATAAAGAGAAAATAAAAAAAATAAAGAGAAAGAAAATAAAAATTATATTAAAATGATATATATATCCTTATATAATAAAAAATAAATATGTTATTTTAATTTAATTTTTAAATATTTTTATAAATTAAATAAATAAATAATTTTATAATATTATTAATAAGTAATTTGATTTATTAATATTTAAATTATAAAATTTATTTTGAAATTAATTATTTAAGAAAAATAAATTTAATATAAATATTAAAACTTTGTTATTATTATAATATTTTAATCTATAATTGGGGGTATATATGTCAATTGATGTATTATACTCTCTTTTATTAAGTTTTCTTAACAAAAGAGAGTGAAAAGTTTTGGAGATGTAGTCCATGCCCCTTTTCTCTTTTCCTTTCATTTTCTTTGCAAACCAAACAGGTGAAAATCTTATTTTTTGTCCATTTTCTTTCCTTCACACTTCTCTCCTCTCATTTTCTCTTAAAACAATCAGGCTGTAAGAGTTCAATTTCCCTAAATATGTGACTTTAAGTTTGATTTTTGAATTTATATGTATTAAAAAAATTATTGTTGTGAGGGATCTTTGTTTAAACATATAATTATATTTTAGAAGATTAATTTCTCACCTATTAAATAAGAAAATATTCTTGAAAAAAAAAAGAACAAGAAAAAAATCTTGTCGTGAAATTAATTACCATAATACACCGGCCAAAAGTAAAAAAATAAAAAATAAAACATATAATAATTCAAAATACAATGGGATTACGTGAGATTAAGGCTTACGTTTGGTGTTGGTGGACGTACCAAATGCTGAACGTTATTTTTTAAAAATAAAATAAAAAAAGATAATTATCAATATTTGCAATTTATCATATCTCAACTAATTTAATCCAAATCAATTTATTATAAAAATAAAATTTTATTAACATTAATTTTTTATAACAATAATTTTTATATACTAACAATATAAAATAATTTTATAGTACTTCATATAATAGAAATGGAAGAATAAAAATTATGGGAAAAAAAGTTGATTTGCTTTGGTGCCACATGGCATCACAAGCTATCTAAAGCTGTGTTTGAATAATCAATATTAGATAGAATAAAATAGAGCATAATAAAATGGAATAGAGATATTATTTTATTGATTAGATATCTAATAATGGATGATGTAAAATTACCACTCAATTATTTGAAAATTATTACAGAAAAGATGAAATAGAATAAATTTGCTGACATAATTTCGGATCAAAGATGGTAATTAGATAAATTTCTTTTAGTAACTCAAATATTCAAATCCTAATTATAAGTAAAATTTGCTTATGGTTGCAGCTCACTCGATGACCAATCGTTTTTTTTAACTTAACGTATTACAAAGTAGCAAATGTATATATAAATAGTATGCATGAGAAGTATTCCCCAAAGGTGAATTAAAGTAATAAGCAAATTTAATTCTTTAAAACTATATACATGCATAAGAAATTTCTCATTTATCGCGGAGCGGTCAATTGAGTCGCTTTTGAGTTTGGGGAGGAGGCTTGAGCGGTGATTGCTAGTTTACCTAACGTTTTGGATTGAGCAACAGGGAGGGTTTGGATCTGCCGGTGCCATTTACCAAATTGGTATGTGGCATTTTTGTTTTGTTTCAAACTTTTTTGGATGAGTCACATTAATGGATCACATCATAAAACTTGAGAAACTTGGTAACTGTTTGACACTTTTATTCAATGAAATTTTAAAAAAAAAAATGTGTTACGGATTGATGAAAAGGATAAGCATTGAATATGATGTGCATCTCAATCAGTTGATGTCTCGTGAGACAATGTTTTAAATGCTATATGGTTCAATTATATTATAACTAGAAAATGGGCGAATTTACCTTGGACCTAATCCCTAAACCATAGAATTTGCCCTAGAAAATGATGTAAGGTTTGTTAGTCATATGATTTCTATCAGGCAATATTAATTTTTTTGGATAATGTTTATCAGCTGAGTGCGCGCAGCAAACTATCAAATTTAATAAATTTTCAACAACCCACAAAGGTAAAATTAAGGGGAAAAAAACGAAATGGCCATACAAGTTATTTTACTGACTTCTACGGTTCTACACCCCGCTTTTCTTCTTCTTTTTTTTTTTTTTTTAGTGAAGTATTCACGCTTTTCATAATTTATTTTTAGTGCATATTCCTATGTTCTAATACTAAACATTCATGCATCTCTTAACGACCAATATTTGCTCTTTTTATTCTCACAATATTGATACATATTATTCTATTTACACCAAAGAAAAAAATTTTCAACAATCACATAACCAAATTGAACTATCCTTTTTGAAGGAATGGCAAGGTTTCTGTGCTTTAGATCCCCTTTATTAGTGTATTATTTGAGCAGTCAGTCGCTGACTAATCGTTTACAATGGTAATTTCAGTTTCAGAAAACTTTATGATAACGTGAAAATGGGATACAACTTGGACCAAATTGAACATTCATTTGGCCAAAAATAATTGTACAAGGATTACAAGAGGTTACCTTCGACCCTTGCTTCGTTGGATAGCCTCTAGACATTCCTTAGCTCGTTGGACTTTGGACTGGATGTAGAAACTCCCACTCTTGGCATTTTTCTCAAACAATGTTTCATATTTCTGCATGGTAGAGATGCTTTAAGCAAGTTTTCATACACAAATGGATGATAACTGCAACAAAAATGATAGACTAACCTTCACAATCTCCTCCCAGGGTGTTTTCTCTGTCACACCAAGAATCTGCCGCGCCTCTTTCTCCGTCATGTATTTGCTTGCTCTGCGGACAGTGTTTTGTATCGTCTCGCGTGTGACACCATTTTTGGCAGCATCTGTAACAGCATAATGATAAGAGAATGACAAGATATACATAGCTAAACATTCTTTGTAACTGTAGGATTCAGCCAACATGCAGGTTGCATGACCACAGTGGCAGTAAGAGCAGGCTTAAGAGAGACTTAATCGCATTGCTGGCAGCATTCACGATTATCACTAATCATCAATTGATACATTCCATTCTGGTCAATTAAACTGAATTGTATTAGAAGACAGCACAAATCATGAAGGGAAAGAACTTAATAGCCATCATGAAACATAAACATAATATGAAGAAAAGGACTGGACTGATACTTATAATTCACAAGAGTCTTATATCCAATGCAATCCAATCCCACCCATATGGTCCTCCTGCCTCCCAAAAGAATTCAATTCCAGTCACTCAATCTCATCATTTCTGGCAATCTCCACAAGTTCTATCCCCTCAAACTTGGGGAGGAAGGGAGAGAAGAAGAGAGAGAGAGAGAGGGGGGGGGGGAGGGGAACCCAATTTTAATAGGATAAAATGGGAGGTATATTATATATTACCAACTTAACCAGTAGTGTTAGCTTGAAATATAGGCAGCTAGTTTCTCAATCCACTTTATTTTAGTTGATTGCATAGGCTAGATTAGACACATAATCCATTAGCAATCAAGATCTTTAACAAAAAGCCTTCTTCAATCTAATCAATACATATTTTCGCTCTTTGGTGCATGCTGCTATTTACTTAAACCTGCCAAGCACTTTGGTTTTTCCATAATTGTTGCAGCCTTCAAGACTTCCTAGAAAGAGCACGAAGTAAATAATTAGGAGACAAGAAACTTGCATCAAGGAATAATGTCATCTCAGAATATTGGTAGCCTCCTCACAGCCATTATATCAAAATGTTCTGTTTATATTGATATTTAAACAAGCAGAAGCATCCAACATAATCAAGTGCAACACATCATGGATATATCATAACTCTCATCCTCATCTTAGTATCATAAGAAACAACACTATTATCTGTCAAATAAGAAGTTTGAGATATGTTCCAAACTAGTTGTTTTGAAGCCCTGCCAATATCTGCTTTGGATATTTCCTAACCAAAAATAAACTTCAAATCAAAGAAAAATATCTAAAACAGACACTGAACATTTGAGTAATCCTGATCAACTTACAACATTTATTGCAGCAGACCATCTCCAATTTCGTTGATGCCACACACTAATATTGAGTAATGCCTACTTTTCACAAAGGTACCCATAAGATTTTCCTACTTTCACAAATGTGAAAAAGCAGTGCCTTCTTTCTCATTTCACACAATCTATTTACAAACTTATTTCTTTAAGAGTGTGTTTGGAATGTTAAAAAAATGGAAATAATAATTTTAGAAATCAAATATTGTGTTTAGGTGTTTTAAAAATAAGAAATAAAGTGATTTCTAATTATTATGGGATTTAACTATTTTCTATTTAAAATCTTACCAAAATTGAAAGGATTTGATGGGAATTAATTTGATTTTAAAATTTAAATACAAATCAAATCAAATCAATTTCATTTTTAATCATTCAAAACACATTCTAATATATTATAAACATAAGAATTGATTTCTAAATCAATTCAAATCCTATTTTTACACAATCATTCCAAACATAAAATTTAATTTATAAATCAAATCAATTCAATTTAAATCAAATCAATTCCAAAATTTAGTTAATCCAAACATACTCTAAAGGAAAATAAACCACAGAAATGTTTTTATTGATTTAAAAAAATATGAAGAGATTACTTCTCATTTAAATACGTATTTGCATAAAATAGTCTTTTTTGAAATTAGCATTATTACTCCTTATTACCTATGATGGCTATTGTATCGGTTTAGGAGTTAGAAAATCATTTTAGCAACATTTGCATATGGTATACATCCAAGAAACAAAAAAAAGGTTCAATGAAACACTGAATGTAAGAAACAAAAGAATTAACAAGTAGTGCGCTTCCAAGTTTGTCTCACAAATAGCAAATACTCTTCAATGACATAAATATAAAAAAGCTTACTTTCAAGTGCTTGACGATATGCCTGAACAAATGCTCTTGCCAAGATGCCTCCACCCATTACAATTAAGTTAGCAAAAAACCTTGAACCCTGCATAAGCAATTATGTTAGTATTCTTGCTAGAAACGGGGTTTTTCAGGGGGCAAAAAAATTGTAGAAAGTACATCACAAAGCAGATTCTAAGGAGCCCCATCCCACTTCCAAGACCAACATCAGCAATCAATACTTATGTTTTATGTTTTATGTTTTGTTTATTGTACATTAGATAGTCAATGTCATTACTTTGATTTGAGCCAATGACCTCTACCCAAATCCCCAGCGACCCCAACACTGAGCTAAGCACAGTCAGCAACCATAACTTAACTAGACACATTGAATATTAATTAGCCAAACCTTTTAAATCTACACACTTGAAAAGATTGGTATGCGAGTAAAAATGAAGGGCAAAATTTCATGAATGAGGTTTATGCCCCCTTTTTATCTCAATACCAAACACACCCTTAATGTGAAAGTCTGCAACTATGTACAGAGAAAATAAAGAAAAGGAAAAGGAAGAAATTCTAATATGTCCATCAGTTAAGCCTAATTTTCTTTACACATAGAAGTTAAATGACAAGAAATATAATTTTCATTCCTTTTCCTCATTATCCATCTTCATGAAAACCAGGCAACAAAATTGGGAGGAACAAGAAAGCTATAAAAGCTGTATAAGCTTACCATAGCGTAAGAATCAATGAACTAATCCCTTCTGCTCCAACAGCTTGGTTTATGTCACCCTGCAATCAAGTTCAGCAGTCAGGAATGAGTGACTTGGTTTTTGCAAGCTAGTGAGGCAGAGGAAAAGATCAGACAAGTTCGCAAAGAAATAAATGGACATCCTCAAATGCAAGGAAATAGAAATATGTTTCAGGTACACGATATTTCAAAACGGTGCCAAAAACCGCTCATTCTAATGCCAAATCTTTCATTTGAACAAGTACTCAACTGGATTAGTACAAATGTGACTTACTGCAAAGTTGCAGACCTCACACATGCCTTTTCATAATTTGATGTGTTCAGATCAAATTCGGGAACAGTGCCCATTTATTTTTTAATTGTTAGAAGCTTACTTTCTTATGAAACAGTCTGTTCTGCATTCTAGGAGATCACATTTCAAAATGTCATGCATCAAGCAAGCAACACCATCCTCAAAATCATTTCAAGTTTCAAATATCTTACTGTACCCACCTTGTTCTAACAGAAACTCATGATCATAGAAACCCCCCAACCTTGCAAATGCCTAAATAATCCAAAATCAATAGCTTATCACTCTGATCAAACAATACACACAAACAAAACACCATTCAGTGATGATCAAAACTGTAAAAAAATCCCACCCACCCATAACAAGCATGCAAATTAATGAATTATACAAAAAACCCTTCGGCAACACTGTTTTCACAGGCACAGATTATGCTACCACAATAAAACCATCAAAATCTCATGAAGGCATATCTATCTATCTTCAAAATTAAACCAGCCATGAAACTCATGCATAAGAGCAGCTGCAACATCAATTACATAAACACAGGTATTCCAAACCCAGTAACAGCCAGTACCCATTATCAAACACAACTCCACAAAAAAGTCTCAGAACCAACAAAAAAATTATCTTTACCAAAAAATAACAAAAAAAAAATGATAACATTAAACACAGCCAACAACTATAAAATTATTATTATTATTATTTTTGAAAAAAAAAAGGCAATCACAGAAATAACAAAGTAGTCAAACATATTAAAAATTAAGAAACTGAGTAATGGGCAAAGAGTCTTTTACCCCACGGCGGATATGGTGGCGAGAGGGGGCCGGCAACCGGTAAAAACTCAGGTAACTTCTTCGAGGCTAGGAGATGTTTTATTTTATTTTAACTTTTTTTTTTCAGTACATTACTTTATTTTATTTAAATGATTGAAAATAAAAATAAACTGGCTTCTCTTGCTATGCAAGCCAAATACTTGTGGGTTAATTTTTTTCTAAAATTGAAATGACAATATAAGTAAAGTATTATTCCATTTTTTATTTTTGGTTGATTCTAGAAGAGATTTAAAATTTTTCCAATTAATATATGATATTCACGGCAATAATTTAAAGAATTTTAAACCTGTACAAATTTGATTTAAAATGCGTAAAAAGGAAAATGCAAATTGAAATCGAAGTAAATAATAAATAAAATATAAAAATTTTATATTTAAAAATTATGTTATTTTTAAAATCTTGAAATATTTTTCTAATATAATTAATTAATTAATTAATTAATTAATAAAGGTGCTTTCCCTCTATAACTAATTTTGGTGTCCAAAATTTACTATCCCTAAAACACCCATGAAGTTAGATTTGCTAAGAGATTTTTAATATAGTGCACATGCGTATAAATGATAGGTAGAGTTAGAAAAGCTTACATGAAATGTTATCCTGATTCAATCTTTATAAATATTGGAGTCTACATTCAATTCTTATCCGAGATAGGATTTTCAACTATTCAAAAGTATTGTTTCAAAAGTATTGTTTATAAACAAACTTTTTCATGGTCTGACAACAAACTCACAACTTTTAATACTTTTTTCTCGTCAACTAAGATTACCATTTTTATTGACCTTTCTTTCATTTATATTTTTCACAAAATTTTTGCTTTTAACTTCACTCACTAAAATACAATAATTCAAAGAATAGAATAAAAAATACAAGAGTACAATGAAAGCACATAACTCTGCAAGATGATCACCAAGATCTCTAACGTTTCAAGTGTTATGAGCAGAATAAATCTTTTTATATTAATTTTTCATATGATAATATTATATATAATCTCTCATAATTAATTCTCTTATATTAAATATCTTATCTAAATTTTATCATTTAAATTAATAATAAAAAATTATACATGACTTTAACGTACAAACAATCAACTTGAGAGAATTTATTCATGTGTTATGAGCGTTTATATATATGAGCCATTCTTACATATTCCATTTTTCATAGAGCAATCTTAACCTTTAACCTTATATACTCCTTTTTGGCTCAGTTATTTAGATATTATATTTATATATAATTATTACAAAAATATATATTTTTTATGTATTTAAAGGAATATAGTGATTTTAAAAAAAATCGCAATAGTTAATTACGATTTTCGTAGGTCAAAAATTTTAAGAAAAATTATTTTAATAGAAATCGTAACATATCATTACGATTTCAATCAAATTAAAATTTAAATAAAATAAAAAAAATAGAAATTGCAACACATTGTTACAATTTCAATAAAATAAAATTAAAACAAAATAAAAAATATTATTTTAGTAGAAATTGCAACTTATTGTTGCGATTTTAATAAAATAAGAAAAATAAGAAAAATATTATTTTAATAAAAATTGCAACTTATTGTTGCGATTTTAATAAAAGTAAGATTTAAAAAAATAAAAATATATTATTTTAATAAAAATTGCAATTCATTGTTGTGATTTTAATAAAATTAAAAATAAAATAAAATAAAAAATCATTTTAATATAAATTATAAGCAAAAGTTGTGATTACCTTTTTTTTTGTATATTTATTGTGTATATATGTGCCTATGCATGTACTGTGTGTGTTTAATTTTTTTTTTTTTATTGTGTTTGTGTGTGAGAGTATGAGAGAGCACATGAGACAGCGAGAGGAAAAAAAAAAGAATTAATTAAAAAAGAGAAAGGAGAGAGAAGATAGAAAAAAAAAAGAGAAAAAGAATAATAAAATATAAAAATATCATAATTTTTTAATTACTTTTCAAAAATAATAAATTAACAAATTTTGTGTAAAAATACAATAAACTATCTTAAAAACCGAAAACGAGGGGAAAAAGGAGAGAAAAAATGCAAAAATAAAGATACGTGATAGGGAAAGAAAAAAGCATGCTCCGTAAAAGATACAAAAATATTCCTTGTATATATAGACTTTGAAGCACTTTTGTCTTTCTTTTCTTGCTTTGCACCCAATTGATTTGACTGTTTAGTAAGATGCTCCATTGGGGCAGCTTGTCATGTCATTTTCTGCTGAGAGACATATTTTCTTGTGCCATGATAATTTTCTTTTTCATAGTACAAGTATTTTTACCTTTTATTAACGTAGGTAAGTCCACATTTTAGATATTCCTTTCATTACTTCAAATCAAGTTGTCAACTTTAAAATTATTGATAATATTATAATATAATATTTAGTATATATATAAATAATTTAATTGATAATTTATATTATTTTATTTGATATATTAAAAAAATATTAGCCAATATTTATTTTTTATTAAAATATCCTCCAAATAAAAAATAGTAATAATAATTAAATTTTTTAATAATAATAATTTTATTAGAATTAAATTTATTAAAATAATAATTATGATATTTTTTAGATATTAATATAATTAAATATATATTTTTATAATATTAAATGGTTAAACTATTTTTAGATATTACTAAATTAAATATATTTATTATTTATTTTCGAAACGCATTCTTTTGTTAGTTATTTCCAAAATACATACACCTGTACCTTACCTCATCCTATGAAATTTTTTAATTATTTTGGAAAAGAAAAAAAGATAGGGGCAGGTATTTAAATTTAATTTCTGAACATGTGCGTAAACGCTACAGTTGCGTTTTGCGAGTTCAGAAGTGAAGAGAAAGGATGTCTTACTTGCTGCCACGCTTGCACTCTGGTTGGGTCGCGATCTACCCATTCTCCCCAAGGAAGAGCGCGTTGGGGTTGTTTACGTTAGGGGCATTTTTGTGATAAAAAAAATGAAATATTACCACTTGGCGGTGATTAGATAGACAAACCTAAGAATGTAATTTAGGTTGTCATTTAAAAGGTAACGTGAATTATCTATCTTAAAAATTTAAATTATTAGTAATTGATGCAATTAAATAAGATAATTTTATGGATTTAAGTACTTTAATTTAATATTATCAGTAATTCAAATGGATTATTTCATGTTAAATGCTCTTTTAGCTCAATCAGGCACTTATCCCTCATTTCCTAATTTTCAACTAATTTCGTGCATGCACAAACAAGCTTTTCCAAGACCAAGATTTTAATATCCCCGCTCTCCCCCACTTTCCACCATTAACGATCAACCCAACAATATACCATCGCTTGGCCCCGGTGCGCCTTTACCATTGCCACCGAGCTCTTGCTTCTTTCCCTTATGCTTTGCTCATTGTGTTTATGAAGTATGTCTCATATCAGTTTTCAGCAACAATCACACCTTTCTTTTAAGAATAGTACTTTGATTGCAAACAAAATAAAATGCGGTTTATATAATTTGGCAAATTGCTGCGTTTGATCGGGGAAATGGTTCACATGTTGACGTTGGAATGGGGTCTTTGTTTTCATGCATTTTTGGAAAACGCATTGATTGCTATGTATGGAAAGTGCGGGCTTGTCGAGATTGCCTTCAAGGAGTTTTGAGAGCATGGCCAAAAAATATGGCTTTCTTTAATTGCTTTAATAATTAGAAGGAAACATTGCGTTTTTTTTATAGTTTTATAATTTCTTTTAAGTTTTATATTTTTTTAAGTGTAATGTATTTTGGAAAATTCATTAACCTTAAAGTCGGTTTTTTTTAATACTTTAGAAGATGCGTGAAATTTTGGAGATTATGGTGAGAAAATTGGATTAAATGTCGAAAATATTGAATGTTTTGTCTATTTTAGGCTGTTAATCAAGTTTTGTATCCATGCATAACAAATTCGATACAGCCAAAGAAGAAGAAGCATAGTTTGTGGCCTTGGGGAAGCCATGCTGAACGTTCTAAAGGCAAAAGTGTCGTAAATTTTACATGAGAATTCATGAACATGAAAACTTCATGGTATATTTCTATGTTATACGTGACATCTTCATATTATATTTCTATATATTATTCTGCAATATTGCGCCTGCAGTTCCAACTTCGGAGAATCTAATCCTATCAACAATACATGTCAAATTGGTTTTAATAAATTTCGATACTTCTTTTATAAATAAACTCGATTAATTAAATTAAAATTTATTTTGGAGGGGAAAAAAGAGAGAGAGAGAGAGAGAGAGAGAGAGAACGAAAGAAATGAAACAATAAAATATTTAATGGAACAAATAGCAGTAAACTGCTATTTGAGTTAATGAATCCTCCCTCCACACCCCAATCCGAAGAAAACCATAAAATCCCCCCCCCAAAAATTCCTCATCTTTGGGATGACCCTGCACAATTACAAAACCATATGCATCTCACCCCATGAGACTCACTCAGTTAGTTACCTTAGGAAAGATTATTTAATTTGTTGCTAGGAAAGCGATTTTGCTAAGCAACTTGATGTCTTTGTTAAGAGAAGAAATAAAAGGGTTAACTATATGTTCTTTAGCCAAGCCAGCTTCACAGGAATCAGCTCCATCACCTGCAACTTTGGCATCAACATTTGCAGTAGCAGGATCTTCGTCCAACTGAAGAAGGGCACTCTTGAATGATGCAACCACCCCATCATAGTGAGTGGTTGCACATTGCTCAATGGCTGGAGACTTGTTTGTTGAGGCCAATTCCTTGAGGAACCTCTGTCCTTGTGAGCTCTTGTTTATGGCCAGCTCAATAATGGATTCGGAGAATTGAGCATGGTTTTTGGCAGATAAGATCTTAGGGTCTGATCTAAGAACTTGCATGCATTTGGCCCTGTCCTCCAATGCGGCCTTGCAAACATTGGCAACCAGCTTGGAAACTCCTGAGGTTTTGTTAGCTTTTGCATCTGCTGCATGGGAGATGATGAGGATCAACCCAAGGGTGAACAATAGGGAGGATAATGTTGAGGAATTCATATTGATATTGTGTGGAAAAAAAAAAGATGGAGAGGGTCTCAAGGGATCTTTGGTTGGTTTGGTGGGAGGGAGTGAATTCTAATTCACGTTGGGGATTTTCTTTATAGTAACTATGAAACTCTAATTTAGGCATCTTATTTATGGTAATGCACAATGATTGGTTGTGATGCATGGAGACAATCTTTTCTGGTTTTCTGGTTTAACTTTGTTGGATTTTCCAGGTATAAAAGTCATATAACAAACTCACCCTTCAATTAATGCTTATATTTCTGACAAAACTATTTTTTTGAATTCGGTGTACGTAAAACTCTTTTCAAGTAACTCAAATTGAGTTTAAAATTTAACAAGTAACAAACTCCCAAATGCTAGAAATTAGAATTACATTCCCAAATCTTGTTGGCATTACAAGATTGCTGAGTGAACCAAAAATCAGTCATGTCGATAAATAACCTGGTTACTAATTGTAAATGTCACAGTATACTAATTGTAAATGTCACAGCAAAAGATAGAAAAATACTAATTATAAGTCACAATGAAATTTAATTTTCTACTTACATGACATGCTTAATGTTCAAATCCTTTTGTTTGTCTTGGACAATTCTTTGAGGAATAACTGGCTTTCTGTTCCAACTTTACATCCTTTAAGGCTATTCAAAATCAAACTTTCAAATATTAGCATAATTTTTGGCTGATGAAGTTTTAGGATTGGCTCTCAGAATTGCCAAGTAGTGTTCTATGCGAAGGTGAAATGGCAAAATAGGTATTAGGAAGTTAGTTAGTTATTACTGAAATGTAATTTTACTGAATGAATGGAAAGTTACATGATGAGTTCTTACGGTTTATATACATTGTGATAGTAAATATGACTGAAGTGATTAGTAACTAACTAACTTCCTAATAACGGCCCGCTCCCTTATGTCACTTTTCCAATCCTATTATCATATTATTATAATTTTTTTGAGCTGATCCTATTATTATGATTTATAAACCTCATTCGTGGATTATTGAATATGAAGGTTTGGCACAGATCAAGTTCCAAATATATAGCCCTGGTATATTTCTCTCAAGTCCCACAGTCGTTATGATCATTAAATTATTCAGTATGGCGAAATCTGGATACATGTCTCACCTAAGCCACAATCTTATCTATAGTAAGATATGGATGGAAGCTAGCCTCTCTCTCTATATATATATACTGCCTACATTAGCACTTTAGCAGTATCCCCTACTTTGTCATAGTGGACATCAATTTCCTTCTCCATCCCAGCGTTTTTTCTTATAACCATAAGGTTCGAGAATACAGTGTCATCGGGCTTATTTTCGTGCTCCCTTTTCCATGTTTCATATCAAGGTTGATTTGATGAGCTTTTTGCGGTACTTAATATGCAAAACTTGAGCGAACTAGCTAATAATCTTATTCAATATTTCCATTACTACTGGACCACAGCCTCATCTAACAAGAACAACCTTATATGTACATCCAGTGTGGCATAGATTATAGGCATGAAGATAATGTGAGATGTGACATTGATTAATTATTATACCCTTTATAACTCTTTTTGCCCATGTTGAGATATGGCCAAACTGTCCACAGAGTTTTATTTGCCTGATAAAAGACAAACACAACATCATACAACAACAACAACAACAGCAGCAGCAGCAACAAGTAAGCCTAGTCCTTTTAGACGGGGTTGACTATTAGTGTGTTTGGATTATGGTGTACAAACTTAATTTAGATAAACTTGATTTTAATTAAAAGTAAATTTATCTAATGTAATTTATGTTTGGTATAACTTTCATCTCAGAAGTAATTTCGATGTAAAAATTGTTGTTTGGATATGTTATTCATGTTATATTTTTTATATTGTTATTTTTTATGTTATTTATGCAAAAATAATAACATGCGAACATTTTTATTTTTTTTTAATTATTAATTTAAAATATTTATGTGTATATAAAATAATTATTTTGAGAAAAAAAATATTATCTTTCTTTTGAATAAAAAAATAAAACATCTTACTTTAGATATGTGTAATTATTATCTTTCCAAAATATTATCTTCTCCATGAATTGTATTTTACAATTGAAATTATAAAGTGATATATAGAAGTTCCCATTGAATTTGACGATGGACGTTATTTGCTGCGATTGTATGTTAAAGGGATATATTGTTTCATAAGCAATTGTGATGGTTGCAACTAGTTGCAATGTTCATATGAAGGGACATAACCAATTGAAAGAACATGTCCTTTAATTATAACTAGTCAACTATGGACATGTCCTTTAATATATAACCATTTG